>JARJIL010000008.1:41210000-43710000 GCA_038502395.1 Dittrichia graveolens
AATAAACCAGAATGTCGTCAATAAATACTATCACAGATTTATCCAGAAGCGGTCGACAAACCCGGTTCATCAAATCCATAAACACTGCATGTGCGTTAGTCAAACCAAACGGCATGACTAAAAACACATAATGGCCATACCTAGTACGGAAAACAGTCTTAGCAACATCTCTGTCAGAAACTCGTACCTGGTGATAACCCGATCTCAGATCAATCTTCGAGAAATACGAAGCACCTTGCAACTGATCAAATAAATCATCAATCCTGGGCAGAGGGTATTTATTCTTCACTGTCCTCTTATTCAGTTCTCTGTAGTCAATACACATACGTAGAGTACCATCTTTCTTTTTCACAAACAAGACTGGTGCACCCCACGGTGAAGAACTCGGACGAATAAATCCCCGATCCAACAAATCCTGAATTTGTGTTAGAAGGAGCCAGCCGGTAAGGAGATCTAGCTACTGGATTAGAACCTGGTATCAACTCAATCTTGTACTCTACCTCTCGAACAGGAGGTAGCCCAAGTAACTCATCCGGAAATACTTCAGGATATTCTGATACAACTCGCACATCAGTAACTGCCCTCTTCTCCTTTCAAGCATCAATCGCATAGGCTAGAAAACACTCGCATCCCTTACTCAAGGATTTCTTGGCTTTCAACATAGAAATGATAGGAAACACAGACTTGTTCCTTTCCCCTCGAGCCACCACACGCGACCCATCAGATAACGGAAACGAAATCAGCTTCCTATGACATTTAATACTCGCCCTGTGCTTACTCAGTCAATCCATCCCCAACACCACATCAAAACCCGCTAATGGCATCAACATGAATGATATAGGAAAGCACTTACCATCTATGTCAATCTCAGCACCCATCACAGAAGTCGTAACAGGCACTATCTTACCATCTGCTACTTCTATATCAATCGACACAGAGATACTAGTAGTAGGCAAATTCAACTTAGCACAAAATGCTACAGAAATAAAGGAGCGATTCGCTCCAGAATCAAATAATACACGAGCAGGTAAGGAGTTTATAAAGAACGTACCGGTGATCACATCATCTGTGGCAGTAGCATCATCTACTGTCATCCAGAACGCCCTACCCTCCGGAGTCGGAGGATTCTTCCTTTTCTACCCTCCCGCTGTAGACGAGCCCCTAACCGCCCCTGCCCCTGTCCCTGACCCTGTCCCAGCCCCGGGTCTCCTCCCTGTAGGGCAATCACCTGCCCTGTGCCCCTCTTGATGACAATTCCAACATACGTTTCGAGGATACCGACAATCCTTGGATTCATGACCATGGGTCCCACATCTTACACATCGCATAGTCTGAGCTGTACACTGCCCAGTGTGAGAAGACCTGCACCTCGTGCACCATTGTGATTTACTCCCCGAATCCCCTGTAGGAGCTTTTCTACCTTGGTTGCCCTGAGACTGGTTACCCTGCCATTTTTTCTTTTGTTGGCTACCCCCAACCTAGTCATACCGTGGCTTCTGCAAAGCCGCCTCATCCTTGCTCTGTTTATCTTTGGCCTGGATGTCCCCCTCAGCAGATTTTGCTAAGCTGAAGGCCTGGGACAGAGATCCAGCCAATCTGGTGGTGCTCCTGTACTCTGGCAACAAAGCCCCAATAAAGTGCTGAACTTGGGAAGATTCGTCAGGCACCCACTGAGTCATAAATCTCAGTTTAGAATTGAACTGTTTAATCAGTTCATCCACCGTCATCTTTCTCGTCATCTTCAGTTCCATGAACTCCTGCCTTATTTTATTCAATTCGAAGGCGTTGCAGTACTGTTCGCACAATTTATCCCGAAATTGGTTCCAAGTAATTGAATCCATCTGTGCTCTCGTTAAATGGGTGGTAATGGAATCCCACCAACCCATTGCTTTGCCTTTGAGCATCCGGGTGGCAAAACAAACTCGCATCTCATTTTCACAGTTGCAAGCATCCAAGATCCTTGCAGTATCCCTTAGCCAGTTCAAAGTTACATTGGAATCCGTGCTTCCGTGGTATTCATCAGGTTTACAATCCAGAAATTTTTTATAAGTACACGGCTGCCTGTATCCCATACCTGGTGGAAATCCCATAAACGGATACGAGTAAGATCCAGATCCTTGTGGCATTGACCTAGGTGGAACAGATCCTTGCGGATAAGGCCCCTGAGGAAACAAAGGATAATACAAGGGTTGTGTCATCGGTTGAGTAAATGGTGGTATTGGCATTGACATCGAAGGAACCTCTTCCAATGTAGTAACCGCTGGAAAGAGAGGAGGTATCGCAACAGTAGTTGAAGCTACAGGAATAACTGGAGGTTGTGCTACAGAAACCTGCCTTTGCTGCTCCAATTCTGTTCTCAAATCTTGCAGTTGACCCTCCAGTTGGAATATATACTCATCTCTCTCATCAACCGCTGTACCAGATGTACCAGCGTTATTTGGAATCTCAACTGTTGCGGTAGGAACCTCAGCAGTAGTTAGGACAGTAGGGGTACCGGTCGAGAAAACACGTCCAGCCATTGTTATCTGTAACAATCACATCATCTCACAATTTATTAGATAAATCCGTTAGTACATAACATACTAACTCCACCATACTCCAATTCACCCTAATCCCACACCCAAGGAGTAATCGACCTACCACGAGCCAGGATTTAGGAATGTAACACTTCCACTGTGCCTACACTGCAAAACCAAGGCTCTGATACCAAACTTGTAACACTGTATTTTTAACCGAAAAATTTTCACTTTAATTACACTACGGAAGCGTTTATAAATACCAAAGTAATTACAACTAATTACAAACCACTGTTTACAAAATATCAGTATTACAAAAGCACGGCTTGTCACAAATACTTTATAAGAGTCCTAGGTGATTACTCCCCAAGCTAACCACTCTCAGCCGAGCCACTGACTTACCAAAACCAGTAAAAAGAGTGAGAGGTGGGGGATTAGCACAAAGCTAAGTGAATGGAGTAACACACAATCGATATATCAGCCTGAACCGCATGATATCAACAACCACAAATAAGCACCCTCGGAAGACCGGCGGTTCTGCAGCAACCTACAACCAATGCCGGCCAAAGCAAAGGTTTACCGATAGTCCATTTGCTATCCTCACACAGTATCATCCTCTGGTAGCAACATATGCATCCCAAGGTCCTGATACTGCTTAGCCAATAGCAAATAAACCCAGCCCATAAGCTCAGTCGTAAACTGACTTCCCTTCCAACATGTATACATATCACAGAATACTATAATTAACATTCACAGTTAATTAACCAACAGATATACAATCTATCCAACAATAGTTGTAACCAAACCAGTACAACTAATAGCACCCGTGAGTAAACATCCACTCACCTCAAGCTTTCAGCTTTCCACTCAGTGATCTAATGTTACTGAGCCTTGTCTGTCCCTGAGAACACAACAACCAACCATCAGTATTCAACTCATAAATATATATATCAAACATATATATTTATATCCATTTAATCAAACATATGCATGTAAGATTCACATAATGCACATATAACGCATAGCATTAAACAATGCAAACAACAACCAAACTATCGGATTTCTCGAGAAATCCGATACTACCATCGGATTTCACGAAATCCGCAACCCCTCATTGGATTTCAAACAATCCGATACCTCTGTCGGATTTCACTTGGCACCTTCGGATTTTCCATGCTAATCTGATTTCATGCTTAGGAATCCACCCTCGGATTCGAACCATCGGATTTCAACACTAGGATTTCATACATCCGGATTTCAAGAGTATCGGATTCTAAGTTCTGGATTTCACTTGTTTCGGATTTATTGTATCGGTTTTCACCATCATCACCAAAATCCGCCACCTTCAACATTCCAAGAATCTGATAAACTCAAACCTGTATAAATCTTATTCCCCAATCATACCATGCATATAAAAGTTTACCAAAAACACATATAAACATGTTTACACATTCAAGCATGCATCAAAACACCTTTATATCCCATGAACACCAAATCCTCCACACTCATAAGATGTTCATATAAGAACCCAACAATATTAAAACCGTAGCATGCTTCCCAATTCAAAAGCATAGCATGATACAAGAATCATGGTTTCAAGAACAAATCAATAAACATACAAACCTTGTTAGCGTGAATCACAGATTCTCAATCACCACACAATCCGATGATTTGCTCTTTTTGTTTGCTCTCGGTATACACACAATTCACACACACATGTAATAACTTCAAAGTGAAGTGATGCAAACACTAACCCACGTATACATACTCAATTATATTGAAAGCATGGGGTGTCATGGTTTTAATCTCACTAAACACATGCACACACACAACCGTATACATATATATATATATACCACAATAAAAGATTAAATGATTAATAATTAAATCAATGTTAATTAAATAATCACATAAACATACATCAAATTATAATTCACGTGTAACATACCCAAAGCCTACGTTTCTACTAGGCCCAATCTCAGGATGTTACAGTCACCCTCTGCAAAACAGTTTAAACAATAACCATAAGCATAAAGCTTAGCGAGTACACTACTTACAATCAAAACAATTCATCATTGACACATAACTCATACCCACTACCGTAGTAAGTGGTCTCATCAACCCAACACCGAAGTGTTAGTCTCATACCCAACACTGAAGTGTTGGTCTCATACCCGTTACCGAAGTAAACAATCTAAACATACCCGTTATCGAAGTAACGGTCTAAACATACCCGTTACTGAAGTAAACAGTCTAAACATACCCATTACCAAAGTAAACAGTCTAAACATAGCCGTCACTAGAGTAAACGGTCTAAATCACTTTCACGTATCTCATAACTTTATCACTTAATTGCACGTAGTCAATTGTATACAAGTCTATTTAGAGTGTAACTAAGAATATTCACCTGTTAGTAGTCCCAGACTCAGTAACTACAAACACAGAATTACTTAGACACGAACCCGGAGCACGAACCTACAGCTCATACAATTGCATTAATACTGGATACTACTGTCCACCATAGGTCGGACCCAAGTACCAAGGGGACAAAGTCAGACCCTAAGGTTGGCCCCTAAGTCGGACGGGCCCCTAAGTCGGACCAAGCTTAGGCCCCAAGTTGCACGGTTTAAAAGTGGAATCATCTCAAAGTCGGATCAATCACAAAACATAAGTCGGACCAAGTCCCAAGTCATCTTGGTCGGACCTCCACCTCAGTGCAAGCAGTCGCCATTTTCAAAAATCAAACTCTTTCAAAACTTAACCAAATTAGTTTATTTTTGTTGCAAACTAATTCTTCATTTATGTGACAAATCCTTTTGGTTATTATACAATTTCAACAAGGTTTTAGACCTCAAAACTCTCTTTTTCCTCTCGGTTCTCTCCTCTATCTCGAAGGGCATCGAAAGACAACAGAGTCCTTACAAACAAGCTCAAATCCATACAAAATTATATTTGAATGATCACATTACCTGATAGTTCTTTTCACAATTCCTTGGACAAAGGTGCTGAAATCTTCTCTTTTCTTCTTGGTTCTTTGATACACACACACAAAAGCTTTCTGAGTTAAATGCAACAGTGGAAGGATGATCCTTGGGAGCTGAGCCCTAATTTTCTATATATATATATATATATATATATATATATATATATATATATATATATATTCATAAGGCCTAAGTCAACCACCCATCCTTAAGTCCAAGCCCCAAGTCTTTAATTTAGTCCACAATCAATACAAAACTCAAGATAAAATTAGCAATTAACGCTCTTAAAATATTCTTTTATTAAATTCGAAATTCCAGGTATTACAAATTTAGGCCAAATGATTGATTATTTTCTATGACTTGCTAAACCCATTATTTTTAATGACAAAAATACAAAATGGTAGGCTAGAGTTATATTTAATACACAAATTGGACCTCATGGTACACAACTCTTGGCTTCCATCAATTAACAAGTTGTGAATTCATTTTTAATATATTTAATAGCCCCATATGAAAGAAACAATCAACTGTTCAATCTAGTAGTCCAGTACATGAATGAGACGACATAATAAGTAACAAAGTTCAATCTTTTACAAAATATAACTTGCATGATACACCATAAACGAAAATTAAATAATAACTACATAAAATAAGTAAATAATAAATCCTATCGGTTCGGTTTGGTATCGGTTCGGTTACGTGTATAAAACCGAAACCGACCCACTTTTAATGAAAATTTATAAACCAAACCATCGGTTTTCTTTTGGTTCGGTTTTAACGGTTTTATCCATTGTGGTTAGGTTTTTCGGTTAAGATGTTCACCCCTACTAACAATCCAACCCAACACCACAAGTAGGAAATAAAAAAGATTTGAAAGATGAGAAAAAGCGATTACATGGTCCAAAGAGAAGGAAGTAATATTAGTTTCGGCATGGGTTAACGTTTCAAAGGACCTCTTTGTTAAAAATGCGCAAACGAGTGGTATAAATTTTTTATTATTATACGTATTATTATTATTCTTACTATTCTTATTATATAAATGTAGAAAAGTTTTGGGGATGTGTCGAAAGTGTGTATTACATCAAAAAAATTATAAACATTTATCCATTAACAACAAAAGGATATATTTTGCTTATCATAAGTACCAAGTTGTAATTACAATAAAGATGTACAAAAGACGTGTTTCAAAGTTCGATATTTTCAAAAGAGTTTGCAATTGGAAGCCTGCCAATCTCATGTCAGAGTCTTCCCTTTAGTAACTCTCGCAAGAAGTAAAACACTAAATTAAGCACAAGGTTTAGTGAGCACATAATCTAAATCATCAATTGAATATAAGCACATTCCATTCATCAATTAAATAAGAGCATCATGTTGTTGTCCCAGGCCACCGGTAGTCGCCACATCGATATCAGCATCTTATTAGTCTCGTTGACTATTCTCATATGTCATTCGGGCTTCTTATCATCAATCATCATCATATAATTCGAATATCACCTAATGCACATGCAATGAATTTAATAGTATAGATCATGTAACTCGCCTCTTTCCCGTATATGTTTTCAAGTATTATCTCCAATAAGTCTGTTTTGACACAGTTTAACGATCCCTACAATTAATATTATATGATTTAGATTTTTAAAATATTTTCTAACTTCTGTGAATAGTAATTACACGACCCGTGTAGGTCAACACGATAGCCTACACACTTACGCCGGCAGTGTTGAACGAGTGTTCAACCCTAACCTTACACGGCCCGTGTATCTCAGTCATACACGGTCCGGGGTTGGTTACATGGCATGTGCCACACCAAGGACTATACACAGTCTGTGTACCATTACACGGCTCGTGTTTCTTATACACGATCTACTACACGGCCGGCACCAATGTACATAACCAGTGTAGATCATTTGACAGCAAACTGTTCGCCGTGAACAATTGCAATTCCGGCCAATTTATCATCTAACTCAACTACAAGTGTTTCTAACACTTGTTTAGGACTCAATTTACCACTACAAACAGAAAATCAACAACTTGACCACACTTGATCATCCTTTGATCCATGACTCAAGAACACACCCATTTGCATAATAACTCTCAAATCCATCAACAATTTAGCAACACAACTCTAGTTTACTATCAATTTCAGTTTCAAAACACAATTAAATCATCACCATGATGATTTTAACCTAACTACACATTTACTAACAAGAAATGGAAGAAATACACTACTACTAGTACTACAATAGTCAAGAACACTCAGCACATACAGTCATACCTTACTACTTGAATTTGTTTATGATACTAAAATTCCCTTCAATTTCCCTCAAATTTCATTTCTCCTTGTTCGCTCACCTCTCGAATGTTCCAGCAATGAGTACACACACATACAAGTATATTGACTCGAGTTGATCATTTCAAGTCTTATGTGAAGGGTTTAACTCATATTTTCACTTTTCACCCCTCTATTTTACTCATTTTACAGTTTAACCCCTCATCTATCATCCACATATATAAATATTAATTTATATAAATTTTATAATGTTAATCCCCTTTCTTTTTTCTCTCTTTTAAGTGCACTCAAGTATTTTTAGATATTTCTATCCTTTTACGAACACATAATTACCATCAAGTATAATGATTAAATGAATAAATTTAAGTTAAACTCACATATATGGGGTGTACATCCGATGCACATTATAACTTAAACAACGAGGATGACGATGAAGACGAAGATCATGAGGTTGAGATAGAGGAACCCCTACGGCCCTTCGGGAGAAAGAAGATAAAGAGGCAATCGAGGAGTTCTAACATGACCCGGTCAACTCCGAAAGAAACCGTCAATAATTTATTATTTGGTCAAATAAAAACGTTCAATAACCGAGCTGAAAGTAATATAACATATAAAATGAAAAAAACTTTAAGTCGAGGGAAAAATGTTAGCAATCAAAGCAAATAAACTAAAACTACAAGAAGCAGTGCAATTCAAAAAAGACTTCAAGTTTTACATTGTCATGCATGATCACCTTACGGGATCTATTTTAAAGGCAACTTTGGCGAGGAAAAAAAATTAGAGAAATGTACGAATAGGATGAATGAAATGTATTATTATTACTATTAATGAAATTTTATTTTTATTATTTATTATATTTTTGTTTTTGCGCAATTTATAAATATTTTATTTTATTTAATAGTTAAATGTAAAATAAAATAAATTTAAAAAAGTGTGAAAAAGATTGGGTTAGGTAGGGGTGTTCAAAATAATCCGAATCCGAACATTCGATCCAAAAATTTAGATATCCTAATTTTCGGATTCGGATAGTAATTTTTTGAAGTTTCGGATATTTGATTTTCTTAACATATATAGTTGTATATACATGTATTTTTTATTTTGAAGCTTTGAGCTATTTTTGTGATTAAATTTTAAAATATGATTATTTAGTAATTATTATTTTTAAGAAATTATATAAAAATTATTTGTTTTTGAAATTATCAGATATCCATATCCAAAAAAATTCATATTCGAATTCGGATACCGAAAACCAAATATCAGAATTTTCGGATATCCAAACTTCGGATATCCCGTTTAGAACACCCCTATATACTAGGGTTTGAGGTAAAAGAGAAAAAAAAGAAAAAAGTAATATGACGCTCATGTTGCATCGGGATAAGAGAGAGATAAAGTATAGGCTATGGGTGGTCTTTAAGAGTAGTTGCAACCCTCACCTTCTACCCACGTCAACTTTCCATTCTCACCATTCAACCTACCACTTAACCATCTAGTGATCACTCCTCAAAACACCAAATTCTAAGACTCACATTATATAGTAATGTTACATTTAATTGAACTAAAAAATAAAAAAAATCAAATACTGTACACATACATCGTAGTGAAGTGGAGATGCATGGGACCACTACACACCACCCTCCACCACTTTCACCATTCCGTATTCTCTAACTCGCTTTCTCAAATATGCCCCTTGCTTCCGATAGATGAGATTTTGAAACATTAAATCCTTTTTGTAAAAGTTTGTGAAGTTCCAACCGTTGGTTTTATATTTAGTCGATCATGTACAAAATTTTGCAACTTATATAACCTTTTAATAAATTGGGAAATTTTTCCTCTTTTGAAAAATAATAATAAAAAATTAATCCTTGGAGCTAACAGTCAAATGGGGATTTTAACTTTATGTTATTCCTATTAGCTGTGAGTGTTTCATTACAACAAACAACACAAAATTATGACAAAACCGCTTGCACATATTTACAGCAATCAGCCTGCAAAAGATCAAATATAAGATAATCAGAATTTCATTATACCAAATATAAACTAAAAGCAGAAAATATTTTTAACTTCAAAAAATTAGATAAAAAATGCCAAACACGATGAAAGCGTCGAAAGTGAATTTAGGGATCTAAACGATTTGAGCCGGACTCATTTAGACTTTTTTAAGCTTGAGCTCAGCTCGTGTAGAGCTCGTGAGCTAGGCTCATTTAATATATATAACTCGGATTCGGCTCATTTAATACATATGAAGCTCGTTTAGGCTTGCCAACTTAAACGAGCCCACCCTCCGAGGCTGGAGCTCGGGTACATTTATTAAATGAGCTTTAGTCTAGGGTCGAGCTCGTTTCGAGCTTCTAACGATCCAAGTAGCTCGGTTCGTTTACATTCCTAAAAGTGATTCTAATACCCATAGCCCTAAATTATTTCCTAAAATCATATTTAATGCATTAACAACTTATAAAAGATGGACGAAAAAGTATGCTGGTCTAATACAACCTATTAGGAGATCTCTTGGGAAGCAATCTGTCTACCTACCGGTGAGGTATGATTGTCTATATCATACCTCCCCCATACCCCGTTGAGACGGGATTGGGTATTGTTGTTGTTGCTGGTCTAACACAACCTAAACCGGCTTTGCAGTTTTAAAAGAAAATATTTCATTCTATTTTTTGAAATAAATAAATAATTACTGCAATAATTTTAAACTGAACCTCGGATGCAATTTTCACATCTTCATGCAAGTAACGAAACGTCTGTTTGACTTGTTTGTGGAGTAGCAGGTTTTGTCAACGGTCTCAAAGTATCCATAATGGCTGAGAAGGAAGGGCGCTTCCATGGCTCACTGTAAGTTTTTAAATTTGATAAATAAGATTAATAAAATATTATATAATCAAAATATTAATTATCCAGAAATGGAAGTTTTATGTTTAAACTCACTTTGCCCAGCAGGCTTCAATCAATGCTGCTACTTGTGGGTGTACATCATGGGGAATTTCAAGCCTTTTGCATTTAAAACCTACCGCTGCTACAACCTAAAAAGCGAGATAAATACATCTTGAAGTTCTTTCATATAGCTAAAAGTGTCCCGTAATATATTTTTAGTGCATATAACTTTTTAAATCGCGTTATTAAGAGATTTATTGTTGAAATACTGTTATGCATTACTCATAATATTTAAAAAATTAATAACAATAAATATAAAAAAAATGTTACAAACCTGTGCAGGATTTAGGTTACCCCAAGGTTGCTGCAAAGTAGCAAGTTCCCATAAAATCACTCCAAAACTGTACACATCTGATTTCTCATTTGAAGGTTCATCACGAAGAACTTCTGGGGCCATCCACTCAGGCTGTTTTTATTACACAAACCAACCAATTTTATAAAAATATAATACTTGGTTAAAGATGCTTAGAGTATAATGGGAGTTAAATTATTTTTCAAAAACTCACTGTTCCTGCTGCAGTCTTTGATGAAAGAAATGTATTTGCTTTTAACCTGGAAAGACCAAAATCACAGACCTGAACAAAAGAAAAATAAGATAAGATTTTCGTCTGATGTATTAAGGTAAAAGAAAGCTATAAACTTTCTGAACCATTTAGTTTGTTTTAAGACTTTTTTCTATCTTTGAAATTTGTCATTATGAAATATTTTCGTATCACGATTTAAGGGGTCGATGTACTTTTTTCTTCATATTATGTTCTTGTTCCATGCCATGAAGTTAAAATGTGTCATATACCGATCTAGAACCTCAACAAATAAAACAAAATAACTCGATACCATTACAATTAATGAATTGGAGAAAAGATAACTAGTTTCTATGGTCAACAATTCTCCGTTTACCTTCACAGTGTATTTCCTATCTACTAAAAGGTTGGGAGACTTCAAATCCCTGTGAACAATAGGAGGATTGCGTCTATGGAGGTAATTCATTCCTTTTGCCTAATTGAGAAAAAAAAAACACAATTAGTATTAATATAATAATAATGGAGATGCAATGACTTGGTTTTACTTATGAATGGGTCAACTCGGTTCATGTTTTATCTCAAACTATAGGTTGGGAATGAGTAAAATGGGTTGAACAAGTCAAACGGATAGAAAGTTGCCCAAAGTTAATTTGTAATACATACATCCTCATTGTTCTTATTCAAACATGTTCACATCAGTCGTATATTAGACAATTTTATGTATAATAAAAAGTTTCTGTGGTTCAAGCCAGCCCATTTTGACCCGCACTTACCACATCATAAGCCATACTCAATCGTCGTCTTTCATCCAAGGTCTCTTTTGCACCAGGTTTATGTAACAGCCTATACAAACTACCTCTGCAGTTCAAAACAGATATTTAAAAAAACAAAAAAAAGCGATATACTGATATACAGCTCACATAATTGTTGAATTTATATTGTAGAAGGCACTAAACCTTGACAAATATTCTGTGACTATTGACAAATTTGGAGGCTGAGTGACGGCACCCATAAATAGAACAATATTTGGATGCCGTAGGCGTCTCATTATTGCCACCTAACAGAAATAGTGGATGAAAAACCAGCAATTACTAAACACAACTGATACCAGGATATATATATATATACACACACACACACACATACAAATCAACCTAAAAATAAAATAAAATAAAAACTATGATTTAGATTTACCTCCTGCAAGAATTCGTTCAACCTCTCCGGGTGAAAATCTTGTTCTAAAAGAATTTTTACGGCAACATCCTGAAAGTAGTGGAATTTGTAAGCTTTTAAAGGAAGAGAATGCCTATACACTATTACCAAGAATATGTGTCACCAAAAAAAGGATGGCAACACAAGAAGGCATGACCAAAAAAGTAAATTAACTCTCCAGCATACTATTCCTCATTGCTTGCTTATATCTTAGTAACCTGCTCTCTCAGACTAAGTTTGAATGACAATCAACAATTTCATTCATTTTTATCGCACTTAAGACACTCTGACACTGTTTGAATTAAGAATTCTACACTTTTTTTTCCAAGTGTACCTCACTACTCAGTTATCTCAATGCACAATTGCACATGATATTCAGTATTCAACTTTTGACTATTTATTGAAAATATCGCATAGAAAGCCAGTAATATCCCATAACGGATTTCCCTTGTTCAGGCCCCCCATGGGTGTTGAGCCTTTGGCTTTGATGTACACGGTCTAACCGGTGTACCTGTGACCGTTTCTGAAACAACCCCCTATCCAACCCCTGATTGAAGCCCCTACGATTCGAACCCTTGACCAGTATACCACCAAGGTGATGGTTTAGAGAAAAGATCGTTCTAGTGCTTGTATGTGTTCTAACCACATGAGATTAACTCTACAATAAGTAATATGTCATGTTGCCCAAAACTTAATAAAGATAAAATTCTTTACGACGCATTTTGTTTGTCTTTTCACTTAATTTAGAAAGCATGATTGAACCAGAAAAGTAATAGAGTTGCTGCTTTCCCAGTTATGTCATTGACTTTTCTATGTTTGTTCATAGTAAACATTGTATTGATATCAACTATATTTTTTTTCAAAGGCGCTCTATTAATTAAGCTGATGATGATTTCTCATATAATATATTATTTCCTTGAAAGGATCAAATGTATCTTAAATTTTGATTTTTATTAATAATTAATATTTGATTTTGTTAAATTTTAAATTATTTAATTTTTTATGCTTTTTGTTTATTCTTTTGCATTTTAGCATTTTACAAGTTATATGTTGAAATATATAAACAGCTTGTTTTAGCTATTATTGAATTTATATCATTACAATGTTTACAATATTTTTAGATAACCATAATCCATAAGTTGGAAATTTTTCGTCATTTCAAACTTTCATTCATACTTTATCAAGTAATTATCTTTTATTCAGAAGTAATTACCAAATAGGATAAATTGGGCATTTACTATCATTAAAGGTTGTTCATTCAGCACATAAAACATGTGACACGGCACTCATTTATCCATATAGACGTTTTATCAAGACCACTTTTAAAGTTTAAAAAACAAATAGGCAATAACATTACATGTGTAGTATCCCCCTTCCATCACTGAGGAACATGTTAGACTTCTCATCTTTATAGTAATTAGAAACTCAGCAATGATGGTATTCTCACAATCAGAATAGGCAACACAGCAATAGTAATTTCGTGATTAAGATAACCAACTATTTTTTACATGATTTAATAGCTCAAGAAATAGATTAGGCGATGTCAATTGGTATGCTTGATTTGATTACTGAAGCAGGGTTGAACCAAGTGTCACTAAAAGAGACGGCTACCTCATGGAAGCAAGCCAGTTATGAACTTGTTAGTATTTCCTAGAGAGGGCAAAATGGCTAGGGTCCAGTCGGGTCACCTGACGGGTTTCATTGATCAGTTCAAATGGATTTGGGTTGAAAAGGCATTTAAAAAAACAGTTCACATGTTTAGTTAGGTGGATTGCCCCGTAATAACGTTTTTCCCTTTCAAAATTTGGTTTATTGCAATTAACAAAGGACCAATTATTCATACCAAAAACGAAATCCAGTGAGCAATCGGTAATCCATTCTGAATTGGGTCTAACTCATATATGAAACAGAAAGAAAACAACGTTGGATGGTTTAGTTAACTACTCAGACGCTCAAGTTACACCTCATCTATGGAGATGAAATGTATGAGTGAAATCAGTGTTGTAGAAGTCGGGCTAGGCGGCCGACTAGTCGGCGCCTAGTCGCTCGGCGGTCCTTGACCTTGCAGTATATATGCTAGTCGGTCTAATTCCAAGGTCCTGGTCAAAGTCGGTCAAAGTCGGGTATAGGCGGGTCTAGGCGGGTCAATGGTCAAAAGAAAGCTTTTTTTTTATATTTTAAAGCCTCATAAAAATTAGGGCCAGTCAAGGTGGAGTTCATATCATTGAACAATACGGGCAAGAAGATGAGTGACAAGGAAGTAGATGAAATTTGTGTTTGAACTAGTATTTAATGTCTTGAACAATTATATTAGTGTTTCTATTTTCTAAACGTATGTTGAGGGTCTATGAACATTTATATATATATATATATATATATATATATATATATATATATATATATATATATCTTACTCCTATATAATGCATTTACCACCTAAAAAACTCTTAATTTTAAGAAGAGTAAATTTACTAAAATACCCCTCCTTTATACCTCTCCTTTACCCCTCCTTTAAGTCCACAATTAATGAATTTAAACAAATAAATATTGAAAACATAACCGACAATTAATGAATTTAAACCAATACTTATAACTGAATTATTTCTAACCATATATTTTTTTAATATTAACTTTTGATTCATGAGATCACCATATTTATAACTGAATTAAGTTTAATCATATATTTTTAATATTAACTTTTGAATCATGAGATCACCTAAATTCCTGTTTTCAATAAATCAAGTTCAAGAGATTTCACAAACACCAAACAAATGAAAGAGTCAAAGAGTTGAAATTTATAAACATTGCATTCTAACTCAATTAAATAATAATTGGAACTATGAAACATTACACACACATATACATACATATATATATATAATCAGCAACTTCATGATTCAGCCATGCGACAAAACTCTTCCAACAAAGTGAAAGACAAATAACTCAGAGTTAGCAATTTAACTCTTAATTTAAAAGTGGCTCTCGCAAAGAATCTTCACAAACTCATATTATCTTCATCTCGCAAAGAATCTTCACAAACTAATATTAACTCTTTGTGATTATTCTGCACAAAACTCATCACAACCTTCTCTTTATTCACCGTCGTCGCATTGCGCGGGTACCCCACTAGTATATATATATATATATATATATATATATATATATATATATATATATATATATATATATATATATATATATATATATATATATATATATATATATATATATATATATATTTGACTATTTATGAACATGTAGTATATATAATTTGGAAATTTTTACATAAAAAAAATCCAATCCGAGTACTCCCCGCCTAGGCCGAGTACTCACTACTCCCCCGCCTACCGCCTGGCTCCCGCCTAGCGACTTCTACAACATTGAGTGAAATTAGGGTTTGGTAACATACCTTATGGAGAAGATTCCTTCTTTTATAGATAACCCTCACTCTAGAGAGTGAAGACCTTCATCTATTTATGTGGGAGAAATGATAAGCGTATCGGCTATGGCCAATGGATTGCCAACAAGTGGCATTTTAACGCATTGGTCCTAAAGGGACAATGAGGGCGGCATTTAAAACCATATGGGAATGATCCTTAAAAATGTGACACATATTACAGTCATAACCGATCCCAATATCATAGCCTAAAATGGACACTAATGAGAATTTTTCATCTCAAGCTTCAGCAGTTTGTAACTCCCATTGTTTAAATGTTTTCCATCTTGGGTGCATTATGTGTAGTATTGCGGCACCAGGGATACATGCTTCACCGCTAGTGAGAGTGGATATTGTCAAGGTGAGGGCTACATATGCCCTGCAAGGGCAGTACTAGCCCTGAGTGGGAGGCGGGGGTGTAGGTCTTCTCCTTATCAAGCACATCTTTCCTTCAGACCTAACTCAGTTTCTCTCCTAGAGGAGTGTTTCTAACTTTCCCTTGGCTGAATGGTAATATCCTACAGGCCTACATTAGCTCCTTCCATAGACGAATGTCACTGTCCCTTCCCCCTGGGCTATGGATGCACTGGAACTTGATAATTTAGGTCTTTTTATTCTTTGTTTTAGATGTTTACTTTTCGAAATCTTTCATGCTTTTGGTGGTATGTATGTGGTAATAGCAGAGTGGTTGACCAAACAACTTAATTCATCTTTTATCCAAACTCACCAGTATCGAGTGTTTTTATGTCATGATTGCCACTCCTAGCATGTTCTTTTATTTCAATATAATTATCATTTCAGACTTATACTCTTCTTAGTTCTCACAACACACTATGTAAAAATATTAGGGCGTTATTTCAACTTCATACTAATATAAAAGTAAATCCAACTAAACTACAAGTCTATAACCACTGCTATGCAATCAAACTTAGATAAAGCTGCTATCATTTAACTAGAAAAAAAAACAAAAATAACAAATTTACACATGTTATCAAGAAACCAAAATGGGCTATGATTAAAACAAAAGGAGGGTGTATATTACTTACAGATCCATTCCAATCAGCACGATGAACAATACCAAAAGAACCTGAAATTGCAGTGGGACTTGTATTTATATTTTATATTTCTCTATAACTCATTTTTTTCACATTTAAAAGATGTCATATCATATTTATATCTTTCTCCAATTTTTTATTTGGTTTAGAGTCCAATGGGACATGACCGGTTCTAAAGCAGAACCACACCCATATTGAATTGAATCGTATAATATAGGTGACATTCTCGGTTCCTTTTTTTAATTTTCTTTTTATTAAATATACAATAAAGGTTATACCTGCACCAATTCGCTCTTTTAAAGAAAGATCGCTCCAAGGAATATCCAAATCCTCAAAATCAAGGGTAAAATCTCCACTAGGTTTATGTGGTTGACCAGTGTCGAACCTCTGATTGCTAGCCACCATTTCCATTCTTGTATTATTAGATAAAACGTATGATTGGGAATCTCTATTATGTCCCAATTGTTGCAACGGGATATCATTAACCATTTTTGTTGTGTTTATGATATTGTTCTGAGCATATCCTGCCTTTGGAAGCTGTGAATTTCTATCATGAAGTTTGGGTCGGGCTGCTTTTGAAGGATGTAAACGAGTAGCTTCATTGCTATTGCTTGGACTACGGATAACAGTATTCATATCAACATGATTTTTATCAGAATTTTTTAAAAAAATGGCATCTCTAGTATCTCCATCACCTGCAGTTATACAATTGGCAACTCTGAATTCTAAATAATTAAAAGGACCCCAGAGAAGTATGAATGCATAATTATATATAGCTCCAATATGCACAGGGATATATGCAACATTCATCTATTAATAAGGTTAGGCACTTGCACTACCTCTTAAACCAAAAATTACATAGTTTTTTAGCTCATTTGAATGCAACAAGGTCAAAAACATCCAGCATTTAGAGACAAGCTTTTAGAATCTTGGAGTTTTGAAAAAAAAAAGTAAAGGAATTCATTTTACTTGATTCATGAAGGCATGCAAAATTAAAAGGGACACACAAATGCACTAAACTAATCATAATCATGAACACACTTGATTTTCTTATATCCTTGTGAAGAATTTTACTTTCCATGCAAAAGCGCTATAAAAGAGCAAATATACTTAAAAATTTTATGCATACATTTTGTGAAAAAGGTTTAAAAAATTACCACTAGATGGATCTTCAAATACAAGATTGAGAGAGTCGAAATCAGCAAAGTACTGTTTGGCAAGGGACCTGAAATCAACCATGGGTTCAACTTGTCTAAAACGTGGAAAGCGCAACGGGGAAGAAATTGAGATCGTAGATGGACCATTTAGTAAAGAATCAGGCTCACACAGGCATCCAGGATTCCCAATTAGATCAATAAGAAGTTCCCTGCATAAGAATTATTCAAATATGAATATACATACACGCATACAATCATAGATGGACCTATATACACCATAGTTGCATACCCTGCAAAAAGCACCAGCAGTGTAAAAGAAAAGTTGTTTTTTTTTGCTCCTTTTGACAATAAGAATACATTAATGCATACCCTATGAAAATAAAGTGCATAGACTTTTCGAAGGAAAAAACAATCTTGCAGCAAAACTAAAGTCAAACTGAAACTCAATGAGTCAAGTTGTAAAACAACACCTTCTGGTCCAACTTAGTTACTAGAGGTTTGCAAAAAGACATCTCACTATTTTCATAGGGTAATTAATGTAATTAACACCATTTTCTATGAAAAAAATATCTTACCCTATTAGATTAAACACACTAGTGATCACTAATAGATATAGGGCACGCTACGTTGAATTTCTAGATCCGCTAATACATACATATGAAACATACATACATGTATGTGTGTATAGATAATTAGATACATACACAGTGCATACAAACACACACATATATACAGATTGATACATACACACACGAACACATATCTCTAAATGTTTCCTGTCGTTACTATTAATAATGGGCTAACAATGGTAAAAACCAACCAACTTTCAATATTTTGGCAGTTTAACCCTTAAGCTTTTCATTGCTCATTCCTTAATATTTTTTTGACTTATCCAAACATCTAGTTGTTTAGGGTTACGTTGGGTTCAACAAACCAACTTTCATCATTTTATCCCAATCATCTCCCATAACTTTTCTTTGTAGTGGTGTAATCACTAAACCTTTTCCTTTGTAGCAGCTTAATTCCTATTGTTTGAAATCTAATTAAATCATTTGTGTTTGTGTGTGTGTATAACTATATATATATATATAATTATATATATATATGCACACACATATAGTGTGCATGTGCGTGTGTAAAGGACTGATTTCAAGTCCAAAACTTGTAACTTGTGTCTAACAAGTCAAAAAAATATTCACCATTGCAAAAAAAATAGTTTAACGGTTGTTATTGCAACTTAACAAAAACTGAAGCGATCAGACTTACTTGTCAACACCAAAACGAACAAGGCAAGATGAAGCATCGTCTCTTTTACAGTATTTGCAACCCTTGGCTATCCGGCATGGTAGATCAATTGTGTCAGCTAAAATCTGCTGATACAAATTGTTAAAAAAGATTTAAAAAAAAAAGAAAACATGTATGATCACGTGTCAAACATCTAAGAGAAGCATACAATTACAATATAATGCATATTATGAGCCATATTTAGTTGATATAGTTACCTTGATTATTGCTACTGATATAAGAAAATCCCAAAATACAAACCCCTCCTTTCTCTTGTTTCCAAACAACCACTATTACCCTAAATTATATTCCTCTCGCTCAATGTTCTCCTATCTCTATCTCAACACCTTGAACTTAGGGGTGTAATTGAGTCGAGCCAACTCACAAGTTACTTGAGATCGACTTGTAAGTTATTTGAAGTCGACTCGGTTTTCTATGTTGAGCTTGAGCTCGAGCTACCCACGTAGACTTATCGAGTCGAGCTCAAGTATTAGAATAGTCGACTTGTAAAGCTAACGAGCCTTATCGAGTTTGTGCCATATTACAATTTTACCCTTTTTGTATATCTATATCAGTATATCTACATTAATATCAAGTCAAGCCAAGCCAATTTCGAAAGTATAGTACTAACTATCGTTAATATTTTATTACTTTTTAATATTGTTATTATTTTACAACAATAAAAATTTATAACGTACCTTAAATAGTAGAGCCCGATGTCTGCAAAGGCCAACAGATAGGCTGCCCATTGGAAGTACCACAGATCCTAAACAATCCTTAAGATCCTCACTGCACTCCTTCCACATTGAAACTAAGTCATCTTCTCCAGTTAACGTTGCACCCCTTGTGAACACAAAATTATCAAATCATAAGATGGTATATAATAATAAAAGTGATAAAATGAGCAGGTTACTCATCAAAACAGGTTCGGCTTAAAACCAGAAAGTTTCGCTGACCCGAAACACCATTTGTTCTAAATTTTAAAATTTTCAGAAATATTTAGTCTAATGAATATGATTGAAAAACTAAATTATTTAACAATAATCTCATTTTTTTTAAATGATTAAGAAGGTTTAATGCGTTATAAAAACACACTTTGAATGAGTTTTTACCTGTTTGACATAGCTTCCTATTTAGCTACTTTTTTATTTTACCCATCTATAGACCCAATCATAAGTAAATAGGTTTGGTCAAAACCTATAACTGACAAAACAGATAGAGGTCAAAACCAGCAAATTCTGCTATGGGTCTGGGTCAGGTTAACCCGAAACAAATGTCCAGATTTTTGGAATAAGTTCAGTCTGCAGATCAAATATGACTGCAAAAACTATATTATTTCAATCACAATCTATTTTTTTAACAAAAAGATTTAGTATGCATTAAAAAACACACGTAGGATGACTTTCAACCCATCTGACCTGTTTGTCCCGTTTCCTTTTCAGCTATTTGTTTAACTTTACCTATTCATAAGTAAATAGCTAAATTCTCACCCCATTCGATTGCAGACAAGCTTTGCAAGTTGGTCAACAACCTCTAATGTGGTTATGCTATTACATGAAATACTATGAATTCGGTTTTGTAGTTCTCGGAGGCTGGGATCACTTCGTCGATCGATCAAAATTACTTCGATTAAAGATTCGGTGCCACTATCAATGGCCTTTAGCAACTCGAGTGATGGAATTCGCCCACTTTCTTGAAGATCACAGCACATCATCCATACATAAGGATCCATACCATGTATCATGTAAAACCCATCAGGAATTTTGTCATAGTATGACAAACAGCCATTTGCCTAATAAAAACATAAGCTTTAGAGTTGGAATATATGAGATATATGGATAGTTTGAGAACTATTTAAATCACAGTTTTGTATCATATAGTTGGTTCATGGTTATAGCACTTAGAAATTTAGGAGTAAGATATTGTATCTAACAGTCAAGCACACACTACATAGAGGTGGCAAAATGGATTGGTCAAAAATGGTAATTTTAATACATGTCAAAAGGGGTAGGGTCGTTTTGACCCGACAACATTTTCAGTTCCTTTTTTTCCTTATAGTTTATAAATAATTTATGTACTAAAAATAATTACATAACAGTATTAATACGAACTTAATCTTATCATTTTGAATACATAATTTACTTGGCTGTTACGACTTGGCTAAATTCCTTTCGTATTCACTTGGATGAAGTGATTTCTCCTTGTTTGGGATGGTATTGTTTAGTGGCTAATTAATTCTTATGAAATGAAACTATGTTTAACAAGGATCACATGCATGCTGGGTGTTGATTCTCTTTTATCTCTACAAGTATTTTGCATATACTTGGTACGTCTACTTGTTATGTAATTTGCTCGTTTATAATTATTTGTCTATATATATAATCATGACTTGATATTACAATTTGCAACCAGTGATAGGGATAGAACTCAACTATCAATAAGCATCTTAATATTTATGCAACTACGCACAGGGCAACCTCTTGTGTGGTTGGTAAAACAGTGCCAAAGCAAAGACATTTGGTTTAACATATGTTATAAAGAACAAAGATACTTCAATGAATGTGCTTAATGACTAGCCAAGGTTAGGTTATAATGAGCAACCTCATGTTAGTCGATCGAATCTATAGGGTTAGGTGATTTGAAACAGGATCCTAATTGAATGATCAGATTAACCACGAGATTAATCTAATCTTGGGCTTATATACCATCCCAAATCGAGGAAAGAACTAGTCCAGGTGAATACATCTCAAAGAGAGATAACCATATCAATGTGATGATGTACTCCCATTCTTTGTTTTTGACCCCGAATATTACCATTATAAGTTTATAACTGTATACTATGACTAGGGACACTTGCCTAAGTGTGTGTTTTCCATCATTTTGGAAATATATGTGGGTATAAAATTAAAACTCGATCTTAAACACATTACTACAGTAGTACGCACAATGTAAATATATACACCGCAAACTCGATTCATATTCCTATTTCATCATAGATGTCCGTGTGTGTGCGTACCACGGACATGCATGTATATGCAAATAATATTAAGATTCTCTAATAAAAAATGTATATAAGCCTATAAGGTTTAAATAGCTTTAGGCCCGTTAAAGTTTATCATGGAACTTCTAGTATCATTTAAGTTGGCGAGCACTTATTCTTTACAATGTGGTTTAACATTATTAATTTTAAGTCCAAAGCGACAAATATTCATATGATTACAATCTTAAAAAGTAAACCATCTTTGTGGGAATCGAGGAAGTGGTGCATTGCAACATGTCTAACACCAATTTATGCTACTCTAACATGTAACACATCAAGCGGTTAATACAAGTGTTTGTTGGTGCTTGTGTGTTGTAAAGTAAAGATCACATAAGCTAAGCTCCTCCCTCACCCCCACCCTCTTTTTTTCCTTCTCTATATAATGCACAAAGGTGCACAATGCACCACATGCATGCTCACAATTGCGACACGAACTCCATGAAAGATAGAGCTTACAAAGTTGGGCAAACCATGCAAATGCTTCCTATCATAAGCGACCCTTTACCACTATTCACCCAACAATCTATTGTGGCAGATTTAGATTGGCAAATGCTATGACAGCAATAATCCTCTATGTGAAATTAAATTACGTAACTAATTTTTCAGTCAACATATATCTATCTTTTATTTGAGATGCATGAAGCTTGTGATCATACAAATCATGCTACACCAATTCAAATCACAGCTGCCTGATGTTCTGTTGATGGGTAAACTGCTCACTTGAACTCCTAGAGACCCTTTACAATGAAATACGTAAACACAAGAAAACCTAAGCAGTTCTTTCACACAATCCTAAAACCTCCCAGTTCATTATATCTAGTCACACTCATAGCAGTCCTTTTATGCATTTCATGGTAGGAAATGCAAGCAATTACCAAAAGAAACATAATGCTATCAAATTAGAAATTCATATATTTGCAAAGACACATACCCAGAATCGATGTGATAAAGCTTCTGCAGATGTAGTAGAAGAACCAGATGACCTCGACCCAGCGGTTTCATCAGTCACAGGATCTAATAAATTAGGATCATCAGCACACATGGCTTCCGAAGAAAGACGTAGGGCCAAAGCCAGCTGCAACTGATAGCTCTCCTCCGTTTGTTGTGCCCAACTTTTAGATGAATAAGACCCTCCCCCACCACCACCACCAGCCTCCGAAGACTTCAACCGCAATCCCTCCCCAGCACCACTTCCATCCGGCAAGTGCGTATACGCATCGGGATCACCACCACTGTTCACGGCCGCCGACAAAGACGGAACAAAGTAATCACCCGAAATTGAACTCTCTCCGTAACTACTCCCACTGGATTGCCTCTGCAAACCTCCGATCGAAGCCGGAAACGGCGACTGACGATTCTGCTGTTGCTGTTGCTGCTGCATCCTCTGATCAGAAGCTAGGTTAATCAAGTCCCAATCAAATCCAGGTCTTTCGTTCCTCTTTTTTTCACCGGAGTTAGAATGATGAGATGAGTCGTATCCACCACCACCACCACCGCTACCGGAGAAGAGAGGAGGAGGAGGTTGTGGTGGTTCGTCGTCGGGAATCTGAGTCAACAAGGTGTAATTGGTACGTCTACCAGGCATTGCCATCTAAAATTAGCAAAATTAAAGTGTGTGTTTGTGTGTGTGTGATTTGTCTTAGGTAATTAGCCCTACAAACCACCACCAATTCGGAGAGTGTGTGTGGGTGGGGTCACGCTCACGATCACGCGGATAAAAAGGGATGTTTCGTGTTTTCGCGGTGGCGTAATGTTAAGGAAAAATACCCATTTGCATTCCCATGGTTTCCGTAATCCAATGCACATATACTCCTTAAATGTAATTAATTATTAAAAATATGATAAATCATTCTACTTTTTTCTCAGCTCATTATAACATTAAATTTGAAATTCACTAATTTTTTTTCTTATTTTTTTATTGATTTTGATACTTGTGTTGATTTTACGAGTAAGAAAAAGTATGAGGATATATTATCTCTCTTAATTATTATAAACCATGAATGAATGATTACTAAATATTTCACCTCCTCCATGCTCCTACTCAACATAAAATAACATGTGGAGTACACTAATTATGTTTCCTCGTCTGCTCTATTGATTTTGACACTTGTGTTAATCTTGTGAGTAGTAAGAAAACGTAGGAGGATATATCACCTCTCCTACTTGAAAAATGATATATCCTTCTATTTTTTTCTCATACTTCATCCTCCTACTCACCACAAGATGATATGTAGAGTTTATTAATTCTCTTTCCTCGTCTTCTTCATTGATTTTGACACTTATAAGTACGAGGAAAAAAAATATGAGGATATATTAGTATATTACCTCTCATTTTTACTTATTTTCTACTTAGTTAATTAATAAAAGAGTCAAGATAAAGAAAAAAAATCAATACATTACATACATAAATTGTTTGAGTAGGTAAAAATAGAAGTTATAAGGATAAGGTTTTGAACTATTAAAGATATAAATGAAATCTTGAACTTAAAAAATAGTTAAACTTTGTTAATTGACAAACTTGAAAATACATATTACTCTTTTATAAAATTGAAATTGTAAGTAAGTTACTAGAGAATATGTGCTTTGGTTTAGTGAGTTGGTGTATAGATTATCATTTTTAAGAAAACATTTAATTTGGAGTGGTCGAAAATGTAGTTAACCGAGTTCGGAAAACTAAAACATTTTTTCATCATCTTATAATAAATATAATAGTTATAATAAATCAATATTAGATAGACCGTAAGTCATATATAAAATGTGATATCAGTACTAAATTTGGGCATGTTCATGTTGCCTGACTGCACAAAGTCCACAATCCATTGGGGATGTAGTAAACAATTTTATGTGTGCGCTTTCTAACTTTTAAACTAATATATTTGCTTGATTTAATTTCAAAATATCACATTGTCGTCCTACGATTTTTAAAATTTTATAAAGGGGTCCATACGAAAAACTCTCATTTAACAATAACTATTTTGATTCATTAATTGGTTAATAATCACAACTATTGAACCTTTTAAATTCAAATAGTTAAAATAGTAAAGAAAAACATTTCTCTCTTCTCTCTCAACGTTTGTATACTTAGTATTTTTGTATCACATTTTTATTCATAATTAACAACTTCAAAAAAATTAAATTTTACTACTTTCAATAAGAAAAAAATGATAATGTTTACTGAGTTCATTGATGAACATGAAAGAAGAAATCAAATTACTTATTCATAAATGTTCCAATAACTAGTTTTTCATCGTTTGTTCACTAGAAAACAAACATACATTGAAAGAATATGTATTTTATGGGTTTTTTACATGTGTAAATCTTCGTGCTAAGTAGTGAACACAATCTGAAAAATAAAAGAACTTCCTAACAATACTAAAAACACGTAAATATATAAAGAGACTTAAGACTAGTTAGTGGCTTTACATCTAAACTACGCAAGAAATCCATATTTAGAAAACTATCAATACATAAACATGTTCACTAGCGAACAACATATAAGCCTACAATTAAACACATACATACTTCAAAAGTTTCAGCACAATAATTATAGGCATTGGCATAAAAAATGCTCTTAATTGAACTGGAAATTAATACATTTCTCAATGATAAAGAAAACGGGAAGCTTCTAATAATCCAGAAAAGAGTCCATAACTTATTGATCAGTCTACAATTGCTCTTAGATATACTAGCATTTTTAAAGATCATTCACAAGATAGTTAAATTAGTATAGGTTTGAGTTAATGTAAAGACCAAAAAAATTAAAATATTTAACAAGAAATACACTTCTCAAAAATACTTTTGTCTCAAATAAAAATATAGAAAGTGGAAGCCATGAGCTGTCAAACTCGAACCAAAACCTTTTCTCTAACTGATCCTGCAAAAAGGAAATAACAATACTAATAAGCGTGAAACTTAGTGAGCACACAATCACAAACTAACAAATAGTTACCCACACATCTCTTATACATGAGATCATCATAAAATGTCACACATTTCATGAAATCTGCCACTCATGCTATTATATTACCAGTCAGACTAATAATTTGTCACCCAAACCATTGTAATGCCACTCATGCTAGTAATTTGCCACTCAGGCTTTCATAATGCTACTCATGCTAGTAATTTGCCACTCAGGCCATTAGCATATCATCTATCTTCTTCATATAATTACATAATACACATTATGCACATATTCATGCTAACACACCATATTAAAATAGACACTACATACAAATAATCTTAAATAAATATCAAATCTTAATTATAGCATGATATCCCATAATTATATCACTCTGATTATCAAATTGCCACTCGGGCTATAGGTTGCCACTCAGGTGATCATCTAATTATCCTAACTCATGTAATTATCATCCCGACATCATTTCATAAATCAACACACTATATACGACCTCGCTTTTGTGATTATCACCAAATTTTTGACCCATTCATAACTCTTTTCTTCAATTTTATCATACTAACCCACAATTTCAGTTCTGATGATCATAACATAGTCACATAAAAGAGGTTAATCAATTAACAACATCATCAACTCCCTTGTTGATGATTCAAGAACACTACCCACACCAAAAATTCCACCAAAATGCCAAAATAACTACTAGTTAAGGTTAATTCACATACCTTGAAGCTTGATTACATCATAACTACATTAATCCAACTACAATTTGATCAAAATTCCGTCTTTTATGCGTCTCTTCGGATTGTTTCAGAAAGCTCTCCCCCATATTTTGGCTTCTCAAAGTCCAAACACCCGTATATATACTTATTACTTTGGTCTTTTGGCAAAACAAGCCCCTCAAATTCATTTCCTCATACATCCACAACACTTAATAATAATAATAATAATACACATATTGTCACTTTTAACTCCCGACAACATAATAATAAAAACAAGTAATTCATCTGTTATAAAAAATGGCAATTAGAAATAAGACGTGTAAATAAATAAATAAACTATTAACTCACTTTGGGGGTGTTATAGTTAAATTCTCACCTTTATGAGAAAAAAAGAACTCGGACTCCTTACTGAGGAGCAATATCTTGTTTTCCTTTGTCTCCTCAGTACCTTCATATGCCATAGTAAGAGTATCTAGCATATCTGTGCCAATAGTGCAATTATTCACTTGATGATAGACTTTATTTAGAAGAACTGAGACCAATGCTGACCTTGATTTTACATCAAGATTCACCAGTCTTTTGTCTTTATCGGTCAATTGAATATATGGTTTTCTCACAACTCTGCATTGAACATCAAGATCAATTTTCATGGCACCAGATACACCAAGGATGGAAGTTGAGACATAAGGACCTTTAGTGACAAACTCCAACATTTGATAATACAAAGTTGATAGGAATAAGAGTGTTTCACCTTTTCACATAGAAAAATTTTCAGCATCAAACATGGAACAACTTGTGAGTGAGCCATGGTTGGGAAGACCATTAGTAACATCAGATGAAGAGGCCATTTAGTGAGGGGAAGAAGCAAATAAAGAGTATGCAAAATAAATTTAGATATTGATTATCTAACCTGATCTAATACCAGTTTGTAGTCTTAGATTAGTTACTACAATATAGAAGGGGGTTTGTTAGTCCCAGAGTGAGTACACAATAACGAATGTTTGTAGAAGGGGGTTGAATACACACTTTAGCTTTTTAAAATTTAAAGACACACCATGATACTTTTATATAATTCTTATTGATGATTCAGAATTACATGTATTAGAAGCGGAAATTCTAAGTACAATAAAAGGTGGTAATTAATTTTTCTAACACATAGACAAGCTAACTCTAGAACAACTAATGTCTAAGAGTGTTCAACACATGAACAAGTTTGATTCTACACAAATTGCTAAACTTCAAGAATTTTCTCAACTAATGAGATTGTTGTTTGTTGTGTAGAAGTGTAATTTGCATGTCAACCATGCATGAGTATTTACAGAATCTTTGACGTGTCCAGTTGGTTGAAGGAAAGAGACAAAAAGAGCTAAAGAAAATAATATAATATTAGTAAAGTTAGTGGGTGAAAAATAAACTTACTTTAATCAAGGAATGCGTAAAGTAAGTTTGCTTTTCAGAAAAGTAATGTCCGCTAACATTAAAATAATATTATCCCTTGTGCTTTTTGCCTTGGAAGTTTAAGTTTTCTCTTTCATAATTAAACTTTTATCAACACCTATTATTGTTTCAGGATTGACCTTACCAAGTATAAAATTGTCGGCCATACTTAGTTAAGATTGCAAATCTTTGAGATCTTCAATTTTCAAACGTATCTTTCTCCTTTTTCAGAGGATAAGATCTATCCTTTTTGTCTCATGCTTGATCCAAAAAGTGCTTTGTACTTTTACATTCAAAGATCTAAAGGCATAATAGAACAACACATGTTCTGCCTTTTACATATAAAAAGTACAAACTGAAATACTGAGAAAATATGACATCTTTGCTCGACTCAGTTGACAGAATGTACTAAGTTAATTAAAATTACACTACTCAGTTGAAGGAAATGATCAGTTGATCAATTTGCAAAGGCTCAGTTGATAACTGATGCTCAGCATATCATATAGATGCTTAGTTGATCAACAGTTATACTAGGAAAGCATAAGCTTATGTATTTATATGATCCGTTAATCATTAAATACATAAGTTTATGTAAGGTGAAGACTTGTATTCTGAAGGACTTACTTAGCTGATGCATGTGGCCTCAGCTGATCCATTTCTCCATTCGGCTGATGGTTATGAATCTCTCAGCTGATCAAAGTATTTTGTTCAGCTAATGGTTGTAAACGCTTAGCTAATCAAATTTCTTCACTCAGCTGATGGTTGTTTTTCCCGATGGTCTTCTACACTTGTCTTTTCATCCTGATGTTCTTCGGTTGATGCTTTGAGTAGGGTCTACTTCTCAGCTGTATTTTCATACTTAGCAAAATTTTAACAATCTGATTCAAACAACATATATTTGAATATTTTCTATGTTTTATAATAGGCAGAGTTGATTATTAAGGTGAAGTAATTATCTCCCCGACAGGGTTGAATACAAACTTAGGTTTTTAAAATTTTTAGTTGACAAACAAATAATTTTAATATAATTCTTATGATGTGAATCAAGAACTAGAAGTGCAAGGATGTGGAATTTACTAACACTATAAAAATAAAAACTAAATTAGACTGACACATAGACTAGCATACAACTAAGACAACTAATATCTAGGGGAGTTCAACACATGAATGAGTTTGAATACTACTCTCTCTATTGTTATTACAAGTTCTTGCCGAGAAAAGTGAATACTCAATAATGGTGTTGAGCCTTGGCTTTTCAAAGGACAGTGAGATTTTACTTTTAAGGATATGTTACATCAAAGTATAAAGTTAGTAAGAGATGAATCATGTTTTAAAAAAGCACCATGCTTTTTGTGTAAAAGTACTATGTAGCGAAAAAAGTGCTTTTTACTTTATTATAGTTTTGCATACTAACCCCATATAATAATATAATTCATATCCTTCATACTTCAACAATAAATATTTGCATGAAATACATGTATCTTGTATATAATGTTTCTTTAATAACTTAATTAACCAAGAATGGAGTTGTCACCCAATACTAGATTAAATCAAGATCTTTTATCTACTTTAATTCATATATTTTTTCATAAGATCTGAACTCTACCCACTAAGTGCTACTTGACAAGAATTAGAGTGCTAGAACAATACATAAAGAAGATATAAGGCTACAATGAACAACACATGTTTAGGCTTGACTAATTAAACTTGTAAGCAACACAACACACAACTGATCTTCTGGTGTGGGACATCCAAGCAAAGGTTAGAAAGTTTATATTAAGACAACTAAGTAGAAAGTTGCTCAACTGACCTAGAACAACTAATCGAAAAAACCTCGCTTAATTGATTAAACTGGCAGATCAAACAAAATGCTCAACTGATGCCCAACCATCTCATTTTGGTTACTGAACTGACTGCTAAACTATACACTAACTTATAGAAAATAAGTCTAATCTTAACAACACATGTTAAGAAAATTTATAATCTAATTTAAGATAGTTTTGTGATTATCAAGTCCTAAGGTTCAATCGTGGGTTGAAATTGTTATCTCCCCAACAACTTGTGTTACATAAAATGGTTTGACTATCTAATGATCTTTTAAAGATAAAGACTTTAAACAAATACATAGGCTGAGACAATCCCTAGGATGATCTACCACCTGTTATAGATTAGCCAGAGTGGGTGTGACATCCATGCTTGTAAGAGGATTATTAAGGGCTTGCACCGAATCTAGAGTGTAATATTAGTAAATGACTTGCGTCAGGAAGGTACCATTTTGATGCATGTTGTATTAGGAGATATGTAGGAAGGCATGACCATTTCTAGTTCCATCTTAATATTAGGGTTATGTTAACTTTATATGTTTCAAGGGCTATTATTGCTCAGTTTGAAGCGTGGTTTTCAGTTAAGACACGTGTTAAAATATGTTTCAAGGGCTTTATATGTTGTATTAGGAGATATGTAGGAAGTCATATTGCTAAATGTCAATATGATATCCATGTCTTTTCAAGAAAGATATGCTTTTGGTATGTGTTTTTAGACAAATAATGACTTTCTATTTATTTGTTGCCCAACTTGAAGCATGGCTTCAGTTGAGGTTGGTATTAGAAGACATATATGGCTAAATGCTAATTTGACATCCATGCCTTTTAAAGAAATTTGTGCTTTTGGTATGTGCTTGTGGACAAACAAGGACTTTCCATTTATTTGATGCCGAGTCTGAAACCTGGTTTTAGTTAAGATTCATGTTAGAAGACATCTATTGCTAAATGCCAATTTGACATCCATGCCTTTTCAAGAAATGTGTGCTTCTAGTATATATTTCTAGACAAAATGAGTTTCTATTTACTACACTCGTGTTAACTTTTCAAACCAAGTTGATCAACAACACAACACATGCTCTTTGTGTGGAAGCTGAAACAGACCCATATTTTTTCCTATAATATCACAATTAACATCATCATAGACTAGTAGCAAAAGTACATTGCTATTTAATAATATTTTATTCTAACTTTATAGAATTCTATACATCATCTACTTTTTATATACTTTATTAATCATAACTTTTTAAAACATCAATATCAATATAAAATAATATATAACCGCCTCTTAAAAGGTAAACCATTACAATTTAGTTTACAAAGTACTACATCCTTTTTATGAAATGTTATATGTATATTAAACCTTCAATTATTAATATTATATAATTTTTTATATTTAGAGAGGTGATGTATATCATTCTACTATTTTCTTGTACTTATTCTTCTACTCATAATATTAACACAAGTGTTAAAATCAATGAAAAAAACGAAGAAAGAGAATTTATGAATTCAACACATTATCTTGTGGTGAGTAGGAGATTGTTGGGCTTGGCAGCATGGGCCCAATGTACTACTCCTTAATGGGCTATGGCCTATGGGTTAAACTCATTTTTCCTCACCTATAAAAATGTAAACCATTTCATCCACACATCTTGTCCAGACAAAGAGCAAACGCACACGAGAAACCCAGATTCAAATCAGGATTCAAGAACATGACGATGATGATGACGAGCCAAGGATCTCTCTTCATCTAAACTTTCCATCAGTCGGTCTCTTGCATAATCATTTCAATCTGAAGATTCTTCACTTGTATTTCTTAGTTTTTCTTAATGATTTCGGTATTTGTAATTGTCGATAGCTAGGGTTAGGGTTTTCTGATTTGTTTGGTGGCTAAACTGTGTAATAATCCAATTGTAAGCATGATGTTAGCTCTTTAGTGATTTATGTTTTTGTTTTGATTAAATTTGATTTGGCGCGGTATAACAATGGAGATGGACAGCACTTCTCGTGGTAGACCGTTCGATAGATCGTCGAGAGATCCTGCCACACTGAAAAAAGCTCGATTAATAGCAGACGAGACGACGTTTCTTCGCAACAGTAGTAATATTTCTAATGGTGGTGATAGGCTTATTGTTCAACGGCAACAACCGTTGGGGTTCCGGCCAACGGCGGAGAGAGATAGAGACTCAGAAAGCAGTGGTGGAGGAGGTTATCAGCCACAAGCGCTATCGCAATTGCAGCTGCAACAACAGCATCAGGAGCTCGTGAACCAGTATAGGACAGCTCTCGCGGAGCTGACTTTCAATTCAAAACCTATCATTACTAACCTGACCATCATTGCGGGTGAGAACGTGCACGCTGCAAAAGCTATAGCTGCCACTATCTGCACTAATATTCTCGAGGTGATGATTTCGGTTTCTATAATAGAATGAGCAAACGAAAATGTCTATGGAATTATAATTAGTGTTATGAGCTGAGTAAATTCTGTCCACCAAATGAAAGTGATATATTGTAATATGAGATTTTGATCAGTGGATATATATGAATTCCAATTTCTAAACCAATTTGGCGCTTTTATTAATATTTTTGAGACAATGAATCCAGTACCAGCGCAATAATTGCAGAGTGCAAATGAAAATGTTCTTTCTTTGATGTCGATGTGTTTTGATTGTTTACGAATGCATCACAATACCAACTGTTATAAGACTTATGAAATGTGTTAATATCTTTATTCATTTCTATATATTACAAGCTTTATGGATGTGTTAATATTTGAATTTACTGTTCATGGTTACTCATCCTTTACTACCCTGCACAACGACATGATAAATGCATTGACGCTGTAAGTTAGCTTTAGATAATGTAGAATATCAGTTCTGCAAAGATTATTTATTGAATCTTGAATTCTTGATGAATTAGAAAGCTGAAAACGGTTGATGTATAAAAGAAAAGAGATATGCCGGCCTTTATATGGTCAGTTATAACATGGGGAAGTGGAAGTTCAATCCAATGATATCTCTTGGTTATTTTTATCATATAGAAAGTACTTATTTTATCTTTGAAAGACATATGTAGAATGAAACTGTTGCTGATTTGGAAAATTGTTATTAGGTTCCCAGTGATCAAAAGTTGCCATCACTATACCTACTCGACAGTATTGTGAAGAATATTGGGGGGAATTACATCAAATACTTTGCCGCCCGACTACCTGAGGTTAGATCTTTAGTCATCAGTATGTTTCTCTCATAATTGAAGCTATTTTGTTCGTCTTTCATATGAAAATTTTGTTAAGATTAGGAAACCAAAGAGCAGTTTGTTATTTTCCTTTTATTTTGTACTTCTCTGATGTATCTTATGGCTATATAAATAAAACCTATGTTTAACTGGTAGACTGTTTCTCTTCGGTTTGTGTATCAGTAACTTCCCATATAAAAAATGATTTCTGATCATCTTTAACGTCTTGAAATTTGTTGTTAATTCAATGGATATTAATTATCACTGGTTAGTTGCTCTCTTGGGTTCATCTTTTAGGTCTTCTGCAAGGCATATAAACAGGTTGATCCAGCGGTTCATTCTGGCATGCGGCATCTTTTTGGAACATGGAAAGGAGTTTTCCCTCCTCAATCACTACAAATTATAGAAAAAGATATTGGCTTCCAATCTACTGCAAATGTATCTTCTTTAGGGTCAACAGAATCTAGAACTGACCCGCAACCTCAACGTCCTGCTCGAAGTATTCATGTAAATCCAAAGTATTTGGAGGCAAGACAGAGACTCCAACAGTCAAGTACGGTAAGCGACTTTTCTGCGAAATCCTATGTTTATTTTTCAAGATTTGCATTGGTTCGGTTTTTTATTTACATATGACATTCTTACAAATCGACATGGTTTAAATTATTTAAAAAAATGATATTTCAGTTATTTAGAAACCAACATCGATCTGTTTGGTCAACTGGTTTCATGTCTAGGGTGGGTCAGTTTATTGGTTAAATGTTGTTAGCCAAGGTTTTGGGATTGGGTCCAAACAGGGTAGTTTTTGGTTCAAAGCAATCCAATAAATTTTAAAAACGTATTTTGAATTAAAAATGTCTGGATCCATATATAAATATATAATCAATTAAATATTATATACTAATATATTTGAAAATAATAAAAATGTTAGATTGTGTTTTAAAGTGGAGCGGTTTGTTTTTTACCCAAAACCATAGCTGAACCGCATATATCGGCTGAATCAAAACCTATAAACTGAACCGTAGGTTTTTTAATTGGTTTGGTTATTTTTGTTATTTTGCTTAATTCTTTCTGCTCACTGTTTTTTCCCCTTTTCTAGTGACTAAACTGATGGATTGCTTTGGCAATTATATTGTTCTAGTTACATGAGACTATTAACAAGTAGTTGGTAGTAACTATTGGACAACATGTACACTTATATGATTACATTTAGGTTATAGAGTATTTAAATCATACAACTACAATAAATTTAATTACCTTCATTTTTAACTATGTGATGAAGGCCAAAGGTCCGATTATTGACACAAACCTAATAAACTCATCTGCGGATGATAGACAAGACAGAACATCAACCAATATTACTTCTATGAGGCCACGTGCAGATCCTCGGCTTAAGGTGAGTATGGTAAAGTATGCCATTTTAGATTTTAAAATTTATAAATGACCCCTTCACTTTTACCACAATGTTGTTTAAAAACGATCTATTCTTCACAGAACATTCAGCGAATCACGCCTACTTGTGGGAACGATTTTGATCCAAGCGAAGTAGTTGCTGAGCAGGGATTTGACAGTTCTATAACGCGTAATAGAAATGGGGTTGACTTGAAACATGGATTCATGAATCTTTCAGCCTCAAGATCTGCAAATTCGGATATCAAATTACAAACTACAAACAGTATTTTGAGTAAACGAGTTAGCGAGTTAAATAAAAGCTGGAAGAATTCGGAGGAAGAGGAATATACGTGGGATGGAATGAACTCACGATCGTTGAATTTAGGGAAATCTGGTCCTATTTCAAAGAGAGACCCTCGATCACACCCCGAGCCTGAAAAATTGGTAATCTGAAGAATAAAAATTAGATATTATTTTATTTCAATTTCATACCAAGTATATATGTTTTTACTTTTGCCGAGTTCTGATAATCATAGAAATTTACAGAATCATGTAGAAGTTTCCACATCGGTTATTTCTCTCACAAAGCCCTCCTTTCAGCCACAAATTGGGTCCAACGTTGGACCCCCACTACTCGGGTTTCGTCCAAGTGCAATACCAGGCTCACAACGACATACTATTGGAGGTACATCACCGCCAGGACAACCAGCGCCACTCCACCGCCCACCTGCACCCTCATTACCGACATATAATTCAAGTAAAATATTTTATAATGGTAAACAAGCTCGATCTCAAGGACAAAAAGATACTGGGCTTTCTGAAAAACCGCAGATTCAGGGTTTTCATTCAAAAACGCAAGAAACATTTCAATCTCCAACTACAAAGATATCTGTTGATGCAAACCCGTTAGCTGAGGTCAGCACCGTATTTGGTATCAATTCACGGCCTACGTTACCAAGTGGTCCTCCCCTGACAAGTGGTGGTCCGCCTCTGCCACCTGTCACGAGTCTTTTGAGTACGCTAGTTGCAAAAGGGTTAATTTCTGCATCCGAGACTGATTCTCCCTCTGACCAAACCCCTACAAGAAAGCTGAGCCCTAAAGTTGATTCCGTAGGTCCTGCAATCATACCAACAAAGATGAAACTACCCTTTTCAAATGATGACTTATCTCTCTCTAATTCTGTTGAAGATATAAAAAGTGTAATTGGTTTTGATTTTAAGCCCGATGTTATACGGAAATCACATCCTGCTGTTATTACCGCACTCATCGATGATCTTCCACATCAATGCTACATATGTGGGCTACGGTTTAAACTTCAAGAACGTTTTGATAAACACATTGAGTGGCATAAACGTAAAAATTATGAACCGAACTCTTACAATAAACCATCAAGGAAATGGTTCATGAATTCTAAAAATTGGGTTAATGAGAAGCCTGAGGCTGAGTCTAGTGATCAGACCACTGCCCCGGTGGAGATCGATGGTGAGCTAATGGTTGTTGCTGATGAAAGTCAATGTGTGTGTCTTCTGTGTGGTGAGATGTTTGATGATTTTTATCATCAAGAAACCGGCAAATGGATGTTTAGAAAAACAGTATACCTCAACATCAAAGATGGTGAAGACGGAAATATCCGTGTTATTCGTGGGCCAATTGTGCATACACACTGTATATCCGAAAACTCGGTTTCTGACCTGGGCCTATCCAATGATGTCAAAAGAGTAAGGATTATTTGCTATTTTTTTAAGTTGTGGATGACAAAACAAGCAGGGTGGGTAACAGGTTCAAACCGATTTTCATTTTTACCCGGGGTTGAGTTGACCAGTCCAACATTTTTGGTCCCTTTAATCTTTATTTTGGAGTTTTTTAAATAATTAATGTGGAGAATATGATTACAGAATTATATTCTTGGAATATTAAAACAACTTCTTGAGTAAAATGATTTGGGACATTGTAAACATTTTGATTGCATGTTTCAGTTTTTGCGAATCTGAAAGATTTTACTGTCAATTAGATGAGTCATTTTCAACCCATTTAAGTAAAATCTGTCGGTTTGGCTTGTATCATATTTCAAGAGGGTCAAATGGGTTGACTGGGTCAAAAGTGTGCGAAGTTCTGTTAAATGCTTAAAACCTCCTAAATCAGTTTTTATAGGAAATTATAATACTATATAATATTATTTTTAAATACTTAATTACTTGTAAATCATTGTCGGGTTGGCCCAACCCGTTTGAAACTTCAAAATTTTTCCAATTTTAATCTGTTACTCAAAATGCGCCATTGTGGCCACCTCTATTGTTAGTTCTTGCATTGCGTGATTACAGAGGTGGCAAAATGGTGGCTTGGGTAACTAGTCAAACACGATAATTAATGATAACATGTCAGGTTAGCTTGAGAACCTTTTAAGAGTATTTAGCGTCTCTGATATGATTCCAGAAGTTACATAATCTAATATTCTAATTAAAAAAAACCAGATTTTCTAAGCTTATGTACATTAAAGATACGCTTTTTGGGCCATTTCACTTTCAGGCAAGATTGAATGCAACTTAAAAAACTCGTTCATGAGTAAATGGATTAAAGCTACCACCTCTATATATTGTCTGTCTTGAGTTCTTACGATGTGAATTACCTTGTTTTTACTTTCAGGAAGAAGGTGAGTAATGCCTCAAAGCAAAAACTGCTCCATCATAATTGAAGCCGAAAAATGAGGTAAAATCAGGTTTGATATTTCATTAGTGCAAATTCTAAGATCTTTGATGAAGCATCTATAGAATCCGGCATGCCCAAGAACCGAGCAAACGCCCTTAATGTTAGTTGGGGGAGGTAAGGTAGCGATAATTTGTATTTTAGCATGGTCTACTTCCATGCCTCTTTCGAGGAAACAACATGGCCCAAGTACAATTCCCGGCACCGTCTCTTTTTTTTTGGGGGTTTTCTCTTTGTTTGATAGAAAGAAAACTAATAGATCCCAGATGTTCTCCTTACCTTATTTTACTATACCAGATTGTTAAGTTTCTCTGCTTGTTTCCTTTTTCTTTGCTGAAGACTTGATAATTTTGACCATTTTAAAAAGCAAAAGCTGGCTCAAAAGTTCCCAGCATGAGAGAGAGAGAGAGTGTGTAGTATAGTTGAATTACTGAAGACTTGGGTTGCGGTTCCACGGATGAATTTCATGTGTTCATCAAAACCGATTACACACCCATGGAATGTTGTTTTACCAGTCGGTTATCGGCTTATCACCTTTTTGTTTGGATGTTAACAATGTGAGACGCAGTTAACGTTGATCACCCCGGCCTTCTCTTAAAGGTGTTGCTGAATTCTGTTAACGAGTCGCTTTGTGGCAACTTGATTGATCTGTTTAGGGAAATTTTTTCATGTAAACGCAATCGACCCTTCTTCGGGCATTTTCGAATTCAAGAGGATTTTCACTATGGTCATTTGGTGTTTAAAACTATTTTATAGGTCATTCAAATATGAATTTTGTTGAAGTATGTAAAAATAACGAGGGTAATAAAGCCGCACTACGCTACCTTTTGTATTGTTCGTTTATTTAATAGCTAATTTTTTTGTCAATTAAAAATGTGAAATGAATGTTGTTAATGGTACGTTCTCTCCCCTCGCAACTATATATAAACACTAGAGTGTTTGGAATTATGTTTAAAAACTGATTATTTAATTATTGTGATTTGAAATCGCAGATAATTAGTTTAAAGTGTTTGAGGTTGTGTTTTCAAAAATCAATTATTTGAGTTTTGGAGACTACAAAACGCTGTTTTGAGAATCTACTTTTGAGTTGTTTTTTCAAACTGATTATTTGATTATTGTGATTTTACCTTTTAAAAATCAATTAATCTACTTTGCTAAGCACTTAAAAAACTGATTATCTGATTCCAAACACTATTATTCAGTAGCATGTTCTCTTACAGCTGATTATCTGATTTTGATTATTAAAAACGCATAATCTATTTTCAAATCGTAATCCCAAACATCCTCTTAATGTAAAACACGAGAGATTGTTAATGTAAAATTTTAACGTTTATAAACACGAGAGATTGTTAATGTAAAACACGAGAGATAGTTAGTGTAAAATTTTAACATTTATAAACACGAGAGATTGTTAATATAAAATTTTAACATTTATGGGATGAGAGCGTAAACATATAATACTTATATGTCAATAACAAATCAAGAAATGTTTATAAAAATCAGAAGATGAAAAAGAAAATTGATAATTCACATATTTGTGTTGATAGTTGTCAGAGATATTAGAAATTAGAAATTGTCATGAGATCAATGGGATCCGATTATTAGGAAGGTAACACTTAACTACTTAAGATTTGTGTCCAACTCAAAATTCATGACTCAAGACTTTTGACGTAAGAAACTCTTTATTCGTTAGTCATTTTAAGAAATAAAGAGGAATGATTAGTGGGTGAATAACATCTTAAAATAGAATGATAATATCATAATCATTTTCTTTTAATATATATATATATATATATATATATATAAAAGATTAAAGATTAAAGATAAAGATATATTAATAGTCATTTAACCCAATTTGCATTTTTCTATATATATATATATATATATATATGAAAGATTAAAGATTAAAGATAAAGATATATTAATAGTCATTTAACCCAATTTGCATTTTTCTTTAGAACACTGATTTTGTTCACATATCTAACATTTGTATCGAAATAGTATATATTCAAAGGTAAACTTTTAAATCATTCTTAACTCATACGATTAGTTAGTCATCATAAGTCCAACCGTATAGCTCACCCAAACGCCTTAATTTGGTTCATCGGGTGAACATTTAGAATACTGGTATGACCTTACTCTTACCCAATCAGGCGAGGGGTCTAAGTCCCCGAACTTGAAGCCTTTTTCCTATTTTTTAAAATCAAGCCGTTACACCGGCTAGTTACTTTTTTCCCACTTTAGTACTATATATATATATATATATATATATATATATATATATATCTCCACACTTTTACCTATTATTTTTACACCAAAAGCTATCTACTTATTTATTCTTTTCTATATTTCTTCCATTAACTTTTATACATTGACTTCATCATGGATTCAAATTTAATTACACATACATTATGTCTCAACTAAGTGAGTAGTTTGGGTTCAACCCACATTCTTTGGATAATCCGTCCCCCATCTTTCAACAATTTGCGCAACAAAGTTATATTCCGCAACAAGGCACGTCTATGAGCTTTCAACAATTTACACAACATGGTTATATTCCGCAACAATTTACGTATCAAGGGTTGCTACAACAAGGTTTTCCCCCCGATAATTTCCATCTTCCTCTCTCATCTTTCAACACAAAGTTTAGAATCCCGACCTAATTGGACATACCACAATCACAAGAAGACAACTATGTTCCCGAAACCCAGCAACCGGAAACACCACAATTGATCCTGACACAACAATTGAACCCGACACAATCAACACAAGCGGGAATAAAAAAGTTTGAAAAAGAGCAAAAGAAATAGCATGGACTAATGAGGAGGAAGTGAAGTTAGTATCGGCGTGGGTTGACGTTTCGGAGGACCCCGTTTTCGAAAGCGTGAAACAAGTGGTATAAAATTATTATTATTATTATTATTATTATTATTATAATTATTATTATTATTATACAAATATAGAAAGCTTATGGGGTCGAATCGAGAGCTTGTTTTACGAACAAATGGGTCGTGGAGTGTATAGATACGTTCATTAAAGCACCTTCAAATTTAAAGACCTGAACAATAAGATATTGTATTTTGCTGCAATCTACAACAACTTGATAAATATTAGACGAAGAACAAGCAAAGCCGATATTATACAAATGACGCATTGCTGATACTGAGAGGATAATAAAGGGATTACTTTCAGCCATGAACAAGCTTGGAATGTCCTTAAAAATTGTTCAAAATGACACCCAATACAACAATGGCGAAACCTACTTCCCATGATACAGAAGCATTGAATCGTCGAATTCAAAAATTACACGACCGAGTCTTATGATGCACGTTGTAACTTAAACAATGACGATGACGATGATGAGGTTGGGATAGAGGACCCACAACGGCCCGTCGGGAGGAACAAGGGAAAGAGACCATCAACAAGTTCTAATATGACCTGATCGACTCTGGAAGAAAGCGTCAAAATTTTATTGGGTCAAATAGGCTAACGGGTTGAGGGTAACATGACTTACAAAATGAAGAAACTTGAAGTAGGGGAAAAAGTGTTAGCACTAAAAGAAAATGAACTGAAAGTACAACAAGATGTCCGTTTTGAAAAAGACTTTGAGTTTTACATTGCCCTACATAATCACCATATAACACCCGTTTTAAAGCTACTTTGGCGAGTAAGGAGAAAATTAAAATATTGTACTCGAAGAATGAAATTTACTTTTTATATTATTATTAGTTTTAATGTTATGAAAATTTTATTTTTATTATTTGTTAAGTTTTAATTTCTAAATATTTTACTTTCTTAAATACTTAAACATATAATAAAAAATCGAAATAAAATTGAGTCAGATTTAATGATATCTTGGTTGGCTACCTAAAAGGCTAGCTGCCTAACTTGTGAAATGCTAAGAAAACATTAAGGCCGTGTTTACTTTTAGAAAAATTCTTTATTTTTTTAGAAAATTTTTCTAATAAAATTGAAAATCAGAAAACATGTTCACTTGCACATTTTTTCAGAAAACTCCCTCACTTTTTTACATTTTATTTTTCCAAACTTTCATACTTTTTCAAACAACTTTTCAAAGAAAACACTTCAACCAAATATGTTTTTCATTTTTTTTTGAAAAAGGAAAACTCCACCCCTTCATATAAACACGTTTTCTATTTTTTTTTTCAGAAAATGAAAACTCCACTATTTTTCTATGAAAAATAGAAAACGAAAAACAGAAAATTTTTCTCCTGCTAAACGCAACCTAAAGTTTGAAAAATATATTCGAATAAATAAGGAATTGAAAATATATTATAATAACTTGTGTTAAGTAGGATTATATTCAAAGTTTTAAATAACGTGAGACGTGACGTGGTAGAAAGGTCAAGTCTTGTCATGACGTGTTTTATAAAGCGCGACTTAAGGTAGCAATTTTGTATATAATTTATACTTATGTATATAAAATTATACAAAGAAATATTAAAAACACATAATTATTGGTTTATAACGTACTTTATCAATTATCTTCTTTGTTTCGGTATATTCAACCATCTTTATAACTGAATAACTATATATATTCAGCTCATATGGTTCCGTACCTCTAACACGCCTAAAAACACGGCTTATAACAAGTAAATACATGTCAAGCAGGGCCTTAGTGTACGCCAAGCCTTACGTCCAAGCCTTGGAAAATGTCGTGACGGCATGGTCAAACCTCAAACCTTGACGAAGCCAAGACGAGTTTTTTAGAACCATGGTTATATTAAACCATAATATATTGAAGTTCTTCAAAATCTGTCATATATGACTATAAATTTTTGTTAATGAACATATATTAATAAAATTTTCAAAAATGTTAAATTTTTTCAATAGATTTCGATTATAGTCATCATTTTATACTATATTTAAAAGTAAAGCTGGGGAAAATTTGAATATTTGCTACTGTAGTATGTCATTCCATTGTAATCGTTTAGCTTAACTTACTTGTACTTTATGTAAAGTTAATTTAGTTTTTATTTTTGTATATTTCATCTAATATAATCTGAAATAAATGGAGGAGTGACCTTGATAAAACAGTTTTTAAACTTGGTTACTATTTTATGAATTTTTTCACGATTTACATAATGACTAAACTTTAATAGTACTATAGAAATGATTTTTTTAATAAATATTATAAATCTTATTTTGAAATATAGATAAAAAAAAGAAGATTACAAATATATATTTATGTTCACATTTATATTATACATGAAAAGTTATAAAAGAAAAATAGAAACTATATACTATATAAAAATATTATTTTAATATAATAATAATAAAATTATAAGTATAAAAAGTAGGATCTAGGATGTAGCGGCTTCGCAAAAGGAAAAAGTAATTCCTATGCTCACATGAAACAACCTACTCCCTACGACGCCAATTCAGTTCCTTGCAAGAGTGGCCGTATAGTCAAGCCCGAAGGCCTTCGGGTTCTTCGGGTGAGGCTCGAGAACACCGGTATGTCCCCTAACCTATGCCGATCAGGTGAGAGGTGAGAGGTGAGAGGTTCGAGTGCCCGAACCCAAATGCAATTTTATATTTTGTAAAATTTAGCAGTTACAACGGCTAGTTTTTTTCACTCTATTACACACTATGTATATCCACACTTTTCCTCATTATTTTCACACTAAAAACTATTTACTTCTCTAATCTCTTCTATATTTTCTTCCATCAACTTTTATATATTGACTTCATCATGGAATCAAATTTCACCACATCTTCATCCCATCGCAACCGAGTGAGAACTTCGGGTTCAACCCTGTAACAAAACACGTCCCCTAGCTTTCAATAATTTGCTCAACAAGGTTATATTATGCAACAAGACATGTCCATGAGCTTCCAACAATTTACCCAACACGGCTATATTCCACAACAATTTACGTATCAAGGGATGCTACAAGGTTTTCTTCCCGATAATTTCCACCTTTCTATCCCGTCTTTCAACACCCAATTCAGAATCCCGACCCAACCGGACATAGGTGTGGCAGTTAGTATGGGTGATGTAGAGCATAGTTGTGATAAGAAGGAAGTGATGACAAACAAGTAAGGTGGTATGCAGAAACCATAACAGAAGGTAAGAAACTCTCGTCCACCGTTGTTTCCATAAGTTTGGTTTGATGAATTTTAGTGTAACCTTGTGTTTTGCTCCTAGTTGGTTTCTAGTGTGTTCACATCCTATGTCGAACAGTTCGAGACAAGTTTGGAGTAAAACCGTGCAGGGATGAGTTAGTTATCCTCCGGTCAAAGTTGGAAGTGTTCTAAAACGCCCATAATGGATTGAAAACGAGTTCGTAATCTAATTTAGAGTATTATGGTAAAAGTGAAAAGTTTTGAGAAAAACACATTAACAGGTCAAACATATAATCTCAAGAGTTAATATAGAAAAAAAGTGTTTTTATGATGTTTAAGGTGTTATAGACTATTAAAGTGACCAACAAAGTGCTTGGGATTGATTAAGAACGTTGTAGAATGGTTTGAAATTGAGTAAGCCTTACATGACAAAAAACAAAGCATGAAATTGTCAATCTAGATTATGTGACGCGTAATGTCAAAAGTCGTGATATGGGAATTGTGGTTTAACTAGAAGAAATGTGACGCGTTTTAGTTGTATAACGTGACGTATTTTACACAGTTTCAGGAAAATATATATTTTTGATAATGTATCGATATAGTTTCATATATATGTTTAGGATATTATAGATAGCATTTTGGAGAAATTGGAAATGGCTAAGGACCGTAGGGAGTTCAATACTCTTACCCGTATTATATGTAATATTGTGTTACCAGGTGTTATATGCAGTGTTGTTAGTCCCAAATTGAGTACACAACAACAAATATTTATTGAAGGGGGCTGAATACAAACTTAAACTATTTTTAAATTTAATGCACACACTAATACTTTTAAGATAATTCTTACTAATGTAAATCAAGAATTACATGTGTATGGAAGCGAAAACTCCAAATACAATAAAAGATAACAGCAAATTTGTCTAACACATAGACTAGCTTTTCTAAGACAAGTAATGTCTAAGAAGTTCAACACATGAACAAGTTTTTACACTATGCTTAACTCTAATAACTTGCTTTGCTTAAACGCTTGAATTTGTTCTTTGAGTAAGATTCCAGTGAGTTCAATCGAAGAGTTTGTATTTTGGAATGCATGTGTATATATAGATAAGCCTTGACAGTTTCGGTTGAAGAGTTGTCGAAGATAAGGTGGTATAGAAAAATAGTATTTTAATCATAAAGTGAGTGAAGAAAAAAGTAATATTTTTAATCAGTTTTCAATAAAATAATAATACTTTTTGAAAAGTAAATCCCACTAACAGTATAATAATATTATTTACCATACATTTTGTCTTTGTAAAGAACAACTTTCCTTCCATGCTTTGTACTTTTATCAACTACACCTCTTCAAATTTGACTTTGCTAAACATGTTGTTATCGACTATGCTTTAGTACTTGATCAGATCTTCAAGATCTTTCTTCAAAAGTAACTTTAACATCTTCCACAAATTAAAGTTATATCTCTTTTGTCCCACTTTGTGGTATAAAAAGTGCATGTACTTTTACAAAATAAAGATCTTAGGCTATAATGAACAACATATGTTCAGCCTTTTGACTTAAAATATTTACACAAGAAATATAGTATACTGGCATTCAATACAACTCAAAATCACGACTCCGCTAATCAAAATGTACTAGAATTACAAAAATGAATTTCTCAGCCTAAGTGTTTGATACTTAGTAGATCACTACATTGCTTAGCTGATAACAAATTGCTCTGATTAAGTGTTGCTCAACTGATCAAACTGTTAAATTAAGGACGACACAAACTTATTAACCTATAGGATCAGCTGACCAAAGTTGTTGAACTAGTCACTTAGAGTGATGGGCTTATCAAAATAAACTTAAGTTTTAAAAGATGTACTTAGCTGATGACTTGATGCACTCAGTTGATCACTTTGTTCCTTAGCTAATAGTTTTGGTCACTCAGCTGATAGATGGTTTCACTCGGCAGATAAGCATGATTGTATTAGCTGATGTCTTCTACACTTGTCTTTCTTTGGCTGATCCCTGATGAAGGCTTTTGCAGATCCTTTTAGTACTTAACTAATCTTAGCTGATACTTCAATAATTAGCAAATTTCAAGTCAGAATCTTAACAACATATGTTAAGATGAGTTCTTAGTCTAATTGAAATTGTGGTTTTTGTTATCATCAAATTCTGTTTATTTCAATATACGGATATGAAGGTTGGGTTGAAATGATTATCTCCCAAACAATCTCCCCTTATTTAATGATGAAAAAACCTTTTCCGTAAAGAATCAGTTTGACTTCGAATTTTAAAGAATAAATAAACTCATAAGTTTAGTTTGACACATATCTTTCTGTTTATGGTTGCTCTTTTCTTGTGAAAGTCGTTCTGTTTTTGGTTTCTTTTCCGGTGTTTCCTTTTTGTTCTGTTTTTAAGAATCTTTTCTTTGTTATACAATTTTGTTCTATTTTTGGTGGTATCTTTCTTTCCTTTTTTGTTTTTAGGATTTTTTTGATTTTCTGTTTTTACACTAAGTTAGTTATCACTAAGAGTCATATATACTAGCAATTGTCAAGCAGTCAATGATCAAAGTGTCAAGCTATGTTACAAACAAAAGAAGAACGTACAAAGGTTTTTTCAAAAGAGAAATCAGAGCAAAAAAACTAAAGGCTATACAAACTATTTTACATATTACATTTTAAAGACAGGTCTGCTTCTCAATATTCCCACCACTTTTCTTCTTTGACTTCTGAGGCAGGCTTCGTTCATTCATTTAACAAGCTTGTTGATTGGGCTAACACAAATTGTTCAAAGTGTAGTTTCTAGTTCTGCCTTCTATAACCCATTTTAGTGGAAAGATGAATTCAAGTTTAGTTTTGGTGATCTCAGTCTATCTAAAGAAACTCCATATGCCACTTCTATCTAAGAAGCATATGCCTTCTTTAGGGAATGGAAGAAATTTGTAGAGCTCTGGCCCTATGTTGAGTGGCATACCGGTGTTGAGATTTTCAAACCCATCAAAGTGTGAAAAGGTAGCTTGTCTTTCTCTCCTTTCAAATGGAAGAAAGGGCTTTAAGCTTCTTCTGTAAAGTTGTTCCACTTGTTGTACATGTCTTAAGTAATCATCCATTAAAAACAAGCCTTCAGTCAATGCTAGAGCTACCCAGACTTGTAGTTTTAGAAAGAAGTCACCTTTGAGTTTCTTGTTTCCAGACTTGTATAGGAGGTATAAGATCTCAATCATTTTTGTGAATCCATACACATTACGTCTTTCAAATGACATGGCTTTAGCACTTGTTGAGTCATTTTTCCATGAAAGCTTTAGGTATGGTCCACTGTCATTCTTGTACAAATTCAACTTGGATATGGGGTTTGGATCAAATCTCCCTTTCATTCTTTCAAGATTCTTTTTGTATGCAATCTTCCTTAATGGATCTCCTAGGAAAGGATCTGATAGACTTGCATTCTTAAGATGTTGGATGGATTCTGTGAAGTTCTGGCTTGGTTAACTCTGTTTGTGTGGTTTCTTTGGACTTCTCAATTTGATGGAGATGTTTCTTTTTTTGTAGAAAGGGCCAACTCTCTTGCTTGTAGCAGTTCTTCAAGAGTTATATTCAAAGCCTTAGCCATTTTTATCATGTCCTTCTCGTCTGCAGCTTTCCTCTGAAGCTCATCCTTCCTTCTTTCTTCTTCCTTCACTTACTCAGGGTTCATCACTCCTTTTCCGTTATCTCTAGGAGTAGAGGTAGAAGGAGGTTGTTGCCTTTAGACTTGTGGAGCATGGATTGATGGAGCAGGGGTTGTCATCTTTGACCTTTGTCTTCTGAGGAGAAGATTAACTGTGGAATTATCATCATCCTTATCATCAGACTCAGATTGTATGTCAATGGGAGGAGAGCATCTTGTTGTAGTCTTTCTTCTTTTTGAGGGTTCTCTCCTAGCCACTGGCTTCTTCCTTTTTAACTTTGGAGGTGAATCCTCTTCAAGTTCTTCTCCTTCCTTGGACTCCCCTCAGCAGTTGCATTCCCCTCATCAAACATTTCTTTAATGGAGGAATCGGTGCTGCTTTATTTCTTAGAAGCTTGAGCCTTGATTTTATCAGCAGATTCTTGATAGGCCTTGTTCACTACTTCTAGATTAGAGACAAAATCATTCTCCCCGTTTTGGCATCATCAAACTTTAAAGATGGGGAGTCATCTGTGGTTTTAGATTTCTTTAAGGGTGCTCCTAGGGAAGGGGTGGATTTGGGTTAGGTAGGTGCAGGAGTGTGAAAGGTAGAGGGTGTTAGTTAGGGTTGAAGGGTGGAGGATGAGGTTCTGGCAAAAGTTTAGGTTCAGGAGAGATGGTTGGAGTTGCGGTTGAAGAGGGTCTGGTAGAGGTTTGGGTTTTGTACCGAAGCAAGACTTCTCTTCTAACTTTGAGAAATCTTCACAAATCTTTACAAAGTTGTCATGTTCTATTTGGGCTACGATTGAATTTTGGTGGTGAGTGAGGATAGAATTGTAGGTAGAGTGGTTAGTTATGGAGGGATAGTAATAGAGATGTAGGGATTGATATGTTTGATTTGGTTGAGATTGGTAAGAAGGTTAGAAATGGTTTGGTTAAGAGTGTTTAAGGTGGCTTGAGACATGGTAGGTTGTGGTATGGGTTAAGGTTTAGAAAGGATTTGGTTTGAGGTTTCAGAAAGGGTATTGATTTTGGCTTGAATGGTTTCTAAGGTGGTTTGGTTTTGGGTTTGAGTAGCTTTAAGTGACTCAATGTCTTTGGTTAGAGTATACAATTGAGTTTCTGTTTGGGATTGAAAGGATTGGAAGTTAGTAGAGAGGGTGTCAAGTTTCTGGGTAAGGTTAAGAATGGCTTGAAGGATTTGGTTAGAGGTTTTTGCTTGAGATGGTTGGGTAGCTGTAGGTGTAGAGAAGGGTAGAGAAATTATTAAGGGTGTGTTTTATGGTCCCTTACTTGAAGTTTGGTGAATAATCTCAAGATCATGGGAAACATAGTGTGAGTCCTGTATTGGTGATTGGCTTGTACCACCAACATTGACACACTGTGAGAGATGTGTAAGAATAGAACCAATAGGAGGTGCAATCATTTTGTTTGGAGTGTGGGGTGAACTCAAAGGGGTATCCCTTGTTACAACTACATCATGTTGTGAGGATGCAGAGAGATTGGCTGACTTAAAAGGGTTTTAGACACAGTATGACCTTAGGTTAAGGTCTGTCTTTCAATAGTTTCACCCTTTTGGGAGGGTGAACCAGATAGCAGGCTTCCCATATTTACTGATGTAGCCTGTTGTGAGACTACATCCACTAGGTTGAAGGGTTCACTTAGGTCAATATCCACATTCTCCCCCTTAACATAAGAGGTAGTTTGTGGGATTGAGGTATGAGGTGTGGATGTCACATCCTTTAGGATTAGTGCGGTAGACACTGTCCTCCTTGACCTTTTCTTAGTATAGCTTTTCCTAGGCTTAGAGCCAAGAACTGTTAAGAGTTCACTAGAGCTTGGATAAGGAGTTTCTATATGGACTGGACATGAAGATGGGCTCACAAACGTTAGGTTGACATATCGTGTATCCTCTTTGCATGGTGGGAAGTTAGAACTTATACCTTTGATGTCTCGTGAGTGAGATGGGAATTGAGCTTCATATTCAACAAAAATGTCATCACCACTATCATCATCATCATCACCACTATCAGAATTACAACTTGCATCACCACCATCATCACCACTATCTCCACTATCACTTTCACTTCCATTTTCATCATCATCATCATCATCACTAGTATCATTGTTACCATCATTAGCACCTTCATCAACACTGAAAGGGTTGTCAATTAGTTCTTGCATTTAGGCAGTTATTGTAGGACCTCTTTTATTTGTGACGTGTTGGAAGATTTTCTCTCCCATCATTGGAACAGGGAGGAAGTCCATAGCTTCATTCAGGTGATCATATTCCTTTCCACCCACGTACTCACATATGATCAAACTCATAAATTTGATGTAGGGAACTTGATTTTTAGTGGACTTCTTGGTTGTGCCTTGGGTTATCTTATCAATAAGATATGTAAATATCACTTGAGCACAATTTATGTTGAGACCATTGACAAGAGAAAATAGTATTAGTACTTCTGTTTGGTTGTGGAGGTTGAAGCTTCCTGATTTTGGACCAAAACACTAGACAATCACATGGGACAAATATCTCCATGGATGGGTTAAGACAGAGAGTTTGATTTGGCCAACGACGATGGGTTGGTTGTACCCAACAACCGCAAGAACATATTTTATTTGGTTTCTGGTTGGAAATAGGGTGATTGGTGCAAGGTTTGGTATTTGAAAATTGTCTCTAAGTGAATCAATAGTGATGTCTATTTGATGGGTTCCACCGAAGATTGTTCCAGAAATGGTGTCAGTATTGGCATTATAAGTGGCAATGTACCAAAACTCACAAATAAGATAAGAAAATATGAAATGGGGATCAACGGTTAAACAATCATGTAGAGGGTGTGAAGTTATGAAGTTAAGCATGGGTTCGTATCCTTGGTTTATTGTATCCATTCAAAAGAATCAATTATAAATGAGTCGCACGAAAATCACATTTTTTTCATAATTTAGGGGGTGTTTGATTGGTGTCATTTGAGGGGATTTCATGGGATTTGGATTTTAAATCCCTCCAAATGTGGTGTTTGGTTTGGCAAAATGGGATCGGATTTGAAATCCTAGGATTTTATAAAATCCCACACATGAGAAATTTCTAAATCCTTCCACCCCTTGGTATTTTGAAATCCCTCAGATGAGGTATTCTCTCTGGCCGTCACCCGTTCGTCATCGCCCTTCGCCGTCGCCGTCACCCGTTTGCTGTCGCCATTAGCCGTACCGTCACCCGTTCGCCGTCGCCATTAGCCGTGCCATCACCCGTTCACCGTCGCCCTTCGCCGTCGCCGTCGCTCGTTCGTCGTCGCCGTCGTCGTCACCCATTTGCCGTCGCCCTTCGCCGTCACCCGTTCGTCATCGCCGCCACCCGTTCGCCGTCGTCACCCGTTTGCCGTCGCCCTTCGCTGTTGCCGTCAACCGTTCGCCGTCGCCATCACCCGTTCGCCATCGCCGTCACCCGTTGCCGTCACCCGTCCGCCGTCGCCATTAGCCGTGCCGTTACCCTTCGCCGTCACCCGTCGCCGTCACCCGTCGTCGTCGCCCGTCGCCGTCATCCATCTGCCGTCGCCATTCGCCGTTACCAGTGCCATCGCCGTCGCCGTCACCAGTTCGCCGTCGTCGTCACCCGTTCGCCCTCGCCGTCGACGTCCTTCCTCTTCCGATGGTGGGAACAGGTGTGGTAGTTGGCTTTTGATGGAGTTTAGTGGTGGTGGAAATCCCATGTAAGAAATATGAACCAAACACAAGATGTGATTTTAAATCCCACCAAATACCAATCCTATTATAAATGCAAATCCCTTCAAAAACAATACTTGAACCAAACACCCCTTAGACATGGACAAAAACTTTACATTTCTATTTATTTCAACATTTAATTTTGTTAATAATTTTCTTTTGGTGGAATCTTTGTATAAGCAAACTAAAATAATACTTGTATTAACATCTAAAGTAGTTGTAGTCTTTAAATAATTTTAATACAAAAGTTTTAATTAGTATATATATATATATATATATATATATATAAATGTGTATAAAATAACTTATATTAAATGAAATAAGAAAGATAAAAATACACCGACATTATTGTTATTTTATAACTAATATAACTATTAAGTTTTTAAATATGATCTTTACACCTAGTTTTTGAAAGCGTAAATTATACTATAATATAATTAAGTCTTATGTAATATTATGTACAATGAAATTTCTATCTTAAAAAATAATTCAATATAATCTTTTAATTGTATGCAAGTGGTTGTATATAATAAGAATTATGATAAAGTTTATTGTATACAATGATAACTAAAACCTAAACAAAGAAAAAAGATGTTTGCATACAATAAAATAATTATGAAAGTTGATTATATACACTACACCAAATATATCGTTAATCCACACTTTATAAAAAGTGTGTAACAATTTTAAGCATTATCAAATTATAATTATGAAAAATAGTTTATACATAGCGTTAGTTAGAAAAGAAAAAACTGTATATTTATAAATGTGTACATTTGTTTTTAAAAGGCGACGATTTTAAATATGTATATTTAGTAATAAATAGACAATTAAAGAAATTTACACTTAAAAAGCGTGGACTTCTGTAATTATAGAATTATTTTCAAGTTTTTCGCTCTTGGAAGCGTGAAAGTTTAAATAATTTATCCTGATTTTTTACTACAATTTTCACATTTTCAAATGTAGAGATTTGATAGAAATTTGTAACACTCAATTTTTTACGATTGATTGTAATATTTCACACTTTTAAGTGTAGTACTATCGATAAAGAGTGTAAATAATCGACATCTGTTTTGTAGTGATATAATGATAACTAAAATAAATTTTGTTATATTTTTATACAATTTGCCCTTTTAAAAACATGTAAAAACACAATCCCTTTTATGTGTTGCTTAAATTTGAAGTAAGGCAAAAATAATGAAATGTGACATCTTTTTTGGGACCAATTTTATTACCAATGAAAACCGATGTTTAAAGGATACGAGTAGTGTTCTTAATGTTAGTTTGTGTCAAATGATGCTAAATAATCTTAGTAAAATGTTGAAAATCGATTTGGAACATTTTAATTGAGTTTTGGGTTGAAACTAGTTGAAGATTAGGGTTGTTTTGGATCTCTTGCAAATTAGTTACAAGAGTTTTCAAAATTCGTATAAAATCAACCTTAAATAGTTAGAAGACGTAGTATACATCATATCAAAGCTTAAAGAGTGTACTTTAATTTATCTTATATTGGTGAAGCTGATTCACATGATAACCTGGCCAAAAACCTGTTTTTCTATAGCATGTATGGTTTACAATGTAAATGAGAAAACGAGTTTTTGTAAATTTCTATTAAATCAGTTACAAGTTGGTTTCGGACGATTCTAATTGAATTAAAAAAGTATAAGAGTCTATCTTCATTGTGTCTTGGTTTCATGAGCTAAGTTAGATTTCAAGTGAGCTTTATACATTGGAATTGAACTTGAAAGCTTGAAATAATGACCTAGTAAACTAAAAACATGGAGTTTGGACTAATATGGGGTCAAATGACTATTTTATGATGTAAACCAAATTACTTTATGCATTTGTAATTTGAAACATGGATGCCTAACTCAAGTTGTGTTCATAAGTCAAGTTAGAAAGATTAAAAAGATTTTTAAAGTAACTTTGTAGCTTAAACGCCAATTGACATAAGTACTATTTAAAATGGTTTTGAACATTAAATTCTAAGGTAATTATAAGATGAAGTTTCTTGGAATGTTTTCAAAGACAAGAGAATGTTAGAAAGTTTAAACATAAGAGTTTTCTTAAAACGGGTCATCCGACCCATTTGGGTGAATATGCGATGAAAGCTATGATTTTAATGGATTGATAGGAATTTAGTCTTACCAAGGATCCTAGGAATTTTTATAAACTGAAAGTACAAGAGAGCAAGTGATAAAAATCAGATTTGAGTTAAATGGTGTTAAATGTCAAAATTTCGGTATTTTTGGTTTTTGTTGACTTTTGTCGTCTTTTTGAGTTATGACCTCAAATTTTATAGTTGAACTCCTTTTGATAAGGGTAAAAGCTGTCTTTAGAACGTTTACTTTAAAAATGACGTTTTGGTGTCGGCCTACTAAAGTCAAACTTGCAACTTTTTAACCCCTTGGGTCCATGAACAACTTTATGCTTAGTTTCTAACTTTTGGGCAAAATTATTGGGTGAACAGTTGCATTCTTAAAGTATTTTTAGCGATTTTAAAGGGTGTCAAAGTATTGGTAGAATTGAATGGTCTTTGAAAGCTGCAAATGAGATAATAATATAGCAAACGTGAAGCGTCTTTGGTTAATATCCTTTATCTGATGATAGTATCAATATAAACAGTTATTAGATGATTTCAAGCCTTCATTTGAGTGAGGGAATGGGGATATGGTAAGCGAAGGAGCGTAGGTGAGTACCGACTTAACCCTTAATCGAAACATGGTACTTATGGACATGTTAATTAATGGTAATCATGTATGAAACATGATTTTTAACGAGTATGGTTATGAACAAGACAAAATTATAATTTGGCTTATATGAAAGTCAATGTAACCTGATCACGAGATAAATGAGACAATTACAATTGGTTAGCAAATAACCAATAACCAATAAGATAAATGATAATATAAGTATATACTGCTCTTGATAACAAGTAGATACTATTATCTCAAAATAGTTGTAAACAATTGAATGAATAAATGAGTTGCACGTATATACACATGTAGATTCATAAAAACAAAGAAATGGACAAAAACTTTAAATTTCAACATATTTTAACACTTATTTTTTATTAACAATTTTTCTTTTGGTGGAATCTTTGTACAAACAAACTAAAATAATACTTGTATTAACATCTAAAGTAGTTTTAGTTTTTAGATATTTTAACGCAAATTTTTTAATTAGTATAGATATATTAATGAGTATAAAATATTTTATTTTTAAATGAAACAAGAAAGATAAAAATACACCGACATTATTGCTACTTTATAACTAATATAACTAATTAAGTTTATAAATATGATCTTTACACCTAGTTTTTAAAAGGGTAAATTGCAATAAATTATAATTAACTTTATTTTAGTTACTATTGTATATAATAAAATTTTTATTTTAAAAAATAATATAATTTACTTTCATAATTCTCCAATCTTATGCAAATTATTGTATACAATGAGAATTATAACAATGTTTATTGTGTACAATGATAACTAAATCCTACACAAAGAAAAAAGTTGTTTGCATACAATAAAAGAATAACGAAAGTTGATTGTATTGCTTTTAAGAAAAGAAAGTTGGTTGTATACGTACACTACAACAAATATATCATTTATCCACGTTTTATAAAAAATGTGTACAGTTTTAAGCATTGTCATGTTTATAATTGTCAAAAATAGTTTATACATAGAGATAGTTAGAAAAAGAAAAAACTCTACATCTATAAATGTGTATACTTTTTAAAAGACGACGGTTTTAAATGTGTACATTTAGTAATAAATATATAATTAGAGAAGTTCACACTTAAAACGTATTGACTTTTGTAATTTTAGAATTATTTTCAAACTTTTCGCTCTTAAAAGATGAAAATTTAGATAATTTGTCCACACTAATAAATATGATTTTTTACTACACTTTTACACTTTTAAATGTAGAGATTTGATATAAATTTGTAACACCTAATTTTTTCACAATTATTTGTAACTTTTCACACTTTTAAGTGTAATACTATCGATAAAAAGTGTGAATAATCGACATATAACATCTATTTTGCAGTGATATAATGGTAACTAAAGTAAACTTCATTATATTTTCATACAATTTGCCTTTTTAAAAGGGAGGTGATATTTACACAATAAAAATGATCATACGCAACGACTTTATGTATCATTAATTATACTATGTGTATCAATTGTTTGTTTGTATCTTATTATGTATGACTGAAAATTATGTATACAGATTAACTCCTTTTTTAAAACCATGTAAAAACACAATCCCTTTTATGTGTTGCTTAAATTTGAAGTAAGGCAGAAATAATGAAGTGTGACACATTTTTTGGGACCAATTTTATTTCCAATGAATGCTGCTGACCGTTTGGATCATGTACACTTATTACTATACAAAATCCTTGTACAAAATAAGGGTTGTACCTTTTCATCCATGAGGGAATACCAATATAAAAATAAGTTGGTGTCTTTGGTTACATATTTCCTTGTTTGGCCATTTTATGAATTATATTTGGGATTTATAATTTTATTAAATGTTAAATGTACCACATGTAAACATAACTTGGGTATTTAAGAAAGTATATAGAAAAGAGGAAAGATTTCTAAACTTATAGGAATTTGGATTTTTTATAAAATTGTGATAATCACTTTCTGAATTTGATATTTTGATTCTTGTGTTTGGGTATCACGAAGATTAAATTATAGGGATAATATACATGAATTAACAACTTTGATACAATGCATTGAAACAAAGTCTGAGTTTATGGATGGTGAAGAGAATTCAAATTCATGGAGAGAACCAAATGAATATGTTTATGAGTATATAGAATTCCATAGTTTTTCAAAGAGCAAATTTTTTTTTATATAAGTGTGTATTCTTTACCTCTTAACTTGTATAAAAAAAACGAATTTAAACTCCATTGATCATTTGTAAATTCAATTACACTGAGGTGACTTGTAATACTAAAAGGTAACCCATATTCCATGTTGATGGGTTCCACGACTAACATTAGACGGTAGATCACATAATGCACGAATTTTCCAAAAAGAAAAAAAGAAAAAAGAAAAATCACACTACACGTAATGTAGAGCTGAAGAACATATGTGAAGATTTGATTTCTTGATTGAAACTATGGATTCAATGTTTCTAGCTACTAGACTACTATCGCAAGTACATATAAACATAATTTAGAAACATGCTTATTTCAAATTTATGTATTTTGTTTTTCAAAAAGTAATAATATGCTTTAATTTCTTTTGTATATAAAACTTATTTATAATAATACTTCACTTGTTTTCTTGTTTTGTTGTATTATAGCTTGATGGATAACCTAATTCTAATATAATTATGTTAGCAAACTTCATTTACATTATCATTATTGGTAGAACAAAACAAAATTTAATGTTTTAAAGAAAAAAAATTAGAGTAAGAGAAAAGCAACAAATTATTTATTGAAATAATAAAATTTATTTTGTTAAATATATACTTATATATATATATATATATATATATATATAGGAAAGACTCAAACGAGAACTGTTTTCGTACGAGAACTGCGAGAACCAATCTTAGCCGTTCATTTTGGATAATGGAATTCATGGATGAAGAACGTTGGGGGATTGAGTGTGACAGGGTGCATGTAAGAAATTTATGGGTGGACAATCCAATTGAAGGAGAGAGAATTGGACGGCTAAGATTGGTTCTCGCGGTTCTCATACGAAAAACAATTGTCGTTTGAACTTTTGCCTATATATATATATATATATATATATATATATATATATATATATAGGGGAGGGTTTAAACGAGAACTGTTTTTCGTACGAGAACTGTGAGAACCAATCTTGATCGTTCATTTTGGATAATGGAATTCATGGATGAAGAGCGTGGGGGATTAAGTGTGGCAGTGTGCATGTAAGGAATTCATGAGTGAGCAATCCAATTGAAGGAGGAGGAATTGGATGACTACGATTGGTTCTCACAGTTCTCGTATAAAAAACAGTTCTCGTTTGAACTTTTGCCTATATATATATATATATATATCCAAAATCTCAATCATTCAATAATGCCTACTCATTCACATTTGGCTTGTAAAACTATTGGTCTCTATGAAAGGAGATCTCTATGTCAAAATTTATAGCGCTGGTTTCAAAGTCGCTTTCTATACTCTAACATAAATAACGATTTTAACCTAACATCCGGTGTATGTTCGTTATAACGTCTTGCTTAATACATCATGTATAAATATGGAATATTTTTTTAATATAATTTTACAAATTAATGATGTGAAACTTTAAATATATAACAAATCTATATATCGACAAATCAAGAAACATTTATGAAAATCGAATGAAAGTTGTTAGTAAAATTAGGAATTAAGAATAGACATGGGATCTGATAATTGTTGCGAGAATTATCTAACAGTTTTGCGATAATAGCTAGTTGAATCATGAATTAGGCTTTCGTTGAAGAATGCTTTTGAATGACATGTAATTCGATTAAGAAGATGAGTAACCTGTCTCTTCTTAAGATTCATGCCCAACTTAAAATTCACGGCTTAAAATTTTTGACGTAAATAAAGATGGATGATTAATGAGAATAAAATTCTAAAAATAAAATAATATCATAACCTCTTTTCTTTTAATATATATATATATATATATATATATTAAAGAAAAGATTAGAGATAAAGATCTCTTTAAAGCTAAAAACACGTTTCTATGTGATGATTATTTATAAAAAAAATAGTTAATATTTTTTTCAGTATATGGCAAATAAGAGTACCTTGTAGTGGGTTTAAGTGAGTGTAATGACAACAAGCATAGAAACACAAATAATTAAGAGCACTATGAGATTTAGAAGAGACCAAAAGCCAAGTTAATTTGTAGCAAAAGCCATTGTAATTCTCTAACCATAAGATTAATTTTGTTTAGTGATTGAGATATAACAACATACATAGTAAGCAAGGGGAGGGTTTAAACGAGAACTGTTTTTCGTACGAGAACTGCAAGAATCAATTTTGACCGTTCATTTTGGATAATGGAATTCATGGTTGAAGAGCGTGGGGGGATTGAGTGCGGCAGGGTGCATGTAAAGAATTCATGGGTGTGCAATCCAATTGAAGAAGGGAGAATTTGACGGCTAAGATTGATTCTCGCAGTTCTCATACAAAAAACAGTTCTCGTTTAAACTTTTACCTAGTAAGCAAAATCTGAGTCATGCTATATAGTTACAGTTAAAACCACAAGGGATTTGTACCAAACAAGCTAGTAGTAACAAAGCAGTTTAACTCATTGTATTCTTACAAAAAAATATTGAGAAAGTAAAGAGTATACACACATAATTGATTTATAACAAAAGAAGACTCTTCAAACTCATTGTGTTTTTACAAAGATAGGAGTAAAAAAAAAAGAAAACTTCTTTACAAACAGTACAACATAGAAAGTGTGAAATTCAAGTGAACTTAAAATAACATGTATCTTTACAAACAATACAACCTAGAAAGTTCAAATCAACACAATACTCACAATTTTGATTTTGTTGATGATTATCAATAGCAATAGGCATATTATAAACGAGAATACGATGAATACAAGAATGAATCAGATGTGTGTTTTGAATCCATAATCAGACTAACCTCGTCATTACGACCCTATGATGATGACATCTTTAAAAACCTCAAAAAAATACGACTGCATTGTAACGTCTAGTATTTTCAGATATTAAGTGAAAGATTTATTTATTGTAAGTTTATTACTCGATAATTTTAAGATGAATATTTGAAGAGCATTTGAAGTTTTAGTATGTAAAGGGAGATTTAATTATCTATTGTTTAAATGTTTACAAATTGAAAAGAATTGGAAGTTAAGGGTTGTGTTGACAAAAAGGAAAACTTAGGGCCATTAGGGGAGTAATTATTATAGGGGTGTTTAAAAATATCCGTATCCGATCCGATCCGAAATTTCGGACATCCGAATTTTTGGATTCGGATTTGGATAGCATTTTTCAAAAATTTCGGATATTCGGATATCCGAAATATATATTATTTTAATTTTTTTAAATAACAAATATATAATATGAAAAAAATCCCTAGATGTCCAAAACTCCAAATTGATATCATATATACTTGATGATCTAGTTTCTACATTGATTGATCGATTGATCTTGTTATTATATGTTTATTTTAGGTACACCCAGGCCAATTTTTTATATCTCTGTTTTTGCTCTTCTTCATCTAGAGATGATTGATTTCCTATCCTTAATTTTCCCTTGTTAAGTATATTCTATATATTGCTTCAAGTTGAAGAATAATTAACTAATTCAATTGTACATATACATAGTATAATTTGGTTGATAATCTTATTATGTGAAGGGTAGTTATTTAGTTTGTAAAAGTACTTTTAGTTTGAAAAAAATAAATTAGCTTTGAAGTAATTGACTGAAGTTTGTAAAATTAGTTCTAGTTCTAATTAAATTAATATTTAGGACTTGTAATCTTAGTACTAAATTTCTGGGAGGAGCCTTAACCAAGAAAAACTCTTTGTAACAAAAACTTAATACTAAATTTCGGATATTTCGTGATTACCCGATATCCAAATCTGAAATTCGGTAAAGTCCACCTCCTTTCGAAAATTTCGGATATCCGAAAATAAATACCCCTAAATTATTAGACACTAAATAAACTAGGATTAGGCTTCTAATGGCCCCCAACTTGAACGTATGTGTGTGTGTGACGTGAAGAGGAGTCGAAAGAAATGAGAGAAAAACAAAATTTAAGAGTGAAGGATTTGCTTGTTTTCATCAAGGATTTGTGCTCTCGATCAGTCACAAGTAAGTACCTTAATCATCTAAGATGTTAATTTTTGGTTTTGATTGATATTTTTTCCTGTTGTTTGTGACCTATGATGGCCGATTCATAGGTTTTGAAAATTGGGTGTCAAAACTAGGTTAATTGATAAAGTTGTTGATAAGGATTGTTAGGTTTATGATCGTGAACATTTTGATATATAAAACCTAAATTAAAACCTTGGTTTGATGAGTCAATTGTGAAGATTTGGGAGTCAACAACTCCTGCTTTGCTCACGTTATGGTGCACACACGTGGTGATGGTCTACGCCCGAAGAAGGTGGCGCATAGTGAGGCTGCTCTGGGGCTTTTGTACATAGAGCTCTTGCTCTACGCGCCGAAGGATTTTGCACATGGAGCTCTGTTCCATGTAGCCTTCGACTCAGCACATGAAGCCTTACTCTATGCATCCCTTATGTGCGTAGCCCCCGTTCGGGTAGACTTAGCTCTTGTGTTTTACATAGAATGTTTGATTAAGTACCGATTACTCCCATGTGATGTGATTTAGGTTACTCGTTAAAGGTTGTGTTGATTTTCTAGACTGCTTATCGCTAGACTTCAGATGAGTTCAATATCTCTTTCAAAACCGAGTACAAAGAGAAAACGGGATTTTCGGAATGGTTTTAATTGGTTAATGGTGTAACCATTTTTTTTGTTCAAAAAGTTGTAGTACATTGGTCCATACTTGAAATCAACAAGTGTAATTCTCATCATCAAGGAGCCTTTCTAGTGTGCAGATAATGTAATCAGACGGGTCATTTCACCAAATACTATAGATGGGAAAAGGAAAGCAAGTAAGGCAAAAGAACGTGTTTTGAATGCAAAAGTCAATATCACCTCAGAAAATGCGTGTCTAGAACTGAATAAGGGACCAATTAACAATACTATTACACTAGGAATCAGGGAGGTCGGGCTCGAGGACAGGTACATTTGTTTGAAACTTGCCGAAGAAGCACGCCAAGACCCTTGTAATACCCGAACTTCGAAAATAAATAAAAAAAATATTTTATTGAGAAAATAATATTGAGTTGAGTTGTGAAATTTATGATGGACTAGTTAAGTTCTATTGGGTTTAAATATGTATGTATATGTTTGGACAAATGGATCTATGGAAATAATTGATATGGACTAAGTACCATTTGGGCTTGTTAAGTCAAGAATGGGCTTAAGGCCTTTTTAGAAGGTGCATTTAAAGCCATATAGGGCACAGCCCCCAACACTTGTTACTGTTTCATTCATTCAAACAAAGAACTCAGTTGGTGTTGGTGTGTGCTAAACCCACGAGAAGCAGGAGAAGGAGATACTAAGAATTGTTGAAAACTCAAGGAATTGTCAAGAGAATCATCAGGTAATGTTTCCTATCTCATTGTGGTAGTGTAGCTATCAATTTTATCTTGTTTGGGTGATGCTAGTATGAGTTTTAATCTGGGTTTTGAGGTTGTGGGTTTATGAAGAACTTGTGAGAAAGAATTTGAGATATGATCTTTGATACTTGATGAAATGTGTTTAAATCTTGAAGGAAGTGTTTAAATGAATGTAGAAATGTTTTGAAACAAAAATAAAGTGATTTGGTTAAGTTTTGAAAGAGTTTGATTTTGACTATGGAGTCTGGGTTTTAGAAATGATGAACTGATGAAGAAGATGAGCTTCCATGCGATTCCCAGCATAAGTAGTGCGACTTATGTAAGAAAGTCATGCGACTTTGTGTTTACCCCATGCGACTGTCGCATGGGGAAGGGGAGAAGTATTCATGCGACTTCCATATAGAATCCCAACTATGTCATGTGACTTTTGCAATGTATATGCCCATGCGACTTTCGCATGGGGCACCATGTTAGCATATGAGGTTTCATGCGACTTTCATGTTAATACCTATATAACTCCATGCGACTTTAAGTTGATGAAAATGATTCCATGCGACTTTCAGTAGTTATGTATGCATCATGCGACTTTCAGTAAGTGTCCATGCGACACTCAGTTAGTCCATGCGACTTTTAGCCCTTGTATTTGTGCCATGCGACTTTCAGTTAGAACATGGATACATCCATGCGACTTTCAGCTAGTGTATTTGTGCCATGCGACTTTCAGTTAGTTCATGCGACTTTTAGACAGTCCATGCGACTTTCAGTAATATCATGCGACAGTCACCTAGTGTATGCATATGGTTCATGCGACTTTCAGAGTGTGCATGCGACTTTCAGCATGTTTATGTGACTTCCAGTAGTGGGTACCCATCCGGCTCATGGAGAGTTGTGTAAGTGAGCAAGAGACTAGTACCCAGATTTGACCTTTTGGACTTGGAACAGGTGACGGTCATTTGGAGGATAATCACAAGCAAAGTCTTAAAGTAAGAACGGAGTAACAAGAACTGCTGACAGGTGAGTATTCTTACTTACATTTCTAAATAGACATCAAATACGTTTGATAGTGCCTAAGAAAGTGAATAATAATTGTGGAATACGTGAATACTATGTGTAGACCAACACTTCGGTGTCGGGTATGTTTCAAATAGACTTTGCATACGACCTATGATGTGTAAGCAGATGATAAGTTATGAGACATGTGAATACACTCAATTACATGATAGTAGTACGTGTGACGTGTTATGTATGTGGTATATGATAATTATATCATCAGTATTCTCATTATGATCTAAATAGATTCCAGATGTTTATATATGCATATGAATACGTGAACAACTATGAGTTAGAACTGAATGTGATTAGACCGTTTACTTCGGTAACGGGTATGTTAGACCGTTCACTCCGGTGACGGGTATGTTAGACCGCACACTTCGTTGTCGGGTATGAGACCAACACTCCGGTGCCGAGTATGTTAGACCGTTCACTCCGGTGACGGGTATGTTAGACCGTTCACTCCGGTGACGGGTATTTTGCACACTTCGGTGTCGGGAATGAGACCGTACACTTTGGTGTCGGGTATGAGACCAATACTCCGGTGTTGGGTATGAGACCAGTACTTCGGTGCCGGGTATGTTAGACCGTTGTGACGACAACGGGTGAGACGAGACCGTCTAACAGGCGGGTATGTTGAGACCACTTACTACGGTAGTGGGTATGAGATACGTGTTATTTGATGAGACCGTCTAACAGTCGGGTATGTTGAGACCACTTATTGCAGTAGTGGGTGCGAAGAATGTGTTTGATGAACTGTTGGGCTTGTAAGTAAAGTACTCGCTAAGCTTTGTGCTTACGGTTGTTGTTTAACCATCTTTTCAGGTGATGACCACGGCGGGGCTCCAGCTCGTGTTTGATAGCTCATCCCCAGCAAGCTTCCACAACGTTTTCACCCTCATGAGTTTTCTAATGTAATCCAAAATGATTGTACTTGAACTTAAGGTTTTTATGGGTTTTCACCCGGGATGTAATTGGTATCATACAATGTTTCAATTATCGTATACTTTTAACCGTATGATTTCGTATTGGAAAAAAAAATTGGGGACGTTACAACCCTAATTTAGTGACATGTACGTTTGTCTTAAACAACCATTATGCATCATTAATATTTGACTCTATGATAGATATGAGTTTTGTTTCACTAGATTAGGCCATCAATTAGTTTGAAATGGAGGAAGTTGAGAGATTCCTATCTATCAAATTTGCTAATGGCCGAAATTAAAACTAAAGACTTCTTGGATTTTACCTTGAACCTAGTTGATAAACTATTTCATATTGATCTTATTCCGATTGAGTTGGGGAGTTTTGATATGGTTGGTGAGAAAAAAATTCATGTGGATCCAGCCAAGGTTGAGGCCATTAAAAAGTGGGAAACACCGCAGGTCCCGACAGAAATTCGTCAATTTCTACTTTCTAGGTTTGGTAGGTTATTACTTACGATTTAATGAAAATTTCTCAAAAAGTGCTCAACCTCTAATTGCACTAACTCAAAAGAATAAGAAGTTTGTTTGGGGAAAACAACAAGAGGACGCATTTCAAGTGCTAAAGCATAGGTTATGCAACACACCAATTCTGGCATTGCTAGAGGGAACAAATAATTTTTTAGTATTTTGTGATACATCCCACTAGGTTTGCGTATTGATATAGAAGGACAAGGTTATTGCATGCGATTCGAGAAAACTCAAAGTTCATGAGAAGAACTATACCACTCATGACTTAGAACTAGGAGTCATAGTTTTCGCCCTTAAGATTTGGAGACATTATTTGTACGGTACTAAATGCACTAGTTATACCGATCAAAAGCCTTCAACTTATCCTTGATCGAAAAATGCTCAATATGAGGCAAAGAGATGAGTGACATTGCTTAGTGATCACGATTGTGAAATATGATACCACCTAGGTAAGGCCAATGTAGTAGCTGATTTGCTGAGCAGGAAGGAAATGGTAAAGCCCTCACAGGTATGAGCATTAGGAATGCTTGTTCAGGCGTGTTTAAAGACTCGAATTCTTGAAGCTTAGTGAGATGAGTTGAAAATGGAGAATATAAAGAGTGATAACCTGCATAATCTAGAATAGAGATTTAAAAGCAAGTACGATGAGTGTGTTACTTCGAGGACAGAGTTTGGATTATGAGATCTAACAATCTACGGGAAGTAGTTTTGGAGGAGGCTCATAATCTTGATATTCAATTCATCCAGGGCCCAACAAAATGTACAAGGATTTAAAGGAGTACATAGGTGGCCAGTAATGAAGAGAGATATTGCCTTGTACATTGTAAAATGCTTGACTTGCTCAAAAGTCAAGGATGAATATCAAGAGGCGTCCAGTTTGTCGCCCATCCTAATTTATAAATATAATATTTATCTTTTATAACATTTTAAAATATTATATTTAACCAAGTTTTTAGTTTTGTCATTTTAAAATATTTTCTAAACATTTTAATTAAGACCAATACGGTTTGTCGTCCATCCTAATTTATAAAGATCATATTAAACTTTATAACATTTTAAAATATCATATTTAACCAATTTTTTAGTTTGTCATTTTAAAATATTTTCTGAACATTTTAATTAAAACCAATACAGACTTATATCTTATTGCCTATAATTGTAACAATAGTGGTCGATGACTTGTACAAAAATACATTCACGTCTTTTCGTATCATGATATCACGTTTCCATCGTTACGTCTGCCCTTTCCCTCGCATTGACGTTTCCACTACTGGTCTGGACGTTGACGATATCATTCATCTTTTTTCTAAATTCTCACTTATTTCACATTTTATAACTATTTAATAATTAAAATTTTCTAAACCAACCCGTATATCATACAAGTATTTAACCTAGTTACAGATAAAATAGTACTGAATAGAGTTTTTTCTAAAATTAAGTGATTTAAAATATTAAATTAAATACTTTTAATATAGTAATTAAAGTATATAGAATATAGATAGAACAGTAAGGAAAACCTTCGGAATCTGATAAAAGTTTGTATTTTCTGAACAAATTAAAATAAAATAAAACAAAAATAATAAATAATTACGTCAGGTTTTAATGATTGTCTTTTCATATGAAAACACTTATTTATTGCATTTAATACAGAACTAAAAACAAATAGTACTTTGCAGTTAGGAGGAACAGAATGGGACCACATGTAAATAAGGTATGAGACAATTGGTGCAGCAAGTACAGTTGACACACACAAACACTCTCAAAACACACTCTTGATCCTAAAATCAAGGACTAGTTGATTATCTTAAGGTAATTATATTACTTTAAAGATAGTTATATACATTAGTATATGTATTTTAACTTATAGAAAAATGACATCATTCTATTTCATTACGTTACTCACTATAAAAGATAACATGTGAAGTTCATTAATCTATTTACTTACATCTTCAATTGATTTTAACACTTGTATTGATCCTTGTAAGTAGGAGGATACGTACGATAATATATCACCTCTCTAACTTATACTATATCCTTTGGAATTCTTATGCCATTATTTTCAAGTTGGGTTATGATTAATATACCTTAGTTTAAAGTTTTTGACATCTTAGTCTATATTTTTATCATTTTGGTTAATGATTAGATCTACTTTTTATGCTGCACAAGTGATTTTGACATAATTAAATTACATAAATTAGTGTTTAAAACTATATATATATAGGCAAAAATTCAAACGAGAACTTTTTTTCGTACGAGAACCATGAGAACCAATCTTAACCGTCCAATTCCCCCTCCTTCAATTGGATTCCCACTCATGAATTCCTTACATGCACCTTGCCACACTCAATCCCCCACGCTCTTCATCCATGAATTCCATTATCCAAAATGAATGGCCAAGATTGGTTCTCGCGGTTCTCGTATGGAAAACAGTTCTCATTTGAACCCTCCCCTATATATATATATATATATATATATATATATATATATATATATGCAAAAGTTCAAACGAGAACTGTTTTTCGAACGAGAACTGTTTCTCGTACGAGAACCGCGAGAACCAATCTTAGCTATCAAATTCCCTCTCCTTCAATTGGATTGCCCACCCATGAATTCCTTACATGTACCCTGTCACATTCAATCCCCCACATTATTCATCCATGAATTCCATTATCCAAAATGAACGGCCAATATCGGTTCTCATAATTCTCGTACAAAAAACAGTTCTCGTTTGAACCCTCCTATATATATATATACATACATACTAGGTTGTATGTCTAAACACCATTACAAGTTTTTGCTTTTTTAGGAAGTTGATTTGTACATTTTTTTGAGAAATGATATATCCTCATACTTATCCTCTTATTCACAACATCAACACAAGTGTCAAAATCAATAAAGGAGGTAAGGAAAGAGAATTAGTGAGTTCCACATATCATGTTGTAGTGAGTTGGAGAATGAAAAATTAAGAAATAGAAGGAGAGTATAACAATTTTCATTTTTAAATGCTCTACAAGTAAAGCTTCGTTTTTGATATATAAGAATAGGGTTGTCAATAGGGTAGATCGGATCAGCTCTTTTACATATCCGACCTGACCTTTAGACTCATTTAATTGGATTTGGATCCGATCTATTAACATGAAGATCCATTTAACATCGATAGTACATATAAAAACAAAGCAAATATAACCACATGTATAAGTTTATTTTAAATTCATAATCATGCATCTTGACATTTTTTTACCAGTTTTTAGTAATTTTGAGTTGAAGAATGTCTAGATAATTCTTCAATACATAAAATGCGTTAGATGCATCCATAATAAAAATGCATCTGATGCATGTATAGTATTCACGAATATTTTAACATTGTTCAACCCACAACACATAATAAATAATCTTGTTAAGATGTAAATCATAAGTTTAGTGAGTTTTTATGTACACATAATCTGATTAGGGTTCGTATTAATGTATATGTTTCATTTGATCCAAAGACACACCCACCTACACACTCATATAAAAGCAATATATGGAAGCAATTAAGGAAAGATTATTATGTGTAATTAGAGTTGATTAAAAGGATGAAAAGAATGATTGTTATATTATATCAATTGAATTTTGAAATGAAAACCATTCCAAATTACACAAGCAAAACAATGGCGATTACTATAAATTAAGAGGTAGATAAACTATATCATCTATCTGATACATCTATTTCGCATTCGATATTTCTGTTTTTATAATGTTATTGAATACTCATTTAGGGGTGTTAGGTAATTCGAATCTCGGTTAAGATTTTAGGGACTTCCTACTTTTTAACCGACTCGATCATAACAAGGCCAACTTTTATCCCATCCTTACCTACAATATGACTAAGAAATTGTACCTCTTTCAACCAAAATTCGCACTTGGAGAATTTAGTTTATAGCTTTTCCCCTTGTAGCATCTCCAATACTTCCCGTAATTGTCGTCTAGGGTCCTCCGCACTCTTGGAATACACCAACATATCATCAATAAACACGATCTAGGACTTAACAAGATACAACCTACAAACCTGATTCTAAATCCGCGAACATCGCACGCGCATTCTTCAATCCAAATGGCATAACCAGGAACTCATAATGACCGTATCGAGTTCTGAAAGCCGTCTTAGGTGCATCATTCTCCTTTTACCCTCACTTGGTGATAACCCAATCACAAATCAACCTTTGAGAATTGACAAGGAGCTGGTCGAACAAATCATCAATCCTCGGAAGTGGATACTTGTTCTTCATGGTCAACTTGTTCAACTCTCTAAAGTAGATACACATCCTCATCAATCCATCTTTCTTCTTCACAAATAGGTCCGGAGCTCCCCAGGGTGAAGAACTGGGTCTAATAAACCTCTTATCTAGCAACTCTTACAATCATCCGGAAAGCATGGCTAGTAGCTTTTGGAGCTGGTTTCTTCCGCGTAGCTTCATTTTCTTTCGGGGTTGGGGACACTCCATGCTGATGTGCCTCAACTCCTTGCAATTGTAGCACATCGGTTTGTCACTCTTCCTTTCGATCGCTTTGTGCCCTATTTTCCCAAACTGATAGTAGCTCATGATTTTCGCAGTGCATGGCAGCTGTGTGAGGAATGGCAGGTGGTGCAGTAGTTAGTTTCCCCCTTGGGTTCACTTTTCTTGTTGTTGCCGTTGGTCTTTTCCTTTATCTTCAAATCATATTCTATTCTTTAAGCCTCATCCATCATATCACCAAATTTGTTCTCATCCTTACGTAGCATGGTATTCATAAGACAAAATCTCCACGTACTGGTTCACCCTAGAAGCATCATCATAGCAGTATCGCTTGGCGAACTGCATCTGCTTAGAGAATGTAACATCCCAAAATTTTTTTGATACGAATTGAAAGTCAACAACGATATCAATACCGTAAAGTGTTAATTACAACCCGACTAATTGTTGAACTGAAGTCTTAAATTCGAATAACAGTAATTGTTAAATGTAACAAAATTTAAAGTAGTTTAAAATATCGCGGAAGCAGGATTGAGGATGAGCTAACAAATATGAGCTGGAGCCCCGCCGTGGTCATCACCTGAAAGTATAGTTAAACAATAACCGTAAGCACAAGGCTTAGCGAGCACATTACTTACAAACTAATACACATAATCACATCATAAACTAGATTCACATATGCAACGTTAATCATTCCCGCTACCGTAGTAGGCGGTCCCACATTCCCGTCATCGGAGTGAACAGTACCATCATTTCTGTTACCGAAGTGAATGGTCCCATCATTCCCGCCGCCGAAGCGAGCGGTCCCATCATTCCACCGAAGTGAACGACCCCATCATTCTCGCCACCGAAGTGAGCGGTCCCGTCATTAATCGAGGTTCAATGTATCATCAAACAGATATCCCACGCCATGATCACAGAAGTCAGCAAGATAGATTGTAAGTAAGCGTACTCACCTGTCAACAGTCTCAGTCCTATTTAATGGCAATTCACAGGGTTATCTCGTCACAGTCCAAAGCACGAACCTACAACAAGTCTAATTGAGTTAATACCCAAGTCTAATTGACCCACTAGACCACAAATAATTCATAACCCAATTTAATCATGATAATAGCAATTGTCACCACTAAAATATTCTTTTATTAAATTTAGAAATTCAGATATTACAGAGAAAGTAGAGTTGTACTTTTGCAAATCGACCGAATGTAGTCAAAGGAATCGGTCCAACCCTCAAACTTCAGTGGCTTACAATCCATGAACATCTTGAAGGTGCTCCCTACTCGAACAGGCGCACCCCGATTTCCACCACCATAACCACCTGTAACATCCTGAGATTAGGCATAGTAGATACGTAGGCTTTGGTAAGTTATTATGTGATTAATTGTTTGATTAAGTAATTAATTAAATACTTAATTAATTGATTATTGTTGATATGTATATATGTGTATGTATGTACGGATTTGTGTGTGTGCATGTGTTTAAAATAGTTTAAGCATGCCACCTCCTGCTTTAAATTGTAACTAGTATATTACGTGGGTTTACATTATCATTTCTTCACTTTGAAGATTTCTAGTGTGTGTGTATTGTGTGTAAACCAAGAGAAAGAAACAAGAAGAATAAATCGGATTTCTAGTTTTGATTTTGTAGAATCAAGTTCAAGGTTTGTTGATTCTTGTTTGATTCTTGTTAACATGCTAAGCTTCTTGAAACATGATGAGCATGCTACAATTTTGGATTATGCTGGGTTTTGTTTATGAACATCATGTAAACTTGCTATATGAGTTTGTCGGATTTGGTGTTCTTAGGTGTTAAGGTGTTTATGATGCATGCTTGAATGTTTAAAAATGTTTGTGAATGTTTTGGTAAGTGTTTATGTGAATTATATGAACTGGTAATATGATTCATGAAGTTATTGAAGTTATCGGATTCTTAAAGTATGAAGTTGTCGGATTTTGATGATGATGATGATGATGGAAACCGAGTGTGTGAAATCCGAAACTTAGAATCCGGAACTTATGGAAATCCAATTGTTAGAATCCGATGGTGGATCCCAAGTTATGAAATCCGAATATGTATGTAATCAGAAGAAGAATCCGACAGTTGAAGTTTGAAGGGTGAAATCCGAAGCAAGTGTCGGATTTCCTTGAAAACCGACAAGTGTTGCGGATTGACTTCAAATCCGATAGATGTATCGGATTTCCTAGAATCCGATGGTTTTAACGGATTTTGCATAAAACCGATGGTAGTATTGGATTTCTTTGAAATCCGATAGTTTTGGCTGTTGTTTGCATTATTTAATGCTATGTGTTATATGTGTATACATATGTGAATCTTACATGTTTATGTTTGATTAAATGGATATAAATATATGATTGATATATATTTATGAGTTGGATACTGATGTTTGGTTGTTGTGTTCTCAGGCACAGACAAGGCTTAGTAACATTAGATCACTGAGTGGAGAAGCTGAGAACTAGAGGTGAGTGGATGTTTACTCACGGGTGATATTAGTTGTACTGGTTTGGTTACAACTATTGTTGGTTTGATGCATGGATAGATTGTATATCTGATGATTGATTAACTGTTGATTGTTAATTAATTGTTGCGTCAGTGATATGTATACATGATGGTTGGGAAGTCAGTTTTCGGCTGGGCTTATGGGCTGGGTTCATTTGCTATTGGCTAAGCAGTATTAGGACCTTGGGATGCATTTGTTGCTACTAGAGGATAATACTGTGTGAGAATAGCAAATGTACTATCGGTAAACCTTTCCTTTGGCCGGCATTGGTTGTAGGTTCCTGCAGAACCGCCGGTCTTCCCAGGGTGCTTATTTGTGGTTGTTGATATCTTGCTGTAATACCCGTATTTTTTGGAAATTGTAACATATATATATATATATATATATATATATATATATGGGCAAGTTCACTTGAAATTAGTAAAATTATGTGTTTAGGATGTTATTTATATGTTATATATATATAGAGATTATATGTTGTGTATTTGGATATATATATATATATATATAAATGAATATGGGTGATATATGTAAATGGGAAAGAAGTTCGAGGACCAAATATGTAACTTAGTATATATATATATATATATATATGTAATGACTTCACTAATTGAAGTCAAAAGAAAAGTGAGAAGGGACCAAATGTCTGGAAATGTGAGAAGGGAGAGGGAAAGTTCTAGAGAAGGGTTTACACAATAAAGAAGGAGGATCAAGGAGAAATTGTGGTTCTTGGGTTTGGATTCAAAGATTTTTGGTGTTTAAGCTTCCTTCTTCTCATTCTTGGCTTGGATTTGAGCAAAGAAAGTTATATAATCAAGTAAGTTATACTTATAATTTGTGTTTGATTTAATTTACATATGTGTAGTTGGTAATTCTTGGTTGAATTTGTGATTCATGTTGATAAATGGTTCACTTGGTGAAAGAATGGTTAAGTTGGGGTTTTGGATGATTTAATGTGTTTGAAAATGTTAATAATTGAGTTATGAAGTTGTTTTTATGAAATTTTAAGACTTGTGGTCAAATATATGTGTTTGGTGTTGAGAACAATAAAGAAATTGGAACTTGCAGCAAGAAAAGAAGAAAACAGACTGTGCAGGACCCGGTCGCGACGCGATGGGTTGAGTGTCGCGACGCGACGCGTGCGAAGAAGAAGACTTTTCCAGAGAATTTCTCGCGGCGCGAGGCACCCTGAATCACCCAAAATTCATGTTTTTGACCCCATTTGACTATGTACTTGTTTGGGGATTGATTCTAAGGTTTTATAAGGGATAAATGAAGTCTTTTTAGACCCGAAAAATAGTGTCTAAGACTAGAATTGAGTCTAGAAACCTTGCTTTTGGTTAACTTATGTTAGTTGACCCTGTGTTTTGTGATCATAGGTTTATGATCCAGTGTTTAAGCTTTGGTTTGGATGGGGTTGTGATCCTCATCACACTCTCAGGTGAGTACACCCTGCGGATACCCAATTGTTGTTAAAATTACAAGTCATCATGTTATGTGTTGATTGTTTGGCAAATGTTGATGGAACTTGATGAGTTAAAGGATGTGGACTATGACTTTGATTATAATGTGATTTATATGAATTGTAAATGTTTTTATGAAGCTTAATGAATTTAAAGAATGTTGAGACTATGAATTCAGTATATGATGTATTTTGAGAAAATGGTTTTCAAAAATGACCATTGCTCCATTTAGGAGATGGTCTATGTTAAAGTGTGTTTTTACATGATGGTTTTTGAAATCTGATACTACAGGTTGGAGTGAACTTTGATTTTGAAACAACAAACATGATTTTGAGTATTGAAAGATGTGCTTACACTTTGTGTGTATTTTGGGCATTGAGATGCCAACTGTAAAATGATTGTAAGTAATGAAAGATATGTCATACTGATGATTTTTTTGGGCATTGAGATGCCAAATGTGGGTTTGATGGTTGAGCATTTATGCTCAAAGACACTTATGTGTTTTGTGATGAGCTTGATGCTCGGATTATTTGGCCTTGTTGGCATGTGATTTTATGTGACCCTTTGGGGTATGTGATTATGTGACCCTTCGGGGTATGTGATTTGGTCCGGACCACTGTGTGATATGAACTTTGTACCATATGGTTCCTAGCTATTGAGACGTGCACAGGTTCATGTGGCTTCAGCAATTGAGGAACCGCGATGTACGGGTGGTTGAGGAATCGGTGCAGAGAGTGGAGGGGTATGTCAGTAGACCATCATGACCGTGTGGGTTCACTGGGCTGACGAGTCACCGAACCCGGGGCAACACGAGTGAATTTGGTGAAAAGGGCTTGCACTCCAGATAACCGTTGTATGGTGGACTGCTTCGTGCATCCCTCACCTTGACGGGGAGATGTGGTTATCCCCCATGTGGGCACGTGTTGACCGTGGCTAGCTACCACGTGGAGACATTGTGGCCTAATGGACAGACCCGCATCCTTATGTGCTTACGTGTATGATTTTGAATTATATTGATTGCCAAACTTGTGTTTTCTAAAGAGAAAATGATGACTTGGTTTTGAAAAGATAAATGTTTTTTGGTTGTACTCACTAGCTATGTTTATAGCTAACCCAGTGTGTTAAATGTTTTGTATCAGCAGGATGCCTAGTGGCCTTGGTGAGGCGGGTAGATGCCTTGGGCATAGCTTTGTTGCATTTTCGGTAATTTTGGATTTCCTACTCTTTAGACTGTGGTCGTGAAATTGACAGTGGTAACACCAAAAGTTTTTTAATTATATTTATTGATAATGTTTATTGTTGAAATATTTACAAAAAAATGAAAATGCTTCCGCCAGTATGTATAAAATATGTTTTGAAATTGAGATTTGAAAAAGTTTAAATTTGGACTAAAAATCAGGGTGTTACACTTGCGGTTCAGGCTGATATATTTGTTGTGTGGTACTCCATTCACTTAGCTTTGTGCTAATCCCCCACCTCTCACTCTTTTTACAGGTTTTGCTAAGTCAGCGGCTCGGCTGAGAGTGGTTAGCTTGGGGAGTAATTTCCTAGGACTCTGATAGATTGTTTGTGATGAGCCGTGTTTTGTAATACTGATATTTAAACAGGATGGTTTATGTACAGTTGTAAATACTTTTGGTATTTAATTCGCTTCCGTAGTGATTGTTTTAAATGAAAATTTTTGGGTTGAAAATACGGTGTTACAAGTTTGGTATAAGAGCCTTGGTTTGGCGATGTAGGCACAGTGGAAGTGTTACATTCCCAAATCTTGGCTCGTGGTAGGTCGATTACTCCTTGGGTGTGGGATTGGGGTGAATTGGAGTGTGGTGGAGTTAGTATGTTATGTACTAACGGATTTATCTAATAAATCGTGAGGTCATGTTATTGTTACATATAACAATGGCTGGACGTGATTACTCAACCGGTGCCCCTACTGTCCCATCTTCTGCTGATGTCCCTACTACAAAGTGGAAGTTCCAACCAATGCTGGTACATCTGGTACAGCAGGTGATGAGTGGGATGAATATATTTTTCAGCTTGAGGGTCAACTTCAAGACTTGAGAAAGGAACTGGAGCAACAAAGACAAGTTTCTGCAACACAACCACCGGTTATTCCTATAACTTCAACTACAGTTGAGATACCACCAATATTTCCGGCATTTACTACTTTGGCAGAGGTTCCTCCTATGTCAATGCCGATACCACCATTATCACAACCGATGTCTCAACCATTTTATTATCCGTTATTTCCTCAAGGACCGTATCCTCAAGGATCTATTCCACAGGGGTCTATGCCGCAAGGATCTTATTCGTATCCTTATATGGGATTTCCACCCAGCCTGGGATATAGGCAGCCGTGTACTTACAAGCAATTCTTAGATTGTAAACCTGATGAATACCATGGAAGCACGGATCCTAATGTTAGATTGAACTGGTTGAGAGATACTGCAAGAATCTTGGATGCTTGCAACTGCGAGGAAGAAATGAGAGTTTGCTTTGCGACGAGGATGTTAAAGGGCAAGGCAATGGTTTGGTGGGATTCCATTAAAATCAATCATAAATTAGGTACATGTTTATATTAATAAATCCCAACCTGTAACTTGAACCACCCACATAACATTATCATTTGTAATGGCTGTGGTTTTCAAAATTTGAGATTTACAAAAAACTTTTCTTACTAAATCGTATTCATCGTAACGGAAGACTTTTGACACCACATTTATTAAAACCAGTATAACCGTCTTAAACTTATATCAATATAAAAACCACCCGTTACGCCAAAAACATGTCTTTGTTTTAAAACCGACGATTTACACCAGTACAAGTCGATTTCACGATAAACACAAATATAAATAAACTACCAATCAACACCCAAACTCACAAAGCCACACATACCTAATCAACGTGCACAAGCACAAGACATATTTCAATGAAACAAGTGTCAGCTTACGCCTTGTGAGTCAGCCTAGTTATCACCACAAATTTCATCACATTAAAACATTTATAAAACATGTTTAGGTTTAGGATAATGAATCCCAACCCGTAACTTGACCCACTCGCATATCATCATTAATCACTACACTATCAAGTATCATTCCTAAACATCTTTATAGTACTTCATTATTATCATTAACATCATTTAGTATCTCACTTTACCTCATTAACATCATTATACATTGATAACGTCTTTATCATTTAAACATTTTAATCACCGTTATCATCATTAATACGCATCATCATCATCTTAAAATCATTTCTTCCTTATCATTGTTAGACATCGTAATCATCATTAATCATCGTTATCATCAACATCATTAATCTTAGTTGGGTCTATCATCACACATCCTTATCATCATTATCATCGTTATCATTATTAACATCCATCTTAGTTGGGGGTCTATCAGCACACATCATTATCATTATTAACATCTATCTAAGTTGGGTCTATCATCACACATCATTATCATCATTATTCATCGTTATCATTATTAACATCACTCTTAGTTGGGGTATATCATCACACATCATATTCATCATTACCATAGTTACCAACATTAACATCACTCTTAGTTGGGGTCTATCATCACACATCATTATCATCATTAACATCAATCATAGTTGGGGTCTATCATCACACATCATTATCATCATTAAGCATCTATATCATCTTTAACATCTATCTCATTTTTAACATCGTTATCATCTTTAACATCGTTAAACATCGAAATCATCAATAATCATTGTTATCATCATTAAGCATCACAATCATCTTTAACACTAATATCATTTTTAACATCATTTTCATCTTTAACATTATTAACTTCTTTAGCATTTTTATCATCTTTAACATCTTTAGCATCGTTATCATCTTTAACATCGTTATCATCTTTAGCATCGTTATCATCTTTAACATCGTTAAACATCACTATCATCACACATCATTATCACCACTACCCCAAACACCATTTATGTGCTTGGCAACTGCTAGGTTCCAAAGTCCATCCGTAATGGCTCCACGTGCGTGCCTGGCAACTTCTAAGTCCCGAGTTCCGTGTATAATGTCACCATATGAGTGCGTGGCAACTGTTAAGTCCCGAGGTTTGTCCGCATGGGAAAAGGTTCTCTAAGCATGCTTGGTGAATTATGTACCGAATAAGGCGTGACTCTTATCCGTATCATAAGTACCAAGTCTGTCCGCGTTCGCTACTCCGACTAAATTCCGTTTAGGTGAAAGTACAAATGGTGCCCCCATCGCTAGGCCCTCTTTCCACCAACCTGGTGTAATTCGCGTTGATCTCATCATCGTCGGTCATACATCACTCAAGTGTACGAGTACACCATGTGTTGCCGAGGTTGTCTAGAAAACCTGACAACTCATCGCAATGCTAGAAATTTCCTAGAAAGCTTAAATCTACCTTCTAGGAATCAATAATTAGGATATGTCTACCCTTATCCCAAAGCATCTTTTACAACAACATAATGAATTCTCATTACATGCACCACACTAGCAATCATTAATGAATTCATTATAATCATTCACTACCCATTTAAATCATGCATACACATATCTCGTATGTCATTTTTAATCATTATATATTCCTCATTATAAACTTATTTCGCAATTCATCACACGACTCGATCACATATTATCATCAAATATTTAACACGCATATCATAAACAATAATTAATTCAATCGTATTTATCATTTAAGATTCTTTTAAAAACGTTATGTCTTTCTAAAAAGATTTTGTCTTTATGCTCAGTTTTAGAAAATAACTCAACTTACCTCGGTCGAGATAAGTCAATCCACTCAGATGACGATTTGATGAGCTTCACTCTTGGATCGCCAAATACCGATCTCAAAGGTCTCAAATAACCTAGAAAGCCCACTAGATTAAATACACGACCTAAGGATCCGAAACAAGCCTAAGCATGATTAATTTACAAACAACACGAACATGCAAGTTTCTGTCCGACGGCTGTCGCGTCGCAACCGTCACAATACTTCATATACATTCTAAACCGACAAGAATACAACACCTATGTTATATGACTGAGATCTGAACATAGGAATAGTAATATTTACCTCTCAAGATCACCAAAATGAAGCCAAAGTCAGATCTTAGCTCGTAATGACACCACCACACCTCTTTGAGCCTTGAATATGCGCACCTATCAAAACCCGAGACTACCACACGCTCTCTAGCCTTAAATTCTCTCTCAAAAAATAGCGGAATAACATTACAAAAGTGAACAACTCGTGAGAATTGACTGAAATGCATAACTATTTATTCTAAAATCTGGTCAATGCGTCGCGTTCAAGCATGAAACACGCCACGTTCTGGACACACGCAACCCACGCTTCATATACATTCTAAACTGACAAGAATATGACACCTATGCTATATGACTAAGATCTAAACAAAGGGATAGTAATGATTACCTCTCAAGATCACCAAAACAATGCCAAAGTCGGATGTTAGCTCGTAACGACACCACCACACCTCTCTGAGCCTTGAATACGCGCACCTATCGAAACCCGAGACCACTACACACTCTCTAGCCTTAAATTCTCTCTAAAAAACAACAGAGTAACATTACAGAAATGACGAACTCATGAGAATCAATTGAAATGTATAACTATTTATAGAGGCTGAAATCTGGTCGACACGTCGCGTTTCTGACACATGCAACCCTGACACATGGAATATTTGATGCACGCTAGCTCACCGATGCGTCGCGCCACGCCCTTTTTTCCGATTTTTATTTGTTTTTCGTCCCAACTTAACAACAATATAAACATACTCATAAAATACTCGTCTTGAATATACATTTTTGTTCTTTCAATCATACTTACGACTAATACGAAATTTCGGGTCGTTACATCATTTTACATCATAAACATTGTAAGATATCGTTATCATCGTAAAGAATCATTTACCTCAATTTTCATCTCACTAACCATCGTCAATGTACATCGTTATCATCGTTCTTAAGTGGGGTATATTGTCATTCATCGTTTACCACTGCTACCCCCAAGTGACCACATGTAACACCCCAAAACTTTTTAATATAGCAATTCTCATAAATAATAAAATGAGTTCAATACCTAATATTCATAACAACCGTCGTTTGGGTGATCTTCAGTATGCTCCCACAATGTCTCATAATTCATCTAACTACAAAAATGATTGAAAAATCTTGGTACCCAATTTCTTTTGGTCCTGAATTGTTAGCCTTTGCAGTTTTAGGCATCCACATGATTAGACTTTCAATCACAACTTTTTGAACCTTTTTATTTAAAGGTCCTGAATGCCATTGAGGAATTCCATTTTTAACAACAAATTCATGTTTTATTTTTGAAGTTTTATAAATCCTTTATTTTGAAAGTCTAATAAAGTGTTTGACTGAGTAAACCACAAAAGGGTATTTTACATCAGTTTTTAACACAAAATTATCATTTGTTTTAGGAGAAGATTTGTGTTTGTTGATTGGAGCAAAATTATTTTTCTTTTCAGGTTTGCTATTTGGAATTCCCTATTTAGGAACAAAATTAGATGCGAAATTATCATTTATTACATTCTTTTTCTAAACTCTAAGACTCTGGAAGTTGTCGTCTTTGGAGTCCCGGATGATTTTTACTTTTTTTATTTTTCGAATTATCAAAGGATGTATTGTTCATCCTTGCAATCGAATGATCACAGTATGATGTGTTGGTAGCAGGATTCTTCTTTGAAATCCATGCGTGCTTCTATTTAAGCTTTGAATCACTATGATAGTAGAGAAACAACAATTAGAGTTATTCTTTTTAGCTTTGTAATGTTGTTTCTTCTGTTGGTTAGAGAGAGAGAGAATTATATTGGATACTACAATGAGAATCTGAATCAAAATATTTTGACCCAGACGCAACGAAAGAGAGTTTATTATTTTTAGTCGTTCTCTCCGTTCTTTCTTTACTAAATTTCTCTCTCTTGTTGCCCAATGTTTGTTGGAGCTCAGGATCGTGTTTTTCTTGAACAGAGAACCTAGTGAGTGGTTGATAAGAAGCAAGAGGTTGTTTCTCTAGTCGTTTAAATTTTTCTTGCAACGTAGCTCTTGCATGTGAAAGGGTTTTTATGATATTTTGATCATTGTTAAATGTCCTTTGTGTACATTTGAGCTTTTCAGAATGTTCAGACACAAATGCCATAAGTTTGGCATTGTCTGTGTTCAGGTCATTTGCTCTTTTCTTCTCTTTATCAGAATTAGCTTTAACCATTCCAATATCAACTTCGTACTTCAGACATTTGTTTTGTAGAAGTTGAGATTCCTCTGATACTTTGAACAACTTTGTTTTGAGCATATGTCAATCTATTTTTGAAGAGAATCTGCTCTGTTATTTTTTTCTCAAACCTTTATAGTTTTGAAGGCTTAAAATGAATCTTCTTTGATGTCTGTGGGTTTTTTGCACATAATTATGATAGTTGTTCATTATGTTCGTCCACTAACTCATCGTACAAGAGAAACATGTCGTTCAACATTGTCTTTAAAAAATCTTCTATCTTTGTCAGGTAAGAGTTGATTGCTGACAGTTCGAAAGATTTCTCTTGGATAGAAACTATGGTCATATTCATCTTGTTGAATTAAATTACAAAAAGATCATTAGAGCGGTAATAGATTTGATTAAAAACAGCAAAGAAGAAAAAATTGAGAAAAATTCGAATAAATGACCGAATTTGGGTCAAGAATAATGTAGTGATACGGTGACCGAATTCGGGTGTCTATGTAAACTTGATTTCAAGATTGGGTTGTGATCTTGACAAATATCGGGTCCAAAAAGATAGATTTCGGTTTAGAAATGTGTTGACCGATATCGGGTGTTTACAAAATATTTGAAAGCTTGATAGAAAGTGTTAACCAATATCAAGATTGAAAAATTATGAAATTCGGTTCAAATGTTTCAATAACCGAGTATCAGGTATTCAAATGATAAGTTCAAACTTCAACAATTATCGGATCTTGGTGAAGCTTGGTTGGTTTTGAAATGACCGAATTCGTAAACAATTGTGATGTAACGTCCCAATTTTTTTTAAACATAATTCATTCATAGAGGATATTCAAAATCATTAATAACGTAATTACACAACAAATTGTTCGCGGCATAAACACCCATAATCCATGAAGTTACAATCATTTTCATTGTCTATAATTGAAACTATTGCTGTTGAAAACTACGTTAAAAGATTGCGGAAGCTTGTGATTAGAGCTACCATCACTGTGCTGGAGCCCCGCCATGGTCGTTACCTGAAAAGATATGAAACAACAACTATAAGCCAAAGGCTTAGCGAGTATACTACTTACAACCAAAATAGTTCACATACTACTCAACTCATACCCACTACCGTAGTAAGTGGTCTCATCATATCCATCATTAGGACGGTCTCGTCTCACCCGTTGTCGTCACAACAGTCTAACATACCCGGCACCGGAGTGCTGGTCTCATACCCGACACCGAAGTGTACGGTCTAACATACCCGTCACCGGAGTGAACGGTCTAAACATACCCGTCACCGGAGTGAACGGTCTAAACATACCCATCACCGGAGTGAACGGTCTAAGCATACCCGACACCGAAGTGTATGGTCTAAGCATACCCGTTACCAAAGTAAACGGTCTAAGCATACCCGACACCGAAGTGTACGGTCTAAGCATACCCGTTACCGAAGTAAACGGTCTAAGTACAATCAACTATAACTCGTATATTCATAAATCTCTGGTATTCACATGCATACATAACATCTGGGATCTATTCAAGTTATAAGTGAGAATACTCACCTGTTAACTGTCTTAGCTACTTAGTTCCTACCGAAGGACTCTCCGTGCTTAGCTCTGTAACTGGCTATCACCTGACCAAGTCTAAACATTGGTTAATACTGTATTTAACTATTACTTACTGAAACTCACATGCCACGCATGCATGGCCTGAAAGTCGCATGGAGTCACCCATGCATGCTGAAAGTCGCATGAACTAGCATTCAGTACATGAAAGTCGCATGGACCTATACTCTACTCATGAAAGTCGCATGGACCTATCCTAGACTCATGAAAGTCGCATGGCTATATTCTCAAAGTTGCATGAACTAGTACATATTACATGAAAGTCGCATGGCATAACTTACAAAGCCTGAAAGTCGCATGAACTCACATACAACACATGAAAGTCGCATGAGCCTATATTCAACACATGAAAGTCGCATGGATCACTATTCATCATGTGAAGGTCGCATGAACTGGCATTTAGCCATATGAAAGTCGCATGGCATAAAATCTCATGAACTGAAAGTCGCATGGTATATGCACAACCCATCTAAAAGTCGCATGGGACAACATACAAGTGCCAAAGTCGCATGAAACACTATTCATCATATAAGAGTCTCATGAACTGATAATGGATACATGAAAGTCGCATGAAACAACATACGGCTCTACTGAAAGTCGCATGGCACATTCCCAGTGCCCATGCGACTTTCGCATGGTAGAACTTCATCCCTGAAGGTTCAACGTCTGAAAAACCGAGACTCCATAGCCATTTTCAAGCTTTCTAAAAACTCAACCAATTTAACTCAAACTTGTTGCAAAACATTTCTCCATTCATATAAAACTTTCCTTTAAACTTAAAACCATATTATATCAACTTACATGGTGTTCTTGGTGAGCTACTTTTCCTGGGTTTTACTTAAACCCTCTAAACCCAAAAACCCGTATTCTGAAACATTCAATCATCATTCAAATATAGCAAGAATGATGTCTATATGATTCTAAAGAATAGAGAAACATTACCTAATTATTTCTCTGCTAAAAATCTCAAGTCTCCACAAAATGAAGCAACTCCTTCTTCCTCTCGTAGCTTCCAACAAGGCACTCCACACACACACACAAGCTAGAATGGATGGAACAGTGATTTGAGGGTTTGTGTGGGAGGATGTGCCCTAAACTACTATTTATACTCACTTTCAAATCTCCTGTGGGCCTAAGCCCAACTTAAGCCTCCAAGTCCAAATACAACCATAATTCTTATTGGGTTATAACATATATGAGCCCAATCTTTCTTAATAAATTCCCATCCACAACATACACATATATATAAGACATAAGTCCATCACTTAAATAATTCCCAATCATAATGTGCATAAATCACCAATAATATTCATTAAAAATATTCTTGTACATTTTAAGATTACGGGTATTACATGTGTGTTGACTGAATTCAGTTGAATGTTGGAAATGCTAATCGGTTGAAAAAGAGGTTATTGCTTATGTTTTCCTTATGAAACTAGAACAAAGTTTGAAAAAGAAAAAACCAATGGTGACCGATATTTGCTATTCACTGAGATCGGTTTACGTAGTGTCCCAAAAATGTTTCAAGTTTCTAGAATTTGAATCTTCAAAGGATGAATTCGGTTGTTCTTCCCGATGAACACTCAGATCTGATCTTCAACCAAAGTGTTTGGAATCAAAAATTTCTTTCTCCAATAGGCTCGCCTACCTATCTAAACACTTTATAGCCCAAAACCTAACCAAAACAACAGCAAATGGCTCTAATTGACTGATTTTTCTCTAGAACACCAAGATCACTTCAAAACTCAAATATGAAAATTGACCCACTAAATGTAATCCGTTTGGATTAGAAACATTTCGTAATGGATCTATGAGCTAAAAAGATTGTAGATCGAGCAAAAAATATCAATCAAAACACAAGTTTTCACAAAAAAATTTAGAACCCGAGGCATATAGCTCTCGGTATGAACAGATCTTAAAAAATTTCAACTCGGATAATGTTTCTAAGCCAAATCTTCACTCGATTTGGCTCTGATACCACTTGTTAAGAGGTAATGTGACTCAAGCCATCACTAGATAGAACAGTTAGTCGTATAGATCTAATAATGGATGGTAGATAGATAGAATGAAAAACACATACAAACACCTTCGATCCTTTGTACGGGAATGATGTAACTGATTCTCCTTTCATTCGGTCATATCCCTATATACACACACACACACACACTTTAAGGAGTATTTACAATTTTGATACATATGTTTGAATTGTATGCAAACTTCATCCACAATTTAAACTTATATTTCTATACAATATTTTGAACCTAACATCGACTAAACACAGCCGACGGTTACAAGTCTCCAAACCCAACAATTCAACATTCAAACGAGAAATTAAAATACTTAGAGGATTAGGAACTTACTTTGGATTGATTTAGTGTAAAAACCTCGAAGAATTCTACACAATTGCCCAAGCTCTCCCTCGATCTCTCTCTCTCTCTCTCTCTCTCTCTCGGTAAACACAAAAGCACACACATACTAACACAATGACGTTTCTTAGCAAAATGTGAAGTTGTAACTCCCCCATTAATCTTTAGTTAGCTTTTTAATTAGTTTAAACATCAGTTTCTAAGTTTTCTACTTTTTACTAACCTGCCACAACTTTATAGTTCTTATAAAACATCACAAATGAAGGTAACATCCATCACAAGTAAATATTTATTCCTAAACGCCACTTGTTAAATATCTTATTAATACACCAAATATAATAATTCTTACAAAATAATTACTCGAATTTTTGGGTCATTACACATAAAATCAATACATAAATCATATTTCATCAAGTATCTTTGAACACATAACATACTTAGGTAATCACAAATCTTACTTATCCAATTGTTTACAATCTACTATTAGCTAGTAGTATCTACTTGTTATCAAGAACATTATACACATGTTTTAATATTCATCTTATTCGTTCTTGGTTATTAGTTAACTAATATTAAAAACTATTTCATGATCATGTCAATTACACCATGAACCGGTCAAGTTAGCTTTCAAGTAAACAAAATCAGAACTACCATCTTGGTTATGTTTCTAGTCACCTAGAATTATATTTCAGACATGACTAAGATTATATGATAAGTCCATAAGCACCATGTAAAGAATACTGATTAAGTCGGTACTGACCTTGGGTGTGATGATGATCACAACTCAATCACCAATCCACCTAAGAGGTGATAATCAACTCAAGTAGTACCTAAAATACTATTAATTATGTTTAGTCACCATTTATTATCTTAAACATGAGCTCAATGGACAAGACATATGGTTAAACATCTTACACACTCCGCTTGGTATCTAAACCACGACTACCTAACACTAAACTAGAAATATGACCAAAATCACTTTTCAATTAGTTTATGGAATTATAGTATTATCAAATTAGACTCTCTTAGCTTTGAAATGACAAGTCATACACCCAAAACGGAGTTAGGGTTAATTTTATATGATTTTATAAAGTTTAGATAACAACCGCCTTTAATCCGTGAAGCCCTTTTTAACACAAGTTGCCCAAAATGGAGTTAAGGTTGATTTTATATGATTTTTTTAAAGTTTGGGTTGTTGTACAACTGCCCTTTCACGGCCGTGAATCCATTCGTCATGCCCATGAAGACCCCCTAATGACTCAGAAAGCATTGGAACAACTATGTTCGGTTCCAAACCAATCCTAATCGATTTGTTTGCACCCAGAAGTGTACTTCCAAAACAAGAGGATCAAGACGGTGTATGGTGTATGTGTGTGCTGATAGACATAAAGGAATAAGAAAGAATTAAGCTATGTGTAAGTGAACTAAAGGAAGGGTATTCCTCTCCCATATTCAACCTAAAACTTATCCATACCGTCTCTCTAAATGTTAGAGGGTACATATTTGGAATCCTTATTTTAAACCATTTAATATTTTATACTTTTATTCATTTTCACTCAATGTCTCATTTAATCAAAGTAACATATAATGCACTTTCAAACTTGAAATTTTACTTATTTGCCAAGAGTATAATCCTACAAGTATAGGGCAAATTAGGCCCATTTTAGGGTGTTATACATATCGAGTAACAAACAATTGGCAATTATCAGCAAACAATTCTACCAAGTACTTTATATTGTTGGTGACGGGTTTTTACAACATGTACATATATATCACAGTTCAAACAATTTAAGAGTTAATAATGGTTTAATCATTAAAGTTTCACTTTATTTTTGGTTTAATTAACCCTTAAAGTTTTTTTCAAATGGATTTACCTTAAAGTTTTGTTTAATCATTATTTTAAGCCCTTAAGTTTTATTTGGTTACAGTTTTACGCATTCGTTAACCTTTAACCTGCTTAACAAAATAAAATATATATATTTCTTTTATTTTTAAATAAATGTTGTTGAATGTTTGAAGGAATATGATTAACATACTCAATATAGAAAAAACAAGCAAGAAATTAATTGAGTAAATGAAGTCATAATCAGTCCATTAGAAATCATAATCAATGGACTTAGCAACTATATAAACAGATGAAATAGATTAACAGATCAAACAATGATACTAATCTGAAGATGAACTTATCAATGAAGAAGAACCCAATGAAGATGGAGATGAAGATGAAGATGGAAAGCCTTTAAGTCGATGAAAAGATTTGATAAAGATAAAGATGAACAACTGCAAACATCCCTCAAATTGATGAATAAATCTGATTAGAATGAAGATGAACATTCTTCAAGATTCTAGATAAAAATTTCGATAAACACAAACAACATTATTGAACATTGTCAATCCACAAACAACATTCAAATTCATCATAAAATAACAATTAACACGCAGAAATCAATCCACATACAGATCTAGAAATGAAGATGCAACCTTGTACTCAAAGAACAAAATCCAAGAACACCCTACATCAATGAGAGAGAGAGAGAGAAAACATCCAAAATCTATTCCCTTCTTTAAGGTATGGCGGGAGGTGTGATGGCGGTGGCGGGTATGGTGCCAGTGGTTATGTTGGTGGCGGTAGGTATGGTGGTTGTGGCTATGATGGCATGGTGGTAGATTGTCGGAGGTAGGGAGAGGATTATTGGGACTGAGACGATTGGGAGAAATTATGGGTTTGAGGGTGTTTGGGTAAAATGGTAGACAAGAGTTAGAGGAAAAGATCGAGTTGTTTGGATACGGTATTAAGAGAGATATGAGATGTTTGGATAATAACCTGTAAAAACAGGTCACAAGGGCTAACGAAGAAGGTAATCGTAACATTAAGTTTAAACCATTAAGAAAAACTAAGAATTAAACTGAAATCGGAGTGAAATCTTTGATGGTTAAACTATTTTAACCTAAGAGTTCAATGCTAGCTTGCTGTAAAATCCCATATGCAGTGGCATGGAGTAACTCTTATGGCTTTGTTATTTAGAAAATTAAAAAAATCAAATGCATCATTCTTGTAATGGATACAACGATTCAACTGATTTGACCGTAAAATTGACGGGTTCAATAAAAGTTAAAAAATAGCATAATCCGGTCAATGTTGAACCATTCTTCCGATCGATTGTAACACCGCTATTTCGAGAACTGAATTTTTCTTTTTAAAACATTAGTTTAACTTTTTCATTTAAAAATACGCAGAGGAAATATAAAACACGTGGCAAATATATTACAAACAAAAGATGCCACATACAAGTTCGGTGTTACTGTTACTTATGCGGTCGACCATTATCAGTTACAACCCAACATAATATCAGAGTTATTACAGACAAAGTGTTCCTCCTAAGAAATCAAACTACCCGCAGGGTCCCGAGTTCACTGAGGATCACCTGCACATGTAGGGTGTAGCATCTGTTAGCTATAATAGCTAGTGAGTACGCAAATAGCATGCGATCAACATAAATACATCACATATCATCAATCATGCTCAGATAGTTCTATCCTAGCATCTCGCGATGAGCTGGCGTAGTCAGGAGGTAACATATCTTGGAGGGGAGCTAACCTGGCTCAATGCACCAAACTGGGGTACGAGACACATCAACTGCTCCGGTGGGGGAGCTGTTAAGCGTCCACCGTTGCGTTTTGGAATCAACCGCTTCCTCTGTTGTACAGCCGCAGCTATACCCGAAGTGAACAAACCTTGTCCGGGGCAAACCTTGCCGAATAAGTAGGACAACTTGGTCCGGGGCAAACCTTGCCCAATAGATCCCTACCGATCACAAACAGATAGTATGATTCAACCGAATCATCAATCAATCAATCGATCATCAATGCGCGCATATATTCAATTATCATCATAGCATACACCTAATCAAGTGCATACCTACACTTAAACAAGTGCGTGTACAAATCGTGGTATACAATCCAGTAACCATTGTTAACATATGTTATAGATATATTAATCGTTATGTTATCAGGCACTCACCTGTCGAGCTAGAATACTTTACTATACGATACTGAAGCTTCTCGATCAACTGGAATACCTAAACAAGGTTTACAACTATTAAAACCTTGTAAATCAGATTCTGCCAGGGGCAGGGCACGCCCGTGCCTGGCGTGGCACGCCTTGGGTACGCCCCGTACCTGGGTCTGAGGTACACCCCGTGACTTCAGGGTACCCCCGGGCTCGCTAGGGTTAGGCACTCCCCGTACCCTTGGGAGGTACGACCGTGCCTCCTAGGTACGCCTTGAGGTACGGTCTGTTCTTTAGAGGCACGCCCGTGCCCTTCAATATACAGCTGCAGGTTCGTGAAAAACCTACTGTTTTCCCATCTAAATCATACCAAAACACAACCAGAGTATTACCAATCGGTTTCTAAGGTTCATATGTGAAATAACACATCTAAAACAACTTACAGGTATCATTTTTACATACCAAAACATCAAATTCAGAACTTGGGACCAAAATCATCATTTTGACCCATTAGCCACTTTAATTCTCAAAATCAAACCAAACCTTCATTTTAATTACAGATTCCGATTTCTATGAACTTAGAAATCACCTAGAAACAGATTGGCAACATCAAACTTAATTCTTGGCATCAATTTCACCCAAACCCAATTGGAACCTAAACTTGGTGAAACTTAGAACAAGAATAGAAACTCACTTGAAGATTGGAGATAACTAGGAGTTAATTACAGTAGATTAAACTTGAGATCAGCACATGAATTCATAGCAAATCAGATTGATACTTGGATGATCTTGAATTTCTTCTTCAAAGCTATGCACACACACTCACAAGAACACAATGAGTCAAAAGGGACTTGTCTGTGTTTTGGTGAAGAGGTGGTCACGTGAGATGCCCACTTGTGGTTTATGCATATCCACAAGTAGGTATCTTGTTCCCCTTTCCAACCTACAACTTTACGCACGAGTACCCGTCTTAACCAACGGGGATATTTTTGGAAATCTCGTTCTAAACCATTTAATAATTCATTATTATTATCTATTTTTCATAATATTTTAATATTATCATTTCTTTATTATTTTCTACTATTTTCTTATTTAGTCAATTATATATATTTATTTTCCTTTCATTCAATATTTAATTAGAATTTAGACGTACCAGATTCGAACACGACTAGACCCATTTTGAGGTTGTTACAAATCTACTACCCTTAAAAAGATTCCGTCCTCGGAATCTACTTTAAGTGAATAGGTGGGGATAGCGGGCCCTCATATCCTCCTCGGTCTCCCACGTCAGGTTTGACCTGAGGTTGTGCTTCCATTTGACCAAGACCGGCTGGATAGTCTTCTTTCTCAGCCGCTTAGTTTTCGTGTTCAGAATCTTGACGGGTTCTTCCACGAGCCGTGTAGAAGAATCAACTTTCAGATCATGGAAGGGTAGAATCTAATCTTCATCCACCTTGCACTTACGAAGATAGCAAACATTGAAGGTATTATGAATACCTGATAGCTCTGGAGGTAACTCCAAAGATACTGTCTGCTCATTAACTTTCTGGATAATTCTGAAAGGACCAATATATCTCGGACTCATCTTTCCCTTCTTTCCGAATCTGATAACACCCTTCCAGGGAGAAACCTTCAAGAATACCCGATCACCAATTTCAAAGCTAACCGGCCTGCGTTTAGGATCAGCATACATCTTTTGCCTATCCCTGGCTGCTTTAAGCTTCTCACGTGCAAGCTTAACTTTATCCCCTGTAATCTGGACCAGATCAGGTCAGCATATTGCTTCTCCCCTAGTTCAAGCCAACAGGTAGGTGTGCGACAACGCCTACCATAAAGCATCTCATACGATGGCATACCAATACTGGAATGATATGAGTTGTTATAAGCAAACTCAATCAAAGGCAAATGAGAATCCCACGAGCCACCGTATTCAAGCACACATGCGCGTAGCATGTCTTTAAGAGTTTGGATAGTCCTTTCGGACTGTCCGTCTGTCTACGGATGGTATGCGGTACTCAAATGAACACGAGTACCGAGCTCCCGTTGAAGACTGCTCCAGAAGTGTGAAACAAACCGTGTATCCCTATCCGAGACAATAGATAGAGGAACACCGTGTTGAGCAACAATTTCATTTATATAGATCTGAGCAAGTCTAGGCATAGAAGAAGATTCATTCACAGCTAGGAAGTGTGCACACTTGGTGAGTCTGTCAACAATCACCCAGATCATGTCATGCCCTTTAGAAGTCTTGGGCAATTTAGTAACAAAATCCATAGTGATGTTGTCCCATTTCCATTCAGGAATTGGTAATTGTTGCAAATTACCATAGGGTCTTTGGTGCTCGGTCTTCACCTGTGCACAGATCTGACATTTCTCCACATAAGAGGCAATGTCACGTTTCAGAGTAGGCCACCAATAAAGTGCCTTAAGATCATGGTACATCTTCGTGCACCTAGGATGAACAGATAAACGAGAACTATTTGCCTCCTTCAAGATAAGATCCCAGTTCCCTCCGATGCTAGGTACCTAGATTCGGGACCTATATGTGTTCAAACCCCTGCTGTCATCTTGTAGCTGCTCCTTCATCTTTGTCATAACCTCAGCCTTCAGATTAGCTTCTGTTAAGGCTTCTTGATGAGCCTCCTTCAAACGAGTGATAAGATCAGAAACAATAGTGATTTTCATGAATTTAACGGTTTCTGTGGAGCCCTTTCGGCTTAAAGCATCAGCCACCACATTAGCTTTGTCCGGGTGGTATTTGATTTCACAGTCATAATCCTTAATTAATTCCATCCACCTGCGTTGCCTCATATTGAGCTCCTTCTGTGTAGAAACATACCGGAGACTCTTATGATCAGTGAATACCACACATTTGGTGCCATACAAATAGTGGCGCCATAGTTTCAGAGCAAAGACAACAACTACCAACTCCAGATCATGAGTCGGATAGATCTTCTCATGTGGCTTCAGTTGGCGAGAAGCATAAGATATAAAATTGTCCTTCTGCATAAAGACACTTCCCAAATCTGCGTATGAAGCATCACAGTAAATAATAAAATCTTCTGACCCATCAAGTAGAGTCAGAATTGGAGCTTGACATAAGAGTTGTTTTAATGTCTAGAAAGCCTTATCCTGTTCATCAGACCACGAATAGGGAACATCCTTTCGTGTAAGTTTCGTCAAAGGACCTGCAATCTTAGAAAAATTCTGAATGAATCGCCGATAGTACCCGGCAAGTCCTAAGAAGCTACGAATCTCAGATGGGGTTTTGGGAATTCCCCAATTCATCACCGCCTCAACTTTGGCTGGATCAACCATTACACCATCCTTTCTTATCACATGCCCAAGGAAGTGTATCTTTTCGAGCCAGAACTCGCATTTAGAAAATTTAGAATATCATTGTTCTCGCATCAGAGTGTCAAGAACTATGCGAAGATGTGTCTCGTGTTCTGCTTCAGATCTGGAATAAATAAGAATGTCATCGATGAATACAATGATAAATTTGTCAAGAAAGGCACGACAGACACGGTTCATAAGATCCATAAATATTGCTGGAGAATTCGTCAATCCGAAAGGCATCACAAGAAACTCATAATGCCCATATCTTGTCCTGAAAGCCGTCTTTGGAATATCTTTATCGCGTACACGGACTTGATGATAACCAGAACGAAGATCTATCTTTGAAAAGCAAGTAGCACCCTGGAGTTGATCAAACAGATCATCAATACAAGGAAGAGGGTACTTGTTCTTTACAGTTTGCTTATTCAGCTCCCTGTAGTCAATGCACATCCGCATTGTCCCATCTTTCTTTTTAACAAACAAGACTGGAGCTCCCCAAGGCGAAGAGCTAGGACGAATGAAACCTCTATCTAGAAGTTCCTATATCTAATTCATCATCTCGCGGACCTCAGATGGTGCAAGACGATAAGGAGATCTTGCTACAGGCGTAGCACCTGGTACAAGATCTATATGATATTCTACATCTCTTACCGGTGGCAAACCCGGTAATTCATCAGGGAAAACACCCGGGTATTCAGAAACTACCTGAATGTCATTTGCAGCTTTCTTCTCCATATGTGTATCAATAACATAAGCCAAATAGGACTCACATCCCTTGGCTACAAATTTGCGAGCTTTAATCAAAGAAATCAATGGAGTTTCAAAAGTTCTTCCTTCACCACGAGCCACAGCATATGACCCGTCAGAGAAAGGAATTTTAATAATCTTCTTCGAGCAAATAATCTCAGCATTTTGTTTGCTGAGCCAATCCATCCCGATTACTACATCAAACCCAGCAATCGGCATAACTAGAAAAGAAACAGGGAAACTAGTCCCGTCAATATCAATCAGTGCAATAGGAACTCTATGAACAACAGAGACTATCCTACCACTAGCAACTTCAACACTTAACGGATCAGTCAGTGTACAGATAGGCAATTGTAGTTTAGCACATAAGAATGCAGAGATGAACGAATATGTTGCTCCTGAATCAAATAAAACACAGGCAGGAGAGTTATTAATAAGAAAGGTGCTAGTGATAACATCACCTGCAGCCTTAGCCTCATCGGTTGTCCTCTGAAAGGCCCTGCCTGGTGCACGTGGGGCAACATTCTTTTCCCGACCCGAGGAAGATCCACCAGCTCCTCCTGATCCGGTGTTGGAACCCGACCTACAGTCAACCGATCGGTGTCCCGGCTTGAGACATTTGTAGCACACATTATCTTTATATTTACAGCTTTCAGCTGTATGCCCCTTTTGCCCACATTTAGGACACCTCAAAGTATCCTTGGTACAATGCCCAGTATGCCTAGATCAACACGAAGCACACCACAGATCATCAGAAGGACTATACCTGAAACCCCCTTGTTGCTGCTGGTGTTGCTGAGGTTGACTCTGCCATGATCCTCCACCTGTAGCCTTCGACCCCGAAGACTGTTCAAACTTCCTTTTGGAAGTTCCCCCAGCTTGTGAAGCATGATCAGTCTCATACCGGCGTGCAATATCAAATGCCCTATCCAGAGTAGTGGCAAACCGGACGGATGATCGATACTCCGGTGGCAGAGCAAGTGCAAAGCGGTTAATCTTTGCATCTTCGTCAGGTAAAGAACCCTGCACGAAACGAACCAATTCTGTATACCCGGTGATGAGTTCCTCAATCGATCGATTGCCTTTAGACAAGGCTCGGAACTCATTATCCACTGCTTCTACCACCTGGGCTGAACAGGATTTAGCCCTCGTGATCCTCAGAAAATCAGACCATGTCATAGAGTTGAGGACAGCAGCCGGTGTAGAAGCTATCACAGTATCATACCAGGACACCGCTCTACCTCGCAACATCTTTCGTGCATATGCCACCTTTTTGGATTCATCAGCCTCACATGTCTCGAATGCCAGTTCAGTATCGCGGATCCACCGTTCTGCGACCACCATATCCATGTTACCTTTGAAAGTCGGTGGTGAACACATCATGAAGGCCTTTAATCTCATGGCCATCTTCTTTTCGGGAACACGTTCCTCAGAGGCTTTAAGACGAGCCTACAAGTCGCGAATATACGCCTCCCGATCATCACTTCCAGACATAGTCAATCTCTAAGTTCTGTTAGATCATTAAAGTCAAACATACTTAGTATACTTTTCCATACTTGATTAATCATGCTAATCAAATAAGCAAATAATCAACAACAGTTTTAATCATGTGAATCATATCAATCTCTCTCACACCCCAATACCTCACGAGGAACACTTTAATAATGGTCGAGAAGCTGAATTGGAGACTAAATACTCTTTCAAGTATCCAATTCACTCAAACTTAGGCTCTGATACCAGCTTGTAACACCGCCATTTCGAGAACCGAATTTTTCTTTTTAAAACATTAGTTTAACTTTTTCATTAAAAAATACGCAGCGGAAATATAAAACACGTGGCAAATATATTACAAACAAAAGATGCCACATGCAAGTTCGGTGTTACTGTTACTTATCCTGTCGACCATTATCAGTTACAAACCAACATAATATCAGAGTTATTACAGACAAAGTGTTCCTCCTAAGAAATCAAACTACCCGCAGGGTCCCGAGCTCACTGAGGATCACCTGCACATGTAGGGTGTAGCATCTGTTATCTATAATAGCTAGTGAGTACGCAAATAGCATGCGATCAACATAAATACATCACATATCATCAATCATGCTCAGATAGTTCTATCCTTGGATCTCGCGATGAGCTGGCGTAGTCACGAGGTAACATATCTTGCAGGGGAGCTAACCCGGCTCAATGCACCAAACTGGGGTACGAGACACATCAACCGCTCCGGTGGGGGAGCTGTTAAGCGTCCACCGTTGCGTTTTGGAATCAACCGATTCCTCTGTTGTACAGCCGCAGCTATACCCGAAGTGGACAAACCTTGTCCGGGGCAAACCTTGCCCAATAAGTAGGACAACTTGGTCCGGGGAAAACCTTGCCCAATAGATCCGTACCGATCACAAACAGATAGTATGATTCAACCGAATCATCAATCAATCGATCATCAATGCGCGCATATATTCAATTATCATTATAGCATACACCTAATCAAGTGCATACTATACTGTGTCAACATGTTATATTCTAGCATCATCATGCAACCTACACTTAAACAAGTGCGTGTACAAATCGTGGTATACAATCCAGTAATCATTGTTAACATATGTTATAGATATATTAATCGTTATGTTATCAGGCACTCACCTGTCGAGCTAGAATACTTTACTATACGATACTGAAGCTTCTCGATCAACTGGAATACCTAAACAAGGTTTACAACTATTAAAACCTTGTAAATCAGATTCTGCCAGGGGCAGGGCACGCCCGTACCTTGCCAAGGCACGCCCGTGCCTGGCGTGGCACGCCCCTGGTACGCCTCGTACCTGGGTCTCAGGTACACCCCGTGACTTCAGGGTACCCTCGGGCTCTCTAGGGTTAGGCATGCCCCGTACCCTTGGGAGGTACGGCCGTGCCTCCTAGGTACGCCTTGAGGTACGGTCCATTCTTGAGAGGCACGCCCGTGCCCTTCAATATAGAGAAGCAGGTTCGTGTAGAACCTGCTGTTTTCCCATCCAAATCATACCAAAACACAACCAGAGTATTACCAATCGGTTTCTAAGGTTCATATGTGAAATAACACATCTAAAACAACTTACAGGTATCATTTTTACATACCAAAACATCAAATTCAGAACTTGGGACCAAAATCATCATTTTGACCCATTAGCCACTTTAATTCTCAAAATCAAACCAAACCTTCATTTTAATTACAGATTCTGATTTCTATGAACTTAGAAATCACCTAGAAACAGATTGGCAACATCAAACTTAATTCTTGGCATCAATTTCACGCAAACCCAATTGGAACCTAAACTTGGTGAAACTTAGAACAAGAATAGAAACTCACTTAAAGATTGGAGATAACTAGGAGTTAATTACAGTAGATTAAACTTGAGATCAGCATATGAATTCACAGCAAATCAGATTGATACTTGGATGATCTTGAATTTTTTCTTCAAAGCTATGCGCACACACACAAGAACACAATGAGTTAAAAGGGACTTGTCTGTGTTTTGGTGAAGAGGTGGTCACGTGAGATGCCCACTTGTGGGTTATGCATATCCACAAGTGGGTATCTTGTTCCCTTTCCAACCTATAACTTTACGCATGAGTACCCGTTTTAACCAACGGGGATATTTTTAGAAACCTCGTTCTAAACCATTTAATAGTTCATTATTATTATTATCTATTTTTCATAATATTTTAATATTATCATTTCTTTATTATTTTCTACTATTTTCTTATTTAATCAATTATATATATATTTATTTACCTTTCATTTAATATTTAATTAGAATTTAGACGTACCAGATTCGAACACGACTAGAACCATTTTGAGGTTGTTACATCGATTCATGATTCAACTAGTTTAACCAAATAGGCTGGTCCATGTTTTAAATCATTTTCATCAAGTATATAAGCATATACGTACTAATAATCCGACTAATAGTTTTTAACCTATATAGCACAAATAAAATTATAAAACCATCGTGCACAATGTTTCTGACTTTATCCAATAAACATCAATCCCAAGAACAATAGTCTACGCATTAAATAAAAATGTACTCGTATATATAGTAATATAAGGAGAAGTTAATTTAAAAACCGTTATTATTACGTTTATTTATAACATTTATATATTTACGAAACTGTAAATTATGTTCGGATGAATGAGTTATTGAATTAATTTTTTCAAACACCCCACATTAATAAGCCAGTAATGATTCATTAATGAACATTAATCATGACTATTTAATGAGACATTAATATTATAGTCATGATCTATGTTAATCAAGAGTTAAAATTAGTTTTCATAATACTCTTAATAAAAATAGTTATCAAATAAATGCTTCACTAGAAATATATGTAGTCTTGGTTTGAAAATGTTAAATGAAAAAAAAAAGATAAGGATAGTTTGTATTTGTCGTGGTTGTTGGCTTTTCCTATCCATTTTTTAATTATCGGGTCCATCTTCGCAACTAGTCAAAAACATTAAGTGTATGCCATTAACTCTTTATGTGTCTACTTCGCTTTGCACATGCATTAATCATATTATATATATATATATATATATATATATATATATATATATATATATCATTTGACAACCATTTTTATTTTGAGAACCTTGAGTATAATTTGTAACCACCATTTATACTTATTAACCTATATATAAAAGATCATTTGACAACCATTTTTATTGTGAGAACCTTGAGTATAATTTGTAACCACCATTTATACTTATTAACCTAAAGACCTAGGAGTATTTAACAAAATATCTGGGAGTATTAAACAAAAGATCATCTTACATAAGGTCGTAGCGACTAGCGAAAACAGGAACTATCGCTCATTCACTAGAGCCTTCCCACAATCGGTACCTGAAAAGGAATAAAACAATTATGTTAAGCACTAGGCTTAGTGAGTACACAACACAATCTAATATGATAACCTACTCAAGCTATAATCGATCCGGCCACTTCACTTATAATATTGCCACTTGGTCTATAAGAATGCCGCTTAAGCTATATTGATGCCACTAGACTAACGGATATCTCATACATAGGAGATGTATACAAAGTCCATTAAGCACCTATATACATACATACATATATATATATATATATATATATATATATATATATTATTTATATTTATCACTATAATAGATAGGATAGTGTGACTCACCTTGTTAGTTGCAACTAAAATCTCGGTAGCGCCTCTAACTCTCTTTCCAATAGATTTATAGTTAACTCACCTACAACAATTAATAAAGTTCTTAGAATTTCATCTTTTCAATTTATTTTCTTTCAGTGTCCTACATGGCCCGTGTATAGGTTACACGACCACCCTACATGGTTTACACAGGCAGTGGCGGACTTGCTCTTGAGCTAGGAGTAGCATGTGCTACATGTCAATTTTTTGTGTGTAGTGTAAACCTTTTTTCAAAATCATGTATTTATGTATGAGTGCAACATGTCAGATTTTAGTGTGCAACACATGATCTTTGCAACAAAACAATTTAAAATGCTTTAATAGTTAATTAGCCAAATATTCATTAAGGAATAAAAAAATTAAAAATTAAGCCCAATGGAAAGAAGAACAAATCTTCCGGGGTCCTTCCTTTTTCGATATTGGCCGTTTTAATCCTTCACTTCTTGAATCGATTTCTACCTTCTGTGTTTCTCCTTCAATCCTGGCAACACGCGTCGAGACAAGCAATAAGAAGGGGCGGACAAGCAGATTCCTTCGTTCGCTCACTCCTTCATTCCTTTTTCATGGATGAATAATTGAGCAAAACACTACAATCGGCCATGCCCTCTACAAATAAGGTTCGGAGTTTTCCACTTTTTCTTGGGTTTCTAGAAATTAGAAAATGCTAACTAGAGGAATTGAGGTACTACGTATTTGTTTTAATTTTGATCTGTTTAGGGCACTAGGGCTGTACGGAGGGATTAAAAAAATTTTAAATTGACCCTTGTGATACAATGAATGTGAGTATATCACATGTATTGAAAATTTTAATTGATTGAAGTGGCATCTCTGGTACGTGAGAGGGGAGGGTCCTAATAGTAGCACTCATATTCAAATTGCTAAAAAGTGATTCTATTTGTTTGTAAATCTAAATTGACCATATGATATGATGTATATGCACATGTGACATACATTAAAAATTATAATCGACTAATGTGACCTTTGTGTATGAGAGGAGAGTAGTTTAAATAGTAGCACCCATTGTAAGTTCTTCTGTAGACACCAAGTTCAAGAACCTAAGTACAAGTCCCAACAAAGTGTACAACTTATGCATCAACCTCCCATTTGAATAAATTTGTTCCAAACATTACATAAACAGTTAACAGCTAACAACAACTTTGAACATATTAGTGATTGAACCGGAAGTTTCATAATTTAAAACTCGAAGACTAGACCAACAATGTTGTATTAGGACCGGTTCTGGTCTTTTTTCGGTTGGTTTCTAGTTTTGAACACGTTACAATATTTCTTTTGTGCTACTCATCAAGTCTTGGGCTAGGTCCGCCCCTGTACACAGGCCATGCCATGCAAGTGTATGTTCTAACCCTATACGGCCAATGTTGAAATTACATAACCCGTTTAGTACAATTATACACGGTCCATAGTGTCCCTACATGGCCTGTGTCATGAAAGGGTTGTATGTACATGTACACGATACACTACATGGATGGCACCATGTACACAACCCGTGTTGACCAAATTTTTAGCAAGCTGTTTGACTAGAACAACTCCTGTTCTCGATAAAAAAACATACCAAACTCAAATTAATCAAACTTAGTGATTTCCAACACTGTTCTACTAAGCTCAAACACCTATAAATAATGGAAATGTCTGAAAACAACATAAATTGATCATTCATGGATCAATTACACTAAAAATTTCACTCTTTGAACTATTTGCTCAAAATTCATAGTTCGAACACAAATCTTAACTAGATGAACCGAAATTTCAACAAATCAGTAACTAGAACTCTACTAAATCATCACCAAGATGATTATTAATTACCAAAACAACTATAAACTTTCAAAGTAGTGAAAAATTCTATTGTTGACACTAAATGGGTTAAGATTTCATATCTTAATATTTGAATTTCAATCTTCAAGCTTCAATCTCAATCTTGCAGGTGTAAAAATTGATTGTTATGCCTTCCCTTGTTTCGATTTTTCCAAATTACACACACACACACACACTTGATTTTGACTATTTTGACCAATCTAGCCTATATATACATTTGGTCATTTGGCAATTTTCACCTCTCAAGTCCATTTATTTAGACTTTAACCACAATTACTTTCTCTAGCTACAGATTAGTATTAGTCGATCTAGACTATATATATTTAGTAATTTATTTCTCTGATTAATTAATTAAAATAGAATTCTAGCTAGAAAAAAAAATAAAATTTCACAAAATTCAGGGTGTTACAACTCTCCCCACTTGTTTTGATTTCGTCCTCGAAATCGGTCATTGATAGCTTTGGATATTTACGTTACATTTTTTCCTCCGATTCCCAGGTACATTTTGTAACCCTTGAGGTGTCTCTGTTGGTTCTATATGCACAAGACACAAATCAATACGATATTGCTGATAATAAATAAACCCATAGGGTCACAAATTTACAATCAATGGACACCAATTACATATTTGAATGTGATTTGAATATGTTTCCAACTCATTATATATATATATATAAGTATATATATGCATTGTTGTATATTATTATTTATGTGAAATAATAATATCACTCTTATATATTGATATAAGATAATGCATATCAAATACATAAATATAAACATATGATTATATATATATATGTATGTATATATATAAGTATAAATATATTTGTTACATGTAAATTGTTACTAGTAACAAATTATATAAATGTATGTATATCTTTGTTACAAGTGAAGAGTTACTTGTAACAATCAGGTATGTATATAAAATGCATGTAGATGTATTTTATACATGGTATGACATATCTAGTATTATCTTTTATTTATTTAAAAGAATAAACTAGAAATGCATACTATATTCACTAAAGGGGGTCCATTTGAGTTTTCTTGCAAGGAGGTAAACATGGACATGCCTACATGCATAAGTGTAGAAGAAAAAACAAAGAGGGGACCCCTCCCGCTCTTGTTTGGACGAAATTGAAGCCAAGAGGGGGCCTCCCTCTTGGTTTTTTTGCTTCTTGGCTTCATATACTCCATGCATGGCTCTTTGGTGAATTAATTGCATGCTACCACCTTTAGGCTTCTTTTAGAAAAGTTCTAAATATTCTTGAAGCTTTGAAAACATCTCTACATTCTTGTATTGGTGTTCTTCAAGTAAGTCTAGTGTGGCACTACAATACATAATCATATACATACATCTAGTTCAAAGAAGAAGACAAGGTTGTTGTCTTGCTTGCTTGTGAACTACAAAGGGTTGGAGAAACTAGCATTTCAAGGTATTGGACTCATTGATTTGTGGATACCTTGGAGGAGGTCTCTACTTGGCTTCTCATTTATCAACCACTTCACCAACGGTTTCATCACGCTACAAAGGTTGTAGTTCTAAACACCCTATGGTTGGTTTTGTTTCTTAAGGCTTGCATATGGATCATTGGTGGGGAGTTTTAAAAAGTTTAAAATTGTTGTTCATGCTTCCGTTGCTAATATATATTTTGAAAAACCGAACAAACCCCAACAGTCTCCACTAAACTTTCACAATTCCAATCTGTTTGTTGTGTAAGTTTTCGTTTTTCTCTCAAGGATAGCTACCGGTTGCTATGCGTAGTTAAGATTCTCATCGATTTTCACATCCTCTAACAGTACAAAAGTTGATAGATTTGCTAAACATTTTCGTAGTTGTGACACATGGAAACTATTATGGGTTTTGGACAGTTCTTCAAGTAACTCTAGATGATAGGCTACTTTCCCAACTCTAGCAATAACTCTGAAAGGTCCAATATCTAGGCCCAACTTGCCTATCATTTGAATCAAATGATACCCTTCTATGGGGACACTTTTAACAAAACAACATCGCCCACTGTATCCCAACTACCCCCGAAGTCATTTACATATGCTCGTAACATATCCTCTAAAGCTTGAATTGTTCGCTTGCTTTGACCTTCTGTTTGGGGAGAAATACTGTGATGTAGTGCAGTTTAATTCCCATTTCCTTGTGAAATTTTCTCCAGAGTCGAGAAGTGAACCGACTATCTCTATCAGATACTACTACTACCAGCACTCAATGTCTCTCGGATTGGAATGAAATTGGCACTTTTTCATAGCCTGTCAACAACCGCGTAAATAGCATTGAAGACTCTTGGAGTTTTTGGAAGATTAGTGATTAGATCCATTGTGATATGTTCCCACTTCCACTCTGGAACTTCTAATGGCTGTAATTTAACGTGGGGTATCTCGTGTTCGGCTTTTACTTGTAAGTGGTTAAGCATTTCTTCACATACCCTGCAATATCTCTCTTGATTCTAGGCCACCAATAGTCAGCTTTCAACTCATGATACATCTTTGTAGCTCCTAGATGAATTAAATATTTAGATTTGTGGGATTCATCAAGAAGTTTCTTTCTAGAATCACCCACTTTTGGTACCCATACTCTCTCATAACGGGTTAGTAACTCACGATTATCCTAAATAAAATGCTTAATCTGGCCCTTTATCCTTTCTTTATTTTGGTTTTCCTCTTTCCTACCCTTAACTTGTGCACTTTTGATCATCTCTAATACTAGAGTAATTACTTTCATCCTCAAGGAATGAATGATAAGATGCATACAGCTTGTCTTTTGACTCGTACATAAACTACAACATTAGCTTTACGAGGATGGTACAATATTTCAAAATCATAATGTTTCACTAAGTTTAACCATTTTCTTTATCCCATGTTTATATTTTCTATTCCAAGAAAAACTTCAAGCTCTTATAATCTGTATAAATAGTGCCCTTAACTCCATATAATTAGTGTCTCCATATTTTTAAAGCGAAATCAACAGCAACTAGTTCAAGATCATGGGTGGGATAGTTTGTTTCATGTGGTTTTATTTGACGTGAGGCATACGCGATAAGTTTTCGTCTTTGCATCAAAACACACCCTAAATCCAGTTAAGAAACATCACAATACATATTCATGTCATCAACTCCATCTTGTAAGGTAAGGATAGGGGCTTTGCACAATGTTTTTCGTAATAATTCGAAAGCCTCTTGCTGATCGTCATCCCACTTGAACTTTACACTCTTTTGAGAAATCTTCAATCAATCGCCGATAATATCCAACCAATCCTCGAAAGCTTCTAACTTCGGTTTAGCTCTTTGGTGTTCCCCACTTTATTACAGCTTCAACCTTGGCTGGATCAACTTTAACACCTTCTCTATTTATTACATGTCCTAAAAATTGCACATCTTGAAGCCAAAATTCACATTAAGAGAACTTGGCATATAGTCTTTTCTTCATCAAAGTCTCTAGCATTTCTTTGAGATGAGTCTCATGCTATTCTTTTGTCTTTGAATAAATCAATATGCCATAGATAAATACTATCACTGATTTATCTAACATAGGTCGACACACCCTATTTATAAGATACATAAAGGCGGCTGGTGCATTTGTTAATCCAAATGGCATAACCATGAATTCATAGTGACCATAGTGAGTTCTGAAAGCCGTTTTTGGAATATCTTTTTCTTTCATTCCCAGTTGATGGTACCCAAATCGTAAGTCAATGTTTGAAAACTAAGCAGCCCCTTGCAATTGATCGAACAGTTCATTGATTCTTGGCAAAGGATACTTGTTTTTCATTGTCAATTTATTTAGCTTTCTATAGTCAATATATATTCTGAACATTCCATCTTTCTTTTTCACAAGCAGTACTCCCCATGGTGAACTACTAGCTCAAATGAAGCCTTTATCAAGAAGTTCTTGTAGTTGTTTCATCATCTCTTGCATTTCTAGTGGTGCAAATGATAAGGAGATCTAGCAACAGGTGTCGCACCAGGTACCAAATCAATTTGGAATCTAACTATTTGTGGAATACTTGGCAAATCTTTTGGAAACACATCGGGATACTCACAAACCACGGGAATATATGCTGGGCTCATCTATTTCTTCTCCATTTATATATACCACATGAACTAAGAATGCAGCATATCCGCGCCGAAGATACTTTCGAGCTTTGTGTATAGAGCACACTGAAGATTCATTCTTCTTGGATTCGCCATAGATAGTAAGTTCTCCCCCACTTGGGGTTCGAACCTTGATCACCTTCCGACTACACAAAATGTTAGCTTGAAACTTTCCCAGCCAATCCATGCCGATCACCACTTAAACTCCCTCATGAGTATAGGAATTAAATTTGTCGGGAATTATTTTCCATTTATCTATATGATGTTACTTTTACATACATGAGTTACATACACACTTGTACCATAAGCTATTTCCACCTCAAGAGAAGGTTCTAATGGCTCGGGCATACAATTAAAATAATTACAGAATGCTAATGATACAAAGGATCTACTTGATCTAGAGTAAAATAAAGTAAATGTAGGTACATAACTTATAAGAAATGTACACATAACAACATCTAGTTTGGTCTTTGCTTCTTCCACTGTTAACTTAAAAGCTCTACCACAAGCTTTCGGAACCTCAGGCTTCTTTTCTCGCTTTCCTTCCTTGATTCTCAATGCGGTAGTGTTGTTTGTGGCATGACAATTCCAGTATTTAGACTTGGGAAATCAACTTTCCTGTGCCCAGGTCGCCAACAAACAAAACAAAACTTTGTAGGAGATTTACAATCTTTACCCAAGTGGCCCATCTTGCCACCATTATAACACCCTTCTCGAGGCATTCTTGAAAGATCTAAATATGATCATATAACCTTCAAGCAATCAATGGTGAGATGGATATCGAGAGAGAGAGAGAGAGAGAGAGAGCTACACACACTTTCACGTTCAAAATGATATTGCATATATGTCTGTTAACGTCAAAAGCTCTATCCGCTCATGGTAAAAATGCCCTATATATAGGCTAAGCCTACTACATGGGCCTCATGGGCTTTCCTACATTTTTATCTAATATTAACAATCTCCCCCTAAATGGAGAGAAAGCCTATAACATTGAAATTTAAATGCAGAAAGTAAGTAATTACAAAGTAGATCGACTTCTTATGCCAAACATCATCTGCCACCTCCTAATAATCCGCCGGTTGTCCAATGTCCTTTTGACTAGTTCAATGGTTCGTATTAGCCCAGCCAATTCAGTCTCACTTAAGTTAGAATGATTCTTTTCGGCCTTTTCTTAGAGACTGTGAAATAACAGTTTAAGAATCCCATCTGAGTATGCCATTAAGTCTATCATCCGAACCATGATCTTTTGGCGGCGTTGATTGACAAAGATGACACCTCTTTGACCCGCGAAGCTAGGATGATTTTCATCAATGATTGTGAGCTCCTCAAGGGTTTGTATATCTGTATGATGTTGCAGTGGTCTAAGCAGATTCACCTCGAGTTGATTACTCTCGGCGCCTAATTGTAGATCATGCTCATGTATAAATTCAATAAATCTCCTCATATATTTCATTAGAGCTGACCGTCCTTGTTGTTCTTCAGAGGACTTGTTGATCTTTGTGGAGAGCTCCTCGTATATGAACTCAATGTCATTTAGCTTTACATTTCTGAAGTCTGCTTCATTGAGGGAGATTTTCTGACCATCTGCTCTTTGTACATCATACACAGCAAATCTGTACCTTAATGATTTTTGCATGCTACCGTGAAGTACTTTGCTGATTGGGTACTCTGACACTATCTACTCCCTTGGGGTTTTGTATTCGTTGAGAATGTGAGTGTATTGTCTCCTTTGCGCATCATCAAGACCTCTCATTTCTGGGGGAATCTTGTCTCTGATTTGAGAAGTGTAGATGGTAGGGATCCGATCCTCAAGGTAAGCAGCATTTACACCATATTTTCCCCAAATAGGGTTTTTCCTAGCTTCCTGGTGTACATGTTGCGTCTATCAAGGCCTGGGTCAGAAGTAGTTGGAATTGGACGTGCCGGTTGGACATTAGGAGGAATTGGCCAATCTGATGATGTTTATTGTTGTAATAATGCCTGCTCAGTTTCTTGATTCTTCCTCAGGATGTCGGCAGCAGACACCTGGAATTTCTTAGCTTCAGGAGGAAATAGTTGATGAACCTCCTCCGATATGCCCCGGAGAACCCTTGTAAGATCTAACCTTTTAATGGTCTCCTCCATTTGCTTTTTGGTGACCAACTCCCTCGCAGGCTTTGCAACCGTTGAAGAAGCTGGCTTTTGAACGGTTTACATGGGCATATCCTCAAATCTATCCAATATCTGAACCTCCTCGGTTCTTTCTTGTAGCTTTTCAAATGAGAACCCTTCAATCTGTTTTAGTAATTCATCTGACTCATCCCTTTCATCAGTATCGGCAGTTTCCATTTCAAATTCAAAGACTGGGAGGGCAGGTTCAGGCTCAGACAAATGTTGTTGTTGTTGCTGTTGTTGTTGTTGTGGTTCTAGTTCTGATTGTAGCTATTGTTGCTTTTGTTGTTGTTGCTGTTGTGATTGTTGTGGTTCTGGTTCTGCCCCAATCCCCATAGCAGCTGCAAGTCTTTCGGTCAAAGGGGTAAAGGTCAAAACGCGGGGTCTTTTCTCCCCCTCGTGGCGATCATGATCGGGATCATCATCATCACGCCTACGTTTTGACCCAGCAGCTTGGGATTTACAAGTAGTTTCAAGCGTTGTAAGCCTTGTTTCCATAGAATCTAACTTTTGAAATACCACATTCCCCAGATCTTCCATTGAATTCATGGCCGTTTCTTTAAATTCAGAGAGGTTGCTACCCTTATATGTTTGTTCATTGCGAAGGGTTTCAAGGAGATCCAGGTTCTGTTCGCGGTCGGGGGATTTTTCTAGTAACCGGGCATAAAGCAGGGATTTAAGTGTGTCAGTAGATAAGCTCGAGCCGTCATCAACTTTTGATTTAAGAGAGGCAAGGGTTTGTTTGATGTCAGCAATGCCTTCACTAATAGGGTTTAGTGTCTCCTACAATTCCCCTTTTGTAACATACCGAGACTCACGTAGAGTGCTCGTTGAAGTCTCCGCCACAAAGGCGGAGCTACTCGAAAGTGGAGCTGATGTTGTGAACACTCCACCGAGATTTCCACCCGATCCTCGAATGGCACTTTCAGTTATGCCACCTACAGGTGTTCCGGTCGGTTGTCTGGTAAACAACGTCAAAATATGTGCTAGTGTGGTTTGGTGTCTAGAAATTAACGCAGAATTCTGCGGTATGTCAATGTGCGCTGAAGAAAAGGGCGAGGTCGAGAGAGGCAGACCTCTTGTTTCAATACCAGCTATCTCCAAATGAGAGGCCGGTAGAGTATGTGTATAATCTCTGTGGAATGAAACAGATGTCTGTTGAGAGACACCCGAGTGGCTGGAGGGGTTAATGTGCACTGTTGGGATGACAGTGACCGTTTCAACACCAGAGCTGACAATGTCAACTCCGATGGCAGGTGTGCTTTCCCGGCTTTTTGGGCTTGGGGGACCCTCAGTACTCTCGTTTTCTTTTCTCCCCTCTCTCTCCTCTACCACAACCTCTTCTTCTTCTTCCACCTCTTCCTCTTCCTCTGTATAAGGATCAAAATCATATCCTTCACTGCCTTCGTCAAGAGGACCCGATTGATAGCCATATAAGAATTCAGTTTCTGAGTCGAAGGCTTCGGGTAGATTTGGAAATAGGTCAGAAAAGCTCAAATCTTCCTCTTCAGCCACCACTGGTGTTTTTCTGGTGCAGAGGATTCCGGCAATTGTTCGGGATCTGGAAGTACATGTGAGAAGGAATCTATCATAGCCTGGATCTGTGCAGGGTCATACTCCGCCCCTCCCTCACTATCTGTATCACCGACAATCCCCTTCACCACTCCTCTCATCACTTTTATCACTCGACTCTCCCCGCTCAGCTTCCCCCGTGGAAGGCTGAGGCCTAGGTTCTATTACCTCACTGGGAGCTATCGGCCCTGGGGTAGGTACAACCGGTTCTGGTTGCGCCATAGGGCCAAGTCCTACACTCTCCCTATAAGCTCGCACCATATCATTTTGTGCACAAAGATCCAGCAGAGAAACCGGAAAATGTTGAGGTTGAACCGGATGATTAGCAGTGAGAACCTTTAGATACATGAACTGCTTCGGCCGGATAGAAGCATGATTTGGCCGGCGAGGAATTTCCTCGTTTCTGTCCATTGCAAACTGGACCATCATCGGGAAGAACCTTTGGTACGGCAGAAATCTGCTCTTTGCACACTTAAGATCAAAGAGCTTGCCTTCAACTTGCTGCACAAGATCTAAAAATATCAAAGAGGCATAATCAATGTGCAAGTGATTAGCCGAAACATAAATGAGTTTGATTTGATTTGTGTTGGGATATTCATATCCAGTATGTTTGGGGGTGAGGCATCGTTGAAGAATGGTGAGAAAGGTATAGAATATGAGGTGAAGGTTAGCTCATTTGAAGTGGGAACGGATTTGTAAGTCCCCAATGTACCCCATTGCACGAATGCCCTCAAGGGCAGTTGATTCATCAGGCATCTCCTCTAAATCAAGGAGAGGAGGCCTGCTTCTAGAGGTTGGGAATTGAAGTATTTCACGAAGTCGACTGGTGGTAATATTGAGGGTGAAGTGATCTACATCACCACGAACTGAGACTCGGCCAATGTTTGGATTTGTATGGGTATGAATGGTATTCTAGAACTGTTATACGTACAACTCATGAACATGAGTTCAAGAGGTTGATGGATCAAATGTGAGAGCATAGTTTAGTGGGTGTATGCAAAGTAAAAACAGTAATGATTGGGAAGTTTGGGTTTCTGAAGTTGTTGAGGTTGATGAAATGGTTGTTATCATGGGTGACCACCGAAAGAAATTGGGTTCTTGGAAGGAGTTGGTCATCAGGGTTATGGGATTGGCTAGCTGTCGAAGAATGGTACAAGACAGAATCGTCTTCCATAGCCATAGTATGTCCTGTAAGAATAGCCAAATGTGTTAGACAGTTGATCATTCACATGTGAAACTCTTGGTCAAAACCCAAAATTTTATAACACCTGAAAATCCTTCTTTGTGGAAGTGGTAATTTATATGGACAAAAATGTTTTTAGACACATGTTTTACAATGAATACATGTATCTAAACATTTTCTTAACACTGAAATTTTTCTCATTTTGCCCATAACATGAAGATTTAGCCAAAAATTGAAATCAAGGCCATCTTCAACCACACGAAGAACACTTTTCAAATTTTGTGAGTTTTTCTTTGATACAAACATTGTTCTTGTGTTCCTAAGCCCCATCGCAACTCAAGTTTTTATTAACACCATTGTTTGATGGTCGAAAAAAGCATTGGAAGTTCATAAAGTGGTCTTCCGAGTTGCACAATAAAAGTTAAGTTTTGAGCATTTCAACATGATAAAACACATGTTGTTACTTATATGATGTATACCTTGAGTATGTAAGCAAGTTTAACACACACGTGAAAAATTTTGACAGCAAGTTTGCACCAATATTCGAAAATAAGTAACTGAGGAATTCGAAATTCAAAACTCTTTTGAATGCGTAAAGAACACACCAAGATTAAAAGTCTATTTATAGACATGAGTGTAACGGTAAGAACAGAAATTTACACGCTCGAAGTGTGAAGGGATTCAAGGGTAAAAAACGCGCTCGAAGTGGTCTTGAGGACCACTGTTGAGTTCGAAGTCCAAGCAGCTTCGAATTCGAAGTATTAAAGCTTCTAACTCGAAGTAAGTTGGTTTTGACCACTGTTCATGTCCGCTCGAAGTGCATTGGACAGGCACTGTTTTGAATGCGAAGTCTAATAGCTTCGAATAGAAGCTAGTAAACGCGCTCGAAGTGAACTAAGGATTAGTGACTTCGTATTCGAAGTCAACTAAGTTCAAATTGACTCCCTCTAACACGCTCGAAGTGGCCTTTGGAATTAAAACCTTCGTATTCGAAGTCCATTGACTTCGAATTGTCCAAAGGGCACTCGAAGTGAATTTGAAATTGAGGGTTTCGAGTTCGAAGTGCTCTAACTTTGAATTTGAATTAAAGCGCTCGAAGTGAACTTGAAATTGAGGGTTTCGAGTTCGAAGTGCTCCGACTTCGAATTTGAATTAAAGCGCTCAAAGTCCACTTTTGATTGTATGCTTCGTGTTCGATGTCCATAGACTTCGAAGTAATTGTGCACTTCGTGTTCGAAGTCCATTGACTTCGAATAAGACTTATTAAAATCTTTTTGTATTTTTCAATTTTCAAAGAAATAAAACATATTTTTGATATTTTTCTTTTTTTTTTGTGAATGTTTTTGGTATTTTCTTTGATTTTCTAAATGTTTTTGCCTTTTCTTTGATTTTCTACCCTTACAAGCATGCGTAGCTTGTACGAATGATTGACACTCCCCCTCAAATAGTGCTTGGATTATCTGCAACATGAACAAACAAAGTGAACTACCCACTCAATAAATGACTGTTGGTCAGACTTTATAATTCAACATACCTAATTTGGATACTAAATCATTAAAACGAGATTCGTCTAATGGTTTAGTAAACAGATCAGCCAGTTGATCATCGAACTTGACATATTGAAGTTCTATTAGACCTTTCTCCACAATATCTTTAATAAAATGATACCGTATGTCAATGTGTTTGGTCTTTGAGTGGTGGACTGGATTGCATGAGATGGCAATGGCAGATTGTGAATCACACAGTAATGGTATCTTGTAATATTGTAGGCCAAAATCAGAGAGTTGAGTCCTAATCCACAAACTTTGAGAGCAGCACATTGCAGCAGCAACATATTCAGCCTCAGCAGTTGAAGTAGAGACACAATTCTATTTCTTAGAAGCCCAACACACTAACCGATCTCCCAAAAAGTGTGCACTGCCGGATGTACTTTTTTTGTCAAGCATGCAACCAGCATAGTCGGCTTCTGAATAGGCATATAATTAAAGACTAGAATCCCTTGGATACCATAGACCTAGATCAGGGGTACCCTTGAGATACTTGAATATTCTTTTGACTGCCAGCAGATGTGATTCCTTTGGATTAGCCTAGAATCTAACACATAAGCATGTAGAGAACATTATATCTGGTCTACTAGCCGTTAGATACAGTAATGAGCCAATCATACCCTATAAGTTTTTAAATCAGCTGCTTTTCCGTCAAGACCAGCAAACAGTTTAGTTTTTGAAGACATGGGGGTAGATAGTGATGAACAACTAAGCATGTCATACTTCATCAACAAGTCTTTAATGTACTTGGATTGACAAATGAAGATGCCATGACTCAGCTGTTTCACTTGTAATCCAAGAAAGAAGTTCATCTCTCCCATCATACTCATCTGAAAACGATTTTGCATGGTATATGCAAACTCGTCACTGTACTTTGGGTTTGTGGAACCAAAAATGTTGTCATCCACATAAATTTGTACTAAGATTAAATCCTTTCCTTTGGTTTTGGTGAACAGAGTGGTGTCAGTTTTTCCTTTTATGTATCCCTCACTCAACAAATATTCTGACAGGACATCATACCAAGCTCATGGGGCTTGTTTTAGTCCATATAGGGCTTTGTCTAGAATATAAACATGTTGAGGGAATTTGGGATTGACAAAGCCTTCTGGCTGAGACACATAGACCTCCTCCTTGAGGATACCATTTAAAAAGGCTGTCTTAACGTCTATTTGAAAAACCTTCAAGCTTTTATAGGCAGCATAGGCTAAGAAGATTTGAATGGCCTCTATCCTAGCTACATGAGCAAATGTTTCATCGTAGTCTATACCCTCTTGTTGGTTGTAACCCTTAGCAACCAGCCTAGCTTTGTTTCTAACCACAGTTCCATCGGAATCCCGTTTGTTCTTAAAAATCCACTTGGTACCAACCACTGATTTTCCCTCTGGAAGTGGTACCAATCTCCAAACTTTGAGTCTTTCAAACTGGTTAAGTTCTTCTTGCATTGCAATGACCCAATCTGCATCGTGTAAAGCATCGGAGACTTTGGTGGGTTCTATGATGGAAAGGAAACTTGAATAGAGACACTCATTCGCCATTGTAGAACGAGTTCTTACTCCATCTTGAACATTGCCTATTATTTGAGATTCAGGGTGGGATTGTGTCCATCTTATTCCTCAGGGGTTGTGGACCTTAGGAAAGAACTCATTTAAACGATTTGAGAGTTCAATGTCTTCCTCTGTTGATATTGGGTCTGAATCATATATTGGAGTTCCCTCATAAACCGGCTCATGAGGAACTATGACTGAATTGACAGTTGATGTAGACGGAGAATCCACGGTTTGATACGAAGACGAGTTGTCAACCTCCGTTGCAGTTGTAGCAGGAGACACTGCATCATTCCTGTCACCAGCATTTTGAACATCAGATTCAGACTATAAGAAATCTAAATTGTTTTCTAATGAAGAAGGATTTTTATTTGTTTCTTTTCTTAGGAGTACTGGTCCTAAACAGACTTGTCTAGAAGTAACTACATTTCCCTTTTTAAATGTGTTAAAATCCAACATGTCGTCAAATGTAACATTTATACTTTCCATAACACAGTTAGTTCTTTTATTTAACACTCTGTAGGCTTTTGACTCATGTGAATAACCTAGGAAAATTGCTTCATCAACCTTGGCTTCGAATTTCCCTAGATTATCCTTTTCATTGAGTACAAAGAACCTATTACCAAATATATGAAGATATTTGATATTAGGTACAATGCCATTTGCTAATTCATATGGTGTTTTATTGAAACGCTTATGTATGAAAGAACAATTATGTGTGTAACACACAGTGCTGACGGCTTCAGCCCAATAGGAAGGAGGGAGAGCAGAGTAAGCAAGCATGGTACGAGCAGCCTCAACCAGAGTTCGGTTGCGTCGTTCCACTACTCCGTTCTGTTGTGGAGTGTATGCTGCAGAAAATTGATGAGTGATCCCCACAAGGTCAAGGTAGTCTAACAAGCATTTATTCTTAAACTCAGTTCCATTATCCGTGCGAATGGAGGCTACACTGTGTTCATACTTGTTCTGTTGTTGTTTGATGAAGCTGATGATAGTAGGAGTTGCTTCATCTTTCGACCTTAAGAACTTGACCCAAGTATACCTAGAGTAATCATCGACAATTACTAAGATATACTTCTTCCCATTGCGTGTTTGTACTCTCGTCGGACCGCATAGATCCATGTGTAGAAGCTTCATTGTTTTCTTTGTACTGGAAATTTGCTTTACTTTGTAAGAAGTGCGTTTCATCTTCCCTTTTTCACAGTCTGCACACAGATGACCTTTGGAGAATTTCAACTTAGGCAGGCCTCTCACCAGATCTCCAGTAACTAGTTTGTTGATGTTGTGGAAGTTGAGATGGGAGAGTTTTCTGTGCCACTGCCAAGTGAGGTCTGATGAGGCCTTGCTGAGTAGACAAACGGAAGTCTTCGTGTTATAGTTGTTCAGATCTATTGAATACAGGTTAGACTTTTGTGTTCCCGCGAGAAGTACATCACCTGTGTCTGTTGTCACTTAACATGAATTATTTTTTAATGTAACTTCCAAATCTTTGTCACAGAACTGGCCAATGCTAAACAAATTATGGCCCGGTCCTTCCACATAAGAGACCTTATTTATTTTTATATTTTTCTTTTCTATATCTCCATACCCTAGTATCGGTGCAACATTGTCATTCCTAAAACGAATATTCCCGGAGTACTTGGGAACGAAGTTGTTGAAAAGACGTTTGTCACCGGTGATGTGCTTTGTGCATCCTGAGTCCAGGTACCAGCGATTAGGTTCCTGCATACAGAGAAGAAAGAAGGTTTAGGTACCCATTTTGAAATGGGTCCTTGCAAGTTAGACAAAACACTGGTGTTAACTACGTCTTGAAAAATGCAGTGTATTCTTTTTGGTGTCTTCCATTGAGTCATTTGTTGTTCGTTGTTAAACCTTGAAGTTTTAAACCAGAAAGGATCAGGAACAATGTTTGATTCAATGGTTAGAGGGATTTCTCCCCTTTCAAGAATTTGTGGACTTTCTATGTTTTTGATGTCCATTACCTCAATCACATCTTTTCGTTGCCAAATTTGAATCATTTTGTGTTTTGCAACTGTTTGAGATATGGGTTTCATTTTGGTGGAAGTATGGTTGGATTTTATGGTGGATGGTTTTGTTTCTTGCTGTTTGATTGTTTTTGCTTTTAAACTTGAGGTTTTTGAAGAATTTGATTTTCCCTTTGATGAATGGAACTTGGTGCTTTGTGTTTGAGATTTCCATGTTTTGAATTCTGTTTTATTCCAAGCCTTCAAAAACTCTTTGTAGCCTCCCTTTCTATACGCTTCTAACTCTTGAATAGTAATTAGTCTATTTGCATTTTTCCAATAATTCATGAGTTTTAGAGCGTGTTTAGTCACCCACTGATGAATGACTATCCCATATGAAGAAATAAAGGGGGCATTAATTTGATTTGACCCTTGTGGTCTCCACCTCTCACACGCACTAATTCCTATTTGTTTACGAAGCCTGTCATATTCACACTTGTATTCACAATGTCCATGCAAACATCCATGAATTGTGCAAAAATGTGTGCTTGCTTTCATATCTTTTGAGGAAAGTGAATTACAATTACTAAAGAAATTCGTATTGTGATGACACTTTTTGGAAAAATCAAAACAAGGCTTAGAAACTATGGGTTTAAACTTTCTTGTGATTCCATTGGTGCAAACACGCTTCATCTTGTTGTCTTTTCTACTTACATCTGAAACATTCAAAACGTGGTTAGGTGTGAATGGTTTTATGTTCTTGTGGACAACATTTGATGGTAACTTTGATTTGTTTTTGGAATAGTGTGTGAGATGGGCTTTGGGAATGGCATTTGGTTGCCTTTTGGTGGATTCAGTTAATTTATGTTGATACTTTGAAGTCCATGATCCTTCCACCGTAGATTTCCCGTTCTCTTCTCTGGTATATTTGCGTGTTGGTTGAGAAGTAGATGGAGTGGAAGTGCATGTCAAGATTTTCTTTTGACAGTGACATGAAAGACTATTTTCTGATTTATTTATTTCTCTTTACAAATCATCAGTGATAATGGTTTGATAATAATAAGCTACAAGCTTTTCGAGTTGCCTTTGTAACACCATATGTGGTATATATATTCGGGCTTCCAGAACTGTTTGCGACTTTTTGAGATCATCAGGATAGGTGAAACCATTAGACTCTTCTATCATACTGAGCTTATGAGGCTCAGATGAGATAGAATCATTTAATTCCTGATAATTAAAATAAATTTCAGATTTTAGTGGAGTATTTCTTTTAAAATCTTCTTCCATAACCTCTTCTTCTCGTCCAATAAATACCATTTTGTTTGTTTTGCCAACATTCATTAAGTTAAAATCATATAATTGCTTGGCTGTCACTTTCTCACTGATTCGTGGGTTTTCAAATCCAAGACCATCATAGGTCCATTTTGAGTATTTTCTTTCTTTAGATTTGTTTAGAAAAATTGTTTGTTCTGTTTGACCCCGTTTGATCAGTGTATCTTCAAGTTCTTTTATCTTTGAGCACAGTTCACCCTTTTCCTGAAGAATAAATTTTACATCATTTTCGGCGCTGATCTTCTCCGCTTTTAGGTCATGTAATTGGGTGCTCATGTTTGCAGTTAGCTCAATGAGTTCATTTTCCTTTTCAATGATTTTTATTTTGAGCTGTTCAATTTCTCTATCAACATGTATTGATTCCATTTGTTGATTTCTGATTACTTCTTTTAGTTTTTCTTTGTTTAGCTTTGATTTTAGTACCTTTTTCTCTAACTTGTTCATTCGTGATATGATGATCTGAACATGTTCCATGCTCAGACCACAACCTGCAATGGAGTTAGAGTGTACCTCATCATTATCATTGACAACATCGAGCCCTTCATCGTCAGAATTGTCATATTGTGCCTCTGGCTCGGCTTCATCATCACTAAACACTTCTTCAACGTCTGCCATTAAGCAGAATTGAGCTTGTGCCTCTTTCTCAAGATCACTGTCATCAGTATCAGTGAGGAACTGGTCTTCTTCCACCAACATGGCCCTTCCTACACTCTTCTTTTTGGCCGTTCTAAGCTTTTGCTTATAGTACTCGGCATCTTTCTTCTTTTCTGTGTGTAGTCTTTTATGAAGTGGCCGTTTCCCCACAATTGTAGCATTTGTGATCTTCTTTCCTCTCTTCCTTGGCAATTCTTGGTTTCTCAGCCACCTTATAATTTTCTAGTCTTCGAGACCCAGAAGTATACCTTTGGCGATTGTTGGTTTTAGAGTACCTATTCTTAAAAGCCTTGGTGATGAATGACATGGCTTTGATGACTTGTTCCATTTCTGTATCATCTGACTCATTAGATTCTGAGTCAGATAAAGCCACTTGTTTGAACTTCTGAGTTCTGGAGGACTCGCGGGGGGGGGGGGGGGGGGTTGGTTTTGAAGCAATTAGGGCCAATGGATCAGCTGAGAGTCTGGGAGAAGTTTTTGAGACCTCATCTTGATATTGCTGAAGGTCCTCAAAAATGTTGTGGTATGTGACAATTGTAAGGTTTCGGTTGATGTGTTTGTATAGCTTGACATACTCCTTCCATTCTGGCCCCACAGCACGAAGAAATACACAATTGATATCCAAGTCTATCCTTTCAACCTTGTTTGTCCTGAGTTTGTTCTAGAGTTTGTAGAAACGACTGTAAGTGTCAATTAACAGTTCGTTCTCCCTAGCAGAAAATTCGTGAAACATGTTCACCAATTGTGTTCTTTTTATGTGCTCTCCTTGCTCAGTTCCTTGCAGTTGACGCTTGATCTCATCCCAGATCTCTTTGGCTGTAGCTAAGTTGTCAACCTTCATGTACATCTCAGAAGATAGACCTTGTTTGTGATAATACTTAGCTAACCTATCAGCCTTCTTTCTTTCTTTTTCAGCAGCTGTTAACTCATCATGAGTTTTCTCTCTCACTGTTCCAACAATTGGAGGATTGTTGTTAGGTTGTGCATCCATGATTCAATAGAATTTCTTTTCACCATTGAGAATAGAATCTATCATCATTTCACCATAAACTTCATTATGTTCCAGAAAATCCATGAACCTCCCTTTCCATACAAGGTAGTGATTTCGGAAGAGAACAGGGGGTTTGGAATTTGTGCCAATGGCCAATATCTCATTGGAGCTTGACATTTTTGATTGAATTACTTGAAAGTTTCAAAGTGACCGTTAACTTGAAAAGTTGGGTGATTGGGTTCGAAGATGGTTTCTTTGAATTGAAATGGTTCGAAGTGGTGAATTTGTATTGAGCAATTTGTTCGAAGTAGTTGTTGGAGGTTAATCTAGGAATTCGAAGTCAATCTTGAAATGAACTTCGAATGGAACAGTACTCTTTTGGTCTTCGAGTAGAAGTGATTTATCTTTGAATGTTTTGTTTTCGGAGTTAACTTCGAATGAAATAGTGTGACTTCGAATGAAATGTGATCAATGTAAGTTGGTTTCGTATTGTATTCCAAATGGACACGCTCGAAGTCTGTGGTAATGCGCTCGAAGTCCAAGGGTTGTAATGGACTTTGAATTCAAAGTGTTGTTTGGAATTAAATCCTCTCGAAGTCAAGGGGTTGAAATCGACTTTGAATTCGAAGTGTTGTTGGGAATTTAATCCACTCGAAGTCAAGGGGTTGAAATGGACTTTGAATTCGAAGTGTTGCTGTGAATTAAATCCGCTCGAAGTCGCCTATAATTTGTTTCGAACTTGTAACTTGTGTTGATTTCGAGTTCGAAGTGTATAGTCTTCGAACTCGAGATATATTTCCTTCGAATTAGAAGATTTGATACGCTCGAAGCCTTCTATAGGCAACAACTTCCAGATTTTACGGGATCTGTTTTCAGCAACCTTGCTCGAAGTCTTCTTTGTAGGATTAGGCGCGCTCGAACTCTACAGTAAACACCAAAAACCTTCGAAAAATTGATTCCACTCGATCAAACACTCAGATCTCGACTTTTCTTCATCATCTTCAAACGTTCTTGACAGAAATTACAATCCTTATCAAAAACAATGAAAAATCAATCGATTTTTATACCCTCTTGGTCGTAATCCTTTGTAGATCCAAAGTATACCAATTAATTCATCATTCCAATTAAATCAGAGGAACTAATGAAGCAAAACCGTAGATGTATTCCACTAAAAACTTCACGAATTCGTTCGATTTTGATCCAACTCAAATCATAATTGATTGTTTAGAATATTGAGTTGATTTCGAGATGAATAGAATCAATTTTAACAGGATAAACACTCAAATCTTCATAGCTTCAAGTTCTAAACAGTAGCCTTCTTCGATGATGCTTGTTTGTCGATGATTTCCCCAATCAAGAGCCAACTTAGATCAAGTTAGGCTCTGATACCAGTTGAAAGATCTAAATTTGATCAAATAACCTTCAAGCAATCAATGGTGAGATGGATATCGAGAGAGAGAGAGAGAGAGCTACACACACTTTCACGTTCAAAATGATATTGCATATATGTCTGTTAACGTCAAAAGCTCTATCCGCCCATGGTACAAATGCCCTATATATAGGCTAAGCCTACTACATGGGCCTCATTGGTTTTCCTACATTTTTATCTAATATTAACAATTCTACAATACTTTCCACATTTACTACAGGCTGTATATTCCCTCTTGGTTCCCCGTTTGAATATTGGTCCAGTCGCCTTTTGTTTCTTTGTTGGATAATCCCACTATGCAACTACTCTCGACTTTCCTAGCTTTTCCAACACTATCTCTCTGACATGAGCTGCATCATATAGTTTCTTCAATGTCTGACATATAATAGGATTCAAAAATTCTCTAATATCCGTTCTCAATACTCCCGTAAAGCGATTCATTTTCTCTGTACCTACATACATTGGGCGGAATCGGGCTCTCTCCAAAAACCTTGCAAAATTTTGCTCCACTGTCTTTGTCATCTGCTTCATGGTTAGGAATTCGTCAACCAATTTGTCTACTTTGACTTGTGGTGTGAATTGCTCTTAGAAAAGTTCAAGAAAATTCTTCTCAGTTAATCTCTTTAATAGTTTCGGCCCCTTCCTTTTGAATTAGTAGACTTCAGGAATCCTTAGCAGCACTCCTTAACAAATTAGCAAACAATCTTACCTTGCTTTCTAGGGACAATAATACGTACAAAAAGCACCCTCTATCTCAGCCACACACCTAAAACTAACTAATTGGTTGGCTTTCTCATCAAAAGTAGGAGGTTTATAAGCACCAAAATCTCTATAAGTACACACTCTTGCCATAGTTGTGAACCCTAGTTCATTACTTCCTGACCTCCTTTCTTGGGAGTCATCATTGTGTCGATTTTCTCTTGCACATATACTTTCATTTCAGCGTTCATCTATTCCAACAGAGTGGGTAGTGTCTCTTTAAGGGTTTTCACCGCTACTCTAACCCCATCCTTTTGTGTATCTGGTTTAGGATTGCCTCCGGTTGCTGGGTTGGGTGGTAGTCCCTCATCGGAACTATTTATAGTTTCCCCCTCTTGAGGGTGACTTGGACCTACCTCAGGTTCTAGATCATCTTTGCTTTTTCTTGTATCAACTATACTGAAATTTTCGCAGGTTTAGCATAAAGCAGGATGATAACAGTTTCCTACTCTTGTTCATTTATATATAACACAATAAACACTTAGCATGTGATCTTCTCTTATCTCACCCTCTTAAACTCTTATAGATTTCAATTTCAGTAAAACATGCTTTTCATCTCTATTTTATACCCCTATCTTGGTTCACAGAATACTTCCATGACTTTGTCGAGTTTGACTTGTATCTTACTATTGCAAACACACTATACGTATCTACTCAATACTCCATTACTAAGTATTCCAATTCATAAGTATAGATTAACTTTTTTATTATTTAAATACAAACTACATATAAATATCATACCACATCCCTTTTCATTTCATATAATCAAGTATATACACATACATATTTGATAAACTCAACGATTATGGTAATTCATTTATTAGTACAGTCTCGAATACACTATCTCTGTTTATGTACTCACCAATGTGTAACACCGCCATTTTGAGAACCAAATTCTTTCTTTTAAAAGCTATTATTTTTATCTATTTTTATTATTATTTTCATAACCTCATTTCTTAACTATTTTCATAATAATTTCATCTTTAATTAATTAATAAAATTCTTTTATTCTTTATTAAATTCAAGACTTGAACGTACCGGAGTCGTACACATTTAGGCCCATTTTGAGGATGTTACAAATCTACCCCTTTAAGAGGATTCTATCCTCGAAATCTGCTCTTCTGTAAACAGGTGAGGGTATCGGGCCTTCATGTCTTCCTCGGTCTCCCATATCAAGTTTGACCCGAGGTTGTGCTTCCATTTTACTAAGACTAGCTAGATGCCTTCTTCCTTAACCACTTCGTCTTTGTATCTAATATTTCAATAGGTTTCTCCACCAAGCGTTTAGTAGAATCCACCTTTAGATCATGCAGAGGTAGAATCTGATCTTCCTCCACCTTGCACTTACGTAGATAACAGACATTGAAGGTATTATGGATACTAGAGAGTTCTGGTGGTAATTCAAGAGATACGCTTTGTTCGTTGACCTTCGGAATGATTCTGAAAGGACCAATGTACCATGGGCTCAACTTGCCCTTTCTGCCAAATCGAATTACTTCATTCCATATAGAAACCTTCAAGAATACCAAATCACCTATTTCAAAGGTAACGGGTCGGCGTTTTGGATCAGCATACATCTTTTGTCTTTCTCGGGCTGCTTCAACTTCTGATGCTCGAACTTGACTTTATCTGCAGTAATTTGGACCGGATCAGGTCCTGCATACGGTTTCTCTCCTGGCTCAAGCCAACGGGTAGGGGTACGACAACGCCTACCATAAAGCATCTCATACGATGGCATACTACTAGAGTGATATGAATTATTATAAGAAAATTCGATCAGAGACAAATGAGAATCCCACGAACCACCGAATTCAAGTACACACGCGCGTAGCATATCTTCAAGAGTTTGGATAGTCCTTTCGGACTGTCCATCTGTTTGGGGAAGATATGCGGTACTCAAAAGAACACGAGTACCAAGTTCCCGTTGAAGACTGTTCCAGAAATTGGACATAGAGCGTGTATCCCGATCAGAGATAATAGACTAAGGAACACCGTGACGAGATACAATCTCATTGATATATAACTGAGCTAGACGAGGCATCGAGAAAGATTCATTGACTGCAAGAAAATGTGCACTCTTGGTGAAACGATCAACTATTACCCAGATCATATCATGCCCTTTTGAAGACCTGGCAATTTAGTCATGAAATCCATGGTAATGTTATCCCCCTTGCATTCTAGAATCGACAATTGTTGCAAATTACCATAAGTTCTTTGATGCTCTGTCTTAACTTGTTCACATATCTGACACTTCTCAACGTATGAATCTATATCACACCTCAATGTAGACCACCAGTTAAAGAGCCATAATATCATGATACATTTTGGTGCAACCCGGATGAATAGACAGTTTCGAATTATGCGCCTCCTGTAAGATCAAATCCCGATTTCCTCCAAGGTTAGGTACCCAAATTCGGGACCTAAAGGTCTTCAGTCCACGGCTGTCGTCCTCCGACTGATATTTCAGTTTATTCATAGTCTCTGCTTTGACATTAGCTTCTTGTAAAGCCTCTTGTTGCTCCTCTTTAAGTCGAGTAATAATATTAGATAGAATAGTAAGCTTCATGAATCTGATGTTCTCTGAAGAGCCCTTTCGGCTTAATGCATCCGCTACAATTTGCCTTTACTGGATGATATTTCATCTCATAATCATAGTCTTTGATCAGCTCCAACCATCTTTGATGCCTCATATTTAGTTTTTCTGAGTAAAGACATACCGAAGGCTCTTGTGGTCTGTGTACACCACACTTTTAGTGCCATAAAGATAGTGGCGCCATAGCTTCAAAGAAAAGACTACATCAGCTAACTCCAGATCATGAGTCGGATAGCTCTTCTCATGCGGCTTCAGTTGGCGGGAAGCATAAGTAATCACTTTGTCCCTTTGTATTATGACACTTCCCAAACCTGCATAAGAGGCATCACAATAAACAATATAATCTTCTGACCCGTTGGGTAGAATCAGAATTGGAGCTTGACATAACAGCTGTTTCAAGGTTTGGAAGGTTTTATCTTGATCACCAGACCATGTATAAGCAATGTCCTTTAGTGTAATCTTGCTTAAAGGACCTGCTATCTTGGAGAAATTTTGAATAAACTGCCGATAATAGCTGGCAAGTCCTAAGAAACTCCGGATCTCCGATGGGGTCTTGGGAATCCCCCCAATTCATCACCGCCTCGACCTTAGTTGGGTCGACCATCACACCATCCTTGCATATAACATAACCAACGAAGTGTACTTCTTCAAGCCAAAATTCACACTTAGAAATTTGGCATATAAGTGTTCTTGCATAAGAGTATCAAGAACCAAGCGAAGATGAACTTCATGATTTACCTCAGATTTAGAATATATAAGAATATCATCGATAAAGACTATGACAAATTTGTCAAGAAAAGAACGGCAGACAAGATTCATCAAGTCCATAAATACAGTTGGGACATTAGTCAACCCAAAGGGCATCACAAGAAATTCATAATGCCCATATCTCTTTTAGAAAGTTGTCTTTGGAATATCCTCCTCACGCACCCGAACCTTATGATAACCAGACCGAAGGTCAATTTTAGAAAAACAAGTAGCACCCTGTAATTGATCAAATAGATAATCAATACGAGGAAGAGTGTACTCATTCTTTAAAGTTCCCTTGTTCAGCTCCCTGTAATCTATGCACATACTCGTCTTTCTTTTTCACAAACAAGACTGGAGCTCCCCAAAGAGAAGAGTCGGGACAAATGAAACCTATGTCAAGAAGTTTCTGTATCCGAGTCATCATTTCACGAACCTCGGATGGAGGAAGACGATAAGGAGCTCTTGCTACAGGTGTATAACTCCACCAAATCATCACTAAGATGATTATTAACTGCCAGAACAACTATTAACTATCAAAGTAGTAAAAAATTCTATTGTTGACACTAAATGGGTCAAGATTTCATACCTTAATATTTGAATTTCAATCTCCAAGCTTCAATCTCAATCTTGAAAGTGTAAAATTTGATTTGTTGTGCCTTCCGTTATCTTCTTGGTTTTTCTAAATTACACCAGCAAACACACACACACACACTTGGCTTTGACTATTTTTACATATATATATATATATATATATATATATATATATATATATAGGCAAAAGTTCAAACGAGAACTGTTTTTCGTACGAGAACCACGAGAACCAATCTTAGCCGTCCAATTTCCCCTCCTTCAATTGGATTGCTCACCAATGAATCCTTACATGCATCCTGACACACTCAATCCCCCCACGCTCTTCATCCATGCATTCCATTATCCAAAATAAACGGCCAAAATTGGTTCTCGTAGTTCTCGTACGAAAAACAGTTCTTGTTTGAACCCTCCCCTATATATATATATATATATATATATATATATATATATATATATAGTTATATACTTTAGTCATTGGCAATTTTCAACCCTCAAGTCAAATTATTTAGACTTTAGCCACAATTAATTTATCTAGTTACACATTAGTATCAGTATTAGTCAATCTATACTATATATATATATATATATATATATCATAAACTCAAGTAAATTTACTTAATGTACTTCTTAGATTAATTAATTAATTAAAATAGAATTCCAATAAAAATAAAAACTCACAAAATTCAGGGTGTTACAATTAATAGGGGTATTTTGGTCTTTTATATAATTTTCTAAGCGTGAATTATGTCGCGTTAGACCATCATTAAGGAACAAGGCGTGATTTTCCGAAAATACCCCTCATCAATGAGCCATTAATGACTCATTAATGAGTCGTCATTGTTATAGGTCATTGATTTATTTTAATAATGGGACAAAAGTGGTTCTCATGGTACTCACAATAAAAATAGTTCTCAAATAAACCCTCCGCTATAAATATAAGTTCATTTGAGAACCGATCTTATTACGAGTACGGTGAATACTATTTGTAACACAATTAATATTCATTAATGACTCATTTCTAGGAAGTATTATGGTCATTTATATATTTACCAGCCGTGAATTGCATCTAGGTGGATGAATTATTATTTAATGGGACAAGATTTTCCCGAAATACTCTCATTAATGAGTCAATAATTAGTAATTAATGAGCCACCAAAATTATTAGCCATTGATTTACTTTAACTAAGTGACAAGCTTGGTTCTCGTGGTAATAATAGTTCTCAAATGAACTCATATATATATATATATATATATTTATCATTTAGATTTCGATGATCAAGTTTTGAGATTATGACTTCATATTTGATTTAAATAATCTACATATGCTATATGAAACTGCATATTTGATTTACGTAAAATGCATATTTAGCGTAATATTAATCATTGATCATTTAAATCTAAAATCTAAAGGCAGAGTATAAGGTTCGTTCTATACAAAACCTTACATTAAACAAACATATATACACATACCGGGGGTTCATACGAAAGGTTTTTTTTTTTTTTTTTTTTTTGCGAAAAGCAATTTCAACCATCGATTAGTTTTTAATCTTGTTGTTCACATTAATCATAATTAATATTTTTATTTAATTCAAAATGGTAAATTAGTAAACAAAAGTATTTTTATTTTTCTTTCTTTAATTAACTTTCTTTCTAGATTTTTAGAATTTACTTTTACAGTGTTCACTACTAAACACAACCTATGATTTACAATTTTTTTTGTTATGTATACGATCTTCATTAGTGAACACATCCACGCCCAATACTTATAATAAACATTAATAAATTTTTTAAACCTTATAATTCTATTTTTCTAGTGAACATGTTACATGCAAAATACAATATTTTTTTTCTAAAACAATAAATGTTCATTGATGAACCCACAACACACTTTTAAACCGAGTTTCTTTACTGTAGTTAAAAATTAACCCATTTATTCCCTCGTCAACACTCAACAGAATACAAAAAACTTATAACTTTATATAACAAATACACAAATATTAAAAATCTCCAATATTAAACACGATAACAACAAAAATCAAACTTTCTTCCTACTTGTTCACCACTTAACAATAAGAATACCCAAAATAAAACAAAATCTGAATAAATTGCATAACAGTACACTTATGAACATGTAAAAAAATTGATCTAATATTAATTGTTGAAATCAAACCTAAGAAAACCCCAATGTGTATATAACTGTACCAATGAAAAATTGAATCAAAATGGCGTGGTCATTAGCTAAGGCAATTGTTGGCACCGTGACGACGAAGGCTGAGATATTGATGAACACACGACAAATTGACAAAACCCCAAAAATTAGATCTGAGTTCTTCTAATCATAGTCGATGGTGATGGTATTGGTGCTAGCTGTTGATGATGTTTGCCAAAAAGGGTTTGTTGTTTTCGAGTGAAGTGATGTTGGTGCGATTGAAGTGGCAGGGAAGATGGTGTGTGCTAGTGATGACGTTCGTCTCTTCTACTATGTTCTGGCCGGATGGTTTCATCTTCTTCAATCATAGTGTCTTCAAACCTTCGGCGTTGCTTTATCTATTGAAATGGAGGATACAACGGCGGTGATGGCCGGACAACATGAGAAGGGGAGGAGATGCAAAACAGAAAGCGTTGTTGCTTGAAGGTTTGAGGGGGAAGGGCATTGATGTAGCGGAGTTGGTGATAGATACAACAGGAGATGATGGTGGTGCTCTGGACTCTTCACCTTCAAGAGACAAAGAGAGAGTAGTTTGTTTCTTTTTCAAAGATTTAAGGCCGATGGTTATTAGAGGAGGGAGGCTATTTAGGTTTTTTTTTCTATAATTACTTTCATACATTTTCTTTTATCTATTATACTCTACTTAAAGTTTGAATAAATACCATAAATATTTTAAACCATTGATTAAATCATCTAACGATCTATAATGCTTCTCGCACTTTTCGTAAAAAAAAAACTTTTCGTATGAACCTACCCCTCTCTGTCTATGTATATGTATGTATGTATATATATATATATATATATATATATATATGAAAATGTTCAAATGAGAAATATTTTAATGTGAGAAGTGCGAGAACTATTTGTAACATCATTAATGACTTATTAATAAAGGTAATTTAGTCATTTATATATTTACCTAATCGTAACTTACTTCTGAGTAAACCTTTATTAACGAGTGATTCTTGATTTTCTAAAAATACCCCTCATTAATGCGTCATTAATGAGCCATTAATGACTCATTAATGAGCGCATTAATGAGGCTTTACCATAAGAGTTATTGATTTATTTTAACCAAGAACTAAGATTCATTCTTGCACGAAAACCATTTTGTTTGAACGCTCCACACACACAAACACACACACACACACACACATATATATATATATATGGAAAAGTTCAATAGAAAACTATTTTTCGTACGAGAACAATAAGAACTGTTTGTAACACCATTAATGACCTTGATCATTTATATGTTACCTAACCCTAAATTACGTGTGGGTAAATCTTCATTAATGAGCGAGACTTAACTTTTCCAAAATACCCCTTATTAATATGTCATTAACGAGGCATTAATAAGTCTTTACAATTATTAGCCATTAATTTATTTTAATCAAGGGTCAATATTGGTTCTCACATGAAAAACATATCTCGTTTGAACCCTCACACACACACACACATATATATATACACGTGTGTATACATACATATATATATACATATATAGATGTATGTATATACACACATGTATATATATAAGGGTTCATGTGAAAAGGGTTTATTTTACGAAAAGTGCGAGAAGCATTCTGGATCATTTGATCTTTTAATCAAGGGCTATAATTCCTTGTGGCATTTTAGTAATTAAAAACAATTTTAATAATTTAATTTAATTAAATAAAGGGTAAACAAGTAATTACTCTCCTCTCTCCCCTTTCTCTCTCCATTTTATCTCTCATCTATCTCTCTTTTATAGAACCGTCCTCACCTCCCAATCTTAAAAATTTGAAGCCTCGTCCCTTTCTCTCTCTGCACCGGCGCTGCCGCCGGCCCCCAACCCTCGACCACCACATCACTCTCTGCACCATCTCCGGCCACGTCTCCTAGCAAACAAGAACCCTTCTACAACAACAACATTGAGAACCTAATTTGAAATAGCAACATTGACAAACCCACACACCAGATCTCGATCTGAACCGCCGCAAGCCACGAGATTTGAACTGCCGCAGTCACGAGATCTGAACCGCCGTTGGCCGCAAGCCACCGGATCTAAACCGCCTTCAGTCCACCACCGATTTGTCTGCAAACGGGGTTTGTTGCCGATCTAAACCGCCGTCAGTCACCACCAATCTGCCTCGCCACTTTCTGGTTTGTTGTCGGTTTTTCCTTTAGAATCATGTTTCGCGTTTTTCCTTTTCTCGATCTTACTTCATCCGTCGCCGATGATCCACCGCCATCCGCTCTGCCTCGCAGCCACCATCGCCATCGCCATCACCGTGAGTTGCATCGTGTATTCTGAAAATTTTCTAAATTTATGTCTTTTTTTCTTTTCTGTTTTCTAATTGTTTTAATTATGTCAATTTTTATTTTGTATAGTTACTGTAATTGAATTAAGGTATTATTGTGTGATAGACTTTTTTAGATGACATTTTGTGTCTTTTGGAGTAAATATAAATTGTGTTAGAGCAATGATTTTTTTAAGTTTTTTTTTTGTTGTTTATGATTTGTTCATCATTAAACATGTGCGTTGTACAATAGTAAACATGTTTTTTTTTTGTTCAGAATCAAATTTGAAATATATACCTAGGGCATAAACTTGGTAGCATATATGTTCAAAATCAAATTTAAACATTTATGTTAGTTCAATAATAAACATGGTTTGGTTTTTGGTTGTTAACTAATGAACACGTATAATGGAAATGAAAAAACCTTGGGTTGTTCAGTAATGAATATATCAGGTATTAAAAAGAAAGGTTAGTTTTGACGTCTGCTATGTTGTTCAATAATATACAACCAGGAATGATATTTGGGAAAAAATAATACCAAAAAAAGAAAAGAAACGTAAATTATAAAAAAAGAGAAAAAACATTAATATAAATATAGAGTTTATTAGTGAGGTAGGTATAATGATTCAAAACTTTTAAATTTTTTAATGTGTTCATCGTTGAACATCGTAAAATTATTAATTATTATTAAATTATATATAATTTATTTTGTTTAAACATTTTAGAGAGAGAGAAATAAGATGGAGAAATAGATTGGAGAGAGAAAAAAATATTGTTTACTATTATACCCTTTTGAATTAAATAAATAAAAAATATGATTAATCTATGCCATTAGATCAAAATACAAATAAGTGGCTAGGATCGCTTCTTGCACTTTTCGTAAATAAAACACTTTTCCCATTAACCCTCCCCTATATATATATATATATATATATATATATATATATATATATATATATATATATATATATCTCTTTAATGACTAATTAATGAGCATTAATGAGGATTATTTTGATTAAATCAAGCCTCGTTAAGTAATGACTCATCCATCGAGACATAATTTACTGTTGTATAAATATATAAATAACCAAAATAACTCTATTAATGAGTTATTAATAATATTACAAATAGTTTTCGCAGTTCTCTCATAAAGAACATTTTTTGTTTGAGTTTTTCTCTATATGTGTTTGTGTGTGTAGATAACGGTTCATTCAAGAACTATAATTATTACGAAAACTAATCTCAACCCTCTACTTACTTTTAGTGTAAACAAATTAACTAAATTTTCACACTTCTAATCGTGAAAATTTTGAAAATAATTCTAGAGTTACAAAAGTTCACGCTTTTAACTGTAAAATTCTATAATTATCTATTTATTACTAAATTCACACATAAAGCGTGGACTTTTAAAATCAAATATACACGTCTATAAATGTTGAGTTTTTTCTTTTTCAAACAATCTTTACTTTTTAAACTATTTTTCACAGTTATAAGCATGATAACACTTAAATTTTTTACACGCTTTTTATAAAGCGTGAATAAATAACATATTTTTTGTAGTGTCTATTATATATAACAAATTATTAAGACACAAAATCATCTCCCCCATAGAAAAAACTAATGACATGATCATTTATGTAGACTATATATCACGTCATAAAGAACTCTACCTATGATTTAACAAGTTAAAAACAAATTATATATCACGTCATAAAGAACTCTCTACCTATGATTTAACAAGTTAAAAACAAATTATTATGCTCATAATTATCAAAAAAAGTTACATATATTCTTTTTTAGGTGTGTTTATTTGGACCCTTTATTTGTCTAATTTGACGTGCTATAATGTGATTTAAGTGAGCATGACTTGTATTAAAAATCGTAGTTGATTAATTTGATATGTTTGTGATGTAAGAGAAAGATGATCTAAGGTGAGAAAAACTATTGTATTAGATTGAGGGGAGTCCTCACACACTAGCATATTTGTCACATTATAACGTTGGCTTTTTACTTCCATAACGTAGCCCTCTAGTGGTCAACTCTAGTGGTCAATTCTAAAGTATCAATTTTTAATTTGCACTGAAGTTCATCATTCATTTTCACGATAAACTATATATGTCTATTATGGAATAAAGTATAAACAACTAAATAACATTTATATTTTAAAAACTCTCCTCCTTATTTTATGAAATATATATATATATAGAGACAAAAGTTCGAACGAGAACTGTTTTTAACGCCATTAATTACTCATTAATAGGGGTATTTTAGTAATTTACATATTTACCCAACCGTGAATTGCGTCCAGGTGAGCCATCATTAGTTTGCGAGGCTTGATTTTCCCGAAATAACCCTCATTAATGCGTCATTAATGAGCCATTAATGAGTCAGTAATGAAGCATTAATGAGCCGCTAAAAAATCTTAGCCATTGATTAATTTTAATCAAGAGCTAAGATTGGTTCTCGCAGTTCCCGTACTAAAAACAGATCTCGTTTGATGATAAATTTTAATCAAGGGCTAATTTTATATACACACTAAAAATGGATGTTTAAGGTCTATCTTGATCACTTTTGAAGTTAAAGAACCAAATCGCAATAAATGACAAATTTAAAGGACCAAATTGACTGTTAACTTTAATTTTTAACAGAGAGGGAGTGTTGTATGTTTAATATTGTAGTACACACACACTAGCATAGTAGCCGCGCAATGCGACGGTATCAAAATAATTTCTACTTGATAATTTGTCCGTGTTCGGTATTCACGTACTACGATCACAACGAAAATTTTTCCTTTGGTAACATGTCTATTTTTTATTTTCTTTATTTTTCTGTTTTCAATCAACTTTTTTTATCATTTTTAAAATAAATTTTGAGAACGATAAAATAAGAAAAAATGTCTCTACTTATACAATAGGATAAATTACATGAAAATATAGTGCGTAAATTAGTAAATTGTTGATTATGTTAACTATTTACCAAAATAAAAATATATGTTTATAGTTTCTGATTATATGTTATTCAGTTGTATGATTTCTACTTATACAGATTTTCTAATAATTACGTTAAAATATTTATTACATGATAGAATGTTAAAATGAAAGGTTTGGTTATGAAATTTTTTTAAATAATTAATTAAATATGTTTTGACTTCATATTTTTTAAATATGGAAGGTTTAATTATTAAAATGGAATATAAAAATCTTATTAACTCTATTTAATAGTTTCTATTTAGTAATTTCAAAACACTTAAAATTAAGAGTTTAAACAAAAGACCTAAATGTTTTATAATATAGTATAGATATTGAAAAGTTCATTTGAGAACCGTTTTTATTGCGAAAACCGTGAGAACGCAATGTTAGCTGTTCAATTCTCTCTCGTTCAATTGAATTGTCCGCCCATGAATTCCTTACATGTACCCTGTCACACTTAATCCCCTCACGCTCTTCATTCATGAATTCCAATTACTAATTAAACAGCTAAGATTGTTCTCACAATAATAATAGTTATAAAATGAACACTCCCCTATACATATATATATATATATATGTGTGTGTGTATGTATATATATAAACTGTTTACAATTTTATAATTATAGAAAAATAGTTATAATTCGTAAAAGGGTAAGCAAAAGACTTAAAATTGAAGAGTTTAAACAAAATCCCCAAATGCTTTATAATATAGTAGATATTGAAAAGTTCATTTGAGAACCGTTTTTATTGCGAAAACCACAAGAACCAATGTTAGCCGTCAAATTCCCTCTCGTTCAATTGAATTGCCCACCCATAAATTTCTTACATGTACCCTGCCACACTTAATCCCCACGCTCTTCATTAATGAATTCCAATTACTAATTAAACGGCTAAGATTGGTTCTCACAGTTCTCATAATAATAATGGTTCTCAAATGAACCCTTCCCTATATACATACACACATACACATATATATATATATATATAAACTTTTTACAATTAAAAGTAAATGGATGGTTATAATCTTTGTGAAAACAAATGTATTATTCATAGCCGCAATATTCTCATTTTATAATTATAGAAAAATAGTTATAATTCTTAAAAGGGCAAGAAGCCCCATAATTTCTATTCCTTCCATGTACTAGGACAACAATTTACAAATTAATAGCTTAATCTTCTCTAGCTTTTATTAAGATCATTTCACAAAGATGGATGTTTTTAAGAACTCTTTATATAAAGGTTCTTTTTTTCATTGCTAACTAAAGCAAGTGATTCTTAGATGGGGTTTTACATTGTGCAAGAATGCTTGTAGATATGATTGGGATAACCAAAGTATTGATGCCTTACTTTCCTTTCTAGATGTTGTGGGGAATTTTATCTCTTCAACAAGAAAAAGAAAATAACACTTTTTGGGTTCTTGTTCATCCTCCTAACATAACTAGAATAAATTCACTTTTGATGGAATCACCTATGAAGGTAGGCTTTGTTTGTTTTGCGAATTTGTAGGTAAGTATAATTGGTTGAGAGTCTTGTGGATAAATAATATAAATAAATATTTTTTTAGCCTACGAAAAATCTAAAGATGTAATTATGTAACCTATGAATATAAAATATATTCTATTGCATCAAAATAAAATAAATATTGTATAAGTTATCATTGTATGTAATAAATTATGTTTTTTGTTAATAAATATAATCAATATTCATAATTCTCTTATTGTATATGTCTCATTATAAGTTATCGTTATATACAATTGATTTTTTTCATAATTCATTAGTTGAATTTTTTTTCATACAGTAACAAAATTATAAAAGTTGATGTTATTTAACCAACAAAAAACAAAGATTTTTTTACATACAACGACAACTTATGCGAAATACGTTGTACTTTGTGCAATAAACTCTAAAAAATATATACCGAAGTGTGATCACTCTAGTATAAACTTCATATCCCCAACCACACACTACGCTTCACAAAGACTTTTTCAACAAGTCATTAGAACTTTGTTTTCTCCTTGTTCTATACAACACTCCTCCTTGATATTTAATCATATAAATAAGTAATCCTAAAACAATTTTTTTCCTAAGCTATTTAAAAAAATAGTAAAATTTTATTAGGGCTTTAAAAAAGGTATGTACTTTTATAAAGTACATGCAATTACCTAATAACAATAATATAGATAGAAGGGTAGTGTGCAAGAATTTGCATTTCCATGAATGAGTTATTTTTTATTTCTATTTATGGACTACCTCTAAGTCCATGGCCCCATGCTAAAAACAAAAAACAATAAACGAATAAAACCTCAATTAATTTCTATACCATCTTATTAGCGCGCCATTCTTTTGTGTATAATACTATTTTGTTAAATGTAATAAAAAATAGTTGTTTAAATTATTATACTTTAAAATGTATAGATAAGAATAATAGATAGTGAGTTTGTAAAGTTATAAAAATTATGACTGTTATGTATGTCAAAATAGCTAGGTGTACAAATCATCGCTCTTTTAAGATAGGGGAGAGATCTATGGAGAAAAAAACTTTAACTTGAAACAGACAGTTAATCATATTTTACCGTAACATTAAAGAACCTTAACCCTTTACAGACATTTATTTCAACATGCATAAAAGGGTGGAAAAGGAATTTGCATATTATTTGTGAAACACACTTTTCCAGGTTTTCCCTAATAACAAAAAATAGTCACCTCAACATCTTAAAAATCTATACATCTTTGACATGGATGATTATTTTATAAAATAAATTAACCAATAAATCCATTGTTTTATCCTCTTTAATTTGATATAAATATTGATATGTTTTTGAAATAATTCGTAAATACAAGATGCAAGGGGTAGATACAACTTATCTGCATCTACAAAAAAGATGCAAAAATTAGTTCTACTTCAAGTATTGATCACCATTCAAACAGAATCAGTAACAAAATTCAACTATGCAATTGTTCATAAGCGATTGCAATCTATGGATTAACTAATTAGGCTAAAAAACAAACATTCTAAAGAATTGAAAACCAACATTTAGGGGGTGTATGTTTTAACTTATTTAGGGCTTATTTTCCGGGTTTATTTTTTATAAGCTAGTTTTTACGGCTTATTTTTTAATTTTTGAGCTTATTATGAATTACAAGAATAAATTAAGCCGGACTCATGAAAAATAAGGAAAAAAACGAGCTTATGAAAATTAAACCCGGAAAAAAAGACTTTGATAAGCTAAAACAAACACCCCCTTAGAACTCATTGTATCAAAATTGATGTGGTACAAATACAAAAAGACTACATCCTAAAAATGTTTATAGCTTATAAAAGCTTTACACATAGGGAAGAGGATGTGTGTTGCTGCACTACCTAAGTTACGAACTGTCACACTCTCATACATGTTTAATAAACAGTAGTTTTGTTATTTCAGTATTTACTCATTAAAAAAATGTGAGTATGTCGGCACCTATACTGCTAACAACATATATCCTTAATTTGTCTTTACAAATATTACATGCAATCCATCCTATTAATATAACATAACGTACGTGTGAAAACTAAACATGTTATGATTCATATTTTGTAACATGAACTTGAGATGAAAAAAAAAGATACATTTAAAATTGGGAGAGAAAAAAATCTTTTTTTAACGGCAAAACACACACTACTTTAAATTATTTCTAAATCTATATTATTTATTCACAACAAGACTAAAACCATAAGAAACACTCGTACAACTATACTACAAACCCTTTAGTAGCCGAGGATATATAGCCGATTATACTTTAATTTATAGAGATGTTAGGTCGGCCCGGCTATCTAATATGAGTGTACAATTGTGATACAACTTGTATTAAAAGTTACCTTCTATGAGATGTGACAGAATCACGAAGTGTCATCAGCACTAAAAAAGGTAATCGATAAAAATTAATCATTACCGGATGAGTTTCTTATAACAATCAACATAAAAACCGTTTTAAAACATGTGTATTTAATTATAATTAACAAGAATTTATACCATAAAGCACATCCTTAAATCATATATATATGTATATGTATATGTATATACATATACATATACATACATATATATAATATAAAAATAAGAAAAAAACTAGTCAGGGTTCTTACAAGCATATATCAACAAAGAAGCACCGACATTATCTTGTTCTTCCACACCCAAATTGATCTTCTCTTCAAGCCACAATCTGCTATCAATACCACTTCTTGGTCTAAACAAGAAGATCCCATTTCTTGATCTTGATTTCGAATTCGAGTCAAAAAACCAATCATGAACATCCCACAACAAATCCACAAGCATTCCATCCAAAAACACTGTTTGATTACCACGAAAATTCCATCTTAATCTCTTCACTTGAATCACATTCTTATTGTCTATCCATACACACAAACTCGAGGAGTTCTTGGTCCGAGGGTCATCCGCGACACAAGTGATCCTTATATCATGCCATGAGCCGGTGTCGAAAAACTTAGCCCGGCTTGAATACTCGGCATTTCCGATAAATCTTTCAATACGAGATACTAATGAAGATTTGACAATATGGTAATTAAAAACTTGCTTCTTTAACTCCAAATCTTCAACTTCACCAATTGAAATCAGTTCAGAGTTGACTACAACTGCCACAAAGAACCCTTTGACTGGCTCAGGTCCAATTTCATATGTGGCTTTAGTGAGATCCCAAATGAGTTCAATCTTGGAGTCAAAAGGTTCAAGCTTTTTGGACCCTTTAATCTTTCTCAAACAAAATGACCCAGGAGAATTAGAATGATGATCATTTATGGAGATTTTGAAGGCGAAGTCAATGTTGTGAGTTGACCATGTGAGTGTGATGAACATAAGGTTTTGTGTGGAGAGTTTGACTTTGTAAAGAAGTGAAACTTCATCTTGGATTGATGGAATGAAGGTTGGTGTGACATATATATTGTTTGAGTTTCCAGAACAATATGAATCTGAAACCCTAATTGCATGTTCACTGTAACAAGTTGCTAAATTTCTCATTTTTAACCTCATATATGATCATATAGCAACAAAAAAGATTCAACCCCAGGTATTATTAATCATCAAATATGCAGAAAAAATGATAAAAAATAAGAAAATAAAATAATATCGTGGGATGAGAGAGAAAGCCAGAAAGAGATAAAAGAGTGTTAAGAAGAGGAAATAGGATAGAAGGGAGTTCACTAAGACGGTGTACTGATTGTCATCTTTATAGATAAAACCACAAAGAGGATCACTGCATCTGCATGTTATATACACACAATATATATGTGTTTATAGAGAGAGAAAATGAGAAAGATGGAAAAAGAGAGAGAATGAGAGAGAGAAAGGTTAACAAGGTGTTTCGTTTGTCATGACAAGAATGAAAGACATTAAGAAAGACGATGAATGTCCTGTCGATACCTTTACTTATATGTATTTATGTGTATGTATATATATAGAGAGAGAAAGAGAGAAAGGGGGAGAGAGAGTGTGAGTATGTGTGTGTGTGTGTGTGCAATATTCTTAGCCTAAGGTAAAAGGAAATGGAGAGCTTGAAGGTTATGGTCTTATGGAATGGGAGATTGATTCATCTTCCTGACTTCCTCTGTTTTTTGTTATATGAACTGTCTTATTCTAATATTGTAACTGAAAACAAGAGAGAGAGAGAGAGAGAGAGAAAAGGAAGGGGGTTAATGGCCAGCACATCTGCATTAATGAAGGATTCCATTTTTCATTCATCTTTTAAATTTTGAAACTACTATTTCCAGAGGCTAAAATGCTAAGTTCAGAGTAGAACACAATTATTACTTAATAAAATTTGCATATAAGTTATACATTCTTCTGGATTTAACAATTTGGTGAGTGTAGAATATAATGGGCTGTTAATTATTAGTGTGTTAATAAAAGAGGAGAAATGGAGAATGGCCAATTGGAAATAGTTTTAATTTTGAAAATAATTATTTGACATAAAGATGGTTAATAATAGGAGAGTACTGTTAATTTTGACTAGTACTGACGTTTGACTTCTTGGATCTGAAGAATTCGTTGCTCAACAAACCCAAAGATTAATGAGCCAAAAATGGGGAAAAAGTAAAAGAATGCATGAGTTATAAATTATATTTTTTAAATTTTAAATGCGAACTTTATTTAAAATATGTAAATCTAATAAATTATGTAAAATGTGTTAAATGAATTGTTACTCGGTTATTGTTAGCATGATTGAGATTAACATTAGATATATAGTATAATTGTTTTTTTATTATATGTAACTAGACACTTTTATCGAAAATTAACTCTCACTATAAAAGAGTTCGATGCTGATTATCCATAATTTTTTTATTTAAATCGTAAAAATTGTAATCAAACATGAAAGACGGCATTGGTTGAATCGGTACTTTGAGAGAACCCCCCGTTGACAAAAGACGGTTTGTCTTAAGTCAACTTGTTTATCTTTTTTGATGTTTCCAATTTCTATCAAATATCTACATTTCAATACACGGTCTTATGGTTCGGAGTAATAAAGTCTATACATGGCTTCTTTCGTCACTCACCAAAAGATCCAACTTTATCAAAAAGGGGGGGGGGACTTGTGCATCGATTGTTTTTTGTAAATAAGTTTATGCATCCTTATAATATCAATCTGTTTGATATGTTATCGACAAATGTAATGGATATTGGAGGTGGCCTCTTGATAAGACCGGTATTTATTCGGTGAATGCTTTGCGCTCTCATCTAGATATAATTTTTCTTCACAATGGTCGTGATTTAAAAACTCTATGGATAAAGCACCTCCCTATTAAAGTAAATATTCACGTGTAGAGAGTTTAACATAAAAGGCTTGCAACTTTTGGTAATCTATTTAAAAGGTGGATCATTTCAGAAATTAAACCATGTCTTTTTTTGCTCCACGATCACGGAAAGTAAGAATCATCTTTTTATTGACTGTTTTTTAGCTTATCTTTTGAAAGAGATATCTAATTGGTGGAATATGGGCTCTCCTCCATCAACGATGCAAGAACTTCCCTTATGGGGTGACTCAGTGAATTTATTAGGTGATAGATTGCAAGCATTCAACTTGGTGATATTTACTTTTATTTGTCAAGTTTGGAAATCTAGGAACGAGATGGCGCATGAGAAAAAGAGCTATTCTATTCCTGGGATGTTTATTTCTATTCAAGGTCTTTCTTACTTTTGGATTAACACGCCAGGAAAACTCAAGTTGTGGCTAGATTGGTGTTGTATTCCTCTTTTGTTATCTCGAGTGTAATTGTTCGTATTTACTCTTTTTTGTGTAGCTTCTTGCTAATTTTCTTATATTAATAAAATATATTCTAGTGTCGTTTAAAAAAATTCTAGAGTTATAAAAGTTCATGCATTTAAGTGAGAACTTCTCTAATTATCTTTTTATTATAAATTTACACATTTAAAAGCTTGAACTTTTAAAACCAAATATAAAAATTTATAAATGTATGAGTTTTTTCTTTTACTAATAATCTCTATATTTAAACTATTTTTTACGATTATAAATGTGACAACATTAAAAATTCTTACACACTTTTTTTGAATTGTGGAAAAATAACATATTTGTTGTAGTATCTTAACAAATAATGGTTTAATTCATTAAAATGTATTTTATGAGTTATTTAGTTCAAAAATATAAAAATACCATTAAAAACTATGTTACTAAATAATGGTTTAATTCATTAAAACGTATACAACTTTACATGTTTTGTTTTTATATGTGTAACATCCTCAACTTGGGCCTAGTTGTAAATAGTATGTACGTATGTGTAAAAGTAGTAGATTGAGTGAAGGGTTCAAATTGTAAGTTTATTATATTAATGAGAAGGTTAATTGATTACTTGTTTAATTGAATATGTATATGTGTTAATTATATGTGTGTATATTAATTAAAAAGAAATAGATATTTGTCGAGAGACGGTTTGCCTCTGGATAAGATTTGTATATATGTGTTTGTGTTTGTAAATTGACTCATAAGGTCAATTGTTGCAAAACCTTCAAAACACACACTTGTGGTTACGTACACTCGTTGGTTCTTGAAAGAAAGAGTTTGAAGATTTGAAGTTCTAGACTTGAAAAGAAGGTTAGCATGATCTTTATATTGAAGTTTAAGTAGGATTGGTACATGTTATGGGTGAGTTATATGGCTGGAAGTTGTGTTGGAGTTGAAAACTTCATTGTGGAACATGAGAGCTTACTTTATATGTTGGTTTCTCATGTTTGATGTATTTAAAAGGTGTTAATATGTTCATGAGGTTCATATAGGTGGTATATGAAGTTCTAAGATGTTTTAGAAGTGAAAACTAACATATTTGAAATCTGGGTTTTTGAATACGTTGAACGAAAGTCGCACGGAAGTTGCATGAAGAAGATGATGAATCTGCAAAAATGCGAGATCGCGGCGCGACAGGGTTATGGTAGCGGCGCGACCCCCGTCAAAAGTGAACCATGCGACTTTTGATTCGACATTCAAATGAACCATCCGACCTTTAGGTCCGACAGTCGGATGACCCATCCGACCTAGTGATCCGACAGTCGGATGGTCCATATGAATCCATTGATCTGACTTTCACATGAAGCATGCGACTTGTGATCCGACTTTCACACGTCGCAGCGCTACACTTTAGGTGGTCGCGGCGCGACGGGGCCTTTTCAACAAGAATGTGTTTTTTTTTACATGTTCTTGTTGAATAGGTTATGTAGTATCAAAAGTGAGTTTAGTAAGTGAATTGTGAACATTAGAAAGATATTGAAAGGTTCTAGTAATAGAACTTGATGCATGCAAACATTTAACGCGATTGCCGAATGTTTTAGGTGAACGTGTCAGCTGAACCAACATTAAGTAAACGAACGTTGTAAGCTAGTCAGGTGAGTGTCTGCTTTCATGAGACTCAGTAGAGTAAGGCTTGCATGCTAAATGACTATGTATGATTAACCTGCTTTTGCATGTATACTTCAGGAGGTAAGTTTATATGCTACGAAGTATATTAGGTGCATGCCAGTGGGTCCAGACTTGAACCACTTAGTTAATATATGATGCTATGCATGAATAACTACCTGAAAGATGCTAAATGTAAAATGATGGATCCCTGTAGGATCAAATGTACGTATATGTGTATGTGCACTGTCTGCAGACTATCTGACGCATGGTTAAGGTCAGTCGGTTGTAACTGGATCCCTCGGGATTTCACGGTGATTCAGGAGGCATCCTGGATCATAGGTTCTGCAGAACAGCCGTGCCTTAACGTGAGTGGTGATCAGCCGGTTGTAGCTGGATTACCTGTGGAGCCTCTGGCTCTGTGAACGATGTTTGGTGGACTGCTTTATGCTCCTCCACCAACGCGGTTGGTCGTGTCTGATCCCCCGGTTTGAATTGTTGAGCGGGATTGATTACCCTGCAAGACACGACTCTTACTGATCTTGTCAGCACACCGCTATGTGCTAAGCTAGCAATAATTGTTTATGTATGATATGCATGATGCATGACTTACTATATTGATGCTTATGATTGTATGTACTCACTTGCTAAGTGTTAGCTAATGATGCTATATTTTCCCTTTTCAGGTAAAGACTAGATGTCCTGCGAGGCGGGTAGCTTTTGGGATGTACATTGTTCCTTGTGGGTGGAACACTTGATTTTATTTTGATATGATATGTAATATACATTATGATCGGTTCCTGTACTAGGTAACACGTTGGATTTTTGAAAGGCAACAATGTAATTAACAGTTGTTATAGTTTAAAAGAAAAATTTCCGCTGCTAAAATCTGATTTATCATTAAAGTAACTATTTTCAAAAGCGGTGTTACAATATGTATCCAATTTTCAAAATTAACTTTTAATATTGAACTCTCAAAACTTATCTTTTAATGTATGGAATGCTCGTAACTTATGTATCCAACTTTACATATTTTGGTATTATATGTATCCAATATTCAAACTAGAAACACCAACTAAGTTTTGATAGTTCAATACATTAAAATGTAAGTTTGAAAGTTAGATATATATACAATAACAAAACGTATAAAGTTGAATACATTTTTATGAATTAAACTCATTAACTAATGCTTTTCAATAACATAATTGTACTTTCGTTTGAGATACTACCATGCCTCTAGTTTTGCTATCCACATCCCTAGCAGAAATGAAGACAACTTCGTAACTCAATTGAATAAAAAATTAAGAAACAAATCGAAATATCTGCACCTATCTCAATAAAGTCTATGATTGTTTTAAGGAGCATCTCGATATTCAGGCAATTGCGGATGTGTATATATTCATAAAATTAAAAACATATAGAATTAACAATGTGTAAAATAACATTCCATATCAAATAAGTATCTATGATCATGTTGGTATTAAAGAGGCAAACAAACAACTTATAAATGTGTAAAAGAGGGATACATATACAATTAAAAACTACGAACAAATCAATAAACTTAAACTTGTGTCGAAAACTTTCAACCCTTCAACATTCAAACCAAAATCAAACATACACTTTAACTCTATTTAATCTATCAAGCTAATTTCTAGATCTATGTTCACTACAACACAAACAAGCTAGTGCAATTAATAGAAAATTTACCTTGCAAAAATAGCAAAGTCGGAAAGTTAGCTAGTGCAATTAATAGAAAATTTACCTTGCAAAAATAGCAAAGTTGTAACAACTTTCCGACGGATTTGTAATAAATTCACTGAATAAACCAACCCAACCATGCGATCAGTGTTAGCGACGGACAAGTTTGCAACAGAAAATTCAGACACAAATTGAACCCAAATTTATAAAAAGAAATTTGAAAATATATAATAAAATGACCGGTTGCAAATCTAAAGCAAATTAAATAAAATTCAAAATAATATAATAATTTCCACCATTGCAAACCCTACACAAACCAAGTAATTTTAGTATAACGTATAGAATATATTCGTAAATGGTCTATCGCAAATCCGACGAAAAAAACACTACGTAAAACATTAGTTAATTTTCATTAGTTGGAGAAGAGTGTGTATATATAAATGTGCTATAGTTCTGATTATATTTGAAATAAAAATCAAAGTAAATATGAATATGTTCATGTTGTATTGTAATTTGTGGATTTACATTACAAATAAATGTTGGTCATACAATCACTAGTATTTTTAGGCGCATGTTTTGTGGTCATTTGAAAACTTGGCCTAATGTTCCAGATCAAGACCGTGATCTAATGTGGGAACGTTTTAAGGTTTGCTCTTATATTGTATAGAAAGAGATAGACTAGAAATGACATTCGTTAGGTTAATGACACCAAAAGGATATTAAATGAATGGCATTGGGATATGGATGGAATATAATGAAATAGAGCCACTTTGAGGTTCCCTAGAAATGGAGAGCAATTCGAAGAAATGACCTTAAATCTTTGTGTACTGACCCCTAATCGAATAGTTTGGGATTTTATAATTTCATATATTAAAGATCGTTTATAATAAGTGATTTATATGTAGGAATATAATGATGGGAAAGTGAGCTTGAAGCGAAAATTCGAGAATGTTTTGATACACAAATTCAAAACAGAGTTAGCGGTACAATGTCTTGAAGTCGGAAAAAAAGCAAAAAAGATGTGCCGAACGATGGTGTTGAAGTTGGGGATAATATTTCTTATATGGTTTCGTATAAACCAACTTGGATGAAACAAGAACATTGGACACAACTAATTAACCTGCGGAATAAAGATGAATGAAAAAAATCAAAGCAAAATAAGATCAAAGGTCAAAATTGGTAGGTTGCCAGCGTACTTGTGGGTCTGATAGCTATAAAGCTACTAGCTTAAACATGATAACATATCTTTGATTTGTCATAAGCTAACTTAGAATATTAATAATATATTCTCTTCTTAATTTTTAAAGATATAACTTTTGCAAGAACCTATATTAGGACGCACTACAAGTTCTAGGGAATTTTTTTACAGAGTACATGTAATGAAAGGGACGGACTAAGGGCACGAGGATCAGGGTAGTGGTGCAGATGAGGGCGGGTCTCATGAAAACAAATTAATTTGGGTGGACGAAAGAGTACGTACACATATTGTAAATTTCTTGAGTTTTTTTAGTTATAACATATGGATGGTTACCACACGAAATAGCACATGAACATGCAGGTTTCTTGATCTATGTTAGAATAATGTTTTAAAGTAGGTATCTCTTATTGTTATGTTAGAAGTTGTAATTATCGAGTTACAACTTTATTCCCTAGTGTTAGATCAATAGCAAGCAAACTTGTTACGCGTATGTATTTGGTTTGTTGATTTAGTTAAAAGTATTATAGACATGAAGCATTTAACTATGAAAAAATAGCTTATTTGGTTAAATATGACTTAGGTTCTTATATATTACTACTTATCATACGAAAAATATCATTTTTAGGGCCATGGACGGAAACTTAAAAGGGTCCCTCTTAAATATTCTTTTCCTTTCGGTGCTCTCCCTTTTCATTCTCTTTTGGCTATTTTTTAATATTTTTTAGAATACATGATGTAACCTAAAACAAACAACCAAGCAATTTCAGACAAAGACACAAAACCGCAACTCATAAGTAATAAACTAATGAATCATTAAAGAAATTAATTAGTAATTTAGCATATTAGGAACAAATTTTAACAAATTTGAGATTCTAACATATTACTAGTCGATTAACTCATTAACAAATTACAAATTACTAACAAATTCACAAGTCACAAATCTCAATAAAATAAAATAGAGTAGATATGCAATTAGGCCAATAAACAAAACATGAAGGATTAAAGGAATATGAACTTACACCATCCGAGGGCTTAGGCTAGTCGATGAAATAAGATGTCAAGATTGATACTTTAACCAATCGTTTAGGAAGAGGAACGAGATTTGAGATTTTGGTAGTTAAGGAAGGACATCAATATTGATATCCGAGACTAAGAGCCGATCGTGATTGTTAATTGTAACCCGAAGCCCTAAAAAATATGATCAAGAGATTCTGCATTATTCGAAATTGGATTTACGATTGGTGGACTGTGAATAGAAGCCATAAAACAAGATATTTTATTGTGATGAAAAGGAAGAACATAACTTACATATTAGAAGTTAGAAACTTATCAACTATTTGCGAAACACATTAGGTTCTATCTTGTGAATAATGTGATAAACCTGTGAAATTGCGATTTGCGCTTTGTGATCTATGAACGGAAGCCATAAAACAAGACGTTATATTGTGATTAAAAGGATATAACTTACATATTAGATGTTTGAAACTCATCAACTATTTTTGAAACCTATAATGTTCCATGTTGTGAATAATGTTATAAACGTGTGCTAGTTAAAGGCGTTCCCTTAAGCATCAAACAAGGATTGGACGCATCATTAGCCCCATCAATCTCCCCTTCTTTCTCCCTCCAGTAGCTAACTCCCACAGGCCTCCATCATGAAGTGGGTGATGTTCAAGGTCCTCTACATACTTCTCAATCATGAATCTATCGAATCTCTCATATTAAACTGGCCCTAATTTTATTCATTCTGAATATTACAATAAATTTGAAATAATTTAAATAGTATTATTCATCAAAATTATGTTATATGAAAGTTTTTAATAGGGTGATAAAACTGTTTATACACTTTTACCTAAAAGCAATACGAGACAGTTAAATAATACTAATATTATATGTTGAACTTGAAGATCATAAGTACTATTTAAAGCTAAGAATAAAATATTATTGTAGCCACTAAAAAATAGATATATGTTGTTAGAGAAAAATAAATTATAATTCGCCGTAATCAATACATTTATTTGTGAAAGGAGTGTAGGGTGTGAAAAGTTTAATGAATTGATGGATGAGATTGATATAAATAAAATTAAGGGTGGATATTTAGTTTTGATTGAAAAATTAAGAACGCTTAATTTTTGAAGGGGTGATTGTTGTATGTTTAATATAGTGATATAGATACATATTATATATATATAATGTTATAAAATAGAAATACTATGAAACTCATACTTAAAATAGAAATATTAGGGAAACTCATTCATCATTCTAGAATCAAGAAGAACATATGAGATGTTCAAATTGAGGTAGTCAAAGAAAAACATAAACTATTTAACATTCGATTTGAACAATACAAAGAGTATGAAAAAATATTATATTTGATTTTTTTTCTAATAAGTTCAAAGATTTTTATAACAAAGATCTTGAATAGTATTTGATTTTTTTTACAGAGAGTATGTAATTATTGCACATAAAGTTTTATTAACTATTTCAGTAACGGCAACATCTGTAGAAAAGAAGTTTTCAAAACTTAGTGTTGTAGAAGTTCTACTTATGATCCAGATGTCACAAGAAAGACTTAATGTATTAATAAATGATAGCTATCGAGAACTATATCTTGAATAGTATTGATTACGAACCATTGATTCATAACATTACTTCCTATATTGCTAGGAGAATTTCACGATCCATTTAACTATATAAGATAAACTATTCAACTACCATTCTTTTGATATAACAAATATTATATGTGACGTTTTGCTTTTACATACATACATACATACATACACACACATACATACATATATACGTACATACGTACATACATACATACATGCATACATACATACATACATACATACGTATGTACGTACATACATACATACTTACATACATATAGGAGTGGGATCAAATAAGAGTTGTTTTTATGTAAGAGTTGTAAGAGACAAGAAAGTGTTGACATGTGGCATAACTACCAAATGGGTATAATGGGTATTCTAAACTTAAGATTAAATACAATTTAAAAAATTGCACTAAACAAAAAAACTCTACAATTACTCTCCCTATAATTTTCATTCTTTCTCTCCGTGGTATTTCAAACACCAATTATCACGTTTCATATCTCGCCTTTCTCTCCCAGAGATTTTCATCTACCATTTCACCGGCGACGGTCACCACCGCCACTGACAATGGTTGAATATACTTTCCCGGCGACAAACCATCAGCGGTTCTAGAGCTGATGAACGCTAAAAAAATAATACCGCCACTCCTCATTGTTTCCTTCATTGGCAAATGGATTAGATTCGAATAATGAACCCTATCATCGTCACAAATAGCGGTGCTCCTTCGCTAACTGACCTCATTATTGTTGTTGACCGCTGTTGCCGCTAAGAAGTCACCAGTAATTCTTCTCTAGAGTCACAATGTATGGTAGGGAGATTATGAATCTAATACATAACCTATTTAACGACTTCAAGTGATGAGTCCTTTCACCTATTGGTATTTGGTTTCAAGACTTGAGTTTTTTTTGTTCATCAAAATATTTGTTTTAGGAAATATTATGTAACACCGCGATTTCGAGAACCAAATTTTACTTTTTAAAATACTAATTTATCATTTTCATTCAAAATACGCAGCGGAATATAAAACAAGTGGCTAATATTTTACATTTAAAAATTGCCACATACTAGGTTTGGTGTTACAGTTACTGAACCGACAGACCATTATCTGCTACAAGATAAACATAATATCAGAGCTAAACAAAATACAGTGTTCCTCCTTAAAACATGCAACTACCCGCAAGCACCCGAGCTTACATCCTAAGGAACACCTGCACATGTGGAGAGTAGTATCTGTTAGCTATAAAAGCTAGTGAGTACACGATAGCATGCAATCAATATAAACATACCACATATCATCAATCATACTCAAATAGTTCTATCCTAGCATCTCGCGATGAGCTGGCGTAGTCAGGAGGTAGCATATCTTGCAGGGGGATCAATCCAGCTCAATGCACCAAACTGGGGTACCAGACACATCAACCGCTCCGGTGGGGGAGCTGTTAAGCGTCCACCATTGCGTTTTGGAATCCGCAGATTCCTCTGTTGTACAGCCGCAGCTATACCCGAAGAGGACAGCTTTGTCTTTAAGTAGCATCACTTGTTCTGGGGCAAACCATGCCCAATAGGTTGGACAGCTTTGTCCGGGCAAACCTTGCCCAATCACAAACACATAATCTGATTCAACCGAATCATCAATCAATCAATAATCATGTCCACATAACATACACCTAAACAGATGCATATTATTTATACCAATCAATTATCTAGCATCACCATGCCATTCATTCTTTACCTCATTGCGCGCACGCAATAATTTATATATCTATCATCATAACATACACCTAATCAAGTGCATGCTATTATGTATCAATAAGTTAAGACTAGCATCATCATGCTATACAATCTGCACTTAAACAAGTGCGTATAATATCCTGATAATCATTTATCATACATACTGCAAGGTATACAACCTTTTATCAACATATTCAATCGCTTTATCGATGGTGTACAATTCATTGTATTCAATTCAATTCATTGTTAATATATGTTATAGATATATTAATTGTTATGTTATTAGGCACTCACCTGTCGAGTTAGAATACTTTACTATTCGATACTGAAGCTTCTGGATCAACTGGAATACCTAAACAAGGTTTACAGCTATTAAAACCTTGTAAAACAGATTCTGTCAGGGGCAGGGCACGCCCGTACCTTGCCAAGGCACGCCCGTGCCTGGCGTGGCACGCCCCTTACCTGGGTCTCAGGTACACCCCGTGACTTCAGGGTACCCCCGGGCTCGCTAGGGTTAGGCACGCCCCGTACCCTTGGGAGGTACGGCCGTGCCTCCTAGATACGCCCTAAGGTACGGTCTGTTCTTGAGAGGCACGCCTGTGCCCTTCAATACACAGCAGCAGGTTCGTGCAGAACCTGCTGTTTTCCCAACCAAAATTACCAAAACTCATTCAGTGCATTACCAATCGGTTTCTAATGTTCATATATGAAATAACTCATCAAAAACAACTTAAAGAGACCATTTTTTACACATCAAAACATCCAATTCAGTGTTTGGGACCAAAATCATCATTTTGACCCATTTGACACTTTAATTCTTGAATTCACTCAAAAGCTTCACTTTAATTCAATATTCTGATTTCTATGAACCATATAAACATCTAGGAACAGATTGGTAACCTTAGAAACACCGATTGGGATAAAAATCATTGAAACCCAATTTGGAACATAAACTTACAAATTGAAGAACTCATACATGGAACTTACTTGAATCTGAAGATGATTAGGAAAGATTACACAGCAGATTGGACTTGAGATTTAGCACTTGTATTCAATAACCACAAAATCAGATTGCTTTGATCTTCAATGATTTCCTCTTGAAAAGCTTTGCACACACACAAGAACACAATAAGTCAGCAAAACACAAAGTCTGTGTTTTGTGAAGAGGTGGCTCACGTGTGATGCCCACTTGTGGGTTATGCATATCCACAAGTGGGTATCTTGTTCCCCTTTCCAACTTACAACTTTAACGCACGAGTACCCGTTTTAACCAACGGGGATATTTTCGGAAACCTCGTTCTAAACCATTCAATATTTTATCATTCTTATCTATTTTCAATAACATTTTAATATTATCATTTCTGTATTATTTTCTTCTATTTTCCAAATAATCAATTATACACATTTAATTCCTTTTATCTAATATGTAATTAGAATTTTAACGTATCAGATTCGAACACGACTAGGCCCATTTTGAGGTTGTTACATATTAAGCAAGACTTTTTCATTTGTTTGTACCAATTGTTAGTGTATCAAAGACTTTCTTCAAGACTTCAAGTTTTTTTGTTCACTAGAATATGAGTTTTATGTGATTCACATTTTCTTGATGATGAAATGGTTATCGATGATTTAAGCGATGAGCTTCCATTTTTTGTTCGTAAATGTATATAGAGTTAGAAATAGGTAGTTCATCAAATTTTATTGATGAAATACTGGTTCGATTATTTCAAAAAAGGTAATTGAAACACATAAAAGCGATGAAAACAATTAAAAGGTTGTTTGTTTATGTATTTTCTTTATGTCCATTGAGGTTTACTCTTTTTTCTAGTCATGTTCATCAATTATAAGTGATAGTATGATGAATGTTTGAATTTGTAAGTGATTTAAGAACCAAATATTTTTATGGGTAGTTCATCAACTCTTTTTGATGAATGCTAGTCGTGAATCAATTTTTTCTTCATACACATTAGTTATGTATCACTTGAATCTAGTTTGTTCATCATTTTTCTGAATTTAGGAGAAATGGATTTTAGGTTCTGAAATAATTTTAGGAGTAGACGTAATTATAGGATTTGAATTAGTTTTATAGCTGTTACATGGTTTTTCATTTCCTGATTTACTCCTAAACATGATTTAACTGACTGTTATTAATCAACATGTTTTGACTTATTTTGTTGACTTTTGATAAAATCTAACGACTCATAATCATTCTTACACCTCTTACAAAAACTCTACTATATATATATAGTGTGTGTGTGCGCGCGCGCGAGTGCATGTGTATAAGCACTCATATGTTTGATTTAAGGGGCCTACTTTTTCTTTTTGCGCCATACCTTAAAAATCCACGACATGCACCTAAATCTAGGCCTAAACGACATTGTATAATGATATACTAATTTTCTTACACTCATATGCAATAACTTCTAAAATTTACTTTTTACGTAAACAAATTTCCTGAATAACATCATAACGCACTCTTTATATACTACAAAATATTATTAAAAGATAACTGTTGAAATTTTCGCACTACAACACAGTACCCTTTTTGTGTCGGACAAATTCGTGAGAAAAATGATGTTTCTCTCGGATTTCCCACGAATCGGCCGTGACTAAAAGCTCCGTGAGAAAACTATTTTCCTCGGATTTCCCAGGATTTTCTCACGGAATCCGTGTGAAATCCATGGAAAATCAGCTTTCTAACTCAAATTCAGGGAAAATCCCTTGAAAATTTTCCACAGAATTTAGTCTGTGAGAAATCCGTTTCTAATACCTATTTTCTTGTAGTGTCGTACTAGGAAATTAATTAATAAAATCCTCAGGCTTTAATAGAACATAGCATTGTCATTAGTCATTACTAACATCGAATCAACCTAACTAATCTATCACTAACATCTCCTAATAATAACCGTAATTAATCAGTAACTATTACGTAAGTATCAGTTTCATATTACTTTCATTTTTATATAAACATATAATATTTATAAAAACAAAATTCAAATTAGTATTTTTAAATTTTAAATTTTAAATTTAAATCCCACGTTAAATGAATAAAATAAATCAATATGTACATTAAACAATAAAAAAATCAATGTTGGATGTAAATGGAAGTTGTCAAATATATTTGAAGAGACCATTTCGAAGATCATGGTGCATATTTCTATCATGTATGTCTCTAGTGTTCTAGACCTCTAAAAACAAATATGTCGTTGATAGAATTAGCCTAGTTGTTGTCTTCAACTTCTAAACTATCATGTGGAGGACTTATTACGTATCATTGGTATTCAACAATCATGTTTTGCTTACTTATGCAAGTATACATGATTCTCCTTATTTTGTAGAGGCTTGTCAGTCTTGTCGAGTTTTCTTGTTATTCCACAACGTGCATGAAGAACACCGAATGCTTGCTTTATATTATTTCTTGAACTTCTTTCTTTTCAAGACTTGTGTCAGCATCACATAATTATTAACCTTCTAAATCACTCTGAAAGTTACGAAACCCATAATCGATTACCAACTTAACATGAACAGAGTCGTACGTCCCGTGGAAACTACAATCGGGACTTCTTTCACAAGAACCGTATACTACGAGAGCCAAACGAGAGCATGGCGGAGTTAGACACTTCATCCGGTGGGTTCAAAGATAAGATTAATAATTTTTGTAAAATGAATCAATGGATTCATAACGAAAATTTAACATAATTATACTAAAATTGTACTAAACTAATACAAATTTTTTTTTGTTCAACGAGTTCGATTGAACTCTCTTGTACATATGTGGCTCCGCCCTGCTTACCAGAGCAAGAGGAAACACAATCGGGACTTGCTTCTCGTCAAATGTGATAATTTTGCACATATGTTGGCTTTATTAAATAAGGTTTTTGTTCAATATAGTCCTAATTTAAATCATAGTCCTGAAGGATAGTTTTAAGCTATTAGATTTTAAAATTTAATGATCTAGATTTAATATTAGTTAATAATCAAAATTGATATGAAGGAGGACAATTCTGACTTTTTGTCTATTGGTCCCCACATTCTCTCTCTAATTTATTTAAAATTAATTATCTCACAAACCGTTAATCGTTAGATGAAACAAATTATACCGTTACGATCCCCGTGTTCCCCTCTTTTATTAGAGAGGTAACTTGATGTACTTTCGACAATTTTTTTTCATTTTGTTAGGTTGGACTTAAATTTTATTAATGTATAATCACATGTGACTCATAACAACATTACATGTGTTGTTTTATTAATTTTTTTATCTTCTTGAATTATATATCATTTAACGTTTATTAATTTTGAATGTTTGCTTAAAAAATCAACGTTTGCTTAAAACCGTTTATACATGTATGTACATATTAAATTTCACTCAATTCAATTGCATTGTCTACCCACGAATGCATATATTGTGTACTAGCAACACCGTGTCCCCTCTATCAAAGGTCAAGATGTGTTCTCCTTGGAATTCGATGTCGTTTATATTGGTTCTCGTAATAAGAATGGTTCTCGTTTGAACCATCCCCTATGCAATCACATATGATTGAAATCATTGAATACCAAATCTCATGTTTTTTGGTATTCAATTACATGTGAATCTGTACACACTCCCGTGTGATTCTTTACAAAATCACAGGTGATTAAATATGCAATCATATATGATTCAATACCAAATCTTATGTTTTTAGTATTCAATCACATGTGATTCTGTACAAATTCTCATGTGATTGAATACGCAATCACATGTGATTGAATACACAATCACATGTGATTGATTCTGTCAAATCTGTGACATAAAAATGCTACATTTAATCAAATCACACATGATTATGTGCATGTATAAGAGATAGATAATCACATGTGTTATGAAACAACTAATAACTTAGAATCACTTTTAATTGTTGATTTTTTGTTACTAAACCATAAAACTTCGCCTGATTATCAAACACCAAACTATAATTTTTATAAAGACTATATTGAGCACACCTCTATGAATCAGATGTGATTATACTTTAATAAAATTTAAGTCCAACCATAGAATCAGATGTGATTATACTTTAATAATCACATATGATTCATAGAGGTGTGCTCAATATAGTCTTTATAAAAATAATAGTTTGGTGTTTGATAATCATGCGAAGTTCTATGGTTTAGTAACAAAAAATCAACAATTAAAAGTGATTCTAAGTTATTAGTTGTTTCATAACACATGTGATTATCTATCTCTTATACATGTACATAATCATGTGTGATTTGATTAAATGTAGCATTTTTATGTCACAGATTTGACAGAATCAATCACATGTGATTGTGTATTCAATCACATGTGATTGCGTATTCAATCACATGAGAATTTGTACAGAATCACATGTGATTGAATACCAAAAACATAAGATTTGGTATTCAATCATATATGATTGCATATTTAATCACCTGTGATTTTGTATAGAATCACACGAGAGTTTGTACTGATTCACATGTAATTGAATACCAAAAAACATGAGATTTGGTATTCAATGATTTCAATCATATGTGATTGCATAGGGGATGGTTCAAACGAGAACCATTCTTATTACGAGAACCAATATAAACGACATCGAATTCCAAGAAGAACACATCTTGACCTTTGATAGAGGGGACACGGTGTTGCTAGTACACAATATATGCATTCGTGGGTAGACAATGCAATTGAATTGAGTGAAATTTAATATGTACATACATGTATAAACGGTTTTAAGCAAACGTTGATTTTTTAAGCAAACATTCAAAATTAATAAACGTCAAAAGATATAAAATTCAAGAAGATAAAAAAATTAATAAAACAACACATGTAATGTTGTTATGAGTCACATGTGATTATACATTAATAAAATTTAAGTCCAACCTAACAAAATGAAAAAAAAATTGTCGAAAGTACATCAAGTTACCTCTCTAATAAAAGAGGGGAACACGAGGATCGTAACGGTATAATTTGTTTCATCTAACGATTAACGGTTTGTGAGATAATTAATTTTAAATAAATTAGAGAGAGAATGTGGGGACCAATAGGCAAAAAGTTAGAATTGTCCTCCTTCATATCAATTTTGATTATTAACTAAGATTAAATCTAGATCATTAAATTTTAAAATCTAATAGCTTAAAACTGTCCTTCAGAACTATGATTTAAATTAGGATTATATTGAACAAAAACCTTATTTAATAAAGCCAACATATGTGCAAAATTATCACATTTGAGGTGAAGCAAGTCCCGATTGTGTTTCCTCTTGCTCTGGTAAGCAGGGCGGAGCCACATATGTACAAGAGAGTTCAATCGAACTCGTTGAACAAAAAAAAATTTGTATTAGTTTAGTACAATTTTAGTATAATTATGTTAAATTTTCGTTATGAATCCATTGATTCATTTTACAAAAATTATTAATCTTATCTTTGAACCCACCGGATGAAGTGTCTAACTCCGCCCTGCTCTCGTTTGGCTCTCGTAGTATACGGTTCTTGTGAAAGAAGTCCCGATTGTAGTTTCCACGGGACGTACGACTCTGTTCATGTTAAGTTGGTAATCGATTATGGGTTTCGTAACTTTCAGAGTGATTTAGAAGGTTAAATAGAAGATTGTAGAATGGAAACTTGTTTGGAGATTGAAGAATGGAAGTTTATTTTAAATTTAAGCAATGTGAAAAGGACATGCGCTACCACAACACCTAAGTAAGATGCCAACAAATTTATATACTTGTTTAATAAATGATAATTATGTGAATGTGACAACACTTAACTAAAGCTGCTAGCAGCGCATATCCTATGCCATTAAAATTGATTTCAAAGTTATTTCTTTTGGTTGCTAAAATGTTAAACGGTTGATCATAAATTGTTCAACACACACATTTACTCAAAGAAAAAACACACACTTGACTTTACCAATTTACCAAATTGCTAATTATTATGTTACAAAACTTTATTACATAATAATTGCATATCATACAAACAACTATATACTTCGTATATCATCTTCTAATCTTCTAATATAAATATTAGATTAATTGAGATAAAATTTATTATATGATCTTAGCTTTTAATTTAACAAATTAATTTTAATTTTACAATATTGACCATCAATTTATTTAAAATTGAAAAATCGATTTTGACTTTCAAAGGTTTGATGCAAATATATTTTAAATTTAAATATAATAAGTCAGTTATTTTAATATTTTGATGTATTATATTTAAAACGTTGTGTGATATATTTAACAAGTTATAAAACATTAAACAAAATGTTCATATAAATATGAGTTCTTACATCTTTTTGAGATTTATTAATATTATATTTATGTTATATATTTTTTAGTATTAAATCTATAATACAGTTTTTGATAAAATATATATTATAGATTGTATTATAAAATTAATATTAAAATTTTAAATATATTTTATATATTAATGATTATACATAATTTTTTGTGTTATTATCTTCCTAAACCTTAAAATATCCTTTTTGCCCACTTTGATTTATAAATATCTTACCTCCACTTTATAGCATTTTAAATTAAGAATTAAATTGCTAACTCTGAGTTATTTGTCTTTCAGTTTGTTGGAAGAGTTTTGTCGCATAGCTGAATCATGAAGTTGCTGATTATATATATGTATGTATATGTGTGTGTAATGTTTCATAGTTCCAATTATTATGTAATTGAGTTAGAATGCAATGTTTATAAATTTCAACTCTTTGACTCTTTTATTTATTTGGTGTTTGTGAAATCTCTTGAACTTGATTGATTGAAAACAAGAATTTAGGTGATCTCATGAATCAAAAGTTAATATTAAAAATATATGATTAGACTTAATTCAGTTATAAGTATGGTGATCTCATAAATCAGAAGTTAATATTAAAAATATATTGTTATAAATAATTCAGTTATAAGTATTGGTTTAAATTCATTAATTGTCGGTTATGTTTTCAATACTTATTTGTTTAAATTCATTAATTGTGGACTTAAAGAAGGGGTAAAGGAGAGGTATAAAGGAGAGGTATAAAGGAGAGGTATTTAGTAAATTTACTCTTCTTAGAATTAAGAGTTTTTTAGGTGGTAAATACATTATATAGGAGTAAGATATATATATATAATAGGGTGAGGATCAAGTAAAAGGTATATTAATGTAAAAATGGTAAGATGAAATAAAAAATCCTTTTATTGATTAAAACTAGTTCTTCATTGATTTTTTTTTATGAATCCAACATATTCATCACTTTCTACATAGCAAAATAGATTTTCAAATGCAGATTTTGAAACCAAAATTTTAGAATAATTTGTTGATGAATAAAATGTTTTTATCTAAAAAGTGATGAATATGTTGGATTCATCAAAAAGAAATTGATGAAAGAATTAATTTTAATCAATAAATATAAAGAACTAACAATGATCAGTTGATGTATATACTGAAAAATTATCACTAATCATCCCTCTTACACGTTTTATTTTAATTTACCTTTTATTTAATCTCATCCCAAATATATATATATATATATATATATACTAGTGGGGTACCCGCGCAATGCGGCGGCGGCGAATAAAGAGGAGGTTATGATGAGTTTTGTTCAAAATAATCACAAAGAGCTAATATGAGTTTGTGAATATTTTTTGCGAGATGAAAATAATATGAGTTTGTGAAGATTCTTTGCGAGAGCCACTTTGAAATTAAGAATTAAATTGCTAACTCTGAGTTATTTGTGTTTCAGTTTGTTGGAAGAGTTTTATCACATGGCTGAATCATGATGTTGCTGATTATATATGTATGTATATCTATGTGTAATGTTTCATAGTTTCAATTATTATGTAATTGAGTTAGAATGTAATGTTTATAAATTTCAACTCTTTGACTCTTTCATTTGTTTGGTGTTTGTGAAATCTCCTGAACTTGATTTATTAAAAACAGAAATTTAGGTAATCTCATGAATCAAAAGTTAATATTAAAAATATATGATTAGACTTAATTCAGTTATAAGTATGGTGATCTCATAAATCAAAAGTTAATATTGAAAATATATGGTTAGAAATAATTCAGTTATAAGTATTGGTTTAAATTCATTAATTGTTGGTTATGTTTTCAATATTTATTTATTTAAATTAATTAATTGTGAACTTAAAGGAGGAGCATAAAAGAGGGGTATTTTAGTAAATTTACTCTTCTTAAAATTAAGAGTTTTTTAGGTGGTAAATGCATTATATAGGAGTAAGATATATATATATATATATATATATATATATATATATATATATATATATATATATATATATATATATATAAAACTAGTGCATTTACTTATAAGATTGATCGATAAGAAGTCTTTTTCAAGTATATAATTGAATCAAAACCATGTCCATATCAACACTATTTCTTGTCTAAAGTCAACGAGCTTCAGAAAACTACATTCCAATTCCCAAAACGAAATGAAAATTTCAAGTTGCTTAAAGTAGAAATGATAGTTGACCCATGAAGAGGGTTATGAAGCTCGCAATATTTTGAGACATTGATGTATCATCTGTAACTAATTCCTCTATGAGCATGATGTTTCAACCAACACAAGATTTTAGAAAAAACAAAGTCGTACTTTGTACCGGTTTTCATTTGATTGAAAGGTTACAAAATGGTTAAATATATATCACATGATCAATAAGTTCGATTTATATATATATATATATATATATATAGATATATATATATATAAGACTAAAAGGTTCGAAATTAAGAAATGGTAATGTGGATTGAGTCATATAACTATAAAAAACACATGCTTTCATCTTTACCAAAGGGCCTTAATTTGGCTTAGTGATTTCAAGGTGATTCAAGAATTCATGTCCTACCGTGGACATATATAGATTATGTTAGGTGTATGTTTACCGTTAAACAAAATGTAAAAAGCTTTTAGAAGGTATATGTATTTTGACTGGTGTTAGGTTGTTAGGGTCCATATATATAACAAAGAGTGAGTTTACTGTTTTTCTTGTAAGCAGAAACGTCAACTACACCAATTGAAATGATAATCACACGCAGTGTTTTCAATAGTCTACACAGGAAAACTCATTAGCGACAATTTAGTGACACAATGTTTATTGTCGCAATTGTGACACGGTAACAACAGTTTCACCAACGGTTACATCTTCTAGTCACAATTTCATCACAAACTATAATTTTAGATTACATGTCACAAATAGTGTCATTCTACAAGTCGTTATTTTGTGACTTGCTCAAACAAGTTGTCTATATATGTTTTCCAGTTTTCTTAAAGAATGAAAACTTCACGTACTTTTTATTGAAAACTAGAAAACTTTTGTAAGGCTAAAGGCCGGTCACCGAAGTTTCCTTTTTATGACAACTTTTAATGTTAGTTCGATGTGATGTACATGTTCATCCTGTCTTCAGAATTCTGCAATTCATGTCTTATTCTTCAATTCAATAAGATTTCTAACTCTGACTTATAATTTGGTTCTAGTTTTGAATCTTCTTCTATTTTGTAGTCCTAATTTGACATGGTTTAGTGATATGTAATTGCTAAGTATCGAAATTAGTTAATCAAGTTCACACTTTGACTTTATTTTCTTTGACTTTTTTTTTTGAATGTAAAGTTATTTCCTTGGGAGATTAATTCATTGTTATTGCTGATATTAGTACTTCTTTTTAGAATTTTAAATAAACTTCTAATCCAATTTCCACTAGCTTATGATTTTATCTAGTTGAATTTAAGAACTTAAATGAGCCACAAACATAAATTGATAAGCTTGTAAGTACAAAAAATTAGCTTACGAACTTATCAAAATTCTAATAAGTTGATAAACCGAGAAAATAAGCTTAGCCCAAACACGTACCCTCTTTGTTGGTGTTAAAATAATAGTCTATATGTTCATTCTTACATGTGTTTTTTCAGATTTCGTTATAATGTACATTCTATAAAATTCAACTACATTTTAGAAGTCTCGCACCCGTATACACATATATACTTGTCCCCAATTCTCGAATTTTGTATTTTATGTCGAATTTTTGTTAACCAAGAGCTTAAATTGAAGCATTTATGTTTCTAGTCACATTAGAGGGTTCTGTTGATTGAGTATGCAGAAACATAGTGTCATTTATCTCATGAACATGGACACATTATTTACTTCTTAATACTTGAGCTATAGAGCATGTATACTAATTTCATATGATATCAATATATTTGCATCATAGGGTATGAATTTATAGATACAATCAAATGGGCAGATAGATGTTTACTTTAGGAATTAGGTATTAATTTATTACAAATAGAGAACTTACAAGAGAGCAATTTGGAAAACAGTGGTATGACTATTAATTATGTGAGATGATGGTAAGATCTTAAGAAGAACATCTTTCCCATGGACTACATAGAGAACGCTTGAAAAATCAAAAAAATTATCAAAATCATCCTCAGCTCATTATTAATTCACACTAACATAAAAACAACAAACCATTAAATTATGTTAAAAACAGATGCAAAAAGTGGATGCATATAGTAGATACATCTAATTTTTGTAGTCGTTAGATTAAATTTCAACGGTCGAGATACATTCTCCTTGTTCCGAGTGAAACATGTGTTCTCATGTTGCTATCGTTTGTTTATATTATAATTCTTTTTGGACTATTAATTTGATGATAATATAATATTTTGAATTGAAATGTCTTTTTTATAATCGTAAATTGTTTTGGTAAACATGAAAATAAATTAAAAAAAGTAACATCCAAGAACAACAATAATCGTAGTAACATCACGAAGAATAAACAACACAAATTGCAACATTTTTAGAGAACAGTGATTCAGATTGCAAAGCGATTTCGACTTCTAGAACATTATGTTCTTTTAGCGACGTGTAGACAATCGTGTTGTCCCAACAACAACAACACTTGTCGCAAAGTCGCTAGAACACAGGCATGTCGCTACGAATGAAGAATGCCGAGTCGTAATACAACAAAACCTATCAAAGAAGGTGAAGGATCATGGTAGTTTTGTGATTCCTGGTTACATAGAAGATACTTGTGTAATATGGGGAGGGTTCAAACGAGAACTGTTTTTCGTACGAAAACTGCGAGAATCAATCTTAGCCGTTTATTTTGCATAATGGAATTCATGGATGAAGAGCGTGGGAGGATTGAGTGTGGCATGGTGCATGTAAGAAATTCATGGATGGGTAATCCAATTGAAGGAGGGTGAATTGGACGGCTAAAATTGGTTCTCACAATTCTCGTACGAAAAACAGTTCTCGTTTGAACTTTTGCCTGTGTAATATATACCCTCTTAGATCTAGGCATAAATATGATGTCTTATTCTACATATGCTAAGTTAAATGTTGGTTAACAGAAATCTAACAGGATGAGCATAAAAACGACAGGTATAACAATAAAATGCCGTATAGAAATTGTTGAAAATGTTTGGGTTAAGGTAGATAAGTTTGTATTTTTTTTAGTAGATTTTATAATGTTAGATGTGGTTGAAGATACTAGAGTACTATTGATATTATATATGACCAAGAAAATGTGCGGTTTGATAAAACAAAATGATTAAATGCCAAATTATTTAATGGTTTGAATAATTCAAATGCTCTGTATGAAATAGATCATGAATGTGATATGTTGTTTGGTAAGTGTTCTGAATAAACAATGTGGAATTATGCAAATTACCATTTTAATAATATGAAATATCTAATATGATTGTTTAAGAAGACAAAGTGTAAAAGAAAGGGATATTTGAGTAAAATAGTGATGTTTAATGATTCAAAATGTATTTTAAAGTGAAATGATTTAGCAATGTTTTGTTGTTTCACTCACCAAGGTCTTCATTCAGAGATACTAATTAAATACTAATTAAAGTGAAACAAATCATGAATGTGAAATTATATTTTCTTCTAATGCAGAAAGGAATATTTGAGTAAAATACTGATGTTTAATGATTTACAATGTATTTTAAAGTGAAATGATTCAACATTGTTTTATTATATAAACTGCAAACAAACAGTCCTAGCTCCTAGCAAATCTTGCATTTTGCTTGAAAATAAGCATGGAGAATCCAAATGACTGGATTTTCTCAAAATCCAAAAAATCCTTTGACCGAGGAATTTTAGAAATGCAAGAATACCTCTAGGATTTCAAAATCTTTAAACATGAGATTTTTCATTTGTATCATTCTACATCTTCACGCATTAAATCTAAAACAAGAGGTTCTATATCTTTCTATTATTTCTTCTTACTTATCCTACTACTCACAAGTTCAAGATAGTATCAAAATCAATGGAGATAATAAGAAAAGAGAATTAGTAGATTATATATGTTATCTTATAATTAGTAGAATAATGAATTAGAAGAAAATATAATTTCTCATCTAAAACTCAATCCATTGTTCTACATAGGAGTGTTAATCAGATCAATTCGATTGGGTTTTGGGTTAGACGGGCTTTTAAGAAAATAAACTTCACCTGAAACGCGTCCCTATTAAGCTTCAAGTTAGTTGGGTTCGGGTTAAACTTTTGCAACTTTGCCCGAACCTGAAAAAAGAATGAAAGTTAACCGAAACCCAGCCCTATATATACTACGGGTCAACCCAATTAAGTACCTTAGACCCTAACAAACCGATCCTAATAACTTTATTCAGGTTTGGATCTGGTCGAGTTTGTTAGATTTAGGTTATTTTAGAACCCATAGTTCCACACATTCCATCGGTAATTTAATTAGTTAATATTCAACTTATCAAATAAACAAAATTGTACAAAAAAATAACTGAATAGTAGTCCTATGATTTATCATGAGAATATTGCAAATCCTTTTATTGTTTTATAAAACACACAAGACTACACATATGTAAACCAAGCATTAGATTTAGAATCCTATGAAATGTAAATTCTTTAAGAGAATGCAAATCTCATGACAAAATCTGCAAACCAAACGCTTTCTAAGTGTAGGTGATGATCATATCCATTTTAACATTGAGAAGTCAATGTGTCTATCTAACACATTCGACGATCAACTATACTATATCTCAAGCACTAATCTTTCGTGTGAGCAATACTTAAAAAAGGCTACAAAGAAGATATTCTTGAATACTATTATGATTGGATGAAGGATGTGATCTACATGCATATTTGGAAGAGCTAATTCAAAAGACTAAGAGAGTTAAGAAGAAGAAATGAAGTAATTGAGTCAAAGAATAGGAATATAATAGGAACAAGAAATCTTCTATTGAAGAACCCCTAAATTAGAGTGGTAGGAGTTTCCAAACTATTTAGAGTGTGACTATGTAGGGGTGACTGGTACCATAATCGGACTGAATTGGTATTGAACCCGAAAGTACCGAAACTAAAATTGTGGTTTTCTTGGAACTAAATACCAAACCGAAAACATTAATCAATACCGTTTTGGTTCGGAAAATTTCAAATCAATACGCTTACCCCTACTAGAACCAGACCGAACCCGAAAGTACCGAAACCAAAATTATTCAAGTCATTAATGATTCATTAATGAGGAAATTCATGGATGAAGCATTAATGCATCATTAATGATTCATTAATCAAGTCATTAATGATTCATTAATGAAGCATTAATGCGTCATTAATTATTCATTAATGAGCCTCCAAAAAATCGTAGCCATTGATTAAGTTTAATAAAGTGGGGAGGGTTCAAACGAGATCTGATTTTCGTACGAGAGTTGCGAGAACCAATCTTAGTCATCCAATTCCCCCCCTTTCAATTGGATTACCCACCCATTAATTCTTTACATGCACCTTGCCACACTCAATCCTCCCACGTTCTTCATCCATAAATTTCACTTATCATTTGAATAGCCAAGATTGGTTCTCGCAGTTCTCGTACGAAAAACAGTTCTCGTTTGAACCCTTCTCTCTCTCTCCCTCTCTCTCTCTCCCTATATATATATATATATATAGGCAAAAGTTCAAACGAGAATTATTTTTCGTACGAGAACTGTTTTTAACGCCATTAATAACTCATTAATAGGGGTATTTTGTTATTTATATTTTTTACTCAACCGTGAATTGCGTCCGGGTGAGCCGTCATTAAATTATGAGGCTTGATTTTCCCGAAACAACCCTCATTAATGCATCATTAATGCATCATTAATGAGTCATTAATGAAACATTAAAAAGCCACAAAAAAATCTTAGCCACTGATTAATTTTAATCAAAAGCTAAGATTGGTTCTCGCAGTTCAAACGAGAACTGTTTGTTGTACGAGAATTGCGAGAACCAATCTTAGCCGTCCAATCCCCCCCTTTTCAATTGGATTGTCCACCCATGAATTCCTTACATATACCTTGTCACACTCAATCCTCCCACACTCTCATCCATGAATTCCACTTACCACTTGAATGATCATGATTGATTCTCGCAATTCTCATACGAAAAACAATTCTCGTTTGAACCTTCCCCTATATATGTAAAGCCCTCTTTCAGTTCACTTGCTAATAATTATGTTATATCGATATATTAATTAAAAAATGACAACATTTTGACTTGTTTCAACCCATTATATTACCTTAGAGGCTAAGAATAGACAAAAAAAGAGTTGTTAAAAAGAATCTAACCTGAGTCGTATCTAATTTTTTCGAACGTCAAGCAATTGTATTGAACTCACATATTTTATTTTTCATGTTATTCATCATTAACTTTATTATGTGTCATCATGTCCTCGTACAATAAGAAAAAAACATAAAGATCAAATCTCCTTCTTTTGTAGAGTTAGTGTTTGTTTAAACGATTAATTTCTAGATATATTATAATTAATATTCATATAGAAACCTTGTCCATATACATCTTTCACCCATATTAAAAGTAGAATTTTAGGACCCGATTTTTAAACCAGGCCTGCGTACCTATCCCTTCAAGCTCTCACCCTTTCACCTCCGTTAAAAACGGGCCTAAAGACCCTAAATAACCGTGCTTGAAAGTGATTTTCATACCAGGGAGTAATTCTCATGTTTTTTCTTATTATATAACAATAATATGTTAATTAATATATACAATAAATAGCAGTAACATGCATAATTATGATCAATTTGAAGCAACTATGATCAAATATCAATGACATAATAATCTATCTTAAACTAACATGTTAATAGTAAAGTATACTCTCATCTTCCGTTTTGATGATGATCTTAACCCTAATAAGTTCATGTATCATTTCTTGATCTCAACCAAACCCCATGCGTATAAGAGTTCAATAGTCTTCAACAATGCCGAAGTAGGTAGTATAGCTTTCTAGCACGTATGATCCTAACTCCCTCTAATCTATCAACACGATTAAAAGTCATAATGTTGAAAACAAAACAATAAGCTTAGGACATGAGTCGCATGGAAAGAAAAGTGTTCCAAAATCATTATCAAGATATATCGCAACATGATCTCCCCATGCTCGCACCATGAACTACGGTTGAATACAACCTAAATTCTCCATCTTTGGTTCTAAACCACACTTGACCTGCAACTCAAGATATGCGTTTTCAAGCACCTGAATACTTTTAGGCTATCCAAAGCATCTATATTATAATCATACCCAAAATTTTGACTATTTTGATCAAATCTTGCATATTCAACAAGTTCTCCTTAATTAGGAGATGGTTTCTTTACTTCAATAACCATCCAAACAAAGCTAAATGACTAGCTAAGCTTTAATATACAAAATAGGCTTTTAACATTATTAAGAGTTAAAGAAGTTGTACAAGGCTGGTAGCTTTTAACATTCTAGATTTCTCATTTAATCTTTTTGGTTGTTAAAAATATTTTAGCCTTTATAATCTTAACGGTAACTTCTTAATCAGTGAAGGGGATTGTTTTAAATGTATTTAAAAGTTTTTTTTAATTCATACTATTGTTGAATTAATCCTTGTGTGCACATAAGATTGGTTAATCTTTCACATATACATATTGGAAATAAAATACCAACAATATTAAAAAATCAGAAGACCAAGAATCCATGTGAAAATCAAGAATCCAAGTCAGAATCATCGAAGGTTAGGGTGGTGGTGATGCAAAGACGGTTGCAAATATATAATTATTTTTTTTCTAAATAAAATTATCATAAGTTATTAAACATAATTTATAAACAACTTATAATTAATTACATTAATATATAATTTTGGATAATGGAATTCAAACGAGACCTGTTTTTATTACGAGAATCGCGAGAACCAATCTTAGCCGTCCAATTCCCCCTCATTCAATTGGATTGCCCACCCATGAATTCTTTACATGAACCCTGCCAGACTCAATCCCCCTACGCTCTTCATCCATGAATTCTATTAGTCAAAATGAACGGCCAAGATTGTTTCTCACAGTTCTCGTACGAAAAACAGTTTTCGTACGAAAACAGTTCTCGTTTGAAACCATTTATGGCCAATCATTTAATTTCCTGTCTTTTTTATTTATTTTAAATGAGAAAGGGTAGTATGGACATTTTTACATTACCCCCTATTTTTTAATACTAATTTATCTATCAAACAGAAAGGTGTTAAATTACGAAAATTATACCAAATTAACGAGAAAAATGTGCTCTTTAATTGGTGTTAAAAAAATTCATGTTTGCTGGGTGTTTTTTTACACAGCTCTCGACGTATGCACATGTGCATATCTACATCTGTGCCAAAAAAACTAGGTGAATCTTTGCATTTGCACATGTGCAAATGTTGACTATACTAACAAAACCCATCATATATTTAAAAAAAATCGAAAAAATATAGCTAGATCGGTTTCAAATTAAAGAACATAATTTTCTCGTTAATTTGGTATAATTTTTGTAAATTAACACCTTTACATTTGAAAGATATATTAGTTTGAAAAAAGTTGGGGTAATATGAAAATGTCCAAATTACCCATAATTAATTAAGGATAAGTTTGATTAGTTTAAAGTTATCCATTAATAACTCTTTAATCTGGACCCTCTATCTTTTTGATCAACGGCTATAATTAGTTCTCGCAGTTCTCGTACGAAAAACAGTTCTCGTTTAAACCGTCCCATATATATATATATATATATATATATATATATATATATATATATATATATATATATATATCTTACTCCTATATAATGCATCTACCACCTAAAAAACTCTTAATTTTAAGAAGAGTAAATTTACTAAAATACCCGTCCTTTATACCTCTCATTTACCCCTCTTTTAAGTCCACAATTATAGAATTTAAACAAATAAATATTAAAAACATAACCTACAATTAATGAATTTAAACCAATACTTATAACTGAATTATTTCTAACCATATATTTTTAATATTAACTTTTGATTCATGAGATCACCATACTTATAACTGAATTAAGTCTAATCATATATTTTTAATATTAACATTTAATTTATGAGATCACCTAAATTCTTGTTTTCAATAAATCAAGTTCAAGAGATTTCACAAACACCAAACAAATGAAAGAGTCAAAGAGTTGAAATTTATAAACATTGCATTCTAACTCAATTACATAATAATTGGAATCATGAAACATTACACACACACATATACATACACATATATAATTAGCAACTTCATGATTCAGCCATGCGACAAAACTCTTCCAACAAACTGAAACAAAAATAACTCAGAGTTAGTAATTTAATTCTTAATTTCAAAGTGGCTCTCGCAAAGAATCTTCACAAACTCATATTATCTTCATCTCGCAAAGAATCTTCACAAACTCGTATTAGCTCTTTGTGATTATTCTGTACAAAACTCATCACAACCTCCTCTTTATTTGCCGCCGCCGCATTACGCGGGTCCCCACTAGTAAGTATATATATATACATAATTGCCACCACAAAACGGTTGTAAATAACTTTAATTGATAGTTAAGCTTTTTGTTTTTGTTGGGCCTCCATTTCCAACGTATATGCACTACTCGAATTATATATGGCCCCCTTTATTTCTCAGCTCCAGTAGCTACAATTAATGCTTTTGTTTCTCCTTTTTGTTTGCTACAACTCTCGGCCCACATGCTCTAACCTCACGGCCCAATTAAATATTCACCGCCTGAATCGTCTTGATCTGAGTTTGTAAGAAATAAAGCCAAAACCATGAAGGGGTGTTAAAGCTGTCAGTTTTACTCAACTTATCTCTTTTCTTCATCATTTTTCATCAAATTATCTATTTTTTCTCTCAAAAGTCCTAAAACACATGTTACAATTAATTAAGAAAATAATTAACCTATTTGATCATAATGTAATCAAAGAATAAAATATCGAATATAAATAATATGTATATTTTAGATGATATCACTGTTTCGTAAAACCGGGTCTATTAAGACATAATTTTTTTCAAAATTACATTCTTTTAATAAAAAAAATAGCAAAAGTAAGTTTTTTTTTTTAATATCAGTTGTATAGTATTCGGGAATGAGATTCTCGATTTCTTTCTTAAAATTGACATATGGCAAACTTGACTGGTGTAGAAGTTTGTGTCACTGACTAACCGGGATTCCCATTCCCAGTTTCTTAAAAAGTAGACTGCTTTTGCTTTTCTTGTGGTCCGTAAATGGGTAGTCACATCTTACTGACTAACCGGGAATCTCATTCCCAGCTTGTCAGTGCCATTAATGCTCCCTTTGACTGCTTTCTTTGAATGCCTAAAAGAATCCGTGAGTGAATGGGTTTTTCAATAATTTTTAATAATTACTGATTTTAGTTAGTAGTTTAAATAATGGTTTAGGTTAGTGGTTTTAGTGGTTATAATAATTAGTGGTTTAGGTTAGTGGTTTTAATTAGTAGTTTAGGTTTTTTAATAATAATTAGTGGTTTAGGATAGTGGTTTTAAAAGTGGTTTTAGTTAGTAGTTTAGGTTAGTGGTTTTTTTATATTAGTTAGAGTTTTTAATAATTAAAGTTAATTTTGTATTGTAATTAAGATTATTATTTTGTTTATAATATAGATTTATAAGTTAACTTTATTATTGAAATGAATTAGTTGATAAATAATATTACAACATATAATTGATTTAACTTTAAAATAAATAAAACGTTACAAGTTTAAATTTTTAAGGATGAGAGTTTGGGCAGGTGGTTCTGTTTTGACCGGTTTGTTTGCATAATCCACATCTTCTTACAATGTGCTCGTTAGGATCACGGACGTCCATCTCGTTACGTGTTCTACGTGCGCGTCTCCTACCTCTAGCCGTTGAAAGTCTTGATGTGTTGGCTCTAATATGCCAACCTGGGTCATTCCAATAAGCAACATGAGGAAGGGGTGAAAAGTCACTACGGTATTGCCGTTTGTACGTATTCGTTGTGTACACTTTATTGACAAGTGTGTGTGGGTTTTCTCCCCTATGACGACAAACGGCAATACCATGTGAACATGGGAACCGTTGCATTTGCCACTTCCCACATGTACAGTCACGTCTACCGTACTCAACTGTGTAGTGGTTTCCTCCAATGTCGTCATTAGTTTGTAACCTTGACACCACTCTGTAGACACCTGAGGTGTAGTCAAATTCAGTAATGTCATGTTGCTGCGCATATTGGTCGCGTTGGTTGAAAAGACGCCACATGCGTGGGGGTAGCAGCGTCTCGCAATTCATTGCAATTTTCCTATGCTTTCTAAAATGCTGCACAGTTCTATTGAATGTGAAATCGATTAAAGCCTTAATAGGAAGAAGCCTAGCACCACGTAAGACATTGTTCAAACTCTCTGCAATATTAGTCGTTAGGTTTCCCCAACGACGATGTTTTGTGTCATGCAAAAGTGGCCACTTAGCCGTACCAATATCTTTCAGATATTCCCACGCATCAGTGTCGGTCCCTTTCATTTCTCATAGGGATTCCCTATATTTTCGCCTCTGAGTCGTGCATCCCATTGCCCAACAAAGTTTCTTCAGTCTATAGTTCTTGAACCGCTTCATGAAGTTGCTTCTTACATGACGGAGACAATACCGGTGATACGCCATTGGCTCCTTCTAGTCATCAAGATGGTTCATTGCATTAATAATCCCATTGTGTCTATCAGAGATGACACAAAGTTGTCTATCACAGTTATTGGCAACGTACCACCTTAGGTGCTCAAAGAACCAAGACCAGCTTTCCACGGTCTCCTCGTCAACAATGGCATATGCGAGTGCTAAAATGTAATTATTGGAGTCCTTTGTTACGGCTGTAAGCAGCTTCCCCTTATAGGAACCCTTTAAATGGGTCCCGTCCACACAAATCACTGGGATGCAGTGGTTAAAAGCTTCGATAGCGGGTCCGAAAGTCCAGAAAACATATTTAAAGGTAAAAGCATTGGACGAGCTACTCGGGTGATGCATCCACTGAATAACTGTATTAGGGTTAGACGATATCAAAGCACCAACGTACCTTGGCAACTCCTCAAAGTAGCTCTCCCAACTCCCATATATACTTTCTATAGCCTTCTTCCTTGCCCTCCATCCTTGATGTAAGATATATCAACATTCATGTTGTTTTTTATATCTGTTAGGATCTGCTTGACTGGGTAGGCAATATCTGCACGAATTGAGTGCATGATATGAGAGGCTATAACCGATGACTTCAAACTTCTGTTATTATTACCAATAACTGTCCCGTAGCAATTGTGACCAGCCACCCATCTTCTAATTTGCCACAATTGTTGCTTCTTCTTTTTTATTGCACGAACACACCATTTACATGGAGGGGTGTTATCAAGAGGGTTTTCGGTGTTGTTTCTTTTGTTCTAAGTATAGCAAACAGCTTTCCACAATACAAGTGTGCTTTCAACAACCACAAACTCTCTATTTCGGGATATATTCCATCTCCTAAGGGCATACATCAACTCTTGCTTGCTAGAGAAATACATACCAACCCGAATTTCATTTGACGACTCTACATAAAAATCCATTTCTTCCTCGTCATCAAATACGGGGCCTGAATTATCTGCCTATGAATTTAGATGTGTATTCCATTGACTAAAGTAATGTAAAGAAGGTGAAGTACCTTCCTCTACATGTGTGCCTTCATCGTCATCAGACTCTTCCTCTTCCCCATTATCGTGGAATTCGTCTCTCGTCCCTTCACTTCTTTCCGAGCTGAATTCATCGGATCTGTCAAACCCACCATCATATTCGTCATTGTTGTCGTGACCACCAAAATCCAGTGGTTCTGTATAATCATCTAAGCGTGAATGTGATGTCGATGGACCCGTCATGTTAAATCGTTGGTCATGCATTGAACCTTCTGCATGAACATCTAAAGGGACAGTATCAGCTTCTGTTACAGTGAAATTTTGCAACATCTCAACAAAGCTTGTATGTTGGGGTGGTGGCACCATGTACTCGATCTTAACTATAATGTTTCTAGGCTTTCCTCACCTAGTATTTCAGATACATTTGAAATACCTTGAAATTCGAAACATAAATACAATTTTAATCGATACTTTCTTTTGTAACCCCAACATACCTGTAAACCAACTCAACAAAATCTTCATAATTCAGTTTGTGTGTAAAGACAACAGAACTTATTCTTGGGGGCTCATCATAATCATACTGCACCTGCCCATTCTCATATTGCAGGTTTGCACCCCAATACAAGTTTACAGCGAAAGGACGACTTAAAACCATATCATAGTAACTAAAATGTATATTAAAATTTTGTGAAACGTGGTATATAAAAACACTGATATGAGGTATATATAAAAACTAAATGAGGTATATATTAAAACTCAATTGAATAAGGTATATATTAGGACCTAATGTCTTGAGTAGCTGGGAATGGGATTACCGGTTACTGAAAATGTGCTACAGTAAGATTCCCAGTGTACCGTCATTTCAGAAATACCTCATTCTCCTGTAATGATTGCAGGTGAGACCGAAAACCAATCAACATGTGCGAAGGTGTTTCCACAAAACTTGTAGCGCAGTTCCACCTTCATACGTATAAGAAAATAAATATTACTTTCAAATTAGAAAAAACGAGTTTCATATATGACACGTTTTTTTTATAAATAGTTTACATACCTAGCACCATAAGGTTTGCCGGTTAATTCATCATTATTTGCGGGCAAAATCGGGGAGGTGCCCGACAACCTAGACCAGCACCACAGCTGCAACAACATAAACGGACCACAAATTTCTGTTGCTTCTAGTGATGTAGCTTTGCACAGATTTCTGTACAAACATGCTAGAACAACACTCCCCCAACTAAGTCGGCTACATCTGTCTAAATCTTCTATAAGACCTAACATAAAAATATGTACGTTTGTATCTGAAGAATCAGGGAAAAGAACACCACCCAATAAAAGTAGTATGTACACCCGGGCTCTTTGAATATACGCAAAGACAGGAGCGTCATCCGGTACAGGCTTCTCCAACATCTTACGTAGATATTTTGATTTTATCTGCCCACCTCTAAAATTACTAGGCTTTGGTTTAAAACCAAGCAATTCAACACACTTGTTATGCGCATTATTAAAATCCCATTTTTTTTCTTTTCCCGTTATTGCTTCACCCTCAACTTGTAAACCCCACATTACCTGTACGTCTTGGAGGGTAATAGTCACCTCTCCAATTGGTAGGTGAAATGTGTGAGTTTCAGGACGCCATCTCTCAACAAGCGCCGTTATAAGACCGTGGTCAATTACCTTGTAACCACAGTCAAACACACCACCGAACCCCGCTACACGTATGAAGTCCATCACCCTAGGCTGAATTGGGTGATTTCTTATAATTGACCACAAATTTCGGTCAAATCTTCTCACATTCAATGTACTATCATTTGATGAGTTGTAAAACAAATGATACGCCCTGTGTTCCCTCTCCAAAAATAATAACTCGCTGTTAATTGGACCAGGAGTAACTCTCATATTCTCCATTTTATAGCGAACAAAAAAATTTCAGAACTTAAGAAATAAAAATTTAGAGAACTTTTAAAGTTTCAAAAAAAAGTATATCAAATGGAAGAAGTAGTAGGCTGTGGGTTTTAAAAGAAAGCATAAGGATGTGGCTATTGAATTAAAGGAGGAGATTGATCAAATGAAAGATGTAGAAGGTTGTGGGTTTTAAAGAAAAAAATGTTGTTGGCTTTTGTTGAAATAAGGGAACTAGGCGTGATGGGTTTTAAAGGAAAAAAGTAGCTGGCAATTATTGAATACTAAGAGTAGGTGTAAAAAAATTATTGAGCAGCCCATTCACTCACGGATTCTTTTAGGCATTCAAAGAAAGCAGTCAAAGGGAGCATTAATGGCACTGACAAGCTGGGAATGAGATTTCCGGTTAGTCAGTAAGATGTGACTACCCATTCACGGACCACAAGAAAAGCAAAACAGTTTACTTTTTGAGAAACTGGGAATGAGAATCCCGGTTAGTTAGTGACACAGACTTCTACACCAGTCAAGTGTGCCATGTGTCAATTATAAGAAAGACATCGGGAATCTCATTCCCGAATACTATACAACTGATATTAAAAAAAAAAACTTACTTTTGCTATTTTTTTATTAAAAGAATGTAATTTTGAAAAAAAATTCATTAAGACACAAGATTGGGGCATCCTTTTAAATGAAATTGTTACATCCTTTTAAATATTCTCAAAATGTTATGTGTTAATTAGCGATAGTCTAATTTCTTTTATGAATTATGAAAAAAAATCAAACTATTTTTATGTTAGAAAGAAAATTCCACATCTTAGCTAAAATCTTGTTACTAAAGAGTTTGTAACGCAAGAGTATGAGCTATATTAGGTGTTTTAAAAAGTTTTTTGTTAGGTGTTATTTAAAAAATAGTTAATTGTCTAAATTATCCTTTAATTGTCCTAAATTTATCATTTTAGTTCTTTAACTTTAAAAGTGGTATGAATGGTTATTTATGACCTATTTTATTGCGAGTTTGGTCATTTTCTAACAGTTTCCATTACTGATGTTCGTTAACCTTTAAAAAATGACAAATTTACCCTTATTTTCATTATTTATTTCATTAAATATAATTCTATTAATTTTTATTAGTTAATAGCCTTTTTATTAGGTTCATCTTCAACCTTAATAAACACTATCTCCCACCACCACCCTAATATCCGGTCACCACCACTCCAACCTTAGACACCATCACTGCTACAACCACTATAACACCCGCAAACCTTGGCTAGTCATTAGCGGGTTGGCGGTATGTGTTCAATTGCATTTTAATTATTTATGTGTTATGTTAAAGTTAATTAGTTAATTAAAGTAATTAATTTAACTTTATATATATATATATATACATATATATATATATGTGTGTGTGTTTGTTACTGGAAAGTAAAAGAAAGGAATTATGTATGGATATATGTATGGAAATATGTATGCATGTATGGGATTACTTTCCACCTCCTGCTTTGGTTAAATGAAACCATACGTATACGTGGTCTTGAACTATTATTTGCTCATATTTCTGAAAGTGTTAAAGTGTAGTGTGTGTTTTTAGAGAGAAAAACCTCCTAAGAAGAAACCTTCAAAACTTGCTTACTTGAATTTGTAGATTCAAGATTTTGTGTTCTTTAATTCAAGAAGAAGGTGGTATATGTTTGTATCATGTTACAATTCATTTCGATGCATAAATCGGTTGAAAAACATGACTATAAGATGTTTCACCATTAATGGAACTTCAAGCTCAAAGTTGATAAATGGGTTTGCATGATATGATGTTTTGATGATTTCTAGGATGTTCATGATAGTTATATGCATGATATAGAAGGTTTATACATGTTTAGAAGTGTTTTGGATCGAAAACAGAGGTTAAAATGGAAGTTCTAAAGTTTGAGTCGGCTGAAAATTTAGAGAAGATGATGCAATAATTCACGCGACGCGACGCGTCATACCCTTGGACACAACGCGTTCCCGCATTTTAGCGGATTCCCTGAATCCGAGTGAGGAAATCCGATGGGTTGATATCCGTAGCCCAAAATCCGATGGTTGAATTTGACAAGTGAAATCCGCAAGCTAGAATCCAACAACTTGAATCCGGGATTTGAAATCCGCCGGATTCTTGAAATCCGATAGATGAAATCCGATAATTGGGCCGACGCGACGTGTCCAATGATTTTCAGAATTATGAACTTTGTTTGATTGATCTTTTGATTTGTGTTTAATGTATTTATGTTATGTGGACTTATTATAGGTATTGAGACATAAATATATGTGGGTAAATATATTTTATGTTCGAGACTGATTTCGTGTTGTCGTGTTTTCAGGCAATTCAAAGACTCGTTGATATTAGACATCTGAGTTCGCGTTGATTTTGAGGTGAGTGGACGTCAATCGCGGATGGTAAACTTTATGGTTGATGTTATTGATGTGATGCATGTGATTGTAATTGGAAGATTGATTGACTGAATTGTTGATTGTGATTGTTGATTGATATCTGTTGCATGACTATTTGGCTGATACGCGCTCTTTGGATGATATTGTGTTGCGTTTGAGAAGTCAGCTACACGTATAATTGGGCTGGGCTCCTTTACTGGTTGGTTGTACAGTGATAGTCTTACAGGTGCATACGTTGCATCAGAGGGGAATTTTCACTGTGCCGACTCAGTAGAGGGCTATCAGTAAACCTTTGCTTTAGCCGGCATTGGTTATAGGTTCTGCGCCGAACCGCCGGTCTTCTTGGATATGTGATTACATACTTTGATATTGACTGTTGATGTTTGCGTTTATGCTTAGCCTCTACTCACTTAGCTTTGTGCTAATTCCCCTAAGTTGTTGCTTTTTGTAGGTTTGTGTTTTTGTGGTGTAGCATAAGGAGAAGTTGACCCTGCTCTGATATTCTGTTTTAAATGAAACGAGCCATTATGTTTTAGTAACACCAAGATAATTGTTGTTGTTTGTTTGTGAACAAATGTTTGTAAATTACTTATGTTTGGATTGTATGTTAAGAGATCTGTTTTATTAAGCTTCCGCAACGTATTTAAAAAAATGGCTTGAGTTTTCCGGTGTTACAACCATCACCCTAAATAAATAATATGATGATGATTTGTGTACAACAACTTTTTACCATACACAATAAAAAGTGCTTGTTTAGACCATTATACACTATTACAAAACTGACTTTTAGTCCCCCGTTTTCAAACTCGGTTTTAGAAAAAAGTTCAAAAAAACCGGGGCTAAAAGGTGTGCGGGCGGGACGGCGGGTGCATATGAGTAATGCGGGATTCAACCCTGTCTTCAAAAATTTTTTGTTCTCCCGCTCACGGTCCCCTTGATTATCACTTAAACAATTCATTCCCTCCTTACTAAAAATTTATTTCCCTCCTCCTCTACAAAAAAGCTACCGATTGTATTGTTCTCGAAACAAAAGTTTGCTAAAGGTTTTGTTTTGAACAATCCAAGGTTTCTAAACCAGATTCTTCTTCTCGGTTGGTTCGAACTTGCTGAAGATTTCGTGAAGGCTTTGTTTTCTGAAAGTTTTGTTTCGTTTTCTGAAACCAATTATCATTCAAACTTGAAGGTTTTGTTTTCTGTTGGTTTCGTCTTCAGTATTTGTTGAAGGTTTTGAGGGTTTCGAGTGTTGGTCCGTGAAGGCTTCGAGTGTTGGTACCGTGTGTTGGTCCCGATTTTGATTACTGAAAGTTTAGGTTTCCGTTGGTTTTGATTTTGAAGATTACTGCTGTTCAATTTCGATTCAAAGGTATGTATTTTGAGTTTGTATTTTGATTTCGATTCACAGGTCTGTTAGTCCAGAATGAATAGCTAATTGTTGGTTTTGATTTTTTGTTTCGTTTTCTGTATGGGATTTGGTTTAATAAGGTCAGTTGGGTCAATGTGCACAGTAGGTGTTTGACAAAATGCCTGAATCAAATAGTACACTTATTTAGCTTCTAAGTTATGTAAATAAGGTCAATTAAGGTAGGCTATCTCCTTCCTTTTCAATTGCTACTACCCACATGTTCTTTTTCTTCAATTTGGGTACTGATTACTCCACATTGGAGATAGGGAATTAGGAATTGGAGTAAAAGGGTGAATATGAGGTGATGAGGTATGTCCGGATGTTTGCCTCCTATAGTCTTGGCCAGACCTAGACCAAACAACGGACGTCCGGAGCTCATACCTCTAGTCAACGTCCGGACCTTCGCCTCTCAAGCGTCGTCCAGACCTTTACTCCACGACCCCCTCGGGACAAAGCATATCACAATCATTGGTAAGGCAACTTACGAATAAGAAAACATAAACAGCCACAGCCGGATGTACAGATCAAACCTGCATCACAAGGATTACTATAAGCATGTTTAAGGATTGCTTTCCCAAGGAGGACAAACACAACCCTCTAGAAGCAGCCCTACAAGAAGAAGGTCAAAGCCTAAGTCAAGTCACATCCTTGGTAGAGCACATTGATCTATGATACCAAGGGTTTGACTAAAGCAAGAGTTTGCCTTTCAGACTCCGGGTAAAAGGAAGCCTCATGTTTACTTATCAACTCTATAAAAAGGGGCACAAAGGCACCAGAAAAAGGTAAGCCAGAACTCATTCTCCACTTACTTCCTTAGCACCTCTTAACTCTTCTCTCTTATACATATTACTTACTCTTGCGCCGGAGCTTGGTCACGAGGCCAACCCCCTTCTCGTGGCGAGGCTAACCCTTGTCTGTTTTGCAGAGATCCTAGGTGTGGTGCTGGTCCGAACGTTCTACTTGATCCGGACGTTCCTGCTTAACACGTGCTGAAGTCTTTGGCCGGATGATACACAAATAAGTGAACAAGCACGCGTGGCTAATGTACGAGAAGTCAAAAACCGAGAGACGCATAATAACCTTCGGTTGGATCTGGTCGAGCATATTTCACGTATCCAACTTTCGGATAACGAAGACGAGTAGCTTTTTTAAATTTATTAATCTAGATTTAGAGTATTGTAATTTTTATTTTATTATAATAATATTTTTATTAAAATCTTATAAATTTTTTATAGAATTGTTTAAATATTTGAATTTGTTTAATATATAAATGTGTAATTAAATAAATTAAAAAAAGTGGAAAAAAGTTTGGGTTGATTTGGGAAATGCTATACTTGAGTTTTGGGTTGATTTGGATTGAGAAGGAAAAAGTAAAAAAAACTGATGTGACACTGATGTAGCATTTGGGTTGGTTTAGGTAATTGGGAAGCCTTACGGAAGGCCTAATGGTTATGTATGACAAAAAGTTGTTGTGTACAAATCATCACCTTAAACAATATCTTTTTTTCTCTCTCTTGATTATAATACAAACACTCCTCTCTCTTATTCTCTCTTGATTCCCATGTCATACTAAGACCATCCGCATCCAACCCATGTTACCCAACTTACCCCACTGTCATATCAGCATCCACATCATCTTTCACCTTCAACCCAACTTATCCCAAAAACCCCCACATCCAATCCTTTTCAACCCTATATCTTTTCAATTTTTATTTTCTATTTTTTTGTTTTAATTTAAATAATTTATTTATTGTAAAGACAATAAAATAAAAAATAATTAATAATATTTTATAAATTTCATTACATAGTTTCAAAATAAAAATAATATTTCACCTTACATTAAAAAAAAGAAGTACATAAATTAAAAAACAACTAGTATAAAATATAGTAGAGAGGAGAAGATGTGTAAAATATGTATAGGTTTAAATGGTATTTATAGAAGAGAAAAAAAGAATATATATATATATATATATATTTGACAATTGTTAAACAGTAAAAAAAAGAAAAAAAAACTATAACCCGCAACGGGTTCGTGAACTAGGTGGGATGGGAACCCGGACATCCGTGATGGTGTTCCCGTGGTACCCGACGGAACCCCACATCGGGTAGTCACTCCGATGCGGAGTGTCTAACAGTAGGAGATTCAAACACTCAAATCGAATCCACATGAAGATGAATAATAGATCTTGGACGAAGATGAAGTTCTATAAATATTCAAGTGTGGTGAAGAAAATGAACCATAAATCAAAAAAATTATAAAAGTAAAGGAGATCTACAGTTTGTTTTTGCATATCTAGTGTACCAAGTTGCAAATCACAACAATTTTTTTGAAATAATTTCCATCGAGGGTGGCTGAGGTGCTCAAAGGGTGGTGGTGCTATTCAGTGTGTGTTAGAGGTGCTCAGAGGGTGGTAGCAATGCTTAGTGGGTGACGGCGGTGCTTAGAGGACGGTGGTGGTAGCGGTGGTTTTAGGGTAGAAATAGGTAGAGAGGAGAGAGACTGAGAGAGAGCAGATAGTGTGGTAGTGATGGCGATACTTGGAGGGTGGTGGTGAGGGAAGTGGTTCTTAAGAGTTAGCCGAGAGATTGAGAGTGAAGGGGGGAGAGAGAGAGACAGAGAGAGAGAGAGAGAGTGTGTGTGTGTGTGTGTGTGTGACTGTGTGTATAGAGAGGGAGAGAGTAAGAGAGATGATATATATATATATATATTAAGAAAAAGATTAAATATAATTTTGATTAATCCAAAATTAAAAATAGATAAAAAGATCAAAACACACTTAATTTAAGTGACAGTGTGACACTAATGTTAAAAATGACCTTCTTAGTAACAAAATGAATAATACAGGACAATACATACTATTTCTAAATTTAAATGACTTAAGTGATATTCAAGATAGTTTAAGAATCATTTAGACAATTAACTTTATAAAAATTATTCAAATCTTTTTATATAGTTTATTATAAAAAATTGAAAATTCTCCCCCCAAACTTTTAATCTCTCCCCCAGGCTGCCGCCGCCCCCACCTTCCCATTTTTATTATTTTTTTTATTTTCTTTAGTATTTTGACGTATGAAGTTTTTTATATGCAATATTAAATTATTGGACAAAATGTATGAAAATACAATTAAATTTGTCTTAATTGTCATTGTATACAACTAACTTTAAATTCTTAAAAATAATATAACTAACTTTCAAAAAAATTTCATTGTATGCAAACAACTTTTTTCTGTGTCTAGTCTTTAGCTACCATTGTATACAATAAATTTTTTTATAATTTCCATAGTATACAACAACTTGCATCCAATGGGAGGATTATAAAAATTTATTGTATTATTTTTAAAAAAATAAAGTTGGTTGTATACAATGATAATTAAAACAAAGTTTATTATATTTTAATGCAATTTACCCTAAATTATTTATTTGAATATACTAAGATAAAAATAAAAAATTGAAATAATTTTTTTTGTTAAGTTGCCTTTTATAGAAAAGTTGAGATAAAATTAGTCCACGCCCAGCCCGTCACCAGATTTATTTAACATTTGTGAATTATAATTTTATAGTAATTACCCTTTTTCGTTTGAATATTCATCTTAATCATTGATATATTAACTTAATTAATATAATGTATTAAATATTTAACATAGTAATAGTTTAGTTGGTGACCGGATACAATAATAATAAATGAAACTGATTTAGTTATTTAAATTCAGAAATTACTAAGATAGTTCTTGAGATTTACAAGTCGTAACAATCTTGGTTGTTTATATCTACTGGTCTCTAAAACAGAAGTTAGTCGTGTTTTAACTAATGTATACTACCATTTGTGAACACAACCACCACCATCGACGAAATAAATCAACTTTTTTAAACCACCATTATCTGATTGCTTCAAGTCCAACATCTTCTTTCTCTTAGAATCGACTGAATCCCAATTGCCATCAATGTATTAGAACAAGAACCAATGGTTGCCACGATAACCCAAATCAGAGAAGATGAACATTTTTGGAGATAACAATAAATAACCGAGATATCTCTATATAAAAAGACAACTAACCTTTGATTTAGACTTAATTTAAATTAAAGGACCGAGATTGTGATAAAAAATGGATAGAAACTAATTTAGTAATTTTGAAACATAAATGACTAAATCAATGCTTTCCTACAAAATATATAGACTATTTAAAAGCAATAATGTGTTTGATTAGATTTTATAAAAAAAAATTAAGTTAGATTATCTTGAAGCTCTTGTACAATAATGAATTTTCTAATTAGAGTTAGTGGTCTTTTAGAACTCCATATGTTAAATGGTTCACATCCTTTTAAGAAATATAAGGGTTTAGTATCCAAAAGTGTATCGAAGTTGTCACTTTTTACAATTGTGTATATCCATCTTTCAAAACTACCATTTAATATACTCAGCTTTCTAAAACTACCATTTAATGTATGGTAACCTATAATAACAGGTCACAAATTTAACAACAGGTCAACTTTATTTTCCAATACTAAAAAAATAAAAAAATAAAAAATTTAATTATGAAGATGAAGATATCTGGGAAATTTAATTACGAAGATGAAGATATTTGGGAAACACAAAGCAAAATTTGTTTCTTCTTGATGCCTTCGTCTGCAAAATCTGGGAAACATGAACCAAATTTTCAATAGCAGGTGTTAAAATTTCCAACCTTCTTCTTGATGTCTTCATATGCTTCTTCCGGATGAAAACCCCAAATCAGTTTTCAACCCTTCTTCTCGATTGACGTTCTTCATCTACATCAACTCTTTAAGAATCGCTGAATGTTCGGTTTTGTTGTTCGATCAATTGTTCATAGATCTGGTTCTGCGATTTAGTTTTGCATTCAATTCAGTGTTGGTTTCAATTTCAGTTTCGACTTCATTTGTGAGATTCAACTTGGGTTTAAGATGCAGATGATGTTTAGTATGAAGGTACGTTTTTTGATTTAGGGTTCATAGCAATGATGGAGATCTATGCTTATCTGTTCATAATCGATTTTTCTGTTACTTAGATTCTTTGATTTATATGCTCCCATGTTTGATTATCGAGAATTGCACAGATCTGTACAAATCTCATTTGATTTGGGGTTTTCTTATTTTATCGATTCGATCTTCATCGTGTTCATCTTCATTCGATTTGGGTTTTTTGTTGTTCCTTCAATTTCTTTAGATTTTCCAGATCTGATAATTTAATTGTTCATCACATTCATTTTAGGGGTTATATGCACTTCATATTTGAGATCTGCAATATGGTATTGAGTTCATAGATTTTGAATTTATACGTTTTGGATGAATATGAAGCTGAAGATGAATATTCATCTTCAATTTTTCCAGATTTAAGATTAAAATAAATCAAAAATTCAAGAAATTACCTGCAACCTATAGATCAGGTTTCTTGATGCATCAAATAGTAGTTTTAGAAAGTTGAGTACATTAAATGGTAGTTTTGAAAGATGGGTATACACAGTAGCAAAAAGTGACAACTTCGATACACTTTTGGATACTAAACCCGAAATATAAAAGTCTAGTAACGTTCATTAAAAAGATACAAATACCGATTTTCTTAAAATTTTATCTATTGATAGTTTTAAAAAAAATTATAACACATTATAAAATAAATAAAAACTTAAGTATACAAAAGTAATACATACATTTAGAGATAGGGTAAAGGTAGACACAATATATTTAATAATTAAACTAGGGTTAATAATGGTATAAACTTTAAAATTTATACTTTATTATAATTTAACATTAAAAACCTTAATTTTATACAAAACAATACTTAATGGTTAAATTAAAACCAAACAAAACTTTACAAGTTAAACCATTATCTATCAAAAAAAAACCTAAAAAGACTTTAATATCTAACTTTAAAGTTTACATCATTTTTAAACTATATTTGTAAGAACTGAACTATTTGAAAAAATCTAAAATTAAAATTAAAATAAGTTGTAAACATTAAGATTTAATGCTTAAAACAATCACATAGCTTGAGTCATAGACGATACAAATAAAGGAAGCATAGTTGTTAATAAGTTCGATCTTGATCTTAAGATTTTTTTGATTTTACAATTTTATTTAGCTAAAAGGTTCCGATCCTTGGTAGGGTTTTTGCAGACATAAGATCTTACGTAGGATCCTGACCTTGATCATAAGATTTAGGGTCATGATCCGGCTCGATCCTGCTTTACTAGATTTAGTCAAATAAAATTTTACAAATAAGCTAATTTTGTAAATGTAAAATATAAAATGAATATCCCGTAAATTGATATATAAAAGTAGTTTCATAAAGTTTTGGGTTTATCATTCAAAAATATATATCTACAATATCATTATTGCTAATATAACATTTTTAAGAGTTGTATTCTTCTACTAATATCATGTTTAAACTTTGATTTTTATATTAATTTATCATAAGATTACCATTTGATATTCATTATTATACATATAAAAGAAACTAAGAAATCGTAGTATGATATTACAATCTTGTTCCGATCTTATAATTCCGATACTTTGATAACTGAAATAATGCATTATAAAATCCCGATCTTAACAACCTTGGAACGAAAGATTACTACTTGGTAGTAGGTTAGGTTTGGTTTTTCTTGACTCACTTTTTCAAACGAAGAGCAAAAATCAAAGTTTTTGTCTATACTTTTCTCTAAAAGTCATGTACTTAAGATAATAATTATATTTATAGCTAAATGTAAATATGATTAAAGATTAATAATTATTACAATATTTTTATTTATTTAAATTTAAATATGTAATAAACTCCTAACTATAAACTTTTAAGAAGAGAATCTATTTATTTTACATAATTCATTTTTTACATAATCCATTCTTAGAATTAAAATGCATCTAAGAGGACTAAGAAAAGGGCAAACTGCATTTAAATGTAACGAATTTTGGCTAAGTTACAATTGTATACAACGAATTTTAAAATTTGTTAAAAATACAATCAATCCTCTTATAACTGCCATTGCATACACTTCCCTATAAAAACCGGTAAACAACCGGTTATTTTTTATATTTTCTGATTTTTTTATTCAAATATATAAAGATCCTTTGAAGATCTGCACAAGCTCTTTCCCTTCATCTCCCCTTATTAAACAAACTTCAAACTCTACCACCGCCCTCTCAAGATGGTTTGAAGATATATACACCCTAGATTAAAATCCACTACCGCCTCTCAAGACCAGTCTCCTTCGAACCACCACCACCAACGTTTCCTCCGAACCACCACCATCACCGCGTAGCCTTTAGAACCAGCACCATAATCGTCGCCTTCGAACCACCCACTTGCGTTGTCTAGTTCTGATCTGAAACTTTGTGGATTTCTTGTGTCAAAACCATCACAATTGCCGCTGATTCAAAAGGGTTTCTTGATATTAGGGTTTCTTGCGTCGCCTACCATCATTGTCGAGATCAGATCTGACACTTCATCTGGTAACCGCCGCCGCCATCGAGTTCTGGGTAACCACCATCGTCGCCGCCGTAGCCTTCATGATTTAATGTTTTATTTTTTCTTCATCTCCAGATCTAGTAGTTTACGATTTAGGTTTTCATTTTTATTCTTCTTTTGATCTATTAGTTAAGATTTAGGTTTTCAATGTTTAGGGTTTTTATTGTTCATTTTCAGATCTACAAACACATGATTTAGGGTTTTTTATTGTTCTTCATCTTCAGATTTATTAGTTACGATTTTGATTTCTTGAGTTGTTAATTATGAGTTGCTATATACATGTTATTCATCTAGTTAAAGTATGTATAACTCTTCATAAGTATCAAGTGGGATTTTTTGATTTAAAGACACCATGATGATGAACTGATAATACATCAAGAACAACCAATTAGAAAATAGAAAATTAAAATAAGATGACCTGTAGTTCATGTTGTGTTTTATATACAATGTGGTAAATAAGGAAGCTTGTTGTATTATATTTAAAATTTTGAAGTTGATTGTATACAATGGTAGCTTAGCTAAAGTTCATTGTATTCTGAAGCAGTTTGCCCCTAAGAAAAACAAGAACCTACCAAAATAATTTTTTAAGATATGATTTCTATCGACATCAGTAATAAAATAGGATTAAGGTCACTAAATAACATCTTATTTTTTTAAGATCATGAACGTAACTAATTTATTGTTTTATTATCCAAATATATAATTTACTTTGTGATAACTTGTTAAAGTAAGTAAACATTATAATTTTACGATTATTGTTTTGGCTCACACCGGACTTCCCACCACTAGATCATTATCAAACATTAGGGACTTAACCGGAATTCATTCCAGGTGGTGATGGTGTGGTCAGATTGGTTGCATGATTGGACATCCTTGCCGTATTTGACATGAACAAGTAGGTATTAAATCATGCAACCACAGCCGATCAGGTGTCCGATCCGACCCTGCCATCACCACCAAGAAGGATTTCATTCAGGTCACCACGGTTTCCTATGATCCAAAGGTGGGACTTCTGGATAGAGGCAAAATTCTAATTGAAAAATTCAAGTCCTTGTTACTTTTATAATTAACTACAAAGTAGGTTACCTATTTGAACAACCAAAAATAAATTACCTACATCGATATTTAAAAAATAAAATAAAATGCTATTCAGTGATCTAACCCTTCAAACAAGCAATAACACTATAATAAATATGTAATTTTGAGGGCAATTGTACACATATAGAAAATTATGATAATGTTTACACATACTAGCTTAACACTCCGTGTATAACACAAGAGATGATTAAAGTCAATTTTAAACGTTTTAGGTTTTTAAGAGTACAAATATAAATAGAAATTACAATCGTAAAACATACATAGTAATATAAAACGTATTCTGAACATAATTGTCTTCTGTACAATTTCTTAACCGTGATTTCTTTGTATGAGGTGAAGATTGTCTCAATAAAGGTCTATTTGAAGATGATAAAGAGGTTTGTTAATTCTCCATAATTGATAGCTATCAAAATGAAGAAGAATCAGAGCAACATGTGTGATCTTGAAGTGCAACAATGTTTATAGAATTAAGATATAAATTACTATAATAGTTACGATCCTCCAATTAATAAACATCCATATTTGAAAAGTAATTTAAAAATAAAATAGTGGGAGGCTAATATTTCAATTCACGCGGTGGTGGTTTTAAACAGTTTTAATTATTTTTAAAATAAAGATGTTTTTAACTACATATATTGCATTGATAAATTTCTAAATTTAATGTCACTATTTACATATATATTGTTGGATAATAAACATATATTGTTTAATTACGAAACTAATCACCTAGAAATATGAAAAGTTTGAAAATGTTAAAAACTTTACTATCTTAAATTAGTTTGAATTTTAAATAATCACTTTTGATATAAGAAAAATGATATATATTGAAAATAGAAAGTTGTGATTGGTAATTATTATGAGTTTTTTAGAAAATTTGCGAAATAGAAGGTTGTCATATATCATTTTCTTTTAATAAGATTATTAGATTAGATAGATTAAATAGTTGTAGAAAATATTTGGGAACTCATTTCCAAAAACTAATAATTAATAGAAACAAGATTTTTGTTTCACGGAAAGTATAATTAACCAAAATATTTGATCAAGTTTATTTAGTAAAATCCAAACGTACACAAATGTCAAACTTATATATGATTAATCGTTAACTACACCGTTTTAACATTGAAATAAATAAAATTACAATTAGTTTACAAGAATTACAAAAGTCCTCGTTAACTGATTGCAGAAACCAAGCTTCATACCCATGCATGCAAATGAAGATCAACTTCAAACGACTGGAACGTATTGAATCTTGATCTCAGAAACGGTGGCATCATCGGTCCCTGCTCGCGGCATTAAAGTCACCAAAACATACTCATCATCTTCAGCTTCAATGTCCTCCAACAACTCCGTGATTCCAAACGCCGCCCCACTCGTCATTAACATCTTGTCGCCATGGCTATGAGGAACCTGTGCGAAAGTGCCTGCAAACTCACTTGCTACCGCGGTGGTCTCAATTCCATCATCGACGTCATTCACTAACACATCAAATTTGAAAAACACATCACTTTTGAATGTGATTCCATTCAAAAACAACATCTCATTCGCTTTCTCCTTTTCGGCCTTAGTTCTGTTCACAGCTGGCCTCTTCACAAGAACCTTCACTATCTCGTCTAACTTTAGTGGAAACTTTATGTCTTCCACCTTCTTCACAGTTCCCATAGACTTAGTTACAACTTTGGACCCTTTAACACGAGGGTTCGGGCGATTTTGGAGCCATGGAAGCCCGGTTCTTTCAAAATCATATCCCATTTTTTTAATGTCTAGACAATCTTTGTTGTATACACGAACAAGTTCTTCGTTTTCGTCGTAAAACACATATGATGCATTTAGCCAATCTTGAGAAGTTGGTTCTAAATGTCCTTTAGGGTTCATGTCTTTCCAAATTTTCCACATTCGGTCAACGTTAGAATGATGAGCGTAGAATAGTGGGTCATACCCAGATGAGTAAAGGTTTCCCATGTCCTCATTGTTGGACATTCTAGGATTACCCACCCATACATGCATGGAAATATGGGCCCCACGCTCTATGGTCCCAACAAGTGTGTTTGTAGCAGTAGGGTCGGTACCAAAAAAACTATCCGTGTCAGTGGCGCTTGTGACCATTTGATTGAACATTGTAGATAGATTCACACTTACTTGGTCTATACAAGAAAGACCACTTTCTGTTCCTCTAAATTGTAGATCAAGGATAGATGGAGGTAGGTGTGTGGCATTTCTATAAGGGTCAAATAAAGGGTTGGACCTCGGATCCTTGTCCGGACCTGGGGCCTCAAACATGGCCGGAATCATCATTCCGGTAGGATGATCCCAGTTCCAGTATGGTAAAGCGAAAGTTGGATCATTAATCAACTTTCCTAATATCCTCTCGTAAAAGTAGAGGTACCAACGATGGTAAGGATAAAACAGCCAGTTGTTGTGAACTTGGATTTTTAACTCCGGATGATTATTCATTCCTTGATTATAAGCTCCGTTACAATACGCGCAATGAATCATGCCTTGTTGCTTCCAACTATGTGGATGGTCGTCAGGGAGAGCTCGCATGGCAGCTAGTGCTGCTTGATACTTAGCGATGTAATCGGAAGTGACCCTTTGCGCCGCTGGTCGGACTCTAAGAACAGGGAATTCAGGCAAGACATAAGGTTTCGGTTTTGTAGACGAGGATGGAGGACAACAAGTTAAACCCCTTACAGCGTTTTCAGGGAACGATACACCATCGTTGGCGGTAACGCAGTCTGAGATGCTGTCTGGAGCGGTGATCGGATATGCCAAAGCTGGTGGCGGAAGGGAGGTGAAGTTGGCGGCTCCGTAGAGGCCGCCGAGACCCAAGAGCAAGTTTCTCCGGTCCATATTTAATGACGTTTTGTTGTTGTCATCATTGGTAGCATTGCATGATACTTTGAAGCTATGGGAGCAAGTTTTGGATAATAATAACGGCTGCCGGAACAAGGTGGTGGTGTTTCCGACGTTGGTGGTGGTGGTGGTAGTAGGAGTGGAAATACTCCAAGAAGACATCATCTTTGGTTGGTGTTTATGAGAATCCTAAACTAAGCTCCAATTATATATGGGAAATGCTTAATTTAATATATATGACAAATATTATACCTAACCTTAGAGTCAATGAACCAATTTGAATCAAAATAGTTGCTATTCAAGAATTAAAATAACAATTTGGGCTATAGTTTTACAATTTTTTATATTTTTAAGAAAACGATATATATATATATATATATATCTATATATATAGAGAGAGAGGGGGATGGTTCAAACGAGAACTGTTTTTTGTACGAGAACTGCAAAAACCAATCTTGGTCATTCAAGTGGTAAGAAATTCATAGATGAAGAGCGTGGGGGAATCGATTGTGCGAAGGTGCATGTAAGGAATTCATGGGTCGACAATCCAATTGAAGAAGGGGGAATTGGTCGGCTAAGATTGGTTCTCATAATTCTCGTACGAAAAACAGTTCTCGTTTGAACTTTTGCCTATATGTATATATATATAGGGTAGAGATCAAGTAAAAAGGATTTTATGGTAAAAAGGGTAAGAGGCAACAATAAAAATCATTTTTATTGATTAAAACAAGTTTTTTATCGATTTATTTTTGATTAGTCCAACATATTTATCACTTTTTACAAAGAAAAGAGATTTTCAAATACAGATTTTGAAACCAAAATTTTAGAATAATTTGTTGATAAACAAAATGCTTTCATCTAAAAAATGATGAATATGTTAGATTCATCAAAAAAAAATCAATGAATAACTAGTTTTAATCAATAAAGATGATAAACTAACCATTATTAGTTGATGTATATACTAAAAAATTATCATTAATCATCTCTCTTACACTTTTTACTTTAATTTTCTTTTTATTTGATCTCATCCCTATATATATATATATATTGAAAAGTTTATTTGAGAACCGTTTTTTATTACGAGAACCGTGAGAATCAATCTTAGCCGTTTAATTCTCTCTCTTTCAATTGGATTGTCTACTCATGAATTCCTTACATGCATCTTGCTATACTCAATCCCCACATGCTCTTCATACATGAATTCCACTTACTAATTAAACGGCTAAGATTGTTCTTACGATTCTCACTATAATAATTATTCTCAGATGAATTCTTATATTCCATATAATAATTAGTAACCACCTCACTATACAAAAAGTCATTGAATTAAACCACTATAAAAAAGATGAAGGTAAAACTAGAAGTGCATGAAATACAACCACTACACTACACACCCACTTGTCATATTGAAACTCACAATGACCATATATATCTACGATTAAAAATATTCGATTGCTATAGTTTTATAACAAAATGCTGTACTCTAATATTTTAAAATCCTTAAATGCAAAAAATAAAAAAATGTCTAAAAAAATAATTGTTTATATACATTCAAGTTGCCAAATTAGATTATTTAATTTTGGTAGGACTAGTAAACCCTCCTTTTAGTGACCATCGTCGACCACGTGAAATTTTCTGAAAGAAAGCAAACAATAACACGTCAAATAAAGACGTTGGCGACTTTTCTACAAATTTCTTTGGTTAAGCCTTTTGATTTTAAGGGTAGAATACTAGGAATCTAGGATTGTAATGGAGCTTGATCGAGTTTTAATTTCTTATATTTGAGCTTAAGCTTGATGATGGCTCGGTTCAATTCAATTGTCATAATATTAAGAGGGTGTTTGAGATTGCGTTTAAAAAATGATTATCTGATTATTGTGGTTTTAAATCGTAGATAATTAGTTTAAAGTGTTTGGGGTTGTGTTTTCAGAAATCAATTATTTGCGTTTTGAAGTCTACAAAACACACTTTTGAGAATCTACTTTTGAGTTGCTTTTCAAACTGATTATTTGATTATTGTGATTTTACTCTTTAAAATCAATTAATCTACTTTGCTATGCACTCAAAAAACTGATTATCTGATTATTGTGATATGAATCAGCATAATCAAATCCAAATACTATTATTCAGTAACACGTTTTCTTACAGCTGATTATCTGATTCTGATTATTAAAAACGCATAATCTATTTTCAAATCGCAATCTCAAATACCCCTAAATAATAGGGTTTAGTGTAATGAATGTAACGAAATTTGCATATTTAATATTCTATGTAAGAAAGAAAATATAATAAAAGGTAAATATTTTATTTCCGAAAGGTACATTATGTATAATGCGACCTAAAGTCAAAGGTTAAGTAAGTCATTTTTGTTTTTTATTATCTTATTATGTTTTTTATTTTATATTACATTTTATTATTATTATTATTATTATTATAACTCGCAAACAAGCCCCTACCCGTCCTAAATCTCTATCTCCCTCTCCGTCTCTCTCTCTCTCTCTCTCTCACACACACACACACACCCTATCATCTCCTCTCTCTACATCATAAGTTCATAACACCACCACCAACGAACACTGTCGTAGGAGAAGACCACTGTAACCACCACCGCCCACTCTCCCTAGAAAACCACCACCACCATCATCCTTGTGTGCGATTAGGTTCGTCACCACCACCTACGTGCAACCAATGCTGGAAAAGACCTAAGAATATTGTTCAAAGGCAACTTTACTTTATTCTGTCGATGGAATCTTATTATGAGTTCATCGATTCTGATTAGGAATTTTAGGGTTTCATTATCTAGAATGTTCATCATCGTGAATCGTCATCTTGAATCCATTTTTAGGGTTTTATTTTCCTGGGTTTTGAGATCTACCAATCAATTTTAGATCTACCCTTAGCGATGAAGATGAAGAAAAAGTCTAGATCTACAATGATTTTTTAAATTGAACCATAAGATGAACATATTTTTGCAGATCTTGAACATAATAAAAGAAAACCCACATGACGAAAACCCTAGATTTTAGGAAGAACAAACTCAATGGATATGGCATCGAAAACACATAAGACAGAAAAATAAATATTGGTGGTTTTCAAAGTTTGATTCAAGCGATTTTGGTGGTGTCCGACAGAGGTGGTCTTCGAAAAAAAGTGGTAGCTAGCAGCTGGTGTTCTTGCATGGTTAATGAACACTTAAATTATGATAATAATTAAAATAATAAATAATAATAAACAAATGGTTATAAGATAATTAAAAAATGAAAATAAAATATTAAAAATATCAAAGGCAACCTACATGTCACATTACACAAAATGTAACTTATGGCAACAAAATTACATTTTATTGGCAATTTTTTCTTCCTTACATAAAATATTAAACTTGGCAAAGTTCGTTACATTTCGATGCACTAAACCCTAAATAATTATATTATTAGTATTAACGTTACTCAACTTGATACTTCTGTGTTCAATTTGATACTTTTGAGCTCGGCTTAAATCGACTCGTAAAGAATTTATGATTATTGTGTGTGTGTATAAACGTAAATATGTTGAATGACGCAAGCTTTATAAGGTTGAATATTTATTATTTGAGCTCAACTTGACAACCTACTTAAGTGTTTGGCTCGAGCTTACCTTTACTTCAACTGAGCCGGTTTCAAGTATTCTTCAAAATAAATTTCAAATAATTTTGCAAGTTAGCTTGACTTGATTACACCTTCATAATTCACCATCTTGTCATACCTGAAGGAAAGACATGCATGCTACAATACCCACACACAACGGAAGTATGATGTTTAAAAACAAGTTTCCGGGTATTCAAAAACCACATGCAAGCATTTCCTTTAGTGATCTCTACTACAAAAGAAGTATAAAAACAAGAAGAATAGAAACAAGAAGGACTAAAAACAATACCTTTGATGTCTTTGATGGAAGAGTGGAAAGTGAGGATGCTAGAGTGCAAGATGAACTCTTCTACGAGTATCCATACCAAGTTTGTGAGATTCCGTCTTGCTATGAGCCAAAGCTTCGACATTTTCCTTGAGTGTAAGTTTCTGGAACAACACTTGAAACTTCAACCACCACTTGTGCACTAACTCAACTCTTGTAATAGTTCAAGTATGCTCTCAAGCGTGTGTATTAGTTTTTTGGTCAAAGTTCCAACACAAGAGTAAAGTTTTGTTTAAATAGGCCCTCTAAAAGCTCAAATGGCACTAGGGGTCGGGCAAGAAGGCTTGTTTTGATTGGACCAAATAAAAGGTTCAATAAAATCAAAGTGTCAGTTTGAATTCTTTCTTCACGGGCTCTCACGGGCCGTGAAGCCCTCGTGAAGACCACGCCCCCACGACTACATGTCCAGGTAGTGAAGCCTCGTGTAAGGTTTCACTTCACAACCTCTTCACGACTCATGAGGGCCTGTGAAGGTCGTCAAAAACCCTAATCTTATGTTTCTCTCTTGTTTGGATAGTGTTGTCGGAATCTAATCTTGGTGTGTGACTCTAATAGGCCCGTACTTCATTAGTAGTGATGCTAGTATACGTGTATCAGTTGACAGACACCAAAAATACCAACCTTATACAACATCCATGAATATTCATGTTAGAGGAAACGAGATGGGAAATGCAGTTGGTGGGGATGGATTCGCCACTTTGGGGTGGAGAGGGTATCATTCCACAACATGGGGGTGGAGATGCAAAGAGGTGTGCTCAACATAAAATACAGTCTCTCTTCCTTTCTTTTATTTCTTTTTTTAATATTTAATTAATTAATTAGGTATTGGGTAGGTCTCTTGCACCCATCACCGTGATGGTCTACTGATCTTCTTGACCCCACTTCCCTCTTTAAAAAATATGGGAGGTCAAAGTTTCAAATATTAGGGGCTTCAATCAAGGGTTTGTCAAGGAGGGTTGTTTATAAAAAGGTCACAGGTAACAGCGTACATCAGATTCAAAGACTCGCATCCCTGGTGGAATTGAACAGGAAAAATCCTTTATTTTAAACAAATTAGGTATTGTGTGAGTCTCATAACTTGGTATTGTAAAAAGTAACCATTACATACTGAATAGTAAGAGAAAAAAGAACTAAAGTGACGATGTGGTGAATGTGGGGCAAAGTAAGAGTTGCTACCACTCTTGTAACGTCCCAAAAAAAGTTTCACAATGGATACGAATCAAAGGTTAACACTGGAATAAAAATACTATAAATGCTAATTACATCCCAAGTAAATGTTAAAACTAAATTCTTGAATTCAAACACAGTGATTGTTTAGAACATAACTGGAATTGAATTTGTCTAATAAGCCGCGAAAGCAAAGTTGAGGATGAGCTATCAAGAACGAGTTGGAGCCCCGCCGTGGTCACTACCTGATAAGATAGATAAACAACAACCGTAAGCATAAGGCTTAGCGAGTACGTTACTTACAACTAACCCATTCATCATATTGTCAATTTGTTTCACATAATCAACATCAATCATTCCCGCTATCGTGGTAGTCGGTCTCATCATTCCTGTCACCGAAGTGAACAGTCTCATCATTCCCGTTACCGAAGTGAACGGTCTCATCATTCTCCTCACTTAAGTGAACGGTCTCATCATCCAGTAAGACGCATCAACTCAATTAACACATACAACATATCAATCATGTATATCATCAGTTTAAAATTGGAAGTAAGAGTACTCACCTGTTCGTTGCTTAGTTACATGATAATAGTTTAGCAGTTCACTTGTGTTTACCCGTCAATCGGTGGTCACCTACACACATCTCTAATAAATCAGTACTGGGTACAAGTCCCTTACTTATTTTGTACAATATTTGAGGTCCTAGGTTGGAACTTAACACCGGGTTTCATAAGTCGGATCACACCCAAGTTTGTAAGTCGGACCACCACCCATAAACATCATTAAGTCGGACCTAAATTTCGGAACATATGGAAATTCTCAAAAGTCGGACCAACAGTTTATGCATAAGTCGGATGAGGTCCCCAAAGTCGGACCACACTCACAAGTCAAAAGTCGGACCATGCTATATACATATATAAGTCAGATGGTATAAAGGTGTAACGCCCCAAAGTTTAAAAGTTGTTATGGCTAAGTGTTACAAAAGATTATAGGTGTTTATAAAACTATAGGGGCTAAAGCTGTCAGATTAAAAGATGATAAGTCCAGGGGCTGTTTAGCAATTCTTAGAAAGTATGTATATATATATATATATATATATATATGTGTGTGTGTGTGTGTGTGTAGTCAGGTTTGACTTTAAAAGTCAAACCCATAAACATTCTCCAACCACTTCACTAGCAGCCCATTTTCCCTCATTTAAATTGATCAAGAACAGTTGATTAAGGTGTTTCAACAGCTTACAATCAATCTGGAGTAGCAAGGTATGAGTTTTGTTTGAGTTTTTATGTGTTATGGGTCAAGAAAGTGATTTCAAAGGTGAAATCATGGATTGGTGATTGTAAGTGTGTTTGTAGTTGTTATTTGATAGTTCCAGATGTTATAACATGGTTTGCAAGTGCTGGAAAACACTTGTTTTGAGTTTAGATGTGATTTTGGTCGGAAAACAAAAAGGCAGTCGCGAAGCTGCCGCTGCAGTTCATAGGGCACGGGTGTGCCTTTGGGGGTACGGCCGTGCCAGGTGGGCGTGACCGCCATTGTTCTTTAGGTCCGGGCGTACCCGGGCACGGGTGTACCTCTATAGGGTACGGGCGTGCCTGGCCCAGTATGCCCATGTTGGAGCAGGCCTTGTGTTGGGCCTAGAATGAAAGTCACGGGCGTGCCTTGAGGGGGGGCACGGGCGTGCCTGGCCCTGTTCAGCTTTAACTGTCGAGCAGAGTTGTAAGTATTGATGCAAAGATTGTATATTGCTCGTAGGCAATAAGTGATGACGTACTTATGGCAAAGTGCGGCCGAGTTAGCAAAGGTTAACATCTTACACGATCACGAGGTGAGTGTACTAGTCCTTTAGCATGTTTAGCATATGGCTATGATCTAGATGAACAACATGATACCTGTATTGTGAGATATGAATGCTACATGTATACAATGAAAGTAAGCTTGATACAAAATATATATGTGAGGTGTAATCTTGTACAAAGAACAGTATTATGATATACAGCCACTCAGATGGTGTAACTGTACACCAAAGCGGTATAAGTATTTATGAGTCGGTATATGTAGTTGTGCACTAGAATATATAATCAGACATGATATGTTATGTTATGACCAGATATGCTATGCATACGTGAGCAGATATGATATGTTATGTTATGATCAGATATGCTATGCATATGTGATCAGATATGATATGTTATGTTATGACCAGATATGATATGTTATGTTATGACCAAGTATGATAGATTATGTTATGCCCATATATGATATGTGATACTAGTACAAGTGTATAGTTATGTCGCGAGCATAACTATGCATAAGAACAGAGACATGATATACAGTGAGCTGTATACCAATAGCAGCGGGGATAGGCTACACACGTGAGGTGTAGATAAGCTCGGCACAGAGGATACTCAGCACGTGCAAACGTATATCATGTTTTTTAAATAAGTATAAGGACATATTTGAGAGTTTAGAGTGTTTAGAGGGATATATATGTAATAATGGTTTTTGTAAGGATATATATATGTAATTAAGGAAGTTTGCAAGGATATATATGAAATTATCCCTTAAATATTAGAGGTGTTTATAAAACAAGAGGGGCTAAAGCTGTTAGTTTGAAAGATGTCAAGTTCAGGGGCTGTTTGCTAATTCTTAAAAACTACTTATATATATGTAAATGGAAGTTTGACTAAGTAAGTCAAACCACCATCTTTGTACAACCACCTTTCAAACAGCCCATTTCCACGTGCTCTTGGTTCAAATCAGCAAGATTATAGTGGTATAACATCTTGCAAGTGATTCCTAATAACAAGGTATGTGTTCTTGATTGTGTTTTGTGTGTTTAGGGTCAAAAAGGTGATTTTAAAGGTGAAATCATTGATTGTTGTTAGTAGTGGTGTTTTTAGTTGATGTTTGGCAGTTTCAGATGTTGTAATATGTTCTACAAGTACTGGAAAATAATTGTAATGAGAATTGGGTCAAGAATAGCAGCTGTGTTCTTCACAAAAAGTTGTAGGTTGGTCATGTACACGGCCCGCGTACATGTTTTTAAGACGGTGACAGGCCATGTAGGTAACATGGTCGTGTAAAGTGTAAGGTACACAGCATGTGTAGGGTTACACGGCCCGTATAGAGGTCAAAGGTGGTGACAGGCTAGGTAGGGTTACATGGTCGTGTAGCATAAAGGGTACACGGCCCGTGTAGGGTGATGTGTCAGCACGGGCCATGTGGCCAAGAGAGGTCATGTAGTGTACAGGGTACATAGCCCGTGTATGCCCATTTTCAGCGCGGTTTGATTAGTTTATAATGTTTAGCTTATGCTCTAGAACAGGAAGGCCTGTATACTTGACAACACAAGTTACTTGTTTAGCATAGTACTTGGTTATCAGGTGAGTATACTATTCCTTTTGTACAATTAGCATATGTATGCAGTAGTGAACGGTATGATATTTGTGTTATGTGATATCCTTGTTATGTGAGATAGTTTTGATATGTATATATTGAACAACATTAGTGTATAGCTATGCAGGTGGTATAACTATACACAAGATTAGTATCAGGGTACATAGTTATGGACCAGAGCAGTAAGAGGGTGTACAGCTACGCTGTATACCAGAACAGTAATAGTTTATGCAGGTTTGCAGGTGTTATAGCTTGGATGCGAGACGTCCTAAGGAGACTTTACTTCTGTATGTAACGCCCCAAAACCAAATTTAAAATATTAAGATCAAACACCTATAAGTGTTCGCATCTCAGGGTTCATCATAAAAGCGGAAGCAATTTGTTTGAAAACTTGACGTATCAATAGATACTCACATAAATACTGTCATAAGTTTGGTACCAAAAACTTAATATTTACAAACCAAGCGTTAATTTCAAAGATTTTAACAATTGGAAGTCAAACCAGAGCTTTGCCCTTGCCTTTGATAAAACCTGCAAAACATTTTAAAAATAGTATCTGATAAGCTACGAGAGCTTAGTGAGTAATCTAAACATAACATCGTATGAGCACACGTATACATTCACATGAAGATAATACACGCATGTCTGGCAATTAAAGCTAGCCTCTGGTTCTAGACCCAGGGCAGCATCGTAGGTCACAGTACTGTACCGCATCTGAGCCATACTGCACATAGCAGTACGCTTACATATTCACATGTATAACATAGCATGTTAGCAATCTGATATGAAACTACACATGATGCTGATATGAAGTGAAGTCTAGAAGACTCACCTTATAACTGTAATATGCAATACTTCACAGATCACTGATGCAGATAATATGTCAATCACCTCCTATATCAACAATACATAAATAATACATAAGTCATTCTAATCTGAAATAGGGCCTACACGGGCCATGTCCCTCCTATGCTACACGACCTAAGCTGGCAACATGGTCAGTGTGGTCTAGTGACCCTACACGGGCCGTGTACCTCTACACGAGCCGTGTACCACTCATGCTACACAACCATGTAACCTTACATGGTCCTATGACCGCCTTGCACACTACACGGGCCGTGTACCTTTTATACTACATGACCATGTATCCTTACATGGCCCTGTGACCGCCATAACTACTACACGGCCGTGTACCGCTACACGGGCTGTGTACATAACAATCCAGCAGACTATTCTTGCCAAGAACAGTCGGACTTCACCAAGAAATCCCATAGTTTCTTCATAAACTGATTAGAGGTGTTTTCCTACACCTCCTACAACTGATATACATAATCTAAATCATATGAAGCAATCCTAACATGAATTCACTATTGAATCATGTGTTTATTCTTACAAAACATCAAAAACAAAGGTTAGAACCTTACCTTGAGTTGGATACTTGTTATGTTCTTGCTATAGGCTCTTGATACACTGATTGCTCACTAAAAAGGAGAGATTTGAGGGTTGCTATGCATATGATCGTGGGTTGCAGAAGCTAAAACAAGAACTTTGACTATTTTGTCAAAGTTGGTACATTATATATAAATATAGTTTCAACAATTGCCATAACAGCCCCCCGGACTTAATTAACTTGAAATCTGACGGTTTTAGCCCCTCTAGTTTAAAACCACATCTTATCGCGTATATCCATTTATAAGTCGGGTAACACCTTTTACTTTTCTTGTATAAACTTAATAATAAAATTCTGGGTGTTACAACTCTTCCCCACTTGAAATGATTTCGTCCCCGAAATCAACTGCCGAAGAGTTCTGATTAAATTTCATCCTTTTCTGTTCAAGCCCTCATACATACTTTGACCTCTTTCTACGCTTTTACCGGTCCTTGACCCATCTACTCTGTTTATCATAGATTTAACTGCTAAACATCTTCTGAGATATAATATATGAAACGTGTTCTAAATTTATAACAACTCTTCTGATAACTCTGATCTATAAACGGCCATTCCCCTCATATATAGTAATTTTGTACAACCATTCGAATTTCAGACTTAATTTTTCCTCCTTTCTGAATCTGATCACGTCTTTCCACAGTGATACTTTCAATAATACATACTTCTCCACTGAAAGTGATGTGATGATCTCTGTTTATCTGTAAAACCATTCTGTCTATTCTAGGCGTCAAACAATCTACTACATACCTTTTGAATCTGTTCTGTCTTTCGCTGTATCATTTCTGTGCTACCCCACACTTTCTGACCCACGTCACTGAATATACTGAAGTTTGACAGTAATATCATACAATTTCATACATTGGCATCCCGGTACTAAACCTGTATCTGTTGTAATACAAAACTCTGTCAAGCAAATATGTACCCCAGTTTTCTTCTGACTTAATAACAAAATCATAAAACATGCTTTCCATCATCTGTATATTTCTTTCATTCTGACTGTACTGAGATGAAGCTTAATCCTTAACTTATATGAAATCTGTTTCGAATTCTAGTAATGGATCTAATATAATTGTCTGAATCAATAAAAACTGACATGCTATGACATATCACAATCTGTTTCACATACACATCTGCTAACTGTTCTGATTAATGAGTTTCTCTAATGAAAACCACATACATACTTTTATTTAGCCTGCCTACAATCACTCATAACACTTTATAACCTCGTAGGGTTTTTGGGTAATTTGGCATTCAGGTTTATACTAATATTTCCAGATATAATTTCTGACATTTGGCTTTCTTTCGTACACATTTATAAGTATTTCTCCACTTATTTGACTATATCTTGTTTCATACCCGGTCACCAATAATCCACCCTCAGGTCTTTATACAATTGGTAACTTCTGACTGAACAGAAAATCTAAACTTGTGAGCTTCATTTAGCTGTGTCTGACCTGCATCTCTCTAACCTGATACTCACATACGGCTTTATCTAATCAGTATATCACGACTGTTTTTAATCGGATTTATTTCCTGTCATTCTCATCCATTCCTTAATATACTTTTCACTTTTGATCTCTTTTCACTGAACTGTTCTTATCATTTCTGAGTAAGAGTGTCGTCACTGTCATCTAGATAATTGATTCATACAAGTATTATTTCTGATTTCCTGTTCAAACTGTCGGCTATATCATTAGCCTTACCCTGAATAACATAATATTCTACTCACGATCTTCACTGATTCTGACCAGTGTTTCTGTCACCTTTAAAGGTCTTTCTCATTCAACAATTATTACTAACTTTTAATATTCTCTTGTAAACAACTCTATACATAAAGAAATACCTAATCTCATCATATCATACTGAATGCTACCGTAGCGCACTAGCGGTAGTCTTACACCACCTATGAATGCTATTGCGGTGCACCAACAATAGTCTTACATCCACATATCCACTCACTATTGAGGTAATATCCTTACGTATCATATAACTAACATACCATATATACTACTATTAGGTGTAAGTCTATATATTCATTCTCATACGATTGAATTGTCTAGAAGTGTAAATAATAACTCTGCCCCTCTGTATCCATCTAAAACACTGTACTGTTATCACACAATGCTATCGTCTCTTCAGTCGATTCAGGTAGTGCAAACTGTTGCTTCACATAATTATGCAATTAATCCCATCCAACTGTTGATTACTGTCGGGTTCTTTGGCGGCCTTCAATTCATCACCTTCTCTACTTCTCAGAATTCATCTTGATCCCATTCCTTACATCTTAAATTCATATTGAAAACTTAACATATAACTAATTTCTGCTCTGTGTCACTAAAACTTTTCAAACATGATTCTCATGATCTGATAAACTTCTAAAATAATTACATATATAGTTGAAGAACACAATTACTGACTTACTTGATATTGACTTATACACCCTATTCAATTAATACATAATCACTGCTGGTGCGTTAGCAAGGCTATCAGGTATCATAACTACTTCAAAACATCTATACATTTCTGAACATAATTTAAGGAATACTATCCCTTCTGATCTCAGGCTGAAGAAAATCCGACCCGGAGTCAGCTTTGACAACCACTTTACCCCGTTATAACTGATCAAGTAATTCTCATATTCTGAACACCGGACATATATTCATGATCATTTTATTGAGCTTACAATACTTAATACACATAACATAAATACTCATCATGAAAATCTATCGAGTCTTATAAACCCCCACATGTAAAAATTCTTGAAACCATTTCCATAATTCCTGTATCTCTGAAGGAGCAAGTCTGTACATAGTTCTCGCAATCTGTGAAGCTTTCAACACCACACAAATTCTAAGCATACTCTGTCTGTCTGACAGTAACCTTGGCAATTTCTTGCATTACGTAATAAGATACTCACATATTACTTTCATATCTTTCTAGTTCATCTGATCCTTTAATGGGTTAATAATTATAAGCTAGGTTGAGAAAAATAATGTACCCATACTAAAGACACTTCCCAGTTTTTGAAACTGTACACCCGTATAACCTACCTGTTTTAATTTTAGCATATATAATTAGTTCTTCCCCACTTGGGATATGAACTCGTATCACTTCTGTTCACATAATATCATAACCTGGTTATAATTTAACCAGTCCATTCCAACTACTATTTAGAACTCACTCATATTCATAGGTACAAAATATTTCTCACCCGTACTTTAACCAATAACACCAAATCTTTTGTGATTATGCCTCTTTCAACAATTTATTATCTAAGAAAAGTATATACCGGTTCTACATAATTTACATACATAATAAAAGAAACCTTACATCGTTTCCACTTATTTATTTAATATCTCCACTGACGAATTCCGGCTAGTTAGGACATTCTGAGGACTCATGCCCATACTGAGCACAGTCATAACAAAACTTTCCCAAAGATAAACAATCCTCATAGTTATGTCCTACTTCTCCACACGTATAACAACCTTTAGTTCTATACTTACACTGGCCCGTATGGTTCTTACCACAAGTCTCACATCCTGTTCTTCTATGGGATCCCTCGGCTTTTATCACCATTTTATCTTCTTTTATCTCGTTAATCATTTCATTCTTCAATATATGAAATTCTTCTTGGACTACACTTCGTATCTCATTCTTCATTTCAGTCATAACGGACGGCATAACTGTTTTAATACATTTTTCAAACTCATCCGAGACGACACCCCTAAGGTGTTTGGTAGGTATAGTCCCACGCCTTTCCCCATAAAGGGAGATATAGTCTTCCACCTCTCCTATAGTAACCATGTCAGGGTTTCCTTCATTTCTTACTTCATTTTCTGCTCTAGAATTCGCATTAGGATCCATTACACTGTAACAATACAATTCTTGGTTAGTCATAATATCAATCACGTCTCGCACCATTATACTTGCCTTTATTTCATAAACACTCCACTCATTTACCGTCTTTGAATAATATCGTAGATCATACCAATACATACCTCTTTCCACTTTGTTTTAACTTACTTTCCTTAGTTCTCATAATAATTTTACGTACATGACATCTATAAATTTGTTTTATTACCACTCCTTTTACAATTAATTTTGATACTGACTCTTATCTGATCATTTCTTTGTTCTTTCATCTGTTCTACAACTCATACAATAACATATGGCATAAACTCTGCCTCATCACTTTACTAAGTTTTCTGCACTGAGTTCTTCAGATGCTGGTTCTGATATTTAACAATTTATATCTGGGGCTGAAACACCTTATCATGCTATATTCTTATAAGAATACGTTCACTTGTAATACTGATATTTATCTTTTCATGTCTGTGACTAAAATTACTCTTATGATTATACACTACTCTTGAACCTTTTGTATATATCCTTCTGATAGTATAGATAAAGCATTAAAGCAAAAGGTGGCTTTATCACACTATCCTATATAACAAATAGTTACTTGTATATCCACATATCAGTACACCTGTTATCATATCCAAAGTATTTCTATACATACTAAGGCATTCTACATATATTCTCAGGTGTACTACCTTACAAGTACCCCTCACCCGATTCACAAGATTCCTCAGAATTCCATTAAGTTCTAACATGTATCATGTGTTTGTAATAATATGGGCCCTTATATTACTCTAAACACATTACACACGTTTGATCTTAACTTTATCACAAAAATTCCCGATTCACGGGCTTAGGCCAAAGTTCATACATCATGCTTTCATATTTTTCAAATAACAATTTAATTTATCATACATGCTCACATAAACTAACTCTTAACAGTCGTATACACATATAACATATCTGTCTTAAGCATATCCTGTACTCGCATACAATACTCACATAATACATAATCAATATAACTGTTAGTATACTCACCAAGCTACAAGCCTCCAGTTTGACAATTTTCAAAATTCGCAGAACCATGGTTTAAGTCCAGAATGTGTCTTGTACACATCCAGATCCCTCAAACCGTGGCTCTGATACCAAGTTGTAACGCCCCAAAACCAAATTTAAAATATTAAGATCAAACACCTATAAGTGTTCGCATCTCAGGGTTCATCATAAAAGCGGAAGCAATTTGTTTGAAAACTTGACGTATCAATAGATACTCACATAAATACTGTCATAAGTTTGGTACCAAAAACTTAATATTTACAAACCAGGCGTTAATTTCAAAGAGTTTAACAATTGGAAGTCAAACCGGAGCTTTGCCCTTGCCTTTGATAAAACCTGTAAAACATTTTAAAAATAGTATCTGATAAGCTACGAGAGCTTAGTGAGTAATCTAAACATAACATCGTATGAGCACACATATACATTCCCATGAAGATAATACACGCATGTCTGGCAATCAAAGCTAGCCTCTGGTTCTAGACCCAGGGCAGCATTGTAGGTCACAGTATTGTACCGCATCTGAGCCATACTGCACATAGCAGTACGCTTACATATTCACATGTATAACATAGCATGTTAGCAATCTGATATGAAACAACACATGCTGCTGATATGAAGTGAAGTCTAGAATACTCACCTTATAATTGTAATATGCAATACTTCACAGATCACTGATGCAAATAATATGTCAATCACCTCCTATATCAACAATACATAAATAATACATAAGTCATTCTGATCTGAAATAGGGCCTACACGGGCCGTGTATCCCTACACGGGCCATGTCCCTCATATGCTACACGACCTAAGCTGGCAACATGGCCAGTGTGGTCTAGTCACCCTACACGGGCCGTGTACCTCTACACGGGCCGTGTACCACTCATGCTACACGACCAAGTAACCTTACATGGTCCTATGACCGCCTTGCACACTACACGGCCGTGTACCGCTACACGGGCCGTGTACCGCTACACGGGCCGTGTACCTCTTATACTACACGACCATGTATCCTTACATGGCCCTGTGACCGCCATAACTACTACACGGCCGTGTACTGCTACACGGGCCGTGTACATAACAGTCCAGCAGACTGTTCTTGCCAAGAACAGTCGGACTTCACCAAGAAATCCCATAGTTTCTTCATAAACTGATTAGAGGTGTTTTCCTACACCTCCTACAACTGATATACATAATCTAAATCATATGAAGCAATCCTAACATGAATTCACCATTGAATCATGTGTTTATTCTTACAAAACATCAAAAACAAAGGTGAGAACCTTACCTTGAGTTGGATACTTTTTATGTTCTTGCTATAGGCTCTTGATACACTGATTGCTCACTAAAAAGGAGAGATTTGAGGGTTGCTATGCATATGATCGTGGGTTGCAGAAGCTAAAACAAGAACTTTGACTATTTTGTCAAAGTTGGTACATTATATATAAATATAGTTTCAACAATTTCCATAACAGCCCCCGGACTTAATTAACTTGAAATCTGACGGTTTTAGCCCCTCTAGTTTAAAACCACATCTTATCGCGTATATCCATTTATAACTCGGGTAACACCTTATATTTTTCTTGTATAAACTTAATAATAAAATTCTGGGTGTTACACTGTATTAGGTTTATTTATGTTCAGCTAGTATGCTCACTAAGTATTAGCTTATGTTTCAGTGTCTTATGTTGCAGGTGGCACAAGTTCCAGTAAGGGTAAGGCCCTAGCACGGTGTTCAGCCGGATAGCTCCTAGTTTTCAAGAAGTAAACTTTTGGGAACTACTTTTGTAAATGCTAGCACATGCATGCTTAGAAACTTTATTTTTGTGAAACTCTGATATTTTTGGGTGCTAACTCGTAAAATAACGTTTTTAAATTAAAACTGGAAAAGTGGTGTTACATAGAACTTTATCGGTAGAAGGAATGGTAGTGTCTTTTGAATAAGAATTGTGAACTTTAACGTATCTATTTGTAAATATTTCTTTTCCTTTCTTGGATTTTAGAGCTTTTTCAAAAATACTAATGCTTGCAACTTTAAATAGTTTCGTCCTATGATGGTCTGAACTTGTAAAGTTATATGTACTAAATTAACATATTTATTATACCGGATTTCCTTTATTTTGGTACCATTCTTAGAAGATTTACGCAATTTTTTGCGTAGTTTATTAAAAATGTGTTTTTTATGCTCATGACGATGGATCGTTGACAAATGAAGTAAAAATATAAATATCCGTCAAAGTATCAAGTCCAGCGAGAAACTGCAGTCAACACACCTTGCAACATGGTCCATGTACACATGGTCATGTATAACAAGATTTCATTCCCCATGCATAAGCTACATGCCCTAAGGCTAACTACGTCAACACCGCCTGTGTTGATCTACACGGGCCGTGTTATCCACAATTTAACAATTTAAGGAAGATTGTCAGCCACAAAAGAGACCTCGTAATTTTTCTTCTTTTCTCGGTTTTTATGAGCTTAGAAGCTACTCTTTTCATCCCAAATGATTAGAAGTTGATCCTTGGTGCATTACGAGGTGACTCAAGCTTAGAAGAGAGTCTCTAACTCATTGTACATCTCATTTTGTACATATTTCGGGTCTGGTATAATCTCTCCTATTTTGGTTATAATTTTATATATGATTTAGGTTTTTTTATGAACTATAAGCTGAATACTTTGATTCATTTGGATTAGATAAATTCTAGTTATTTGTATTATAAATGTATGATGGTTTAACTTTTATTGACTTAAATGATATTATGTTTTGACTCACTAAGTATATTTGGTTGTATTGATGATATTTTCAGCTCATGTGGATATTTTATACATCTATGTTAGGTAGACTTTATATGTTAACTATTTATCTTAAAGTGTATGTATACTTAAACAAGTTTTGTTATGTAAAAATTGACACTGGGTTGGTGGATTTTAGTGTGATTAAACTTGGTTAAGAAATTGGGGCTCACGTCTTTTGTGGTTAGAACATCAATATGTGTGAATATATATATATATATATATATATATATATAATAAGTGTAACTATGTGTGGGCTCATGCCTGTTGGTAAAGATCTTTACCCACATATAAATTAAGTGTACGTATAGATACTACGCTATACCTACACATATATGTGTTTAAAAGTAATCAATATGTGTCGCTAGATGTCTTCTAAATTTGTTTCCACAATGACGCAAAAAATGATGTGTTATAACTATACAAAATTTTAGTGACATGTGTCATTTGATATGTGTGAGTAAATATATTTTTATGTGTAGATAATAATTGTAGATGTGTTTGTAATAACCATATTATACGTAAGTAATAATATTCAATTATGTGCAAATATGTAACGGAAAAGTGAAAACAAATATATATTTGGTCAAAAACGATTCTTAATAAAATGTTATAACATAACAAGTTAACCATAAAAAGAAAATTATCAATCATGTAATTCAAGTAATAAACAAAAAAAAGAATGAGTAGCCACATGTATCATCAAAATTCTAAACAATTCTAGGGCTGGCAAATCTCGATAAGATATGAAACCCAACCCGAACCGAACATGATTTATGTCAACACGAACACGAACACGACTCGAAACTGAATTGGGTCAGAAATGAGTCGATCCGAAAATGACACGAAACTGGTCGATACGAACACGATAACCCGAAAGTAACCTGTTTAACACGATTTTTTTATAATATTAATAAAAAAAGCCAAAAAACATTTAACTTAAGTATATTATTAATTTTAAAATTATATATAATAAATTAATAACTAAGTACAATAAAAAATGGTGGCACTTTTAAGTTTTAGTATTTTACAATTTTTAGTTTTTACCTCCAAAGGCTTTATTTTTCATTTTGATTTTGATAAATTAATATATAACTAAATTACAAGAATAGAAATAAGAAAATTTTGGAGAAGAAAAGAGAAACTTGTGAGCCGTGAAATTGAAATGGAACCCTAGCCGCCCTTGTGACGCCGACAGCCCACCTCCATCGTCGTCATCCGCCATCTGGTCGTCCCTCGTCCATCGCCCCACGCCTCCATCGTTGCGCCTCAAGAGATTAGATCGCCTCTCAGTTCGACCTTTCGAAAGGGTAATTGCCAGCAAGGCTGCAACTCCTTTTAATTTTCGTGTTTTTGAGGATTTTTAGTCGTATGTTTGAATTCCGAAACGTATGTTGTGAATTTTATTTGTGTTTGTGTTTTAGAACTATTATATTGGTTTTATAATTTTGATTTTTGATTTGAAACCCAACATAAAAATCAAGTTATTTGACCGAAAACATAGTTTGATTTTTCTCTCCAAAAAATGAGTTGATACGAAAACACGACCCGAACCAAACACGACACGAAACTAAACCGGGTCGAAAATGGGTCGACACGAAAATGACACGAAAATGGTTGACCAGAACACGACACGAACCATTTAATACAAACACGACCCGAATTGCCAGACCTAAGATTATCCTAAATGAACATTCTAGATTATCAAACGCATTACTAATTTCACCACGAGATTGTCCAAACTGAGTGTGGTTGGATGTATCATCTTTTGATAGTTCTGATGGAGGCAAGATATCTGTTGATTAAAAGTTGTTGCATTGTAACGCCCCAAAATCTTAAATAAAATAAAACTCTGATAATAGAAGTATTTTAGAATAAAAAAGGAGTTTACACAAAGCGGAAGCTAGTTAACACTGAACCCTCTAGTTCACTTACAAAAGTAGTACTAAATATTTACAACAAAGAGTTGTTCAACAAAATTCACCGAGCGTTATGTTTTAAAATACAGATTTCCTCCCAAATCACAAGCTCTCTCAAACTGGGGCCTTGCCCTTGGAGGAATCACGCCCTGCAAAACAACAGTAAGCAGTATCTGATAAGCCATAAGGCTTAGTGAGAAAACTAAACTGTAAATCATATAAGCATGCGCATACACATATACGAATGTTGTAACAGTTCTGATGGATACAGTACTGCACCATCTTAGCATCCGCCAAGAAGGCTAAAATGCTGTCCGTAGCAACTACTGCACAAAGCAGCGTGCTACAGCTCTCTCTCTCTCTCTCTCTGGTGATCCTCTGATCAATAATATATCACATTTCAATGTACCACACACATATCACATATATGAATCAGAGTTTAGAAAACTCACCTCAGCAACAAATATCACACAGAGATATATCACGCAAACTCAGAATACTTCAGATAGTAATCCCTACAATCATGTACAGTTATAGTATCAAGATACTCTCAAAACAGCACTTAAACAAACTGACCAGGGGCAGGGCATGCCCGTACCCCCACAGGGTACGCCCGTTCCCCCAAGCTCAAGGCCCAAAAGCAGGCCCTAACAAGCATGGGCGTACCGGGTCAGGTACACCCTAAACCGGACCCAGGTACGCCCGTGCTTAAGTACGCCCGGACCTCAAGAACAGAGGCAGTCACGGCCACGAGTCACGGCCGTACCCCTCATAGGCACGCCCGTGCCTTTCTACTTACAGCTCCAGTTCGCTGACTGTCTGTTGTGTACTCGATTAAAACCTCAAAAACTCTTACTAAGAATTCGTAAAAACACTACTGGGGTGTTTTCCTACACCCCAAACAACATATAAACCAATAAAAACAACCATAACATGCTTTAATCTTGATTCACCATGAATCAGCCTTAAAGCTCAACTTAAACCTCAAGAACAACCAACAAGAAGCCTTACCTTAGCTTGTGCCTACTAGAATCAGATGAAAAACACTTGCTATCTGCTGTTCTTGCTCAAAAACCCAAGGAAAAGCTCTGCTCTATCTCTCTCTCGTGAAACAGAAGTGAAGAAATGCAAGTTTGACTCTTCAAAAGTCAATTCAGCCTATTTATATAAAAACTTTGAAAAATGGCACATTTAGTCCCTGCACTTTCTAGTTTCAAAAATGACAACACAAGTCCCTCAGGTTTCTAAACACTTCCTAATCTCAATTAGGCACTTCCAAAATACGTCATATCGAAAAGTTACTAATAATAGGAATTTCCAAACCTTGGGTGTTACATGCATAGTTCCAACGGTTCCTTCGAAGACTCAAGCACGATCCACCGTTTGATTGTAGCTAGAATGATATACTCGATAGTACTTGTGATCTTACATGCAATAGTTGAGTCTACTTAATTTCTCATTTCTCAACTTCAACATTTCCTCCCGTTGATGCAAAAAAAGAACGCAAGTTTAATAAATAAATATTTACCATAGACAATAAGATTAACACATCCGCTTAAACTCCAAAAATGTAATCTACTTGAACTTAAAAAATTCAAACAAACCTCAAATGATGTGGAAATGACATCCAATATCCTCTAGTTTTTATTTCCAAATGATTTCCTGCAACTTCTGTTACGACAAGGTTAGCCATTAAAGACTGCAAACACTCCATCTATCTGGTGAAAAATATATTAACTTCATGTATAAACACTACCTCGATTGCACTTTCAATTGCTTTACTGTTTCAACTTTCAAAGATTACAAATTCACTTTACACCATTTCATTCCTTGTCTTAGCCGACTTATATTGAATTCCCTATAAAATTAAACAACATACCAACATTAAAACAAAGGGAAAATTGTCAAAAAAGTAATCTAAATATCAAAATTTATCAATAAAAGTAACGTCTAATTTTTTTGGTCGAGAAAAGATTATAAATTTCAATTTATAACAAACAAGGGTATAATGCGTGAAATTTATACCTTTTTTGTTACAAATTGAAATTTATAATAGTTTTTTTGTTAGGTCTAAGATGTATTATACCCTTTTTTTGTTACAAATTGAAATTTATAATCCTTTCTCGGTAAAAAAAAAATTAGACATTACCTTTATTGGTAATTTGTTATGTTTAATTATCGACAATTTCCCTAAAACATAATTTAAGTTACCATTGTAACTTGGATTTACCTAAAAAAGAAACCTTGGCAGTACATTGTAAATCAAATGAAGAATGAAAGAATCATTCTATCTTTTATCAGAAAGGTAAACTTATTGATAAAAATAATGTATACAAAGATACTTAGACCTGTATTATGTAAGATGCAGAACCATAACCTGTTGGTTTCATGTGCACAAGACACAAATTAATACGATATTACTGATAATAAATAAACCCATATGGTCACACATTTACAGTCAATGGACACCAATTACATATTTGAATACGATTTAAATATGTTTCCAACTCATATATATATATATAAGTTATATGCAATGTTGAATATTGTTATTTATGTGAAATAAAAATATTTCTTTGATATATTGATATAAGATAATGCATATCAAATACATAAATATAAACATATGATTTTATATGTATGTATATGTATATATATGTATTAATATATATTTGTTATAAGTAAATTGTTACTAGTAACAATTATATAAATGTATGTATATCTTTGTTACTTGTAAAGAGCTACTAGTAACAATCAAGTATGTACATAAAATACATGTAGATGTATTTTATACATTATATGACACATCTAGTATATCTTTTATATATATTTATGAAAGAAATCTAGAAATTCCTCATTAATCCTAAAAGGGGACCATGTAATGTTTCTTGCAAAAGACTTGATCAATAGCTGAGACTCATTCACCAAGTCAAGAAGCAAGGCAAAAAGGGATCTCCCCCCTTACCAATTTTGTTCGGGGAGGGGCCTCCCTCTTGTTTTTGGTTGCTTGGTTGTTTAAGTCTTGATGCATTGTTCTTTTGCAACATACACATGCTACCACCTTTTGCTTATTCTTTAGAGAATAATTCTAAGTGTTCTTGAACTTTTGAAAGCATCCTCACTCTTTAGTATTGGTGTTCTTCAAGCTGACAAGGGTGATACATACATACTCAAAATTCATACATCAAGTTCAAGAAGAAGAACAAAGGTTGTTGCTTGCTTTCTTGAATCTCAAGGGTTGGAGAGACTAGCATCTTGAAGGTGTTGGAATTATTGGCTTGTGGATACCTTAGAGGAAGTCTCTACTTGGCTTCTCTTTGATCAACCACTTCACCAACGGTTTACTCAGCTATAAAGGTTGTAGTTCTAAACACCCTATGGTTGTTTTGTTTTTCTTAAAACTTGCATATGGATCATTGGTGGGAGTTTTAAAAAGTTTAAAATTGTTGTCCATGCTACCATTGCTAAAATATATTTTGAAAAATCGAACAAACCCTAACAGTGGTATTAGACCCACTTATGCATAGTTTTAAGAAACTTTATTTTTGAGTATGTATTGTTTAAGAAAATGGACAACTTTTCTTTTGTTAGAAAAGTTGTGGATTTTCTTGTTGGCAACATGTATATGTTTATTTATTTATTTTGGGAAACAACCAAACCACATGCATGTTTGGTGTGGTTTGATTGTAAAAGTTGCCTAAATATCAAGTGTTGATATATATGTTTGTTTGAATGTATGTTGTGCATAACAAGCCATAGACCTTTTGTGATATGTTGGAAATTCGATTTGGTTGTAAAATTATTCTTTCATTTGTTATGTAATAATAATTTTAGTTTTGTTTCATCTTGTTGTATTTTGTAAGTAGTAGAATAGTTTAGACTAGTTTACTTTTATAAAAATATAACAAAATGAAGAAATGACCAAGTTGGAGTTTTCAAGTGTGGTGGAGTCAACCATGAAGGCTTGGAGTCATTTGCACTACAAGAAGTTGTTTTGACAAGTGGGAGCTTGAAGTTCATCACAAGAGGAATTTTATGGTCCTTAGTTATGACTTGGTATTTTTGTATGGCTCACAAAAATACCACTTAGGATAAATGGCTTGGTTATGCACTTATACATGTTATTTGTGTGTGTTTATGTTTATATTATTATGCATGGTTGAAAATAAGATTTTTGCATTATAGATAATATTTTTGACATAATATAAATCACACAATGGGAGTTTGATCTTTTAAGTTGACATAACATAAGATGTAAAATGAATTTTATATAAAAAAGCGTTTTTATAAAGATTTAAATTCATTATGTCAAAATATACATATATATATATATATATATATATCTATGTATATATATACATATATGAGTTTTATAAAATAGAGAGTTTAAAAACTCAACCAAACTCCATTCAAGCTTAATAATAAAATGGTTTTATTACAAGCTAAAATTGGTCGTATTCGTGCGCTCGAAACTACACACGTTAATATAGGATATTAATACTAGTTTAAAATTGAACGCGTCGAGAGTTCATAAAATATGGATTTTAAGAATACTCAAGACCAATATATATAAAATATGATTTTATCAAAACGTTGACTTATTATTGTATGCATGCAATATTTGTCACACGATTCGTTTTGTTTTATTCAATAAATATACAAAACGGTTAAAGCTCTTTTTCAAAACGTAAGTCTATGTCATTCCATTTTAAGACACTCGCTTGTTGCAATGACACTCACGTGAAGAGAGCATTAGCCAAACACGTGGATTGTTTTTGTAACAACGGAGGTGTTTTTCCGCGAATTCCATGAACGTTTTGGGCCGTAAATTCACCGTCTTGAAATAAGACGACTTAATCGGAATCTTATTACGGAGAGAGCATTAGCCAAACGTAAGGAAGCCCGAGGCATAGATGGGATCAAACATGCCAAAATTGACAATCGTTGTCTAGGATCCCATAAAGATCTAGGAATTACAGACGAGATGTAATTGGTAAACGTTACCTACCTTGTTGTTTTAACTTGATGGAGAGAGCATTAGCCAAACATTCAAGGTTAAGTTCAACTTGGATCCTAGCCTTTAAAAATTAAAGAATTTTATAAATTATAAAGGGTATTAATTATTAAAGGATTAAATATCGAAAATACTAAATTGAACTTTGTTAACTTTGTAGATGGCTCCTAACTCAACTACGCCCGTTAACAACTTATCTCTTCGTTCAATCTTAGAGAAAGAAAAACTCAATGATACAAATTTCTTAGACTGGTATCGTAACTTGAGAATCGTTCTTAAGCACGAAAAGAAATTGTACGTACTTGAGGATCCCGTCCCTGAGGAACCCCCTTTGACTGCGGCCAAAGGCGTTAAGGATGCTTGGGTGAAGCATTCTGACGACTCGGTCGAAGTTGCATGCCTCATGCTTGCTACCATGTCTCCGGATCTTCAAAAGAACCTTGAAGAGCATGGAGCATATGAGATGCTTCGCTAGCTTAAGGAAATGTTCCAAAAGAAAGCAAAGCAAGAACACTTCGAGGTCAGTCGAGCCTTCCATGTATGCAAGATGGAGGAAGGTCAATCCGTTAGCGAATATGTGCTAAAGATGAAAGGATACATTGACCAGCTTGCTAGGCTTGGATCTCCCATAACCAACGAGTTTGCACAGGATATGATCCTTAACTCGTTGTCCAAAGCTTATGATCAATTTGTCATGAATTATAACATGAACAATTGGGAGAAATCTATCTCAGAGTTGCATGGGATGCTTAAAACTACTGAAAGTAAGATTCCAAGCAAGACACCTCAGGTCTTGATGATTCAAGAAGGGAAAATCAAGAAAAAGAACAACTCAAAGGGGAAGGGCAAAGGGAAAGGATAAAGGCAAAACAGGTTGCCAAAACTCCTACACCCAAGACTTCAGGAAAGGTTCCCAAGAATGACCCGTGCTTTGAATGCGGGGTGGTAGGACATTGGAGGCGCAATTGTCCAACCTACCTCGCGGAGTTGAAAAAGAAGAAGGCTGGCGAGGCCAGCACTTCAGGTATATATATGATTGAAATGTATACTTTTTCTATTAATTCCTAGGTATTTGATACCGGTTGTAGAACTCACATTTGTAACAATGTGCAGGGGTTAAGAAAAAGCAAGCTGCTGAAGCCAGGCGATTTGGACCTCTACGTGGGCAATGGAGCAAATGTTACTGTTGAAGCCCTTGGAAGTTTTGAATTACTATTACCAAATGGCATGTACTTAATATTAAACAATTGTTGTTATGTACCTAGTTTAACTAGGAATATTATTTTAGTAGCTCGATTAAGAGAATCGGGATCCACTTTTAATTTCGTTGATGATGGCATTCATGCCTTTAAAAACGGCATTTTGTATTTTGAAGCTCGCCCTCTTAATGGAATATATGAAGTTAATCTTAAAAGATCCCTTGATGACAATTCTATACATACCACTATCACCAAACGACCTAAGCATGACTTAAGTCAGACATACCTATGGCATTGTCGACTTAGTCATATAAACAAGAAACGCATTGCAAAACTTCAAAAGGATGGAATTTTAAAATCAAACGATTCTAGCTCATTTGAAGTTTGCGAATCATGTTTATATGGGAAGATGACTAAGGCTCCTTTCTCCGGTTCAAGTGAAAGAGCCAAAGATTTATTAGGAATCATACATACGGATGTATGCGGTCCTTTTAGATCAATGTCTATGGATGGTGATATATACTTCGTTACATTCACCGATGATTATAGTAGATTTGGTTATGTTTATTTAATGAAACATAAACATGAAACATTTGAAATGTTCAAGTTGTTTCAAAACGAAATACAAAATCAACTCAACAAAACAATCAAGGCCCTTCGTTCCAATCGAGGTGGCGAGTACTTAAGCCAAGAGTTTATGGATCATCTTAGTAATTGTGCAATTATCTCACAACTTACTCCTCCTAGAACACCACAACATAATGGTGTATCTGAAAGGAGGAACCGAACTCTACTAGATATGGTTCGGTCTATGATGAGCCGAAGTACTCTACCTTCGTCCTTTTGGAGTTATGCTTTATTAACTGATGCGCGCATATTGAATATGGTTCCAACCAAGAAGGTAGATAAGACACCATATGAGATGTGGTATGGAAAGGTTCCAAACTTATCTTACTTGAAAGTCTGGGGTTGTGAGGCTCATGTACGACAAGAAGATTCAAGCAAACTCGATCCTAGATCTATCAAATGTAATTTTGTGGGATATCCTAAAGATTCATTAGGATATTATTTCTACAACCCGGCTGAGAACAAAGTGTTTGTTTCTAGGCATGCCACTTTCTTAGAAAAGGAGTTTCTTTTGAAAGAGGCAAGTGGGAGCGGTGTAGACTTTGAAGAAATTCAAGGACCACAAAATACAAGTCAGGTTGGCACTAGCACTCAACAAATGAATGTTGAACCTGAACAATTGGTTGTTCAAGAACCTATTAAACACAAAGTGTTCGTAGATCTGGTAGACCTCGTCAAGAACCCGAGAGATGTGGATTTCTCACGTCCAATGATGAGATTTTCTTGGTAGACTCTTCTGAGCCTACTAACTACCAAGATGCTATATCGGATCCGGAATCCGATAAATGGCTTGATGCCATGAACACTAAGATGCAGTCCATATATGAAAATCAAGTATGGGACTTGGTTGATCTTCCTCTCAATAGTTACTCTGTTGGGAGCAAGTGGGTCTTCAAGAAGAAGACCGACATGGATGGAAATGTACACACATTTAAGGCAAGGCTAGTGGCGAAAGGTTTCACTCAAACTCATGGTATTGACTATGATGAAACTTTCTCTCCAGTAGCCATGATTAAATCTATTAGAATACTTATTGCCATAGCCGCATATTATGACTATGAGATATGGCAAATGGGTGTCAAAACGGCTTTTCTAAATGGACACTTAAGTGAATATGTCTATATGGTTTAGCCCGAAGGTTTTGTAGATCCTAAGTATCCTAACAAAGTGTGCAAGCTTAAAAGATCCATTTATGGACTAAAGCAAGCATCTCGAAGTTGGAATCTTCGATTTGATGAGAAAATCAAAGAGTTTGGTTTTATCAAATCAGAAGATGAACCGTGTGTTTACAAGAAAACTACTGGGAGCGCGGTATCATTCCTTGTCTTGTATTTTGATGACATACTGATCATTGGAAACGACATCCCGACCTTGCAAGACATCAAGTCTTGGCTTTGGAAGTGTTTCTCAATGAAATACTTGGGAGAAGCCGCCTATATTCTTGGAATAAAGATCTATAGGGATAGATCTAGGTGTCTTATTGGTATAAGTCAAAGTGCATATATTGACAAGATCTTGAAACGGTTCAAGATGGAGAATTCTAAGAGAGGATTTTTGCCAATGGCACAAGGCACGGTTTTAAGTAAAGCTCAAAGCCCTAGCACAAAAGAAGAGCTAGATAGAATGAGTGAGATCCCATATGCTTCTGCAATTGGATCCATCATGTATGCCATGCTATGCACTAGGCCAAATGTCTCGTATGCTTTGAGCATGACGAGCAGATACCAGCAAAACCCAGGAGATAGCCATTGGATGGCAGTCAAGAACATTTTAAAATACTTAAGAAGAACCAAAGACATGTTCTTGATCTATGGGGGTTTGGAAGAAGATCTTTGTGTAAAGTGTTACACAGATGCTAGTTTCCAAATAGATCGAGATGATTCACGATCAAAATCGGGCTATGTCTTCGTTATGAATGGAGGCGCGGTTGCTTGGAAAGTTCTAAGCAAAGTGTAGTTGCACAATCCACTATAGAATCTGAATACATTGTTGCTTCTGAGGCTGGACAAGAAGCTGCATGGATGAAGAAATTCATTGCTGACCTTGGGGTAGTAACAAGCATTCAAAACCCCATAGATATATTTTGTGATAATGAAGGTGCTATTGCCCAGGCAAAAGAACCTAGATCACATCACAGCACCAAACACATCCTCAGACGTTTCCACTACATACGTGATATAGTGGATAGAGGAGATGTGTGTATTCGCAAAGTTCATACAGATCAGAATCTCGCAGATCCTTTTACGAAACCTCTTGCCTCGACAAAGCATGAGTCTCATACTAGGGCAATAGGTCTTCGCTTTGCAAGAGATTGGATTTGAATTGTAATTTAGTATTTGGATATCTTGGAACATTATGGCAATATCTACTTTATCTAAATGATATATTGGATATGATCACTTCATTAATATTTATTGTGTTCTTTATTAGCATGTTTAAATCCATGAATAATTCTTTATTCTAAAACATCCATAGTCGATTATAACTATGGGAATACTTATGAATTAAGACTAATGTGAATCGGTTGGTTGACTTTCATTCGTGATGAAAGTAGGCAAAAGGGTTTGTAGCCAAATTCACTAATGTTTGTTAGGGAACGGACATTGGACATGACCCGCTCTCAAGATCGCTTCATAGATCCGTATCATAAGCGAATCTTGAGAAAAAGGTGGTATATTTGTATCCTTAGACCTGAGACACGTATTGGGACTCGAGTATGATGAGTATCATGCTTTAATGTGGTTAAACGCTATCTTTAACTGGGTAGTTATAAAGGCTATTATTAGGTATGATATGAGTCTTATAAGAGACGTATGTGGTCAAGATAGAATTTGTTTCTCTCATTTAATTTGGAGTATAATATCTCTGGGCCCTAAAACAAGTTGAACACCATATGAGAATTGATGACGATCCATGTCTCATGTTCAACGAGATGTTAAAACAAAAGGATAATTGATGACTAACCTACAACAACGATTTGTAGCTAGTAAGTTAATTTAGTTGGTGAAAGTGTTGATCAACACACTTTATTTATTATTAGGGGCAATGAGATGTTGCTAGACGTTCTTTCCATTGTCTATATCGGCTTAAGTTGTAACTTGTGCAAGTGGGAGATTGTTGGTTCTATGTGCACAAGACACAAATTAATACGATATTACTGATAATAAATAAACCCATATGGTCACACATTTACAGTCAATGGACACCAATTACATACTTAAATACGATTTAAATATGTTTCCACCTCATTATATATATAAGTTATATGCATTGTTGAATATTGTTATTTATGTGAAATAAAAATATTTCTTTGATATATTGATATAAGATAATGCATATCAAGTACATAAATATAAACATATGATTTTATATGTATGTATATGTATATATATGTATAAATATATATTTGTTACAAGTAAATTGTTACTAGTAACAATTATATAAATGTATGTATATCTTTGTTACTAGTAAAGAGCTACTAGTAACAATCAAGTATGTACATAAAATACATGTAGATGTATTTTATACATTATATGGCACATTTAGTATATCTTTTATATATATTTATGAAAGAAATCTAGAAATTACTCATTAATCCTAAAAGGGGACTATGTAATGTTTCTTGCAAAATACTTGACCAAGACATGAGACTCATTCACCAAGTCAAGAAGTAAGGCAAAAGGGGCCTCCCCCCTCACCAATTTCGTTCAAGGAGGTCCTAAGGGAGGGGCATCCCTCTTGTTCTTGGTTGCTTGGTTATTTAAGTCTTGATGCATGGTTCTTTTGCAACATACACATGCTACCACCTTTTGCTTATTCTTTAGAGAATAATTCTAAGTGTTCTTGAACTTTTGAAAGCATCCTTACTCTTTAGTATTGTTATTCTACAAGTTGGCAAGGGTGATACATAAACACATACTCAAAATACATACATCAAGTTCAAGAAGAAGAACAAAGGTTGTTGCTTGCTTTCTTGAATCGCAAGGGTTGGAGAGACTAGCATCTTGAAGGTGTTGGAATCATTGGCTTGTGGATACCTTGGAGGAAGTCTCTTCTTGGCTTCTCTTTGATCAACCACTTCACCAACGGTTTACTCACGCTTCAAAGGTTGTAGTTCTAAACACCCTATGTTTGTTTTGTTTTTCTTAAAGCTTGCATATGGATCATTGGTGGGGAGTTTTAAAAAGTTTAAAATTGTTGTTTATGCTTCCGTTGCTAAAATATATTTTAAAAAACCGAACAAACCCCAACATAACCACCATACATCCTCATATCTATTCCCCACTACAAGTTTTACTATCTTCAAAATAATATACATACAAAACAAAATGAAATAGGGAATGACTACAAATTCTAATAATAAAAACAGCACCAAAACTCCTTATTTATGAAATTAATATCAGAAGCCATCCAAAAATCAAACAAGAAACTATCTTTGAACTTGAAAGAATACATACTGAAATCAACAAGAAACCATGCATGGTGATACTGAATTCCTACATAGATTAGATTAAGTTCAAATACCAAACCATACGCACTGAAATCAACAAGAAACCATCCCCAAATCTCGAATTCCTACATGGAAAAAGAAAATAAAAATCACGAGTTCTAAATCGTAAGAAATCTTCAGACTGACCTGATTTAATCATGTCTTCAATTGAGTCTTAACGACGGTAGAAAACCGAATGGGAGAACTCTTTATACTTCAACACTCGTTTATCTTTCTTCTTCTGCTTCTAATATTGTTGAGATCCTTGAAGATTTTAGGAGCCTAAATTCAAGGCAGGAATTCACTCCCTCCATCTCAAAATTTTTAAATTTTTGTAACTAGTTACCTACCACATCTTCGAAATTTCAGCTGGGTCCTTATTTCTCTTAGGCCCTGTTTGTTTCGTGGTATTTTCTGGAATTTCCTGGGATTGGGATTTCAAATCCTGAGAAATCCTGTGTTTGTTTGGAAAAAAGGCAAAGGATTTCAAATGATAGGATTTTCCTACCAAATACTTTAGACATGGGATTTTATAAATCCTCTTAACCCCCTAGTATTTTCAAATCCCATAAACAACTTCAAATAACCATATTACCCCCACCCCTACTAAGTCTACCCCACCCCCACCCGACCTACCCTTACCACACCCCTACCCTCACCCTACCCCACCCCCACTCCTACCGTACCCTACCCACCCTAACCCCTACCCTACCCCAACCTCACCCCTATCCTACCTTGCCCTACCCTACCCTACACTCACCCTCTATCCTACCCATCCCCTACACTACCTTACCCCTACCGTAACGCACCCTACATTTACCCTACCCCCAACCTACCCTACCGCATTCCCACCACCCCCTACACTACCTTACCCTTACCGTAACGCTCATATAGATTATTACACTACTTGAAAAAATGACACTAAATTTGACAAACATCAAGGCAACGAAAAATAACCATTTAAAAAACAATAAGTGACTTAAAAAACCATTTAAATTTTTAAATATCAAAGTTTGGTCTGTTTATCCAATAGATCGACCTAATTAAACAACATTAATTGATTTAAAAAAAAGTAATAATTAAACAAAGATAATCAAATTGATTCGTTAGTTATTTTCTAATTGAGCTTCTCTTAATTATTTTATTGATTTCTAAACCATTTAGTATATAAACATTTATTTTCTTTTTGAACATATTATTTTTTAAATTTTTATTATTTATCTTTCTTTTAAACACTCATTTTCTCACGTCTTATAATTATTTAATATCTTTTTATCAATATTTAATAATTATCATTTTCAATTCAACCCTTATATCACATGAACATGTAATCTCTTAACATACTTGTAAACTAATTATTTTTGGAAAACATAGATTTTTTATTCAAGTAAGACTTGGATACGTAACTCGGAGTCTCTTAGATAGAAACTACAAGAAACCATAGTATTGGAATCAAACCCAAGTATACAGTCTAGTGCATAACACCATCAACAAAAATACAAGACAACTGAATCAAGAAGAAGATGGACTTGTAGCCCAGCGGTAACTGTGAAGTGGTGCCATCTTTTAAGGGTTGTGGGTTTAAGTTCCGTTATAAATAATAAAGTAGATTTAAGGGTAGTTTTAGTGTGTGTGTTTGCCATTAAAAAAACTGAACCGAGGGAAGAAATTAGTGTCTGTTTGGTTCGTGGGATTTCGCAGGATTTGCATTTCAAATCCCTTGAAATCCCATGTTTGGTAGAAAATAAGAATGAAGGGATTTGGATTTGAAATCCAATAGATATGGGATTTCAAAATCCATAGGGAAGGGTGGTATTTCTAAATCCTTCATAAGAGGGATTTCAGAATTAGGACCTTTCTAACCAACAATTACCAAAGGGCTTGTAGTCTAGCAGTATCAAGGTGTTGGAAGGTGTTCCATATGGCATATGATTAGGGGTTTAAGTCCCACTGTGGACAAAATTTGTAGATTTAGGAGTAGATTAGTGTGTGCATGTGTTTAGCTGTTAAAAAAATCTAACCAACAATCCATCACTCTCGCCTTCACCACATCAACCGACACTTTACTCTCGCCGTCGTCGATGCTGCCTTAATCGGCCACAACCATAATCGTGACAGGCATCACCATCGTCGGCCTCTGCCACAACTGTAACTGTTGCCCTTAACCATCTCTGCCTCCGTCGCCGTCGTCCTTCCCATCTCCACCGTCGTTGCCCTTCCCCATCTCCACTGTCGTTGCCCTTCTCCGCCTCGGCCGCTGTTGCCCTTCACCGTCTCCACCATTGCCATTAACCATCTCCAACGCCGCCGCTCTTTACCTCCTCTACTGTCGTCGTCACCTTATGGTATAACTCCTAAAGGATTAGAGCACCAAAGCCGCCAACTAATATTTAACACCTTCTTTCGGTTTGAGAGCCAAAAGAATAATAACCTTTGAGTCGACATATCACTCCAAAAAAATATTTTACGTTTTAAAAATGATATATCTTCTATTATTTCTTCCTACTTCATCTTACTACTCACCTCAAGATGACAGGTGAAGTCAGCTAATTCTCTTTCCTCACCACCTCCATTGATTTTGACACTTGTGTTGATCTTGTGAATAGAAAGATAAGGAGAAGAAAATTATATATCACCTCTCTTTACGTTTACTAGGACCACCAAGCTCCAAAGAAATCATAAGATTTTAATTAGGGTCCTCCTATTTGGACCCCCTCTTATTCTTGTTAGCCCCCTTAATCGTGTTTTTATTGGTAGACTCCTTAGTGATTGTTCCATTATACACCTAACCAACTAACCTTTCTTTATTGATTGGACCTTTTTTACTTGATTCTTTAAATCTTACACAGATTTCATTGTATTGAAATCTGAAACCTTTTTTAGGTCAAACATTAAAATTTGAAACCTTTTTAACTTTCACATTTACCTAACTAACCAGCATTAATAACTTATTTAAAACTAATAGTATCTTTAATATTTATATACAACAATTTTTACAATGTATAACACAACAATAATCAGGTAGGTTTTTAAAATACATGTTCAACAAGTATTTTTCCTTTTTAATCTTGTATAATTTTGGCCGGCTAACATAACTCAGACCATAAACACTCCGGCGATCATATGCCAAGATCTAACATAACTCCGACCACAAACAATCCAACCATCGCTACACACCCACAACAAACAGGAAAAAAAAGATTTCAAACACTCCGGCGACCATATGCACACCCACAAACACTCCGGCGACCAACATAACTCCGACCACAAACACTCCAACCATCGCTACACACCCACAACAAACAGAAAAAAAAGATTTCAAACACTCCGGCTACCATATGCACACCCACAAACACAGATCTAGAAAAAAATAAACCCTATCGGCGGAGGAAAGATGACGAGAGCGAAGGAGATCTAGAACCGGACAAAGAAGTACAGATCTAGATCTCACACACTTACCACACACTTATCGGCGGAGGAGAGATGACGGTGGCAACGGAGGAGAGGTCCTGAGGCGGAGATGTTGACGGTGGCGACGGAGTAGAGGTCCTGAGGCGGTAGCGGCGGCGAAGGGTTAACGGTGACGATGATTGGCGGCGGCCGGTGAAGGTGGCCGGAGAAGGCATTCGGCGGCGAGAGAGAGAAGGGGGAAATGGGTTACTTTATGGGGAATGAGAGTATATAGGAAGAGAGAGTATATGAAGAGTTTATTAAATTTTTATTAAATTTTAAAAAGTTTTATAAATATTATTAAATAACCTTTTTCCTTTATAAAAGAAAATTTGGTTTTTTTTTTACTTTTTAGTATTAAAGTTTAAATATTAAATTTTATTTTTTAAAATTTATTTTATATTAATATTAAGGCTTAAAATACTAAATTTTATTTTTTAATTTTAATTTTTATATGTTTATTATTTTTATACTTGATATATTCTAATTCTTTATTTGTTGTGATTTTTATATACAGATATGTCTGATGGAGGTTATATAATTATACAATTTATGGTGTATTAAATATATATATATATACATACATACTAAAACACTTAAAATTTAATTTTAGATGTCCGCGTCTCGTGAACAATTGTTGGAGTGGACACAAAGCACAGCACGGTCTCTAGGTTTTGTCATTGTCACTCAAAGAACAAAGAAATATGTGATCGGCTTTATGTACAAAATCATACTTAGATGTGATCATGGGAGAGAGTATAAGGCTAAGAATATAAGCAGAGCATCCGGAAGCAAAAAGACTAAATATCAATTTCAACTACAAGGGAAGTATTTAAAAGAACGTGACCAATGGATGATTAGAGTAATATGTGATGAGTATAATCATCTACCTGCACAATATATGGAGGGTCATCCATTTTTAAGACGGTTATCTGTTAACGAACATTGTTTGGTGGCTGACTTAACAAGAAAGAACGTGGCTGCACATGGTATTCTTGCAACATTAAAGGAGCAAAATGAAAATAATGTGTCAACCCTTAAAACGATATACAATGCACAACAAAAACTTCGCATGATTGAGCAAGCAGGTCGAACTCCAATGCAAGTTCTAATGTCTCTTTTGCACGCCAATGAGTATGTATACGTACGGACGATTCTAATGAATTAGAAAATCTTTTTTTGTTCATCCAATGTCGTGGAAGATCTGGCGTGCATTTCCACATGTGTTGATAATAGACGCTACGTACAAAACGAACAAATATAATAAGCCGTTTGTTCAGATTGTTGGTGTGACCTCAACTCAAAAGACATTCTCTGTAGGGTTTGCCTTTATGCATAGAGAAAAGGAGGCCAACTATAGTTGGGTGTTAAACAGTCTAAAGTCAACACTTGATGAGTGTATGCACCCACGTGTAATAGTTACCGGAAGAGAGTTGGCGCTCGTGAATGCTTGCGGAAATTTTTTTCCGAATGCTACTCAATTACTTTGTAGATGGCATATTGAGCAAAATATTTCGAAGCATTGTAGGCCATCTATTAGGCCGCAACACGATTGGGACTCTTTTAAATCAATGTGGAAGATACTAGTTGAGTCTCCAACATAGGTAACATACGCAGAAAATCACAAACAACTTCAAACAATGCTGAGAAAATATCCAGGTATATTTTATATATATATATATATATATAATAACTTTTATATTACTATTTAAGTACTTATTTGTTTGTTTTTTTTGCTTCTAGGTGTTTTGAGTTACGTAGAACAGAACCGGTTAAACAAATACAAAGAGATGTTTGTGTCTGCTTGGATCGATCAACATCTTAATTTTGGAAGTAGCACAACCAACAGAGCCGAGAGTGCACATGCAAAGTTAAAGAAATATTTGGAGTCTGGAAATTTGAATCTCGATAGATTTGTACGATTGATTAATCAAATCGTACGGTCACAACTAACTTCAATCAATGAAAGCTTTGAGAAAAGTAGAATTGTTTGTTTTAATCATCACAAGTTGCAGTGTTTCAGATTATTGCGGGGTTTTGTTTCAAATGAAGCTTTAGATATAATATTAAAAGAGCTTCAAAGGTTGAGTGCTTTAAAGACAGACTCCTCGATATGTGGTTGTCAACTTCGTAACAGTTGTGGTTTACCATGTGCATGCATACTTTTAGGATATTCGAATTCAGATTAGTATATTCAACTACAACATATAGATTATTTTTTAAATATTAATTGGTTTTTATTTGAATACACGTGAAGTTATACCATTGAATTCAATAGACGTCTTTTGGAAGAAGCTTGATCTTTCAGCGATGACTTTTGTAGAAGATCTCGATATTTGTTGTGATGATGAATTAAAAAAGTTTAAGGAAAACTTTAACAAGCAGTCAAAAGTCGGGAAAAAAAGCTTTTTGAAAAAACTAAAAGATATTTTTGATCCGAGTACAACAATCATTGAAGAACCTGTGGTTCAAATAAACACTCGTGGACGACCAAGTGTGAAGAAACAACAAAAAAAAACATGCTAATACTCTAAAGCAAGATCCTCGTAGATACAGCTACTCAACCACATTAGAGTTTGTTGGTTTTGATTTAAATAAAGAACCTGAAAGGCATAGTTATTCTTTTGATTTAAACAATGTACCTGCCTTCGACATAAATTATGAACCGTCGAGCTACAATTCTTTCATAATGAAAAGAATTCCAGATTTATTTCATCGGTATATCGCAGGTATACAAGATGTAATGGGAGATGGGAACTGTGGGTTTCGAGCGGTTGCTGTTTGTTTAGGGCACAATGAAGAGCAATGGCTCAACATTCGACAACAGTTGCTTGAAGAATTATGCAGTCAGTATTACACGTACTACACTGTTTTTATTGACGGGTTCAATGAGCTATATAAGTCGCTGTGTTGGTCAGAATCACCAGCACCAGCGGAGCATTGGATGGATATGCCTTTGACGGGTTATTTGATTGCCAACGGGTTTGGTGTGATCGTTCATTGTTTATGCGAACAATCTATGACATGTTTCCCACTTTAGAGAGGTCCTGAAGAGTTTCAAGACCACCGAGCCATTACATTGGCACGTGTGAATGATAACCATTATGTCTCGGTAACTTTACAAGGAAATTACCCGATGCCTCCAACCACAATGTACTGGAATGCCCATAGAAGCTTGTCTGCGTCTGCATAGAAAACTCTATATAGTTCGCGTTTCGAATTATTTAATCAATTTATGCCACATATTTCTGTAGCACCTTTGATAAATGTCAAAGATTAAGTATTTAACAAAGATTAAGTATGATTGTAAAAGATTATTTATGTCGGGTGTAGACATAAAAGCACCTTTGATAAATGCCGCGTTTCGAATTATTTATTATTTGTTGCGTCATATTTCGTTCTATTTATTTATGTTATGTTCACTTTTATAATTGTAAAAGATTATAATTATTTTACAATTAAAAAGAAAAAATGTAGTTAAAAAGAATTATATACCAGTACATTCCCCATATAATGTAATTAAGGAATAAAATTAAAAAAAATAAAATACCAAAAATTATAATTCCTTCAAATATTATCATTCTCCATATAAATAACCCCACTTTCTTTGTCATTACCTAATTATTTTAAAAAATATTTTAATAACTTATTATTAATAGAGTTATATAGATAAAGGAGGGGCTAGATAGATGCATACTAATTAAAGCTTAAAGTAGCCGCAGTGGTAAGTCATCTTACGCACATTGTTTCAAATCCCAACCCACTCTTTGTTTTTTGTTTTTTTCTTCTACATGATGTTAGGCGGCTTTTTTTTTTTTAATGTGTTTCTTTCTTTTAAAATTTCTAATTTCAAACAATTTGCATATTTTTGTTCTTTCTTTATAGTTGTTATTTTACTTAATCTATTATTATTATTATTATTATTATTAATCAAATATGGTTTAATTATCAAAATTTTGCTTGAAGCTCGATTTAATCATCAAAGTTTTTTTTTTGAATGATTTAACCATAAAGTTCGTTTAAGCTTAAACAAGCCTAAATCATTTAAAAAAACATTGATGATTAAACCAAAATTCAAGCAAAACTTTAATCATTAAACCATATTTCATCCTATATTTAATTAGTGAACTTTACAATTAGTAATTTAAAATACTAATCTATTTAATTAATTTATTTTTTGCTTTGTAAAGTAGTCTCATTAAACTTTTAATATAAAGAATAGATTTTAAAGTTTCTTTTATTTATTAGATTATATATATATGTTTATTTTAAAGTTTAATTTAATTATATTTTTGTATGAAAAAATTAGAATGGTTACATTAGAGTTTGGGTTTAGTTCACTAAAATGTATCAAAGTTGTCACGTTTTGCTATTGTGTGTATTCAACTTTAAAAGTTTTTATCGTGTGTATCAAACTTTTAATTCGTTGCTATTATATGTATTTTGGTTACATAAAAAGATAAAAAATTTATAAGTTTAGTACATACAATAAAAAGTTTAATACATACAATAGCCACAAATTAAAATTTTGATACACATAATAGAAATTTTTTAAGTTTAATATATACAATAGCAAAACATGACAACCTGAATATATTTTGGTGAACTAAACCCTAAGAGTTTTTCTATGAAAATCTTTCTTTGATTGTGAACGTCAATAGTTATATGTTTTGTGATGTGAATGAAGTATCAATTTTTTAAATAAATTTATTATGTACTTAATTTTAATTAATTAGAGTTTTATCTATTTTATTTTAGTTATTGTTTAAATGCTTTTTTAGTATTATTTATCATCTTTTTTCACTATAAAGCACTATCGCGAGAACTAATTAATCTTGGTCCTTGATTAAAATAAATTATATAACTAATAATTTTAACGACTCATTAATGACTACTGATTAACTCAGAAATAACTCATTAATGAGCAGTATTTTGAGAAAATTAAATCAATCTAATAAAGACTCGTCCCTCTAGATACAATTTATAGTTGGATAAATATATAAATGATCAAAATACCCCTATTAATGAGCATTAATGGTGGTTACAATGATGCCCACAGTATGTACAATAAAAATGGTTTTCAAATAAATTTTTCCCTATACATACATAGGTACTTAATTAAAATAAATCAATGGCAAATAATTTTGACGGCTTATTAATATAACTAATGATTTTCTCATTAACGAGTGATATTTTAAAAAAATTAAGTCAATTCAATAACGACTCATCCATCTAAACGCATGCAATTCATGATTAAGTAATTAAATATATAAATAATCAATATACATCTATTAATAAGGATTAATGATGATAACAAATAACTCTCGTGGTATATATAATTTAGGGAGAATTTCTTTTATATCCTTACAAAACTTATAAATTGCTTATATATCCTTTCAAACTTTTAAATTACTTATATATCCTTTCAAACTTTTATAAATTAATTATATATCCTTTCAAACTTTTAAATTACTTATATATCCTTTCAAACTTTTATAAATTACTTCTATATCCTTTCAAACTTTTAAATTACTTATATATCCTTCCAAACTTTTAAAACTCTCATATATGTCCAAATACCTATTTAATATTTATTAAATCATTTAAATATCAATAATCATCATCATCAAATTCAATTATTTATAAAATTACTATATTACCATCTTCTAATATAAATAAAAGACTAACATTCATTAATTTAATTAGAATATCTTGTCCTTTCATTTAATTAAAATTAAATCATATCCATTCATTTTATTAAAATTGAAAGTCTAATTTTGACTTTTAGTAGTCAAAGTTGAAAACTCAATTTTTAAAATTTAATTTTAATAGGAGATAAGATAGTTAGTAAAAAAATATTATTTAAATTTTAATATTATAATATTATTATAAATATTAGTTACGTTATTATAAATCAATTTAATTTTCCAACTTAGTTTTTTTAATTCCATTTTCATTTAAAATAAATTTAATTTGTGTTAGAATTATTATCTAATTCAAACTTTTAATCCACTACATTAATTTAGGAATAAATATTCAAGTTCTTTATCATCATTTACTTATCATATAATACATAGGAGAAATTCTCCCTTGATATTTAAATGAATTAATAAATATTAAATAGGTATTTGAACATATATGAGAGTTTTAAAAGTTTGGAAGGAAATATAAGTAATTTAAAAGTTTGAAAAGATATGTAAGTAATTTATAAAAGTTTGATAGAATATATATATAAGTAATTTAAAAGCTTGAAAAGTCATAGAAGTAATTTATAAAAGTTTGAAAGGATATATAAGTAATTTAAAAGTTTGAAAGGATATAGAAGTAATTTATAAAAGTTTGAAAGGATATATAAGTAATTTAAAAGTTTGAAAGGATATAGAAGTAATTTATAAGTTTTTTAAGGATATAGAAGAAATTCTTCCTGTAATTTAAGTTTATAAGTAGAACAGTTTGCTTTTGCATCTTTTATTTAATGTTATTGGACAAGTTGCATGTCATGCATGCATGTACATCTTGATACTTGGTTATTAAACATAAATAAGTAAATAAATAAATAAAATGACAACTATTTTCAATCGTTTTTATTACTAATACTCTCATACGTTTGTATATATATATATATATATATATATATATATATATATATATATATATATATATATATATATATATAATTTAAGCTCCCTTGTACTACCAACCAAAGATGATATCGTCTTTGAGCTTTTCCATTCTATCCACAACTGCTAATGAAAAAGCCAACATGTTATGCTCACCCAGTTTTAAAGTCTCATGCAACTTTGTCGCAGATGACAGCCCCAAACCATCACTGATTGTGGACCGGAGAAACTTGCTTGTGGGTCTTGGCGGCCTCTATGGAGCAGCCAACTTCCAGTCGCCAGCTGCTTTGGCATATCCCATAACTGCTCCGGACGACATCGCAAACTGTGTTACCGCCGGTGATGGCGTATCAGACACAATAAATGCTGTAAGGGGATTAGCTTGTTGTCCTCCATCAACTGGGAAAAAACCAAAACCTTACGTCTTGCCTGAATTCCCGGTTCTTAGAGTCCGTCCTGCGGCGCAAAGGGTAACTTCCGATTACATCGCTAAGTATCAAGCAGCACTTGCCGCCATGCGGGCTCTCCCTGATGACCATCCACATAGTTGGAAGCAACAAGGCATGATTCATTGTGCGTACTGCAACGGAGCTTATAATCAAGGAATGAATAATCATCCCGAGCTAAAAATCCAGGTTCACAACAACTGGCTGTTTTATCCTTACCATCGTTGGTACCTCTACTTTTACGAGAGGATATTAGGAAAGTTGATTGATGATCCAACTTTTGCTTTACCATATTGGAACTGGGACCATCCTACTGGCATGATGATTCCGGCCATGTTTGAGGCCCCGGGTCCAGACAAAGATCCAAGATCCAACCCACTTTTTGACCCTTATAGAAATGCCACACACCTACCTCCATCTATCCTTGATCTCCAATTTAGAGGTTCAGAAAGTGGTCTTTCTTGTATAGACCAAGTAAGTGTTAATCTATCTACAATGTTCAATCAAATGGTCACAAGCGCCACTGACACAGATAGCTTTTTTGGTACTGACCCTAATGCAAAAAACACACTTGTTGGGACCATAGAGAGTGGGGCCCACATTTCGATGCATGCATGGGTGGCTAACCCTAGGATGCCTAACCGAGAGGACATGGGAAACTTCTACTCTGCTGGGTATGACCCACTCTTTTATGCTCATCATTCCAACGTCGATCGAATGTGGAAATTTTGGAAAGATTTGAACCCCAAGGGACATCTTGAACCAACTTCCCAAGATTGGTTAAATGCATCTTTCGTGTTTTATGACGAGAACGAAGAGCTTGTACGTGTCTACAACAAAGACTGTCTAGACACCACAAAGATGGGATATGATTTCGAAAGAACCGGACTTCCATGGCTCCAAAGCCGGCCAAACCCACGTGTTAAGGGGTCTAACGTTGTAGCTAAGTCCATAGGAATTGTGAAGAAGGTAGAAGACATGAAGTTCCCCGTGAAGTTAGACCAGGTAGTGAAGGTTCTTGTGAAGAGGCCCGCTGTAAACAGAACAAAGGCCGAAAAGGAGAAGGCAAATGAGATGTTGTTCTTGAATGGAATCACATTCAAAAGTGATGTGTTTTTCAAATTTGATGTGTTGGTGAATGACGTCGACGACGGAATTGAGACCACCGCAGTAGCAAGCGAGTTTGCGGGCACTTTCGCACAAGTTCCCCATAGCCATGACAACAAGATGTTAATGACGAGTGGGGCGGCGTTTGGGATCACGGAGTTGTTGGAGGACATTGAAGCTGAAAACGATGAGTACGTTTTGGTGACGTTGGTGCCGCAGGCTGGGACAGATGATGCGACTGTTTCCGAGATCAAGATTCAACTGGTTCCCCTCATTTGAACTTTATCTAGCCAAGGATTTGCAAGTTAATATCAATTATTAGAAAATTTAAGTTTCTATTCCGTACGAGGATGACCGGCCGGCTTTGTGGGATAAGTTCTAAAAATAAAATATATATCAATATAAATTGTTTTTTATTTTACATTTATAAAATATAACATGTAAACCTTTCTTTTACATTATACATTAATTATGTAATTATGTTAAGAAACTGAATATGATTTTGATTTTGTTTATTGTTAATGTTTTTATTATTTATCAAACGAATAAGAAACTAAAAAAATACAGGTGGGTGGGTTTGTATGAGAACAAAAATCCTGGTTAATACAGTTAGAAAAAGAGAGATGGTTTTTATATTACAATAATATGTTAAAGATATGGGGATAGGATATATATACAGGAGAGAGTTCATTTAAGAATCATTATTAGTGCGAGAACCGCGAGAACCAATCTTAGCTGTCCAATTTGGATAATGGGATTCATGGATGAAGAGCGTGGGGGATTGAGTGTGGCAGGATGCATGTAAGGAATTCATGGGTGGGCAATCCAATTGAAGGAGGGGGAATTGGACGGTTAAGATTGGTTCTCGCGGTTCTCGCAATAAAAACAGTTGTTAAATGAACTTTCAATATATATATATATATATATATATATAGAGGGAGGTTCATGTGAAAAGAACCTTATTTGCGAAAAATGCGAGAAGCAATCTAGATCACAAGATTATTAAATCAATGGCTAATATTTATTGTGACATTTTAGTAAATAGTTCAAAACTTAATGGTAAGTAATAAAGTAATAGAGGGTAAGAAGGTCATTTGCACATTAAAAAAAGGAAACACCCAATTAATTCCTAAATTAATTTATTAATAAGAATATATATTTATCTTCATACGGTTTTTACTTTTTTATATCTTTACCCACATTCTTAAAAAAAGCAACTTGAAACACTTTCCATATCTCTCTCTTTCTAGACACAAAACCACCGTATTTTCTCACAAAACCATGAAACCACCATAGATTGTTTCATTTTGAGGTCCATCGCCACCGCCTGACGTCGCTGCCAGCCTAGTTTCATCACCGCCTCCTTCAACGGCGACGCACACCGCCTCACAAATCGCAAGCCTCCATCAGATCTAGGCTCAACGAAAGCACGTCGGCGGCTAGGGTTTAGCTACGACCCCGTCGTCGCCCTCCGCGTCCCCTAGGCGGACCGCCGTTGCCGCCCCCCATTTCAAATCTGAAGAACACGTACAAAAACCGCCGTCGCCGCCATTTCAGATCTGAAGAATGCATACGAATACCTACGTGATGGATCTGAAGAAGATGACCACCATTGCCGCCAGCTACTACAACCTTACATAGCGGATCTGAAGAACAACACCACCACCGTCGCTTTGTCCGCCGCCCACCACTGCATCAATGAAGAACAACACCACCACCGTGGACTAAAGCTCCACCGCCTCCCTTTACCGTGAAGAACGTCACAACCAATCACCGCCGCCTCTGAAACCCATCAACAAAGAACAACACAACCAACAGTGAGTCTCGTCGCCGTTGAAACCCAAACCCATCTACCTGTGAATGGAGAAAGTGTTGAACAAACTTGTGTTGGTGATTCATTTTTAATTTTTTTTCTAATTTATATTGATCAGACTTGTGTTGGTATTCTTTTTAATTTTTTTTAATTCTGTGAATGAAGAAAGTGTTGAACAGACTTGTGTTGGAAGCAAATACGTTAGGTTTAAAAACCATTTGTTCATTATAGAACATAAGCATGATATTTAGTTTTTTAGAGTTTAATTTTTATTTTTATTTGTTTCTTACAACAATTATCAAATCTGTATTGCGTTTATATCATAGTGTTGTTCATTATGAATATCTACTATTGTTCATTATAAAATTTTTGGGTTTTTTTTTCAAGAATATAAAATTTGTTTTTCATGTTTATCGTTGAACAAATATTCTTTTTTTATAAAATATGGATTTTGTATATAATAAAATAGAAGTATAACAAACAGAAAGAAAAAAACAATGTTTATTTGTGTTCAATAATGAATACCGTGTAAATAATAAAATAGAAGTATAAAAAAATAGAAAAAAATAATGCTTACTAAAGAACATAGTGATGAACATAAAATATAAGAAAAAATAGAAAATAAACCCATAGTTTTATTAGTGAACATTGAGAAATTAATAATTGCTATAATTTTTTTATTTAAAATATAAGAGAGAGAAAAATAAATTGGAAAGAGAAAAATATTGGTTTACCATTATACCCTTTTGAATTTAAAAAATAATAAAATGTGATTAATCTATGCCACAAGATTAAATGCAAATAAGTGGTTAGGATTGTTTCTCGCACTTTTCGCAAATAAAACACTTTTCGCATGAACTCTCATATATATATATATATATATATATATATATATATATATATATATATCAGTAATTATGTTAGTTGCTTCTATACTTACAAATACTTTATACGAGGGTTAGTTTAGTCATTTTATTTTGTAATCATTTAAGTGTTTATGAGTATAAAAACACTAATCATAAAGGTTTCTAGCTGTATACATTCTTTTCTTTAATGGTGCTACTATTTAGCCCCCCTCTTCTAACAAACTCACATGTCAAATCAAGAATGTTACATTTTCAATACACTTTTTTCACTCACATATGTTAAATCAAGGGGGCTAAGTAGATAATCAAGGGGGGCTATATAGAATTACAACATATATAATTAAATGATATAAGGATAAAAACGTTGATCTTGCTAATTAATGATATAACTTGCTGAAATATTACAACATACATAATTAAATAGAATATTGTTAGACTTCAAAATATTTCATTTATTAAAATATATTGAAAATTTCATTATTCATTAAAATAAATTAATTTAAAGTTTCACTTAGTATGTGACATATAGGCAAGGCAATGGAGAGAAAAAGTAATCAATGTGTGTATTTATATAGGTCAACACATTCTTATAGTATACAGAGTGAGAAGCGTAGTGTGGGATATGGTGAGAAAGTTTTTCCACTATATTGACATATCTGGATTTACTACAAGGTTTAAGAGAAAGTAAGGTATGTTGGTTAAACAGTATGTGTGAGCTTATATCAGAATCCATAACTCAGTTGTTATCTTGATTCTGTGAGGTTTGTTGAATAGCCATGAAGTTGAGCAATAATGCTAATTCAGTAAACTGAGGTTGAGCTGGACTGCGCCACAGTTGAGCATGAAAGTAAGTTGTGGAAGAATTGACTTTCGGGATAGTAACTTAGGATAGTAATAAAGCGGTTGCAAGACGCATCTAACTACCATAGTTACTTGTCCTCCATCTGTATTACTACAAAATCAGAATTACCAGCAGAAAAACTAGTATACCCCCGATTGAAAGCACACCAACCATTGTTTTTACTATTCTTGCTATTTTATATTTTTCTCTTTCCCATTATTATTAGTATCGGCGGTTAAGTATAAGGTGGGGAAAGGGATTGCGAACAATAGGATCGAATTGTTCTTAACGAGATATATGCAATAAAGGCATGTTTTTTACTTCAAAAAAAGTAGGAACATATATAATACGTGTGATAACATCAATAATAATTTGGTAGGTAGGTGGAAGTTGTTGAAGTGTAATACTCGTACTTTATTTTATTCTTTTATTTAACATTATAACAAGAGAAAGGTTTAGTACTCCATATTTATTGGGCTTTTATATTATTTGTATATGAAGTAAATCATGGGCTTAAGAGGGACTTGGGCTTTTCAACTCATTTAGTAGGCCCACTAGTGAAATCTTCATATATAAGATTTATTAGGATCACAAATTTATGTCCATTGCGAGAGTTAGTATGTGTTTATAAATCGCGAATTGTATATTGAATTGCAAATTGAGGGTTCACACTTGTATTGCAAATTGAGGGTTAAAACTTGAATTGCAAAATAGTATAAATGGCATGAATTGCAAATTAAGCATAAAAGAGTGGAATCACAAATTGGTTGAGTCTCCTCATGAGATTCTCAATCGCAAATTAGGCCAAATATCAGAATCGTAAATTAGGCCATTGAAGCCCAATCGCAAAACGTGTGTTGAACTTTGAATTGCGAATTAATATATGGAAACCTTCACTGTAGGTGACTGCCTGCTAAGCGCGTTCGGAAAATTATTTGGATAATTCTTATTACTGTAAGCTACAGCAGGTGAGTTACACTAACTTATACATGATACTGATGTGAAAATGTATATGTGTTGTTTATGTGAAAGTGTAATTCGTATGATGATATGTGAAGTGAAGGGTTATGTTATATTGTGGTGAAAGCACAACTCGGGTACAATTCGACACGTGAAATCCTTGGTACGACTTGGATAGTCAACTGTGACCCGGAGTGTGAAATCGTCGTTAATGCACTGCGTCGGTATTATGTGACTTCATTTATGATCATAGATTTATATGTGAATGTACATGCCTAGTGTGGTGTGTAGGTTATGTGCTCGCTTAGTTTTTACGCTTGCTGTTGTTTAATTCCTTTTAGGATCTGACCTCGAGAAAGCTCTAGTGGTGTGAAGACGACTCATTTCCTATTAAACGTTTTCGCTCTTTAGTAAATCAGATTTGTAATTAATTCTTAATGATATATCTTATTTACGACGTGTAGTTCCGGGTGCGGAACCTCGTCGAGAACTTCTGTTGGAACTGCTACAGTTATTTACTCTGATCTATATATATATATATATATATATATATATACACACACTTATTTTTAAAAAAAATTGGGACGTTACATGAAGAATTTGCATAACAAGTTCAGTTTCGGTGACTTTAGAGTCAACATCTTCTAATGCATCACCCACGTTTTGTAAGGTATGACAATATGTCGTTATTGACATTACACCTTTTTTGGTGTTTTAAGATGAGGTTTGCAAAGACAAACCACTAGACATTTTGTTATTAAGGTAAAATTCCTCAAGTTTGCACTATAAATCATAAGAAGTGCAATTGTCAACATAGATGATCTCCATTGAATTAACTTCACATGTAGAATAGAATCACGTTAACACAAGAGTCTATAGCTTTCCAATCTTAGTCGTCATCACTTTTAGGCTTTAAATTTATGATGATGTGACCCATAAGCATAGCACCTTTTCACACATCAGAAAAGTACGACGCTAGAGTTTGTAACGTGTACTGTCAATAGAAAGTTTTAAACTAAATTGGGGGTAGAAGTTACCAATAACAAAAATAATTTGAGCAACAATAGGCATGGTAGTAAGGTTAATAGGGGGAGGGGTAGCCATGACTAATTATAATGAAATACAAGAAAATTAAAGATAACAAGACTAAATAGGGACAATGGAACACGTTCATCATGAGTAGAGGCCAATAGTAGACTATTGATTATGTGGAAACACGTTCAATCTAAGAAGGGTTCGGAGAGGGAAGCAAGCAAGAATCCAATGCAAAAGCCGAGAGGATTCACCGGTCGAAACAGTTCAGCAGCCTGTAATATTCCAAAATTTTAAAATATCATCATTATTGGTTAATAAGGCGTTTTAGCTGCGGGTAAAATAAATTATGGTATATTAAAGATAATTTGGAAAATTTATCATTTACAAGAGTAATTATAGTTATCTTATAATATTTTGCCATAAAGTATAATTAATAATGCACAAGATACAAATAACTAAAGCTTTAAATACTTGGTATTATAGACGTTATGAGTTAAGGGTTATATGCGTGCATTGGATGAAACTTTAAGGGTTTAAAGTGCCAAACATTAAATTGAAGGGTTAAAGGTGTAATTGTATGTAAGTGTTATTTGGTCCATTTGAGGGTCAAAAGCCTCAATTGAGGCTGGAACCATTGAGAAGATGGAGAAATGGAGAGCTAGAGATGAGTTTTTAAGGATAAAGAAGAAATCAAGGAGTAATCTTGAAGCTTTTGGTGTTTCTAGTAGATATTGTGTGTTTTATCACTTAACCCATCATCAAAGCTTGGGTTTTGAGTAAAGAAAGAGCTAACAAGTTTGGATTGTTGATCAAGTAAGTTTTAACTTGTAATTGTGTTTGATTTTAGCTATATATATGTTGAATTTGATGGTTTATTGGTGAAAATGTTAGTAATTTGGTCAAATTGGAAGAAATGGGGAATCCAGGGTTTGGGTAACCAAAGACATGATAAGTGTTGATGTTTTGGTGTTATAAAGTGTTAGTTGAGTCTTTGGTATGCTGCAAACAAGTTATATTGGAAAATTTTAGGTTTGGCCGGATTTGACATAGAAAAACAAGCAATAAGGAACTGTATACGCAGGCTCGCGGTGCGAGCCATAGGCTTCGCGGCACGAGGCCGCTGTTCTGCGAAGGGTGAGTTTTCCAGGGATTTTCTCCCGGCACGAGCACCATTGCCTCGTGGCGCGAGACACCCTGAAACTTCCAAAAACTAAGTTTAACCCTTTTTAACCTTGTATTTGATTGGGGTTTTTTCCATTGGTTATAGAAGGTTTATATGGAGTCTTTTGAGACCTGAAAGAGTGTCTAAGCATAGTATTGAGCTTATACTCTTAAGAAATCTTGTTTTGGTTAACTTATGCAAGTTGACCTTATGTTTGTGATCATAGGCTAATGATCAAGTGTTTGAGCTTTGGTTTGGTTAGGGTTGTCATCCTCATCACACTCTCAAGTGAGTACACCCTGTGGATACCCAACTTTTGTTAAAACTTATAACTCATCATAAATGTGTTTTACATGTTTGGCAAAATGTTTTATGAAACTTATTGAATTAAAGGATGTGGAATTTATAGATTATTATATGATGTGTTTTAGCAATGGTTTTCAAAGTAAGATCAGTGCTCCACTTAGGAGAAGGTCTATATTAATGTTGTGCTCGTACTTGGTGGTTTCTTGAGACATGATACTCCTTAAAGGAGTGAGCTTTGATTTTGTAATAACACATATGGTTTTAAGTTAATGAAATTATGTTTGCACTTAAGAGTATGTTGGGCATTGAAATGCCAAATGTGATATTGTTTATTGATCCTTTATACTCAAGAGTTATGAGTCATGTGACACTTGCTTGTTTTATAATAAGCTTAATTGCTTGAGTTACTTGGCCTTATGGCACGTGTTTTATGTGACCCTTGTGGTATGAGTTTTGGTCCGGCCCAGTGTTTGAGATATAGTACTTTGTACCATGATGGTTCCTAACCATAGGGTGACGTGTATTTGTTCATGTGGCTTCGGAAATTGGGAACCTAGATGCAGGGGTGGTTGAGGAATTGATGCAAAGAGTAGAGGGGGGTGATAGTACTCATTATGACCGTGTAGTTCAATGGGATGACAAGCCACTGAACCTAAGCAACACGAGTGGACTTGGGAAATAAGTCATTCACTCCAGATAACTGTTGTATGGTGGACTGCTTCGTGCTACCCCACCCTGACGGGGAGATGTGGTTATCCCCCATGTGGGCATGTGTTGACCGTGGCTAGCTATCACGTGGAGATATTATGGCTCAATGGACAGACCCACATCCTTATGTGCTTATGTGAATATCATTATTATATGTATATTGCCAAACTTTTGTTTTCAAAGATGATGACTTGGTTTTGAAAGACTAAAGTTTTTGGTTGTACTCACTAGCTATATTTATAGCTAACTTGGTGTATAAAATATTTTGTATCCGCAGGTTGTCTAGTGGCCTATGTGAGGCGGGTAGATGCTTTGAGCATTGCTTTGACTTATGTTAACCTTTGGTAATCTTGGATTTTATATCCTTTCATTTATGGTCATGAGATTGACTATGGTAACACCAAAAGTTTTGGGTCGTAGTAGAAGATACAATTTATTGTTAAAATGATATTGTATTTTGTTGAAATACTTTAAAGACATTATAATGCTTCCGCTAATAGTTAAAGAGTTTTATATAAACTATGTTTTAAATCGAGTTTTGGAAAAGTATAAATTTGGACTGAAAATTAGGGTGTTACACAGCCCGTCGGAAAATAAAAGCAACCAACGTGTGCTTCGGAGAGTATTACACTGATTTAATAAATCCTAATTCTTCTAATTAAAAAAACCAATAAACACGAGAATAAATGTATGCTTCTATACAACCTATGAACATGCTTTGTAGCAATATCACTAATCTCCACAGATTTATTCCCCAAGCATCAAATCGTGAGGAGTATTAATTTTTTGTATGGGTTTATTTCACAGAATAGTAACCAAGTTTGAAAAATATTTTATCAAGGTCACTCATGGGTTATTTCACAATATGAAATAAAGGGCGAAGTAACCTTGATGGAATAGTTTTCAAACTTGGTTACTATTCTATGATTTTCCCCCAATTTGTATTATAATACTTTCCCGTCCAGAAGTAAGAGGACTCGATGGAAGCTGTTAGTCCTTTTTAATTTGTATATATTCCATTCCTGAAGAAGCTTTCGAAGAAAGCGACTGAAGGTGTAATATATCATTCTTCTGTAAACTGTTCTTACGACATCTGAAGAAAGAAGCCCGTAGTTCATTTGAAGATTAGTTCTGAAGTGAACGTCAGCTGAAGTTTGTCTTCAGTAATCAAAGGGTCTTCTGAACTGAAGATGCATCTGATAACCAGGATCTTCCTGTTATGTAAAGTGCACGATCTGCGCATTCTGAAGGAGCTCAAAACGGCAATCTTGTTTTCTGTTCCTAATTAGGTGTAGAACGGTACACGTGTAAATAAATTAGATGGTCAAGATTAGTTTACTTAGCCTATAAATACCTGCTCGATTAACGAGTAAAAGTTAAACGTTTGTTCGCTAATTTGTATTCAAGTTTGTTCTTGTTTAGTTTGTACTCGGTGCTCAAGTTTGTTCTTGTGCACTCTTTGAAGTTTGGTTATTAATATAATCTTGCTTTGAAAACTTTCGTGTGTTCGTTGCTTTAAAACTATTTCCGCACTTTGAATTTGTTCATAGTTAGTTTTATTCACTTTCGGGAAAAACAATTGGTATCAGAGCAGGTTTTAATTTTATCTATAAATTAGTGATCTGTTCAACATGTCGAAATTTGATTACATCGACAATGGCTCCTCTGCCAAACCACCAACGTTTTCAATTGAACATTTTTCCAGTTGGAAAAATAGAATGCTTTTATATTTAGAAAATCTTGACTGCAACTCACTTGTTGTTTTGGAGAAAGGTCCTTATGTTCCTCAAACCATCTCCATGGAGACTGGTTCTGCTGAAACCTCCATTCCCTCTCGTCCTAAACCAAGATCTCAATGGACAGAGGAGGAGAAGAAACTTGTGGGTTTAGATGCTAAAATACGAAACAATATTGTCATTGCTTTACCTAACGAAATATTTCATACTGTTTGTAATCTGAAAACAACAAAAGATATGTGGGAAAGCATCTGCATATCGTTCGAAGGAACTATTGAAGTTCGTGAGAACAAGAAGACAAACATCATACGCAAGTATGAAAGTTTTTGTGCTAAAAACTCAGAGTCTCTCACTAAGGTCTACACAAGGTTCACATGTCTACCGAACGACATGACTGAAGTTGGAGTTGTCAGAGAGCAATTCCAAATACTCAACAAATTTCTGGATTCCCTCCCATCTGAATGGGACACCATGTGCATGATCTTGAGAACCAATAATATGCTCAAGGACATGAACATGCGCAAATTATATGGAATCTTGCTGAATGATGAACAGACTCGCATTCAGAAAACTGATCTGAAGAAGGCCTTCAAGAAGACTCTGGCTCTTGTTGCTAAAAATCCTCAAAGAGCTAAGTACAAACAAACTGAGGACTCAGATTCTGATGATGAGTCTCAGGTTAATGAAGTTGAGGAGGAGGAAAGGTCTGATGATGAAGGTACCGAAAAAGCCTTCATCATGAAAAATTACAAAAAATTTCAGAAGTTCAAATTTGAAGGGAAGAAAAGATTTGATAAGAAGTTCTCTTTAGAGAAAAAGGACTCATCTGAGGGGTCCAAGAATGAGTGCTTCAAGTGTGGGAAGCCTGGTCATTATGTAGTTGAGTGCTATGTAAAGGAGACTTCTTCAAATCCTAAGAAAGGGTTTCTTTCTAAGACTGATAAGTATAAAGCCAAATATAAAGCCCTCAAAGCATCAAATGAAAGGAAGAAGGAAAAGGCCATGATAGCTGATGACCTGGGCTAGACTGATTCTGAGACGTCATCAGATGAAGAAGAAGAAAGTGAAGTCAGGGGTAAATGTCTGGTGGCTGAAGAAATCTGTGGAACTGCACATCCTGAAATGTGTTTGATGGCCACCGAAAGCAAGTTCAGCAAAGATCTGGCTGAAGCTGAAAAACTCAGCTCAGCTGAAGGATGGAACCCCACGATGATGTATAAGGTATCAAATTTCAAAGATTATTCAATGAATGAGAAGGATGATATGTTTGCTTATTTATGTTCTGATATGAATGTCATCAAGAAAGAAAATGAGCAATTTCTTCAAGAGTCTTATGCCTTAAAGAATCATCTCGAATTTTTAACAAATGAACTCAAAAATGTGAAAATAGATTTGCAAGACTCTAACGAAAAAGTGAAAGATCGTCAGTCGATCATTGATCTTTGGTTGAGTCCAAATAAATTAGCATTTGAGAGTATCAATCATCAGATGGTTATTCAAAGAGAAAGAGTGGGCATAGGATAGGACACATTAAACAAGCTGCTAACTTCAACAAAAAGTGTAAAAATGTTGATGAAATGATTTTTAATGACATAAGTATTAATGACATTGGAAATCAAAATTTGCTCAAAAAGAGATTTACCAAATCTGAAGTTATTAATCCAAGCTTTTCTGAACGAACAAATTCTGAAATTAGAAATCTTCAACTTCCTAAAGAGTATGATACACCTTCCAATGAAACTACTGAACCAATCACTGAAATACCCACTACATCAAGCCCTACCAAAACCTATCCTGAAGTTATACCTATAACCCCATCTGAAGTCAAACCTATAATCAAGACTGAAACCTGTACTGATTCAGTTGATGAAATATCTTCTGAAATCAAAATAGCTGGGTCATCCAACTCAAGTTTTCTTCCTGAAGCCAGTGTTTTCTATGACATTATTATTCCCATGGTTTCATCAACTGAAGAATCATTAGTTGAAATCTTACCATCCAAAGCTGAAAATTCAAAACCCTTCAAAGTCAAAACTGATGAGGAAACCTTTGCTCTGCTCGTATCCAAACTCAAAGAAGTTAAGGATTCTCTTTTCAGATTTTTAAAATTAATCGGTCAAAAGAGAAGAAAAATAAAAAGATTAAGGCAAATAACTCAAAATCCACTTGTAAATGTTACAAATGTGGAGTAAGAGGTCATGAAGCTACTTCGTGCTCTAATGAAAACAAGACCTCAAGTTGCTCTTTTAAGAAGTGTGTTTTGGAGCCCAATAAAGTTTGGGCTCTTCAAATGAACTAATCTCTTTGATCATCTGTGTAGAGCGGTCAGCATGATAACACTTGGTACCTTGACAGTGGATGCTCAAGGCACATGACCGGATGTAAGTCCCTACTAAATGGGGTTCAAGAAGCTAATGGCCCCAAGGTCACTTTTGGTGGAGGAAAATGTGGCAAAACTGATAGCTATGGTTATCTTAACCAAGGTTCAGTCAACATCAAGAATGTTGCCCATGTGACAGGACTTGAACACAATCTGATCAGCATCGGTCAGTTGTGTGATGCAGATTATGAAGTACATTTTAAGAAGACCAAAGGTTCAATACTTAACAAGAAAGGAAAAGAGGTCTTACAAGCAAAAAGGCTAGGAAACATGTATGTTGTTGATTTCAACTCTGCTACCTCTGAAAAAGATGCTTGCTTCTTTTCTGAAGCTGATTCAAAGGTTAACTGGTTATGGCACAAAAGGCTCTCTCATCTCAACTTCAAAAACATCAGCAAACTCTCTAAGCTTAAGCTTACCAGAGGTCTTCCGTCAGTTCGGTTTCAGAAAGACAAGCTGTGTCATGCGTGTGAGAAGGGAAAACAAAAGAAATCAGCCTTTAAATCAAAACATTGCAACCAAGTTAACTCCGCATTTCATCTCTTACATATGGATCTTTTTGGTCCTGTAAGTTCTCAAAGCATGGGAGGTAAGAAGTATACTCTGGTTGTAATTGATGAATACACCAGGTTTACATGGGTATTCTTCTTGCATAACAAAAGTGACACTGCTGAAGTTCTGATGAGCTTCATTCGTCGTGTTCAAACACACTTTGACACACATATAAAACAGCTTCGCAGTGATCATGGGACAGAGTTCAAAAACTCTACCCTCCAAGATTTTTGTGATGAAAATGGCATCATCCAAAACTTCTCAGCTCCATATACCCCTCAACAGAATGGGGTTGCTGAAAGAAGGAACAAAACACTGATAGAAGCAGCTAGAACGATGCTGGCTGAAGCATCTCTGAAAGGCCATTTCTGGGCTGAAGCTGTTAATGTTGCGTGCTATACACAGAATAGGTCCATCATTGTAAAGTGCCACAGCAAAACTCCCTACGAGTTACTCTATCAGAAGTCACCCAATGTCAGATACTTCAAAGTATTTGGAAGTACATGCTTCATCCTGAACACCAGAGATCAGAAAAGCAAGTTTGATCCTAAAGGAGAACAAGGAGTGTTCTTAGGCTATTCTGATATCTCTAAAGCATATCGAGTTTTTCTTCCCAAAAAGAATTCTGTGGTTGAAACAATAAATGTCACATTTGATGAGTTCAATGCAGAGTCAACTTCCAATCACACTGATCAAATTGTGTCCGATGAATTTAATGATCTTCTACAAGAGTCATTTAATGATGACTTGGATGACTACTCACATGAGGTAAATACTGACAATAATATTGTTTCTGTTAATGTGAATCAGGTCACTAAAGATCTCTTGGAAACAAATAATCCCACTGTTGATGACCATCAGGATCAACCACAACGAGTCACAAAATGGACTCGAGCTCATCCCATCACCAATGTAATTGGTGATCCAACCACTGGTGTGCAAACCCGAAATGCAACCACATCTGCTTTCTGCATGTTTTCTGAACTTATATCACTAGTCGAGCCAAAGAAAGTCGATGAAGCTCTGAAGGATCCTAACTGGGTAGTTGCTATGAAAGACGAGCTTAACGAGTTTGAAAAGAACAAAGTGTGGACGTTGATTCACCCACCTGCAGACAAGTCTATTATTGGCACAAAATGGGTCTTCAGAAACAAACGTGATGAAACCGGGTCAGTTGTGAGAAATAAGGCTAGACTAGTTGCAAAAGGCTACTGTCAGGAAGAAGGGATAGATTATGATGAAACGTTTGCTCCTGTTGCTCCTTTGGAGGCAATACGTATGTTTTTAGCCTTTGCCGCCTTCAAGGGATTCAAGGTCTTTCAGATATTATATTTGGCTCTACTGACAATCGCTTATGCAAGAAATTTGAGAAAATAATGTCAGAAAAGTTCAAAATGAGCATGATGGGAGGACTGAACTTCTTCCTTGGGCTTCAGATAAAGCAATCTGACCAAGGCATCTTTATTAATCAAGGGAAGTATGTTAAAGACTTACTCAAGAAATTCAACTTTTCAGACTCTTCCCCAATGAAGAATCTCATTGTTCCAAAGACCAAGCTTACGGCTGATCCGAACGGGAAATCAGTTGATCTTCCTACTTTCAGAGGAATGATAGGATCCTTACTATGTCTAACAGCCAGTCACCCTAATATAATGTTCTCCACATGTCTATGTGCAAGATTTCAGGCGAACCCAAAAGAATCACATCTGACGGCTGTCAGACGTATTTTCAGATACCTGAAAGGTACTCCTAAACTTGGGCTATGGTACTCCAGAGACTCCGGCTTCGAATTAATTGGTTTTTCAGATTCAGACTATGCCGGATGTCAGATTGATAGGAAGAGTACTACAGGTGGATGTCAGTTACTGGGTGGAAAACTAGTGAGTTGGCAAAGCAAGAAGCAGAACTCCATTTCTCTATCCACTGCTGAAGCTGAATACATTTCAGCTGGGAGTTGTTGTGCACAAGTTTTATGGATGCAACATCAGCTTGCTGACTATGGCATCTCCTTTCAGTGAACTCCCATCTATTGTGATAACACAAGTACTATTGCCATCTCCAATAATCCTGTACTTCATTCTTGCACAAAGCACATTGATCTTCGTCATCACTTTATTCGCGATCACATAGCCAAAAACGAAATTGAGCTTCGGTTCATCTCCATTGAACATCAGCTGGCTGACATCTTCACAAAAGCCTTAGTTGAACACCGGTTCAATCAGCTGATTGCAGAAATAGGAATGCTAAATCCTTCCACAATCTAGCTATTTCAGGTAAGTTTGATTGTTACTGTTCATTCTTTCTTATCACATTTAATGCCAGCCACCCTAATAGCTAAGCTTGAATAATTACTTTTACCCCGCCTCTCTCTGACTGTCAAATCACCTCTGAAGCGTAATCATGAGTAAATTTATTTATAAACAGCCCAAGATTTTATTTCCTTTTACATCTTCTGCAAATCAAAATCCGATTCAAAGAAAATCTTTCACTTTTTCAACAACTCATGGAATTTACAATTACCTTCGTTTTCTTCCCAGTATGCTATGTCATCACCGTTCGCATCCCTGATGAAGGGATTGGAATAGAAGTTTCATCTCAAATATTTGTGTTATCTTAAGGATGAATGTATTTTTTTTTGGCAGTCTATGTATATCGTGATTAACTTCATGTAATCATCTTTGGTTAATATATGGAATTAGTTATTTGCAAGCTTAACTATTATTCTTGTTGGCATTGTGTTCTTCTTTATTTTACTTCTCTTTATTTCATTTCTTTTGTGTGTTAAGATAAAAAAATTCAAATGCAAAGTTTGGATAATTTTTGTTCCTTTGTATTGTAAAATTTTTATCTTCCTGCTAATGGTGTGTTGTTGAAGTATAGCTGGTTCCAAGATAACTCTGGGTAAATTGGTCTACCCAATAACTGTTTGACATCACAAAAGTTATCCTTGCATAATTTTCTGTTTCACGCGCTTATTTTCACCCTAGATTTACTCAACCGCCAAGATTGATTCAGTTTAAACCTCTTTAAAACCCAAAATCGCCTCTCCAAGTTCTTTACCTGCAACTAATATTCTCCGGTGATCTCTCTTCTTCAAAAAGCAAAATCACTTCTTGTGCTCGAACCAATGACTCCCAAAATTGCATCTGCGAAAGTAACCCTTCCTTCTGATGTTGTCCCCAAAATCCAACTAGAATCCATCTATTTCAAAGACAACAACCTCGCCGCTGAGCTAGCCATCCCTTCATCTTCCTCACCTCTTCACCAAATAATGATCTATCTTCGCCGCTGCCCTTTGAACTTTGCACTTTCTACAAAGGTTCCAATGTTTGAAGAACATCTCTGTGAATTCTGGATGACCGCTGAAGTCATCAAGCCTAAAACCTCCGGCCAAAGTATCAACTTTAGTATGTTCTCTGGTAGCAAGTTTGTTGGACTTACCACGAAGTATCTTGCATCTGTCCTTCATCTTCCTCGCCGGGACCTCACATCATTCACTGCAAATGCTAAGGAGCTGATCTTCTCCTTCTTTCAATATGCTGATGAGCACAAGGTCAAAGGAAACTCTATGGTTCACACTCGTCTCCCAAAGGAGTGGAACTGTTTGATTGCTCATCTAAATTTCTGTATGACGAGCAAAACTGGTGGTCTTGACCAAGTCAATGAAGCTGTTCTGAAAATGGCTTATGCCTTAATCCATGGTCATAACATTGACTTCGCTGAACTTATCATGGAAAGTCTCGTGGTCTCACTGACAGCTAAAGCTAGGTCTCAACACATCCCTTTTCCAAGGTTTGTTTCACTGGTTATCTACTCGCTGTTAACACTTGAAGAATACAACTCTGCTTCGGTCCTACTTTCATCACCTTCCCTACCGGGTTCAGTTTGGACCGGCTCCTCATCTGCCTTCAACCCAGCGCTGACTGCTCCGATGCTTGCAATCGTCTCGCTGAAGCCTTCTCCTGCTATTCCACCACCATATTCAGGTCTATCTTCTGAAGTTGCCCCTTCCAAACCTCAACCTCAAATCCCTCAGTCTTCTCCATCAAAGACAAAGAAGAGGAAGCAGTTTTCCGCCACATCTAAGCCATCCACCAACCCTTCTGCATTACCCAAATCCACCTCTAAACAACCTACTACCACTCATCCGCAAAAACCACTCTCTAAGCGCCACAAACCCACCATGCCCGCCAGTCCCATCATATCTCACTATGCTTCCAGTAAGGATTCGCCTGATGAAACCCCGCTGATTCTTCGCAAGACTCAGCTTCACTCCTCCACATCAACAGCCGCTGCTCAGGTAAGTTCTCCTTTAATCAAAGTCTCTAAACCTAGTCTGACTGATGAAGAGACAGCTCAAAACCAAGTTGTCCCTTACGTCCCTCCTCTACCTTCACAAGTTCAGGACACTGACAAACACCAGTCAGCCGAGACTTCTTCTTTACCCACCATTGAGTCTGCCAGCATACCTACTGCAACTCAGGTACCACCAAAACAGGGAACAACCATTCCTGTCTCTGCTGATCATTCCCCTCTATCCCTCAATGTATCAGAAAACCCAACTGACACTATGGATATTGACCAAGCACATGATGAGTTCGCACCCAAAATGGCTGACACTGATGCTCAGCCTATCACCAATGATGAAACTACAATACCCCTAGTTTTGAAGGTCCAACCAGTCAATGAATCTTCAGTTCACCCTGAAGATGAGACTGCAACCAAATCCCTTGATGTGTCACTCATCCCCATTGACACTATGGATTCTACCAGGGCAAATGATTTATCAGTTTCAAACCAAACTGAGAGTGATGCCCAACCTTCCTAAATCAATGAAATTGAAGCTCAACCTCCTTCAGTAGAGATTCCTATTGCTAATGAAGACACAGTCTTAAACCCGACTGTAACTGAAGCAAATGCGCCTCAGGCCCCTGATACATCAGTCACTCCTCCTGCTGCTCTGGCCTCCCCATCTCTCCTACACACCCTGTTTGATATTCCTTCTCCTGATACAACTGTCAATCCTTTTGATGACAGTGATGCTTTTGATTTTCTTCAATCCCCCAAGTCTGTACATTCTCAAACCTCTGAGCCTCCGATAGACATTGCTTCCTCTTTGGAAAGTCTATCTGAGCTTGTTCTTTCTGTGTCTACTTCTGTCAAGTCCAATACCTTTCAAGGCCATTGTATAGCCAATAATCAAGCAAAGCTTGAATCTGAGCTAAAGTGTCTTGTTGAATCCATCAACACTCAGTTTATCACCCTCAACAAAACCATTGATCGTAAAAATATGATTTTTCATGAGTCGTATAAAACTTTTCACCATCTCATCACAACTGTAGCTGACTCTACCACTCTTGAGTTTTCCAAGTTGAACTCTCAACTCTCTTCTCTCTCCTCTATTGTTAATTCTCTTTCCTCCAAGGTTGACAACATCCATGTTGTCAATCTTTCTGAGACTGCAACTCGTCAGTTGCAAAATTTATTTGCTCCCTCTTTCTCTGGACTTGAAAGGGTGATTTCGGCCTTGTCTCACTCGGTAGAAGCTTCAGGTCTCTATGCCGCTTCTAAGGGGGAGAAAGTAAGAAGACAGTCCAAAATCTGTCAGATCATAAGAAGAAAGGCCACCGCTGATCGGAAAACATTCAAATGGGATAGAAAGTATTCACGTGGTGAGTACCTACAAAGATTGGAAGAAGAAGTGGCACATCTCAAAGCCACTGAAGAAGACAAGAATAAGGCCTTGATCGATTTCGAGGCCAAATTAGCTAAAGTTGAGGATGCTAAAGCACTTGCTGAGGGGGAGCGCAAAAGTCTCCTTGATCAAAGAAAAGCTGAAGCTGATATGTTCAAATCAGAACTTGATGGAGCTGAATGTCAGCAAATAATCACTGAAGCTAAAGCCTCTCAGATTCCTATTTTATCAGCTGCTCCTTCATCCAGTGGTCAGCCTAGCCAAATTGACAAAGGTAAAGGAAAAATGGTCTCTTCGGATGATCAGATGAGTAAGGGTACATATGCTCTAAGTGACTCAGATGACGAAAATCCAAGAATAAAAGACTTGAAAGTGGCTGAAGAACTTGGCAGAATAGCAGCAGAGAAAATTGAAATTGAAGAGCTTCCTGCTAACAAAACTGATCTTGATCTTCTCGATCTTCAAAAACATATTCATGCAGATATTGAAGCTGAAAAAGCTTCAGTTGAGGAGAAGAAAAGAATCATGGATCAAAAAGTAGAAAAATGGTTAAGCTCTCGACACCAAAGAAGGCATCCAGATAAAATCACTGCAATCAAGCTGAAGAAGGTAAAAAATGAAACCCGTCTGACGGTTCAGCGCAAAAATCTTCCTATCTTCAGCATACTATCTATCAAGGATGTTCAGCTGAACTATGCGGTGTCTGAATGGAATGAAATACTTGATTGGTTATAAAAGCGTAAGCAAACTGATGAGGTCAAGTTTATTCAGAAAGAAATAACCAAAGTCATTGAATATTATGAGGAGGAAGTAAAGAAGAGATGATCTGACGCAACTGTCATGCATCAAACGGAGAAACCCACTCGAGCAGAAAAATTAAAATTTCAAAGAAGGAGACTTACTCTCAAGAAATCTCATAAACAAATTTTGGAGCTGATATCTCTTGGAGAGCTTCCAAATTGCAAAGGATTCAACACCTCGTTGCCTCCTGGTCTCATTCCTGAAGTGGGTAAAGCTATCTCAAATCCAAGGGGATTTTATTTTCTCGATGCTTATGACAAGATTCGCTTTCAGAGAATTTCAGATTTTGCCAAGGATGACTGGCTTCATCTGAGATCTCTTCGTTATTTCATAGACTATAAAGATCCAAATGTCAAAGACATTTTGGTGGAATATTCAAAGCAATTGGAGCTTAAAACTCCAAAGGAATCCTCTCCTGAAGAATTCAAACTAGATTTGTAGAATAGTAATTCTTTATTCTTTATTCTTTCTATTCTTTATTCAATTTGTACATAGTCATGGATTATAAACAAATAGGGAGAGATTGTTAGTCCTTTTTAATTTGTATATATTCCATTCCTGAAGAAGCTTTCGAAGAAAGCGACTGAAGGTGTAATATATCATTCTTTTGTAAACTATTCTGACGACATCTGAAGAAAGAAGCCCGTAGTTCATCTGAAGATTAGTTCTGAAGTGAACGTCAGCTGAAGTTTGTCTTCAGTAATCAAAGGGTCTTCTGAATTGAAGATGCATCTGATAACCAGGATCTTCCTGTTATGTAAAGTGCACGATCTACGCATTCTGAAGGAGCTCGAAATGGAAATCTTGTTTTCTGTTCCTAATTAGGTGTAGAACGGTACACGTGTAAATAAATTAGATGTTCAGGATTAGTTTACTTAGCCTATAAATACCTGCTCGATTAACGAGTAAAAGTTAAGCGTTTGTTCGCTAATTTGTATTAAAGTTTGTTCTTGTTTAGTTTGTACTCGGTGCTCAAGTTTGTTCTTGTGCACTCTTTGAAGTTTGGTTATTAATATAATCTTGCTTTGAAAACTTTTGTGTGTTCGTTGCTTTAAAACTATTTCCGCACTTTGAATTTGTTCATAGTTAGTTTTATTCACTTTCGGGAAAAACAGAAGCCTAGGTGGCTGTGACGGCGACAATTACTAGTAATCAAGGGACCATCGCAAAAGTAGTTCAACGGTGAAAACAACAAAAGCAATGGCAGATGCTAGCATCGGACCAAAATCTGAATCATAACTTGCCTGAAAAAACAACAACCAAAGCAACAAGTCGGTTGTGGAAGATGGTGATTGAAGGCGAACTTCAGAGTTGAAAGAGTATCGGAAGAGAGAAACAAGTCACGGGAAGAAATGAGTCGTTCCATGGTGATCGAAAAAATGTGAGTTCTCTAGGGAGATGGCTTGATATTGCATGGTATGGAAATTCCGTTAGGGTTACATTCCAATACTCATCAAAATATACATATAAATGTACAACTTTACCTTACATTGTACATTATAGATAAAATAATAATAAAATATTAAAACCTAACCCTAATTTAATTAACACCGAAAGTTCTTCTCTCTTTTGTGTAATTGATGGTAATCTACACCCTTCTTATGGTAAAGAGAAAAGGGGATAGAGAAAGGGAAAAAGAAAGATATCCCTTGTTTGTTTACATATGGAAAAAGGGTAGGTGAGAAAAACTTCATTTCCCTTTCCCTGTTTTTGTTTCTCCGCGTGAGGTAAAGAAAAAGAGGGAATTGAAAAAAAGACTACTCCGTGGGAATTGGTCTGTGAAGTGAGAAAAACGATCCTTCCTCTCTCCGCGTCTAGGGCTCGACACTTTGCTGTCCGGTAAGAGCCACCACCGCTGCTACCCCTTCTCGACTGCGTGGCTTCGCCACCGTTAGTTTTCGTCTGTGTACGGCCGCCGCTAGTTCTCGCGTCTACCGTCACCGTTGGTTCTCGTCTAGTGCTAGCCACCCCTGTTCTCCGACACTGCTTCTTCACCGCTGGTTCGCTGCTAGTTCGCCACCGCTGCTTCTTCACCGAAGGTATCTCTCCATCTCTGTACCGCTGTAACACCCTGATTTTCGGTACAAATTTAAACTTTTCGAAACTCACTTTAAATCATAGTTTATATAAAACTTGTTAAATATTAGCGGAAGCATCATGATTTCTTTAAAGAATTTCAGCAAAATACCATACTATTTTAAACATTAAACTGTATCATACAATACAGTCCCAAAACCTTTGGTGTTACAAGAGTCAATCCCACGACCAATAAAAACCAGTAGGAAATCCAGAATTACCATAAATGCAAGTAAAGCTATGCCCAAGGAAACTACCCGCCTCACCAAGGCCACAAGACAACCTACGGATACAATATATTTTCATACACAATGTTAGCTATAAAAATAACTAGTGAGTACCACCAAAAACATTTCCTTTCAAAACCAAGTCATCACTTTTCCTCTTTTGAAAACACGAGTTTGGAAATCAATATACTTTAAGAATACACACATAAGCACATAAGGATGCGGGTATGTCCATTGGGACACAATGTCTCCACGTGGTAGCTAGCCACGGTCAACACGTGCCCACATGGGAATAACCACATCACCCCGTCAAGGTGGGGGATGCACCGAAGCAGTCCACCATACAACGGTTATCTAGAGTGTAAGTCCTGTTCACCAAATCCACTCGTGTTGCCCCGGGTTCGGTGGCTCGTCATCCTAGTGAACCCACACGGTCATGATGGCTACTGACATACCCCTCCACTCTCTGCACCGATTCCTCAACCACCCGTACATCGCGGTTCCTCAATTGCCGAAGCCACATGAACCTGTGCACGTCTCAATGGCTAGGAACCCTATGGTACAGAGTTCATATCACACAGTGGTCCGGACCAAATCACATACCCCAAAGGGTCACATAAATCACATGCCAAAGAGGCCAAATAATCCAAGCATCATGCTAATCACAAAACACATAAGTGTCACAATTCATATCACTTGAGCATAAATGCTCCATAAACAATATCATATATGGCATCTCAATGCCCTCAATACACACAAAGGTGTAAACATATCTTTCACTTACTCAAAATCATGTTTGTTGTTTCAAAATCAAAGTTCACTCTAACATGGAGTATCATGTTTCAAAATCATCAATTAAAACTCAACATTAACATAGACCATCTCCAAAATGGAGCCATGGTCTTACTTTCAAAACCATTTTCTTAAAACGCATCATATATCAAATTCACAATTTTCGCATGCTTTAATTTCAAAAGCTTCATAAACATTTGCTAATCATATAAATCACAATATAAAACAATTCCATATTCCACATCCTTTGAATACTCAAATTTCATCAAACATTTGCCAAACAATCAAACCACAATCATGATGACTTGAAACATTAACCAAAACTAGGTATCCGCAGGGTGTACTCACCTGAGGGTGTGATGAGGATCACAACCCCATCCAAACCAAGGCTTAAACACTTGATCATAAACCTATGATCACCAAAACACAAGGTTAACCTACATGAGTTAACCAAAAACAAGATTTCTAAACTCAATTCTAGTCTTAGACACTATTTCGGGTCTAAAAACTATATTTAAACCTTCTATAACCAATATAAACAAACCCCAATCACATCCATGGTCAAATGGGGTCAAAAACATGATTTTGGCATGTACAGGGGACCTCGCGCCGGGAAAATTTCTCTGGAATCAAAACCCTCGCAGATCAGCGGCCTCGTGCCACGAGCTAGCGTGAACAGTAACATTCTGCTTGTTTTCAACACAATTTCGACCAAAACTCAATTCTTTTGAAATCAACACTTGTTTGCAGCATAATAGGACTCAAATAACACTTCATAACACTATAACAAGAACACTTCTCATATCTTTAATTAATCAAACCTTAAGCTCGCTATTTCTTTCAATTTTTGACCCATTTACTATCATTTTCACAAATTTCACTATGAAACCAACAAATACAACATATAAAGCTAAGATAAAACATAATCACAAGTTAAAACTTACTTGGTTATCAAACCCCAACTTGATCCCTTCCTTCTTGCTTGAAACCTAAGCCTAGAGGTTAGATAAGGTGTTAAAACATACAATTTGAACTTATAATGCCACAAGCCACCAAGTTCTCCCTTGATTTCTTCCTTGCTTTGAGAACTCTTCTATTGCTCTCCCTTCTCGATCCTTCTCCAGCCTTCTTCGCTGCAAATTGACTCAATTGAGTCAATTAAAGATATTTATACTCAATTTTTCACATTCAATCCTTCTAGTTCCAAACTTGCCAATTTTAACCCTTAGGGTATCATCCAATTTATAATTATAACCCTTAAATTATACCATATATAATACCAATTATTTAAAGCTTTAATCAATTGCACTTTGTGCACTACCATTAATACTTATTGGGCTAATGTTATTAAATAACCAAAATCATACTTAAAACAATAAATTTCCAAATCATCTTCAATATACCATAATTTGTTTTATCCACATATAAAATGCTTTATTAAACATAATAAATGGTGTTAAAAAATTTAGAATATTACAACCGATATATATATATATATATATATATATATATATATATATATATATATATGAGTATCTCTCTCTGTTTGCTCCTTCATGGACGCCGTTGGTTCTTGACTTCCTGTTCTGTATTTGTTGCTTGAATATTGAAAGCAACTTGAAAGTGGTATTTGTATTTGTTGTTCCAGTGGCATTTTTCCAGATTAGATTATCATGGCATTTTTCCATGATTTATTTACTAGTTTTTATAACAAGGTTTTTTTATGTGGTCATAGTTGAAGGTGGGTAAGAGTAATGCATTTTAATGATTAATATATGTCCTTTTTGTATGATTTTTAAGCTTAAAATAGATTATTATTATGAATACATTATGTGTTGGTGTTGTTAAATTGACCATCAATAGAACTTGAATTTGATTGTTAATTGACTCAAATTGATTGTTTGTTATGGAATCAATACGGATGAAAATAAACAATTTGTTACAATTCTCTATGCTACCAAACAAGAGAAATGATTCTCTGTTATATTTCTCTGCTAAAATCTTTGTGCTACCAAACAGAAGATTCAATTCCCATTCTCCAGGCCAATTCTCTTTCTCTATAATTCCATTCTCTACAATCATTTCTTTGAAATTACATTCTCTATACCAAACGCACCCTAACTTGGATATAAGTGAAACTATAGGGTTTAGTTTCTGAATATACATCGAAGTTGTCATCTTGTATTATTATGTGTATGAGTGTATCTAATTTTAACAACTACCATTTAATGCACTAAAGTTTCCAAATCTACCATTTAGTGTATTAAGAAACTTGTTTGACAGGTAATAGGTAATTTTCTTTGGTTTTGATTTATTTTGAATATTAAATTATTTTTGAAAACTAACATTTAATGTACTAAAATTACAAAATCTACCATTTAATATGGTAACCTGTTAGTAACCTACTTTCAAAGGTCATGATATACTAAATGGTAGATTTTGAAACTTCAATACATTAAATAGTAATTTTAAAAGTTGCATATACACAATAACAAAAGATGACAACTTCGATATATTTTTATAAACTAAACTCAACAATTTATGCTTTACATCAGTTTTGAACCAAAAGGTTACAATATTATTAAAAGAGCTAAAGTGAAGATTAAATTTTTGGACTTAAAGTTATAATGGATTTACAAGATTAATTAATTAAAATTTGGAATTTTGATTCAAGAAAAAGGTTTTATTTTCCTTTCTTCTCTTTGACTGGACTAGAGAGTTGAGACCAACCAACAATAGGCTTGGGCCGCTTGGCCCATTTTTTAACGTCAAAGACGTGAAGGCCAAAATGGATAATGGGCTTCCACCAATTTTTTAATGGGCCGAGTGACCCATCTTGGATGAAAAGGTTTTTGGCCCAACAAGAGTTTTACGTTTGCAGGTCCATAATAGTTTTTCAAAAAAAAGTGGGTTTATATTTAAATAGACATGTTAATTATATTTTTTTTTATTAATAAAGTATGTATCTTGGATTTGAACTAAGATTATATATATATATATATATATATATATATATATATATATATATATATATAAATATAGGCATAAGTTCAATGGAGAACCGTGAGAACCAATCTTAGCCGTTCAATTCCTCCTCCTTTAATTGGATTATCCACCCATGAATTCCTTACATGAAACCTGCCACATTCAATCCCCTCACGCTCTCCATCCATGAATTCCATTATCCAAAATGAACGGTCAAGATTGGTTCTTGCAGTTCTCGTACGAAAAACAGTTCCCGTTTGAACCCCGTTATATATAGTGAAAAGTTCATTTGAAAACAATTTTTTATTGCGAGGACTACAAGAACCAATCTTAGCCGTCCAATTCCTTCTCCTTCAATTGGATTGCCCACCCATGAATTCCTTACATGCACCCTGCCACACTCAATCCCCCCACATTGTTCATCCATGAATTCCATTATATATACATATATATAAGGGAGGGTTCAAACGAGAACTGTGAGAATCAATCTTGGCCATTCATTTTGGATAATGGAATTCATGGATGATGAGCGTGGAAGTTTTGTGTGTGACTGGGTGTATGTAAGGAATTCATGGGTGAGCAATCCAATTGAAGGAGGGGGAATTGGACGACTAAGATCAGTTCTCGCAGTTCTCATACGAAAAATAGTTCTCGTTTGAACTTTTGCATATATATATATATATATAGTGAAAAGTTCATTTGAGAACCGTTTTTATTGCGAGAACCGCGAGAACCAATCTTAGCCGTCCAATTCCCCCTCCTTTTATTGGATTGTCCACCCATTAATTCCTTACATGCATCCTGCCACACTCAATCCCCCCACGCTCTTCATCCATCAATTCCATTATCCAAAATGAACGGCTAAGATTGGTTCTCACAATAAAAACGGTTCTCAAATGAACCTTCCCCTATATATATATATTTTTTATATATATATATCGTGTATATATATATATATATATATATATATATATATATATATATATATATATATATATATATATATTGTAATTTAAGAGAGTCATAAATAGTATTTAGCCCAGAACCAAATATCAAATATGTATAATTACTCTCTTGGCCTTTGGCCCAATGGGTGGCAGGCTGGCAGCTCCCTCCCCAGTCCCCACCCCCACCAATAGGCAATCAGCCATTGTTTATATATTTTAACAGAATATAAATTTTCCTTTTTTCTTTTATTATATTAAAACAGAAATTTCAGGTCACTTCTAGGTGAGGAAAATAAATGTTGTATATAAAAACATCTCTTTTCAGGAGTGGCAAAGTCCAGAAATCTTGAACTCTTGATAGATAATTGAGGTAGGTTGGAAGACTTTAATAAACTAAAAAGTCAAAGCATTTGACATTTGTAAGTGACTAGCTCTTGAGTGTTTTATATGTCTTTTATTGCAAAAATGGAAATCAAGCATGGTTCATGACAACATCATGGAATAATTACTTAAATTTATGAGAAGATCGGTGATATATCCTTCTATTATTTTCTTCTATTTATCATTCTACTTTCAAGATCAATACAAATATCAAAATCAATCGAGAAGGTGAGGAAAAAGAATTAGTGAATTACATATGTCATCTTTTAGTGCGAATATATCATTTTTCTTATGCTAGTATCTTTTAGTGCGGATATATCATTTTTTGACATTAAATGTACCATTTTTTATTTAACTTAAATGGAAAAAAAAGTCTAATTATCAATAATTTATGGTTTTTATATAGACTTAAAATTGACTAAACACTTAGTTTTGAAGAATGACAACATATTTATGTTTGCTTATATAGATAAAATACGGTTTGTTGTTTAATCAATTTTGATTAATAAAGTTGGAATATCAACATATTGCATTTTTAGATAATCTTATTTATACATGAATCTAATAATATATAAACATTAACTCTTTAGCGAAAATTACTGATGTTAACAAGTCAAGCTGAACCCTAAAATGGTATTTTTTATTAGGCTCGAGCTTGACTCGTTTAAGATATACAAAGTTCGAGCTCGGCTCGAATAATGATTTGAATTTTTTTAACATAATAATTAGGATTTTTATGTTAGGATCATGATATCCCTCTCTATGGTTGACGTTTTGATTTAATGTGAATATATGACATTGATTTGATATATATTAAGTATGTGAGTAAAGATATAACAACACCCTTTGTTGATGTATGAGCAAACCAGTCGTACCAAATGGTCTTTAGCCTAGTACTATGAGATGTTTAAGGTGGCTCTTAAGGTTTTAAATTCAAATATCATAGTGAACAATGTATAAATTTAAAAACGAAAAATGATATATACTCACAAGATGACATGTGTAGTTCGTTAATTCTCTTTCCTCACCTCCTCTATTGATTTTGACACTCGTGTTAATCTTCTGAATAGAAGAATAAGTATAATGAAAAATAGGAGAATATATTATCTCTATTTACTCAAGGCTTGTAACCTAATAATATATAGATAGTTTAGATTTGATTATACTTATAACCTAAATTCGAGTCATGTTGTTGACAAATTTAGGCGTTGTAAGTTAAGACTATGGTGACACAATCTCCTATAAAGAACTAGTGTGGACCCTCACACAGGAAAAAAGTGCATGTTGGAGCGGAAGTTACACGTTTCAATCTTAAACCACGTGAGTTATGTTATGTATGCAAGGGGCCGTGTGTTCTTCTAGACTTACTTCTGCCCCTTGTTTTCTTGTTTTTCACATCTTGATTTTGCCCCCAATTTTAATTACACTATTTTTTATGCTTTGATTTAAAAATAATGAATCCTATGTTCGAAGTTATTTTTTTAAAAAGAGGAATGTTATCCTATTATATCCATTAATTATCCTCCTATTTATTAAATTAAAATAGATGGATGTCAAAATTAAAAGGTGTGATTAATGTTCAAAAAAGCTTGTTATGACTTCATCAAGGTTTTAGGTTTGATTATACCGTCACAAAAGGTCTAAAGTTTGAATATATGGCTTGGTGTACGATAAAGCAAAGATAGAGGTGCATATACCTATTATAAGCCACATTTTTTAGGTGTGTTAATGGTACCGAGCTAGATGGACTGGATATATGGTTATTTAGTTATAAGAAATGATTGATAAATCAGTAACAAAGAAAAATAGTGATAAATTAGATTATAAATATATAATTATGTATTTTTTAATTTTTACTTGTATAATTGTATATGTATAATTATAAGTTGTATATAAAATAGTCGTCTTAAGTCACATCTTATAAAACGTCGTGGTCTCATCATGGCTTCTAGGGCTTGAGCTTTGACCATGCCGCCACACCATGTTGATGATTTTAGTGTCATCAAGCCATTTAGTATGATCGGGATTACTAGTCATGTAACATCCTCGATTTGGGCCTAGTTGTAATTAGTATGTACGAGTGAGTAAGTTAGTAGAATATGTAAAGGGTCCAAGTTGTAAATATGTATGTATTAAATTGATTAAGTAAAGATGTGTTTAAATAAAATATATATGTATATATATATATGTAATTGTGTATTAGTTGATTTAAATCAACTATATATATATATATATATATGTAATTGTGTATTAGACAAAGTTATAATCCGAGTCCGGAGATGGTGAGTGCATGCTCAGACAAATCCATATAAGAAAATGGACCCTGTCGTTATTTCCCACCAAAAATAACCACCTACAACCGCCATCTTTTTCATCATTAATGTAACGTCCCAAAGTTTAATAAAAAGTCTTTATGACTAAGTGTTATAAAAGATTAGACATGTTTATACAACTAAAGGGGCTAAAACTGTCAAAATAAAACTGAAATAAGTTCAGGGGTTGTTTTGTCAATAGAGAATACTTGTAGATATACATGGACTTTTCTTGAACACATACATACGTGAGTGCAACTGGTGATCTTCTTTCATTGTGTTTGATGAAGAAACAGTGAAATTTAGCATTTATTATAATCAATCTGAACCCATAAGCATAAGGTATGAATTGTTGATCTTTTTAGTGTTCAAATGGGTCATTTTGATTGTGTTATTGAGCTTTGATCATAGGATCATCAAAACTAGATTAGTTGTTGTTGTTTTGATGTTTGAAGTGTTGTTAGAATGATAGACAAGTGCTGGAAACACTTGTGTTATGTTGGTTTTGGGTTTTGATCGGTTTTCAGCTGAAACAGTCGACAAGTGTTGCTAATGCAGGGGAGACACGGGCGTACCTATTGCCCCGTGGCAAACCCTAGTTCTTAAGGTACATCTGTGCTTTGGGGTTAATGCATGGGCGTATCTTAAGGATAAGGTACGCCTATGTCCGAGTTAAGGACAACCGTATATGTTAAGGCACGGGCGTGCCTGTGTGGAGGCACAAGGGTGTCCATGCACTGTCCAGTTTTCAGAGCAGTTTGTATAGTTTATAATGCCTAGTTAAATTCATTGGTATAAGAAGATGTCTGGATACTTGACATAACACGTTACTTGTTTAGCACATTATTCAGTTTCAAGGTGACTTTTCTATTTCTTTTGTATGAACAACATGTAAGTATTCATGATTTATATTGTGTGATATCTTTGTTATGTGATATAGATATGATGCATATACATTGTACAGCAATTGTGCATAACTATCCAGGTGGTATAGCTATGCACAAGAACAATATCAGGGTACATAGCTACACAGGTGGTATAGCTGTGTACCAGAACAATATCAGGGTACATAGCTATGCAGGTGGTGTAGTTGTATACCAAAACAGTGATAGGGTGTCTAGCTATGCAGATGGTGTAGCTGTACACAAGAATAGTGTTAGGGGGTATGGCTACACGGGTGGTGTAGCTATACTCCATTACAGTGATAGTTTGAACAGCTTTGCAGGTGTTATAGCTTGGATGCAAGACATCCTAAGGAGACTTTACTCCTGTTATATAATTACTTGAGTTCGGCTAGTATGCTCACTAAGTGAAAGCTTACGTTTTAGTGTTGTATGTTGTAGGTGGCTCAGGTTCCAGCAAGGATAAGGCCCAGCTCTGTGATCTGAAGGATAGCTCCAGGTGTTTGGAAAGAGAACTTTTAACACATCTTTTGTAATTTGTTAGCACATGTATTTTTGAACCAGTATCTTGTAAATTCTAATAATCTTTTGGTGCTAACCAGTAAAAGTATGTTTTTAAGTTAAAAATGGAAAATGTGGTGTTACAATTAAATACCCTATTTTGGCACTGCAGAATACATAGAAACATTTTTCATTGTCTTCTGCCGGAATTTGTTCTCTTTCAACGCAAATCAAAGCAAATACATTATATGTTGTTATTTGAATTAAGCTTGTAATTCAAATCGATTTTTTAAATTAGCCCATATCTGAATTCGTGATATCTCAGGCATAAGGTTGGATTACATATTTAAAATGGCATGGTAAACACGATCCATGAAATACAAAGTTTATTGTTATTCTAATTCTTGGTTCTAACACGTCATGTCTCACGTTATTTAGAACCTTGGGTTTGATAAGTAAAAAATTACTGAATTTCATATGAAATATTTTAGTAAGTAAATCAATACGATAATCTTGAATAATGATGATTCGTAACATATTTCATAAACAAAAACTTTTATAAATAAAAGAAATACATATAAATTACTAGTTTATTGATATGTTAACACATATAACTTCAAATATAACATATGTTTTATATATTAAAATATATAATTAATGATATAAAGTACTTTTCAAAAAAAAATTAATTATATACGGATGTATTCATTATAATAATTAAAATAAAGTTTATCTAACCATAGTTGTAATAGTTTGCTTTTTTAATAGGATTTATTTCTCTAAAATATATCAAGCTATATCTCAATTGTTATTATGTGTATTCACCTTTTAAAAGTATTATTATGTGTAGTGGGGCATTCAAGAATTTCTGTTACGGGTGCACCATTGATTAAAGATAGAAATATGACTTAGTTAACAAATCAAAATATATTCAGGTCAAAACGGGTTGGCATTTTTTATGTTTCTCTTTATGTTTTCTCTAACCACGATCATTGAACTACCGTTACATCTTTGATTCATATGAGTACATAAAGCCGTTTTTTCTATTTCTCTTCGTTGTTGTTCCTGTCATACACAAATAAAGCAGGAATTCCAAAATCAAATCCTTAGAGCGTTGGGTGTGGTTGAAGCAAAAGACCGGCATGCCTGCGTGGATAGGCGGTACCGAGGGGCACACCACCCCTCTTCATTTTGTACAGAAAAAAAAGATGCATTCGGTATTGAATGCCGAAGAGAGAGACGAGAGAGAAAGAGGAGAGGAGAGAGAGAAGACTAGGGAGGAGAGAGAGAGTATGTGGTTTAAACATGCTTGAAGTATAGAGTGGGTTATGTTGATGTGGCGCTGATGTGACTTGAAACATGAAATGTCTAAAGGAGGGTATACCCCATGCTCTAAGCTTGTTCTAATGTGTGGTGAAGTTTATGAGGCTTGCCATAGGGGCATTAATGAAGTCAAGAAGCTTAATGGGTTGTAGACTAGGGACATATAGTAAAATTAGGTGTGGCCTTAAAATTAGGGAGATGGTTTGTACATCAACACTTTTTTGCCATAAACAATAACTATGGTCTTTTTACCCCTACAAACCTACAAACTATTTTTTCTCAACCACATGTTCAAGTGTATTGTTGTCCAAACATACATTTTTTGTTGTATATGGCAAAAGGATGTTGTGCACAAATCATCTCCCTTAAAATTAAAATTAACAAATAACCTAGTGTTAGCATGATGGGAGGGGGCCTTTCCCTCTATATGATATACATGCATCTGCCGATGATTATATATTTGTTGTTATTGTATGTATTTAATTTGTTGCTATTTTATGTATTTTTACTATATAAAAAAGAAAAAAGTTATAAGTTTAGTACATACATTGGAAGTTTAATACACAAAATAACATATTTTGTAACAATTTTTGAAAGTTTGATACACATAATAACACTTTTTAAATGTAGATAAACATAATAACAATTGATTTATAATTTAATACATTTTAAAAAATTAAACCATTTTTATTATATTTTATATTTTTATTTCAAGAATGAAAATAATATGTTTGATATATACGTAATATTAGTAACGAGATATTAAACTTGATAACTTTTAGCTTAAAACAATATGAAAAACCGAATAACAAAAAAATTACATATAAACTTTAAAATGAAATTCATGTGGTGTATAAGAGGGGTTTAACCATTACTAGTTTTTAAAGACCCATGTTAGTTTTGTTATAAGAAGACGGTTAAAAGCCCCGAATTTGGATCATTTGAGAGAATTGAGTTCCTTTTCTTCTGGAACCATCGAGAAAGGGAAGGGAAGAAGCAAGGTTGGATGATTTAAAGTTACAACAAGGAAGATACAAGAAATCTGTTGATTTTCAAGTCAAAATTGAAGAGTTGTCTTGATGAAATCACCATAGAAGCTTTGATTTGAAGATGATTTGAGGATGGGCAGAAGTGAAATTAATTTCAAAGTAAGTTTTAACCCTTATTTGTGTTTAATCTTAGTGATATGTGATGTATTGATAACATATTCATAATGTATGTTGAATTTTAAGTCAAATGGGTCATAATCTTCAAGTGATATGTGATCCACATCACACCCTCAGGTGAGTACACTTGCGAATACTAGTTTTCATAAAAGAAAGTAGTCATCATGATTTTGTTTATATATATGTTTGGCAATTTGAGTTATGAATTCTATTGATAAAAAGATGTGAAACTTGTGGAATATTTTATGGTATATATTATTAGTAGAAATCAAAGTGAGGTCAATGCTCCACTTAAGAGAGGCCTATATACTTGATATTTGCTTGTGACATGATACTCCATGTAAGAGTAGTTTTTGATTTTGTATTAACTCAATTGGTTATGATTTGAAGAATTATGTTTTACACACATTGTGGTTATGGGCATTGAGCCAATTATGGATATTGTTTATTAATCTTTTGTGCTTAAGAGCTATGGGTTATGTGATACCAAATTGCTTATTGTAATATCCCAAATTTTTTTACAAGTGTAAGTAAGATATATATATAATCACGTCAACGCAAATAACTGTATTTCTTAGACAAAATTCCAGACGAGGTCCCCCACTCGGAACTACACGTCGTACAAAGTAATTTCTTTTAGGTTATTAATTACAAACGTAGAATTCAGTAAAATGATAGTTTAGCTAAAACAACACAAACGTTCTATTGGAGATGGGCCGTCTTCACACTGCTAGAGCTTTCCCACGATTAGGTCCTGAAAAGAGTAAATCAACAACAGTAAGCATAAAGCTTAGCGAGCACTCTAACTTACACACCACACTAGGTATGCATATGTCATATATCATATAATAATTCATGATCATACATCATTTCACATACTACCGACGCAGTGAACTGACGACGATTTCACACTTTGGGTCACAGTTGACTATCCAAGCCGTACCGAGGATTTCACGTGTCTGATTGTGCCCGAGTTACATTTTCACCACAATATAACGTAACCCTTCACTTCACATATATTCAAATTAGTTATAGTTTCACATAAACATAACATATACATTTCACACTAATATCATGTATAAGTTAGGTAACACAATAATAGCAGCAGATTTCACAAGTTGAATAGTTAATGAGTCCAATAGCGAGGACTTACGATACATATCTTACTAAGTCAATACCGGGTACAAGTTTCTAACTCTTATCGCATAACTCTGGGTTACAAGGGTCCTAAGTCGGACCACACATAACAAGTCAGACATCCCCTAAGTCGGACCAAGGTCCTTAGTCGCACATTCTACATAAGTCGGACCCCTCTTAGGTCGGACACTAAGTCGCACAAATATAATTCAGACAAATCTCAGGTCAAACCCACACTAAGTCGCACAAGTATAGGTCGGACCAATCACAGGTCAGACCAACACGAAGTCGTACCTCCTACATAAGTCGAACAAGGGTCCAAGTCACACACAAGCATATGTAAGTCGGACATACACACACCCAAACGCAAGTCCGACCGGTCATCTTTTAGCAAACCACATAGACCAAATTAGTAATTTACTCAAAAGTTTATAACTTTTAACTATACTAAAACCATATTTACCAACACGAGTCCTAACACCCTCTTTCTAGCATTGACCTACCTTGTGTTTGATTTGTTATATAATTATTATTTTCCTTTAATTAGCACTATATAAATAAACTTATATTATTCATAAACTATAAACTATAATTATCTAACAAAATAATTACCATAAAAGTTTCTATGAAAAAAAGAAAATAAAAATAGTAGAGGCCAAAAATGGTCAAAGGCATGAAAACCGCCTTGGAAACCGGTTTTCTAAAACAGCCAACAAAATATTGAAGAAAAAGGAAAACAGCGAGAATTCCGATCTCCACCCTCTTTAAATATAATCCCTACGCCAACTCGTATCGTATCATTTCCTCTCTCTCTCTCTCTCTCTCTCTCTCTCTCTCTCTCTTTACCTAACCAAATCTCACCACCATGTCTTGCTACAAGGGAAAGTACGCTGGTATGATTTTCGTTTCTTCATGATTCTCGTATTATTTCCTTTTTTGATTGTTGAATTCTTCGTACACGGTGTGTTTATCTCTTGATTTTCATGGCGATCTGTAGTTTTGACTCTTTTTTGCCCTAATATATGTGAAATTCGCTCTGTGTTGGTTTTTGTGCGATTCTGTGTACCGAATGATTGTTTTGTTATTCGTACGTGTACTTAGAAAGTTTTAGCGAGTAATTTCGTTGAAGATCGTTGTTATAGTCGTCTAGATCCGATTCGAATCATCTGTAATTGAATCATTGATCGTGACTGTTTTTTTTTTCTAGAAATACATGAATCGAAAATATCTGAAGTTCGGATCTTTGATTTTGACTTATGATGGTCGATTTTGATGTTGATCTTACTAATCTCGTTTTTGTGTTTGTTAATTACTTTATTTCATTCGAATCTGGTGTTCATCTGCGATCTGGATCAAATGATTGACTTTTGTTTTTACAGTTACTATGATTGTTGTAAGTTTGATTTCAAAATTAGGAAGTAATGGCGGTTGTTATTTGAAACAGATGAGCTTATTGCCAATGCTACCTACATTGGTACACCTGGCAAGGGTATTCTTGCTGCTGATGAATCAACTGGTACAATTGGAAAGCGTCTTTCCAGCATTAATGTTGAAAACGTTGAATCAAACAGGAGAGCCCTTCGTGAGCTTCTTTTCTGCACTCCTGGTGCCCTCCAATACCTCAGTGGAATTATTCTTTTCGAAGAAACTCTCTACCAGAAGACAGCTGCAGGTAAAATTTATAAGTATAAAACCTATGTGACATTAGCATTTTAGCAAGTTACAAGTTTTATATGCGTTGTTTTTAGTATAAGTTGGGGGAATTCATTTAATATATTTATCGAAATATAGTTTCTATATACGGTGAATAATAGTAGAGACTAATGTCAATTTGGTATTTGCAGGTAAGCCTTTCGTTGATGTCATGAAGGAGGCTAATGTCCTCCCAGGAATCAAAGTTGACAAGGGTACCGTCGAGCTTGCTGGAACCAATGGTGAGACCACCACCCAAGGTCTTGATGGTCTTGGCCAGCGGTGCGCTCAGTACTATGCTGCTGGTGCTAGGTTTGCCAAGTGGCGTGCAGTCTTGAAGATCGGGCCAAATGAGCCATCCCAGCTAGCCATTAATGAAAACGCAAACGGGTTAGCTCGATATGCCATCATATGCCAAGAGAACGGGTTGGTACCCATTGTTGAGCCAGAGATCCTTGTTGATGGACCTCATGACATCAGCAAGTGTGCTGATGTAACCGAGCGTGTTCTCGCCGCATGTTACAAGGCTCTTAATGACCACCATGTGCTTCTTGAGGGTACCCTTTTGAAACCCAACATGGTTACACCTGGTTCTGACTCCAAAAAGGTTGCACCTGAAGTCGTGGCTGAGTACACCGTTCGTGCACTTCAACGAACCATGCCAGCAGCAGTCCCAGCTGTTGTGTTCTTGTCTGGTGGTCAAAGCGAGGAGGAGGCCACAGTCAACCTTAATGCCATTAACCAGTTCCAAGGTAAGAAGCCATGGAGCCTAACTTTCTCCTTCGGGCGGGCCCTACAACAGAGTACCCTCAAGGCCTGGGGAGGAAAAGAAGAGAATGTGAAGAAAGCTCAAGAGGCATTCCTTGCAAGGTGCAAGGCTAACTCTGAGGCAACACTTGGGAAATATCAGGGTGGTGCTGCTGTTGAGGGTGCTACTGAAAGCCTCCATGTTAAGGACTACAAGTACTAATTCCTCTCATGGGTAAAAACAAAAAAATTCCTCTAATTTCTCATGAGTTATTGTTTGTTTTCTTTATTTTATGAATTTTGTGTTTTGTGAAAAAAAAACATGACTGTTTTATGTCCAAATCGGGGAGTTTTACGCCTCGGGCATACTCTTAGGTTTGTGTTTTTGTTTTTAATCTTTGTCTAGTCTTTTAGCAGCGATGGCTAAAAATAAGTCCGAGAAATATCGGGCATTGGTTGAGCTTGCAATATCTCGACCCGTTTTGAAAGTTTTTTTTATATATATACTATATCTTCTCCATTTTGATGATTCGATGTTGTTAGTTCAGATAAAACGAATGGTCTGGTTGGGTTGGGTTGGGTTGGTCGTGTTGTAATAGATGGGCGGGGTCGGGTTGTCCGCTATATGCCCGGTTGAATGAGAACATAGTATAGATGCATAGTATATAGTTATATACCATATGCTGTTTAACAGCTACGATTATCTCTTGTGTGCAGCTAAGAACATGAACTGTCATATATTTTTTTAGTTCTAATATATTGTACGCTTGTTCATACTTATGTCTAATTCTAACAGGAGAATAATGAGAACATGTTTTCAAAGAAGATACTCGTTTGTAAGATATTTCGTTAAGTAAATTAAAATTACTATTCTACCCTTTACATTCACCTAAACATGAGCCCTCACCTTGAATCCTAACGGTCTGTTCTCGAGTTTTTAAACGAAGGAAAGGGAAGAAAAGGGAAGGGGAAGAAAGGGAAGGGAAGGAAAGGGAAGGAATGAAAAACTCCTCCCAATCATCCCAAAAGTGGAAGGGTTATTTTAAACCATAAAAATGGTAAAATTGCTCCTCCTTCCTCCTCCCTTTCCATTCCTTTCGTTTCTTAAAAAAACTAGAGAACACCCATCACTAATTATTTTCTTTCCCTCCCTTTCCTTCCAAAAAATAACTCGGGAACAGGGCGTAAGAGTGCAAGGAGTGGGAGGGGGTTGGGGTGTGTGGTGGGGTGACCACTTGCATGGTGGATGTGGTGCCACACCATGAAGGTGTGGTGGAAGGGTGGGTGGATGTGGTAACTACCACATACTAAAAAGCAATGTGGTTGATTAATGGTGGGCCATCAGTTTATCACTTTTTTCTTTTTTAATTTTTGATTGGTTAGTGAGTAAGTGAGTCCTAAAATTTGATGTGGTGGAGAGTGATCATTACGAAACTGAGTGGTGGACCGAGTGGTATTAATAAAAAGCTGATGTGACGATATGATAGGTGTGATGGAGTGTTACCACTCCTTGCGCTCTAAGACCATTAAAGGTCGTCTCTCCTAACCCTCTTGTCGTTCTTATAACGTCAGAGTCATATCATTCCTCTTCCATCTTTTTTTCTATCTTTGTAATCTCACATGCATCCTTCTCAACTCTATATTAAAAGAAATAAGAAAAAAATAATCTTAAAAGCAATAGAAAGAGAGAGAGAAAGAGTGTGATAGGTAAGCCGGAGGAGGCAACTCTTGGGGTTGAAAGAGGGGCGGTGGTGTTCATGTGTCTTGCCGCTTCTCCTATGGATTGGTGGGTGGGCTGTGGATGGCCTAAGAGTGGTTACCATCTCTCACACTTATCACTTATCATGTACCTTTAACATAAAAAATTAATTTATTTACATAAGGTATAATATTCTTATAGGCTTATAGCTATCTTACAAGTAGATGAAACATACGATTTATGTGGATAAATCAATTACTTATGTGAAAGAAACACTTCCCGTTCTGTTTCCATGGTGTACTACTGTACGTCGTGCTTAATTACTTGGGTTTTTTTAATATTTTTAGTGTCAACAATATATTAACCAATACTCAAGCATTTGATTGTTTATGCCAAAAAAAAAACAAATAAAAACAAACAAAATAAAACAATAATGTAATTTCATTTGTCCTCTCACACACCCTAACAATAATGCAATATAATAATACTAATCTCACACACCCTAACAATAATGTAATATTAATAATAACATTATTATTTACTTTAAAATGAAATAGGAGTTATAATCAATTTATTAAAAAACAATTTAAAGTTATTATGTAGATAGTTGGTTGATTTGGTATAATATTTCTCATTGTATAAAAGAATATCTTTATCTTATTTTAATTTTATAAAAGAGTGAACTGAGTTGGCAGATTGTTTTTATGTCCTCTTTTCTTATTTCTTTTTAAGGGTCTTCCTACTCACTTTGTATGGTGACTAAATAAAAAGTTATCTCATGCATAATATTCATCCAACTGATTATTACTATTATTATTTTTTTGAGAACTCATTATATTAAAAACGGGTTAATATAATCTTATGTTAGTATCAAACATGATCCATCATAAATGGGTCTACTATTTTAGTTTAAAAATATGTTTTTTATAGGTCTCACTCTTATATTTGCAAGAGAATATGAGAGATCATGTTTAGTTAAACATGAGGATCTTACAACTGACCCAAGTCTCTTAGGAACAAACAAGGCTTACCAAACTAAATAACATAACAACAATCTGAAAAAATCAAGAGACATGAGAATGAAACAAAAGCTAAAAAGTACAGCCTATTGACACAAAACACCCAACAATGCAACAGGACACAGACCTTCACTAAGCTATATCTTTGACCATTAACTCAGGACTTAGAAGTTAGAAGCCAATCTCCCCATGAAGAACCCGAAGCCTCGCGCATCTAGCCGATAACCGATAGAAGGATTTTAGCTGTATTTTCGAAAAAAATACTTCCACACCCGAGATTTAGATTCTGAAAACACTCGGTTATTCCTTCTTTTCAACTGTTGATCATTACACATCCTTTCCAAATGTCCGTGTATAGAAATCATTATATTTTTATTGCGGGATGATAAGTATACATGACCCGTGTGAGCTATGCTTTATCATATTTTAATGAACAGACAAGTGATTACAATATATCTTTTAAACACCATTACTAATTATCATCGCATCTGCACTTGTTACTCCCAAGTGGTTCGAGTATGATAAGTGATTACTAATTACAATATTCTTGCTTTGGTCGACTACACCACTACCACTACCGATATATTAAAACATCGCAACTGAAGACTTTTACTTAAATAAACACATAAAAAGAAATACTCAGCCGAAGCTAGCAAAAATCATTATCTAAATCACAACGCTATGTATCAAAGATTAAATAATAATTCATGCTGCCACCACCAATTATCATTAATTGCCGCCACTATCGACACTGCCGTCGCATTGACCACCCCAATATCACTCGCCGCCATCACCATCATTGCTTCCGCAACCATTGACCACTACCAACTACTACTACCACCCCTTCCCCCTTCACACATGTACACATATAATGGTTAACTTTATGAACAAACGATATCAATTTATTCATTTACCTTTTTTCTTTAGAAGTTATTTTTCCTTTTTTTTCTTTTTAACCAAATGCCCCTTGGTGTATGTCAAGAGACACCACTTTATTGCTTGCGACATGATTTGTAATGTGATTAAGGGTGGCTTTAATTTTTTGATGATTAATATATAAAAAATTAATCGTAATTACTTAAAAGTGGTTGGTAGAGTTTGTGTTAGATTTAGGGATGATAATAACAACAAACTTGGATAATTTCTTGGATCGTATTTACAACACTTTTTGAAATCTGTAATTCGATCTTATATTTTGGGTATTACGAATTCAGATATTGGATAATCCAAGAAATAGATTTGAATATCAGTCTTAATTCAAATAAAAAACACATAATACCTTTGCTTTGAATTGTGTTGATTGAGACTGAATTCCGGCAGAGTAATGTTGCAAAATCGTTTTCTGTACATTCTGCTAGAGGTGAACAAATGGGACTAGTCTGACGAAGACCGCCAAGACCGGACCGGTCCTGAACCAGTCCAAGACCGCCGTGCCGGTCCTCGGTCCGGAGTTGAAGACCGCCATGAAACGGTCCGAAAGTTGATCTGGACCGAGCCAGTCCAAGAGTCCAAACCGGTCCTAAAAAAACGAGTCGGTCCAGAGCGGTCTCAACGGCTAGTTTTTTATTTACAAGTCCTCTAGTTATAAATACCTCACCACCTTTTTCATTTTTCTTTACACCACACTTTTTTTTACATATTCTCTCTATATTATTCTCTCTACTTTTTAAAATGTCAAAAACAATTACGAAAAGGAAACGAAAACCGGAAATGTCTAAACTGAACCGAAAAATATTCGAACGAAAACCGCACGGGTTTGGACCGAAGTCGGACTGATCCGGACGAGAACCGGTTCAAAAAAAGATCGGACCGCCAAAAAACCGAATGGTCTTACGTGAGGACCGGCCCCCGGACCGGACCGACCCCAAAAGAGTCCAGGACCTAATCTGTTCACCTCTACATTCTGCAATGCCAAATCCGGGTATATAATGAATAACATGATGGCGATTGTGGGTGGTTATTTTTTACGGGAAAAATAACGGCATGATCCATTTTCTAAACGGGTTAATGACACTAAAATTACCAAAAGTTTGAGTGGTTAATAACTTATGATTAAAGAACTATTAATTTAAGGATAAAAGTTAACTTGTAGCATTAGCTTTAGAAAGATGTTTAGCAAAATCCTTAATTTTCACATCGTATATTAAAAAGATGTTTGTCTTTTACGAGTAGAGGTATGATTGTCTATATCTTACTTTTTTTAATACTCTATTTGATTTATGGTATTTATATTGGTTATGAAATCGGTTGATAAAAGAATCCGCTTAATGCTGATTCTCCAAGTAGTAAATAAACAATTAAACGCTAAGCTTTTTTTAAACCGTTTTTAAATCTACTCCAATTTTGTCTATATGAAACTCAAACCCATAACCTTAGATCATGAGTAATACTAAACACCAATATCGCTACACTGTAACCTATTCGCTATTAAATGCCAAGTGGGGCCGGGTATCCAAATAAATAAACCATTAAACACAAAGTTTAGTGGGGCGTGTGTAAGTGAGGCCTAGCGCATGGTCAAGCATGCCGGCCTAACAATTGATACCAACTTGTTAAAAACTTGTGTTGAAATAAAGGTGTAATTTAATAAAAGAAGAAAAAAAAGAGAATTACTGAATTATATTTGTCGTCACCGTAAAAAAAAATAGTAGAAAGAAATATAAATTTTTTCATTTTAAATTAAAAACTTTCCTCATAAAGAGAAGAAATGTTAAATTCATTAAATAAGAGAATTTAATAAATAGGAAAAATGGAAATACAATTTGGGTTGATACTTGGAGATTGGTATTTGCAAACATCAGAAATGCTTGAAATTTTATTTAGATATAAATGAGAATTGGTGAAGGAGGGTATTAAGCTTCAAAGTTTAATTAATAAGCTAAATACACATTTAGAAGCTGGCTTAATACATAGAATACTTATTCAAAATGGGGAATTTCATATATGCTCCTCTTAAAGTGTAAAATATTTTACATACCCAATGCATGTTTTAAGACCATTGTACTTTATGCATCAAAAACTTGTGCTTTGAGTATATAAGATATTTTACAAGTTAATAGGAGCATATATGATAATTTTCCTGTTCAAAGAAACAAGAAACTTGAGAGACAAGCTAAAGATGCCTTTAGAAGTTGGCATATAAGATTTGGTACAACATGTATGAGTATTGTTGAGGAAAAATGAATGTTAGACCATTAGTATAACTTATTTTTTGGGTTCATCAATCTAGCTTTCATATGAGCATTACATCACCTTCTCTTCCTCTTCCCCTTACAATTAAAAAGTTAATATGAACCAACCCAATTTTACCGCATTTTTTATTTTTATTTATAATATATATTAAAGCGAGAGAGAGAGAAGGGAAGAAGAGAAAGAGAGAAAAGAGAAGAGAGACGGGGAGAAAAGAGAGAGAGGGAGAAGAGAGAGGAAGGAAGATCGGGTTGCTGAACCTGAAATGGGAAGTCGATCGGGTTGAGAGGGTGGCATACTGCCTTACCCGCCTATACGTATGGGCAACCCGATGGCTCAACTTGATGCCATATACAAACGTTTCTTTAATTATTTCATGTGCTTATATCATATCTCAATTCAAATGTTGCAACAAGGTTTTTTTAAAAAAATCTACCATATTTACTCGAATCAATCGTTAAAAGAACAAGAAAATTACGTCAAAATAAGTAAGAAACCGAGTTATATTTCACTTCGGGTGATCATGGGTTACTAATGGCACAAAAATATTAAGGGTAACCAATTAACCATAACATACAATATTTCAAGTATTATTACATGCAGGGCCGGAGCTAGTAGGGGAGTAGAGGTTGTTCGGCCTCCTTCAATTGACTTAACTAATATATATTATTAGTTTCAAATTAATATATCTATCATAAACTATTATTTTAAGTTGACATTCTTAATCCTTCCACGATTTAAGATTGGCGAGCCATTTTTTCGACTCCCTTGTAGTCGACCACTACAAATCATAACATCTATGATAGACATAAACGGTGAAGTGGAATGTAATTTAAGTATCTAATAAAACAAGATACATCTAAAAATTAGTATATATAACTTGTATGCAACATTATTATGTCTCTTTAAGATATAATTTAATTTTTATTATGTTAGTTAGATATCCTTGTTATTAGTGATAATTATGTGAGACCCGAATTTTTTTTATAAAAATTATCTTTTGGATAATTATATATTTATAATAAACACATCATACAAACTATATTTTCATCATGTTTGAAACTTAGATATAAAGACGCGTCTCAAAATATTGTTTCAACAAAATTATGTTCCAAGAAATTGCATGCGGAAGTTTGAACGGTCAATCTCGTGATATAGCCTTGCCTTTATCTATTCATGCAGAAAGATAACAAACAGTATTAAACATGAGACTTAGTGAACACACACTTATATATCAGGAAACGGATGCATACATACATCAAGTATACATGTACAGGGCGTCTCAAATATTTCTGGGGCAAAACTAAAAGATGGACCTCTAAAAATACTAAACTATATAAAACATTTGGTAAGAAACTTAAAATTATACATACTTAACTGCAAAAATAGACGAAAATATACAATTTAAAAGTTTAGACGTGTTTTAGAAGTTAAAAAAATTTCAAAACTTAGATATGCCTTAAATAAGTTGAAATTTTGAATTCTACATTTCACAAAATCCTAGAATTTCGGTTTTTCTCAAAGAAACCGAATAAGGATAAAAGATTGTGATTGCCAATTTTGTTCTTTTTCCCAAACCGTGTAATTTCATCCGAAAGAAGTCAAACGATTTTGTGTGATATCTTCGCAAACTAACTATCAATTTTTTTATGAATTGATAATTTCTTGATTTCTTCTCAATCCGGTCACTACTAGAAAATAATGCATCACAAAAAGATTTCCTTCCGAACAATTCGTGGCAAATATTCAACGAATTTCCCACGACTTTGAGTCAAAAAGCAATTTTTCAACGGGTTTTCCTTGAATTTCGTGGGAAATACGGGGGAATGGTTTTTCATGAAACTTTTATCCATGGTCGATTATGAAATCCGAGAGAAGTTCGAGATTGAAACAGGACCTAAGAGAGACTAGAATTCTAATAATAGTAGGTGCGCAGGTAAAGATTGAATCCGGAATAGAAAATGAAGGAGGAACATACTCGACCTTTAATCGAACCCGCGTCCTCTCCTTAGCAAAGAGAAATTTTACCATTCGATTATATCCACTTTTTGAAACAGTCTTTTTTTACGGATTTGTCTAACACAAAATGAGGTGTTGTGTTGTAGTGGGCCAATGACAATTGAATATATGATTTTCTGGTTGAGTGTTAGTCTTAAATCTTTATGTAATTCTTAACGTTTACAATAATTAACTCATAGTAGATTAATTAAAATAGGCTTAGAGTGTTAAACCATTTATATTACACATACAAGAAAAATAGGCCCCTCTAATTCTTGGGCCCTAGGCGGTCGCCCCTTTGGCACACCCTTTAAGACGGCCCTATACATGTAATTCATCATATCACATATGTGGTCCTCGACCACCGGTAGTCCCCTACTACTGAAAGTAACATCGACTTCTAAGCTCTGAATGCTACACTACATCGTGTTAGTCACATTAACCAACAATAATTGTCACTCAGGCCTTCATCACATTATCTCATATAAGATATAACACATAATGCACATATGTAATCAGTTTGATAGTAAAGATTGTGTAACTCACATTGATCGGTTTTGAGATTGGGTATTCTTCTGACAGTAGTAATTAATTCAACAGATATTTGTTCACTAATCACATATAAATAATTCCTACTTAAATCAGATTTTAAACATCTCTTTTCCCTCTTTAATAGAACCGTACACGGCCCGTGTAATAATATACAAGCCGTTTTAACTTACACCGCCCATCTAGTTTTACCATACATGGTCTATAACTCTGTTACATGGCATGCGCCATGAAGCGCTGAACACAGCCCGTATTATTCGAATACGGATCATGTTTCACTACACAACTCACTACACGGCATGTATTCTTCTACACGGCCAGTGTTAACCAATTTCCAGCAAACTGTTCGATGTGAATTGTTGCTAAACTAACCAAAACCATAACCAAGTGTTTTCCGGCACTTGTTAAACATTCCAACATATACAAAACACTCTAAAACAATACAACACTTCACATTTGACTATCTTTTGATTAATTAATACTAGGTAACCAAATTTTGACTCGTTTGCAACCAATCACTCAATTTTGACATCAACCAACAATTAAGTTCAAATTATTCCTTCATAATCCATCAAAATTAGTTGCTAAATTAACTATTCATTATAAATTTTAACAAATTCACCTATCAAGAACACCCATAGTTCTTAGAACTCTATGCAAACTCAAAAATAATCATTAATAGGTTAATATATCATACCCTTGATGCTTCAATCACCCCATAACACTTCAATTCAGTTTAATTTTACCACTTACTTAATTCCTTTTTACAATATAAGTATGAGTTGTGTTCAATAAAGTCCATGTAAAAAATATAGTTCTACAATTTTAATATTCAATCACAGGTGATTCAGTATACAATCACAGGAGATTTATAAAAGCATCATACGTGAATTACGAAAATGCCACTCTGCCCAAAATTTTAAATGCAATATGGACCATTGATGTCATTAATTCAAAGGCTAAAGTTAATCCCTTAGGACTATGAATAAGTATGGACTATATTGAACATTCTTCGTATAAGTATTTAGGAATTGTATCTTCAATCTCTCAATTTTCTTAATCATATATAACACATCATTTAAGCATTTTAGTTATTTTCACATACATTTACATATAAATTATATTTTAACAATTATTAAATTATCAAATTAAAAATCAACATAAATAATTGTCTATGTTGCAATGTTGTATCATAAATAAGAAAGTTTTGGGCCAATCAAATTATCATTTTGAGAGATTTAGTTTCAACTAGAAAGCCCAAGAACACGGTTGTCAAAGAAGCCCAAAATATCGTACAACATACAAGGCTTCAAGGCCCAATTAGTATGCTAATTCAAGGTTGTTGAAAGCTTAAAATAATCATTAAAAATAACGCTTTTTAATTAATTAACTAATTACTATGTATTTTTATTTTGTTTTTAGACAAAAACGACTATTTTTAGTTTTTTTATGTAAAATTTTATTCTTTTTTTAATATCGGTATGGGGTAATAACTTTGTTTCAGTCAATAAAATACAAAGCCATTTAATCATTCTTTACGACATATTATTGATCTTGAATAATTTCTTTTACTAATTAAACTTTAAATAACTTCGTTCTGCGAGTGCAATAGTCACGATAATAATTAACGTATTCTATATGCAATTAAAAACATTTGAAAAAGAATTAAGTTCTTTTAATAGTTAGGTGTGCTAATAAGTGTGTTATGTTCAAAATGAATTATTTCTTTTAGAAGTAATAACTCTTACAATATACTACACCATTAGTATTAGAAAAATTGTTGACTCAGGATTTTTCAAAGTGTATATGTAATTTATGGAGCCTTAAACATTTGGGGCCTAAAGCACTAGCTTTAACATCTTTATTCTACCTCTAATTTACTTATGTAATGTAGGGTTTACCAGGGTAAGATTTTGGCTATATTTGTGAGGGATGAGTTGGAGTTTTTTTAGGACATTTTTATTGGAGGTTTTTTATATCCCTTATAACGGTCAATATAATACATAATATTTACAAGGTTTTCATACTTATACACAGTATTATGTTAAGCTTTAGTATAACTAGAGTAAAAACTTGCTTTTAGTTACAAAAAGATCTTTTAACTTACTAAACTAAACAAGGAGTTCTGTTTACCTAAATCATTAGTACCCTGTGCATCCAATTGCTTGTTATAATAAAGTTTTCATATGCTTATATCATGTAATTTGTTAAATTTTAATTGTCACTTCTCATTCTTTGATTAAACTAGTTGTTATCAAAGTGGTTGTGTATCAAACCAAATATGTGACTATAGATGATTGAGGCTAAGGTTGTTTGGTTTTAATGAAAACCAGGGATAAACGTATTGATCGAATTTTATGAACCAGCATCGGTTTTTGTATTTCGGTTCGGTATTTAGTACCAATAATTCAAGAAATTTGGTTTCAGACTCACCTTTAGGTAAAACCCTTGATTTAAATTTAATGTTTGAAATCATAAACAAACTTGTGGGGGATTTTATTTAGTTGTTGATGAAACTACCATGATTTTCTAAACTTTGTGTGCATACTAGGGTATGTGTTTTAATTTCTTAAAGCCCTTTTAGTTTGATGTTTTTTAAGTTACACGTGCTTCTTTTTTATGCTAGTTTGTGTTTAGGTGTTGATTTTCTTGGAGAAAATATTTTCGAAGAAAGGAGTGATCAAGAGAACTACGAAAATGGACATTTGATCGGTTATTAGCATAGTCGATCATATGGATCGCCAGAAGAGCCACAATTGGTGATATAGTTCGCTCATTCTGAAACGTGGTACGAACACGCTCCAGATTGTCAAGGATAGCGATTTGGATCAGTAAACTCAACATTCCTAACATGTTACGAACACTTTCCAATTAACCATGGTACAACGTTCCTATCGAATTCCAAATTCGTTCCACATATATCTGGTACATGAATTAAACAAAAATGAAAGTTGACGGTCTATTTTCTTTCATTATGATAAAAGTTTGGCAATCTCAACTCTTCGATCTCTAAATTGCAATTATTCAATTCTTTAATGCTTAACAGCAACAAAAATCTTTTTTAAGTCACTGAATCACTGAAAATGGTGTTTGGCAAAAAGAGAACTCATAGCAACGGGATAGTGAGGTCTATGATCCTGATGATGAAGATCACGTGGAGTCTATGTGCAAATGGGATACTGTTCAATGTTTTGCAATATCTGAATTTCAACAGATGGTTAGTGCAATCAACAAGGCTCATCTTGGTTATAAGGCACTTTCAAGTGAAAAGGCAAAAACTGTATTGCTTGATGAATGTGCACGTGATGTTGAAAATGAGATGACACCAATCAAGGATACATGGTTTAAACAAGGTGTTTCTTATAGTATCACATGGTTGGTCCAATGTGAAACATAACCCGTTGATCAATGTGCTTGGTGTAAACATCCGTGGTGCAAATTTTATGTATGTTGAGGACTTCTTCGGAGTGGGAAAAATTGATGTAGCAATATCAAAGTTTATACTCGAAGCTATTGAAAATATAGGAATGTCCTTCAAGTGTGGCCAAGTGCAAAGCAGCTAGGAAAGAGATTGAAAATGTATATAATCACATTTTTGGTCACCTTGTTGTGTACATACTTTAAATATGATTTTCAAAGATTTTGCAAAACAATTTACTTGGTTGATAGATGTGTATAAAAGAGGAAAAAAGATTGTGAAGGATTTTTTAAATCAAACTGAAGCTTTAGCAATTTTTAGAGCTAATTCAAAGCTTGAGTTGTTGAAAATAGGCAAAACCAAATTTGTGTTTCATTATATATTGTTAAAAAGGCTAAAGGATAGTATTGAATCTCTAGCTACTACAATTGTAGTTAATTCATGGAGGGAATGGATGGCAAGGAGATGAAAACACAAGAAATAATGGACAAGTTGTTGAAACTATAAAAGTGAAACATTTTAGGATAATGTTGATTATATTCTTGCTATAACAAATACAATGTTCTTGTTGATTAAATTTTGTGATGGTAGGTCCAAAGATGGGAGAAATATATGATAGAATGGATAACATGTTGGGGGATTTTAAAGATGTTATGAAAGAAAATGTGTATGGAATGTATTACCCCGAAGTTGGATCAATTATCTTTGCTAGATGGGAGAAAATGACAACCTCATTACATTGTTTCGGCATTGCATAATTCCAAGGTTTTATATACAAGTTATCTATAAAGTTTAGCACCCGGTGGATTGCTAGAAAAGCTCCTAACCTCGACAAAGAAGTCATGATTGATGAAATAAAATCTTTTAAAAGAATTGCTGAAAATCAAGAAGAATAAAGAGCCTTAAGAGAGTATTACAACTTTTACCATGGAAATGGTTTGTATGCTTTACCAACAGCTCAAATAGATGTTGTAACTATGGATACAATTGACTGGTGGTCAACATATGGTTCCGAAACTCCAGAATTAGTAGAGATAGCCAAAAAAGTTTAATCACGGCCCATAAGTAGTTCTTCTGCGGGGAGAAACTAGAGCACCAATTACTTTATTCATAGCATAAAGAAGTACCGGTTAATAGTAAAAGGGCTGACAAGTTAGTTTATAAACATTCAAATACCCGTCTACAATAACGGTTTTTAGAGTCTTACAAAGAAGGGCCACAAAAAAATGGGATATGAATCCTAAAAGTACTTACATAGAATGGTCAACTTCGAGATTAGAAGACATGCAATGGAAAAATCTTGATGAAGATTTGAAGATGTACTATAGTAAATCTTGATGTAAGTTAGACTGTTTGAGACTTTGAGGCCATGAGCATTATGTATTTATGGTTTCCTTTAAGTATGTTTACAAAATATTTATTTGAGTATTAAGTATTAACCACACTTTGAAAGTATTAATATTAATTTACTATGGAAGTTTTGTAAACTTGGTTCTAATTTGTAAATGTATAAAAAATATAACAAATTAATAGTATTATTTATTCAATACATCGTACCATGCTATATGATACATCGTACCAAAGCGATCCTAAATAAGTCTACCCCTCCGTACGAACTTTAGAATATAACGAATGAATCCATAACAAAGTGATCCAAGTTCCATGTGACCATGTTGTTTCTCACTGAAGTATACCCCTATGGTATCTCTCTCCTATCATCAAACACCTAAACTAATTAAAAATACCTACCCCCAAATCGATTCTTAGACCAAATCTTCGTTTCTCTCTATCAAAATTTAAATCCTTCCTTGTCGGAACAACATCATTGATGACATCGTCAACACATCTCCATCTTCCTCTATGACCATCGTATCACCACCTCTGACGGCTATCTACATTTATCATATATCTCAGTGTTGGATGGCATGGTATAACAATCCCTTCTTGTTATCTTAATTGGTGTTGTTTTTGTTTTTGCATTGGTGTTTAGTCTGTTGTATTGCTAGATTCTTCCTACTTTTGTTTTTTCAATAATATTGTCGTTTCCCAAAAAACACTACTCTTTATTAAATAGAATTATTTGTTTTTAAGATATTCAACATAGGAATCTAAGTGAGTTTATACTTAAAATGTTTGAATTACATTTTGGAGCCTAAGAAAATATGAGAAAGAGAGTAGAGAAAGAAAGAGAAGGAGGGAGAGTGGAGAGATTGAGGGGATAGCGTTTAGGGTTCTGGTTCAATGAGAAAAGTACAATGATGGCTACAAGACACTATAGAAAGACCCCAGCTTCACGACAGCCATGGGTTTCATTTATGTTTTATAATTTCCCGAAGAATTGGGAAGCTCATCACCTTTGGAGATCCTTCAAAAGAAATGAGGATTTAGGTGATCTATACTTAGAATGTAAGAGACTCAAGAACGGACACATATTCGGATTTGCTAGGGTTCGAAATGTCTCAAACGTGTGGATGTTAGAAAAAGAGCATGAACTCGATGTGGATTGGAAGCTATAAGGTTAGATTTTTCAGAGAATGAGGAAACAAGGGTGTTAACGGGAGAAAAGGTGACAAAGAAGAAGAAACATGAAGACAACAAAAACACCTAGCAAGCACACTCATAGAACCAAATCGATGTTTCACGACATTCAAATAAACAAGAAGATCGTATAAAGAAGTAGTGATCCAAGGAGTAAAGAAGAAGGGGTACCTCATAGAACCAAACCAAGAAGAGACGTTGGTAATTTGGCAACCGATAGAGGAAAATGTCAAATTCCTACAGAACTACACCATTGGTAGCTTGGAAAAGCTAGAGAACTTAGAGGATACGATTGTAGCGTGCAAACATGAAAGTTTAGATGACTATGAAGTAAAAAACTTAGGCGGGTGTAACATCTTGTTGAAGTTTCATTTCGAGAATTCCATACATAAGTTATTAACAGACAAGGCACATGGTATGCACCGCTGGTTAAGGTGCTTGAGGAAATGCTCAGAAGGATATTACTCCTTTGAAAGATTGACTTGGTTCAAAATCACAGCGGTATCTCTTCACGCTTAGAAAGAAGAGGTTTTCAAAAAAATTTAGTGGAAGGTGGGGGAGAGTGCTGAGAGGATCTGAAGAATATAGAGAAAGAGGTAGAGGATTGGGGTGATGATGGCTAGTCGATTCCTTCGCTTTGGTCAAAAGATGACAATGGTGAAAACTGGTTGGTTAAAAGTTGCAAGCAGACGAGGAATGAACAGAAAAGGGCATTGAATATACTTTAGAAAGGGTGAACGGAGAAATTCCACCAAAGATTGCTCACTGGTACACCGGTTTGGTGATGGAGGAGGTGATAGAAAAGGAAGAAAGTCAAAGGGTACAACAAAAGGACCTCGAAATAGGAAACGAGTCTAAGGTTCATAAAAAGGTTGATGAAAAAGAGAATAACAAGTACATATACACAAATGAGGTAATTGAAACTTTTGTGAAGGAAAAACAGGCATTGGAACCACATGATCAACAGGAAAAGAATTTCAAAAAAGTTCTGAAGAGTTTTTAGGTTGTAGAAGAGGCATAAAACCCCAACAAGTTAACTTGAGCCAATGGGAAGAGACCTAATAGCCCATCAAACTAATTTAAAAAAGCGCAACCTCTAAACTTAAGCCCATTAGACCTTTTTAAACATGAGCTTAGTAATTTTGCCCAAAAACAAAAATTAGGGACTAATGCGGAAGAGCAACATGTGGAAGTTTAAGAAGAACTGGCAAATGAGAATCCATTGGCAAAACGCTCATCAACTATAATGGCAGAAACCACATAGAAGTTAGAAAGTAAAGTTCGAGAACAGAGAGTACCAAAAAAATCAAGCATTTAGCTACTAACAAAAAGAGGAAAAAGGAAGCTGAGCATGCAAATGCTTAAGTATGTGGCAAGAAACAAGCACATTGAAGCTACGAGTAAGAACGAAGATGCTTCGAAAAAATCAAAGGGATTAAGACCATCAACTAAATCGAAGATTAGCATTAACAAATGAAATCCAAAGTTCCGACAAGAAAAGTAATTGTAAAAAATTTGTAAGTGTAATCGGGCTGGAATGGAAGAAGACAATAGCATCAAAGTTCATGACAATGGAAAGGAGCGTTGACAAGTAGCAAGCTTGTTGGGTTAGTTGATCGTTTAAAAATGTTATTCATGAAAATTATTTCATTAAATATTCGAGGCCAGGGGTTGAGAGAAAAAATAATTTGGGTAAACCGCCTTTGTAAAACAAATAAACCAAACATGGTTTGTCTACAAGAAACAAAAGAGGATTGGGTGGAAAGAAGAGATATCGCAAATCTTTGGTGGCTAGATGATTTTGATTTTGTTCAAAAGAAAGTGATTGGCTAATCGGGTGGCCAGTTGTTAATATGGGATGAAAACGAATCTAAAAAAGAGGCACAAATTGACGTGGATGGAATCCTTGGAGTTGTAAGGAAATGGAGAGGAATGCAAGGAAAGGCAGGGTGTTTAGACGTCTATGGCCCTAGAGATGTTTCAAAAAGAATAGAGTTGTGGAAGTGGATTGAAGGGATATGTGAAAATCGCCAAGTAAAATGGTGTCTCTTTGGTGATTTTAATGAAGTTAGAAGTCATGAAGAACGGTTGAATTCTATTGTTTGCGAAGGAGGTGCAAAGTCTTTTAATGAATTTATAAACAACGGAGATTGGAGGGATGTCCCGTTAGGGGGAAGGAGATTTACAAGGGTGAGTGATGACGGATTAAAATTTAGTCACTTAGATAGATTTCTAATCACAGAAGAGCTTTAAAGTTGTTGCATATCCCTAAACTCAGTTGCTCTTGACCAAAAACTTTTAGCTCATTGCGTGATATAAGGACATTTTTTAGACTTTCGATCTAAACCTTTTCGAGTATTTGACATTTGGGGAAATGAACAGGACTTTGTAGATGTGGTAAAAAAGGCTTGGGAGATGGATACCAAAGCTTGGTTAGCGGATAGAATTTTTATGGAGAAGTTGAAGAATTTGAAGCTAGCTCTAAAGGAGTGGAGTTTAAAGAAATTTGGAGGTCTAGATGAATTGATTGAACCAAAAAAGAAGGAAATGAGGAACTGGGAAGTCAAGGACGAAACATGCGTTGTAAGTGAAGAAGAGAGAAACCGGTGGAAAGATGAAAGAATATTATGGGGAGAAATAGAGCGACAAAAGGTAGAAATGATAAAACAAAAGGCAAGAGTAAAATGGATCCTAGAAGGGGACAAAAACTCAACCTACTTCCATAAATCAATAAAGAGACGGGAAAGAAAAACAGTATAAAAGGATTAATGGTAAATGTAGTTTGGAATGAGGACCCGAAAATTTTAAAAGAGTTTGTAAAGAAGTTTTAGAACTCTAACACACGAGGAGACAGAAAACTAGAAGTTCAGTTCTAAGAGGATGAAATCTAGTTAGCGGTGAAGTCTTGTGGAAGCACAAAAGCACGAGGTCTGGACAGATTAATTTCCTTCTTATTAAAAATAGTTTGGAACATTATAAAGGCTGATCTTGTACGAAGTCTTAGATGGTTTTGGAACACTGGAAAGATAAGTAAAGGATGTAACTCATCATTCCTAATCTTGATACCCAAAATTTCAAATCCAGTGAACCTAAACAATTTTAAACCGATAAGCTTAATCAGGGTTAACTACAAGATCATGGAAAAAATCTTGGCTAAAAGACTAAAGAGAGTGTTGCACGGCTTGATCGTGGAAGTACAAAACGCGCGCGTTTGTGGAAGCTAGATCTATCTTGGACATAGTCCTTGTAGCAAATGAGACTGTGAACTTTCTGAAGAAATGGAAATTTTTTGAAAAAGCCTATGCGTGAACTGGTTGTCTTGGGTTGAGGCCTACCTACAATCGTCAAGAATCTCGGTCCTTATCAATGGCTCACCAACGGAGGAATTTGATATGAGAAAAGGACTAAGACAAGGTGATCTGCTCTCACCTTTTTTGTATGTCATTGCAGCAAAGGCCCTTAATGTGTTGATGCTAGAGGCGATGGATAGATAAAAGTTTGAAGGAAGTATACTAGGAACAAAAGAAATGGTAAGAGTTTCTCACCTTGAATATGTGGATGACGTGGTAATAGTACGTAAATGGTCACCACAAAACCTAAAAAATCTCATGAAAATCCTAAAGTGTTTTCAAAAGTTGTCTGGTTGGAAGATCAACCTAAATAAAAGTAAGCTAATTGGGCTGGGAGTTCCACAAGAAGACACAATGGGCAAACAACATTGGTTGTGGTATAGGATCGACACCATTCTCGTATCTTGGTCTACCGGTTGGTGAAAACATGAGTCAGATTGAAAGTTGGGAGATCGTGGAAGAAAAATTCAGAAAAAGACTAGCTTCATGGAGATCGAAAACAATGTCGTTTGGTGGTCGTCAAACTATGGTAAATTAATTCTTGATAGCCTATCCTTGTACCTTTTCTCGTCATTCAGATCCCCAAAAGGAGTGATTCAGAATGTAGAGAGTGAAAAAAAATTCTTTTGGGTAGGGGGTGATGAGGAAAGAAGTGGGGGTAGGGGGTGATGAGGAAAGAAGTGGGGGAAGGGGAGGGGGAGACAACATGTTTTTGGTTAGAAAAATGGGTTGGTAATTTCACATTAAAAGAAATTTTTAGAAGAGGGAAATGGTGGCTAACAACCAATGGCATATTCACAATAAATAAACTCAAATAATTTATTCAAAAGGCGGAGGCAAGTATCGCTTAAAATAAAACACAAACAAGATGGAACCAGATCACAACAAGGAAAATAAGCATATTCATCCGGCGGGTAGAAACATGAAGATTACCGGTGAGAGAAGTGCTCGACAAGTTTTGGATTGACTTGCATACAATTCTCTGTCCTAGATGTGAACAAGAAGTAGAAACAATCAACCATGCGTTAATCAGATGCAACCAAGTCAAAGAAGTATGGGCTCAAGTGGGCAAGTGATGGAACATGGAGATCGCAACAATAGACTCGATTCAGAGATTTGCTTCGGGACGATAAACTATTCAGCTTAACAACTTAGATGAACTGATCAAAAACTATGGCAGGAAACCAAGTGCACGGTACTATATATTTTATGGGCTCAAATCAACAAGTTCATTTTTAAGAATGATAAGCTTAAATTGGAAGACTTGTTCTTTGATTATTAACCTAAGCAAACTCAAAATCGGTCAAGGATAGCATCGATGCTCGAGCATATGTTAGTTTTTGTTTTGTTTTGGTAGCTCCAAGTTAGCCCTACTTGGTTTGCATCTTGCAAACGTGGGACTGTAATATTACGTTGTATTCTTGGTACTTTGGTATTGTTAATGACAAGGTATTGTGTTTCAAAAAAAAAATTGTCAGAATTTTTATATTTTTTGTAGTTTTATCAATCAATTTTAAAAGTTAGCGGTTAAAAATGGAAAGAAAAACACTTGAAATTGAAGTATGGGTGTTTATTTTGAGGGAATAAATAGTTTAATTTAGGGGGTGTTTGGGATTGCGATTTGAAAATAGATTATGCATTTTTAATAATCAGAATCAGATAATCAGCTGTACGAGAACGTGCTACTGAATAATAGTGTTTGAATTTGATTATGTTGCTTCATATCGCAATAATCAGATAATCAGTTTTTTAAGTGGTTAGCAAAGTAGATTAATTGATTTTTAACGGGTAAAATCACAATAATCAGTTTGAAAAAGCAACTTAAAAGTAGATTCTCAAAACTGCCTTTTGTAGTCTCCAAAACGCAAATAATTGATTTTTGAAAACGCAACCCCAAACACTTTAAAAACTAGATTAATTAATAAATTACATTCCATTTTATGATAGAATGAGAAAAAAAAAACACTCATCCCCTATGAAATAAAAAGGAAGGAATCACATTCCTTGTGCAATGCGAACATTCCATTCCATGTGATAAACAAACAAATTTTTTCCATTATGTCGGAATGGATTATTTCATTTCTTCTCTATAACATTCATACCAAACAATGCCCTAGTTTTGAATTGGGCAAACTGCTCCAAAATACAGTGAACTTTTGCTAAGTTACCATTGTATACAACAAACTTTCATTTTTTAAAATTAATACAACAAACTTTATAAACTCCTACATTACATGCAAGTGACACTTCATATCAACCAGTTTTCCTGTTTTTTAATTATTTTTTTATCCTTTTAAAAATTTTAATAAAAAAATAAAAAAATAAAACACAAGCAGAGTTTTGTCCATTCATAGCCATCAACAACCACCATATTTCCTTCATAGTCATCCACCACCACCATGAAGATGAAGGGCCACGAACAAATTTAGGGTTTTTGCAACCTAAAATGAGATGGAGGAACACACAATTTCTGATCCTATTTATACGAGATCTACGACTGTTGTCTTCCGGTTTGAGAACCTCCGTCGCCTTTCGTTTTGATTACCAATGTCGCCACTTGGTTCTGGTAACCACCACCTTCTCCATGTCGTCATTTTCATGGTTCAAACCGTTCAAACCACTGTCGCCTTTAGGGTTTAAATCGTCGCCTTTTTGTTCGTGATTTAGATCTCGATTCTATGATAAGGCGCGATTTTTTACTCTATCTACGTTTTGTTTTGAACAACTTGACTCCATCTACTTCATCTCTATATTCTGATCTTGAAGTGCGATTTTTGAAGGTGTAACAACCGCAATTTTAGGGTTTTACGGATTCAGAATATGTGATTTAGTTATAGAGTACAATGTTTATCTTCGATTTGGTACAGATTAGGACTATGTTATTTGTATGTTTATGACTTGAATGCTCTTGAGTTCATCTTTAATGGGGATTGAATGTTCTTGAGTTCATCTTAAATAGTGATTGAATGTTCTGAATTTAATAGAAGAACACAATATTTAAAATATTAAAAAAATGTTAAAAATAAGAAAATAACCTGCTACCAGTTGTTTAGGTAGTCATTTGTATACAATGAAAAGCTTTATAAAGTTGGTTGTATTAATTTTAAAAAATAAAAATTCGTTGTATACAATGCTAACTTAGCAAAAGTTCACTGTATTTTAAATCAGTTTGCACTTTTAAATTTGATCCCCTAGAAAAACTAGCCAATAAACCAACATGATCTATAGTGGAACTAATAGACAAAAAAAAATCTATTGATGTACTCAAACCTCATTGCCAATTTCTGTATATTTCCACTGTATCATATATAGAGTTATCCAAATCATTCATACTTGTTAACAAGAACTTAAAAACCAAACCATGCATTTATATACATAATTAACAAATCATGAGGTTAAAACACAAACCAATTGAGAACTTAACATTTTTTTTAAAATGGTTATGGAATACATCAACATCCAGAATAGTAGTGGAAGCGCCACGCGATGTTATGGGCAGATCAAACGGTAGAAATATAGTATGATGATACATATATACATGAATGTATTTTTTGTTTAAGTCAGACATTACTGTTACAATTAGGTTGATAAGGTCAGATTTTTATTGCCTATAATAAAAAAGAATTTAAAATAATTATAAAATATTTTAAAATAACAAAATTAAGAATTTAATTAAATATAATATTAAATATTTCAAAAAGAAATTGGTTCACATGCATATGAGTTCTTGTTTGAGGAACAACATGGTATGTACCTAGCAAACAAAATTCATAACGTTATCTATGATTGTCGGAAGGATAAGAAGCACCACATTTTATTGTCATTAAAAGGTCATACTCGAATCATAAATATGAAACATTTTTTCTTAAATATTATATAAAATTCCCTCATAAAATAATAAACACTTATATTTATCTCGTACCAATAGTCTAGAACGCATTACTGTTTATATTCGTAAAGATTGAGAAATAACAAGGTATATTATGTTCGTGGTTCGTTACGCTGGAATGATATTCAAGCAATCAATTTCTTACTAATGTAATGTACATATAATACTATAGATAGGATAATTGTTTGAAACCGACATACAAATACAATCTCTAGTTTAATTACGCATTATTAGTTATATCTTATATATACTTAGAGAGTTTTACACATTTAACATTTCAAGTCTTCTAAGTATGTTTATTATGCAAATTTCACACTTAATTTATACTATTATTTGAATACAATTAAAGATCTAACAAAGATGATGAAATGAACATAACCAAATATGATAGAAAGAAAATTAAGCAGGAAAGGAGATACATAACCCAATGAAACTATTGTTCATGTATGTCTAACTATTAACAAACTTTTAATCGAATGTTTGGTTCGTTTATGAGATACTTAAACTAGTTTGACGATAGTGACTAACTTTTCTTTATTTTTATTTTTTTTGCTTATTGTTAATAACCAATAGCACAATTTTCACTAATTAAGTTTAAGCTAGCCTAAACCAAAAAACCCAATACAAAAAAACCATTATGATTAATCTATATATATACTACTATATAAATCGTTTAGCATTCTCTCTCCTTCATAATTTTAAGAGTTCTTAAAATTCAATCAACACAAAATCTTGGTCCTCCATTCTATCTAAATTAATCTCATCCACTCAATATACAACCATCAACATAATTTTCAAAATCATATTAACTTCTATTTCCTTCCAATTTATTTTTAAAATTAATAAAATAATTTATGCAAATAAAAGAAAATTAAAAAAAACGGACATTTTGTTATAGAAACTTTTTTGTAACATTGAATTGTGTGAATAACATATTATTACATTTTTGAAAACAACATATTGTAAAACATGAACTATTTACCGCTCCAACATTACGCGAGTATGCTACTAGTATTATATTAAAAGGGCATAACTAAACAACATAAGCCACTTCTTTATGTTTAATTTTTATTATTATTATATTCAAATAATTGATTTCGTATTTTATTTATTTTTTTGTTTATAACTTTTAGTAAATGATATTTGGTGTTAATATTAATGTATATGTGTGACCGTCTTATTTTTATCTATAATTTGATATAAAATTTGTCATAATAGTATATTTATATAAAAATGCAATTTTTGTGAATTATAATAAAAAAAGCCATTTAATGTTAAATCATTGATTAACAAAAAAGTAGATGGTAGCCAGTGTAACACCGTCAAATTGAGAAGCTTATTTTTTTATTTAATTAAATCCATTTTGAGTTTTGAAACTGCATTGATATGGCTGTAAATACAATATTTTCAAAACTTTTTTTTATCAAAATATCTATAGCCGACATAGCGAAAACATTTAGTATATAACTTGATATTAATTTACAACCTAAAAATAAGTTGCAACAAAACTTAATCACTGGTGTTACCAAAAATTGGCCAACCATTACAACATACAAACAAAATATAAACAAAAGCATAAACAATTGTGGTCCTCCATAAACCAGTAGCATAACCAAAGCAAGCAACCATCCTCACCAGCACAACTAGTTATATGCGCATAGGAAGGTGCATGAGAGGATTAGCTATAAATAGCTAGTGAATAACATTTAAGTAGAAGCATCATAACAAAAATATAATATATCACATATCAACAAGCAAATTTATCCTAGCACATCGTGAAGCACCGGTTAGTATCACGTCTTGCGAGGTAGCGAACCTGGCTCAATAATCCTGACTGGGGAAACCGAATACTTACCGCACTGGTGGGTGAGCGGGTAGCGATCCACCATTGCGTTAACGAGGAAACTCACCCTAGGGGAAAATCACCTCAATCAGGATCAGTAGGAACTGAGAGCCCATCAAGTGTTGAGGGACGGAGGTTCTGCAGGAACCAAGATTCACGATCGTTGAATCACTGTACATCATATCTGAAGGCATATGGCCCCAACTAGGTCCAGACAAGCTGGCCCCAAACATCTAACAAAGTACCGGCACTAACACACGTTGGCCTACAAAAGTCATATCATAACAAAGTGGGCTTACAAAAGCCATATCATATCAAGGCCCTACAAAACCCATAGCATATCACGTTTGGCCTACAAAAGCTATAGCATATCAAGTTTGGCCTACAAAAGGCATAACATATCAAGTTTGGCCTACAAAAACCTTTAACATGGTTACATATCACATCTTTGGTCTTAATATTCATTTAACTATATAACACTCTTATTATCATGCTTAGGTTAACCGGTTCTCACCTGTCGAGCTACAACAGGCAAATATAGTGTTCCGTCTCTTCTTGGTCGTGGGTGCACCTATAACACCATTTCCTACATTTGGACAACAAAACACGCAAAGAATAACCAAGCTACCTAAAACAATTAATGGTGTCTCTAATCCAAATATTAACTTATAACAGCAGCCCAAACATCGACATGCCAAAGAACAACAAAAAACAACACACTGCCAAAACTGGCTGGACGCGTCGCTTCCTATAGACCGACGTGTTGCGTTTGCCGTGCAGGGCAAAAACACAGTTTTGCACAGGAGGTGCAATTCGACCAAAATCAATAGCAATTCAAGTTTAACAAACTTTCAATGATTACCAACATCATTTAACACTTGTAGGAGCTTTCTAACATCCATAACACTCACTCAATTATTTCAAAGAAAAATCCAACTTAATTAACCAAGAAATGTCCATTTCAGCCCATTCTTGGAATTCATCAAATCCAACACTTCTAATCCATAATTCTTACTTAATATGATTTGTAGATGCTATAGGAACTGATTGAACCTTAAAATCCAGTTCTTGATGGTCAAATTAGCTTTGACCCTCTTTTGACCTAAAAACCTCAAAAACAAGAACATGCAGGAACTAGGGAAGAAGATGAACTTACAAAGATGAATAGATAGATTAGGAACAGATTATAAGCTTGTATTTGCTGCCGGAATGGAAGCTTGAATGATCTCTTCTTGATTTCTCTTTCAAAATGGCAAGAACACAATTAAGAGAAGTGAGGTTGAAGGTGTGTGTGTGTGTGACATGTATGTGTGGGATGTGTGTGAAGTGTTAGAACCAACTTGTAGGTTCTAATTATCCACAAGTGAGTATCTTGCTCCTCTTTTCAACTTGCAACTCCACTTTCGTTACCCGTTTTAACTAATGAGGATATTTCTAGAATCCTTATCTAAAAACGTATTTTATTAATTTTATCTATTATTATTATTTTTATAATTTCATTTAATAGCTATTCTTCATATTATATGTTAATAACTTGAAAATCTATATATATATATATATATATATATATATATATATATATATATATATATATATATAACTTATTTAAAATAACTACGTACCAAATTCACACACATCTAGGCCCTTTTTTGAGGATGTTACAAAGAGTGACAAAGTAATGGTGGCTTCGTCAAAGATGACGAGAAGATAAGAGCGTCTATATTGGAAGTGGGTGATTGTATTTTTGATTAGGAGCTATTTGACTATTTGTAATTTACTCATACATTCTATTGTGTGAAGTAATTATTATTACACAAAATACAAATCCGTTTACGATAAAATGATAAATAATAGAAGACTTAGCTCAGAGACTATGTAAATGATATATCGATAATTATAAATCTTTATTTTTTAATTCCTACCGAACGCACTGGTTAATCATATCTAGTTAACATAAAATCTTCTATCTTCAAATATAAATAAAAGACTAATTTGAATCCTATCTATTACACAATCTTAACTATTGATTTAGATAAAATGTTTTAATTATTAAATCTATACCATTCATTTTAGCAAAAAAATAAAATTCGATTTTGACTTTTTGGGTCAACAATCTCAAATTGAGATAAGTTAGCAAATTGAATACAATCTAATAGACAATCTTAACCATTGATTTAAATAAAAGTTTTAATTATTAAATCTAAATCATTTATTTTAATAAAAATTAAATTTTGATTTTAACTTTTTTTGGATCAAACAATCTCAAATTGAGATAAGGTAGCCTAGTAGGAGTTTAATGCTAAATAATTTGAATTATGAAAGCTGAAAAAGTATAATAATTAAACTTTATGAATTATTAGATAATGGGAAAATAATAATGAATTTTGAAGGTTAAAGTATGTTAACTGTCCTAAAATATAACAGCCTAAAATCTTTATTAAAATTTATTAACCTACAATCTTATATATCTTCTATCTTTTAATATAAATAAAAGACTAAAATTAATTAAATTTACTAAACGATTCTAAATTTTTAATTACCATTCCTATCCTATATACCATTCTTATTTACCCTTTATAATATTTTATAATATTATATTCAATCAAAATTTTAATTTATTATTTTTAAATATTTTATAATAATAAATCCTATTTAATTATAACCAGTAAATACCAGATCTTATTGTCTTAACTATAACAATAGTGGTCAGTCACTTATACAAGAAAATAGAATTACAATCACGTTTATTTGTATTATAATACTAAATTTCTACCATTACATCAACTCTCAACCTCGTATCGATACTTTCTGTCATCAATCATTATTTTTTAAATTCTATTTTTTAGGTTTTACAACTATCTAATATATTTTTATTAATGTTTAATATTTATTACAAATTTAAACCAAGCGGTTTATTATACAAATATTTATTCTAGTTTATAAGTGAAGAAAATTGTATTAAATCTTTTTTTTTTAAATAATTGGGACAATGTTTTTCTAGTTTGTCTTGACATGAAGGAAATATTTATTAATTTTATTGCATCTCCACCCCCATGGCCTTGATATCATAAACACAAGATTTGAATCAAAGTAAAAACCTCTTCTCAATCTTCCCCAATCAACTCATCTTTTCCCAATTCCCAACCTTTCCAATACTCTTGTTGAAATCTCTTCAACCCCCAAATTACTGCTTCACTAATCTATACTTATAATGGGTCATAAGCATTTGCATGAACTGTTAAGTGAAGATCAAGAACCATTTCAGCTCAAGAATTACATCGCCGACCGCCGTTTCCAGCTCAAATCCGGTCAAGCAACCGCCGCCGGAGAAACCGCTTTGAATCCTAGAAAACGAAAACCCTTAATCCAATCTTCTTCTGCTTCAACTACTGCTCGTAATTTCTGCATCAATCATGTCTGTCTTTTCTCTTTCCAAGATTCGCCTGACGTTAGGAAATCTCCGTTTCTTGATTTTCCGTCGCCGGTGATTAGAAGCCCGTATAATAATAATAATAAAAGCCCCAAACACGCCGCTGTTTTCCTCCACATTCCGTCCAGAACCTCCGCCGTGCTACTTGATGCCGCCGTGAGGATCCAGAAGCAGAAGAAATCTATTTACAAATCAAAACCCGAATCCAGAAATTCCGGGTTTGGATTGTTGGGATCTCTTTTTAAGAGATTGAAGGGTCGGAGAAGCAGAGTAAAACGCCGGGAAATCAGCTTATCTTCGCCACCCACGAGTAGAAATCGGGAAATGTGTATTGCCGGAAGTGGGTGCTCGTATGATGATAATAATAATAATAATAATGGTAATATGGTAGTTAGTGCAGATTGGTCGGAAAAGTCGTCGGATTTTGGGACTTCATGTAGCTCATCATCGGTTCATGATTCAGAAGAGATCGAATTTGTTGGTGAAAATGATTTTGATAACATGGAAAAGTGCTTTTGCTCAAGCCCTTTTCGTTTTTCGCTTCAAGAAACTCATTCCTCCGGTCACCGGACACCTGATTTCCTATCGCCGGCGACATCTCCAACTCGCCAACCACGACAGGTTTTTGTCTTTTTTACTTTTTCTATATATGTTTTTAGGTTAAATCCTGTAGGTCTTACTCTCATCTTTATGCAAGAACAAGATAGATCATATTTGACCAAATATAACAAGATAAATCCAATTAATCAATATCCGAAATAATACATACTTTTAGCAGCACCGAGTCTCCTAACTAAACGTTGTTATACTTACAAATCGTTTAAATAATGATCAATATAACTAAAATGTTTAGAACCGTCACCGACCGATTTCAAAACCACCGTTAAGAAGGTAAAACCGCGTAACTTAGAGTTAAATAGTATGTATAGGAATTAAAGAGCATGTTTTTTTTTTCCAACTATGAGTGCTTAGATAAGTTTGTTAACCTAATGAACTCACTTGAGGATCTTAGTGTACAACAGAGGATCTAGGTGTGTTTTTGACTTGAAATGCAGAAATGACTAAAACACCCATTACTAACCTGGATACAATGAACCTAACCAATGAGGGTATTTATGTCATTTACACGTGTACACTGCTACAAAATCTTCACTTAAAACAAATCTTGTCTAAAGATTAATGAAATTCCCAAAAAGGGACAAAGCAAAATTTGGCTTTACATTTAAATCTATCCATATTGATAAATCCAAACATCATTTAATCACATGTACAAGATAAGTCAACAGTCAACTTTTCAGGTTACACCTTGCATTGTCTAATCTAAGTTCAAGAATTTCAAAACATACCCTTGAGATTTAAAAATTGTTACAATTTGGTCACTTTTGATAGGGGAAAGAGGATTATGAAGTTGGGAAATCTCAAGAAATTCATTTAGAAGAAGAGGAGGATAAGGAGCAATGTAGCCCGGTATCGGTGTTGGATCCGTTGTTTGAAGACGATGAAGAAGAACATGATGGTTACGATTTAGAATGCAGCTACGCCAACGTACAAAGTAAGTAGCCAATTTACCTTACCTACTGTTTTGCAAGAACCGGTATTTTGAAGTTTATATATGAAGATAAAAAAAAGTTGAAAGCATTTAAATTCTAATAAAATAGTAGAATACTTTTGTTTTTGTTGTTTGTTGATAACTATGCATAATGCTAATTGGTTAATTTTGTAATTTAAGCATAAAATGACCAAATTAACATACTAATACAAAATATAATTATCAAAATTTGTCACATTAAATATAGTCACCTAAATAAATTATCAATAAAAATATATTGTATTTTATGATATTTGTTTAACATTAAATGTTATAGTTGGAAGTTAGAGCTATATATGTGCTATTTAGTTTAATCATGAAATTGGTGACTCAAATATACCATTTGAACATAGAAAAGGGTCAAACATACAATTCTCCTAGGATGCCAATAATTTTAACAAACAATACTATTTAATTGAATATTTGCATTTTTAAAAAAATAATGATCTTATACTTGTATCCATTGGCATTTAATCATTTATTATATCACTAATATTGTTTTTCTTTATAATTTTAAATTATTTTATTCGAACAATAAACACACACTCACTTAACTGGACTTATGTCTAGAATAAGACTTGAACCTTTAACCTCAAAGAGAGACTCTGTAATTACACACCGATACTGTTAGACTAAAGATCCTTTCATTTTTACGGCTTTGATATGATTATCTAATCTTTAATAATAATATAATTATAAAATCCTTAAACTTGTCACACTTATTATATTACATGAACAAATAGTTCTGACCCACACAGTCTTATTTATTTATTGTTTTAGTTATGTTTTTTTATTTGTCAATTGCACCAAATCTTGGTGATGGCCATGCAAAATTATTTGTGGGATCCATTAATCATACATACCTCCTGATGATTGTACATCTTGCTTCTTTCATGCTATAATAATTTATTATACATTATATTCATATCATCATGTCTAATAAATGCTAGTTTAACCTTCAAATGCACCTGCAGAATATAACCATTCACCAGATCTAGAATTGCTCAATCCAGGTCATTTGTTCATTATTGACTTGTACAGTCTGTCTGGGTGTCTGTAGCTGTTTCTGTACAGATCCTTGTTACTTAAAAACAGTGGACCCCATTGAAAAATAACTTCTTAGAACAACACTTTCTGTTAAAATTTGAATTCAAGCTGCAAACTTTCTAAATTTGGGAACTTTCAAACATGTCCTCTATGATCCAAGTTACATAATATTTGTGTTTCCTCACTTTGCAGGAGCAAAACATGAGCTTTTAGAAAAGCTTCATAGGTTCGAGAGGCTCGCAAAGTTGGACCCGATCGAGCTCGAGAAACACATGTTAGAACAATGTGGCGATCCCTTAGAAGAAAGGACGATTCATGAGGTCGTTTTAGGTGAAATATGTAAGACTTTAGATGTGGAGGAAATCCCAACACACATGAGAAGGCTCGTGTGTGATCTCGTTGCGGAAGAAACGAAGCATGAAGCGGAACAAGATTTGATCATTAGAAGGGTGGTTAGCAAGATGGAATTGTGGAAAATGGTGGAATGGAATACAATTGATATGATGGTTGAATTGGATTTTAGAAAAGAGGAAAGTGTAGGTTGGAAGAGGTATGATGAAGAGAAGATTAGAGAAACTGGAATTGAGATAGAAGTTGCCATTTTTGGGGTGTTAACTGAGGAATTAGTTCAAGAACTTGTGTTAGTTAACTAATTAAGTGTTTAGTGAAAGTCAATATAACATTTTTGTCTAAGAAAATTGCCTTCTGTTATTTTTGTTACAAATCAATCATTTCACATGTGAAAATACAAAAAAAGAAAAAAAAACAGAATTAGAAGTTTAATTATTTATAAGTTGTTGAAAACATTAAGCTTATGTCCATAATGGATAAACGAACAATGTTGTTGATAGTCGTGATCGATCATTTACTCCTAGCAGTATTGGAGTTCGGAAAAAGGTGTTTCTAAACTTTTAGATTGTGAGTTTTAGTATGAGTGGTGGATAAAAGGTTAAAACTAGGTGTGTGTGTGTTTAGCTGCTAAAAAAAAGGTATGGGTCATTGCATCTTCATTTTATGATATGTATGAGTGTATGATGTTTGATGTGACGTGCGTGTATACGAGAGGTGGGGATACAATCAATAACATAAAAAAAAGAAAAAAAACCCCTTCTCTTGAGAAGAAGATGATGCAAATAAGACATTTCTAGGTTAATCGGTTGAACTATAATCACAAGATTAGTTGGTGAATTAATTAATTTCTTAATTAGGAATAATTAATTCTAAATTGGTATGAAAGTGCATGCATTTGCTACTTTAACTCCTCCATATATGTTCTATGAAGTAACTTATTTTATTTTTTTATAGGCTTAAGATCATCTAATGTTTGGTTAAACATGATTTATCAAGTTTTCTAACAAATATGAGAGTGAGACCTACAAAGGGGTTTATCTGGAATTAAAATAGTGGATCAACTCTAATGTTTGTAAAAAAACATGATAGGTCATGTTTGACAACAAAATAAGAGGATCCTAACCTTTATTATAATAGAGACCCGAAGTGTGTGTGTATAGTGAAAGGTTCAAATAAGAATAAATAATTAGGTGAGAATATGAGACTTATCCTGGCCATTCATTTGATTTGATCGGATGGTCTGTATTTGACCCTTTATTTTATTCATTACTCAACCATGAATTGCGACGACCATGAACTACAATGAGTGAATTACGACCATTAGATCTAATAAATTAACATCAAATCCTTCTCACATATACACGTACATAAGCCAAACTCCTTTCATTCAATTTGACTATGTTCAATGATATTAAACAAGGGTGTGATTAAAAGATGATTTAAAATATTATGACAATTGATAAGGAGACACAAACTAATTAATTAGGAGATAATGCATGCGCCTCCACCAACTATATATTAGGTTTAAAATACGTAATTGTTCATAAGACAATTTTTAAATATGAATTAAGAGAAAATGTTTTATGTTAGACTAGTGTTTAATATATACATACACGCGCACATATGGGACACCAGCCAATTTTGTCCGCGTAGTGTAAATTTCGATTTTTCCGAGGCGGTGCTGCCACCCATTTCAAATCTTACGTCCAGTGCTACCACTCAAATTAAATCCTGGGTCCGCCTCTGCAGATACACACACATATACAACACACATAAGATCGAGATGTAATACGAACGACCAGTTCTTTACGAACAATACGTACAATAACATATCCTTCTTTGAAATGGCACCCCTCAAAAACCTCGACTTCGCACCAGGATGCATGCTTAGCTTGGGTCATGCTCCTTTTAAGGTCAAAACGTAACCACTTCACAATCAATTCGGATAAAACCCATTTCTAACATGCTTGCAACATAAACCCGTATAAAACGAATATCAAAACACCACTTGTAATAATCAAGACAATACCAAATGGGTATGAAACCCTAGACTTCAAGAACACTAATCCAAATGTACACTTTGAGCCATTGCCAACACATATCAACCGTAGAATTCAAAACTAAACAACATACGTATATATGCAAGTAAACATCAAGATTAGGCTAGAAACTTAAGTTTGTAATGAACTCCAACCTTTGAGAGCTTCAATTCAAGAAATCAAATTCCAATTGACAAGAAATTAGGTTAAAAATTCCTAAAAACACTAAGAGGTTGCACATCAAAATCAAATTAATAAGAATTTAATGAACACTCTCCTCTTGTTCTTTGTTTCTATATTGGTAGACACTTTCAACCGATGCAAAAGGGTTCTAGAGACTTCAATTTTCCGAAGAGCATTCACAATAATTTTAATGGTGAGCTTGTTATTGAGCAACATCGCATCAATAACGAGGTTTTTGCTCATTTTTGCCATTGTCAAGGTTCGTTACCACCTCGTGATGCAATGACTATGTCGATGGTAACGAACCTACATGCTCGTTATTTTTTTAGTCAATAAGAACGGAGATAAATATATGTGAGGGAGTACAGTGATAGTAATGATGCATGTTATGACTAACGAGTGTTAGTGATGATGATGTGAAGTGATGTGATAGATTTTATGTCTGCCGAAGCTCTAAACGATGGCTTAAAGTAAATGTTGACTAAATTTTACATTAAAGCCCTTTAACTTTGCCAAAATCATCAATTTTCCGCCCTTGTGCCTAGTCCTATTATATCATAATGGTTTCACTAATAATACAATGACTATAACAACGCAGTAAACCATTAAATTCAGCTCATGCATGAGTTACTTGTACATAGTGCAAAACATAATATACCACAACTCAAATAAGGCCAATTTATCATGCAAATCAAAATAAATCACAATTAGACACATTAATTTAAATAAAAAGACTAGCAACCCAAAATCAGTTATGCTAATAATATCACATTAAACGAAAAAAAGTAGGGGTGAACATGTGGTCCGAAAAACCAAAAAAATGTCGAATCAAACTAAACCGAACTAGGACGGGTCTAGACCGGGGCCGGTCGGTCTGATCTTTTGTTCTTAACTTTTATAGATTTTGGGTTTCAGTCCGGTCAATATTTTTTTGGTTCAGTCTAATTTTTGAACCGATCTCAAAGATTCAAAAACTAAGTAATCCATTCAAAATTCAAAAAATTATAATCTCAAGAAATTTCTGATTGACATATGAACTCATCTCAAGATCGATGATATAGAGTAAATGCCTTGTCCAAGTTAAATCAACTACTTTAAACAACATAGAATCAATACTAACAAAAAGTGTACAATTATTACAGTAAATATTTTATTTATTCACGTTTTATGAAAAATATGTAAAAATTTTAAATCTTATCAGACATATAATTGTGAAATATAGTTTATATATATATATATAATTAGTTAGAAAAAAAATTCCACATCTATAAATGTGTAGATTTGATTTAAAAAATTCATGCTTTTAAATGTGTAAATTTAGTAATAAATAAATAATTAGATAAGTTAAACGTGGTTTTTTGTAGATGTAAAATGTGGTTTTTTACTAATAGATGTTCAAATGTGGTTATATTAATAGATATGATTTTTTACTATATTTTTCACACTTTTTAATATAGATTTATTTTATAGAAATTAGTAACACTCAGTTTATTCACACTTGATTATAATTTTTCACATTTTTAATTATACTAATATTGAGAAAAAAAATGGATAATCAACATCATTTTTATAGTGTAATTAAAATTGTATATTCCCTTAATTTTATAGCGAATTGAACTTGTAATTATACCCGTAGCCACCTAAGATGTTTAAACACACTAACTATTTCTGTGATCGTTTCTTATACTTGTGGCCACCCAAGATGTTTACACCTAGTTGAATACTATTTTTTTTAATGCAGAATAATAAAAACTTCGTAGGTATTTTGTATTACATTGATAACTATTTATAAAGTACAAATGGTATAAGAGAAACCCTAATATGAAACTCTAATGGGCCCTAGTCTATCTATACAATAAGCCAGGCCAACTATACTAAACCACAATCTACATTCTCTAATACCTGTAGTGATCAGAGCGGTAGATAATCGAACGCTCATTGGGCGAAAAATACAATGAAAGAGATTAAATACATAAGAAAAAAGGATATGTAGAAAAGAACATAGATATATAGAAAAGAAAACTTTGTGGCAACAAGGTGGCGACGGGTTAGCGGCCAAAGAAGACAGCAAGAAGAGCGGCAGTGGCGGTAGGAGCTAGAACTGCGGCGGCAGGAGCCACAACTACGGCGGTGGCGGGCGGCGATGGTAGGAGCTACGACAACAATGGCAGGAGCTACAACTACGGTGGTAGCAAGAAGCACGGTGGCGGCAGCAAGGGAGAGAAAATTGATAATTTTTTATTTACAATGCGTCATCGGGACAGAACGAGAGGGTGAAGAAAAGAAAAAAAATCGTCACCCAAGGAGGACAACGGGGAGAAGGAAAGCGGCGGCAACCTACTATAGTTCGGCGGCGGCGGCGGAAGGAAGAGAAAGAGAAGATATGGCCAGAACCCTAAGGCTCTGATATTATGTAGAATAATGAAAACCTCGTAGGTATTTTGCATTATATTGATAACTATTTATAGAGTACAAAGAAACGCTAATAGACCCTAACCCATCTATACAATAAGAATAGGCCAACTATACTAAATCGTAATCTACATTCTCAAATATAAATCCTTTTCAAAATAAAATTACATTACTCTTTAATTGTTCTGGTATGTTACAAGACATGGAGTTGCACTCTATTCCCCAACACCTACTATAATTAGCATTAGGTTGGAAGAAAGATAATCTTGCTAACTATGACTTTAACTCACTACCATATATTAGCATTTAGTGGGACCCAAGATAATCTATATGTTCCCTTAGTGTGCAACATAAACTAGAAAAGTCAGTTACATATAAGTGCATATCTAATAATATGACATTCTCAATTCTCCATCTATTTTCATAGCACACATTTTCGTTCTTCAAAGAACTCATACACATAGAAATCAACACTGTTGTATCTCTAGTGGTCTGTCTGCTAAAATGATCCACAGCCAGGCTTTTGCCTTACACCCCAAAACCTCACAATATGCAGTTCATCACCAACTGGTTTGCAAATATTCCCAGATCACAAACCCTAATCGAAACTTCTCCAAAACCCTATATAATTGCATGGCTTCCATCATGATCTTCATCTGCAAATATATCTGTAAACTTTCAAGCAATAGTATTGGGAAGACTTATCATGTTGAAGAATAGTACCCCCTCTCTTACTAGCTCTTCCAAGAAACACCCTATATATCACGGAGTTAGGCGTCGAGGAAGCAGCGAAAAATGGGTTTCGGAAATCCGTGAGCCAAAATCGCCAAACAGGATATGGCTTGGCACATTCCCAACCCCGGAAATGGCGGCCGTGGCTTACGATGTGGCGGCACTAGCACTCAAAGGTGGAGATGCCAAGCTCAATTTCCCTGACTCGGCCTCTTCTTTGCCTGTACCCGCCTCTACTGCCTCTCATGACATCCAGTCTGCTGCAGCTAACGCTGCAGCCGCTGCTGGGGCTGCCATGGATGCTTTTGTAGCCTCTCATGGTGGTGGAGTACTTTCAGCTGATCAGCAGCCAAAGATTTGGATTAATGCTGATCAGTTCATGGATGAGGATTTAATATTTAATATGCCTAACTTGATAAACAACATGGCTGAAGGGATGCTTCTTAGCCCTCCTAGGTTTGATCTCATAAATGATGAGAACTCTACTGGAAATACAGTTGATCATAACCTGTGGAATTATACTTAAATTCACCACATATTCTGTCAAAATCTACTTTAATGTTTATAATCACAGCCACCAAAAAACATGAAAAAAATGTAAGCATAAGAATAATATGGTGATTGTAAAATATTTTGAAGGTTTGCATGTTCCTTATATGTGATCATAAATCCTTAATTAGAAAGAGATCTATTTTGCATTTGATGTTTTACCAATAAGTTTGGTGCATATGATTATCAGTTAATTAAGGAACATAGCTTCAAGGTTCTATTAGTCAATGGGATGTTTATGTGTGATGTGTCCTCTTTGAACAATAAGCTCAAAGAGAGATGGAAGTATTGGTGTTAATTAGAATATAATTAAACATGTTGCTGTTAATTTTATAAACAGTATATGCACATATGTAGATTAAAGTTTTAAACAATTATTATATACTAAGCAAACTCATTTGTAATAAGATTTTGTCTAGTAGAATCAAATTTAGCTTGGTATCCAGAAGCATAACCTAACCGTCGGAAGCCTTCACCGATCGATGAGTCCTCCGGTTAACATGAGGGTGATAAATCGTGTAACTCAGAACTAAAGACACTATTAGAAAAACCGAAGATTCCGAGGAATTTCTTAAGGCACAGATCTCTTGCAAACTTTCAAAGAGAATTTCTAGTTCAAATAGCAACAAGGATACATTTCTTGAAAAACAGTCTTTCCTTCACATGGAAAATTTTCTATCAAAATTCACCAAGAGATTGAAATATTTAGCATTCTTTAACATCTCTAAATGAAGAACCTTCACAAATGACTTTCTCAAATTCAGATTTGTTCTAATTAAGGACTAGTATTTAAAAAAATTTAATTCATTTATTTTCAAAACTTTTTTAATTTGCTAGTTTCACACTTTCACTAGTGTCTTATTGTGTGCTTGGTAGACTTGGCAACTAAGGGGTCTTTTGTTTTTCTAAAAAAAAATCTTATACAGATGTAGGGGCTATTTTTTTTATTAACTCATATATAACATCTTAACATAATTTATGTTTCATTATCCTATAACAATCAACTTCTCCCTTCATTAATTCACATTAACATCTACTCCTTCACTACTCTACATACATGAACATTTTTCACGGTCACCATTGGCCGCCGCACATCTCTCTTCTATATATTTTGATTTTAGTTTTCTATATGTTTACGGTTTGTTATAAAAATATTTTACTTTATAATTTAAAAAGTTTAAATTTAGTTAAACATGTAATAGTTGAGTATAAAATATTATGAAACAAATAATTATAACCATTTAGATATTTCAAAAAACAAACAGCAAAATATGAATGAACATTCAAACGTCAGAGTCGTCTCTTAATGTTCAGACATAGTATTCAGATTCAAACTCGTCATATTTATTCTCAACCATACTCAATAATTAAATTAAATAATATTAATTGTTCCACACATATTTTTAGACGAAATAACTTTCGATAAAAACTAAATAGTAAAATCATCACATAAGTTTATTTAAAATAAACAATTTTAATTTATTTTTTAAGAATAAATTAAATAATCTTAAAAGTAATAATAGAAAAATAAATTGAATACAAAAATTATATTGAGTAATATTATATACTAAGTAATAATAGTTCAAAATTTATAAGAAAAACGAATTATTAAGGCAAATAGTTGCCAAATTAAAAAATGAAAAATGAAAAAAATTCACCAGCCAATAAAATTCGCCACGATTAAAACTTTGTCAATTTTTCTGAATACATCAAATTAAAGTTGATTTTGATTTGATGAATTCTGATTAGCTGACGATTTTATAATACATGTAGAATTATAAATCTTTTTCATCATATAATTTCTTATAGGTCAATCCGTGATTATAAATAATTATGACAATTTCGTAATTAATAAGATGTTAAATGGTATTAGTTACTAATTGAAAATGGTAATATAAAGATTAGTACTTATTAAGTATAGTAGACTCCCCACTCCCACCCCTAAAGTCAAGTTCCCCGTATCTCACTCTTCACTCACCGATTTTCACCACCGATCACAACCAGCATTGTACCCCTGCAACACATTGCCGGCATATACCTAAAATTGGTTGGATCGAGAGTTAAATAAGAGTTTTTGTTTCGATTTGAATATTAGAGTCCTGTAACCTTTTTCTTCTTTTAAAAAAAATTCGTTTTTTAGTTTGTTTTTATTGTTCATGTATGTATCTGCTTCTAATAATTTTTCTGTTTTTAATGGTTCATCAATGTGCCAATTTAGCTAATAATGAAACTTTGATTTTCTTTTGTGTTTAATGGTTGTTCAACGATATAAAGATAAGAGGTTACTAGATTTTTAACTGCTTCATTAGTAAATTTATGGGAAAAAATTGGTTTTTATAGTTTATTCATTACAAAACTTTAAATTTATGGGAAAAAATTAGTTTTTATAGTTTATTCATTACAAAACTTCTAAAAAGAATGTTTTTTTAGTTGGTTTATTGTTTTTTACCACTAAAGATCGAGTTAAATGCTAGTTTATGTGTTCACCATGTCTCTTTGTTTAGTACTTTAGTTACATGTAGCGAAACATTTAAAATGTAGATTTGTGTGTGTGTTTTTACAGATTTGTTCAATAATGCACATAAGGACTAACATTTATGTCTTTTTATATTATTCACAAGTGAACTTCTCTTTTTGTTTAAAATGGTTCTTTAATGATTTATTGATTCTTGTCATTTTTTTTAATTTAAGTTTTAAGTTTTTTGTTTAACGTTTACCAATTAACAATTTAACAATGAACAACTGAATGTGAACAACACCTAAACATAGAATGTATATAAACTAAAAACATAAACATAACCACTAATAAAAACCTATGTCCTTGTATACATATACAACCGAAACAAATGAAAAATTCATGAGCACGATATCAATGAATAAATGATATGATTATGATGACATGAACAAGTACAATGATAGGAACAATTATTATGAAGGATATCAATCAATGACTATATGAAAATATGATTGATGGATTTTGTTTAAACACTTATATTTGACTCACGAGAAATAATATGGCTCTTGTTTGTTTAAAGTGTGTCTTACTCGTGCAGACTAGTTAGGAGTTTCTGTTAGTCTCAGATTGAGTACGCAACAACAAATATTTGTAGAAGGAGGGGGTTGAATACAAACTTTAGCTTTTACAAATTAAAGACACACGATTATACTTTTATATAATTCTTATTGATTTTGAATCAAGAATTACATGTACTAGAAGCAAAAATTTTGAGTACAATAAAAGGTGGCAACAATATGTTTAACACATACACAAGCTAATTCTAAAACAACTAATGTATAAGAATGTTCAACACATGAACAAGTTTATTTCTACACAATTTGCTAACTCTAAACTGTATATCTCAACTAATGAGATTGTTGTGTTGTGTAGAAGATGTATTTTGCATACCTACCATGCAAGAGTATATATAGAGGCTTTGGCATCCGGTTGACTAAGAGAAAGAATATAAAAAGGCCAAAGAAAATAATATTATATTTGTAAAGTTAGTGAGTGAAAAGTAGACTTACTTTAATCAAGTATTGCGTAAAGTAAGTTTACTTTTCAGAAAGATATTGCCCACTCACATTAAATAATATTATTTTTTATGTTTTTGCCTTGAAAGTTTAAGTTTCTCTTTCCATGATTACACTTTTATCAACAATCATGCTTCTTATAGATTTGACTTTACCGTGTATAGAGTTACCGTCCATACTTAGTTGTTGAAACAAATCTTTGAAATCTTCATCCTCTAAAGTATCTTTCTCCTTTTTCAGAGGATAAAATCTATCCTTTTTGTCTCGTACTTAATACAAAAAGTGATTTAAACTTTTACAAACTAAGAGCTAAAGGAATAATAGAACAACACATATTCTGCATTTGACTTAAGAACATTACAGAGTAAAAACAGTGAGCTGATATGACATTTTGCTCGACTCAGCTAACAAAATACTAAGTTCTTAAAATAAGATTGCTCAGCCTAAGGAGATGATTAGTTGATCATTTACAAGGACCCAGTTGATAACTGATGCTCAGTTGATCATAGAGATGCTTAGCTGATCAAACAGTTGTACTTAGAGAGAATGTAAGCTCATCTATATAGATGATCGGTTAATCAAGTATGCTCAGCTGATCATTCAAAGAGAAAATCTTATGTAAGACAAAGACTTGTGTTTTGTAAGACTTACTTGGCTGATACAGGGAGGCCTCATCTGATTAATTGGTTCACTTAGAATGGTTGTAAGCGCTCGGCTGATCAAAATTGTTTGCTCAGCTGATGGTTGTAATTCCTCAGCTGATGGTCTTCTATACGGTCTTTTCTTCTTAGCTCTCCTCAGTTGATGTCCTTCGGCTGATACTCAGTAAAGAGGCTGATCCTCAGCTGATGCTCTATACTTAGTGAAATTCTTCAATCTGATTCAAAAAACATATGTTTGAATACTTTCTAAGTCATACTGAATGTATAGTTTGATTATCATCAAATCCTATATATTTCAATAGAAAGAGTTAATTATTGGAATGAAGTGATTATCTCCCTAATAGTTTCTGCTTGGCAGGCATGTGCTTTGCTGGGGTAGTATAGATGATGATTTGTGATAGACTTTCGATTACCGACTTCTGAGTTTGTTTATAAATTTGATTATGATTTAAAGATTGATAACTAACGTTATGTTTTCTATCAAAGGATTTTATCGGCTTTGGCTAAGTTATTATTGAATATGAATTTAACTAAGTTTTACGTTGTGAATGCTTGTGACAATGAAGTAAGTATGACATTTGAAATCCATAATTTTGATGGCCGATTTTTTTGCTTCAGTTTGAGACCAAAGTAAGCAAAAAGCGATTGAACTTGCAATTAATATCTATTTTTTAATGACAAATACAAACACATTAAATCTACTTTTAAATCTACTTCATTATTTATAACGGGACTTGACCCCCAACATTTTGAAAGGTGGCACCACTTCACAACACCATATTCCGTTGAGATACAAGCCATTTGGTCAATTAATATCTACTTAATGATATTATATGTATACGTGAACATATTAAAAAAGATAATTAGGAAATGCTAGAGTCGATAGAGTAGTGATGGGATGGTCTTGCAAAGGGTGAGACCACATTGAAGCTTGGAGGGGTGAAAACCACTTAAAGATAAGGTGGGAGTGGAGTAGATGAGGGTCTGGCAATAAATTCACTCTATCTACTCTCTCTTCACTTCTTTTAATTATAAATTTTTATTAATTAGTTTGGGTATTAGGTCGGGAAGAATGTTCAATATAACCTATACTTAATTTATAGTTCTAAGAGACTAATCTTAGTATTTGGATTAATGTCATCAATGGTCCACATTGTATTTTAAAATTTTGGGCGGAGTTACATTTTCGTAATTCACATGTGATACTTTTACAAATCACATGTGATTGTATACTGAATCACCTTTGATTGAATATTAAAATTTTATGAATATGTTTTTTACATGGACTTTATTAATGAACACAACTCATTAGGCTTGTGAGTCTTAAATTCAATACGGTGAGATATTATTATGATGAGTTGAGTTGTTTAAATGGAAAACTGATATTACAATATGATATATATGCGTGATAAGATATGATGTGATGGTTAATACCATCGGTCTTAAGTCTTAGAAAAAACTAAAAAAGGGAATGGAATGCTAATTTGATAAAAAGTGTAGTTTATTATACATTAACATTTAACAAGTTCATTAGCATATAGTAATTGTAGATGATTTGTATATAATATTTTTTAACCATACACAATAATCATAACTTTTTACTTTCTCTTCCACTAATTATTTTTCTCAATCACATGTTTAAGGATTTTATAGTTCAAACGTACACTTTTTGTTGTGTATGGTAAAAAATGGTATGTGCAAATTTGTTGGAAAAATGTGGAAATAGGGATTAGAATAATAATAAATACTTAGATAATTTAGTAGACCGTGTTTAATGCACTTTCCGAAATCTGTAATTCGACCCTATGTCTGGGGTATCACGAATTCAGATAAAGGATAATCAAAGAAACTCGATTTGAATCACATGTTTAATTCAAATCAGCAGAATATCAATTAGTGAAATCGTTTTTCTTTCTTGTTTTTCTATCTATTTTGCACCACCGAAAACACCTATTTATAGGCGATCAAAACGGTGGTTGGCGGCGGTTATCGATATACATACATACATACATACATACATACATACATACATATATATATATATAGGGAAAAGTTCAAACGATAACTGTTTTTCATACGAGAACTGCGAGAACCAATCTTAGCCGTCCAATTCCCCCTCCTTCAATTGGATTGCCCACTCATGAATCCTAACATGCACCTTGCCACACTCAATCCTCCCACGCTCTTCATCCATGAATTCCATTATCCAAAATGAACGGCTAAGATTGGTTCTTGCAGTTCTCATACGAAAAACAGTTCTCGTTTCAACCCTCCCCTATATATATATATATACACACACACACCAATTTAACTTATCCGAGAGTGCACTTCGCACCTCCGAACTCGAATTATAGCTAAGTCTAATTTCAGTTACACTCACGTACATTAATCTCGATCAAACTGGCTTGATAATAAAATCACTAACAAAATTATCTCCCTATAATAAAATAAAAAAAATATTTTATAGAACATAGTACGTGTAATGTGTTAAAGAATGGAGGCAGTTGACCCGGATTGAATTCTACAACCATTAACTTTTATGTAGATAGTCAGTGTTGAGGCCCGACACGAGCTTATTGAGAAACGTTATAATCAGAAAGCACTCGTGCCCTAGTGCCCATGCTAACTTGCAGTCTTCGCTATTCCAGCTTTCATGTCACCTTCCTTTTATATAATATAAAGAAATATATATATATATATATATATATATATATATATATATATATATATATATATATATGTCTCTTTGTGTGTAATTAGATGCATAATTTACGACAAAAGAGCTACAGGAAAAAGCTTCCATGAAACGTACTGCATGCTGCGGAGTTGACCGTCAAACATGCTAAGGGTGATATAATATTATTCTATTTGAAAATAAATTTATAATGTTATGTAATATGTTCTTAATTAAAATTGTATTACGGGTTTTCTTGAATAGTTAAATTGGGAGAGGATGATCGATCAAAGATTCAAAGTGGGGTTCAAATGAACCTGATTAGTGAATTTGTAAGGTGATGTTTGTATTTTTAAGGGTTTTTATGTTTGAATTTGAATATAATATCTGAACGATAAGAGGTGATTATAATATCTGAATTTTATTCATATGTGACATTTTGTTTTTATAAAAGCTTTGAATGTTTTCATATTTATATATCAAAGTTTGAATATGATAACATCACCAAACTTTTAAAACAACCAAAACTATAAAAAAAAAACTACACTAAGAAAGACTTGAAGAACTTATACTGATGTGGCGGTGCGAGCGTTGATTGTTAGTACAACGAAAGTCAGAGAGTTGTGTGTATGTCGGCAACATTTATGATTAGATATTGTAAGTAAGACGGTGATATATAGTCTAGGAGTGTGAAAACAATAGAACCGATTAGAGAATTTGAGTAGAGCAACGATGTTTTAGGAGTTTGAGTCGGCGCTGGTCAATAAGTTTGAGCAGCTTGCTGATGATTGTGCCATTAAGAACGGCTTTTGGTAATTTTAGGTGTGAAAACTGAGGTTGATTACCAGCAGTTTTCTAAAGCTTGGTCTTACGTAACATTAGGAGGTTTTCATAGTTAAATCTATGTCTTATCCATTTAGAGTTTTAAGGATGCTTTTAGATATTAATGGAAATAAAAAGATAAACATCCTTTACATCTTAAAAATTCTTAACCAATCAAATTAATATGTATTTAAGGTTTTTTAAAAAACAAATTACCCCTAATGTTTTTCTAGTATGTATAAAAATGTCAAAATTCATTACTTGTTTTTTTAACTCTCTGCCGTAGCATCTTCTTCATAAGTTGTTGTCGTCTCTAGACCCTCCGCTGCAACATCTTCTCCATTAGTCGTAGTCGCTAGATTTTGCCATTTCGTCACTGTCGCATCTAGACCCTCTGCCGCAACATCTTCTTCATCGGTCGCAGTCGCAGTCGCCAGATTTCGCCATTTCGTTGCCGCTTTCCTCCACAGTCGTCACTTTACATAAAGTTATAAAACAAATTAAAAATAAGTAAAAAAAACAAAAGGACAATTTTGTCATTTAACATTACTTAAACAAAATTTCAATTTCATTCCCTGCTAACTAAATACATTATATATTCAAATTCCAACAAATTTTAATTCCTTCACAAATTCCAATCCCTTTAGTAACATTCTGCGAACCAAACGCACCTTAGTTCACGACTTTATTTGTTTCCTAGTTTTTATTTTTGGATTTAGTTTATCAAAATGTATTCAACTTTTCACATTTTGCCATTGTGTGTATTAAATTTTTAGTTTGTTGATATTATATGTATTTTGGTTACATAAGAAAGAAAAAAAATGCATAAGTTTAATACATACAATAGAAAGTTTAATACACACAATAGAGACAAATTAAATGTTTGATACACATAATAGAAAATTTTAAAGACCGATAAATAAAATAGCAAAACATGACAAGTTAAATACATTTTAATGAACTAAACTCTTTATTTTTACTTAATTTTCAAGATAATTTGTTAATAACTTTATATAAACAAAACAAGGTAATTAAAGTTATAAATATTACTTAAATTTTATATTATCACTATACATTTCTTTTGTCCTTCGTTGGTTTCGGTGATTTATGTAAACGAAAGCAAGCTGAACTTATTAAAAGAAATGCAAGTTGGGCATTTCTTAATAAATATACAATATATTTTTGTTTATTAAAATTATTTTTTAGATCGAAGCTCATAAATGATTAAACCAGACAACAAGAATATCATAGGATACCAACACATCACCTAAAGGAATAAAAGAATTAAACTACAAAACAATACACAAAGCAAACAAAATTAGGTTAAAGGTTAATTTTTAAACTTATTTTCTTTATATAATTTGTAAAGATAATTTAGTATTTTAGTAACTATTTAGCATGAGTTAATCATGAGATAAAGTATTACAAAAAAATTAATAATAATAAGTTCTAGTTTCAAGATTGTTGGATTAATACTTGAAAACTAGTGCACCCTTGTTAATATTTGGAAGATTCTTTTACTTCTGAAACGATTTATTCAAGAAATATGTGTTTTATTAATTTGTAATATAATTTGGGTAAAATGCATAAAAATACAATTAACTTTGTCTTAATTGTCACCGTATACAACTAACTTTAAATTCTTAAAAATAATACAACCAACTTTCAAAAAAAATTCATTGTATGCAAACAACTTTTTTCTGTGTCTGGTCTTTAGCTACCATTGTATACAATAAACTTTTCATAATTTTCATAGTATACAACAACTTGCATACAATGAGAGGATTATAAAAGTTGATTGTATTATTTTAAAAAAATAAAGTTAGTTGTATACAATGATAATTAAGACAAAATTAATTGTATTTTTATGCAATTTACCCTATAATTTTAATAGTTCTTATATCTTGTGTGGATAAATAAATTTCATAAGTGAAATAATAGTCTTATAATGTTGTATATGGATCCAAAAGTCTAAAAATACTAATTTCCAAAATTCAATTTTAATTGGATTAGTGCAAATCCTTTCGCTTAAGACTATGGATATGTGTTTAAGTTACTAGCTTAAGTTATTTAATTATTAAAAAAAGATTTACAATTCATATTAGGTGAGCTATTAGCTATTTAAACAGCATAAGGAGTAACTACAACAAATAAGTTATTTTTGCATGTTTTATAATAAGTGTGTAATAATTTTGAACTTTGTCATGCTTATACTTGTGAAAAATAGTATAAATATATAAATTGTTAGAAAAAGAAAATACTCTACCTTTATAAATGTGTAAATTTGATTTTAAAAGTCCACGCATTTAAATGTGTAAATTTAATAATAAACAGATAATTAGAGAAGTTTATACTTAAAAGTGTGAACTTTTATAACTTTAGAATACTTTCAAGAGCAAAATGAATGAAAATACAATTAACTTTGTCTTAATTGTTATTGTATACAACTAACTTTAAATTCTTAAAAATAATACAACTAACTTTCAAAAAAATTTCATTGTATGCAAATAACTTTTTTCTGTGTCTAGTCTTTAGCTACCATTGTATACAATAAACTTTTTTATAATTTCCATTGTATACAACAACTTGCATACAATGGGAGGATTATAAAAGTTGATTGTATTGTTTAAAAAAATAAAGTTGGTTGTATACAATGATAATTAAGACAAAGTTAATTGTATTTTCATGCAATTTACCCTACTTTCAACTCTTTTACGCTTAGAAATGTAAATTTTAGAAAATTTGTTTATACTAATACAATGTGATTTTTTAGTGTGTGAAGCTTAAATAAGACTATGTGTATTTTCACAAAGGTTATTTAAGACCTTAATTATAGCTTAATTTAGTATACTAGCATAGTACCCGCGTAATGCGGCTGTTAGAAATAATTTCTACTTGATAACATTTCCGTTTTTAATAACGTAAGACTATTATATTACGTATTATAATGACATCGAGCAATTTCGTTCGCAATGTATCTATTTTCTTTCTGATGTTTCCATTTCTTTTATTTCTCTTTTTTTTTATAACTCTTTTATTAATTTTAAAAAACAATAAAATGAGAAACAAAAAGAATATTAAATATATTATAAATTAAACATTTTGTTTTGATTACACGAATCATTTAAAAAATCTGGAAATATCTCTAAATTTAGGTTACATGTTATTAGATATATAAGTTCTAACTATACGTATTTTCTAATACTTAAATTAAAATATGTGTTATATGATAAAATATTTAAACTAATATTTTTATGAGGATCATTTTTATTTAATTTTTAGTCTGTATTTAATATCATATAGGTTGAAAATTAATTTGCATTGACTTGACTTTTTTAAACATTATTTATTATAGAAGGTTTAGTTATAAAAATGGTATTTAAGAATCTAATTAACTCTGTATAATAGTTTCCTTATAGGGTTAAATAAGGGTAAATTAATAATTTCAAATTACTTAAAGTTAAGAGATTTCAATTACCTAAATGCTTTGTAATATAGTATAGATAAGGCTATTTAGACCCTCTTTTCACATCTAAGACATATTACATTAATCGATTACAGTTTTCAATACATGTCACACACTCACATACATCATATCATATGGGGTCAATTTAGACACAGAGGGGTCCAAACGTAGGCTATTTTTCTTGATATAAGAATTGTCGATTGATTAGATAACCAAGATTATTAATTACGATCTTAATTGTAGCTCCATTGAGTAAGATGGAAGACACACTAATATTCATATTTAAACAAGTACCATGAAACAACATTAAGATTAGATTCCCTCATCATTTGTAAACTTGGCTAAACAATTAATTAAATTAAATATATATAGATATATATAATATATTTTATTAATGTTTAGTTGATTTACGTACTCCTTGAAAAGAGCTTCGTAACAAACTAAAGAGAGTCTAAAACGGAGCTAAGGTAAATAAGACATCAAATCTCAAAGTGAAGTATTTGAAATGAAAATTTGAGTGTGAAAACTTGATCCCACATAGGAGTGGGAAGAAACTTGAGATGATATTTAACCATAGACAAAGAAGGCTTGGTAAGTTTTTTTGTATGGTTTTACTCCACCTCCTACCCACGCGCAAGTAGGTGCATAATTTAGATTTCGTAGGCTAAATTCTCTTGCATGCTTATTTTCTTATCGAGTGTTCTCCTCTACTCCGTCCTTTCACGATGCACTTGTAACATTGGGCTGGTGTCAAAAGGGGTTTTCCAACCCTACTGACTAGTTGTTCTTTTTACATGTTCAAAAACATTGTCTGAATTCATTGCCAAATTCTCCTTCCATCTCATTACTGTAGCAGATTTTACTAGCATCACATTTGGCAAATTAACCATATGAAACCTAGCTATAGAAAATTATGTCACAATGAATAAAAACAACCAATTTCTTCCATCAAACACTTTAAAAAAACTGTGTAAGAAAGTCTTTTTTGTGGTCAAATCTCTTCCTATCCTAGAGTTTCTTTAAAATAATCACTCTAGATGGCATTTGAAGGATCTAAGGCAATATACCTCGAATCCTTGAAACATAAGGTGCTCAAGTCGATCATATAACTTCTTCTTCAAGAATTTTTTTAACATTTTAGAGCCTTCCCATAAAGACACACATCTATGAAGAGAAGACAGTTAAAATAGTTAGTTTGAAGTTACAACCTTTGTAGCATGAAAACCCGATACTTGAAGTATATTTTCAAGGAGTTAAACACGTCTCTCTTTATTGGTAAAACACACCAACTCATGCAACAAACATAAAGTATGTGCTAGCATCTAACCTTTGTAGACCACTCAAGAAGTAGTATAAGAACACCTTTTCTTCATGAATTAATCTTTTTATAATTACGTCTTTATTTGGTTTTTATTATATCATGTCACTCATCTTTGGAATTATTTATCATTTTAGGGTAATTATTCAAATTAATTATGTTCTCGTTCTGTTAAGTTCATTCATCATACTCTATAATTGTGTTTCATCCGGCCTAGTTCTACCACCTACCGCCATTTATATATTACCATCTAGTTTCTATGTTATATATCTTTTCTTATTTTCACAATAACCGATTCTTCTAAGTTGATCAGTGACACATTTCTTAACATTATGTCTCATTATCTTATACTGATCTCCGCCACTTAGTTTCGAATCATGACTGGTATCTAATCAAAACATTTATCACCTGTTGTAATGACTCATAAAGATATACTCTTATATCTCCCCTCCTCTACTTATGGTAGGAGATCTCCTTAGCTCTCTAAAATCCTTTAGTCTCTTTACTTCATTCTAATTAACACAAACAATATTTCATTTTATAACTAGATCCAATTTATGTGAGTTGCTTGTGGGATTTGTAATATGCTATTATATATCTATTCTGAATGTTATATATTTAATTTTGATATATCCATACCTTATTTTCCCCTATTATTCAATTCATACTTCCCATCCTATTATCATATCATGATCACATTGTTCATTTCTATTTTTCTTTCATTTCTTTCTTGTTTTGTTGTCATCCCAATCAATATATGTATTAATAGTTCTATATTTCATATTCTTCTAATCTTGAAACTATTTTTTTAATGTAATGGAGTTAAAAATTCACATATTTGAGTCATTGAAAATCTAATCTTATTGCCAAAAAAACTAGTGCATCTGAATAGATGCATCTAGCATTTAAATCTAATTTTTTAATATAATTTTGTTTCTTTAAAGTTTTATTATTCTTTTGTTATTTTAAAATTAAATTAAGGGTTATTTTATCAATTTTCATATTAGGGCAAAACCCGTGAAATATAAAAAACTTTATCAATATTGTTATTGTATGCAATTAACTTTATTTTGTATCTAAAAATATATATAACTTACAAATTTGGTTCATAGTATACAATTGGTAATCAATTACCAAGTTAGCGGTTACCGATTGGGCAAAATACGCGAAAATACAATAAACTATGCAAATATTATCATTGTTTGCAATCAACTTTATTTTGTACATAAAAATACAAACAACTTGCAATTTTCATTCATTGTATGCAATCGGTGGGTTACCAGTTGCCGATTGTATACAATAAACAAAATTTGAAAGTTGTTTGTATTTTTAGGTACTAAAGTTCTTTTATTTTTTGTTAGGTTACCGGTAAGTTACCTATTGGCAGAGATAACTTGCATATAATGAACCAAATTTGTAAGTTGTGAGTATTTTTAGGTACAAAATAAAGTTGGTTGCATACAATGACAATATTGACATAATTTGTTGTATTTTCATGCAATTTACCCGTTACCGATTGTATACAATGAACAAAATTTGAAAGTTGTTTGTATTTTTAGGTTCCAAATTAAGTTCTTTTATTTTTTGTCATGTTATCGGTAAGTTACCTATTGTCATAGGTAACTTGCATACAAATATATAATGAACCCAAATTTGTAAGTTGTGTGTATTTTTAGGTAAAAAATAAAATTGGTTGCATACAATAACAATATTGACATAATTTATTATATTTTCGTGTAATTTAGCCTTCATATTATTACTATCCATGTTCTTTACGAAGGAGGTGATCTTCAGAAAACTTACCCCACATAGACACAATATATATATATATATATATATATATATATATATATATATATATATATATATATATATATATATAGATGTATGACAATGTATAGGATTACACAAGAGAATCCTATGTTTTTCCTTAGTAGCTCCATTATATCGAAAAAATTGTTTCAGAATTTTGATTACAATATTTTATTTCTTCCTATTTTAAAAATTAAATTATGCAAACTTCAAAATATAAACGTACCCACACACACTATATATATGTATGTATATATATATGTATGTATGTATGCATGACATTGTATAGGGTTACACAAGAGAATCCTATGTTTTTCCCTAGTAGCTCCATTACATCAAAAAAATTGTTTCAGAATTTTGATTACAATATTTATTTCTTCCTTTTTTTTAAATTAAATTATGTAACACTTCAAAATATAAATGTAGCAACACACACAATATGTATATATATATATATATATGTATGTATATATATGTATAAGTAATTTATGAGTGGGCAATCCAATAGAAAGAGGGAAAATTGGACGGTTAAGATTAGTTCTCGTACAAAAAACAGTTCTCGTTTAAACTTTTGCATATATATATATATATATATATGCATGTATGTATGTATGTATGTATATACGTATGTATGCATGACATTGTATTGGGTTACACAAGAGAATCCTATGTACGTTTTTCCCTAGTAGCTCCATTACATAAAAAATATAGTTTCAAATTTTTATTACAATATTCTATTTCTTCCTTTTTTATAATTAAATTATGTAAAACTTCAAAATATATAAAGTAGTTCATGTTTACAAGTATGTTAACATGAATAACATATATTTTAGATCTTAAACTTTCTATTCTTCAATCGCATCATTATGTGTAGACCATTTTCATTGTTGTCATTCTCATTTTTCATATATACGAATTAGTTTAAAAAATAATAAATATTAAATATTAATAAAAAGATATTAACTAATTATAAAATACGAAAAAATGTTATTAAAAGCATACATAAAATCATGTAATAAATACAATAGTTTAAGATTTAAGAAATGACATACGAAATTCTCTCTAATAAATATGATATTTTATAAAGGGTATATATATATATATATGACATTTATAAATTAGGGTGAACAAATATAATATTTTTTTTAACTTTTAAGAAAGACATATATGTAATTTTCTTTAATGATTTTGATTCAAATTAAAGTACAAACTAAATCTAATTTTGATCAAGAAATGTCAAAATTGGATTAAGGCTTAAGTTTCTATTTCTTTATTTGTAAAGTTTTTATTCATCATGTGATTATGGGGAAATGACCAAAATACTTGATTAAGGTTTAAGCAATTGTTTTATAACAAGGATTGGAGTAAAAAACCAAAATACCATCATATGTCTTGCACATGAGGGATCTTTTATAGAAAAGATAATAGCATTTGATGTAAAGGACCAAATTTGTAACTAAATGTACGCTAAGTGACTATCAATGTAATTTTGAAAAGTAAATGATGAAAGTGAAATTTTGTGCGGATGAAAATTGTAATTTACTCTAATGGCTTTTTTCAAAAGCTGGGAATTATTATACACCACTGAACAATTTACAAAAGCTTCAAGTCTCCAACATGTAGATTTTACAAATAAACTCGGCCCAAACAGAAAGCTCTCACCCCCCTCTCCTCCCCTAAAAGAACTCAGGCTTAAAAAAAAGTAGTCCAAACCAAAAACTAGCCCAAACCATAGAGAAGACTAGATTATATCCAGTGGATTATCTTACTTCGACAGGTCCGACACCCATGAACTCCAATTAAAGAGCTTACTGTATATGAATTGAAGCAAAAAGAAAGACAATCTCTAAACTAGTGCAAAATGGGCCTTCTTTCCGGATGATGTCTTTTTGCAGGTTGTCAATTGAATGGATAACCTTGTTTCTCCATTTTCAAATGACCCAAATAAGTACATAGTAGGAGCCTTCAATTTTCCTTAATAGACAATGTTTTGGGCCTAAAAGATTACCAGTGACATAAATTTGAGAGCGAGAAAAGTACCGCAGTTTGCAACTAACTTCTAAACTTTCTTAAAGTCGCATTGGTCTTTGGACACTTAAAAGGCAAGAGTGGATTTGTTTCAATGTTGGTACAACAAAGGGGATATGAAGGATCAACAACTTAAACTCCTCTAGGGAGCAAATTTGAACAAGTAAGAAGAGCATCGCTTAGAACTCACCACACCACTATGTTGACCTTTGTTGGGACCCAAAAATTCCAAATCTCCTCTGTGGTTAGAGAAGAGGATGAAAATGTTTTTTCACAAATTAAAAGAGCCAACCTTTTTGACTGAGAATTGGCCATTACTCTATAAATTCGACCTCCAACAATCTTTTTTGAGCGGGTCAAGTTTTACATGAACGAGAAGTTTTTTGAGAGACTCCAAGTCTGATATTGATCTCACCTTCGGTGTGATATGCCATTCCCAATTTCTTTCGGATGCCCTTGTGGAAGAAGCGCAATGATCAACTACTACGCATTGCTTGTTTTTTTCCTAGGGCAAGTAATCCTTGAAAGCACTCTTACAACAAAAACCCTTGGGCTAGCCACCTATCTAACCAAATCCATACTTGTTTCCCATTCTTAACGGAGTAGGAAAAAAACATTGGTAAACGAGATACCAAGTGAGTCGTCATCCCAACAAGCTTTGACTATTATGTCCTAGACTGTTGATTTGAGTTTACAGGGGTAATTATTTTGGTTGAAACCTCCTGATTCATCATTTATTTGTGAAATAACTTTCTTCCATGACGACCCTTTTTCTTAAAGAAATATTGAGCTTCATTTCCCCAACAAACCCAAGTTTGATGCTTTAAGATTTCGAATTCCTAGGCCACCTCTTTTTTTATCGTTTATTACTCTATTCTATTTACTCTAGTACATCTTTTTGCCATCATCACCAAAACCCTAAAAGAACCTTCTATGAATCGCTTTAGTGAGAACTAGTCTTCCACCTATTGATATATATTTTCCTTCCACATGCTTAGTTTTTTTTTGTCAAATATGAATTTCACACCTCCCAAATGGGATTTTGGGGACATATTTTTCCTAATTGGGAGACCGAGATAGGAGGTTGGAAAATCACTTGGTTGACATCCAATATTTCTAGATACTTGCTCCTATCCGACTTTTGAACTTCCAAACCGAAAAGCATGCATTTATTGAGATTCAGTTTTAGACCCGAAGCTTGTTAGAAACCTTTTAGAGCTACTATAAGGTTTCATGTGATTCATTTAGACCATCCACAAAAAAAAAACGCATGATCCGTTAACTGCAAAAGAGATAAGTTTAAATGGAGGAATGAAGAGAAAGCCTATTGTATACTTTCTTTTGCCAAGCCTCAACCATAAGGATGTGAAGTGAATTTACTATGATAAAATGAAAGGGTAATAATGGATCTACTTACCTTGACCCTATCTTCATTTTAAATTCTCTCTTGGGAGATCTATTAATAAGGATAGATATCGAAGCTGAACCCAGACAACCCCTTATCCATTCAATCCAAGTAGAGCCGAACCCCATTTATTTCATAACCTCAAACGGAAAGTTCCAATTGACACTATCAGAATCTGCTTTGAAAATCATCAATTTCAAATTTGTCAGTTTAGGGTACATGATGATTCGTTTGCAACCAAACAACCATCTAAGATCTACCTCCCTTGAATGAAACTTATTTGATTTTGACCAATAAGGTTATTTATTACCCTTGCAAACCTTGAAGAAATTAGTTTTAATGGGATTTTATACGTATAACCGATCAAACTATTTGGACTGAATTGAAATCAGAAAGCAATGGCATTCATGATTCATTCAATAGTATTGGCCTAAAGTTAAAATAGTTTGAATGATTTTTGCCTAAAGTCAACGACACATGATTCATTCAATAATATTGGAGAGTGGTCCGATAGTGATCTAGGAAGGACATAGACATTTACAAATAATAAAAAAAAGTTAGACGAGACTAAGAATCTCTCTAATTTACTTAGCTTGGAACCCTATTTGTGTATCCTTGTGAATCTCCTGTGCTCCGGTTAGATATAAGGTTAGAATTAGCAATTAAATCCCGAAGACGGTCTAGATTACTGAATTATTTGAGATGATTTGCGTGAGATTTGCCCAAAGTTCCTCCTTTTTTGAGATTACATGAGGCCAGTGAACAGTTATCAAACCAACTAATTTGTCGATGCCGACCAGTGACCAATAAACCCCAGAAAGTGGTCTCTAAAGAGGGTAGAAACATTTATATTCCAAGATAACAGCAAACCCCTTTAATTGCCAAGCGAATTGCTGGCTTAAAATGAAATCAAACCCATGATAACCCCATAAGATTGCCATAATTGTAACGTAATGAAATTACAATTTTCTAGCAGAATCAAACCCTTTAAGGCGTTGGACTTCAATTCAACCACTAACCCATAAATAGGGGTGTGCATAGAAACCGAAAAACCAAAACCAATCCGTTGAAACTGACAAAAACGAACCGATAAAACTTGAACCATTTCAAAATCGACGGCTCGGTTTTAAATTTTGAAAAAACCGATGGGTTCGGTTCGGTTTTGTTTTTAACTAGAAACCGCCCTATTACGAAACCGAACTGATAATATTTAATATATTATATATATATTTTAATTTTATATTAATTAATAGAAGTTTGCCCATTAAATTTTAATATCCAATTATTTTTCATTCCTTTTGGGCTTTGGCCTTTTCATTTACCCCTTCTCAAAGACACATACTTACAGTTACAGACCGACATTTGGATTTGGCCTTTGCTTTCTTCGGTCTTCATAACGTTAGGGGTTTTCTTTTGTAGATTTGTTTTTAGGGGAAAAAAATCAAGTGATGATATTTCTATGGATTAGGAAGAAGATGAAGTTTATTTTTCATAATGGTATATTTTGGTTTAATTATGGTTTATATGATACAAAATAGATTTATATATTAAAATTTTGAGTTGAAAACGGTATTTAGTGTTAAAATATATTATTAGACTTTGAATTTAGGATGAAAATTAGAAGTTTTTGCTAAAATTTGTATATAACATATACTAATGTTGAAAACAAAGTGGGTTCGATTTAAAACCGAAACCTAACCGTTATTGGCCAGAACCAGCCAAAACCGAAACCATTGGGTTTTAAAATCCTAAAACCGAAATTAGTGGATTTGGTTCGATTGGAGCATCAAACCTCCCCAAACCACCTCATGCACACCCTACCCATAAATGTTGAAAGAGAGGATAATCATTTGAACGTAAACATCCCTAGCAAAAACCCCAAACCATCGGTTAGAGAGAGACCGGAGACCCTTCAGTCACTATCTGAAAGATTGAGATGATTAAAAAAGGTCCAAGAACCAACTTACCGGCCTTTTCTTTACTGGAGGCTTCTCTACCATGATCATGTCAAGCCTTGGTTGACCAGTTCCCCGTCACCCGCTTTTTTACTCTCTACAGGATCAAAATCATGAGATCCATCATGTATATATGAAGATACCCAGGGTCGTCTCAAACATTTTTAGGGCCCGGGGCAAAACTAAAAACTAGGCCCCTTAAATTGCTAAAGTTTACACACAAAAAACTAAAATATATAAAAACGTTGAATAAGAAACTTACAATTGGTTAGGTTTTCAAATTCTTTATAAATCTATTTATTCACTGTCCTTGAGATCATTTTATGTTTTCAAATTTTTCTCATTTATTTCTCCTTTTGACTACATGATAAATGCACTTTGAAAAACTTGATTTATTAATTAATTATAAAGTGATTCATGTATTCAAGTAAACAAACAAATTAACTTGATATCAAGTGATTAAACTATTCAAGAAAACACACCAATTAACTTGATATCATAAAGTAAATAACTACTAAACTCATTAGCTGATTATATCAAGAATATTTGACTAATTTTTAAGTGATTCAAGATTTCAAATACGTAACACCTGATAGTTGATATCAAGTGATTAAAGTTATTATGAAGTGATTAAATTTCACGTAAGTGATTTAAAGTAACTAATTAACAAGTGATCGAAGTAAGTAAGTGATTTCAAGTAACTAGATTAATTAATTAATAATCAATAATCAATAATCAATAGCCCAAACAAGAAATCAAAGATAAAAGATACTTTATAGTTGTTTTATTAGAGTTTGAACAATAAAACTTTGAAGCCATGATTCTGAAATGAGTGAAGCACTCTCAATATGTATTTCCTATTCGCAAGAACTCAATTATTCAAATACAAATAGATTACAAAAATAATCAACAATAAACTGAAATTAAGAAATAAAAATCAAATACAAATTAATTACTAAAGCTCTTGAGCCTCGCTCAAATGATAATATCTAATCTTGTATGTGGTACACTGATTTCAAGAAACGTATTACCATCTATCAAAACTCAGTTTTTCTACGCAACTCAAGGGGTTACAGAAATCACCTCATTAAAAATGAATACAATATATGATTGCAAGTCACCGACTAAAATACAAAATCTAAAAATGCCTACAGCCTACTAAAATCGCCAACTTTAAAATTATAGGATGTGAATTGTCGACGATTGGATTATTTCATAAGACATCGCCTACTGTGTTTTGAAAGACCAAAGAATTATGGATTGGATGATTTACAATTGTGATTTATTTTTGCATTTCATCATTTGCAAAGCGCAAGTCCGAAAGTTGAACCAATCACCAATAGCTTATGATCCATAGCAAAATAGTTTGCTGCGACATGATTTCACTTTTTTTCCTTTACGAGGTTGCTATTTGTCCACGATTATCAATCTGATTGCTATTTTAGTTTCTAAGTTTGTGTTTAAGATTGTAAGCCTAAGAAATTGGGTCTTTTTTCTATGAGTCTATACATTTAGACCAAATAAATTTCGTTACGTGTGTGTATATATATATACATGTGTGTATGTTTATATATATATATATAAGACTATACTAATTGTGGGCCCCTTTTAGTCATGGGCCCTGGACGGTTGCCCGGATGGCCCGCCCCTTAAGACGGCCCTGAAGATACCACTTACTTATCCTAGTTTCTTTTATATTTAGAGTAATAAGTTATATAAAATGGATATATTATAACAATTTAAGATAATATTTAAACATGTTATGGGTATTGTAATACAACTCTCGAGATTTATATTAGTAATTAGCTTATTTTGAATTTAGATTTTATGAGTGATGAACCCAAAAAATATATGAAACCTATTTTTACATATATGTCACTTAGGCCGGTTGATCATTTATTTTATTTAATCTTAAAAAATTATCTTTTTTGCAAGTTTTTAATTGACTAAATCCAAGTAGGATTTTATCGGTTTGAGATCTTATAATCAAGATTAGGATAATACATAATATCCTACCAAGAATCAATGCATTTTAGTTAAATGAAGTCGAAATATCACAACATCGATCTTAACAACTATCAATTTAAGTAATATTATAATGTAGTTTTTCATAAAAATTAATTTTTTTAGCTCTCTATTTTCTATAATAATGTAAAAGTAAGTATAAGGTAATTTTATTTTAGAAATTATATTTTTTATGTTGGAATAATAATAGTTTTATGAAGAAAAAGGTTTGTGCTTGTAATTTTCTATATTTGTAGACAAAATTTGAAGAAAATAATCAGAAAACAACTTGTATAGAATATGTATATGCATCATGTTCTTGTTTTGCTACAAGTTTGCAATTCTTATTAGTTTTTTTATAAATTAATATAACCGCTTGCATGAATGATGAAGGTTTTTATTTTTTTATTTTAGCAGACTCCATCCTCATCTAACCACCATCTCCCTTTGTCTGGTATCCTTTCAACCAAAGCCCACAACCTTTCCCTCTCTTGAAATCTAAATTTATCTTTCACAGTCGCTTCCTTGTTGATTTCCAACCTATATAATTGTGGAGTTTCTCATTCAAAGTGAAGTTGTCCACCTACCTGTCTTAATTTCTAGAACAAAATGTGTTGAACTTGTTGCCTAATGTCCATGTTGGACGGAAAATGACTTCGTAATGTGCTTAATAAGAGCACTGTGCTACTCTTCTCATAGTCAATTGGTTTTGAGTTGAAACCACACAAACTTACAGAACTCTATGTCCGTTGAGTCCCCATCGATCTCTTAATGATTTCCAGAACAAATTTAATTTGAACTATATATGTCTAAGGCAAATAATAGATGAAGAAGTCCTAGGAAAGTTGGCGGAAGGCTTGGAAACGAGGTGGTGCAACGTATGTACTTCAATTCCAAAGAAGATCGCGGTGTTCATTTAGAGACTACGCTTTGGAAGAATACTGGTAAGATCGAGTGGCACTTGACGATTTAGGGATAGAAATGGCCGGTAAACCATGCCATCCTTGATTGTATAGAGGTGAAGAAATTGTGGGAGCTAATATTTATTAGAAGATAGAGAATTCAAGATGGAGAACCGATCGAACAACAAAAGGAGCTTTGGAAGGCAACGCTATTTCTAAAAAACGCGCCATGGCGGAGCGACTCCGACGTTAAGAAATAATCTTTGGTGATGGGATTAGGCATGGCGTAAGATAAGGCGGCATAAGACGCGCCTTTACGCGCCAAATGGCGAGTTTTTAAGGCGTGACGCGCATAAAATATTTTTTTAAAAAAATTGACTTTTTTATATACATTTTGCGATCGTGTGTATTCAACTTCTATAAATTTGTATTTTACAATTTGTATATGTTACTTTGCTCCTAATTTATACACCTTTGTGTAATTTGTATATCAATAATGATAAATTGGATATAAATATTTATAAAGTATATACAAAATTGTCGCCTTAAAAAACCTCATGACTCACCATGGCTCTTAAAGCTTGAGACTTGACATCGCCGCCATGCCACGTATTACGTTTTTTAAACCCTTGCTAAATAGTCAACTAAATCAATTGATTTAAAACCAAAAACAAAACACCCATAATAAAATGACAAACTTTGACTAAATAGTCAACTAAACCAATTAATTTTTCTTTGGTAGCTAGGTCACTCATGGTAAAAATTGATAAAACATAATACTAAGTACGTACGTACGAACATCATTTTTTAAATTCAAGGAGAGTATAAAAGTAATCGGTATAAACTGCTCGAAAACCTGTGAAACCAACCGATTTGCCGAGTTGATGGTATTCGTCTTCGGTTCGGTGTTTACCCTTGGCACGATAAATGGTCATGACAAAGATGTCACCTTCAAGCAAGGCTCGAGTTCGAGGACTAGTATCAGTGTGGTCAGGCAATACAGGCTCACAAGCAATTAACTTACCTCCAACTGGGATTGCATCATAACAATTAGTCATGATTCTCTTGACTTCCTCATCTGTCCATGTTGTTAGCACCCACTGCACCCATATGATGAAATTAAGGACAAACAATAACAAAACTAAAGATCAATATTAAGGATTAAAAGACTAATGCATATTCAGTTAAGGACCATGGGAGGATCTATATATGTACAAGAAGGTGAACTCATTATCTTATATATATATATCTTAAATTGTGTTCAATATATTATAGTGGAGTTTAGAGTCTATATGATATTATCAATAGTTTAGGGTTCATTATGTAAATACCCAAGGGGTATAAATACAAAGTTGTAAACCCTAAATCATTAACCAATTCATATTACGTTTCACGTTAAAGGTTCTTGGCTCTCTCCACGTTCATACACATAGAAACCGAGTTCATCATTGTTGATTGCTTCGTTTATTGTTTGATACTTGATACAATTTGGTCCTACACATTAAATTTTTGTAAAACTACAATTTTTTATGTAATAACTTTGAAAGTTATATACAGAGTTGACACAGTATACCCGGTACATATATTTTCTGGATCCGCCATGTATTACTAATACATAAAGAATTCATAATACAAAATAAACCCAAAAGGTACCAAGTAAAGTTCTACAAAATGAGTGTAAGCAAGAATAGCATGTGATAATAGTAACGGAGTTTGTAAGTTGTTCTATTAAGCTAGGTCACTCACTCCTTTATTTCAGTATTTCACATTGTGAAATTTCCTATGGAGAATCTTGGTGAAACAGTTTTCAAACTTGGTTACTATTTTTTAAAATAAACTCTACATTGGAAAGATTAAAAAAGTGATAAAAAAGAATTGTGATATAACAATGAAATTTACAACTATGTTGTTAAAATTAAGATTTTATTACATACTGTCTTAATCTTTACAACATTGAAATCATAAGATGTCATAATTTTATTTATATGTGTAAGTAATTTCTATTAAATGGTAATTTCTTGACAATAACATTATAGGCCAACATAGTATAATACAACTCATATAGGTTTATATAAATAATTAGATTTCTATAACTTTAGATTTTAGAATTATAATAAAAAATTTATGCAATCTACTTTTATATATCACTTATTTAGCCCATTTACTTTTTGGGTTAAAATTGTGAAATAGCTATAATGTTAAGTATTAAAGAAACTTAGCCCATTTCTATTAAACACACTTGTCATTTTAAAGCTGCAACTTGTTCAACAGGTTAAAAAAAGGACATTCATTGAATTTATTTTTTTGCTCAATACTTGATCATTTTGCCTAATTTTTTTTATAGATCCTTATAAATAATCTTTTCACCTTTTGAAAGACACCAAATTCAAGAATTCTTATTAAGTGAAGGCCAAGAAATTACTAATTAAAGTCGGGTATCTCATACACCGGACCATTAGCATCCTCTTACTGTTTTTGGATGATTCAACTCGCTTTTAGTCATTTTTTGCAGTAGTTTATAGGTAACTCGATTAACTTTTCATAGGCTCAATAATCATAACTTATAATCAATTATTCGCGGAAAAATTCAAGATCAAAGTATTGCAAAACTTACTCCAATTTTTCGACAATAGGGCAAAAAAAAGAACAACTTTTATACTCAATTTTTAATTGTTTTACCTAATTGTTTTTTATATCACTTAAAGGATACCAATTCAAGAATTTTTATCAAGTATAAGCTAAGAAATCACCTATGAGATATAGGTTCAAGTCCCACTATAAACAAAAAAGTATAAATTTAAGAGTAAATTCGTGTGTTTTCTTCTGTTAAAAAAATTACGTAGCATTTCACTTGTAGAACTATTAAGTATAAATTTGATAGGTAAGTGAAATGAAAATGGGAATGATTACTTTAAAATGTTGTTTTGTTTATGAATTAAGTTTGTATCATATTTTAGACATAATTTATCTTGCTAACACATTTACTCAAAAAAAATACATTTTTTCGCTCTTTGCAACAATATTCAAATAATCAATTTAGACCACCCACAGGGAGAAGTCACAAGTACGTGATGGACCTCTTGCGCTCGTCATCCACCAGACCGTCGTCAACGTGACGAGTTTCAACAAGTTTAATTTCTTTAACGACAGTAACACACACATACAGACACACACACACACACACACAGGGTAGGGTTTGCTTGAGAAACATCCTTATTACAAGTATCGTGAGAACTAATTTTGATATTTGATTAAAATAAATCAATAGAAAATAATTTGGCAACTCAATAATGACTAATAATTGCCTCATTAATGAGGGGTATTTTAGAAAATTAAGTCAATCAAATAATGACTCATCCATCCGGACGCAATTCACGATTAGGTAAATACATAAATGACCGAACTACCCTTACTAATGATTCATTAATGAGCATTAATAATGGTTATAAATGGTATTTATAGTACTCGCAATAAGAATGTTTCTCACTTTAATTCTTTCTCGATTTTTAAACTCTCCTCTCTAATTTTATAAAACTCTCTCTGAAGGTTATCGGTTGGTCGTCACGGCATTTAAGACGTTTTTGCATTGGCAGTACCACAAATTTGAAAACTTCTAGTATTGTTTGTTCGATATCAACGGACGAAGATACCTGACGTGAGATATCGACTCTAACTCACTCCTTTGCCTTGCGAGTAGGCTTGATAGTGTCGATATCTACTTTTCTTACATAAATATCGATGATTGAGAGTGGAAGAATAGCTCCTCCAGCTCCTCCTCGTCTTACATGAGCGACACTGAGTCTTTTTCATATTAGTTTTAATTTATTTATTTATAATGTATTATTTTAGTTTAATGTAATATTTTAGGTTTTTGTATTTTGAGTTTGTATTTTTATCTGGGTTTTTTTATTATTGTAGGATTTTAAAGTTTGTATTTTTTTTATATAATTTTTATTAATGTAGACTTTATATTTCTACTTTTTAAATACTAGTTAAGCGACTCGTGTGTTAACACGGAGATGATATAAGTCAAATTTAAATTTATATAGCTTTAAGGAGTACTAACACGTATAGTAAAAATAATTAAAAATAAATTAAAGCAATTCCGATTAACAAACAATTATGGTCGGCAGATTCGAGAAACAATGTTAATCATGTCAGTAAGTTCTAGTTTATTAGTTTATTGTAGGGGTGTAAACGAGTCGAGATTTTATCGAGTAACTCGAGCTCGGCTCATTCGAGTCGAACTTTATCGAGCTCGAGTTTGAGTTCGAGCCCAAAAACGAGCTCGAATTATTTAATGAGTCGAGCGCGAGCTTCTAAGAGCTCGACTCGAGTCCTTATCGAGCTTTTCGAGCTTTTCGAGCCTTGTATAGTATATGTATATTTATATATGTAATATATATGTATATATATATATATATGATGGGCTAATATTAAAACATATTAAAAAATAGTACTTATTTAAAAAATCTACTTTATACACATACTATTTATAATAAGTAGTTACTAAAAAATCATTAATTTCAGAGTTTATCTATATTTTGAATAATTTGGTTTTTTAATTTAATTTTTTAATATTATTTCGAGCTTTTCGAGCCGAGCTCGAGCTAAATGTACCCTTTCGAGCCGAGCTCGAGCTTCAAGTATGAAAGCTCATCGAGCTATCGAGCCGAGCTCGAGCATAACATAAAATTTCGAGTCGAGCTCGAGCTTGATTCGACTCGTTTACACCCCTACTTTATTGTAATTCATATCATTAATTTTACTTAAAAATTTCATTAACTTTAATATATACCTATTGAAAATCATCTGAAGATTAAAACGATTGATGACTACAAAATGACGATGGAATCATTTACTCAATCATATATGTATATATTTATACAAGTATATATATATATATACACTACAATTGAAACATTTTCGATTTCAAATTAATGCTTCATGTATAATCGTGTACTTTAAATAATAGTATTATTTAATTTGAATAGATTAGTTGTAACTCGTCTAAAATTCCTCATATATCCACTTATTTAGTAAAATTCTAAAGTTGTAACTCATCTAAAATAATAGTATTATTTAGTTTGAATAGATTAGTTGCAACTCATCTAAAATTCCTCATATTTAATTAATTTGAATAGATTAGTTGTAACTCATCTAAAATTAGTTAATCTGAATAGATTAGTTGTAACTAATTTAAAATTCAAAATTTGGAACTCAATTTTTTTAGTACAATTGAGGTTTCCGAATTACAATTAAAGTTTAAACTTATAAATTATTCTACCCGATTTTAAAGTTTGTATTTTTTATTTAATTTTTATTAATGTAGAATTTATATTTCTACTTTTTAAATATTATTTGTAATTTATAATTTATTTTTGAAGAAAATTAAAAGTGAAAATGGGTGATGATGTGGTGGTTAGTCATACATGTCATGACTAGAGTTGTTTAATCATAACTATATCATAGCCTTAAAAAGCTGATATGGTAGTTAAGAATGTAAACAAACCGAACAAACAAACTTCTATGATTTTATATATAAAAAAAATACTTCAATATAAAAAAACGAACCGAATGAACATACTTCGTCATCGCTAAACTTTACTTTTATGATTTCATACTTTAATATAAAAAATATACATACTTCTCAAATTTCACACTTCTCAAATTACACAATATTTGATCGTTATGTTCATCAAGGGCTTATCATCTACTATGTTGATTTAGTCATTTTGCTCATTATGGGATGACTCGTCATTATGGTGACGAGCTCAAAAGCTCGTTTTCAACTTTGTAAATATTTTAAACTAGTCAAATTAATAAAAATTAATATTTTATGAGTTGACTAGTGATGGTGATGTAACAGTTAGTTAATAATCATTACTATAGATATTAATCAAGAGATAGACATATGTTAGAAAAGTTGATGTAACAGACAGTCATAACAATCATTACTATGTGCAATCTTAGTCGGTTTATTATTCTCTTTCCTATTTCCTCTCTTTTTTAGCTTTCTCTATACTCTTTTCTCTCTACTCTCTCTATCATTCGGTATTTTGAGTAGCATAGTATTTTACAATACTTAAACATTGAAGATGACATATGCTTGAAGCAATGCTTCAAGTGTTATTTAAGCATATAGTACCAATGCTTCATGCACTCTGCTGGCCTAAAAGAAGATAAAAAAACACATGGTAGATGTTCATGAATCATGATCGAATCATGATTTCATGGAACGAGTCCTGAGTTTTGAAATAACAATTTAGAGTTTTTTATAGTGTATATCATATTGAACTCTAGTATTCATGACCTCGCGAACTAAATCAACCCGAAATACCGATTATATCCTAGAGAAAATTAACGTATGGACATCTTCACGGTGATAGTTATCTTTATACTCGTAAGATCAAGATAAATGTTCAAATTGACGAAGGAGGCGATGAAAGAGAGTTAAAGAATTTCACATGACATCTTATTATGAGTAAGAGGACGAAGTAAGATGATTTAAAGTTGAAACAAATAGAACTTTGGATTTAGGTCACAGAACATCATCCTACTTTTTCAAAAATGTCAATATATGTAATTTGCTTTTTCATTACCTATATAGGTAAACTACTTTGTTCTAAACTGTTAAAGTAAGTAATCGGTTGAATGGTTCGATTAGGGTTTTGGTTCTAATCAGAGTTTGCACCGTTATATCACCACCAAAGTTTGGTGACATGACTGGAATTCCTTCCTAGAGGTTATGGTGGAGTCAGATCAGGCTCCTGTCAGCTGTCGTTGCAAAACTTAAAGAAACTTGTGTTGTTTTCTTAAATCCGGCAACGACATTAGACAAAACGTCGATCAGACTCCACTATTACTACCAGAAAAAAATTCAATCAGAGCGTCAAGATTTGGTGGTGATCAAACGGTGGGAGTAATCATAAAATTTAGGTCCTTACTTACTTTAGCAAGTAAAAATAAGTAGATTATCTATTTAGCTAATAAAAAAATAAATTACTTATATCGACACTTTTATAATAGTAAGATGCTATTCAATAACTTAGACCCTAGAATTTTCTAATAAGTATTAATAAGAAGTTTGTTTACCTTCATAAAAATAGCATCACCCTTTGGAATAGACTGAAACATATCACCACCCACATGTATCACACCTACACAAAAAACACACATGAACTCCACTTCCATTCAACATGTACTTTGTGCATTTTAAGTTGTACACACACTCTATGTGTGTTTGTGTGTGTAAATATCACGTGAACTCCTCACTCACCATCAATTTCACAAGCTTTTGCAACCACATCCGGCAAATCAAAGTTAACACCTTCTTTAATATGGGAATGTTTCTCTACAATCATCCTCACGCAATCTCCTGCACTGCCACCAACATCCACCAATCGTTCAACACCGTTGAACCCGTCGTAATCTTCCAGGACCGCCTTCATGAACGGCACCGATACCCCTGACATTGCCCTCTGCATTAGATCGTTCATCTCCGGTTTCTTCCCGTAGATGCCGTACGCCGTCTCGCCGCCGTTCGCTTTCACGAAAGGCTCCGTCGATGAATCCACTACGGCCTCGTGAACCACCGCCCACGCCTTCATCAGCTCCTCCTGGTGGTGCTGTAGAACGTACGGACCGTACGATAAACCGTTTTCGTTCGTCACTAGCGTCTTCCCCGTCTCCGTCAACGAGTATCTTCGTAACAAAGTATCATAATTACCAAATGTGAAGATCTATTCCTGCAAGTAGAAAATTGATTGTTTAATTTTGAATTGGAAGCGTACCTTCGTTCGGAGGAGTCGCAGAAGCTGACGTGTTCGTTAAATACGCCGTAACTCGAGAGCATGCGGAGGATACGCTGGAGGTTTTCAGGATCTCCGCCTCGGGAAGGGAGGATGCGGGAGAGAATCTGCGAGGCGGAGAGGGGTTGATTTGAGCCGTTTTGCCATATGGCGTCGGCGACGTTGAGACGAACGACTGCGTTGAGTGACATTGGGACGCTTATCATGTTCGCCAGCTCCATGATCGCCAGTCTGGCAGCGTTGCTGGTGGCCGGCGTCGGTGTTTTTTCTTCTCGGTTGTCCATTTTCAGTTCTTCACCTTTTGCATTAAGTTGAACCAGGATTGGACACTTGGAGCAAGATATAAGCATATGGAAGTAGCGACAGAGGGGTAGTATAGTCATTTTAGTTTGTCACGGTTAAGTACCATAACAGCATGAACCCCGTAGCATGATATTGTCCACTTTGCTTCACTAGCTCACGATTTTGTTTCTAGTATAAAACACTCCACCCAAAAGACTTCATGCTAGGAAATGTATCTACACCCTCATAAGACATGTTTCGTTCTCCTCTTCAACCGATGTGAGATGGATGTTACATAAAACTTAAGTATAGTCTAACCGAACTTACATAATCTTTTTCTTCCCATTACTTTCTCTTATGCTACAAAAGAAAAAAAAGAAATGGTCGGGTCACCACCCACCTACCTAAAGGTAGGGGCGTATAGGTGTTCCCGACTCACCCGATATGCAACTGATAAAGCCCGAAGGCTCTCAGGTCACCCCATACGTGTAGTCTTACAAAAAGTGCTAGTTTACCGTTCATAACAATTATAACTTTTAAGTCATAAACCTACTAACTATTTTTCTTAACTAAATGTTCAAAAGTATTATAATTACAACATGGGTTAAGATCCTCTCATTTTTGAGTCAAATATGACTCATCATATTCTCTCACAGACATGAGAGTTGGTCTCCTATTTTAGTCAAGAATGGGTCCCCTTTGTAGGGTTCACTTTCATGTTTGTGAGAGAACATGATCAATCATTTTTTACCCAAACATGAGAGTATCCTAACCCTTAAAACATACACTTTTCGTTGGTTATGATAAATAAGTGTTGTGTATAAATCAATTACGTATAAAATGGTGGAGTTTATTTGATAATTTTTTATTTTTTATTTTTTATTTTTTATTTTATTGCTTATTTCTTAATAATTCTACAAATAAGCAATCTTTTAGCCGTCGATGTTTAAAAATGGGCTTGAGCTTTCATAAGTGATTGTGCTTTTCATATTGGCTCTAGCTAAAAGTGCAGCCAAAAGCTAGCTTCATTAACCAAAGTACCAAACATAGCTATAAGGTTTTTAATAAGTGATAATGGGTTGAATCCTACACTAAGGTTGGCAATTTTTAGATTGTCACGAAACCCGACTTGAATCCGGAACGAAAAAATGATATAAACACAAAACGGGTTAAAAGTGGGTTAAGACAAAAATAAATGGGTTGGGTTAAGGTTAATCCGATAACCCAAAGTGACCCGTATGATCCGTTTAAGGGTAAAACTTTAACATTATAAAATTTTCTTTAATACTAAAAATTTAAATTTTGCAAAAAAATAAAGTTAAATAAGGGAGTGATATTTTAGGACAATAAAACCTGCTAAACAAAATTACAAAATCCGTAAAGGTTAAAAAAGTAAAATAAATAATAAAAATTTTATAGTTAAAATAATAGTATATCATTTTGGTTTATGTTATTTTGACTATATAAGTTTGGTAATTTGAGATTTGATTACTTGGGTGATACTTTGGCATTTTGAATTCGATTCATAATTCTTTTAAAGATCAATTATTTAAATTATTTAGTTGTTTAATAACATTATTTATTGTTACTTGGTAGAATAGTTATACATAACATTTTTTATTATATTTGTTTATATAAGTTGAATAAAAAATAAAATCAAAATTCGGATCAAACTGAAGTAAATGCCGAATTTAAAGTTTGAATACAATCAAAATGAACATAAAATGTTAAAGTTAGAATATAATCGGTGCAAGAAATCCACATAATAGCGGCGACGCCTTTAGCTGTGACAAACATTAATGGCAATATGTGGTTGGGCGAGCCTAATGTCGTAGCTAATGCTTGTCTTCCCGTTAATACTCACGAAAAAATCCAGCCTATATTTCCCACTATTATTTCGCCATGTCGCTTCTAGAAGTGATAATGGGGTGAAGCCTACACTAAGGTTGACAATGTTTAGGTTGTCACCAAACCTGACTTGAACCCGGTACGAAAAAATGACATAAACCTAACACGGGTTAAAAGCGGATTAAGATGAAAATAAATGGACCGGGTTATGGTCAATCTGACAATCTGAAAGTGACCCGTGTGACCCGTTTAAGGGTAAAATTGTAACATTATAAAAAAAATTAATATTTTAAATTTTGAAAAGATTGTGAGTTAAATAAGAGAGTGATATCTTAGGATAATAAAACCCATTAAATAAAAGTACAAAACCTTTAAACGTTAACATATTAAAATAAACAATAAAATATGTATAGTTAAAATAATAGTACGTCGGTTGGTTTATGTTATTTGACTATATGATTTTGATACTTTGACATTTGATTATATGATTAGTGATGCTTCAGTATTTTGAATTCGATTTATAATTCTTTTAATGATGACTTAGTAGAATAGTTGTACATCACTTTTTTATTATATTCATTTATATAAGTTAAAATAAAAAAAGTAAAATCAATAATCGGATCAAACTGAAACAAATACCGAATTTAAAGTTTGAATACAATAATAACAAACATTGAATATTAAAGTTAGAATATAAACACTACAAGAAATCCACATAATAGCGGCGGCATAGGCATTAGCGGCAGCGCCTAATGTCGCCGTTAATGCTAACGAAGAAAGCACAGTATATTTCACACTATAATTTTCGCCATGTCGCCGCTAGAGGGTTAGTCGCCGCTATTGCATGTTTATTGAAATAAGGGTTTTTTCCCCGATGTTGTTTCCGTCATTTACACACACAGCCACACTCGAACTCGGTCGATTTTATGTCTAGGAGCACTGCACCCGTCGTTGATGCCTTCCTCCACCGTCGTTGCCGCCATCCACCGCTGGATTTTATTGCGTATAAATGGGTCATCTTTACTTGTAAATGGGTTTATATGTGTTATATGTAGTGTAATGGGTCATACCGGGTATGAATGTGTCATCTTCGCTTGTAAATGAGTTTATATGTGTCATATGTAGTCATATTGGGTATGAATGGGTCATGTTTACTTGTAAATGAGTTTATATGTGTCATATATAGTGTAATGGGTATGAATGAGTTCTTTTTACTTGTAAATGAGTTTTTATGTGCTATATGTAGTCTTATTGGATATAAATGAGATATTTTTACTTGTAAATGGGTTTCTGTTAACATACTCAAATTGGGCCTAGTCGTGTGCGAATTCGGTACGTGGTTATTTTAAATAATTAATTTAAAATATTTTTGTTAGTAATATATATTATGAAATTTAGTTATGAAATGGATATATAAAAAATAAAAATGAAAATAAATACATTATTAAAATATTAAACAGTTTTAAATAATAATTTCAAAAATATCCCCGTTAACTAAAATGAGTAAACGGGTATTGAGTTGTAAGTTGAATAGGGAAACGAGATACCACTTTTGGATATATTAGAACCCTTGGGTCGGTTCCGATTACACACCTAGACTTATATACACACACCTGTTCAAACACACTCACATACTTACACTCTCCATGTTCTTAACTTTGAAGAAGCAATCCAAGGGCAATCTCCTTCAATTCCAGCAACAAATTAAGGATTATAATATGTTCTTTTTTCATCTTCATCATCTTCTTCATCCTTGTAAGTGATCCTTTTTCATGTTCTTGATGATTTTGAGTTTTAAGGCAAATAGGTCAAAATCAACTTGGCCATCAAGAATTGAAGAATTGATTTTTAATGCTCCAGTCTACTCCTACAACGTCTACAAGTAGTAAGGAAGTCAAATTATGGATTGGAAGTGTTAGTTTGGATGAATTCATTGAATTTGTTCAAATGAGTCATTAATGGTGAATTTGAGTTTGAATTATGTTTAGATTGTTTAAATGATGTATATATGTGTTAGTAAGCTTAAGGTACTCCCAAATGAGGTATACAAACACTGGAAATTATTTAGAAACAATTTGGGATTGAATTTGATCGATTTGCAGGTCTGCACAATAGACTAGTTTTTTTGTCCCTGCACGTGCGACGTGTGCATCCAGTAAAACCAAATTGCTATTTTTTGTTGTTCTTCCATGTGTTGATGCTTGGACTGTAGTTATAAGTTAATAATTGGATTATGGCACCATTAGGGGATTGTTTCAAGTAGCTTGGTTGTTATACTTTGTGTTTTGTTGTCTAAATATAAGTAATGATATTATAGGTGCACCCGAAGACCAAGAGGACTCGGAACACTATATTTGCTTACTATAATTCCACGGGTGAGTACCGGTTAAAATTATCATCATAATAAGAATGCTATATAGCTATAATGAATATTAAAACTAAAGATTGAGTTATTGGTTATGTATTGTTGAATTGTGATGTGTTATGAATTGAGTAGGCCAATTGTGTTATATACATGATATGGTTTTAAGTGTAACATCCTCGATTTGGGCCTAGCTGTTAATCGTATCTAAGTGTATTTAAGGTAGTAAATAATGTAAGGGGTCCAAGTTGTAAGCCAATTATATTAATGAAGAAAGTTAATTGTATATTTATGTGCTTATGTGTTTTGTGTATATTAAATATATATATATATATATGTGTAAGTGAAATTAAAAGAAAAGAAGAAAACAAATCCAGAGGCAAACACCTCTGGATATGTCCTCGTATGTGTATACATATATATTGACATAAAAGTCAATATGGTCAACCAAACAAAAGCAAACACAAACCCACAAACTCTCGGATTTCTCTCTCGCTTTCTCTCTGCCATTCGGAAATCTTGAAGAATTAAGGATTTGGTGATTTTGAATCAAGTAAAGGTAAACACTCGTTGGTTGTTAAGATTTAACATGTATGAAATCATTTTTTATGTTTAGAATATGCTTAAAACTCAAATTCTTGCAAAACACCACACAAGAACATTCAAAGCTTACTTTGCAAGTGGGTTTTGATTGTTTGGTGTTATTGTTTGGGTTTGATGTGTTTTTGAAGTCATACTAATGAAAATATGTGTTTTTAGAATGTATAAATGTAACACAAACGAATGGAATTCTGGAAATAAGCCAAGAATGAAGTTGGCGGATTTCCAGTCTTGAATGTGTCGGATTCCGAGACTTGAATGTGTCGGAATTCGCACGTTGTCTAAATCCGCAAGTCGAAATCCGATAGTGTCGGATTTCTTTGAAAGTGTCGGAATCCGACAAAGTGTCAGATTTCTCCCAAAGTGTCGGATTTCCTCTAAGTATCGGATTCCGATAGAGTATCGGATTCCATTGTTGAGACAAGTCAATATGATGACTAAGTGTTGGAATCCGATGGTGTATCGAATTTCCTCAAAAGTATCGGATTCCCAAACAGTCGGATTTCATACAATCCGCATGATTGTTAGATTTTCACAATCCGACAATTTTGTCGGATTTCCCTAAGTGTTGGATTTCCACAATCCGACAATTTGTCGGATTTGTGTGAGATACGGATTTGGGGATTCCTATGTGATCTTAGTAGCTATTCCTTGTATGTTAAGATAATTGATGTAAGTAATGCTACTCTAGGTGAACTTGACATCCTAGACAAGTAGAAATAAAGTAACTAATTGATCTAAACCACTCAGGTGAATACTGACTTCCGTAAGCCTCAGAAGAGGAAGATTTATCTGCTAAGTGTTCTAAGTGCACATATGCTTAAAGAGTATTGCCATGCTACTTAATGTGTAATGCCATGCTAAATACTTGTTATATATAAGTTAAGTACATGCCAGCGGAATTCAGAATTGGAACCGCCTAGTTAAATGAATGATATGCATGATACTGATCCTGAATGGATCAGTAATATGAAAGATGAATGATATGTATGCTAGGGATCCAAATTTGGATCCATAATGATATAATGAATGATATTGCGTGCTTAAGAAATAAATGAATGTGCGTGCTAAGTGAATGATCTAGATTGGATCAGTATGTGTATGTGAACTGTTCGCGAACAATTGAAGCATGATTAAGGTCAGCCGGATAGCTTGATCCCAATAGGACTTCGGTCATTTCGTGGATTTAACGGTGATTCGGGGTGCATCTCGAGTCGAGGTTGTGCAGAACCGCCGTGCCTTAACGTGAGATAGTAATCAGCCAGAATCTGGCCGGGATTACTTGGGAACCTTTGGTTCTGTAAACGATGCCTGGTGGACTGCTTTACGCTCCCCCACTAGCGCGGATGGTCGTGTCTGATCCCCCGGTATATTGGTGTTGAGTGGGACTAGTTATCCTGCAAGAAACAACTTATACCGATCATGTCAGCGCACCGCAATGTGATAGGATAGCATTATAGCTTATTCTTGATATGCATGACTTGCTCTAATGATGCTTATGTTAAGTTTGTGCCCACTAGCTAAGTGTAGCTAACGGTTCCATGTTAACTGCTTTTGTAGATTGAGATTAGCCTGCCTGGTGAGCTGGGTTGCCCTTCTGCTAGATATTTTTGGTGGAACACTTATGTTGTAATATATACATTATGGTCGGTTATATTGTAGAGTAACACCTGATACTTGACACAAAGTTTGTTTGTAAATACTTCCGCTGCTTAAATTAGTGCTAATTAAATCGTGATTAAGTTCACGTTTGTTTAAAAACGCAAATATTTTTTGCTAAAATCTGGTTATTGCATAGCCGGTGTTACATTAAGTAAGCCAACTTTGTTATGCTATGGCTTGAGTAGGACAACTTTGTTATGTGATGGCTTGAGTAGGACAAATGTGTTGTGCCAGTACTTTGTTAAAGTTGTTTGGGGCCAGCTTAGTCTAGATCTGGTTGAGGCCTTGTGCCGTCAGCTATGATGAACAATGATTCGTTAATAGCGAATCTTTGGTTATGCAGAACCTCCATCCCTTAACTTGATGATGATGGGCACTCAGTTCCCGCTGATCCTAAAGGGGTGAGTTCCCCGATAATGCAATGGTGGACCGCTATACGCTTATCCACCGGCGTGGTTGATGTATTCGGTTTCCCAAGTCAGGATCATTGAGCCGGGTTAGCTACCTTGTAAGATGTGATTCCTGATGATTACACCGGTACTTCGTGATGTGTTAGGATGGACTTGTTTGCTAATATATGATATGATATTTTTGTTATGATACTTATGATTAACTGTTGCTCACTAGCTATATATAGCTAACCCCTTCCATGTACACTTTCGATGTGCAGCTAATTAGTTTGTGCTGGTGAGCACGGGTGCTTGCTATGGTTTACATTACCGGTTTTTGAGGAACACATTTGCATGCCTTTGAATACTTTGTTTATGTTTTGTAATGGTCGATCGGTATTTGGTAACACCGTTGGTTTACTTTTGTTGAAACTTTTATTGTGGTTGTAAATAGTTAATGAGATATTTCCGCTGTGTCGGTTATCAAATATTTTGATAAAATAGGTTATGGAAATGTTATATTTACAGTCGTAACCACACATATTCAAAATTTTAATTTAAATAGAAAATATAGCTTCTGAATTTGATTGTGTTACAGTTTATTTGTGTCATATGTAGTGTAATGGGTCATAATCGGTATGAATGAGTCATCTTTACTTTTAAATAAGTCTATATGTGCCATAAGTAGTCATATTGGTTATATATGAGTCATTTTACTTGTAAATCATTAATGGATCATAACGGGTCTCTATAAATTTCATATTTTGATTTATTTTAGTTTGATGTTTTATCTTATAAGTTTAGTAAAAAGTGTATATATTTATTTTGTAGCCGGATCTCCTTGAAGTAATTCTTAGCAATCTAGTGTTTAGAGAACAACTTGTTGAGATGGTACCATAGGTAACGACCCAAAATGATAGCAAGAGAACGATGAGGATGACACCAATAACCATGATGACACATAGTTCATGTGTTTATTAGTTGTGTAAGTAGTAGGCGTGTTTGTACGTGTTAACAAACAACTTAAGCAAAATGTCTATATTCATATTTAATTAATTAGTAGTAGTTTTCGAATTTATATGAGATACGACTTTTCTATTTTTGGTCTACATTATAGCATTATAATTTTATTATTATACTTAAAAAATAGCAATAAAAATAATTAAAAACTAATTGCAGCGACACCTTTAGTGGTGACGGGGCATTAGCAACAACACTAAAATGAAATAAACAATAATTAAAAATTAATAGCGATGACAACTATTGCCATGACTTAAGGTAATAGCGGCAACTTAAAGGCAATAGCGTTGAAGAAATAGCGGCGACACATCATGTCGCCACTGTTGTTAAAGGTCTGTTTTCTTGTAGTGAAACGAAAATCAATTTTGAAATTCTTAACAAAAGTTGGAAAACAAATATGGAATTTGAAAACTTGATAAAGAAAATCGTAGTTGAGACGGAAAACCGTAATCGAAAACTGAAAAAATACTCGTCAATCACATTTGGCTAAAATGGGTCAACACGAAAATAAATGGGTCAAAATTTGCTCAACACGAAACCGACCCAAACCTGATAATACGAATCCAATCTGATTTAACAGCTTTAGTCTACACGAGGGAAGTTTAAACTTAATGTATAAACCAAAATTACTTATGGTGTTTTTACAAACACATGATAGAACTGAAAAGCTATTAAAAGTATGTTTCAACAGGTCTCACTGATTGTGTCTTATGAATGACAAGATGCTCAAATTAGCTCCTTATAAGCTTAATAGAACACTTTGATAGAGTGAACAATGACAAAAAATTGATCAACTAAAGAAGATTAATAGTCAACAAAGTCAAAGACAGAATTGAAGAAAAAGTTAGACTTACCTTAAGCGTAGCACCCTTCCCCAACCCAAATCAACCCAAATGACATATCAGTTTTTTTTACTTTTTTCTTCCCAACCCAAAACTCAAGTAGCACCCTTTCCAATCAACCCAAATATTTTCTCTCTCATACTCTATCTACAAAACATAAAAAAGAAAAAGAAATAAAGCTTCAGGTTATCTCGGGTTCACGAAACCGAAAATGAAAAGGAGGGGAGGAACCCGAAAGGGTAGTAGTGGTGTTCCTCAAGGAACCCACTTAACCCATATTTACCCGAAACCATTCGAGATACCCGCTACGGGTAGCCTAAATCGGTTTACCAAAAAGTGACACTAACTAGCTAGAAAGTCTGATAAAAGGTTTTCCAAATAAGGATAAAAGTTCAAGAACCACCCTCAAAATAATCTTTAAAAACATGTATTTAAACACATATTCTTAAGGAAGAGTTTTTTTAATGACTCTAAGAATTTTATTAATAAAACATTATTAAGAACTAAGAAGCTAGAAAGGAAAAGAATTATAAAGTTATAAAGAGGACTCCTCTCTAGGATCATAACACCAATTGAGCCAAACAAGTTTCCTCCCAAGCTTCCTTCTTACATATAGCTAAAAGAAAGATAAGCTACGTAACGGATTATAAACATAAACAAAAAACACTGATTTGAAATTAAAAATCTCGTTGTTTCAATATCCCAAAAATGGCCAACAAAACGAAAAAAGCACCTTGTTGAACACTAAAAGTTGCTTACCTTTCAATAAGGCTGTAAACGAACCGAACGGGGTTTGTTCGTTTTCCTTCGTTTAACTTTAGCTGAACAAATAAGTAAGCACGGACGGATTTCTATGTTCATGTTCATTCGTTTAACTTTAGCCGAACAAATAAACGAACACGAACGATAAACGAACGAGCTATTATGTTTGATTGTTTAAAAGATTGGTTAGTTCTTGTATATTTTTGTTCATTCATTAATATAATAAACAAACGTAAATGAATGAACACACACTATATATATTACAAATCCAACATTATTAAAAACAAATAAACACTATATAAACACACACATATGCATAATATATATAATATAAACAAATATAAACGAACAAATAACTGAACGTTCACGAACAAGAGCTTTGTCCGTGTTCGTTCGTTTATTAAACAAACGAACATAAATGAACTTCCCGCCGAACGATTTTACGAACAGTTTATGAACGTTCTGTTTGTTTACAGTCTTGCCTTTGAATTCAACAATTGAACCCCATTATAACAAATTGACAATCGAATCTGGATAGGATGAATGAAGAGTCTTTCTCAACGTACTTCTCAAGAAAAAAAGAAATGTACAAGAAGTTGGGGATTCATAAAATGTTATTTGTTTGGAGATTACTTCTCAATCGCCTCCCAACGAAGCCTAACTTGCATTCAAGAGGTGTTATTGTACTATCAGAAGACTGTCCCACATGTAATAGCCATGTAGAATCATAGAACATCTCTTTCTCTACTGCCCGGTTGTAAAAGAGATATGGAGTTGGTTTGCAAAATAGTGTGACGTCAACATTGATATTCATTCATTTGTTGACCAACAAATGTACATGGTAATGGAAAATGGCAATTCTAGAAAGGAAAAACTTTTCTTGAAGCTGCAATGGGATTTTTATGGTAGTTCGTGTGGAAAACTAGAAACGACTTGGTGTTTAACCGGAAAAAATTCACAGCTTCTTGGGTTATACATGAAATTCAAGCCTCGCTTTTCATTTGGATTAAGTTTCGAGCCAAATGTCATACGTTACTTTGATCAAATTGGTGTTGCAACCTGTTATTATCATTCTAATTTCCTTGTAACATTCGCTAGTATTTTGCTAGTATTTTTAATAATATATATGGTTTGTTTATCTAAGGTGATGGTCATGTCGAAGCTCTAGATTGATATTCGTTTCACTGTTAAAAAAAAGTAAGAAGTAATTGTGCTTTAAAAGAGCACCAAAGATATAACTATATAAGCCTTACTACATTAACTCATTGATAACAACCACTCAGTTAGAGGAATTGTGTTTTGATTTTTCATTCACGAATGGATTCAGGATTTGTGGTGACTATGACACAATATAATAACAAAATTAGAAGTAATTAAAAATTAGGTGTGTTGTTTAGATTTTTCAGGTTTTTAATTATTCAGCTTGGGTTACTCGAGTTTTCAGAATTATAATAACTCACACTATTCAAACATTCACAACCCCTTTCCAGATGAAAGGAAACGGATGGCTTCTAGAATTTATTGTGATTGTTATTGTTAATATTATTAAAATAAAGTTGGAAACAAGGTAACCTACAAGTAATCTTCTATCATAGTTCATAATACACTAACCGGTGAACAACAATAGTAAAAGATGATAACTTTAATACATTTTTATAAACTACACCCTTTTATATATTATAACTTCTAACTTATTTTCTTCAACAGTGTTATAGTATCTAGTTATTATATTATATAATATTTAAATTAATTCTAGAATATAAAATAATTAATTATTATGTAACTAGATTAATTGTCCGTGTGATACACGAGTTAAGCTTTAAAAAAAAAAGTTGACGACAAACGTCATCAACGTCATATTACAATAGAAGCGTCGATGTGAGGTTGATAGTAGAGGTGATGGTTGAAACGTGATATAATGATACGAAAAGACATGTTTGTTTTTTTACAAGTCATTGATCATTGTTGTTCCAATAGCACAATAAGGTCGGGTCTTTATTACTAAAAAGAAATTTAAATGATTATAAAATATTTTAGATTAGTAAAATTGAGAATTAGGTTATATATAATATTTTTAAATGTTATAAACGGTAAATATGATATTTTTGAATTAGAACAGACAAATATGATATTTTAATGTTTATAAAGGGCATATATGCAATTCTTCTAATAACTTTGATTCAATTTTGACTAAAAAAATCAAAACTATAATTATAATTTTGATTAAATGGATGGTTAAAATTGAGTAATTTTATTTATTTTATTAAATTAAAGATCAAGATCATTTAATAATTTGATACAGATTAATATTTTATTTATATTAGAAGATATTTGTACACTATTTTTGTAATTAAGTAAAATATTTATGTACCTCTGACTTATCTCATATTAGAAATGAATTTGAATAATATCTTGATTTATAGTCAAAATTAAGTTTTAATTTTGACCAAATAAATGCTAATATTGCTTAATTAAAGAATGCCGCTACTTTTAACTAAATAAATAAAGGATTACAATTGTCTAATTAAATTGATAAATGTTATTCTTTTATTAATATAAAAAGATTATTAAAAGAAGAGATTTTGAATTCATTTATAAATTTAAGTTTTGATGTTTAATTTTATTTATAAATGTTGATGTTTCTATAACGTACGTCGACCTTTTTTTACGTTATCCAAATTTTAAATAATAAATACTTACCAAAATTTTGATAATATTGTGTTGTACACAATTTTTAATTATAAATTCTTAAGTAAAGTAAAAAAATTTAATCTAAGAATTGAATTGATTTTAGTCACACAAAAAAATATGCTTTTCAAAAAACAGAATCTTCTTATTCTTCTCTATTTTTTTGTTTTCCGTCAATATTTATTAGTTTTAAATTCAAAACCGGCATTCTTGTCTTTAAAAGGTTCATTCTATAAATATCTCTTAAATTTGCTCAAAGAAGATTTATAATAAAAATATGAACTATATACTTAATTCATAGTTTTAAATAATTAATTTTAGTCATTGGATTAATAACATCAATGGTTCATATGCATTTTAAAATTTTGAGCAGAGTGACATTTTCGTAATTCACATATGATGCTTTTACAAATTACATCATCACAGGTTAGAAGCTGACGTGGTACCGGTTTTGCTGAGGTGGATAAGGAGATGACAAATGACTTGGATTTTTTATGGTTTAAATAATAAAAAATAAAATCATTATTTTATTAATATAATAATAATAATAATAATAATAATAATAATAATAATAATAACCCAGATTACTATATTTTGAGCAAAGCTGCTAGAAGATCTAGAGGAGATTACTCTATTTTGAAAAGATACATACTTACCTAAATGAAATACATACCCAGTTTATTAAGGTTTCATTGATAGAGCAAATTATGAAGGTTTCATCTATGGAAAATGTGTTTTTCAATCTGGTCGATTCGCAATCTCCTTTGCTTCATTAGAATCTGGTTGATCTCCCATCGATTTTTATAACCTAGATCTGGTGATTTAGTTAAAAATTTAGGGATCTATGATTCCAAATCAGCTTTATCTTCATCTTCAAAGGTATGCAATTTCTTGGTTCAATTTTAAGGTTCTAGATTGTTCGTGTTCATTTATTTAAACTAGATCTGGGTTCTTGTTTGGTTTTTGAAACCAACAAGTTTAAGTTGCGATTTCATTTATGGGTTCTTGTTCGATTATTTAAGTTGTGATTTTATTTGTAACATCCGTAAATCCGGGCTAGTCGTTAGCAGTTTGACGGTGCGTGTTTATGTGTGCTTTATTATTTAAGTATGTGTTTAATTTTGAAATTTAGAAATTAATACTTCATGCCTAATTAATTAGTTACATGAATTTATTAAAAATGTATGTATGTATGCATGTAAGTATGCGTGATGTGTATATGAGTGTGTATGTGTTATTGTGTAAGATATTTTCTTAGTAAAATCACCTCATGCTTAGAAATAAGTGAAAGAGGTGTGTACGTGTATATGGATTAGCTCGAAAGAATTCACCTCCTCATTTGAAAACTACTTGAAAATGTTACTGTGTTTTCCTTGAAGTGAAGAAACCTTAAGGAGTTTGTTAACTTAAAATATCAAAGTGAAGATTTTGTGATTGAAATTGCAAGACAAAACTTAGTATGTGTTTCTAATTGTATATAAGCACGATTCATGTTAGATTTATGTTTATTTATTGTTAGGTTTCATGCTTGAGTATGAAGAACACCATGGATGGAAATTTGAAGCTTTACTTGACAAACGAGTTTTGTTTGTTTTGGTGTTTTAAATGGATTTGAAGTATTATTGATGTTTGTATACATTTTATATGAAGTTTTTATGAGTTTAGGAATGTTAGAAATCATTTTCTAGTATTATATGAATATTGGTTCGTATTTGGTTGGAGTTGGAAGATGAAGAAAAGTTGCAGGTTTGAACTGAAAAGCACACGACGCGACGCGTTCAGTGGAGGAACGCAACGCGTTCGCTTCGAATTCGAAGGCTGAGTCTACTCGAAGTCTATGGAAATTCGAAGTCTACTCGAAGGTTTTGGGCGCTCGAAGTGGGCATTCGAAGCCTGTTCGAAGTGGCCATTCGTAGGGGGCCGCTAGAAGGCTCGACGCGGTGCGTCAATTGATTGGACGCGACGCGTCCATTGATTTTCAGGATTTGAAGCTTTTTTATTGTTGGTTCTTTTGGAGTGCATATTATATGTTTATTATATGTGGATCTTATTTGACGAGTATGAGTATTCTTGATATAAATATATGTGAAGATATATTTATCAGAAACTAATTTCGGTGTTGCTGTGTTTTCAGGAAACACCAAGACTCAATAATATTAGACATCTAAGTGTTGCGTTTGAGAACAAGAGGTGAGTGGATGTTAACTCACGGATGGTAAAGGTTATGATTGATATGATTGATGTGATGCATGTGTTTGTGATTGATAGACTATTAAGTCTGATGATTGTTGATTATTGATTGTATATCTGTTTGTGTGATTATTTGACCGATACGTGTTCGAGGGATGATATCGAGTATCGTTTGAGAAGTCAGCTATGCGTGGAATTGGGCTAGTCCTGATAGCTATTGGTTGAGTAGTTGTAGACCCTTTAACGCATGAGTTGTATCGGGGGGGATCTAACTGTGCCAATTGGCGGTGGCCTATCGGTAAACCTTTGCTTTGGCCGGCATTGGTTGTAGGTTCTGAGCCGAACCGCCAGTCTTCTGGATTATGTGATTACATGCTTTTGTATCGATTGATGATGTTTGCTGTTGTGTTTTAGCTTCATTTCACTTAGCTTTGTGCTAATTTCCCACCGTTGAACTGTTTTTGCAGGTTCAGTGTTTGTGGCTGTGTTTTGGGGTTAAAGGAAAAGTTGACCAGTGCTATGATATTTGTTTTTGATTAAAGACGGGCCATATTTTAGTTCTTGTAACACAACGGTTGTTTGGACGTTGGTTTTAGTGTGGGTGTTTGTAAATGATTATATTTTAAGTTAATTTAAAATTTTGCTTCCGCAGGGATTTAAAAAAATGGCTTATGATTTTGCGGTGTTATATTATTTCACTTCATAACACCAGATTTGCAATCAATTTCCTATTCCAAGTTCAGGGTTCTTATATGAACTGATTATGGTGATTTATAGTAGCTTTTCAAAAACGAAATGATTAAGGCTTCGATTTTGTGGTTCTTCTCCATGTTCATCTGTGATAAATGATTCTTTGATTTTCGATTTTGCGATCATCGATTTTGTTTATTTTGATTTAGGGTTCATATTCTTCGTATTCATGATCTCCATGTTCATCAGCTTAATCTTAGGGTTCAACTTGGGGTCGATTTTAGGTTCTTTTGTTTCTGCTTCATATTTTGATTTGGGTTTCATCTCATGTTCTTTATCTTTTTCTTCAAGTAATAAAGAATTACTGATGTAGCTTTGAATTAGTGACGTAGCAATAAAAATAAACAAAAAAATATAGAGTTACCGGTTACCTAAAGAATAGTAACCAGATACACAAAATGGTAACTTTTGGAAGTCAAGTACATTAAATGGTAATTTTGAAAGTTTGATATATACAATAGCAAAAGGTGACAAGTTGGATACATATTTATGAACTAAACTCTATCAACAAAGCATATGTAATAATTTATCGAATACAAGAGTAATTAGAAAATGGCTTCTAGCCTAGCAGTATCAAGTGTTGGAAATGTGCTTATTATTATGTATTCTAGTAACGTTGTAAATAAAAGTTGTAGAGTTAGGAGTATATTTAATTGTCTTCTGCCGTAAAAAATTGCTAGAGTATTTTAGAAATCATCTTTTAGAAAACCGACCAATTATATTTATTACAACAAATCATGTAGATTTATGAGTAAATATAATGTTTGTTAGCCGTTTAAAAAATGCTAGAGTATTTAAAAAATCATCTCTTATAAAACCGAGTTACCGGCCAATTACATTTTTTTAACTACAACAAAAAAGGCACGCAAGACATAAGTTTCAGTATTATCATCACCACCACCTAGTGGACCCAAATTATATTAAAAAACATCTAGCAAGACACCATAAAGCAATAATACAAAGAATTCACAAAACAAGAAAATACACAGAAACACCACATAAACACCCAATTTAAGAACGTAAAGAGACGAGCAACACCAATCTATCAACTTGTGTTTAAAATTATGGTTTAGTTTACTAAAATGTATCCGAGTTGTCATGTTTTGCTATTGTGTGTATCAGATTTTAAAATGTATCCGAATGTTTATATTTTGGTTACATAAAATTGGAAAAAAATGTACAAGTTTAGTACATACAATAGAAAGTTTAATACGCATAATAACGCCATATTAAAAGTTTGATACACGTAATAGAATTTTTTTAAGTTTGATATATATAATAGCAAATTATGACAGCTTGGATACATTTTGATAAAGGAAAAGATCGTGCCCGAAGACCATTAAAAATATAAACATTCTTCCGACCAATTACATTTACTACAAATTTGTTTTTGTCTTTTTGATGAATGACCTCATTTAATACATCCTGTTTGAAGGTAGGGTTGCATAGCAACCTTCGTGAGTAGTCATAGATGCTAGCTAACACCAAAAAGAAAATAAATATATTAATATAATTTTTCTTAAATAAATCATTTTTTTCAACAATTATTTACTTCACAAAATATTAGAAAAAAAATGCAACTAACACATACAATGGATTTAGAAGAAAATACACAAAATCCAACACATCCTATAAACCCTACATAAATTATTTTTTCTTTAGCTATTGTTGGATTGACCTTTAGGAGCCCATAGATCATTGATGGCTTATTTACAATTATTGAAAGAAGAGATTATTTTAAAATGATTTAAAATAGTTAATTTATATATTGTATACTTTTAAGAATGTGGGAAAAGATTTCTTTTAAGGTGGGTTGGACTACATTTAACTCTAATAAGGAAATAGTGAGAATAAAGTGTACGAAAATATAATGAACTTTGTTAAAATTATTATTGTATACAACTAAATTTATTTGTATTAAAAAAAACTATGTGTGTTCATCTGGAGGTTATATCAAAGCAAGACCACCATCCAGGAGTTGTTGGAATCTAAGGTATAGATGGCCCGTCGGTCCTATGTCAGTGTTTTAACTCGCAATCTAAATTTGTCAATCATGATACGTGTGATTGTCTTCATGCAGAGACCGTGTGAAGTAAGATTTTCAATTTGAGTGGTGGTGTTCGGGTACCTATAACTTGCACATTGTTATCCAGTCGTCCTATTTTTAAAAATGATCAAAAGAATTGTTTTTTTTTATCAAAACGGTAATTCTGAGGATTTTTATCGAAGTTCAAGCTTCACTTGGTATCAAGAACAAATTTTATTATACAAACTATATACAAAATTGTGCATCTCAACCTTGTAATGAGATCGCTTTTCATTTTAACTTTAGTTAGTTTTAGCCAATATTGGAAACATGGTGACAAGATTTTCTTGTTAACAAGGAAAAACAAGGTGGTAATCGTCACATACTAAACCTAAGTTTACACATATATTACATGTTACAATAAAAAGTATAGCAAGAAAATCATAAATAATATAAAACCTTAATTTAAAAACTACTTTTACATATATGATAATAATTTATATTATTCTTAAAATTAAATAAGAAAATTAATAGACAAGTACTATGTTGAACATAGTAATTATATATTTTATATTGTATAAACAAATTGGGATTTACTTACCTATACTAGTATATAAAAGGTTTAACACTATTTCTCTTGTCTAACTTTTTAAGACTACTTAATTGTAATTAGTACATGTTTTTATAAAAACCAGCAAGGTACTCGCGTAATGTTACGGCTGTAAGTAGTTTCTATTTTATATCATGTTGCTTTTAAAAATGTAATAATATGTTTCTAAAAGACATTAAAATAAAAAAAAGATTTATATTTATGAAATAAGGAGGGAGAAGTTAATAAGATTTTAAAAATTATGTTGATGTGGGTGAATCCGTGGATAATTGTGTTTGTGTGAGAGAGTGTTTTAGTGTTAGAGATATATTTTAAATATATAAAAACTTAAAGTAAATTAGGAGAGAGAATAAAATGGTTAAAAAGGGGTATATTAAATAGATAAAAAGTTAAAGTAAATTATTAGAGAGAATGAAATAGTTAAAAGGGGGTATTTTAGTACATTCAAGTTACTTAAATTAAGAGTTTTTAAAGTTATTAATGCATTATAAAGGAGTAAGATAATATAAATACTCAAAGCAATATTACAAACAATTATCTCCTTAATTACCTCAAATTAATTATGGTAACTGCTGTTTAACAACTCGGTAAACATAACTATTTTTTTCCTTATTCTATTGTTTTTCAAAAATTGATGAAGAAAGAGAAATAAATAAAATTGAAAAATAAGAAAGAAAACGGATATATTCTCGAAAAAAACTATTTGCTAACACCATATTTCGCAAATATCACACCCTTACATTCTTCAAACTAGACACGTCATCGAGTAGAAACAATTCGCCGTCATCATATTACACAGGCACTATCCTTGCATAAGTGTATAACTATATATATGAATTTGATTTTGTTAGCTTAACCAGAAGACTCGTGTAAAATAAATAATTATATAAATAGATTTTTCAAATGACAATAACATAATAGGATAATACTATCTTAGTTCTTTTTATGGGTTTATATGACAAAATAATAACCAAGTTTGAAAATTGTTCCATCAACGTTACTCATGGGTTATTTCACAATGTGAAATAAAAAAGGAAGTGATAAATGTTCATTTGTGTGTACATCTTCCTTAGTTTATGTTCATTTGTCATTAAAACGAACTAATATAAATGTATACGGACAAACCAATCTTTTAAATGAATGAACACAAAAATCCCTTCTTTCATTGTTTGTTTATTTTTTTGACTAAAGTTCAATGAACAAAGATGAATACGAAAAATCGTTTGTATTTGTTTATTTGTTCGTATAAAGATAAACGAACGAAGACAAACAAGCGTCATTTGTATTTGTTCGGTTCATTTACATACCTATCATATAGTATTAATTTATGTTTAGAAGTAAATTTGAAATGTTTTATACTAATACATCTCTAACAGGGTATGCACTTGCGAACTTTGTGATGTGAGTAAATCCGCCCTTCACACGTTAAGTTAAATGAAAAAGGGTTAATTATGTCATTTTAAATATACTCGGTCTAACTCTTGCGAAGATTCGAGCAACCAAACAATACAAGGTTTATTAAAAATTCAAATTCAAATTTCTTTCGATTCCAATTCTTCATACATATTCCGATTCCTTTATAAAAAATTCTATGAACTAAACGACCTCTAAAAGTTTCACAGACTATAATCAGTTACTTTACGTTCTTATCAATAAAAGTTTAATACATGCAATACCTAATGGTAATTGATTAATTAAAGTTTTTAATCATTATACTAAATTGGAACTTCATTTTCTTTTAGCAAATGAACAAAGTCAAACATGAATGTTCTAACATCTTCCAACATGAGTTAAATGGTGTTTGTTTTAGCAAATGAAAAAAGTCAAACATTTGAGGATGTCACTTAAGAAGGAAACTGCAAATGAATAGTCAAATAAACTAATAATTGTCAACTCTTTCTTTATTTCAACTATGAATCGCTTCCTACTTTTGGCTTTTGACCAAATAAAATACACTAACTGAGCTTTCAGAAGTAGAGATCAACTTTGTTAAATTAACAGGTCAAAGGATATCTGTTGAAGAATTTGTGTCCATTCATTTATAAATGATTTTGATAATTATAAGTTATAAAATTATATCCCAAAATCATTAACTCTAGACTACCACACAAAAGATAAGTATGATCTGATCGTATAGTAATATAGTACTTATACGTTCAAGTATCATTTCTATAGAGAACGGTAGTAATAATCAAGCAAATAATCACTTCAATATGTTAACGAATTTGACTTCACCATAATCAACTCCCGTTTCTTGTGATTAGTGTAAGGTAGGTTCAAATAACAACCCCCCACTAAAAGTCATTCCTACAACCGTCCTATGACATAATCTACCAATCCAGTCAAATGAATGTCTGACGAAAACTCTATAACTCTCGTTACGGTAAAATACTTATCTTTTCACTTACTTATGGTTGGTTGATTCTAATTTCTATCTCTAGTAATCCCTTAGTTAACTTCATAGATAAACAAGCTAAAGAGACAAACACTTAACATAAATTGCCACATATATATCTCATGCAAGCCATTAATCAAAAGACGAAGATTAAAGTCCAAAAAAACGAAACTTTAATCGATAAACATGAGACATGTTTTAAATTCAATTTAACTAAATAAATCAAAAGTAATACACGGTTTAAGGTTTAATCTTCGAGTAACAATGCATGAAGAAGATTGATCCGCATTGATACCTCAAAGTATCCTCGAGTTGGCTCCACATACATGTCATGCATCCTCAATTTTTCCAAATGGAGGTTTTATTTATAGTTTTCCTCAAACCGACTCGAAATCGCATGGTGATAACAAGGAATCTCGACGCAAGATCGACAATCGTTGAAACCCTAGATTTTACTTTCGACAAATCATGCCGGATTCTGATGACCACATCATCGCGATATTCATACGGGCCACATTCTTCAATGACAAATCTAGCTAGTCACAACTCCGTCTCTACCTCGTCACGATTCTATCTCCACCTCGTCGCGATTTTAACACTTCAAAATTTGTTGGTTCAATTCCTGAACTAGCAAAATGGAACATTACTCACTAAGTATCAAATTCTTAACATATAAAGCTCAAAATCTACTTTCAAACACAAATATTACATGCATAATTCCAGCAATATCAATAAACAAACTAGTTTTTAATTATTTAGAAAGATAAATATGTGATATGAATTGAAAAAATTATTGTATTGAGTAAATAATTTAATAAGTTTGTATAAATGAACTTAACATTACAAAAATAAGTATTTTGGATGTCTTGTTTATAAAACAAATTAAATGAAAATATTATGAAAATTTTTTAACTAAAAAAATAATAAAATAAAGTAATAGACTTTATAATACTTATTATTATATATACAACTAGTAACGTATAATATATATGGCAGATTATTTTTCTGTTTTTGTCAAATTTTTAATTTTTTAAATTGTGCTTCATTTCATCATGTTATTCACCTTATATCTTAACAAGTTGAATCTTCGTATCATGTTATTTAGTAACTATATCCTATCGATCTTGACTAAATATATCACATTAATCTAGAAATTAAAGAAAATATGAAATCAAGAACAACTTGAAACCCAATTATGGAAATAAGAACATAACCCTAATCGATTAACAAGGAAAGCTATAATATTTGATTAACCATATCTTATCGAGATTGATTTGTAACATTTGACTATCCATAACCCTAATTGATTCACAATTAAGAAATCAATTGAAGAACTTATTCAATCGAGATCTATTCAATTGACATCTTGAAACCCTAGAACATTAAACCACATCCCGTCGATTCTAGATCTTGAATGCTAGAATATTTCTAGGAATCGCTTCCATTGATCCCATTTATGGAAGACCATTCAATGGAGACTTGTAACATTCATTCTTTTTAACGGCAAGGAAGTCACACTAGAAAAGTGCTTCGACATGGTCATCACACCCTCTAACGCAACTGGAATTTTATTAAATAGAGGCGACTAGCAAGCAGCTAGCGACCCAGTATAGAACATAAAGTTCAGCATGAATACAACCAATTAGATAAATAGAACGACTCCAACTTTAGGAACTAAAACAAGATGCAGGAAAAACACACCAATCACCCATTGATTACAGGAGTACTGTTTCTACAACATTAAAGTATATCCAACTAATCCGGCCCATCAATGAAAAAACCGGATCACACAAAAGCATAATCAAATATGGAAGATGCTGCTTGAGTGTTTCTAGAAATCGATGCTTCATTTTGTTCTTTGTTACTAAAAATCGAATAAAATGATTGCTTGAATGTGAATTGGGTTTCTAGAAACATCTGAGTAACACTATCTCATACAAAATGAAACTTAAATATTTCTAAAATGATTCTTTAATTTCCCAACTCTTAGTCTTTCTCATATTCTATTATCGTAGAACCATTTATTCTCTCCACTCCTGACTCACTATATGCCATTTTCATGGGCTACCTCTCCCATCTCGCTATGCCGGCACCTGATTTGACAAAACCATATCTCTTTCCCAGCTTCATTCCCAATAAGACTAGAAGAATTGTTGCCATAAAGAATCTTGATTCTGTCCATGGATACTGAATCTAAGGTTCAATCTACTCTAAGAGATTCATCAACTACATCGCTAAATGGTTTTCGACACCATCGCTACAGTATTCAACCTATAGAAGTTAGGATATATATTTTTGTGTTCAATTGCTAATGGTTTTGCTACGGCGATGATTTGATGTGTTTGTTTTCATGGGCTTTTAATCATCTTCTTCTCATCGATTGTTTTTTGTTTCATCAAACCTATTAAGTGTAACTATGCTCGCCGTTTTTGACATACGGCCATTTTGGCTATTATATGATTTCTATTCACGTATTAGTTTAGGGTTTTGATTCGATCCGAAGTTCTGTAAAGATTGTGACCATAAAATATATGGTTGGTGTATGAACTTTTAATTAGCATTAATTTATATCTTGCAAAAATGAATGGAATTTGGTTTCAAGACTCTATTATAACATTTGCCATTTAATATATCGTTTCATGTCTTTGACTAATAAATGGAATTTGGTAACCCTCTACCATCTTCTATATTCTAATTTTAATATAAATAAATTACTAACTTTAATAAAATCTATGAGAAATTATATGAAAATACAATGAACTTTATCTTAATTATCATTGTATACAATCAACTTTATTTAAAAAAAATGAATAATCAACTTTATAATCCTCCCATTATATGCAAGTTGTTGTATACAATGGAAATTATAGAAAAGTTCATTGTATACAATGATAGCTAAGTACTAGACACAGAAAAAAGTTGTTTGCATACAATGAGTGAATTATAAAAGTTGGTTGTATTATTTTTAAGAATTTAAAGTTGATTGTATACAATGATAATTAAGACAAAGTTAATTGTATTTGCATGCATTTTGCCCAAAATCTATTATATAATTCTAGTTATTGGATTTAGATAAAATTTAATTATCAAATCTTAATCACAATTTTGATAAAAATTAAAATCTAATTTTGACTTTTCTTGGTTAAAATTGGATTCAATTTTAACTTAAATTTAAATAAAATTATTAGAGATAATTTCATATATACCTTTCTTAAATCCTAAATATCGTATTTTCTCATCTTAATTTATAAATATCATATTTACACTTTATAATATATTAAAATATTATATCAACTAAATTCTTAGTTTCATCATTCTAAAATATTATATAATTATTTTATTATTTTTAGTTATAACAAATAGACACCTTAATTTTATTATTGCTGATTATAACAATAATGATCGATGGTTTGTACAAAAAATAAAATCACGTCTTTTCGTATCATGATACTACGAATATATCGTCACATCTGCACTCTCTTTCGAGTCGACGTTTCCACCGCTTGTGTGATTATTGACGTCATCTCATCTCATTCGTGTTTTATAATTATTTGATATCTTTTTATTAATGCTTAATATTTATTATTTTTTAAACAAATCTGTGTATCACGGGCGTTTAATCTAGTTGTTATACTTAAGTCCTTGAATGATTGTGTTAAATATTACTTGATTGATAAAGGGTTTAGTTCATAAATATGTATCAAACTTGTCACCTTTTGCTATTGTGTGTATCGAACTTTCAAAGTTACCATTTAATGTATCGCACTTCTAAAAAGTACCATTTTATGTATCCGGTTATCTAATCATTAGGTAACCGGTAATTGTTTAATTTTTTTTCTTTTTTTAATGCCACATCAATAATTCATAGCCACATCATCTAGCCACATCATCGATTCTTTGTAACTTGAAGAAAAAGATGAACATGTTGAAGATGAGATACAAGATCAGTAATTAACACAAACGTTCGGACCAAATATTAGAAGCTTACAAGAAGTTGGAATTGCAATAAACTAGAATTGCAAACCATCAAGAACAAGAAATGAAATTAACCCACATCTGAAACATCAAGAAGATTTGAACAGAACAAAATAACCTATACTTGAAATAGATACAAGTTCCGGACTTTAACAAGCATAATTATGAAAATCGATGAGTATAGCCAACAAGCACTTAGATCTGAATAGAACTCAGATCTGGAAATCGATAACCAACAATTACATACCTGGAATTGCAAATAATTGAAGCCCAAAACCGCCGATAAATCGATACCCTACTAGTGCAGCTAAAGCGAAACCCTAAACCGCCGCAAACACATATCGATAGCTTAGATCTGGAAACTTATAAATCTTAATCGATTAAGAACCAAGAACTGTCGCCGATCAAACCCTAAATCGTCGCCGATCGAAGGCCTAAACCGCCAGCGATCGAAGCCCTAAACCGCAAACTCATGAATCTTAATCGCTTAGATTTGGACCAAAACCGCCGCCGATCGAAGTCCTAAACCACCGCCAATCGAAGCCCTAAACCGCCGCCGTCGAAGCCCTAAACCGCTGTTGTTCGATTTCTCACATGAATCGCATATCTTGTAAACCAACTCGGGAAATCTGGGTATGAAGTATGAACACAGGCCTGGAACTATTATTATTATTATTATTATTTTCTTGTTTGAGTTAATTTTAGAAAAGAAAATACACATCACTCACCATGTCAGCTCCACGTCAGCATAACCTGTGCCACATCACTAGGTAACCTGCTATAACAGGTAGAGTACATTAAACAGTAAGTTTTGTAACTTCAGTATATTAAATGGCAAGTTTGAAAGTTGAGTACACACAATAGCAAAAGGTGACAACTTGGATACATTTTCGGGAACTAAACCCATTGATAAAATTGAGAAAAATATTACCATCTAACCCCCAAAACTTTACATGTAAAAATGGTTTAACGGTTTAACCCCCAAAATCTATTGATAGATATTTTAAGACCTAAATTTTTCTTTCACTGCTCGATTTACACGCACATACCAATATACTCCTAAATACCTTGTTCATAGTAGTACTTGAACCCATGACTATATATAAACCATGAGAAACACTTTTCAACACTTTGATATTGCTAGACTACAAGCTCTTTGGAGTAATATATCTAATTATTTTTATCCGCATCTTTCTAAAAATATATATTTATCCAATACCCTGCTCAAACTTGTTACCGGCTTAACCGGTAAAATCTACTTTATCATTGAAGAAAAAGATATAACTCTTCATTGGTTGATTACCACTAAAAAAGAACACTCTGTTAAACCAAGATTGTTGTTCATACTATTTAAGCTTCTATGATTGAGTCTTAATTGTTGTTTTTTCTGTTAAACCTGCTGGTATTATTCAAGGTTTTGCTTGAAGTTTGAAGAGATTTTTTTGTGTTTGCTTTTGAAGGTAGTATGGATTGATATGAAGAAGGTTTTGGAGGGATATGAAGCTTGGTGGCTAGTAAAGTTGCATAGATGAAGAAGGAGAAACAGAAGATTAAGGATTAAATTCAAAGTATTTCTTGTTTTCTCTCTTAATTAGAGTAGCAAATAAAAAAAAGGTTATATTTTTCTCCCTTGCAGAATCATTTTAGGGTAAAATGAAGACTAGGGATTAATTATGACTTAATGTTTAATAGTTAAAATGTGGTTTAATAATGATTTAAGCATCAAACCTTTAGTTTCAATTTTAGTTTAATCATCAAAGTCTTTTTTTCAAATAGTTTTACCATAAATTTTGAATTTTTTATGATTTAATGCTTAATGTTACACTTTCTTTTGTGTTTAAACTTTAAATTTTTTCCCAAACGATTTAACTATTAAATTTTTTTAAAAATGTTTTAACCCCAAAGTTTTGTTAAGTTTTTAATAAAATTAAAATGCATAATCAAGTAGACAGGGTAAAATCGAAAATCATACAAAACTTAAGTGATTAATCAATTTTTTTTCCAAAACATCAAAGTTTAAACAATTTGAAAAAAACTTTGAGGTTTAAGTCACACAACGTTCAAAACTTTATAGTAAAATCATTCAGAAACAAACTTTGATGGTTAAACTGAAATTGAACGAAAACTTTGACGATTAAACCATTTTGACCTTTAAAATGTTTATAAGATAAGTTTAGGGATAAAAATATTTATAAAAGGGTAGTATCAATGCTTAAAATAATTTATTGTAACAAGTTTGGAAGTTAAAACATTCGTTAAAAGATTTTAGGGGTTAAATCCTTAATTTTTAAGATAAATTTTAAGGGTTAAATCATATTTTAATCTTTCAAATACTAAAACTTTGTTTGTTTAAATATTAAAAATAAAAATATTATACCTCTATATATATGTTTTTTATAAATAAATTTATCTATACTAATATATAAATTATTTAAATTTTTCTCCTCTGAGTTCTTAAATTTAAATCAATACAACATCTTAATGTTTTATTTTATCTAGATTAATCTCACTCACTCGATCTTTAAAACTTTCAGCACATTTTTTCGTAATTACTTAACATTTCATTCATTTAAAATACAATCACCCACTAACGCACTTCATCTTTCTCTCTCATTCTTTTATAAATAGAAATCTTACTTCGTATTTTAATGTTTATTAAAATCTATTTTAAATCAATAAAAGAGTGTGAAAATGAAAGAAATGAAAAAAGAAAACAGATGTTGAACAAAAACTATTACGTGAAACTGAATCATACAAATAACATATAATTACATTCTTGAAATAATATGTGTGTTACAAAATAAAACTATTCATCACCATCGTAATACACGAGTATTATTCTAGTTCTTAGTTAATTCCGCCTTGATATATAGGCGAAAATGGTTGAAGCATAGTACCGACACGTAAAGCAAGATCCTAGATCTAATGATAGATACATGGTTTTGAATTCTTGTAATTAAAACAAAATAAAGAAAAAAAACTTAACATTTTTCCTTGTTTCGGCATATATAACTTGCCTGGCTGGGTAAAATCCTTTTATATTGTAGTCGAATATGACCCATCATTTGATTTAAATACAACATGAGAGCTTTAATTTCCATAGTCGACTCGTACCTAGCTATGATCCAACGGTATCATCATGAGTCATAACATTTTTGGATGTATAAAGTCATATTCAAATAATTAAAATAAAAAATACCCCCTCCCCTTCTCCCCTCTTTCCACCACACAAGTATAAAATATATCAACTAGTTGTTACTCATTCATTGTTTCTTTGCCTGCAGCCCCTTCTTGCATTCATTTTTAATATTCCCATAATTAGGCATATATACCAATCCCTCTCTCTCTCTCTCTCTCTCTCTCTCTCTCTCTCTCTCTCTCTCTCTCTCTCTCTCTCTCTCTCTCTCTCTCTCACACACACACACACACACAAACACCCCCCCTTTCCACCCCCTTACAAAGGAATTGTGGGTGCTGCCACATGCTGTTTCAAGAAATGGCAAAGAAGAATGATCAAACTGTTAGCTTAAAGACAGAAACACTCAACAAAGGAGTGAAGCACTTATGTGAAAAGGGAATCACCAAAGTTCCCAAAAACTATATTCTCCCTCTTCTCGAACGTCCCAACAATTCGACCACCATGAAAACCGATGACTCAACCAATCTCAAACTACCCGTCATTGATTTCTCACAATTGCATGGCCCAAACCATGCCCAAGTCATCACGTCCTTGGCTCATGCATGCCAGGATTATGGCTTCTTTCAGGTTAGCTATGTTATTATCTCGATCGTACGTTTCTCACAAAAGTAAAACTCTACGAACACACAAACGGTGCAGTGCTCATCCTCGAGACACATAGGGTGTAGCGCAAGTATCTAGCTACTACCCCCAGCTTAGATTGTGTTATAAAGGGAAACTAAGGATACATAACAGTACTGCATCCTCTATATATGGCGTTATTTTGTTTTAGATGTATATATAGCTTGCATGTGTATAACAACAACCATAACAATATAAAATCCCATACAAATGGGGTATGAGAGAGGTAATTAAGATGTAGATAGTTATACCACTTCTTGCAGCTATGGAGTTAGACTGCTAAAATATATATAAATTGCTTGTGTAGTTCTAATTATGTGAAATATTTTATAATTGAACCTATTTAATTTGTAGCTCATAAACCATGGGATTTCAAGTGATGTAATGAGGAAGATGGAAGATATGAGCAGAAGATTCTTTGATCTTCCTTTAGAGGAGAGAGAGAAATACATGTCTACAGACATTCAATCACTTGTTCGCTATGGAACCAGTTTCAACCAGACAAAAGATGGCATCTTTTGCTGGAGGGATTTCTTGAAATTGGTTTGTCATTCAGACGCTCTTTCTCATTGGCCTTCTTCGCCTTCGGATTTTAGGTAAATTCGTATCTAATTTGCGTTTCTTTCAAGAAATTCAATAACTAGCTATTCTAGAGCGTGTGTGTATATATATATTTTGAAGAATAGAACAACTCTTAATCTACTCCTAAACTACATCTTTTGTCCACAGTAAAAGTAGAACTTATAATCATGAGAAATACGTTGGTACATACCGATTATGTATAGAGCAACGTACCGATTATGTATAGAGAGAGCGAGAAAAAGAGGGAGAGAGAGAGATCACCACATATACAGACATCAAGATTCATGAAAAACCCTAACAACAATATCTTGTACTCTGGCTGCTTTTTTTGGATAAGTCTGTATATAACCTAGCTCACACATAACAATAGTGCAGATAATGAAAAATCTAGCACGTTTCATGTATATATATTTCTTTCTACTAAATTCTTCTACTTTATACGCCTACTATTAAATGATGACATGTTAAATCAAACTAGTATAGTTTCCTCGCCTCCTCAAATAATTTTGACAATTAGTTAGTATAAGTTTGTGTAGGGTTTTAAATTCAAAACCAATTGACAATGAGTAGAGTAACTTAAGACCTTTATTACACACTACAAAGTGATCGATCACACTCATCCGATCCGGGACAATACTCAACATGACCCTTCACATGTGTGGCCTTGTTTGCACCTAATAGAGGATATGTACGAGATACATAGAGTACGTACTCAGTACTGTGTGTAGCTCTTTGGCCAACTACGGGTGAACTTGGCTTTAATACAATGTAAGTTTATAGGGTTTCAACTCAAAACTAGTTGATAATGAGTACAATACATAACTCAAGATCCTTATTAAACACATAAAAATCACACTCGTCCGATGTTAAACAATACTCAAGAAGTAGTAGGATAAGTACGAGAATCTAGTATGAGGATGATATATGTAGAAGTACTAATTATGATAGGACAGGGAAGTAGATTACATATATTAGATCATAGGCTTCACACATAGATTATTCGATGTAAACATCTAAGTTTATGTAGGTCGAGAAACGTGGATATTGTATGATTAAGATAAATAAGCCAAGTTAGACGTGTCTAAAACTTAGCTTCTCAAATAGTTCTCGGTCGTTATTGGCTTCGAATCGTCACTAAATATCTATATATACATGCATTTGATTGAAACCAATGAAAGTACGTTCCTGTGTTTTGTTGTTATTAGCTGTGTTTTTGTGACATTTGTGTTTTTATATATCCTTAATGACAAACATATAAGGTCTATAGTTCTAGATATGCTGCTAAAAGACACACATGTATGAGCTGTATGCACATTAATACCCACATCAGAAATGTGTCTTTAGTACGTACGAGGAGATCGACTACATCATTAGTTAATTAATTTTTAAGTAAAATAACATTAAAAGTTATGATATAAAGTCAATATTATCCTAATCATTGTTTATTCTTGTAGAAAACGACTACTCTTTTCATATACAAAAACATAAATTATATATATATATATATATATATATATATATAGGGGAAGGTTTATTTAAGAACCGTTTTTATTGCGAGAACCGCGAGAACCAATCTTAGCCGTTCATTTTGGATAATGGAATTCATGGATGAAGAGCGTGGGGAGATTGGGTGTGGCAGGGTGCATGTAAGGAATTCATGGGTGGGCAATCCAATAGAAGGAGGGGGAATTGGACGGCTAGGATTGGTTCTCGCGGTTCTCGTAATAAAAATGGTTCTCAAATGAACTTTTCACTATATATATATATATATATGTAGTTTAATAAATAAACTATAAAGTACGTCGATATATTAAATGATATCTTAAATTACGCCTTAATTACTAAATAAGATAAAGTTGTGAACTAAAATTTTAGGGTAAGTAACATTATTATAAATAAAAAGAGAATAATAACCATAGTCTTAAGAGATGAACATGAAAATGACCGAAAACATAGTATTTTTCTTCTTCTTTATAATCTAAGATCCTGTATTCTTTTGAATCAATATGGTTGAATTGAAACATGATTCTCTAATTAACATTCTTCTCTTGATTTGTATCAATTAATTTGTAAGTTTTGTTCTGATATTTTCACAATTACACTAATGATTCTCATTTCTAAGACATGTAAATTTATTTTATTAATAAGTCTATGAAGTATATTTTAACTTGACATCCTCCCCCCCTTTATCCATCATCCCTCACTACCACTCAATCTCTCCCTCTAAGATCGCTAACAAAACCGATGACGCCCTCACACATCTTCCCACCCCCTTAACTCTCACTTGACAATAGAGCGACATCGCCATCACATGCACGAAAACCCAAATTTGAGCTTGGCTTTGCTTTGTCGAGCGCCAATCAATGAATAATGTTCCTGAACACTCATATCTCTCCTGTCTTTTTATTCCAAATCTAAGATCATTGTGTAACATGGTTTGAATTTAGGTTAGAGGGCTTGCACGTTTGTGTGTCGGTTTTACAAACAGTTCTCATATGAAAAATAATTCTCGGTTCAATTTTTCCATACATATATAAAACTTGTACGTTTTATCAGTCTAATTATATACGAAATTTGTGTTTATTTACGTGAATGCTATTATAATGACATGTTAAACAACATTTTTCTTTTTTGAAATTTGAATAGGGAAATTGGAGTAGTGTATGCAAGAGAGACAAAAGTGTTGTTCCAATTACTAATGGAAGCCATCCTAGAAAGCCTTGGATTGGGAATAGCAAACACAAATACTAAGACACCAAAAACTAGTAAGCAAACAAGCGTTGAGTGCAATAAGGAGTACAATGATATCATAAGAGATATAGAAGAAGGAAGCCAACTAATGGTTGTTAATTGCTTCCCGCCATGCCCAGAGCCTGAACTCACATTCGGAATGCCACCACACTCCGATTATGGACTCCTCACCCTCCTCCTTCAAGACGAGGTTGAAGGCCTTCAAATACTTTTCAAAGATCGTTGGGTCACCGTTCAACCTCATCCTCATTCCTTTGTTGTTAACGTCGGCGATCATTTGGAGGTTTGTACACTTTTTATGCTACATATAAATCACTAGCGACATAACCAGAAGGTTCGCTAAAAGTCAAAAGTAACATGAAATGTGTCATTTTTTAAGTACAACAAACATACACCAACCTTATCTATAACTATTGTTCACGACGAGTCTTGAAATCTAAGTTTCAAAGAGAAAGAAACACCTTAATAACATCAGTTGTGTCGATACAAGTAGAAAATCATTAACAAAGGGTCCATATGTTTTACCCAATAAATAACAAAATAAAGGTAAAAGCTTGGTGATACCCATTTCAAATTAGAGTGGTAGAGTGGATAATGACACTTAATTGATAAAATATAAAACTAAAAAATGAGTACTTTTTATCACAGTTTTTAATAATTATTAATTATATTGAATTTTTTATGATCATGAAATGTACATTAGATTAGGGTTGTTATTGACTTTTCATACCCACGTATTTTGACTTTTAAAAGCAAACATGCAATTATGCATGTGAAGATAAACAAATTAAATAAAATATAATTAATATTTAGAGACGAAACTACTTGTCTTTGTTCATGGATATTAAATTCAACAAATAGTTCTACTTATAACAAAATAAAATATATGATCAGGTTCAATTCTATGAGTGACGACTTTTTTTTTAAAGACATGCATTTGACTATTTTAATCTTGACTAAATTTGTCAACGTTCATTATTCTACCTTTATCATTTGTAAAGTTGTTTGCACTTAAAATTGTCTATAAGATGGTTATCTTTAAGCGCGAGGAAGTTAGAAGATCATAATAATGTTTGTGTTTATAACGATACATTTATAACGCGTAAAAAATTAAATTTATCTACGCTTAAAATTGTGTAAATTAATCACTCGCACCACACTTCTTCGTGTTTCTGTATTTATAGGAAGCATGAAGAAATTTGGTGCTAAAAATAAATATTTACGGTTTTAAGTGAACAAACTAAAATTGTACGCACTTAGAAGTATGAACAATTTTTCTAAAATTATAATACGAACATTATTATGCTCTCTACTTTTCTTCATTCTTAAAAATGTAGTCATGTATATGTATTAGTACAAGTATATAACTATACAAAAATATACATCATTTTTCAAAAGTATGAGAAAATATGAATACATAAGATCGTACAGAAAAAGGTTTTGCCATATATACATAACAACATATACATGTTCGAACAATAATCTATACTACTATATAAAGTATTTAACAATCTCTCTCCTCTTAAATTTTAAGACTTCTTAAAATTCAATCAATATATAATCTTGACCCTTCATTTAATCTAAATTAATCTCATCCACTCAATCTTTAACTATTTTATTCTCTCCTAATTTACTTTAACTTTTTATTCAAAATATATTCTCTCATACTAACACAATTATCCACCCACATCAACATAATTTTTAAAATCTTATTAACTCCTCTCTTTATTTCATCAATATAAATCTTTTTTCTTATTTTATTGTCTTTTAGAATTTATTTCTAAAATTAATAAAATAGTTAAATATAAATAAAAGAAAATTTGAAAAAAAACCGGATATGTTGTTGTATAAAACTTTTCCGTGACATTGAATCGCGCGAATAACATATCATTACATTTTTGAAAGCGACATATTATAAACCAAAATTTATTTACCGCCGTAACATTGCGCGGGTATGATGCTAGTACCTTTAAATATGTGGATAATTAAGAAAAACATATCACAAGTTTGTAAAGATAAAAATAACATAATTGTTTTGTATGACCAATTCTTGTTGTGTATAAATCATCGGTCCTTATATTGAAATCCTAATTATGTTTGCAGATATTTAGCAATGGAAGGTACAAGAGTGTGATGCACAGGGTACTAGTGAATTCCATGGCATCTCGAATATCAGTAGCATCTTTGCATAGTCTACCATTTAAGACGGTAATCAGACCGTCACCAAAACTGATAAATGATGAAAATCCTCGACAATACAAAGACACTGATTTCGCAGCTTTTGTTCAATATATTACAACTTGTGATTCCAAAGATAAGAATTTTCTAGAATCTAGAAAATTTACTCACATATGTTCCTAACGAGAGGTTATATATCCCCATACTCACAAGATCAACACAAGTGTCAAAACCAATGGATGGAATGAGGAAAGAGAATCAGTGAAGTCCACATGTCATCTCATGATGAGTAGAAGGATGAAGTAGAAGTATATATATATTACTTTTGGTTCCTAGTAAAAGTTTCAACTAAAAGAATTAACAAGGGTGGTGTGAAATACACCCCTATATCAAGTTAGTAATAGCACACATCTCACATTCTCATTTTTCATGACTATAACAAAGGGTATACTAGGCAATATGTCGCCCAAGTGAAGGCAATATCACGTTGTGATGTCCACGAAGCACCAAAATGATGGTCGGTATGTATTAATTAAAGAAGTTGTGTGATGGTGAGATGGAGTAAGGCTTCAATGTCATGTTCAAGTAATGGCAAGTGTGATGGAGAAAAAAGATGATGATGCATTAAGTCATGGAATACGGTCACCTAAAGCATACTCCTCTCTTTTTTTTTCCAAGACACACACGCATACACGCGCGCATACGGAGATGTATTTAACCATAGACAACGTATTTATATTTACCCTTGAAGTATTTGTTAAGAAAATAGTATGACAAGAAATAGTCGATTTGCTTGTAATTAACTTCGTGACGAACTTTTAAGTGTTTGAATTTTCTTCCTTCGAAGTGTCTTCAATAAAAATACTCCAACTTGAGAAATCAATTAAGCACGTAACAACTATCTAATCTATATTGTTACTAAAAATGGTGGGAGTGCTCTCTTCAAAATTGTAACAGATTTAGGAACGAATATATCGCTTTAAAAATGAAAATATGAATCGATCTATTGTGTTTGTTGCAAAAATCGTTACTAAGTTGATAATTAACAACAAATTTTAAGTCGTCGCAAAAAAATTGTTATTGTTGGCACATTTTCTAGTAGTGATGTATATATATAATCAAGATATTGTTTAGTAGTCTATTACACATCAATTAGTCTGTTATGTATATTAAAAAATCTATACAAATAGTGTTCTGGACTTTTTCCCTTTTTAACTTATAAATTCATGTCCTAAAATTCTTTTACTTGACATCTTTTTCAACTCTATTTCAAATTTTTCATTCGTTATCAAACTCGAAATTATATTTCAATGGGTTTATAGTAAAATTTAGTTACGTTCGTAAACATAATAGTGAGTTTATAACTAACATTTCGTCTAAATTATACTAAAAAACTAAAATCATACAAAAGAATTTGTCTAGTGGGTTCAACGGTGTTACGTATTGTGGAAACCCGTTGAGGGCGTATTGCATTTCATCACTAATATAAATAATACAGAGCATTTACACAACGGTACCCTACACTATACATTATTATTATTTAACACACCCTCGCAGTCGGAGCTGGAGAAGGGTGAATGCTCAGACTGGATCGGAAATCTAAAACCAACTGTGTAGGTAGACCTTTAGTAAATATATCTGCAAACTGATAAGACGAAGGCACATGCAACGCACGCACTTGCCCCAAAGCAACACGTTCTCTAACAAAGTGTAAGTCAATTTCCACATGTTTGGTACGCTGGTGTTGTACCGGGTTATTAGCTAAATACATGGCACTCACATTATCACAAAAAACAACCGTGACACGGGAGAGAGGGAGACGCAACTCGACCAGAAGATTGCGAAGCCAGGCAGACTCGACAACCGCATTAGCAATGTCACGATATTCAGCTTCTGCACTGGAGCGGGAAACAACATGTTGTCGCTTAGACGACCAAGAAACAAGATTGTCACCTAGGAAAATGTAGAACCCTGAGGTAGACCGACGTGTTTCAGGACAACCGGCCCAATTAGCATTCGTGTATGACACCAAACGATCAACAAACGAGGGACGGAGAAAAAGACCATGTGAAAGAGTACCCTTTAAGTATCGCAGAATACGTTTCAGGGCATTCAGATGCGGTTCATGAGGATCATGCATAAAGAGACAGATTTGTTGAACAGCATAAGAGATGTCCGGACAAGTAAACGTGAGGTACTGTTGAGCACCAACAAGACTCTGATAAAGAGTTGGATCAGAAACTGGTGCACCAGACGAGGGTAGTTTGGACTTAGTTTCCGCCGGTGTGGAACACGGATTACAAGTATCCATTCCAGCACGAGAGATGATATCCTGGGCAAAAACGGATTGAGACAGAAAAAGACCCGAGGAAGAGCGAGTGGCAGCAATCCCTAGAAAAAAGGAGAGAGCACCAAGGTCAGTCATTTGAAACTCACAGGAGAGTCTAGAGATGACACGTGTGACCAGATCAGAAGAGGAGGCCATCAAAATGATGTCGTCGACGTATAACAATAAGTATATAGTGTTACGACCATATTGATAGACGAAAAGAGAGCTGTCTGATTTGCTGGAAGAAAAACCAAGAGAGGTGATGAAAACAGCAAATCGTTGAAACCAAGCACGCGGGGCTTTCTTAAGCCCATAAAGAGCTTTACGTAGCCTACAAACATGATTCGGATATGAAGGATGAACATAACCAGGAGGTTGTTTCATATAGACCTCCTCAGACAAATTACCATGGAGAAAAGCATTTTTGACGTCTAGCTGATGAATGGGCCAGTTCAAAGAAATAGAAATACCAAGAACGGTCCGAATAGTATCCGGTTTGAAAACCGGACTAAAAGTTTCGTCATAGTCAAGGCCCGGTTGCTGGGAAAAGCCTTGAGCAACCAAACGACCTTTGTAACGGTCGAGACGGCCCTGACTATCAAATTTGTGACAATATAACCACCGACAACCAACAATGTTAACTTTGGCTAAAGGTGGAACCAGATCCCATGTGTGATTAGAAAGCAAGACAGACATTTCAGAATCCATGGCTGCCTTCCAGTTCGGATCACAGATGGCTTGAGCAGTCGATTTCGGGATAGGAGAGACAGAGTCAACCGCCGAGAGATTGAGTATTTGACGAGGTTTGAGATTTCCAGTACGCAATCTAGTTGTCATGGGATGAGTAGAGGAAGCAGCATACGGAAGTGAGGGAGACGAAGCAACATCAGTGTCGCTGGGAGACGCAGTATCTGGCGCAGAAGTGCTGCCAGACGAGTCCGCAACTGGCGGATGGTCGTGATCAGCGGTGGTCGAAGAATCCGGGTCTGGAGGGGGCACAGGATGAGTAGCTAAAGACGATGCAGAAGGAACGTCAGACATCAAAGTAGGGGAGGTATGATCGTCAACAAAGGCATCATAGTCGGAGCTAGGTGGGGGCACATTAAACGAAGCATATGGGAAATAATCTTCATCAAAAACCACATGTCAAGAGACAATGATGTGATGAGAGACAAGATCATAGCATCGATATCCCCGATGAGAAGACGATGGACCCAGATACACACAAGCAGTTGAACGAGGGGAGAGCTTGTGAGACGTCGTAGAAGAGAGATTGGGATAACATAGGCATCCGAAAACACGCAAATACGTGAAGGTGGGGAAGGTGCCGTACAAGATTTCACAAGGAGATTTGAAATCAAGAGTGGTTGTGGGCAGAAGATTGAGAATGTGAATGGACATGTTGAGAGCTTCAACCCAGAATGTGGGAGGGAGAGAGGCCTAAAACAAGAGAGTGCGAGGACATTGTTAATAGTGCGAATTGCACGTTCAGGTTTACCATTTTGTTGTGACGTGTACGGACAAGAAAAGCGAATTTTAATTCCATTTTGGTGAAAAAGATCAAGCAATTTAGTATTATTAAATTCACGTCCGTTATCACACTAAAACGATTGAATATCTGTTTTAAACTGATTAACAACATATGCACGAAAAGTACAAAAAACCCGAAACACATCAGATTTTACGTGCAAAGGAAACACCCATAGAAAGTGAGAGAAGTCATCCAAAAATAAGATGTAATATTTATAACCGCTCAAACTAGTCACAGGTGATGTCCACAAATCAGAATGAACAAGCTCAAAAACCCTAGAAGTCTTAGTCACAAAACTAGAAAGAGACAAACGACAATGTTTACCTAGTTGACACGCATGACACGTGGGTAACATTTTATTTGAACAAGAAATAAATTTATGAGAACGTAAAAAGTTAAAAGTAGATACGCCAGGGTGACCAAGACGGCGATGCCACACATGAGGAGACACAATAGCAAAGGCGGTAGCTGGAGACATGAACGACTGAGAAGGCTGAAGAACCGGATAGAGATCACCAACACTATCAGAACGATGAAGAAAATGACCTATATTAAGATCCTTTATGGAGAAACCAAAAGGATCAAATTCAACAGAAATCTAGTTATCAAGAGTGAACTTACGAACAGAAATCATATTTTTTACCATTTGATCAGAAACAAGAATATTTTTAAGTGCCAGTTTGTTTTGTGAAAATGGAATAAATGTATCACCAATACAAGACACCGGAAGTAAAGCACCATTACCAACCATGATTACTTTTGACTTGCCACAAGGTTTAAGAGAAAGTAAGTTACCTGGGTTGAATGACATGTGAGAGCTTGCGCCGGTGTCCATATAGTAATTGTTGTCCTGATTCTGTGTAGGTTGCTGGATAGACATTGCGCTGAAGAGCGATGCTAGATCCGTGAACTGAGGTTGAGCGGCGGGAGCCGGAGGGCTGTAGAAGGCGCAACATATAGAGCAGATGGCGGCGCAGGAGGCGCCGACTAGCGGTGAAATCCTCCGTGCTAAGGGGCCTGAGATTGGTGTTGATGCATGACATTTTATAGAAGCTGGAGAAGCTGATTGTTGAAAGCCGGTGGACCACCTGAATTACCTGCATCACCAGAATTACCGGTGAAAGTACCAGAAGAACTCCCCGTCCCGGAATTACCTTTAGATGAAATCCGTCCCGTGTTTTTGTTTCCCCGGTTATTTTTATTTTTCCCATTATTATTAGTACTAGAGGTAGAATAAAGGGCAGAACTGGGGGGAGGTTGAGTGTCAACAGTGGGTTCGGGTTGGTCTTCACGTGACTCATACAAGAGTAACATGTTTTTGGCCTCAAGGAAGGAGGGAAAAGGTTTTTTGTGAGTTATAACATCAACCAAGCTTTGGTACGAGGGTGGTAAATTCTATAAGATCTGTAAAACAAGATCCTGATCATAAATTTTGGTATCAACATAGAATCAGCTAAATTTTTAAATGTATGGCAGTAATCAGTAATGGATAGAGCACCCTTTTTGGTGTTCCGAAATAAGGTTTGAAGTTGAAGACTACGGGATAATTTATTATTTAAGAAATGAGCATCAAGTGCGTCCCATAAGTCTTTTGCAGTGCAATTATCTTTCGTGATAATATTAAGCAAATTAGGTTCACAGGTAAAGTAAAACCAAGATTTAATACGAGGTCAATGGCTTCCCAATCCTCATCATCATCCCCTGTAGGTTTGGATTTCCCAGTTATGTGACCCATAACTTTCGCCCCTTTGCACATATTAGTAAAAATACAACGCCATAACTTATAACGAGACCCGTCTGTTGTTAATTTGAAACTATACTGAGGGTAAACATTACCAATAGCAAACACAAGTTGGGAAGCCGTGGAGGTGGGTGGTGGAGTGGTATTATTGGCGGCCATGATTAATAATAATTGTACTCACGAAAAATAAAGATAACAAGAAAATTAAAAACAGAAACGTGCTCACCAAAGGGTTATCCCAAGAAGAAGAATGACCGGAGAACAGCTGGCGGCAGCAGTGAATGTAAATTCACAAAGCACCAAACCCAATGCAAGAAGGTCCTTTTTGTTCCTCAAAAAAAGACAAACAACCACTATATTATGTCCTCTTGTTCCAAAGCAACAGACGACAAACAGAAGGCACTTTGTTTTTTTTCTCTCTCAAGGAACAACAGTCTGTCAACGAAGGCAAGAGCAAACAAGGGTTCCGACGAGTAGCAAGGGTCCGTCGAAGACAAACAGTATGTCAACAAGGGTCCGACAAAGACACATACCAGATGGCACAGGTGCAAGCGACGTGTAGCAGTCGGGACTAGGGTTCCGACGAGTAGCAGTCGATCTCTGTGGCCAAGAAACAACTAGGGTTCCGGCGAGTAGCAACGGCACCGGCACAGGTTCACGACTCAAGAGAAGAGTGTCGGCACCGGCAACTAGGGTTCGCACGAAAACTAGGTGGCAGCGGCGGCACATGTTCACGACAACTAGGGTTCACGACTCACAAGTAGCAGTCGCAGTCGATCTCTGCAGCCAACGACAACTAGGGTTCGCACGAGGCACAGGTTCACGACTTAAGAGAAGAGCGTCGGCACCGGAAACTAGGTGGCTTGATCTCCGGCAATGGTGAGTAGCAGCGGAGACAGTGTACGGTGACGGGAGGGCACCGGCGATCGGTAGATAAAAAAACGTGAGGTTCGAGGGCTAGGTAAGGCTCGATACCATGTTACATATTATGGAAACCCGTTGAGGGCGTATTGCATTTCATCACCAATATAAATAATACTGAGTATTTACACAACGGTACCCTACACTATACATTATTATTATTTAACAAACGGAACCCTATCAGCAACACGTAGCTTCACCCCTGAGCAAATTTACATATGTTTAGAAATTACAAAGCATTATAAAGTTTACTAGCTTAACACCCCGTATATAAACATGAGGGATGATTAAAGTCACTTTTAAATTTTTTTTAGGTTTTTAGATTACTAACATGTATAGAAAATAAAACTGTAAAACATACATAGAATATAGAATGTATTTAAAAATGAGTAAATTTAAGCAAATTCAGAAATTCATATATAACATTGTCATCATATTTTATGTAAAACTTCTTTATAAACAACATTCGTGGTTTTATTAGTATGGTTGTTTTCTTAATCGCAAATTAGAACTTTCAAACCATCCTTACACTTCACTCTAGAAACTGATACGTATAATTGTCCATGAGAAAAAACGAGCCGTCTAAAAAAGAATCCAACATTAGACAACGATTTGCCTTGACTTTTGTAAATCGCTATTGCAAAACAAATCAGGAGAGAAAACTGTCTTCGATGGAACTTGAATATTATTTTAGGATCTTATGGAATCAACTTCAATCTTGAAATATGAGTAACATCACCAACATTCTTATCTAAAATAACTTTTGCTTCAACCACATGTGCACCAAGTCGAGTAACTTGTAATTTTGTTCCGTTGCAGAGACTTTTAGATTGTTCAAGATTACGAATCAACATTACAGGTACACCAACATTTAAGGTTAATTTGTGGTTTGAAAAACTAGATACCTTTATCAAATTTAAAATTTCAAGAGTGTAATGATTCTTCAAAGGTATTAGATTCTTCCGTAGAGCAAATACTATCGGAACTGAAATATAATACCTCATCGGCATTTATCTTTGATATCATGTAATTATTTATTACTTCGACCTCCACATTTGTGAGAACCAAAATTTCTTTTTCTAAAAATAATTTGATCGTAAAGATGTTCGAACCGATGAAAAAGGGTAAAGAATAAAAATTTAAGAAGGATATATAGTCTATATATTACTAGCGTATTATAACACCAATTATGGAAGGTTGATGTACAATAACAGAGTATGACAATCCATATTAAAGATAATGAAATAAAATAATGATAGTAAAAGTAAAACTATAATATAATAATTATTATATACATACTATAATATAATAAATTATTAAAAAATCTTATAGAATATAATAATAAATATTACATATATATAGTAAATTATTTAAAAATAAGTTAAAGGACTAAATACGAAACTATTTGAAAACTACAGAGACTTAGTTTATAATGTTATAAAAGGATAAAATTGTCATTTTGAAATATTTAACACCAAGAACATTAGTTTTAACAACTAAAGGACCGAGATTGTAATAAATTGTCAGTTTAAGGGGTCATCTTAGTAATTTTTAATTTAAAGAATTAAATCAGTGATTTCTAACAAACCACAGGGACCAAATCAGTAATTCTCTCTATTTCAAAATATCATATTTAACCAAATTCTTAGTTTTATCATTTTAAAATATTTTATAATCATTTTATTTTTTTAATTATAACTAATAAATGCTTAACCTTACTGCCCATAATTGTAACAATAATTAATTATGGATGACTTTTATAAGAAATACAATCATGTCTATATTTGTATCATGATACTACGTTTTTGCCATCACATTTGCCCTTCCTTTCGTATCGATGTTTTCACCTATGAGTGTTGACTTTGTTTGTTTTTTTTTAATTTTCATTTCATTCACATTTTATAATTATATAATATTTTTTTAATATTTATTATTTATTATTTTTAAAATCAAATCGTTTATCGCACGAAAATTTAATCTTGTAAAATATAAACGGTTGGACTTTTTATTAGAATTTCAATATTTCATGAATTCATTCTTTGTTGGACTATTTTATAGTTTCTTTCGTCTTTGGGATTGCTTATTAGCGATTTGAAGTCTTTGATTGGATTGTCTTTTAGCAAGGCCAACTATGATTTGAAGTCTTTGATTGGTTGTTTTTAGGCTTCCTTATGTTTGTACTTGAATTAAAGACCCGACCCGACTCAATTTGCACCATCCACTCAAAAAAATTATTGTTACAATGTGAATATAATAAATGTTATTATAATATATGCTTCTAAAAACACATGATAAGGGTTTTTATATTTATAAAAATTTAAAATGGATGTTTTTAACTATATAGATTTTTTTTCATACTTTAGAATGATAGAAGTTGTTACATTCCATTACACCTATCATATCGTCACGTTAGCTTATCACTCGCTTCACTCAGTCACCACTCAGACCTGATAGTGGTTACTCCACATCCCACCTAATTCTGAAACCTATATTATTTATTAATTTCATATTTAATATAATAACACTTAATAAAAATAAAATAATATTTTAAAATAAAAATAATAAAATTCATTTAAATTTAGTCAATATCTAGGTTGGGCCCCAAAAGCCCATGTATATATTTTAAGCGGTCCTAATATTTTATTTATAATGATTTTATCAAGATTCTTTTAACCGGTACTAATATTATATTTTCAACAAGTGTCCCACTATATTTCCTGGTTTTTTAATTAGTTGGGATATATGTTTCCATTTTCCTAATATTTTGATCTATAGATATTTTTTAGAACGTTTGTAGTGGTAAATATGAATAACTGTTATAACTAATTGTTTTCTTAGCATAAATAACTAATAATTAGACAGTCGTAATAATAACATTTGTGACTATTACTACTGGACTCATACAGAATTTATTTACCTTAATTTTTATTAGTTGGAAAAAAAGACATAGATAATGAGCACCCCGGCTCGTTACCACCACAATATGGAGATAACTAATCCTTCGCAATGGTGATAACGACAAAATGTCATCGTTATTCCTCGCTTTTGATCGTTAACGTCGATAACGAGCACCCATTACGGTTGCTCTTATATACATTCCAAATTTAAATACAAAACATAATATAAAAATAATAAATAATTTTTACAAATACCAGAATATAATTTCGAAATAATTACGCAAATTTTCACAAAAATAACCCCAAATAAATTTAAAAAAACTACTTTTAAAGCATAATTTACACATCATTCTAACATCAATCTCTTCTATATTTGTATATATATATATATATTCCAAGAAGATTATGTATTTTTTAAAATTAATTTACAAAAAATAATTTAAAATGTATTTGGCAAAAAGGGATCAGATGGCTGTGAACCCACCACCTGTTTTGCTGCTGTCACTCTTGATAAGATCCAGTAAACAAGACCAGATGAAAATAACCCAAAGAACCATGAATTGTTGTAGATCATCACTAACAACTCCGGAATTGAATCCAAGATTCCGATCTTCTGCAAAAACCCCGGAATCACCGGCAGAATCCCAATCACCAGAGCTCCGATTGCTCTCAGATTATACCCTTTACAGTAGAAGTAATTCCCCAGAGGATTTAAACTGTATAAATCGTTAATTTCAAGATTTCGACTTTTAACAAGATAATAATCGGCTAAAATGATCCCTGCAATTGGCCCCATTAATGCCGAATACCCAACAAGCCAAGTGTACACGAAGCTTTCACTTGATTGAAGAAGTCTCCACGGTTGGAATGCGATTCCAAGCAATGCGGTTAGTAATGCTCCTCGTTGGAAATTGAACGCCGACGGGCTTAAGTTCACTAAGGCGTTCGCCGGAGCTACCACATTGGCGGCTATGTTGGTGGTGATGGTGGCGAGTGTGATTCCAAATATGGAAATGATCATGGTTCCGAACCCGCCAATTTCGCCTAATAATTGAATCGGGTTCGAGATCACGCGGCCGAAGATCACTTCGGTTGATGCGGTCACGGCTAGACCGACGAATGTGAACGCGCCCATCAAGATTGGTAGACCGGCTTGGCCTATGATTTGGTCCTTTTGCGACTTGGCGTAGCGTGTGAAATCCGGGATGTTTAGTGCTAATGTAGCCCAAAAGCTTACATTCGCGGTGAGCGAAGGGAAGAATAGCGACCAAAATTCGGAACCCGAGAGCCGCGAAGACATCGTGAGAATTTGACCGAATCCACCGGCATTAACGTAAGCCCAAATCGCTAAACAACAAGTTAGGATGATCAAGATTGGGGCAGAGAATTTTTCAAGTGATCTAATTCCATCCATACCTTTGATCACAACAATCAATTGTGCAAACCAAAACACCAAAAAACAACCAAACTCAATTGGGGAAGTACCAAGCCAAGGAATGGAATTGGAAAGGGATGAATTCTTGATTGAATTAGGCAAAAGTAGAAAAATAGCTTCACCACCAATCCATGTCTCAATTCCATACCACCCACAAGCTACTAATCCTCTAAGTAAAGTTGGAATATGTGCACCTCGGATTCCGAAAGCCGATCTAGCCAAGACCGGAAACGGAATCCCATAACGAGTCCCTGGATGACCCGTTAACCCTAATGCAATAACCGTGATTATATTCGCGATAACCACGGTTACTATCCCTTGCCACCAAGACATTCCAAGATCTACAAGACTACCAGCAAGGTAATAAGTTGGCACACCCACCACTAAACCAACCCATAAACTAGCCATCTCCCATCCGGAAAACGTTCGTTGGCTAGCCTTCGTTGGCGCTAGATCATCGTTGATGAGAGTCGGGTCGGGTCGGAAGTCATCAAACTCAGGAATGGAATTGGGTAGTGTGGATGCCATGGGTTTGAAGAAAATGAAGTTTTTGTTTAGGGGAAGAAGAGGTTTGATGGTTAAGGTGGTTGGAATTGAATTGAATGCATTGGTAAGGGAAAAGGGGATGCAATTACTCTTTGGGTTTGAGAGGAGATGGAGATGGTGATGGTGAGGATGGAGATGGAAGCTCAAAGAGTTGGAAATCATGATTCCAGGGTGAAGATTGAGAAATAGAATGGAATCTTTTTTGGAGTTTGGGGATATGATATGAGTGGTGAATGTGATTCCAATGCATCATTTTTTAGAAAATTAAAAAAGGCTATTTTTTTATTTGTGGGTAAAAGACAAATATGTGTTGGCGTGTTTGACTAATTTTTTTTAATAAATGTAATTCACATTTTTAAGATAATGAGGTAATATTAAAACTGATAAATTTGGTTCGGGTTCTGGCTATTAGGTTCTTATTGTTCGTGTTTGTGTGAACCTGCTTATTTATGTGTCAAATTCAGGTCATGTCATTTTTTTTTTGTGTTTGGTTCCGGTCGTGTTTCGTATCGATCAATTTCGCCTATATGTATTCGGAGAATATTTTTTAGTTTTTGTATACAATTTTCCTTTTCAAATTTTCTAATTTCTTGTTCGTTTTGATATCAATTTTGAATATCATTTACATTTAGATTTAAAGTCCAATATTCAATATTCGTTTTGATTGTATTTTTCTTTGGATTCGATGTTTGTTTCGGTCCGACTCGAATTTTGACTTTATTTTTTATTCAACTTATATAAATAAATATAACAAACAATATAATATACTACGTTTCTATCAAATACCAATAAATAATGTTATTAAAAACAGAAGTTAAATTAACATAATACATCATTAAATACAATTACAAAATGGATCCAAAATACTAAAGTACTACATACTAAATAGTAAAATGTCAAAGCAATAATATCATATAGTTAAAATAACAAAATAACAAAAAAAAGAATATTGTTTTAGCTTTAAAGTTTAAATTTTATTATTTATTTAAATTTTTAACTTTTAAATGTTTTATACTTTATTTGTCAGGTTTTATTGACTTAAATGTCACTCATCGTTTGAATTCAAACCCTCTTTTTTAAAATTTAAATTTTAAATATTAAAGACCATTTTATAACTAATAGCAAGGTACCCGCGCAATACTGTGACGGCAAATAATTTCTATTTTATATCATGTTACTTTTAAAAATGTAATAATATGTTATTCGCACAATTCAATATCACGAAAAAGTATCGTAAAATGTCAGTATTTTATTTTTTATTAGTATCAACTATTTTATTAATTTTAAAAATAAATTCTAAAAAACATTAAAATAAGAAAAAGATTTATATTTATGAAATAAGGAGAGAGAAGTTAATAAGATTTTGAAAATTATGTTGATGAGGGTGGATAATTGTGTTTGTGTGTGAGGGTGTTTTAGTATTAGAGAGATATTTTAAATAGATAAAAAGTTAAAGTAAATTAGGAAACAGAATGAAATGGTTAAAAGGGTATTTTAAAAGTTAAATTAATTCGGAGAGAGAATGAAATGGTTAAAAGGGGTATTTTAGTACATTCAAGTTACTTAAAATTAAGAGTTTTTAATGTTATAAATGTATTATAAAAAAGTAAGATATAGTTTTACGCTTATACGGATAACTTTTATGTTAATGAGTTGACCCTAACTCGATTCGTTTATTTTTGTGTCAACTTTATGTCGGCCTGTTTTTAACTCATTTCAAATTTATGTTACTTTTGTTGTATCAAGTTCGAGTCGTATTTTATATTGTCGGCCTTAGTTTATACGATTAAATAAGGGGAATAAGTAGCCAAGTACAATTTTTTTACTTTTTTTACTATTAAACTTAGGAGTAGTTTTGGGAATAAGTTATTGTGAAGTGATTGGTGTATTAATGTTTTATAGATGTATTACGTGCTCTAGCAACTTGCTAACGTTTTTTTATACAAGTCGTATTAAAATACAATGAATTTTTTTTAGTTATTATTATATATAACTAACTTTAAAATTTTAAAAATAATATAGTAAACTTTCATAATCTTCTTATTGTATGCAAACAACTTTTTATGTGTATGTTGTTTAGTTACCATTGTATACAATGGATTTTGCCGTAATTTTCATAATATACAACAAGTTGTATACAATGTGATTATTATGAAAGTTAGTTATATTATTTTTAAAAGTTTAAAGTTTGTTATATACAATAGTAACTAAGACAAGGTTCATTATATTTTAATACAATTTGTCATTTTTTTAATTTATATTTTTTTTTGTTAAAAAAGTAAGGGGAATTTGCATAGAAGACTTCATAATTTTTTTTATTTTTCTAATTGATTTACATCTTTTCATATTTTGTTTAAGCATAACTATTCATGTTTTCTTATAAATATGACAATGTGACACTTAATTTAAATCAAGAGTAGGTTTTTTTTATTATAAGTCTCACTCGCATATTTATAAGAGAATATGACACGTCATGTTTAATCATAAAATTAGATGATCTAAATTCTATCTTAATATACAAGGGATAGAGATTACAAGTGATTGGATTTTTGCTTTTGTATAAGGGTTTAGTTCAACAAAATGTATTAAACTTGTCACATTTTGCTATTGTGTGTATCGGAATTTAAAAGTTTCTATTGTATGTATTGAACATTTAATTTGTGAGTATTATATATATTAAACTTTCTATTGTATGTATTAAACTTGTATATTTTTTCCTTTTTTGTGTATCCAAAATACATACAATAGCAACAAATTAAAAGTTTGATACATACAATAGAAACTTTTAAAATTCGATACACACAATAGCAAAACGTGACAAGTTGAATACATTTTGGTGAACTAAACCCTTTGTATAAACTTTGTAAGTTTTGTTTAAGTGTAAAAATTTTAAAACTTGTTTAACTAGAAGCATCCATCCCCCTCATTTACATATAATTTTTCTTATTCCTATCACTCTAACCCCCATATCATTTATACATCATTTTTCTCTCACATCCTCTCTATCTCACTCTTACCACTCTAATCTCCACATCCATCACCCAACCATCTTATCTTTCACCTATATATATACACATAGTAAAAGAACAACACGAGTGGAAACCAACGTGAGGGGTTTAACGGGGTAGGAACGATGTTGTAGAGAGGAGCCACGCTCCAACCAGCTACACACCCGCTAGTTGGATGCAGCTAGTCTTATTAATCATGCCAAATGTAAGCTTTTTGAAATATTTTTTAAATTATAACCACATCCCTTAGAGCTATAAAGAAGAGTAATAAAATATGGTTCTAATTTGTAAAAATAGCAACAATATATTATGTATGAAAATTTTGAATAACGAATTAAGGGTGATTAAGACGAATTTTTGTAAACATGAAACATTGATTATAAAACATGATTTATGATTATTATTTTTAGAGATTATAATTACATTTTTAATCTTATTTGGTTATCAACCTCTTTTTTTAATAATAGAAGATCACTTTTATTAAATCACAAATCTCCGGTTTAATTATTTGCTTCTTATTTACATTATAATTTTATATTTTCGAGATTCACCTACATTTTTAAACATATTTTAAAAATCTTAATTATTAGTTTATTGATTATCATAAAGTAAAACTAGTTTATCAAAGATAATCATAATGTTTTCATATATAATAGCAAACCTTTATAAAAACTTAAAACATAGAAAATTGCATATAAAACTACTATATTTTTTTTATAACTTTTTGCTTGAGTTACTATAAAATTTCTTAATTTAAGGTATCAAAGTTTTTTAAGGCAAAAGCTAACAAAGGGGCCCTTTATTGTATAGTTATGGTCCTTGTGGAATTGTCATCCAAGTAAAACTTGTAATCACTTAATATCAATGGACAGAATGATATTTTCGTAATTTACATGTGATTCTTTTATAAATCACATGTGATTGTATGCTGAATCACCTGTGATTAAACATTAAACTTTTAAAACTATATTTTTTACATAGATTTTATTGAACACAACTTTATAAATTTATCTAAGAGTGGTTCAAGTATTCTTGACCTTAGAGGAGAACACATATGTCAAGGTTATGGTCACTAAACTTCTTTTTTGTTTCCTTCAATCATTATCTAGTGTTGAATAAATAAATCCATTTTAAATATAAATTTTTTTTGAAGGCTTATATTGTCGCGAAAAAAGTTGACTACCTCAAATGGAAAATTGTAGAAAGTTAAAGTATTTTTTTATGCAATTTGAGTGGAAAAATGTAAACACGACCATTAGCTATGGACCAATGAGAGCGTGCGGAGTGGGCTCCTCTAGCACTTCTTATTTTCTACCGCATCAGCGTAACGTCACTCGTCTTATTCCATCTTCTAGAAGTTGTGTCTCACACAGCAGCAGCGGTTGATTTCTTACATGTTGGAAATTAAGTATGTGGTTTAGTGTCAAAACTATGTGTTGTGTAATGACTTTACCATTTCAAGTTCAAAGAACACTAAAGCTGGCAATCCTTGACACGAACCGAAACCCGATACAAACCTAACCTGACGTGGATTAACACGAACCTGACACGAAAACAAGTTGTGCTAATAATGGGTCGACACGAAAATGACACGGAAAATTTTGGGTCAGGTTCAGGTTCACTCGATAAACCTGAAGTTGACCTATTTAAGCCGTTTACTTTAATAGTTATTATTCCATGCTTCCAAAATTACTGTGAGATAAAAACACACTGTTTAAGAAAAAAAGTTGGTTATATACAATAGTAACTAAGATAAAGTTAATTGTATTTTCATGTAATTTATCTTATAATATATGTAGAAAAGAACAAAAATATTGTTCTTTTCCAAATATTATAATATAATTCTTGTATATGTCCAACCAATTACTTTTATTTTAATTAAATTATTTAACTAAATAAATACATTATTAAAATACTAATCATATAGTTCTATTCAGTTTTTGAACAGTAATTTTAAGTTAGTGGGTTGGGTCCGTAGTGACATCGATAAAGGATGGTATGCGAACTCCAAGTCACGCACTATTAGTAAGTAATACCCTCCACCATTTTTAAAAAAAGACTCCCAGACTCGAACCCAAAACTTGAACTATGAGATATAAATCTCAATACCACTCGGCTTGCGTCACGGTAGTTATCATATAGTTCTATTACAATGACACCCTTGGAGGAAGCTAAGCCCACCTCAAGTAGTCAAGTCAACTACCCATCCATCTGTTCTCCTAGTCCCACATCGATGTCAGATTTTCCTATCATACTTCGTCTTCTTCTTCTAATCGCCAGTTCCTCGACACCAACAAACACTATACTATACAAATGGGAACTAAAGTTCTTGGTTTGATTTTGCATTAATATTACAAAACATGACCATTTGCACGTGGTCTTGATCCATCATGAGAGATTTTTCTCAACGTGTTGGGAATATATTGGATGTCGAATTTGCCCACCAAGTGTTTGACGAAATGTCCGAAAGAAAACTTGTACCTTGGTCTGCTACGCAAAGCAAGTAAACATGCAAATTAGTTTGTGTTTGCTAGCGCTATTAGTGCTTGTTTTTGCTTACATCAATGGCTCTTTTCTTCCGACTAAGACCACCAGCATCGGTCAATATACCCGATGGCGGGTTGCGTCGGGTAGACAGGGAACACCATCGCCCTCCTTCGGGTGATGGCGGGTTCCCGAACCCTTCGAGTAGCCGAACCCGTTGCGGGTTTCTCTCTTTTTTATTTCTTCTTCTTCTTCTCTCTTTCTCTTAATCTCTTATTTAATATATACATTTTATTAACATTTGTTGTGGGGTTGAATAAGGTTTGATGTGGGGTTTGTGGGTTTAATAGGATTAAAGGTAGAAGATTATGTGGATACTGATGTGGCATGGGTAACTTGAATTGAATGCTGATGGTCTAATAATGATAAAGAATAGTTTTTAATAAAATATTAGGCTGTGTATGTTATTGTGTTTGGGCCAAGAAGGGTAGTTTATGAATACAACTCTAATTAAGTTTTTGATAATTAGTTTTGAATATAAAATTTAATTAATTAGGTTTAAAAATGATTGGATATAGGGGTGTTAAAAAAATCGAAAAACTGAACTGATCCGTATGATCTAAAACCGAGAAAACCAATACTCGAGCAACCCGTGACCCGAAAAACCCGAAATTAAGGGTACGAGCTGAGTAGCGGGTCGGGTTTGGTTCGCTACATTTACAACCCGTGAGTAGCCACTATACCCCGTATATATTTAGTTTATTAAGAAAAATATATTTGAATTAATATTTTATAATAAAAAAAATACTAATCTCAAGAAAATTTCAATCTCATTCCGTGTTTTCTTCATTCACCCTCACCATCATTGATTTTGTTATCCTCTTCTTTGAAAACCTTTATCGAGCCACTACATTATCACATCGGCGATCAGCGATTCCAATAAGGCGTTACTCATAACTTATCGACGAGTGGCAACTTCAATCCTCCATACTCTTAATTTCATTTTCTAGTATTTATTCGGTGTTTATTGTTTTAGTTTGTCACAAAATAACTTTATTTTCTATTTTTTGTGTAAATAAAGCACACGACAAAATGCGGGTAACTATAAACTGAACCAAGGGTAACCGCTCCTTTTCGAATATGTTCGGTACGAGTACTCGTCCCGTACGGTTTGGTTTCAAGTAAAAAAACCAGGTACCCACCCCGTATATACGGTTTTTAAAATTCTCACTACCCGCCCCCTCCCCCCGCTTCGTGAACACTCCTAATTGAAGATACATGTGAGATTCAAATATTTCAAAAGATATTAATTTAACATTAGATTTTATAAGGATATTTATGTAATTACTAGCTTTTATAGTGATATTAACGAAATAGATCACATAGATAGATCTAAAAACAACCGTTGATTATCATTTGAGAATGTTGTGAATCAAATGGCTTGTAGTTCAGTGATACTAAGATGTTGGAACGATGGATCTAGTCTCGCTACGAATAAAAAGGTATAAATTTAAGAGTAGATACATTAAAAAAGATTATCAATTGAGAATGAGTTGTGTAGCAATTATTTTAATCTTTTTATAAATTAATATATTACTAACAATTATTTATGTAGATCTAAATCAATTATTACAAAGGTATTATACACTCAACGAATCATACAATGTGGAAAGTCAACGAGACATGAAAAATATGAAGTATTTTACAAATTTCATTTTTGAATTATATTATAATCTTAGTTGAAGTTTATCGGTTTGTGTGAACGACTTTATATAAATATTAGGAACTTTAAAATATACTCGTCTTATTGAAACATAAATATAAAATTAAACCAGTTGTAAAAAATAACACAACATAAGTTATAGAGTAGTTATTGAAAGAACATATATGTAGAAATTTTGAAAAATTGTAGTTATGATCGGTTTTGACCATGACTTACCGATTTGAGATCGCTTCATGACCTTTGGAAGACTACAAAAAAACTTGATTTCTTCGCATCCTAATTTTTTAAAAGTGCGTAAAATTGTCGAATTGTACGTATTTAAAAATGTGTAGAAAATGACAACATTTTTTAAGTGTGAGGACCGTGACAATGTTTGCATTTATAACTGTAGAAAAAATGTTCGCACTTGAAAGTGTGTAATAAAATTTAGTTTGTTTACACTTCAAAGCGTAGAGATAATTCTCCGCAAAAAAATTTTTTGCGCTTCCCCACTCAAAGAAAGCGCGAAGAAATTTGATATGAAGATTTGATCTCTACACTTTAAAGTGTAGACAAATTTAATTTTGTACGAACTTAAAGTGTGAATATTCTTTCTCTACAATTATAAATGTCAACATTAAGAGCGTGTTAAAAATATAAGACAAATAAGAATTTATTTCTTGTAGTGATATGACAAGTAAGGTTGTCAATTCGGGTCAGGTTTGGATTATCGGTTTTGTGTCAGTTTCGTGTCAACCCGTTTTTTGACTAATTCATTTCCATGTCAGGTTTGGGTTGTATCATTTTTTTTCGTGTAGCTCGTGTTTCGTGTAGACCAATTTTGGTCAAATGTGTTTGGCAAATATATTTTTACAATTTTCGTAATTGGTTTTCGTTTTCAATTTATTCAATTCCTTCTTTGTTTTGATACAAAATTCGTAAACGATTTTCGTTTATATTTTAATTTCAATATTCAATGTTCATTTCGATTGTACTCGAACTTTAAATTTGGTGTTTGTTTCTGTTTGATTTGATTTTTGATTTTACTCTTTTATTCAACTTATATAAATGAATATAATAAGAAATGTGACGTGCAACCATTTTATCAAGTACCAATAAACAATATCATTAAACAACCGAATAATTTAAAATAACGCATCATTAAATACAATTATAAAGCGAATTCAAAATACTAAAGTTTCACTAATCAAATAGTCAAATGTTAAATTACCAAAACCAGATAATCAAAATAACAAATACTATTATCTTAAATCTTTTATTGTTTATTTTAAGTTATTAACGTTCAAGAGTTTCATACTTTTGTTCGCCGGATTTTATTACCATAAGATGTTACTCCCTTGTTTGCATTCACAATCCTCTTTTCATAATTTTAAATTTGAAATATTAAACAAATGTTTATAAGTTTACAGTTTTACCCTTAAAATGGTCATATGGGTCACTTTTAGGTTATCCCTAATCCGATCCAATTATTTTCATGTTTACTTGTTTCTAGGAATGGCAACGGGGAGGATTCGGGGCGGGGATTGGTCCCCCCGTCCCCGCTTAAAAACGGCGGGGATTTAAACGGGGATCCCAGTCGGGTAACCGAGGAAAACCGCGGGGAAACGGGTATCCCCGTTTAATATAAACATGTGATTAAATAAGTAATTTTCTCCGTAGAGATGCCCGTTAAACTAAATCTATGATTTTTCACTATAGTTATCGTCATTGTTAAGATTTTTACCACGAGTTTTACAAAACAATTATACTAAATTACACGACATTATCGAATACAAACATATCTGAACCGAAATTAAAGACTTAAAGAATTTAAATGCATGCACAATATCAAAACCAAATAATTCAAATAAAGACAACGATTAAAATTAGGTTGTGTGAAAGTGTATAAAGATTTGTATATTTAATATTTAAAATTAATTTTATGTATACTAATATATATATATATATAATATTAAATTATAATCGGGTATGTCGGGTAATCGGGGCGGGGATCATCAAACCCGTCCCCGTTTAAATAATCGAGTTTTCCCATCCCCGTCCCGTTTATATCGGTTTTCGGTTTTCCCCATCAATTTCAGTTTTTTTTTGCCATCCCTACTTGTTTCTGACCCATTTCTTATTGGTATCGAAACAAAAATTGTCAACCTTAAAGACTAGTCAACCTTAAAACTTTTCCATAAATCAGTATGGACTGGTGTTTTTGTTCGTGCCTAATTTACAGTTTATCAACATCTTGGGCCCATCAATGACAATTGGGCCTTTATTGTGTGTATTTTTCATCTTTTTAAGTTTAGTACTTTAGTTACTGAAACTCTTTTATAACATTTTAATCCTTAATATTGTTAATTTAAGATGGTGTTAGCTTAATATCCGGTGTATAAACACGAAAGATTGTTAACGTTAATTTTAAACATTTATGATGTGAAACTTAAATATATAATAAATTCATATATCGATAACAAATCAAGAAACATTTATGAAAATCAAAAAAGAAAAAAAGAAAAATGATATACACACATATTTGCACCGATTATTATTAGTGGAATTAGGAATTGATACGGGATCCGATTGTTACTGATGAAAATTACCAACAGATTTGCGATAATAGTTGAATCATGAATTACAGTTTCGTTGAAGAATACTTTTGAATGCCATAGGATCCAATTAAAAAAACGGGTAACCCGTTTCTACTCAAAATCCGCACTCAACTAAAAATTCACAACTTAAGACTTTTAAATGTAAGAAACTTTTCGTTTGTTAGCCAATTTAGGAAATAAAGGGATGATTAGTGAAAAGCAATTTGAAAATCGAATGATAACCTTATAGCTTATTTTCTTTTAATATATATTAAAGATTAAAAATAAATATAACCTGCTACCACCGGATTAAATGGTAAACTGTTGTTTAATAACCTTTTTTACCCTAATTTCCTTTCTTTACATACGAAAAACACAAATGGTGTACATATTTAATGTTTCGAATTAAAGTATAGTATACAAATAAGTAAGTATTTATAAGCGTAGATGAATGAAATATTCGATGAAGAGTATGTATGCATGCATGTATGTATGTCGACGAATTTTGTATTTTAGTATATATTTTTAATTTACAACTAAAATTATGATAAAATATATTTTCAAGTTATATAAATTGTAATTTAGATCAATTAATAAAAAAGATGGATGGTTCACCAACTAAATAAACAATGTAAAAATCACATATATAACACACACATGCATGGCAACATAACTTTATTAAACAAAAAATTGTATCTATAACACAACTATATGATACAAATTATAAAAAAAAAACTCTAATAATAAAGTGGATCTAGACATAGCTCAAAGTGTTTTTACATCAACAATCACTACCAAAAAAAAAATCTTTTCAAATTCCTCAAATAAAAATGACTCTAAGTATTTAAAAAAAAACAGGTTAAAGGTTCTTAAACCCATTTTCTATTTTTAAAAGGAAAAATTGCCGAGAAAGGTAACCCAGATATCGAAAATTGCCAATAAAAGTAACGTCCAATTTTTTTGGCCGAGAAAAGATTATAAATTTCAATTTGTAATAAAAAATGGTATAATGAACTTTAAGACCTTACAAAAAAGGATTATAAATTTCAATTTATAACCAAACCTTCCATATTTTAAAAAAATCAAGTCAATACATATTAACTTAATTATTAGAAAATATTTTCATAACCAAACCATTAATTTTAAATATTCTATCATGTAATAAATATTTTAACGTAATTATCAGAAAATGTGTATAAGAAGAACTCATAAACCCGAATAACCTATAATTATAATTTATAAACATACATTTTTAATTTTTTTAAATAGCTCACATAATCAATATTTTAGATCAGCTTACTCTATTTTCTTAATCTTGTTATTTTATATTGTTTCTAATTACTAATTTATAATCTGTCTTTTCATGCAATTTACCTGTTGTATAATTAGAGACCTTTTTTCTTATTTTATTGTTCTCAAAATTTATTTTAAAAATAATAAGAGTTGATTGAGATTAGAAAAATAAAGAAAAAGACATGTTAGCAAAGGAAAATTATTCGTTGTAATCTTATTACGTGAATACTGAAAATAAACAAGTTATCGAATAAAAATTATCCAATACCGCCATTTTACGCGAAAACCATGCTATTATTACTATAAATATATGTGTGTATGTGTCTCTGTGTGTATATATGTGTGTGTGTATATATATATGTATATATATATATCGATATAGATATATAAAAGATTGTAATGTGTAGAATCTAATTGCAAATAAAAGGTCAGCCACTTAGGTTGTAGCATAGTGGTAAGCATTTAGGTGCTTTAGTGTGGTATTTGCCCATTAATTAAAGATCATGGGTTGAAGTCTTGTTAAGGACAAATTAGAGTAAATTTAGAAGCCGTTCAAAAAAGGTTAAAACATAGTTAAAAAGTGACAAAGAAGAAATCTGAGGGGTTGGAGATGTAAAGTTGAATGTTTCGAGATTATAGATGCGAGAAGGTTAAAGGAGGCCGTTTATGCAATTATGTAGATGCAATTTTATAAAAAAATATAACTACAAATTAGACTTATTTTTTATAACCTCTAAGACATTTTTATAAAAAATATCAACTTCTCGTATACGTTTTTATAACCTCTAAGACATTTTGTTTTGTTTTTTATATTCTATCATTTAAAAAAAATCATAAAACTTCACGAAATATTCTAATTTTATTCTTTTAATATCAAGACATGTGTCAAAACTAATAAAAGATATGAAAAAAACAAAATAGTGAATTACACATATAAACTTTTAATAAATTAAATAATAAAATAGAAGAAAATAATAAGAATATATAAAAAATTTCAACAAATAAATAGACCTTAACCAAGTGTGCCCTTGTAGATACGATACTTTATTGTCATCTTTCATCAATAGTTGATGACTTGTTGGGATTCAAAAGGTATAATGCCTTTCTTCCATATTCCTAGTTACAATGAATAGCCCCACATTGTTTTAGTAGGCCAAAAAAATGGGGAATTTATAAAATAAAGTATATAATAAAATTCGTTTATACATAATAGGTATAAATATTTAACAATATATGATATAAGTTGATAATGTATAAATTATTGTGTATAGAGAATTTTTGTTGTGAACGAATTATCACATTTATAAAAGAGTGATGATAGATATGTTTAACGGAAATAGTTGGTAGCTAGTAGCTGAAGCTGGAAGCTGTATATTTTAGTTATATATGTGTTTAGAAAACTAACCGGTAGTTGTAACTAAATAGTGTAATGATAAAAAAAAGGACAAATCATAAAAATAAGAGGAGTTATAAAACAATTAAAGAAGGTATTTAGGTAGTTTGGTATATAAAAAGCTTTCAACTAGTTTTAAAGCTACTTCAAGAAGCTTTTGTTAAAAAAAAACTTCCAGTTTTTTCATCTGAACATGACTTGTAGCGTTTTCTTTCAAAACAAAAAGTTAACGTCTCCAAAAAAACTCTAATAAGCTACGTGCCAAACACACTTGATTTGAGTATAATTTTTTAGCATACACTACTAAACGTATGGTTGTTTAAATCATTATATTCTTAAATTTCTGAATAAAATTAAAAAATTGTTGGTTGATAGAGACGTAAAAATCCTAACAGCTATGTATAACAAAAAGTGGTTACGCATAAATTATCAAGTCTAAGATGATCGTTATACGCATAACCATTTGGTATGAAAATTGGGTCGATCTAGGTATGGCCCAAGCTAGCTATTTAATAATGGGATTATATTATTTTCAAAATAAAAGAAAAATAGCGGTCAATTCTTAATTAATTAATAAATAAAATCAAGAATCTTCAAGATATTACTTTATTAAAGAAGCAGCCATGAACTAAAAGCCTTGGACAAAGTTGAAAAGCCTTAATTTCCTTTCATAATTTATTTTATGATTTTTGTATTAATAGAAATACTCTTACCTCTTTAACTTATTATATACAGAAAATAATTTTAATTAAAATAAAAAAAACTAACCAATTTTTACGAGTTAACGAATTAATTCATTTCATAATTAGATCCTTTTATCAGGTAATGGGAATACGGTAAGGATAAAATAAATGGAAAAATGATACATAATGTTAACATCACCTATTAAAAGTAATGTTACACTTACAAATTAGTTTAATGAGTAGTTATGAAAATAATTAAACCACCCTTTATTAAAATGGTTTGTGAGGTAACATCATCTAAAATATGTGATATTAACCTTACGGATCATTTTCCCTTAATAAATTAAGTCAAAATCAAATATCATCCTATTTGATTCTTTTTTTTTGAAAAACATAACACACGACATCCTAATCTACATCTTTAATCTAGAACGGGACTAGAACTTATAATCACGAAAAACGTCTTTTTAACATCTTGATACCGATGGACTACCAAGAGAAGAGCTTTGATTGGTAAATTGCTTATTATGCAGGTAATTATCCTTGTAGTGCTAATATATTATTTCATCTTTTAAGTAATAGATAGAAACTTTATTTATTTTTCTTCTATTTTGGTTTGTATGTTTGTAATGTACATAAATTCATTGCTTGTAGAAGTTGGAATTTTGTAGAGTTAGCTCTACTATTATAATGAAGGAATACCTAACTTTTCTAATGGCTCTATTGTCAAAGCATTCATTTAATGAATAATAATAATAAAATTTCCAAGATGACAATAATTTCGTCCCAAATGCATAGTTAAATGGTTTGATAATTGAATGAGCTATTTTTTTTATCATTGTTTAGAATGGTTTTACATATCGATTGGCTTTGTAAAGTGTTAGCTAGCTCTATTTATGTTTTGGCACGTCGATGGATACGGTTTGGTCTTGGAAATGGCTAATAGAATACCGGTTAAGTTGTGTACGTTTGAGCAAAAGGTTTGACTCCTCCATGTATTATGAATAGTTCTCTCTATTTACCCATTTTTATTAAGGTGAAATAATACATATAACTAACATCACTTAAGTTAAGTAACGTTGCTCTCACATACAGTTAGTTGGTATAATTCTTGTGAGGATTTCATTATCTACAAATGATATATATACAAAGAATGCGGGCCGAACATGGGTTGCATCCTAAACTACAAATATATAAAACGTAATATACATTAATATTGTGCCGGATAGGGATAGCACAATCAAACTAGATCTAAAAGCAGTATATAATGATGAAGGAATCCCTTTGTGAAAATATCGATGTATTGTACTAATGATAGGACATGTAGAACACGAACTTGACACATAGCAACATTTCTCTAACAAAATGCATATCGAACTCAATATGTTTTATGTGCTGATGTTGAACCTAATTAGGTTATATTCATTAGTAATTGGAGGGTTATATTCATCATGTATAGCTTTGGTCCAATTACGTTCGACTAGTGCTTTAATGTGTGATTGTGGAACAGGGACTCCGGTAGTGGTGTGTAGGTTTTATTTTTTAAATTGGTTTGGTAATTCCACTTTAGCATGGTTGACCATGAGATAAGTAGACTGAGATGGGGTTGGAGGTGAGGTGGAGGGGGTGGATTTGGCGAAACAGGGGTGTGTGGGAAAGGAGTAGGTGCATATGTTTCAAGAAGCTGACAAAATATAGGAGATGGGGATGAGAAATCACCAAGAATATGAGGGATGAGTGGATAGCATCATTGTGTCAAATGGGAATACATTCTCATCAAACACAATATGAGTCTAGTAGGCTTTGACCAAGACAATGGTCGAGGTGGTGAGATTAATAGCATGGCCGATCAATGTAGATCTAAAAAAATATACGAGAAAGACAGCTTCTCCGACAATGATTGTGGAGACACGTATAGTCTCGTTCCCTGTTGGTTGGAGGCGAATATTTTCGGGTGGTGTCGGAATCTTACAACCAAATGGTTGGAGTAGTTGCTTTGTGTTGAAATGGCACAGGAAGATGATTTTTGAAGACATTAGTTAGAGAGTGTGTATGTGTGTTTCTAGAGAGATAATGCAAAGAGATAGAGGGTGGCAAGAAATTTTCTTTTTATTTTTTTTAAGAAGAGTATGTGGCTCTAATACCATATTAGTTGGTATAATTCCTATAAGGATTTCATTAAACGCAAATGATATATATACAAACAATACGGACTTAACATGGGCCGTATCCTAAACTACAAATATACGGTACATAATATACATCAATACATATCACTTAGATGAATAGTATTAAGGGTATTTTGTTGTTTTAGCTATTTAAGTAATATATAAGAGCAACATAACCTAACTTATATAATTTTAGTTACATATATTATTTCTCCTATTAAAGTATTACTTTATCTAAACAATAAAACAAAAGAGGCATGTACTTAATGCATCTTGTTAGTCCTAGACATAGTTCATAAGCTACATTGTGTCTAGAAACAAACCTAATAAACATTCTAAGCATATTGGATGAAAAGTATTTTCACAAGGCGACTATGATTCATTGATTCAAGCATCAACCCTACATACGTTCGAAAGAAAATATGAGGCTTATAATTATTTTAATACAATAAATTTTAACTATAGAAAATATAGACATTCAGTCATGAAGAGGCTCTTGAAACTAAATAGTAGCTTCAACTATCACATGAACTATTTTTGAAGAAAAAAAGAGATTGCAATCAGGGTTTAGGGTATTAGGAATAACACTTCCCATTTGATTCGTACTATCCATCCTTATCCCCGTCTTCATCCTTGATGGAGGTTAGAATTGCATCCTCTGTCCTCAATGAGTTTCGAGGATCCCTGTGAGGAATCAGTGTCTGCAAAAATGTGTCTTTATTTGTACACATGATAATCATCATATAGATATTGAAATTAGAAGTCCAAACTTATTCTTCAAATGTTTCACATAAACAATGATCAATAGAGTATTTAATTGTTCCGTAAAATAGATAATGTAATTAATCATAGACATAATATACATATTAATCATTCTATGGTAAAGAAAATGCAATGAATCAAAGACATAACTTTTTCACCATACATATACATGAAGCTATCATGCAAAAGGTTTCAGTTTAATACATTTATATATGATCCATAAGGCATGAAACTATAACATATATTCAAGTAAGAAACAATATATATACGAATATCATGTAAGAAGCTTGATTTTGATACAAACACATACCCATACAAGATATATGATTTTAATGTGCACGCGTGCACACACACACAACTCGGGTTCGAGGAATCCTCCTCCCTATTTCCATTATTGGTCAACTCAAAGATTCTCTGGTCAAACCGGGTTCATATATTGATTTTTCCATCGGGACGAGTTCTTTTATCATACATATGGAAATAAAGATAAACATACATATCATGCGTTTATCTTGGTATACGAATAATAGAAAAAGTTTGCTAGACTATAAATACATTACAAGCTCTATAGATGGAAAACACAAAAAGTATGAGTAAAAGTAACATTGATAAGGGTTGAATTTGTTCCTCATGAGACAAAAAAGTAGTTAGATTGAAGTTAAAATAAGCATACATGTAAAAAAGTTCGTTAAAGGGTCGTCAACAAAATATTAAAATAATGATACACTTAGTGACCGACCTTGTTGATAAACTTTATCAAGAAAACATATTTTGACCAAAAAATCATGAAATTAACTCATTCACTTTGAAGGAAAAGATCAAATGTACTTTAAATAATGTAAAGAAATATGCAACCATAAATTAAGAAGATTGATGCCAATTCATTGAGCCAACCAAACTAGGTTCCATCAAAGAAACATGACTTTTACCCAACTTTTGCTTTGTGTATATGAAATTAATTAAATAAATATTTAATTAAGAAAAAGGTTTCTTTTTCGTAAACGGCCCATGTGGGTTGGGGGGCCATTGAAAATTATCAAATGGACTCCACAAAAATATTGCTTTAGTTTCTTAATTAATTGCTTGTACACCTTTCAACTGTAAATAACAATTATGAATTATTGGCTTATGGCCTCACCAAACAAGAGTTTTTTGTTTTGTACTTGGGACCCCTTCCATTCCCCCCAATCCCTATAGCTAATTTTACTACCAACTCTATTGTTGATACTTGTACATCAATTGTGACTAGAATAATCTTCATCTAGCTTGTCAATCTTGATTTAATTAAAACAAAATCAAAATGACTTGAAGAATTGGTTTCTTTAATTTCCTTCCTCAATCCAAGAATCATCAAATCATCCTTAGAAGAAGAAAAAAAAAGAAAAAAAACACGGTAACATTTGAGGTATTTATCATGATTTACAAAGATTAAGATTCGAGTTTAATTACTCTTGAGCATGTAGAACATTATGTGATTTTAACCATCTTTATCATACTTGAGATGCTCACCTCCTGAACTAGAAACATATGAATGATAAGCCTAGAAAGAGTTGAGGAAGGGATACCAAAGATGGATGTGTATTTGGTGCAACAAATTGTCAATGTTTGATGAGTTGTATAAAGTAGGAGAGAATTGAATTGAATTGAGGGGGGGGGGGGGGTGAATTTGTTGTGTTTGCTTTTATAAAGGGTAATTAAGTAATATATATATATATATATTTATATATATATTTTTTAAAATAAATAATAATTATTAATTATGATCCAAAAGGAGCCCTATGAGGAATCCCCTTTCTTCTCCTTGTGGAGGAAGTTAAAGGAGGTGGAGGAGGTGTGGGCGGGTAAATGTCTTGTTGTGAGCCTTCACGCAATTCTTCTTCCTCCCTTCTTGTTGATGATGATGAAATCACTCTTGTTGTTGATGATGATATTTCCTCTAACATAAAGCTTGTGTTTCCATTTCTTTTTATTCCTACAAGCTTTTTTTACAAAATACAAAATATATAAAATAAATTAATTAATAATTAAATACATTCCATCGACTTATAAATAACATGAATTTTATTTTATTTTTATTTTTATTTTATTTTTGTCAATTTTTGTAAATTCTAGAAAGGTCGATTGTCCATCGATCATGATGGTGATTGGCATTATGTTATCATTAATGTAGATTGTGAACAAACAATGACATAAAAGTAATAATACAAACACACGTGATTGATCTTGTAAAAAAAATTATGCTACTAAACTATAGTTACAAACACTTACATGTATATTATTTCTCTTATCTGTCCTTTTTTGATTTAGGATAAACTTTATTAAAATGTATCCAACTTATCGTATTTTGCTACTGTATGTATTAGATTTTAAAAACTTTGATTGTGCGAATCAATCATTTAATTTGTTGTTATCTGTGTGAATTAAACTTTCTATTGTATGTATTAAACTTATAAATTTTATTCTTTTTATGTAACGACAGTACATACAATAGCAAAATATGAAAATTTAAATATATTTTGATTAACTAAACCTTTTACGATTATATTTTCATCTTTATTTTCCATCACACTAAATAAATGGTACATGGAATCAATTAAAAAGTACCTTTGTTATAAATAAAATAAATAATATACTATATTGTATTTAAAGACATAACATTGTTTAAATGTGTTACAAAATTGAAATAGCACCTCTTGTATATATCACCATCTTTTTGTCATAAACAATGATGAATATATTTGGTTAGTAATGATATCAATAAATGAAGGGTAAATTGCCCAAAAGTAATATAACACATAGTTTTTTCATAGTAAATGAATGTAAACTTATTGAAATTCAAAATTATATTTTATAACAAATTAAAAAAAATCCTCCTCGATAAAATATAACACGTTATGTATATTAACAAATATTATCTTCTTCAGCAATTTACCGATCAACAGACTTTGAAAAAAAGGGCTACATTGTTGTTATAAATAAAGTTAATTTCGAATTTTTAATAATCATTTTTTTTAAAATTTATTGTACAAGTCACATAAATAACCATCTTACATTTTATTGATTCTAGAAAATTAATTATATTTAGAAAGACCCAAGAAAGCATGTCCAAAAGAGGCAAAACATTTACTCTTATTTTATTAAAAAATAATAATATACATATACATTATACATTATATGATTATATCTATATAACATTATATTCACTTGATTACATATAACATATTATTGGTGGATGATGGGTGGGTTTTAAAATTCTTTTTTTAATTTCTTTTAATATGTAAATGATGTGCATGATGAGGTCATAAGCATATGGTACATGCCAATTCATATGGGTGAGTTGTATTGTCAACATTGTGAAGCAAAGGCAACACTTAAAAAGTAAAATTAGGTATTAATTAAATATTAATTAAGACTAATTAATGAAAGGAGATTTTTCTAACCTTACAGCCTAGTGAACAAAATCGCAGTGCATCCAATAAGCTTCTTCCACAAATTTCACAAATGTGAGATACTGCTTTCCCTGATTTCGGTTGTGGCCTTTCGTTTAGAAATAAAACTCTGGCACTGTTTATGACGTATGTTTGAACTCCATTGATGTTCAGCACTTTCTCGATCTCGGAAACCCTCACAACATCATGATATGATGATCTTCTGATCTGCATTTCATCATTCGTCGGTCAATTTTATGAAATTTGATACAGAATTTGTAAGATTATTGACGGAAATTGAGGAAGGATTGATTTCAAGTGTTTGTGAAATCAATGGAGTCCGACATTACTGCATTGCAAGTACGGCCGATCAGAGGTTGAGATTGCCGGTTATGAATGTGAAATTCGAACACACACACACACAGACAGACAGAGAGAAAACACACAGTAATGAATGAATGAATTAATTAATTAACATGAATAATTTTATATAAAATTATTAAAATTGTATGAGAATTGAGAAAGGATTAAAGCAAATTAGAATGTTGAATTTATAAAAAGTTATCAAAAAGTTTTTATAAAATTTCGAGAAAAATGTTGGAAAAGGAAGAAGATGGAAGAATTTTTGATAATGTAAATGCATAATCTTATATTAATTTCAAGTATTCATGAAATCAATGGAGTCGGACATTACTGCATTGTAAGTACAACCGATCAGAGCATGAGATTTTCTGTTATAAATGTGAAATTCGAAAACACAGAGAGAGAGAGAGAGAGAGAGAGAGAGAGAGAGCACACAGTAATTAATTAACCTGAATAACTTGATGATCTTTATGGCGGGAAGATCTGCAGTAAAAGCAGAAGGCATCGCAATTGCAATCCAAACAATACATATTGCATTCACTTCTCGCGGCGGCACCGTGCGTCCGGCAAACGGAGAAGAATGCGGTTCCGAGAAGCTTCTCCAGCCATGGCGGCACCAATTGCTGCTGCATTTCGCAAGGCTTAATTAGAGTTAAAGCTGAATCAATTCAATTCATCGATCGGCACCAAGAACACGTACAGAAAACACATAGTAAAACACACATACAGACGTATACGACACGGTTGATCGATCAATTTGACATATGTATATATGATTAAACACTTGAATTTACCATTGGGAATGTGAATCAATGTGTAACGTTTGAGATTGAACGCGATTGCCGATGGTTTGTAGTTGCCGATGAGAAGAATTTGCAGAGGGAGTTCTTGAGAGAGAAAAAAGTTGTAGAGAGAGAAAGAAAGAGAGAGAGAAGAGAGAGAGGAGGTGAAAACAATTTTGAGCTTAGAATTCATCAACATAACAACGCCTGAGCTAAGGGACAAAAGCAAGCATTGTTAAAAAGGAATAAATATTATTCTGGTCCTCAGACTATACTTTAATGACACTTTCGGTCCCTGTATTATCTTGTTAACTTTTTGCCATAATTACACTAGTTTAAATGCTTATATAGATATATGGATAGCCATAATTATTTATGTTAAAGTATTATTTTATATATGTTTTGTTAAATATATGATTGTTTTTATGAACAAAAAAATAACTCAATCTGAAACTTTCTTAAAAATTAAAAGGCAAATTGCATTAAAATACAATAAACTTTGTCTTAGTTACCATTATATACAATCAACTTTATTTTTTTAAAAGTAATACAACCAACTTTTATAATTATTACATTGAATGCATCTTGTTGTATTCTATGAAAGTTAAGACAAAGTTTATTGTATACAATAGTAACTAAACAACAGACACATAAAAAAGTTGTTTCCATACAAAGAGAAAATTATGAAAGTTAATTGTATTATTTTTAAAAATTTAAAGTTGATTGTATACAAAGGTAACTAAGACAAAGTTCATTGCATTTAATTTCATACAATTTGCCCTAAAATTATTTTATAATAGTTCAGTCGACAAAGAAAAGTAAATGCTGATAACTTTATAAATGAATTAAAATTTGATTACGTTGAGGGTTCAAGAGGACAAAGTGTTGATTAAGATGTGTGTTTATGTGTTTGTCATTCAAAAAAAAAATTAGTTACGATAAGATTTGAATTATATAATAAAGGGCAAAATGCATGTAAATACAATTAACTTTGTCTTAATTATCGTTGTATACAATCAACTTTAAATTCTTAAAAATAATACAACCAACTTTCATAATTCGCTCATTGTATGCAAACAACTTTTTTCTGTGTCTATTATTTAGTTGCCATTGTATACAATGACCTTTTCTATAATTTTCATTGTATACAACAACTTGCATACAATGGGAGATTTATAAAAGTTCATTATATTATTTTTTAAAAAATAAAGTTGATTATATACAATGATAATTAAGACAAAGTTCTTTGTATTTTCATGCAATTTACCCTATAATAAATATAGATAAAGATAGAGAATTTAAATTTGTATGAATATTTTATTATTGATGTAACATAATATTTAATGGATTTTTTCCTAAATTAATATAGTTAGTAAGAAATTTGAATTAGAGAAATAGTTTAAGACAAATTAAATTAATTTAAAGTTAAAATTTAGTTTCAACTTTGACAATTTAAAGTTAAAGTTAAGTTTTAAATTTGACCATTCAAAATTATGATTGAGTTTCAGTTTTAATCAAAATGAATATTTAAAATTTAATCTTGAATAAATAAATAATTAGGATTCTCTGATTAAATTAATAAAGCTTAATGTTATATTTATAATAAAAAGAATATTCATCCAAAATCTAAATTCATGTTTAAATTATAAAATTATTCTTTATCTGTATTTGAATTGGGTTAAGATCCTCTTATGTTTGGGTCAAATATGAATCATCATATTCTCTCACAAACATGAGAGTGGGTCCCTTAATTTAGTCAAAAAGGGGTCCCCTTTGTAGGGTCTACTCTCATGTTTGTGAGAGAACATGATCAATCATGTTTGACCTAAACATGAGAGGATCCTAACCAATTTGAATTTGACTAACCTATAAGATTATAAAGATATATAAAAAGTAGTTAAATTATTCTTATTTACAAATCTACCATGAACAAAATATTTTCATGATATATAGTTTGAATTAAGAATGTGTTTAGTTGGATGGAATGAATGATTAGGGAATGAATGGACAAGGTAATAGAATAGGTGATGGAATTGAATAATCCATTGTATTTTACTATCATATTTGTTTTACATATGTAATGAAATGGGTCATTCAATTAAATTATCTTTATACACATGATACAATTTTTATTAGAATAATAATTACATACGGCATCTTTAGAGAAATAGAAAAAATTTCTTTTATTTATATATTTTTATTTGAAAATAATATTTTCTTTATCAAGTTTTCATAATTTATACACACATTTCTAAATGTATAGTTTACTTTTACTTAGTTAATAATTTAATAAAAGTATGTAGACCAATATTTTATTAGATAGAAAGATTAAACATAAAAAGATTTTAAAAAACTTAGTTAAGATCATTATAGAAAATATCAATTTTAGTAAATTTTATAAATGTCTAAAAAATATTTTTATTAAGTTTAGTAAAAAGCCTTAAAAAATTAGTTTAATTAAAGCTTATTTATACCTATATTTGTTCATGTTGTGCAAATGATGTTAGACGAAAATTGGAACAAAAACGAATAAAGAAAGATGAAAATGTGTGCGGAATAAGAAAACAAGACATACCCCTTATACACATTCACTATTTTTGTCATATCTATTTCACACAGACTCGGATTGGGGTGATTTAAGTGGTCACATAAAGTAGAATAAAAGGAATACAACTTAATATAGAGCAAAAATTATAATAATTTAAAGGAGAAAATTTGTGTGTGTTCTTTAAGCATGGTCGTGTGCATCAGCAAATTTTTATTTAAACTTAAAGTAGACTTAATTTTAGGATCATCTTGATTCTATACTAAGGGATGACTTAGGTTGCCTCTAGTGCACCCCAAGTCTATTTTTGAGTGTTTTAGAGATGGAGAAACTTTGAGAACCGAATTCCTTTGCCTCAATAGATTTAGCTACGCATATTCTTCTTTGATGGGCACCGAATCACTTTTATCTTTTTATCTTTTCTTATTTTAGGTCTATATATATGTTTTCCATGTCCCATGGGGTGTATTGAGTATAATTTATATATACCTTGTCTAGGATCGAAGACCCGGCTATTGCCTGCGATGCAGTTGCGATTTCCTTTTTGTACAAGTTATGGTGATGGCTTTAATCTTTTAGATACGTGGTTTATGTTATTTGACTAGTAGACATATGTCTATGTATCATTAATTTGTTTTTCTTAATGTTCATTCATATGGTTGATTAATATATTCTTGGTTTTGTATGTTTGTAGAGGTTAAGTGTGGATTTGATGGTCATGCATCTCAATTGGTCTTGTTCTATGGCATGTGTATCTTAGGTATTGAGATTATTACATTTTTTGATAGATGATTGTCTAGAACTAGTACTTAATGTTATGTGACTTAGACCTCACGATCATGAATGAGATCAAGCTTGAAAATTGGATTATATGGTTGGATGTAACACATTACTAATTGACCATGAGAATTGTGGGATTAATTGATGACTATAGCTCTCACGAGAGAGTAGCCAGGATAACAAATCTGTGTGCATATTAATGTCATATCTAATTAGGGTTTAAGACATAATTGATTGAACGAGCTGCAATTGTGAGTGTTTGTCTGCTTGGTTAACAATAATATTAGTTTAGTTTCTATGTGATGTCAAATTGTTTTTGAGTAATCATGTGAGTATTTTGATTGTGAGTTGGTTTAGATTACAACTTTATTTATGACATTGAGTGTTTTCTTGATTGGATCTTTTTGGTTATTAGAGACCTTGAACACTTAATTGGATTATTGATAATTTGGTAATCATAGTAAGTTTAGTAGATGATTTGATCACCTCACGAATTTAGGTGTGTAAATGTATTACGAATAAAATTGATTACATAGTTTCTAATTCATCACGGTTGACCATTTTTAGTGATTGTTAACTAGATACCAAGATAACCTATGATCGTTGGGGCTTGAGTGTCCGTTTTCTGAAACTGATTAATATATTCTTTTAGATGTTTAGAGATGTGGTTTTTATGTTGCATAGTTATTAGGTTAAATTTTATTTATTTGCTTTATGATTATTTTTTGTTTCTTAGTTTATAATTATTCTATCCAAAACATGTTTTTAGGTTGGTTGTTAATCGAGTTTGTTTTCGAATATACACCATTCTTTTGGATTGTCCTGTTCTTGCCAATATTATACTATACAAGATAGCTGCAAACCACTGTTTTTATGTGTTGCTTAGTGCTTATAGTATTAGTTTGAATCGACTTCTTAAATAATTTTGATCTAATATGTTACAAAATTCGTGAAATTATGACAACACAGATTAGGCCTGCACTCCCAAAATTTCATCAATACTCACCAACTTGAACGTCAAGAACAAGGGGAACTTGAAAATGAGACCTCCAAAAACCAATTTCGTTTTCATCATTAACAACATGCAAAAGTCAAATTGGAACCTCCAAAAAAAACCCTATTATACCTAAAAGTGACCTTATTTTTATTTAGAACCTAATCAAAACCTCTAAATAAAACAAATCTAAAAATACAATAACCTAAAAATTGGAATTTTACAAGAGAGTGGTTGATGCAACATAAATCAAACTTGTGCAAGGGGAGTGAGGGAGTAGTTAGAGAATGAGAGGGAAGGGAGTGACGATGGTAATCTTGTTTTGGGGCTCTAGTACAAAGTAATCTAATTAAAACAATTAGAATATTAAATACAAGAAAAAACTATATTTTTAATTAGGAGAAAATTTATAGAATAACAACCAAATTTAAAAAGTGTTCTATTAAGTTCACTCACTCCTTTATTTCACGTTATGAAATAATTCATGGATGACCTTGATAAGACACTTTTCAAACTTAATCACTATTATGTGACATGAACCCTTTTAATTAAATAAAAAAATGGGTTATGCAAGTTTTACGTAAAATTTTATATTATATGGTAATATTTCAAAATTTCTTGATATAGAAAAAGTGTAATACTGAAAGTTTGTTATATAAAATGACAATCTAGCTAAACTTTATAATATTTTAAAGGTATTTTCTCTTTTTTAAACAATACATGTGGTAATAATACAGTTAGGCCCCATTTGATTCGTAAAATAAAATGAAAATGAATTAGAATTTGATTTAAGAATTGGGGAGAGGAAAAATACTATTGCCCCAAAGAAACTTGGTGGTCTTAGCATTGAATCAATAAAAACAACAAACATTCTCTTTAGATTAAATGGTGGTGGCAATTGAAATTGAATGAAAGTGATTTATGGGCTAGATTGATAAAAGCTATTCATGGTGTATTCGGGAGGAATTCTACTACTGGCAAAAATTCAAACGAGAACTGTTTTTCGTACGAGAACTGCAATAACCAATCTTAGCCGTCCAATTCCCCTTCTTTAATTAGATAGGCGAATTCCTTACATGCACTCTACCACACTCAATCCCCTCACACTCTTCATCCATGAATTCCATTATCCAAAATGAATGGCCGAGATTGGTTCTCGCAGTTCTCGTACGAAAAACAGTTCTCGTTTGAATCCTCCCCTTCTACTACTTTAGCTAATCCAAGAAGATCGGGTATTTGGTTGAATATTGCCAGGGGAATCACTTTCATCTATCAACTTAAATTTGGATGATTTTTTCATCCGTAAAGTTGGAGATGGCAATAATACACTTTTTTTGGCATGATCGTTGCAGCCTTCCTTTGAAATCAATTTTCCCTGACTTGTTTAATTTAGAAGCTAAAAAGAACGTTTAATAGCCATGAGATTTTCTCACAGAAATGTAGTTCGAGCTGTGTGGAATTGGGACCGGACAAACGAACACGTGGCAACAGTTCGTCTGTAAATCGTCGTTGATTTATGTCTATAAATCGTCGTGATAAATCGTCTGAAAATCGTCGTTGATTAATGTCTGTATTCCGTCGCTATAATTAAATTCGTAATAACAAATTAAAAGCAACAAACGTCGGTAATACATCATTGTTTTTCGTCGCCAATTCATTTAATATATTATCAATAAAAGATAATAATAATTATCATGATGAAATATTGAATTGGGGCAAGCTTCCTCCATGGTACAACTCATTGAAGACTTTGTGATTCATGTTTAATCAAAAAAGAAAAAATATTTTTGGAGGCAGCCATAGGAAGTATGCTTTGGAGCATTTGGAAGGTGAGGAACAACATTAGTTTTGATAACAAAAGATTCTTGGTGTTGGATGTAGTTAATGAAATTCATGATAATCTCTTTTCTTGATTAAAATATAGGGTCAAATGTAATTTTTTTTAGAGTGGTTTACTTGGTGTTGTAATCCCTTATGTATGATTTGATTATTTGTAATCTTGATCTAGCGTCTTGCTAGAATCTTAATAAAATTTTCGAGTTCACTAATCGGCGAGATGGCCATATATGCCAAAGCTCTTGGCTAGTGTACTCTTTATTGTTGTTAAAAAATTAAAGACAAGCTGAACGAGTGCCTCTTCTCACACTGCCACTTGCTATCTCTCTTCTCATCATCTCAAAAACCCAGATACGAGTGGAAATCATCGAAATCAATGTGTTTATGTGATCGTGGTTTCTAATCACCGGAAAACGGTTAGGGGTACTCGGAGGGATGGTGCTTTGACAGAGGGTGGTCAAACTTGGGTGAAGGGTTTTTGATGGTGGTTGAACTTTGGTGAAGGGTCAGCGATGGTGGTCGAACTCCGGTGAAGGGTCGATGATGGTGGGTGAACCAAGTGACATATCATGATGGTGGAGTATGTGTTTTAAATGGATGATGTGTGTAATAAATGAATTCCACATGAATTATTAAAATTTCACTTGTTTTCTAAAGAAATTGTCAAATCCTTTACTTGTGGAATTGGTAGGATTTCAGAATTCTAATCCAAACATTCCGCGAATCAATTACAACTAAGATTTAGAAATGTTCAATTCCAATTACTTTTTCATTCATTAACTTGCTAATATTTGATATTATTTTATGTTTTAAAATATGGAACTAAATTATTGACATTTTTATAATAATGGAAAGTATGATATTACTTAAGTATACTATTGCTTAAAAATAAATTGATTTCATGGAGTAAGGAAAAGTTGGTTGGTTTGATGGACTTTGAAGAATTGTAAATATAAATAATAATGATATACCAATGAGATTATAATCCAGCGGTATCTAGTATTCTAGATTTCTTACAAGATTGTTGGTTTAAGTCTCATAATGAATAAAAAAATTCATATTTTAGATTAGGTTTAGGAAGTATATGTTCTGATGTTTAATAATAATAATAATAATAATAGTAATAATAATAATAACACATCATCCTAAATAAATTTTTTAACACACAACGAATCTAACACTTTTATAAAGAACAAGCAATAAATTAAGGTTAAAAGCATAATGGAAATATAATTAAGTTAGATTATAAAAAGACATTGAAGCGTTCTTAGTAAAAATTTGACCATATAATAATTAAATTTGATTATAAAAAGACATTGAAGCTTTCTTAGTAAAAATTTGACCATGTGATGCATAGTGGTGAAACAAATTTAATAATAATAATAATAATAATAATAATAATAATAATAATTTTTGAACATGACACCATTCCACTAAAATATATTAACCATCACATTAGAACTAGGTAGGGTTGTAACCATTTAACAATTTTCTTGTTCAAAAGTTATCATTTGAATCTAGGGTTGTAAACAAATCAAACGTTCAGTGAGTTGTTTGTGTACCGTTTGGTGGGAAGTTTGTTTATGTTCGTTCATTCAATAAACAAATGATAACAAACAAAAATCTTTGTTCGTTTAGTTAAATGAACGAACATGAACAAAGGTCTCGTTCGTTCATTTATGTTCATGAACGTTTGTTTATCCGTTCGTTTACATGTATGTATATACGTACACACATATATACTTAGTTAACGTTTGTTTATATCTAATAATGTTGGGTTTGTATTATATTTGTATATGTGTTCGTTCGTTTGTGTTCGTTCGTTTGTGTTCATTTATATTCAGCTAAAGTTAAACGAACGAACATGAACACAAAAATTCGTTTGTTTATCCATTCGTATTCATTTATCTGTTCCGCTAAAGTTAAGCGAATGAATACGAATAAGCCCCCGTAGTGTTCGTTTGGTTCGTTTACAACCCTAAATCTAGGAAACTAAGACTTTGTCACTTGAATCGTCAAACATGTCATGTTGGAGTCGTGTCGTTGTCCTTTCTCATGATATGAGAACTACTGCCTAGCACATTTAAACAAATAACATAAGATATATAACTTAGTGAGAAATATATACTAATATTTGTTACACAATGATATATCATGGTAATTCATACCATATGTCGTATACTTGCCACATCACATAGTCAGATAGTGTGTATATATCAACTTGCCATGGTTGTACATACTGCAATCTGTCTACAAACTTGCCACCTATTAAACCAGATAGTAGCTAACATCTTGCGTCGATAATAAATCATGACCTAACATATTAACAGACTACACATAATAAATTTCAATCACAACTTTGCCTCATTAATATATACCAGTGGGGTACCCGCGCAATGCGACGGCGGCGAATAAAGGGGAGGTTGTGATGAGTTTTATGCAGAATAATCACAAAGAGCTAATATGAGTTTGTGAAAATTCTTTGCGAGATGAAGATAATATAAGTTTGTGAATATTCTTTGTGAGGGCTACTTTGAAATTAAGAATTAAATTGCTAACTCTGTGTTATTTGTCTTTCAATTTGTTGGAAGAGTTTTGTTGAATGGCTGAATCATGAAGTTGCTGATTATATATATGTATATATATGTGTGTGTGTAATGTTTCATAGTTCCAATTATTACGTAATTGAGTTAGAATGTAATGTTTATAAATTTCAACTCTTTGACTCTTTCATTTGTTTGGTGTTTGTGAAATCTCTTGAACTTGATTTATTGAAAACATGAATTTAGGTGATATCATGAATCAAAAGTTAATATTAAAAATATATAATTAGACTTAATTCAGTTATAAGTATGGTGATCTCATGAATCAAAAGTTCATATTAAAATATATGGTTAGAAATAATTCAGTTATAAGTATTGGTTTAAATTCATTAATTGTCGGTTATGTTTTTAATATTTATTTGTTTAAATTCATTAATTGTGAACTTAAAGGATGAGTAAATGAGAGGTATAAAGGAGGGGTATTTTAGTAAATTTACTCTTCTTAAAATTAAGAGTTTTTTAGGTAGTAAATGCATTATATAGGAGTAAGATATATATATATATATATATATATATATATATATATATATATATATATATATATATATAGGCAAAAGTTCAAACGAGAACTGTTTTTCGTATGAGAACCGCGAGAACAAGCTTAGACGTCCAATTCCCCCTCTTTCAATTGGATTGCCAACCCATGAATTTCTTACATGCACCCCGCCACACTCAATCCCTCACGCTCTTTATCCATGAATTCCATTATCCAAAATGAACGATAACTATTTTTCGTACGAGAATTGCGAGAATCAATCTTAGCCGTCCAATTCCTCCTCCTTTAATTGGATTGTCCACTCATGAATTCTTTACATGCACCCTGTCACACTCAATCCTCCCACGCTCTTCATCCATGAATTCCATTATCCAAAATGAATGGCCAAGATTGGTTCTCGCAGTTCTCGTATAAAAAACAGTTCTCGTTTGAACCCTCCTCTATGTGTATATATATATATATATATACACACTAATACACATGATATTATAGCATAATAACTACTAACACTTACATAGTAAAGTCATTATATAAACTCTCACTAGGCACCTACACTTTATTTAAATTATGTGTAGATACTAATTTTAGCTTTTAGAATTACCAAACTACCGTCCCTACCTTCAGTAGACCCTATTCGATCTCCATACGGCATATGGTGAACGTAATTTGTCACTTTATTTAAATTAGGATATTAATAATTTGTGGCAAGTTTGTAGAGACTACTTTAAGTGGAAGCTTTAAATAAGAATGAATATATTAGCAAATTAGGATCTTCATAATTTGTCATTGTTGGGAAATGTCTTGAAAAACTTGAAAGATATTTGGAAACTGAAAAACAAGCTGTAAAAAGAGAGCTTGGCATGCAACAAGGGCACACGCTGTGGGGTGTGCGACGGTGCTCGGCGTGGAGCAGTTGGTTTTGGCCGGACACGTCTTTTGGTCCTTTGTGCGGCGGCTGGGATCTTTTAATTATGGTTAAATATTGTTTCCTAATTAAGGATTAGGGCAACATTAGGGTTTCTTGTTTGGTTATAAATATCTAGCCTAGGGTTCAGTCATATGTACATCATACACAGTCTTAGTTAATAAAGAAGTCTCTGTTCATGCCCGTGGATGTAGATCGTAACCCTAACGACCGAACCATGTTATATCTTGTGTTGTGTTTCTTATCATGATTGTTATCCGCATTTATTCTAACGCTTGTTTTAGTGTCACGATCCTAACAATCATAATGTTGGTACTTTTGTCATTAAAAGTAACATAGATGGTGTTACATCTTTAAAAATGACCATTTGTGCTTTTATATCATTACAAACTCAGTCCTCATGACTTTCTAATAATTAGGCATTTAGTCCTTTAACTTTTTAAAATTTTTTTTACTACATATATTATATTAAGGCTCGTATTCGGGTCATTCGTGTTCGTGGCAGTTTTATGACGACCCCTTTTCGGCCCATTTATTTTCGTGCCAAATTTAGGTCGTGACACCTTATGTGTCGGGTTCGGGCCGTGCTTTGTGTCGACCGGTTTCGGCTAAATATATTAAGCGAGTATTTTTTTGCTCTTCCTTTTTTTAAACGGGTCATAAGGGTCGCTTTCGGGTTGTCAAGTTGATACTAACCCGATGTGTCAACTCGCTTTTGACCCATTTTGGGTTCGTATCGACCTAGAGATTGCCAGCCTTATATTATGGCTAAAGTTAATGTAGACAAAGATAGCTTCCAAATGTTTCACTATGACACATTAAGTATTTTTTTTATAGGCCTACACACTTAACTTACAAAAAACGTGTTATTAGGCTCATTTTGTTAAATTTGACCTACTGTAGCAGGTCACCTTCTTCCCCAACTTTCAAACCTCTAACTTTCAACTAATGCAAAAAGAACGACAAAAAATATCTTGAAATGAGTCGAATCATCCAAAACCAGTAAGAGAATGTTGAATGGTTTAATTTAGGACATACACGAATTTAATTAGCGATTTCTTAGCCTACACTTGATTAGAATTCATGAACTTGGTGCCCATTAAAAGGTAAAAAGATTATCTAAGAAATTTGTAAAAAGCATTAGGCAAAAAGATAAAAAAATAAACTTAGCACAAAAATTGTTTTTTACAACCTTGTTTTTCGAAAAAAAATAGCAATAAATTTTGTGAAATTTTAAACCCGACATTCTCAATGAATACTTGATGAAAATTCATGATTTTTGAGTCTATGACAACGTAATTGAGTTGTGTATCAATCAATGCAAAAAGAACAACAAAATACAAGCTTAAAATGAGTTGAATTATAAAAAACAGTAAGAGAGAGTTCAATGGTTCGGTTTACGGACATATCCAACTTCAATCAACAATTTCTTGGCCCACACTAGATGAAAATTCATGAACTTAGTTTATTTTGAAAGGTAAAAAGATTATCTACAAGGATTTGCAAAAAGAATTAGGCAAAAGGATCAAGAATGAAGCAAAAAACCACATTCAAAATATGCCTTGTTCTTGAACAAGTTGCATGTGAAAATTTGATCATAATGACACATTTTTGTAAACATTAATGTGTATGTCTATAAAAAAATATTGAATATGCCATATTAGAACATTTGGGATACTATATTTGTCCAATAACCTTAGCCCTATATTATCATTGTCTAATACTTATTAAATGGCGGTGGAGGTTCTTAAAAAATCAACATGCTTTATGGGCAAAAACGTTAGCTGCAATTCATGGTGTGTCCGGTAATGACATTTCCTTTCTTGCTCATCCAAAAAAAAAATCAGGAGTATGGCTGAACATGGTCAAAACTGGTTCTTTACTTTCTGAATTTAATATAGACATGGAGGAATTTTTCACAAAGAAAATGGGGAAAGGTGATCTAACTAGGTTCTGGTTAGATAGGTGGTACAGTGCAATCCCTCTTAAAAATATATTCCCAGATTTGTTTATGCTCGAAAGTGATAAAACTTGCAATATTGCCTCTCGTGTTCATTCTAATTCTAGAAATGGGGTGACATGGATTTGGAATTGGCCATCTGTGGATGAATTGATAATATATCTAATTCTCTATTTGTTGGTTATAATTATTAGAATAAATGACTTCCCCCTAAGGTGAACTGCTTCATGTGGAGACTATCTCTCAAGTGTATTCCAACGAGAGTTAATTTGAGTAAAAGGGGAATCGTGTTGCCTATAATACATTGCCCAATCTGCAATGAAGAAGAAGAAACAGAAGATCACATATTCTTCTCATGTTCATCATCAAAGTCTGTGTGGACATGGATTTTTAAATGGTGTGATATCAAATTGGAGAGTTTCAACTTATTGGATCAGGTATTATCCATTGTGGTGAATGAAATAGTCTCTAAAAAGAAGAAAAAGTTTATTAAGGCATTAATTGGTGGGGCAGTTTGGTTCATCTGGAAATCAAGGAACAACGTGGTGTTTAATGGTAAAACATTCTCACCTTTTTTTATATTTGGAGAACTTCAAGCATTTATTTATGCATGGTTGAAATATAGGGGCAAATGTAAGCTTTTAATTTGGTCATTGTGATGTACAAGTGTGCTTTCCTTATTGTAATCATGTATTGTTCAGTTATCTAGCATCTTGCTAGATGTTTTTATTAATAAAATTGGGTCTATTCGGTGAGGGTGATGGTAATGCCGAAGCTCTCTTCAGATAGTCTTTCTTTGCTGTTCAAAAAATAACTTATTATTATATTTTATTCTTACTACTTTTATTTTTTTAAATTTTTGATGTGTATCAACATACTTGTTATCAAATAGCAGCCCTTTAAAGTTATTGTTATAATAAACAACTATATATGGTGCTTACATATCTCCCCCTGCTCTTTCTAACTCCTTTTTGGTGACTTCCACCACCACCGTAACCTACAACAACTATATATGGTGCTTATATATCTCCCCCTGCTCTTTCTAACTCCTTTTTGGTGACTTCCACCACCACCGTAACCTACAACAACACCATTACCTACCACCATCTCTTCACAGATCTCTCTCTCTCCCCCTCTCTTCTCCACTACTACCACCTTCTCATGCCGCTACCAAACACCTCCCCACTAGCACCACCGCCGCTCTTTATCTCTCATCTCTCTTGTGTCTCTCTCTACCTTTACAGATCTATCTTCCCCTCTGTTAAACTGTCACTATCCCTTATATCTCTCACTTGTTCCGCCATCATCACCACCACAATCACTGTCGTGCACCATTGCCATCTCTATCACCATCATCAATTAAATGGACCAATTTTATGGGTTTTGAATATATGTTCATGTGATTAGGTTAATACATTGATTAGGATTCAAAAGGTTTGAGTTCCGAAATTATACATGTTAAGTTTTCTTGTATCAATTTTCACAAGATTTATAATAGATTCGTTCATCGTGATTATATCGATTTGTTATTCATGTGATTTTTTAAACTTGTTCAGTTCTTTGCGATTCCGGATCTTGATTAACTATAAAATGAAAGGAATAAAGCAATTTCAATTCAAATCTTTGTGATTCCATGCCTTGGTTGTATCGCTTTCTTGTTGTTGGTGTTTTTTTGTATTTCATATTGATTTTGATTTTGTTTTCTAGGTTCGATTTTATCGTGTACCCTTCAAGGTTTCTATTTCATGGTTTACTTGGTTTGTTCTTCGATTCAAAGGTTTTGATTTAGATTTCAATTCTGAATTTTGGTTTCATTCTAGGGTTTTATTTTGGATTTCTAAATCTTGGGTTTTTGTTGTGAATCTCTCTTCCTTGATGGTAAGGATTAAATCATCCTTTATAAATCTTGGGTTTCTTGTATAGAACTGGTTATATCCTTCTTGTTAGTTTGATACAAGAGTAGAGGTGGTGTGGCTATGCTGGTGGATAACAATGGTGGAGGTGATGGTGGTGTTTAAGAAAGAGAGTGAGATATAGAGAGGGTTGAGTATATATAAGAGAGATTTAATGTCTAAAAATTTATTTTAATATGTAAAGATTTAATATTAAATAGTTTTTGAAAATTAAATATAAATTAAAGAAAATGAATAAATTAAGGGGACAAGGCACAATAATCTTTTTAGTTTAGCTAAAGACCAAACATTAAGATGTTTTGTCATTTAGAGGCTAAAATCGTACAAATTATAAGTTAAAGGCCAAAACTATTAAAATTATCAAATCAAAAGGAACAAAAATGTAATTACCTCTAAATTTATAGTCAAGGATTCACATTATAATCTCAACCCATTTGGCCCATATGAGTTCCAAATCATGAACAACATGTAATATATTATCTATTTCTTAGTTCATTTTCTACTTTAAACATATTAAAATCCTACTCATTTACCTAAATGATGCTACATGCATCACTTAATTGATTTTTAACACTTCAATGTGGGTCATTGAAGTGTGAAATAAGGTTATAAAGTTTTAAGTTAAGAAATACCAAAGTTGACTATGAAACAACATGCAAGTATGACCTGGTCACGTAGTAGTATAGCAATGATAGGTCTAGGTATCGTCTTCATAAGAAATTATAAAGCTAATTCAAATAAATAAATCACTATTAATCAATCTGTAAGATTTTATTTAAACAAAAACATATTTTTATGATTAACTAATAAAATAAAGAAGCTAACTAAGTACATAGAGATAAAAGAAAGCAAACTTTGGACAATATTGAAGATGCAATTCACTCGGACTCATATCTCCCTAAACATAGATATGATTAGTAAAACCCATTAGTGATGAAATCCCTAGAAGTTGATCAATTAACTTTCATTTAATTTCTCACAATGCTAAGACGCGGTTCCTACAAGTTTCATCTCTAAGCCTATGAAATAGCACACCTCGAATTACCATTCAAATTAATGAGATTAGATCTCTTATCACCCCTATTCCTAGAACTTTCGTTTCAAGAATTAATTCTTTAAGCAATTAACTAGGTTATTGGTGTTTAATTTCAATCCATATCTCTAGTGAGCTGCCTACTACATTACCTAAGCAAAAAGTACAATAAATCACACAATTACGACACTTTCGTAATCAATAAATATATGTAATTAACAAACCAAACAAGCAAAGGTTAAATCTAAAAGCTTTAAAGGTTCTTTAATTGATAAACAGATAATTGTTCAAGAAATCATCTAATAATCTATAAGAATAACCAAATCTAGTCTAGGGTTCAAATCATCCAAGTAAATGTAAGAGTTAACTCATATATAAGATGCAAGACATCAAAAACAGAAAAAGGTAGAGATTCATGCACCAATATTATAGACACATGATGATGAATCAAATCAAACCATAAAAGATGTAACCTCCGATCTTCAATCCCCGGGCGTAATCGGTAAGAAATCTTACCTCTTAGCTTAATGCCCTCCAAAAGTATGCCATTGGCTACCAAAAATCTCCCCTTTAGGGCTCTGGTACGAAATCCTAAGAAAAAATATGATCTCATTTGGAATTAGGGTTTAAAAAACGATTTATAGACATATGCTTCAATCTGAGTTCGTATGAATGAGATACGGCCAAAACAGTGAAGGTATATCGAGGTTGTTAGCTTTTCTCATTTTCTTCACAATTTTCTCCGATTCTTCTCTCAAGAGCTCTAAAACATATAATATAAAACATTAATTCATAACTAACATAATTTAATATAAAATGTATTAAAAAAATGAGATATCGGATATATATGATATATATATATAGGGAAAAGTTCAAACGAGAACTGTTTTTTGTACGAGAACTGCGAGAACCAATATTAGCTTTTCAATTCCCCCTCCTTCAATTGGATTGCCAACTATAAATTCCTTACATGCACCTTGCTACACACAATCCCCCACGCTCTTCGTCTATGAATTCAGACGGAGACAGAGGGGACTGAAAGGTGCTACCCCCCCCAACCAAAGTCCTAATATATTATTAAGCCCAATCCAACTTTTTTTTTATTAAGCCCTCGTCAATTAAAATTGGAAGCTCAGTATAACACCCGAATAAACGATAAAGCTACTGAAGGGTAAAGTGGCAAACATTCTTTAAGGGTTTGGAGATTTTCTTATTTTATTCGCTTCTTTTGTGGACGTTTTTCATTATATTTTATTCCGCTACCAATATGTCCATTGATATTTTATTCCCTAATTTGCTATTCTGACTTTGCATCATTTTAATTTGAATGTAAATGTTGCTTTTGAGTTTATCAAAACATAAAACAGACAACATCGGCCATCAAATAATCTAGAAACTTGAATAAAGTAGTTCATGTGGGATTGCAATTTACATAGAGGTAATCTATTTCACTATAAAATTTATTATAATAAAGAACTTTTTGTTATTGGAATCGTGAATCATGTTCATTGAGTTTGTAATGAACATTAGTCTAGGTAATCGAATTATATATATATATATATATATATATATATATATATATATATATATATATATATATATATATATATATTACCGGATATTAGACAATACCCTTAATTTGTGAAGAAGAAATATAAAATACACACCTTAATTAGTTCGGGGATGAAGATCACAGCTCAATGGTCCTTGATTTACATATAGCCCCCCTCAAGCTTTTAAACATATTATTTATGCCACCAATACTTATCCATCACTTGCCAACTTTAACTCAAATTGTACACCCCTTTCTATTAACTTACAAGCTTACACAAAATAATGATGCATAATTAGTTATGCTTTAGCTAATCCCATGAAACATAAAGAATTTCTAATAATATTTCTTGCACCAGCATAAAAAAGAAACGATATGCTAAAATAATAAAAATAAATAATAATAAACTTTCAAGGTATTACAACTTTCACTTACTCATGGGAATTTCATCCCCCAAATCTACTCGTCGAACAACCACGATTAATTGACCCGCATATCTTTTCGGACCGCTAAGTAGATTCTGATCCATATCATGCTTCTACTACACTTTCACAAGTCCAAATTCTTTAGTCATCAGTTGTTTTGTCTTCTTCTTTATAATATCTACCGGCTTCTCCACATTTGCTTATCATCTAGTTCTAAAGGTACAAAGGCTAACTCATCTGCTTCAAATGATAAGCTACCTTACCTACACATGCAATGATCTTTGAAAGGTTGAATGAATCTTGGAATTAAATTTCCAAGGGGGAGATTTGAGTAAACCATGGTCTTCCCAAGGAACTCAAAAGGTTGTCTTCTCATATAAACATAACTATTTTGATGACTCTAGGCTACACACATTCGTTCTTTGATGTACTGTACTTTCTCAGTCATCTATTGAACCACTTTGGAGCTACAAGCTTGCTAAACTACTGTACCCTAACAAATAGGAGTTTTAAATTTCCTTCTATATAAAATTTCTCAAGGCGGAATGCTAATGTTGGAATAATAGCTGGTGCTGTATGGTAATTCTGCTAAAGGAAGATGTGAATCCTAACTGACCCACACCTTGACATTTAGAAGCGGTGGAGCTTTTTCATAGCATATTTGGAAACTTTTTTTGTTAGTACAAGGTTCCAGACTATCATAGCAATATCTAATTTATAGTCCTATGAACGGATTCAAAGCATAGTGCTACTCATCAAATTTGGAAACTGTAACACCGGAAAATCCTAAGTCATTTTTTTAAACACACTGTGGAAGCATTTAAACAAGGATTTACATAAAACAGTATTTACAATCATCATCAAAACAAAAGTTCACAAAACAAAACAACAAACATCTTGGTGTTACAAAATACACATGGCTCGTTTCCATTTTAAACACATATCAGAGTAGGGTCAACTTTTCCTTCCACGAACACCACCAAAACACAAACCTGCAAAAACAAGCAATTGAGGGGAATTAGCACAAAGCTAAGTGAGAGGACACTACGACACATCAGCAAATAGGAACGATCAACGAATAGGCAAGTAAACACAAGCCATACAATCTAGTGAAATCCAGAGGACCGGCGGTTCTGCCGAACCTACAACCAATGCGGGCCAAAGCAAAGGTTTACCGATAGCCCAACGCCAATTGGCACAGTTAGATGTAACACCACTTTTTCAGTTTTAATTTAAAAACATGATCCTACGTGTTAGCACCAAAAAGATATCAGAGTTTCATAATAATACAGTTTCTAAATATACACGTGCCAAAATTTAGAAAAGCAGTGTCAATGTTTGCTTCTTGAAAATCAGGAGCTATCCGACTGAGCACCGTACTGGGGCCTTACCCTTGCTGGAATCTGCATAACCTGCAACATTCAATACTGAAACATAAGCTAACACTTAGTGAGCATACTAACTGAGCATAAACAACATGGAACAGGAGTAAAATCTCCCCATGATAACTTGTATCCAAATTGTAATAACTGGAGTAAGATTTCTTCATGATGTCTCGACTGAGTAAGATTATGATTGCGAGATTCGCTATCATCCCGGGAAAGCCAACGTGGTAGCCGATGCTTTGAGTCGTAAGTGAGTTAGCGAACATGTCAAATTCATGCGAATTGAATAGTCTCTGACTTGATCGATAGATTGAAGGCAGCTCAGTTGGAAGCCTTGAAGGATGAAAATCTAAAGTCTGAGATTATGTTAAAGAAAAAAAATGATTTGACTAATGATTCTAGGGGATTGAAGGTTTATCAATCTTGAGTCTAGGTGGCTTTGTTTGGAGGTCTCCGAAGTTTGATTATGACTGAGGCTCATAAATCGAGACTATCTGTTCATCCAGGTAGCACAAAAATGTATAACGATCTAAAGGTGCTGTATTGGTGGCCTACAATGAAGACAGATGTTGCACAGTTTGTGGAGGCTTGCCATATTTGTGCACAGGTCAAGGCAGAGCACCAGAAACCTTATGGAGCATTGAAACAGTTGCAGATTCCAGAGTGGAAGTGGGAGCATATAACGATGGATTTCGTAACGAAACTTCCACGTACGTAGAGGAATCATGATATGATTTGGGTGATCGTTGACAGATTGACCAAGAGTGCTCACTTCTTGGCTACCAGTGAGATAGCGTCACTCAGTAAGTTGGCTTAGTTGTATATAGATGAAGTTGTTTTCCTACATGGTATACCGCTTTCGATTGTATCAGATAGAGATTCTAGGTTTGTGTCGAACTTCTGGAACAGTTTACAGCGGGAGTTGGGTACACGTGTTAATCTGGGTACGGCTTACCACCCTCAGACAGACGGGCAATCTGAGAGAACTATTCAGAAACTCGAGGATATGCTGCGGGCATGTGTGTTAGAATATGGAGGTTCTTGGGATTCCCATCTACCGTTGATAGAATTTGCGTATAACAATTCTTACCATTCGAGTATCGGTATGCCGCCTTATGAGATGTTATATGGTCGTCGCTGCCGTACTCCTACGTGTTGGTTAGAGGCGGGTGAAAAACAGTATGCAGGTCCTGATATTGTGCAGATCACCGCAGATAAAGTAGCTATTGCACGAGAAAATTTGAAAGCTACGAGGGATCGACAAAAGATGTATGCTGATCCACGTCGTAGTCTGTGACATTTGTTTAGGGGGAATTGGTTTATCTGAAGGTTTCTCCGTGGAAGGGGGTTATCCGTTTTGGGAAGCGGAGAAACTTAGCTCCGCGTTATATTGGACCGTTTCGTGTTCAACGGGTGGTTAATGATCAGACGGTTACTCTTGATCTTCCAGCCGAATTATCAGGTATTCACAATACCTTCAACGTTTGTTACTTGCGGAAATGTAGAGTTGAGGATGAGAGTCAGATTCTACCTCTACATGATCTTAAAGTGGATTCCAGTAAGAAACTAGTGGAGGAACCCATTGAACTACTAGATCGGAAAGTGACGAAACTGTGTAAGAAACAGATTCCGATGGTTCTAGTTAAATGGAGGCACAGTTTGGGTTTAGACTTAACGTGGGAAACCGAAGCCGATATGAGAGCTCGTTACCCTCGGTTGTTTGATAGGGAATAGATTCCGAGGACGGAATTCTGTTAAGGGGGGAGGATTTGTAACATCCTCAGATCGGGACTAGTAGTTTTAATGACTTTGGTATGGTAACTTGTGATTAGTTTTGATTAATTGCTTGTTATTTGTAAGTTATATGGTTTTAATTAATTGTTAACTAATTAAAGGATAAATGAGGAAATATGTTTAGAATATATATGCATGTACGGTTATGTATAGAAATATATATTTATATGTGTGCTAGTATGCATGGTGGTGTAATGACACCTCATGCTACACAAATCTAGACAACCATACGTGGGTTTTATGACTTATCATCTGAATCCTCTCAATTAGAAAACCGATAGTTGCTATTGTGTGTGTTCTTGGGAGAAAAGGCAAAAAAAGGAGCAAACAAACTTGAAAGTTGGAAGTTGTGATTTGTTGTGTGTTAATTCAAAGTAAAGGTATGGTTGTGATCCTAGCATGATTCTGATCATTGTGATATGTTTTGTTTGTAAAGATATGCTAAGAACATGAATACACCATTGTAGAAGTTATATGTAAACTTGTTTGGTGGGTTTTGTATGATTTGCCATGTTAAAAAGGATTTGATGTGTTCTTGTTGTTCTATACATGTTATAAGGTGTTTATACATGTTTTAGAAGTGTTCATAATGGATTTGGAGTGTTTGAATCGGATTTGTAAAGTTGGAGTCGGCTGGCAAAATGAAGACGATGATGCAGGTATGCGAGAAACGCGACGCGTTCCTCTCTTGGACGCGACGCGTTCTTCAAAACTATCGGATTCTTGGAGGAAATCCGAAAGTGCAATCCGGGACTCAAAATCCAAAACTAGCAATCCTACAAGGAAAATCCGACAGTTGAAATCCGAGACTTGAAGTCCGGAATTGGGAATCCGACATATGGGTATCGGATTTGAGAAATCCGATACTTTTTGGGGCGACGCGACGCGACGCGTTGGGGTCTTGGACGCGACGCGTCCGAGGTTTTTTGGTGGATTATTGTTTGCTTGCATTGTTTAATGTTATGTGATATATGTTTATACATATGTGAATCATACATGCTTATGTTTGATTAAAAGGATATAAATTTATGTGTTTGACATATATTTATGAATCGTTACTGATTTCAGTTTGTTGTGTTCTCAGGAACAGACAAGGCTCAGTAATATAAGATCACTGAGTGGAATAACTGAAAGCTAGAGGTGAGTGGGGTGTTTACTCACAGATATTATTAGTTGTAACTGGCTTGGGTTGCAACTGTTATTCGTTTGACGTATGGATAGATTGTGCATCTGATAATTGATTAACTGTTGATTGTTAATTAATTGTGCGTTAGTGATATGTATACATGAGGTTTGGGAAGTCAGCTTCGGCTGGGCATATGGGCTGGGTTTGTTTGCTATCGGCTAATCAGTATTGGGATCTTTTGATGCATTTGTTGCAACTTAAGGTAATACTGTGTGAGAATAGCAAATGAACTATTGGTAAACCTTTTCTTTGGCCGGCATTGGTTGTAGGTTCCTGCAGAACCGCCGGTCTTCCCGAGGCATGATTATCTGTTATGTGTTGTTGATATTGATGCGGTTATTTGCTGATATATCTGTTGTGGTTTTACTCCATTCACTTAGCTTTGTGCTAATCCCCCACCTCTCATTCTTTATAGGTTTGGTAAGTCAGCGGCTCAGCTGAGAGTGGTTAGCTTGGGGAGTAATCACCTAGGACTCTGATAGTTTAATTGTGACGAGCCGTGTTTTGTAATACTGATATTTTGTAAACGGTGATTTGTAAATAGTTATGTTTACTTTGATGTTTAAACGCTTCCGCAATGATTATGAAAATGAAAATTTTTGGGTTAAAAATACGATGTTACAAATATGCAAAACTGTTACTGTACTAGGGTTTATCTACACCTTAGTGTAGAATACCCCCAGCGCTTCTCTTGGGTATAAAGAGCTCGATATACCCTTTCTCACTATCTCGGATACAAAGCTACGCTTGCGCGTACTAGGTATCCTCTGTGCTGGGCTTATCTACACCTCGCAGGAGTAGCCTATCCCAACTGCTATTGGTAAACAGCTCGCTGAATACCCTATCTCTGTTCTTGTGCATAGTTATGCTCATGGCAAGACTATACACCTGTACTTGTATCACATGTCATATCTGGTCGTTATAACATATCATATCTTGTCACGTATACATATCATATCTAGTCACGTATGCATATCATATCTGGTCATAACATAACATATCATATTTGGTCACGTATACATATCATATCTGGTCATAACATAACATATCTTCTAGTGCACATATACATATATTGACTCATAGATACTTATATTGCTTTGGTGTATAGTTACACCATTTATATGTCTGTAAATCTTAACATTGTTCTTTGTACAAGGTTAAACCTCGTACGTATTCAGTACCATGCTTACTTTCATTATATACATATAACATTCATATCTCATATTACAGACATCATGTTGTTCATCTAAATCATAGTCATGTGCTAAACATGCTAAAGGTCTAGTACACTCACCTGGTGATCGTGTAACATGATAAGTTTTGCTAACTTGGCCACACTTCGCCATAAGTACGCCATCACTTATTGCATACAAGCAATATATAATCACTGCATCAATGCTTAAGACTCTACTGAAAGAATAAAGCTGAACAGGGCCAGGCACGCCCGTGCCTCCCTCAAGGCACGCCCGTGCCTTTCATTCTGGGCCCAAACATGGCCTGCTCCACCTTGGGCGTAATGGGCCAGGCACGCTTGTACCCTTCATAGGTACGCCCGGACCTGAAGAACAATGGCGGTCACGCCCACTTGGCACGGCCGTACCCCCCAAAGGCACGCCCGTGCCCTATGAACTGCAGCAGCAGTTCTCGCGACTACTTTGCTGGAAATCAAACAAACTCACTATAAAACTCATTGCAAGTGTTTTCCAGCACCTGCAAACTATACTATAACTTCTGAAACTACTAAACAACATCTAGAAACACATTAACATACATCTATCAAGGATTTCACCATTGAAATCACTTTCTTGAATCAAAACTCACAAAACATAATCAAGAACACTTACCTTGCTATAAGAACTACTTGGATGTGTTGCTATACTCTAGATCTACTACACTTGATCAAAAGAAACCAAGGAAATGGGCTGCTGTGAGTATGGCTAGAGCAAAAGAATGGTTTGACTAACACAAGTCAAACTACTAGCATATATATATATATATATATATATATATATATATATATATATATATACTTCCAAAGAATTACTAAACAGCTCCTGGACTTATTATCTTTCAAACTGGCAGCTTTAGCCCCTCTAGTTTTATAAACATCTCTAATCTTTAATAACACTTAGTCATAACAACTTTTGAACTTTGGGGCGTTACATTAGATCCCCTCCAATACAACGCATTCATGAGAGGGTCTACAACTGCTCAACCAATAGCGATCAGGCCCAGCCGAACTACTCGCATAGCTGACCCCTACTAGCCGAACTACTCGTATAGCTGGTTTCAAATACAATCAAACACAAATAATATCTCAATCATACGGTACATCAACAACAATCCATTTTCTAACTAAACAGTCAATTAAACGCAGTCATAAGCACCACATCAATCACAATCATAACCTTTACCATCCGTGAGTTCACATCCACTCACCTCTTGATCTCAAACGTGGAACTCAGATTTCTTATATTACTAAGCCTTTGTGTTTCGTGAAAACACAACAACACCGGAATTAGTTTCTGATTCATAAATATATATATGTCTTCATATATTTATATCATAATATTCGATATAAACCCACAAATAACAATCCAAAAGATTTAACAAACAGAATCCCACATTCTGAAAAAAATAGCCAAACATGTCACAAAAAGCCTTTGAGTGGTTCAGACTTCGAGCCGTAGGCCACTTCGAGCGGATCTCCATTCGAAACAAGCCACTTCGAGCGGATCCCCCTTCGAGCCAAGACCACTTCGAGCGGAGTCCCCCATAGGCCACTTCGAGCGGATCTCCCATAAGCCACTTTGAATTCTATGCCTAAAGGCTGGGCCCTCAAATATAATTAATTTTTATTATTTAATTATTATTGTTGCTTTTTTCATCTTCTTCTTCCTGTTCTTGATTCAACCAACTTTTAATTCAAAATACCTAGAACCAGAATTTAAAACTTACTAAAACGTTACTAAAATATATACAAACATTATTAAACATGTTTTCATGCATCAAGAACACCTTTTAATCAATTAAATCACCAAATCTAACAAAACCCATTTAATCAAGATTTCTTCAATCTTTTTCATGGTGATTCTTCATAAAACTTATAGAACACATATCATGATAATCATAAACATGTTAGAATCATAAACTAAGCTTTAGCTTGAATTATAAAGCACCAAATCTTTAAATCAAATTTCAAGTAAACTTCTTCTTCTTGAGCTTTCTTCAACAGAAGATAAACACTTTTGCGCACACACACACACCAAATATTTGAAAAATGAGGAAATGACTAAGCTTATGCTGGTCTATCCATATATTCTTCATGTACACGTGCACACACATAATCACTTAAAATAAGCATGAGGTGTCAATAAATATCTAATTACATATACATACATACATACTCACATTAAATCTCTTTTATTTGTTTTCAAATAACAAGATACTCTTATCTTTTCTAGATATTTCCAAACACAATGTGCCACACTGCTTTCTAACATACAATTTCTCGACTAATTAATCTTTCAAATTAATTATCATATAACGAGGTATCTTCTGCAACCCTCATACAATATCCAACTAATTAACCCATAAAATCATGCAATATTAAATATCCATTTATCTACGTATTTAAATACTAATACGAATAAACAACACAAACCACCCACCTCCAGCTTGCTCACGACCAGGCCAGGTTTTCGGATGTTACAGAAACCTTCTTCGTTGGTACGAGGTTTAGGACTTTTATAGCAATATCTAATGCATAGTCCTATAAACGGATTCAAAGCATAGTACAACTCATCATTAATTGAATAATATCTAGTAATGTTTTGTTACTCCTCTTAGTCACATCGTTATGCTATGGTGTACGTGGTGGAGTGAAATATGAGTTGATCCATAATTTCTAAGATGGTCGTAAAAGTCAGAACTAAGATACCCACAACCTTGACCGGATATGAAAAACTTAATCTTTCTTCCTAGTTGATTATCGACTTTGTTTTGGTATGTTCTAGACATCCTAAAGTTTTACACTTATGTTGTGACATATCTCAACCGACAACTCTCTGCCTCATTCACATACATCAACGAATAATGCTTTTGTTATCTTGCCTAATAAACAAGACTAGCATATATCATAAGATCCATGGTCAAATGGTTTTCATGCGCTTGGAGGTTGGTTATTTATGTTGCCGGCACTACAATGTCACAAAGACATATATCTTATCCAAAACCTTTTTGGATTTTACTAAATCATCATTAATTATTAATCTTTTATTGCTTTCTAAACATACACTCGTGTGATGATGAGGATACACTTTAAAATGTAATATTTCATTTTTAAAAGCATAAATAGTCCCATTAACAGGGAAGGGGTATTGTGAGAATGTATATATAGTTGTATTGAGAGAACAAATCTTAGTTATCAGTTAGATATTAATCTATTAGATCGAACGTTCACAACTCACCCGTCGTAATTCATGGCTATCGTAATTCATGGTTGAGTAATACATAAAATAACCCCAAATGTACACCATACGATTAAATCAAATGAATAGTCATGATTAAGTTTCTGATTCTCACCTAACTATATATTCTCATTTGAACCTCCCATACCATTAGCAAACCCAAAATCAAAACTAGTATTATATACTGCATGAAAAGAAAGAAAATTTCTAGCCATGAAATATGATTAGCACAACTAAAAAAAGAAATAGACAAGGTTAACCTAATATAATCATTAATACTTGTTTAAATACTTGTGTATTACATGGGTTAAGAAAGGAAATGTATAAGTTGTAATATTTATAAAGAGAAATCTTAAATTGTCTTAAAATAACTCTACTTTTAATATTACTCACATAATAATCAAATCTAATATCATGTTATAATAATATTGATCATCAATAAAAAGATATTAAATAATTATAAAATACGGAAATTTTATGAGAATTTAAAAAATGATGAAAGACGGTGTCAACACAAAGACCAGTAGAAATTTCGACGCGCGCGAGTCGATCATTATTGCCATAATTATAAGAAGATATATGATTAAAAAATTATCTATTGTACGTTAATTTAAAATTTCATATATATAATTTATATAACTTCAGAATTTAATATACCATAATAAATGAGATTACCAGATTAAAATTTTAATTTCAATATTAATACTTGATTGAGATTTAAATTAATCAAAAAGAACAGATAAGATTGTCTGATAAAGATAATTAAAATTAGTCTTTTATTTATATTTAAAGATACATAATGGCTCTTTTGGTAACCGGTACCATCTCTAACTAGTTACTGAGGACTTAGTATCACTGTTATCACTAGTCACAACGTTAGTATTACTAACTTGTTACTAACTAATCCTTGTGATAACATCTATAACTATCATCGCTGAACTCATACACAATTATTTATTTCAAATACTATTGGGTTAGAAAAAATAAAAAATTAATAACAAGGTGTTTGCCTCGTCTTAGTGACGAGGCAAACCATCAAAAGGATGACGTAACGAGCCGGCTACAATGGCTTTCACGAGCAAGTCAACCTCGTTTTTTGTTATTATGGTTCATAATCACCCATTGCAAGTGCTCTTAGTTCTCAATCTTACTAGCTAGTTATCCGACCAACATATTCCAACGACTTTTTCAACGACTTTTTCTTGGCAAATTTAAAATATCTTTTCTCGGAGATTTAAACAATCTTACAATTAAATTTTCTTATTAAATTTAGAACATTTTTTTAAATAATTAAATTCTCTAGATTCGGTGAGAGTCTTACATATTTCAATGAAATTTTCTCATAAAAAGAAGTTATCTCCTTGCCAAACTAAAATAAATAAATAAAACTTTAAAATTATTAATTTGTTGATCCGCAAACAACCAATATAGTGTAAAAGAGAGGTTGAATACACTCACAGACGTGAAACTAATATCAAATGAACACACATTGTACTTTAAAACTTTTTTCTGTATTGTAGGTATTCACTTTTCACTTACGACAGTTCAACTCAAGATTTAAAAAATAATCTTGGTCGAGACATCTTTAGTCCTTTACACAAAACAAACTATCTCTCCATCTCACGAACAAATTATTTTCTCTCGAAATCACTTCGAACTCTCTTATTCCTGAACAAATGGCGACCTCTAAACATATCATGAGGTTGATTAATATATAGACATATACGGATAATAAATTATCCTTATCTATTCTTCTTGACGAGTAAATAACTTCAACTCTATTTAAACTTGAACTAAGGTTCACATCTTGAACTCTTCAATTTGTAAACTTGAATATATCTTCGGGTCTTCATGCCAAACTTAGAATGAGCAACTTGAATTCAGTAAAGTCATTGTATTATCTAATACTTACATAGAAAACTTATTATTCATCTAGAGCCGACTATTCAAACTAAACAGACTTACAACAATTCTAAACACACTAAGATATCTTTTGTCTTACAAAATCTATATATATGAAGTTAATTTGACTAACATATATTAAAACTTAGAAGTTAGGATACAACATTGTCACATTTCTATTCCTTAACTCTTGCTTTTACACATTGTATTCTTTACCCTTTTCTTTAGCTAGTGAGGCAAGAGTTGTTTGGATTGTACATTACATGCTTAGCTGACTTGTACATAAAGCATGTTCCATTTGGCGTGCCAGCCTAGCTACCTTAATTGCTTGCCTTCTTAATCATGTAAAGGTATCAATCATGAGACAACTTGTTATTGTTAAATGTCTTATAATAATTCGCCGTAATGCATTATTAATCTATTTTATTGACTAGTTAATTACACAATCAAATAAAATAAGAAACAATGTTATTTTTAACGTTAAACATATACACACTAAACATACTTTTAAATCTACTCCAATGTCCACAGCGAAACGAGACTTAAACCCTCAACATTTTAGGTAGAGACACCTTTTACCAACACCAGATACCAGCTACAAGCCTTATATATATATATATATATAGGAGGGTTCATTTGAGAATTATTCTTATTGCGAGTATCGCGAAAACCAATCATGACCCTTGGTTAATTTAAACCAATGGCCAATAAAAAAGACGACTCATTAGTGAGTTATTAATGAGTTATTAATGGCTCATTAATGAAGTTTATTTTGGAAAAATCAAACATCGCTTTTTAATGATGGCTCATACGGACGCAATTCACGGTTAGAAAAATATATAAAAAACCAAAATACCCCTATTAATGAGCATTAATGGTGGTTACAAATGATACTCGTGGTACTCACAATAAGAACATTTCACATATTATCTTTTCCCTATATATGTATGTATGTGTGTGTGTGTGTATATATATATATGGAAAAGTTCACACGAGAACTGTTTTTCGTACGAAAACTACGAGAACGGTTGGTAACATCGTTAATAGAGTATTTTCGTCATTTATATACTTTTCCCAAATGTGAATTACGACCATGTGGCCCTTTATTAATGTGCAAGACTTAATTTGCCCGTAATACCCTCATTAATATGCGTCATTAATGAGTATATCATTAGTCATTAATGAGCTAATCATTAGTCATAAAAATTATTAGCCATTAATTTATTTTAATCAAAAACCAACATTAGTTATCACAGTTTTCATATAAAAAACAGTTCTCGTGATAAACTTTTTATTTCATAATTATGTTATTTCTTTTTCAAATTCGGTCAATATATGTAGACTTCGCCATCTTCCAATTTGGAAAGTCAATGACCCCAGCACATGGGCCAAATATACAACATTTTCCTATTTAGGTTATATTAAATAAAAGCAAATTTTTATATCTATCATACTATTTGGATCACCTTCCTTCTACATACTATGCATGTCATAACTTACATCAATCAATTACAAAGAAATTTATCATAATTCTCATTATATACGATAATAACTGGCATAGAATGAGATTATTACAAAAGTTGATTGCATTGTTTTTTAAAAGGTAAAATACATGAAAATACAATAAATTTTGTCTTAATTATCATTGTATACAACTAACTTTATTTTTTTAAACAATACAATCAACTTTTATAATTCTCCTATTGTATGCAAGTTGTTGTATACTATGTAAATTATGGAAAAGTTTATTATATATAATGGTAGCTAAATATTAGACATAGAAAAAAGTTATTTGCATACAATGAAAGAATTTTGAAAGTTTGTTGTATTATTTTTAAGAATTTAAAGTTGGTTGTATACAATAATAATTAAGACAAAGTTAATTATATTTTAATACATTTTGACCTTTTTTAAAATTAAAAGTCCATTGTATGTAATGGTAATTAAAACAAATTTCATTATATTTTATGCAATTTACCCTATTAGTAATGACAATGGTACGCAGATGCAATAGAATGAATATTTCTAATAGGGGAATTTTATACTATAGTAACCAAGTTTGAAAACTATTCCATCAAGATTACTCCACCTTTATTCATATTGTGAAGTAACCCATGAGTGACCTTGATAGAACAGTTATCAAATTTTATTACTATTCTATGAAATAAACCCTATTTCTAATAAACTCATTCAAAAGGGTATGTTTTAGTCTCAATAAAAAACATAGGGGTGTTCGAAGTAACAAAACATAACCGAGTCGGACAGAACCGAGAATGGTCAAAAATCAAAACTGACCAACAAACCGGAACCTATTTAATGATTATTTTTTCTTTGGACGATAAACACACACAACTAGTTTCATGAATTAAGTTGTAGAAATTATAAGTATAGTAGGAGAAAAAAAGTATAAACATATATGGAAGCATAAATTAAAATATAAAATACAAAAACATAGCATAATAGAATACATACATAAACATAATAAAGATGGCAGGTGAGTTCCTACATGCAATATAGAAACATGTCAAAGTACATAAATATAACATGTGTTCAGGGCTAGTTTTGAAATTTTGGAGCCCCGTATAATTTTATAAAATTAGGCCCTAAAACTTATAATTGAAAATATTTAAAATAAAATTCTAATGTTTCATTTTATCTAGGGATTAGTTTATTAAAATATATCAAAGTTGTCACGTTTTGCTATTGTGTGTATCGGACTTTAAAAGTTTCTATTGTGTGTATCAAACTTTTAATTTGTTGCTATTATATGTATTTTGGTTACATAAAATAGAAAAAAAGGTACAAGTTTAATACATACAATATCGACGAATCAAAATTCGATACACACAATAGAAATTTTTTAAGTCTGGTACATACAATAGCAAAACTTGACAACTTTAATATATTTTAGTGAACTAAACCTTTTTATCTAATAGTATTCTTCCTTTGCAAAGTTTCATTCAAAATATTACAAAGATTGAAAATATTTAAAACCTATAATTCTTTAATTCTTTGTTTTTTCTTACGTTTTTCATATCCAGAAGCATATTTTCTAATTTCAGAAGACATAATAAATTATAAAAAGGAGATAAAAACACGCTTAATTTATAAATTCCTTTTTCCTAGTGATTTGTAGTATGTAGATTTCCCGCATTTGAGTCGTGAGCAACCAAATCAAATTGTAATAAAAATTTGAAACTTAATTAAGGTAAAAATCAAAACAAAATTTCAAAATACATTAGAAATAAGAAAGGTAAAAACCTGAAACTAAGAAACTTATATAACATTTAGTCATTTGCTTACCTCAAACACAAATTCAGATTTCAAAAATTAGAATCCAGATCTCAAACACAAATTCAGCCTATTTAAAATTCAAGAAGATAGAAAATTAGATATAAAATCAAGAATTTGGAATTTCATCTTCACGATTTCACTTTCACAAATCACAATTTCAGTATTTCACCTTCAGCTCTCGGTCCTCTCAAGTCTGGTGGAACACTGGAATAGTGTTTGATTAATGATTGGGACATGGGAAGCAACTACACGATTTGATTTCACCTTCACGATTTGACGATTTGAGATGTAGATCTGTGACAATTTGATTTCAATGGTTGAAGCAAGGAATTAACAAAAGATAGAGGTCGAGTCATCGATGATAAAGGGTATCGACTCATAGAGAATCAAAATCGCCTTCAATATCTTCATCTTCTAAGGTTTGTCAACTGGCCGAGTGCGAAGATGGGATTATTGGGAAAGGAATTGTTGGTTACTCGGTTTATCCAACTCAAGCCTTCATAGTTCAGACGTTTTTAAGTCTTTGAGTCTATCAATGGACAATGGGGGCCACGGGGCTTTCATTAAGCAAATAACTTTAATCTGGTTGAGTAGTTTGACCATAAATGATAAATCTAATAAACTAATACCTATAGACATGCATTAAAATTATGCGCCTCCTATTGAGTGTTGGGCCTTTTGCAAGAGCACTCCTTGCATTTGGTTGAGGCCGGCCCTGCATGAGTTCTATATACAACTTCAATTCATACAGAATTGAAACTGTGATAATTTCTGGACAACTTCAATTCATAGTAAATTTAGTTTAAAATTTTGAATTTTTGATGAATCTCAAACAATATTACTGGTTTAAGAATGTTGTACCAAGACCACCCATTTAAGACAAGCTTAACCAAAGAAAATCAAACGAATTGCGTACGACCACTTCTCTACTAGATTTCAGGAAACTTGCACAAGTCGTCCAAGTTTCTCGAGCCCTCTCTTTCTTCTGTAGATTCGCATATGCTGAAATTGCCGATCTCAATGGAAGAAATTAAAAATATTGTTTGGTCTTCTGCAAGTTCAAATGCCCAACCATGTCAAATATTTGAACAATCTGGGAATTAGCTAGAGTGTGTAATCCATCGTTTTTTAGTCCCTAAAAAAATATCTTCTTGAGGTTGGTGATTTTACATAAATTGGTCTTACGGGTTAGTTTACAAGATTATTGCAAACATTATTGTTACTAGATTAGCTTTGGTGATTAATGAAGTTATTAGTGAAAACCAATCGGCTTTTAATTCGGGAAGGAAAATCTTGGACGGCTTACTTATTGCTAATGAATTGATTAATTTTGCTAAAAATTTATAACTAGAAAGAACTATGAAGAAAATGTTTTAGCTTATGACTAAAGAAAGAATACCGTATCTATAACTATTAATAAGAGATATACTTATTTATTTATTTATATCTATTAAATCAACTTCTATCAACGAATAAAAACCCACCATTTCAAAAATTCTTGATTTTGGATTACAATTTTAGAAAGCTCCATTCCTATTACTAGAAAAAAACACGGATCCTATATGGATGGGTATCTGATTTGAACTGACTCTTTTAACCTAGGTTAAGAATCATACCTCTTCCTCCTTTTCTCTATGCATTCAGAATGATCAACAAGAACCCTAAACCAAAGTCGGTGTTTACTCTCTCTTCATCTGCTTCTTTGACCGAGATCAAATCAAAGGTATGTTTTCTTCTTCATTCAAATCAAAGGCATGTTTTCTTCTCACTTCATCGAAGAAGAAACTTTGTTTTTAAGGTTTTAGGGTTTTTGTGTTTTAATCCATTTTTTATTATAGATAGAATCTTTGTCTGGTGTGATTTCTTTTAGAGAGTATCTTTGTCTGTTATGGTTTGATTTTTCGATTTGAAGACTTTCTGCTTGCAAATCGGACGTGTCGTCCTTAACCCTAAAACCAAGATTTTAATCAATAATTGTCTTTGTAAGGAAGAATAATCGCTTGAAGATTAACCACTATGTTCGAATTTTATGTGTTGATATTTCTATTGGAAGAATACTAATCATCAAGATTTTAATTTTAGGGTTTTAGGATTTTATCCATACACTATGTTAGTAAGGGCATTTCAAGATACTGCTTTTGTTTGAGGATGTCCCTTACATGTTCTAATTTATACCTTATAGAGAATCAACTCATAATGGCTAAGATATTTGAAAGGTTTTTACACTGTTTTAGGATTTTAATTTACTGTTTCAACTTACAACCATTTTTGTGAATGTGCAAAATAAAGTAGAGTAATCACTGTGCTTGATTTTATGGATTGATATTTCGATTTTGAAGAGTAATTATCAAGATTTATGTTTAGGGTTTTAGGATGTTATCCATACACTGTGTTAGTAAACGTATTTCAAGATACTACGTTTGTTTGAGGATGACCCTTCCATGTTCTAATTTATGTCTTATAGAGAATCAACTCATAAGGCATAAATTATCTGAAACCTATTTTAGGATTCTAATTTATTGTTTCAACTTACGTTAATTGGTTATGCTTCTTTGTTCGAGTGTTTTGTGAATGAACTCCAAATAAGATTTTAAGTTTAGGGTTTTAGGATTTTATACATACACTATGTTAGTAATGGTATTTCAAGATACAGCCTATAGTTGAGGATCCTGTGTTTGAATTGAAGGTCTAGTCTTGATGGCAAATTCATCTTATAAATATTAGACGCTGCTTAAAGAAATAAGTAAAGACAATCACTTTCACAAGTTGGCTTATTTCTCAGGAAACATGTTTTCACACATGAACAAGTGTATGTTGCAGTTTCGCGTGTTAAAAGTAAAAAAGGATTAAAAGCTTTGATTTGTAATAATAGTTCAATATTACAAACAAAACAACAAATGTAATTTATAAAGAATTGCTTCAAAAAACTTAAGTAATTTCTTATGTAAGCATTTTTTTCTATCTAGAATTTCTGTATATTATTTCATGTATTTCAAGTTTTCTTCTTATATACTTGTATTAATATATAACAATTACATATTGATCTTTTTGCACAATATGTATATTATAATATAAATTAGAGAACATTAAAGTTTCACATAATGTTATTTAGACAGATTGGTAAGTAGTCACCTAGACAATAAACTTAATTAGACATCTTTGCTTCTTTCTTTTTTTTTTTTTTTGTCTACATGTGTATTTTTCTTTTCTAAAACTTAATTAGAACTATGGAAAAATATTTTAGCTTAACACTAAAATAATGTTTTTGCTCTTTTTTTTCATTACAGGTATTTATTTAATTTAATTTTCTATATACCTAATAGTTATTTTCTAACATACATATTTTATGAAAACTAAAAAAATCATGTAATTTTAATATTTTAAAACTTTAAAATCTTCTTTTGATATTTTTCTTTTTTTTAACTTACTACACTATTAAGGGCAAAGTGCACAAAAATACGACAAAATTTATCAATATTATCATTATATGCAACCAATTTTATTTTATATCTAAAAATATAAATAACAATTAATTTTGATTCATTGTATTCAATATTACATGTTTCAGTTTCCGGTGATATTCAATATAAATAACAATTAACTAAAGTTTTTTTTAGTTTTCTTATATGCTATAATTTTTTATCAAAAACTAATTATATAACATTTTATGAGCGAATAAAACATTAAATTTTAAAATAATTTACATCAAAGCGTCCAAATTTTAAATATTAAAAACATATATAAAAATTTATCACAATTCATTGGTTTATATATCATAATAAAATTTAATATTTGACTCTTAAACACAATCAATAAATCTAGAGTACACTGTGCACAACATCAATTCCTTATTTTATAAAAAAATCTTCTTCTCGTGAACCTCTCTCTCTTATAATAAAAGAAAAATAAAAAATTTAACATGTGCGTAAAGTAGAAAACTGCAAACAGTTGTTTTTAGCACAAGGTTGACCACTTAAAAATATAAAAATAATAAAGTAAAATAATAGTAATAATTAAAAATATAGGAAAATAAAAGATACGTGGGATCGTATAACAATTCTACGGTCTTACGATCCTACCTATTTGCGATCCTAAGTACGATTCAGAGTGTTTTTTGTTGGTAGGATCGTTAGATCGTACAGTCAGGATCGTGATTTTAATAACCATGCTTGACACCATCACTAGACACTTGTAGGGTGTGTTCGACAAAACTAGCTGCAACTGGAGCCGAGGCTGGGGTTAATTAATTGATAATCCCAAATCTCATCCATAAGCTAATTGAAAAGTCTTTGATTTTGGAGAATTATGAAGGATTGTGCTTTTAAGAATCCCCTCAAAATTTTAACACCCGAACGAGGTTAGAGGGCTAGAAATCGATTATGAAATCTTAAATCTCAAACCCCTATAATCCCATAAACTCGTTGCCGAACACCCGTAATTAAATGTTGAAACCAAATCAACACAAAGAGGATAGACAAAAAGACAGTAAATAACGAGGAAAAATGAGGTAGTGTACTAGTGAGAGATGATCGATTGTGAGCAATGACCAGCCATAACAAATTAGAGAAAGTGTTATAAATCTTAGGTATAAACAATCTTAACTATAAATAAAAGACTAATTTGGATAGTCTCTATTAAACAATCTTAATTGTTTGTTTTGATAAAATTAAATCTCAACCAGTAATTAAAATTAAAATTTAATTTACTTTTGACTTTTAGAAGCCAAAGTTTTTGAATTTGAATAAAATTTATTATAGATAATTTCTTATATATTCTTCTTAAAACTTAAAATATCGTATTTGTGTACTCTAGTTTATAAATATCATATTTACCTCTTATAAAATTTTAAAATATTATATTCAACCAAATTCTTAGTTTTATCATTTTACAATATTTTATAATCTTTTTAAATTGTTTTTAATCATAACCAACAAATATTTAATCTTATTGTCTATAATTGTAGCAAGAGTGATCTATCACTTGTACATGAAATATAATCACATCTCTTCGTAACAATGATATCACATTTCTTTCATATGTTTGCCCTCTCTCGCGTTGACACTTCCACCGTTGATTTTGAAGTGTTGACATTATTTGTCATCATTTTTTAAACTCTCAACTTTTTCGTGTTTTATAATTATTTAATATTTTTTATTATATTTAACATTTATTATTTTTCTTAACCAACATTTGTATCACACAGGCATTTAATCTAATAATAATAATAATAATAAAAGATTAAGTTACCTTTTTATAACCTCAGTACATAATATGATTAAGTCTTACTGTATGATAGATACATTTATATAATATAAAATAATATTATATATATATATATGAGGGATCCGGTGATATCATATTTTAATTAGTAAAGAACGGTGAAAACACTTGTAGGCTAATCATTTAATTAGATAAATAAAGGCTATAAACTCAACATACCTTAATTAAAACAAATAATTAAAATTCAACCTATCTTAATTAAACTAAGTTTAATATTAGCCATTAAATAAAGATCATTCAAGACTATACTTAAAAGGTGTCCTCATTTGATCTTGTCTATATATATATATATATATGTATGTATGTATATATATATATATAAGGTTCAATGCAGAGTCAACCTTATTAGGAGTGTTCATTTTCGGATATCCGGATTTTCGGATATCCGAAAGTTTCGGATAGTGCATTTCGTTATCCGATATCCGAAATTTAATATTAAGTTTTTTTTTGCAAAGAGTTTTTCCTGGTTAAGGCTTCTCCCGGAAATTTAGTACTAAGATTACATGTCCTAAATATTAATTTAATTAGAACTAGAACTACTTTTACAAACTTCATTCAATTCCTTCAAAAACTAGTTTATATTTTTCAAACTAGAACTACTTTTACAAACTAATTAACTACCGTTCACATAATTAAATCATCAACCAAATTATACTATATATAAGTACAATCGAATTAATAATTTATTCTTCAATTTGAAGCAATATATAGAATATAATTAACGACGGGAACTTAAGGATAGAAAATCAATAATCTCTAGATGAAGAGCAAAAACAGAGATATAAAAAATTGATCCGAGTGTATCTAAAATAAACATATAATAACAAGATCAATTGATCGATCGATGTAGAAACTAGATCAGCAAGTATATATGATATCGATTTGGAGTTTTGAACATTTAGGGATGTTTTTCATATAATATATTTATTATTTAAAAAAAATTAAAAAAATTATATTTCGGATATCCGAATATCCGAAATTTTGGAAAAATGCTATCCGAATCCGAATATTCGGGTATCCGAAATTTCGGATATCCAAATTTTCGGATAATTTCATATCGGATTTTTCGGGTATTCGGATTTCGGATCGGATACGAATATTTTTGAACACCCTAAACCTTATATATAGAACCAGTCTTAGTCTTTGGATTGGATGATTAATGCTTGAGATTACAACCGAATATGCAATTTCTGACCGAATATGCAGTTGATGTAAATGGAATATACACTCGTAATCTTAACCATTCATCTTTATATATATGAAGAATGTTCAATATAGTCTATAATTAAGTCATAGTCCTAAGGGACTAATTTTAGCCTTTGGATCAATGGCATCTATGGTTCACATTAAATTTTAAAAATTTGGGCGGAGTGGCATTTTCGTAATTTTTCGTAATTCACATGTTTTACAAATCATATGTGATTGTATACCGAATCACATGTGATTGTATACTGAATCACATGTGATTGTATACTGAATCACTTGTGATTGAATATTAAAATATTAGCACTATGTTTTTTAAATAGACTTCATTGAACACAACTCTTATAAATTAATGAGGGGTATATTAGGAAAATCAAGCCTTGCAAATTAATAACGGCTTATCCGAACGCAATTTATGGTTGTATAAATATATAAATGACCAAAATAATCTTATTAATGAGTCATTAAATGTGTTACAAACAGTTCTCGTAGTTTTAGTACGAAAAAATTCTCAATTAAACTTTTTCATATTTTATATATATAAAGTATTAGATATATTATACTTTACTAAGCACAAAATTAACTAAAATGGTTTAAAAGGTTATTAAAATGTTACTTTATGATGAGTTTAGAAATGAAGTTTGGTGTGAGATCCTACAATCCAGCATCAAAAGATGAATATAATCTGTTTCACGTCAATACATCAATACCAACTTCGAGTTGTGTATTTACTTAACTCCCCTCTTGTTATTTAAATAACAAGTGGAATAAAAGTATTATATTTTTTTATATAGAACTCATACATCTTCATAAACTAGTTCTAAATCTATATTCTGTTTACTATAAGACTTAAACCCAACATGTTGGATGTTGGGCCAAATGTCATTCGGCAAAAAAAGAAAGAGTTAAGGTATTAATTTCAAGGATGTTTTATTTAGGGGTCGTTTATTTTCCTGAAAAATGTTTTAATATAACTTAATCTGATTTAATAAGAGGTTTTAAGATGTAAATAATGTTTGTTTTTTTTATTAAGATCTGAAAACCTCTTAATAAATGAGAGATAAAAATACTTCTTATTAACTCTTAATCGGATGCCGCCACGCACCTCTTTCTTAAATATATTGGTTTTAATTCAGTGTATTATTATGGTTTTATATTTTTTTATTAAAATATTTTATTTTATAATTAGAAAAGTTTATATTGTTGTTTAAAATGTAATAGTTAAATATAAATTATCATAAATTACAAACATTCAGATAGTCTAAAAACAAATAGTAAAATATGAATGAACATTTAGACGTTAAAACCACCTCTTAATATTCAGACGTGACATTCAGATTCCGACCCAGGAAACCTATTAAAAAAAGAAACCTTAGTCTATTAATCTATCATTTTTTTCATTTTTTTTTCAATGTCGACCAGAAGTTAGTTAAAGATCCATGCCTACTTGCATTTATGAAGTCCGTTAGGTGCATACAAGTTTGCTATTTTGTAAAGGGATTGAAGCATATGAAATTGAAGCATTTTAGTGAATATTTTAACACAAATTTTCTTGAATAGATAACGTAAACATAATTTTTTTTCTATTTACACTACAATATCTTATTTTTGTGGATCTAACTTTGAAACTAAGCACCATATTTTTTGTTGATGTCGTGTTTCGACAAGGATTTTTGAAGCTATACAAAGGCGGTGGATTCGTGGGGATGACTAGTCCCAAAGATGATTCTATTTCTTCTCTCCTTCGTTCGGGGTACAGATATGGGGCTAAAAGGGAAAAGTCTCGAAGCTTTCTCGACAGTTATCTTGGCTGCGTGTTGGATGATTTGAGGTGTCCGAAATGGTAAAGCTTTCTTCTTCAATGACTTGGAAATGGAGATTTTCAGTTCAATTCGATCTTTATCATTTTTTGGTTGAATACAAAGAGGAGGAACATATGTAATTGGTGTAGTAGTCCAATTAAGAACTTGTAATGTTGTTTCTCCTTTCTTTGTGAACTTGTAATATATTAATTTGTTGTTCAAAACATTTTATTATTTAAAAGTAATATAAAATTTATTATGTGAAAAAGTAATGTAAGCTAGGTTTAAAACTTTTATAAAAAAGAATTTTATTGAACGTAACAAATTATCAAATCAATCGAAGGTAATTAAATAAAGGGTCAATAATTGTTTAACCATCAAAGTTTTCGTTCAATTTCGGTTTAACCATCAAAGTTTTTTTTAAACGAAACTACCATAAAGTTTGAATTTGTTATGATTTAAACTTCAAACTTTTTTTTCAAATGATTTAAACGTAGAAGTTTTGTTAAAAAAACTTATTAATCACTTAAGTTTTGTATGGTTTTCGATTTTACACTTTCTACTTATTATGCATTTTACTTTTAATTGAAAAGTTAACAAAACTTAGAGGGTTAAATCATTTTTTAATAAAAGTTTAAGGGTTAAATCGTTTGAGAAAAAATCTTTAAGGTTTAAACCAAAAAGAATGTGTAACTTTGAGGATTAAATAATTATAAATTCAAATTTTATGGTAAAACTGTTTGAAAAAAAACTTTGATAATTAAACCGAAACTGAAATAAAAATTTGATGTTTAAACCATTATTGACCCTTAAATAAATTATCACAAAATCCTTATTTATGTTTTTTTTAACTATTTGAATGCAATTCTATACATTATTGTGTATTTACATAACCTCTAAAAAGAAATTTTGTTATTTTTGTTTCATTTTAAAAAAGTTTTCTATTTACTTACGGATGATGATTCATACACAATAAAAAATGTCTATGCACAATAATTTATGTATTAATATCAATTTGTATCATATATTGTTAAACACTTGTACCTGTTTAATACGAATAAATGTTCTTACATACGAATCAGCATCCTTTACTTAATGTTTGTTTAAGTTAAACTTATCACATATATTAATATTTTTCAAAAAAAAATTATTAAAAAGTACAATTGGTTTAATACATCTTAAAAACTAACACTTTATTTCGTTACTTCAGTGCGACCATTTTGACTCTTTTCTCTCGCACGTAATCGGTAATTGTGCCACAAGGCGTATTAATTCATTAGTCCACGCGTAGCGGGATACCCGCATGGCTTCGGGTAACGTCGGGTTGGGCGGGGGTCTTCGGGAGCAGCGCTACGCCCCCCTTCGGGTTCCGCCTCGTAAATAGTTTTTGGTTTCACCAACCCGAGCATCAATCGCTTTCTTTCTTTTTTTGTAGAGAGAGTAGGAAAGAGAAAATGTTTGGGTTGATTTGGAAAATGCGCTACTTGGGTTTTGAGTTAGTTTGGGTTGGGAAGAAAAAAGTAAAAAAAACTGATGTGGCATTTGGATTAATTTGGGACTACTCATGGCCTTAGAAAGGCCTAGTGTACATGAATCATAGGAATAACTCTTATAATTGAGTTTGATTAAAGAGATGATATATCGTTCTATCTTTTTTTCTTAATTTATTCTTTTATTGTAAGATTAACATAAGTATTAAAATTAATGAAATATGTAAGGAAAGAAAATAGTAGACTCCACATGTGATCTGTAATTATGGGTAGGAGGATAAAGTATCCATTGTATGAATATCAATTTTGTATATGCTTTAAAGCTTGGTATAACCGTTTTGTTTTCTTAAGAATATAAGATATGGGTCTACTTAAGTTCATGTTATCTTGGCTTGATAGCTTTCTTATATAAGTGGGAGTTTGTTAAAGTTTTTGTACACAGTAACTATAATCTATATGATATCATAATCAATGTCATATGACACTCAAGGTTCACCTGTAGGTGTTATACTTTGAGAAGTGTTAACAACCAAAATAAGAGATATTATTTTATAGGATTCTACAAAATAAAAGGTTAGAAATCTAATGATATTTAATTTATTGGTTATTTATTCAAGTGGATTATTATTTATGTATTTATTTAGGATTATAAATATATCTTATCTTACTTCTTTATAATACATTTATAACCTTAAAAACTCTTAATTTCAAGTAACTTGAATATACTAAAATACTCCTTCTTAACCATTTCATTCTCTCTCCTAATTTAATTTAACTTTTTATCTATTTCAAAGCAACATATTATTACATTTTTAAAAGCAACATGATGTAAAATAGAAATTATTTGTCGTCGCTGCATTGCGCGGATAGAGATCAAGTAAAAAGAAAATTAAAGTAAAAAGGGTAAAATGGATGATTATTTGATCATTTTTCGGTATATATATCAACTGATAATCGTTAGTTCATCATTTTTATTGATTAAAACTAGTTCTTCATCAATTTATTTTTAATTTCAAATACAGATTTTGAAAACAAAATTTTGAAATAATTTGTTGATGAACAAAATGCTTTCATCTAAAAAGTGATGAATATGTTGGATTCATCAAAAAGAAATTGATGAAGAACTAGTTTTAATCAATAAAGATGATGAACTAACGATTATCAGTTGATATATATACCGAAAAATGATCAAATAATCATCCCTTTTACCCTTTTTACTTTAATTTTCTTTTTACTTGATCTCTACCATATATATATATATATATATATATATATATATATATATATATATATATATATATATTTAAAGTTTTTATAGATTAATTAAATTGGGAATTTCAGTTTTATTTTAAATAAAATGGTGGCCAATTTTTTCAACGTGTTTTAATTAATTAATTAAGTTTTATATTTATTAATTGGAATCATCAAAGTACCGATTACAACACAAATTGTAAAGTGTACCTAATCGTATCACAGTATAGTTATGGTGAGTTTGAGTATTGATCACTTAGGGAACGAGGATTAATATTAAGTATCAGAAAACAGCATCGTGAAAGCTTTTTGGTATTTTCTACACAATGTGGAATATATACTAGGTTGAGGATTAATATTAAGTATCATAGTTGGCATAAAGCACCCGAAACTAAAAAAGAGGCTTTATGGTTAATCATCAATGTACAATTAATTAATTTAAATGTGATAATTTTGTAACTTAAGTAACTCTTTGTTTAGTTTATGCGACGGAATCACTTTAAATTAGAGGATGATTTTAATAAAGACAATACTCTTTTAGCATGCAACAAACTTTTTGAAGAGATTTGACATATTTAAAGGATAACTACATGAACTTAGAAAGATGTCCTTGTCAAAGGTAGAATTTTATAATTGAATAAACTTGGGAAGAATGTCTGAAGTAGGAAAACACACCGGAAAAACAAGTTAATCTATTGGCATTTTATCTTTATAAAATATACTTCTATTTAAAGGAAAAACGTATTCAAGGAAGATTAAACGCCAAAAAACACATGTTGGCTATAAAGGTTATCATGGATACCAAGAGATATGGTAAAAGGAGAAACATTGTGAAGAATCGAGGACCGAATACCATAATATCCCGGATGAACGTGCCAAGAGTTGGGTATTGGCTAGAACTCGCCTCAAAGAACACGAAAAAAGGACTTTGTTGCATGATGTTTCATGTTTGTGATGTTTCACAACACTTGGTAAATATATCTTTATTTATAAATTTATTTGTTTGTTTTTCAAGTTCTTGTGTTTATATAGATTGAATATTTTGATTATTGTATTATTTCACAAATTCGGTGTGATAAAAATATATCACTAAGGACTTGATCTAGTGTGGACCCGTTGATTAATGTACTTGGACCTGAGTATCTAGGTTGTATTAGAGGTGAGAAGTAATATAAGCTGGGGAAAGGGGATACCAAGGTATGTTGAGAAAAAAAAGGTTAGCAAAATATATAGAGAAAAATTAAAAGGGTGATTGATGAACAATTGAAAAAGGCATTTGAAGAACAACGAACAAGGCAAGAGGTTGATAATCTACAAAGGGAAAACAACATCAAGAGCACTTAAAGAATGTGGAGGTAGTATACATGTAACATATTACAGCTTTATGAAATAATCTTGTAGAGTTGATTGAAGGTCAAATCAATTCATAGATTTTAAGATATACAATTTATACATTATTTGTTACATAAGATTCTCACATAAACTAATATATTCTGCATGCACATGTTTTATAGAATTCGTTACAAGTTGCTTTGTTTGACCCTAATAGTGAAAGTTTTGTTCATGATAGTGCTCAGGGGATGGTCCATATTACAAAAGGTGGTATACTACTTCATTGATCTTCAATACTACCATTTATGACAAATATGTGGACTTAAAACTACTCGTTGTTATTGGTGAAGAGAGTTCCATTAGGTCAAAGAGCATGTAGTTTTATTCAATGGTCTGTACCACGTATGTGAGCGATCAAGAAGAAGGTGAATGCCCCTAATCAAACGGTGATTCGTCCTTATTCTATGTATGAATGTATAGGTATTATAAAGGCCAACAATATGCTTTTGCTTTTCTGTTACTTAAAATTTGTTGTTATGGCTGTCTTTGTGGTTATTGCCTAAATATATAATAATAGTTTTTGTTATTCAGGATAAGGAAGAGAAAAGACAAAAAGAGGAGGAAAGAAAAAAAAGGAAGAAACGAGGAAGATGAAAAGGAGAGAAAGCAACAAATATTTTGTCAACCGTTAGAGTTGTGTGAAACTTTTCTGAATGGAGGTTGTCTATACATTAAGGCTATAGAAAATGGATGCTTTGGGGTGATCCACCTCCACCTTATACAATATTATTTACTCCCCAAGACAAGATTTTTGGCATAAAGGGGTATAGAGGTCAATATCATTATTGAGCCGCGTGTGTGGACAAATAAGTGACTAGATGTTGGAGCCATTAATTTTGTTTGAGTGGTAAGTTTTAACATATATTGTCATGATTTACTTTGCTATTTTGTTGTTTTACTAATAAAAAGTTTAATACATATTGTCATGGTTTTACGGCGATTTACCAATATTTGAACTCATTTGCTAAGGAGTTAATATTTTTCTTAATGATTACTACTAGTTGTAATGTATATATCAAGGAGGATATAGAAGGAGTGTTAAGTTATTTGAGAAATGTCCTATATGACAAAAAGAGCGCTGAAATTAAGTTCTTTATCGGTGCACACTTTTAAAGGTACTATTTTTTTATATAGCATTAGCACTATAATTACTAATGAGTTTTACGAATTAGCAGGTAGCATTGAGTTTTGTATGTCATACCAAAAAAACAAGGATAAGTATATATATTTAACTCTCTCGCCAAAGCCGGTGCTAGATTGGTATTATATATTGTCCAGTTGTTATTGTTCGACACATAAAAGGCCACCTTTTTTGTAAGTATATATTTTATGGAGTCAAATTTTGTCTGTTATTAACAAGAACTTGTTAGAATTTTAGGTTAACCTTTGCATAATTGTGGCTAATTTTTATAGATTTTGAAAGTTAAGTAGTGGGTATTTGGTTTGAACATTTTATCAACTGGGTGTTGTAAATTGAAGTTAAGTAGTTAATTTTATGCAATTTGTGTAAATCTTTTGATTTTAATTAATTGCATGCTAGTTTTGTTTATATTGTTGTTTTATACTAAATTCAATTATTGGCATTTAGCGTAGCCATATATTATTAAAAAATTTAAAAACGTTATATAGAAACCGGTTTTAACATAATAGCATCTTCAAAGCGAAGAAAAACCGGTTTACGTGTAGAATGGATGAGGATCATGTAGTGATAAAAATCAATCTGCATGTGATTTTGGAAACCCCTTTATAATCGATCTTTATGTAATTTCTTATCTAAACCATCCCTATCGAGACCTATTATAAACAGGTCTCCATATTAACCGGTCTAAAATGTAATTAACACAAGTTGGGGCAGCATCATGGAAAAATCGCCAATTTCAAATATTAATTTTTGTTAAGGGTTTAGTTTATCAAAATGTATTCAACTTGTCAAATTTTGTTATTGTGTGTATCGTACTTTAAAATTTTCTATTGTGTATATCGAACATTTAATTTGTCCTTCTTGTATGCATTAAAGTTTCTATTGTATGTACTAAACTTATACATTTTTTACTCTTTTATGTAATGAAAATACATATAATAATAACAAGTTTTAAGTTTGATACACACAATAGAAGTTTTTAAAGTTCGATACATACAATAACAAAACGTGACAAGTTAAATACATTTTAATAAACCAAACCCTTTTGTTAACTCCCAACAAAAAAATAAGGGCAAGATAATACAATCACACTACTAAAAATACAACGTTTTCCCACAGATTGTTTCCGTGGAAAGGAAAAATTCAACGAAATTCTGAGAGAGGATTAACTAATTATCTAACGACGAATTTCCGACTAAAAGTAGTTCGTTCAAAATACTTTGAAAAATATAAAAACTTTCAGTCGGAATTCAGAAGAGTATTTTTCATTAGAAAACTCTAGGAAAACTACTTTATCAAAATTTCATTAGAAAACACAAATTAAAACTCTCCAACATGTGATTTCCGTATGGAAATCCGTAGAAAATTATACTTTATTTCGACGGAAAATTATACTTTATTTTCAACGGAAACTGACCGTTGGAATTTCGATAGAAAATATAAAAACTTTCTAACAGATTTCACATGTGTTTTTTTGTCAAAAGTTTGTCGGAGGAGATGTAGATTCATAAGAACTCCCTTAAGAATTTTTTGACAAATTTCCTACGGATGCAAAAAATTTCACGGATTTTCAACATGTAATTAAACGAATACAAATAATAATTTATTCATGATAGCATTAAACAATTTTAAAAACACACACTCTCTTCCATGTTGTGTTCACCATTTAACCATAGATAGAATTTCTACCTTTTATGATAATAAATGATGAAATTTTAATTAATGGATGCATGTGATTCATTTTATTCAACCAAATATGACCATAAACGACCGACTATGATTGTGAATGACCATGTTTGACTATTATTTTCTCATTTTAACTAAGCATGGCTATGAATACAAGTCTAATTAAGATTTAGTGTAATTAACTACTTTCAACCTTGTTTAGGTGTAATTGGCTAGTTTAATCATGTGAGATTATGATGAGCAAGTGTAACTAAATGTGATTGATGATGATTAACCAAGGTAATCATTATGATCGACATCTTTTAATCAAGTCCAGTCAAGTTTGATTGTGATTGAACTTGAGTTACCACATTTAATCATATTGAACTATATGGTTGACCTATATCAACAAACTCTAAACGTGAGTGGCCAAATCTAATCGTGGTTAATCAGGATGACGGTATACGATCATGTTTGACAATTACTATAGACCACCAAGTATGACTATGAGCAACTTACTTTGCTTATGATGGGTCATGATTATGAATGACCATATTGGTTTGTGAACGAACATATTGATCACTTGTGAACATGTTATACTATCATTGGTGTGTTCAATCAAGTATGACTGTAAACAATCATATTTTCCCTCAATATCCCCTCTTACAGGAATAATCATGACATACACTAGGGCTTACAACACAATGAGCCAAAGGTCATATTGACACTAATGTGCGACCAAAATACATGCGCTAAACGAATAATACAAATACGTTATACATTAACACAAAGTACCAATATTTTTATTTTAAAAGGAATTTCAGTTCTCGCTTCAATATGTTACTTGATATGTCGAGCTAGGTTCTAATGTATGTTGTCTAACCATTCGTGTGTCTAGAGATGATGAAGCACTCTCTTTTTTATGAATTTTTAAATCAACTATCACTACCCCATTTTGGGATAGTTAATGTCGATAATTGTTGACAATTTAACTAGACCCATTTTACTAATTACTCTTGGCGTTTGACTTAACATTATTGACATTATTTTCACCATTAAATAAATGTTCTCAAACAAGTGTAACACCAAAAGCTTCCAACTTCAATTGTGTATGTGTCCATTGTAATACTTGTCTTCTTGTATAGTTGTATTTATCGACCAACTTTATGCTTTTTCTTGTTTTTTAATTCACCTACAAACAAAGAGGAGAAGCTTCTTATGTTATATTTTTATGTTATTTACACCAACTTTCTATTGAAATCAGTCATTTTGAACAAGATCAAGATGGTGATCACCATGAAAGGACTTATCTTTCTTTGTGTTTTAGGCTTTGTTTCTTGTGTTACTTCGGTCGGGAACATTTCAGGAGGAACTGCGGATGGATCCGAAGCATGGGGGTACATTGAAGTTCGCCCACGTACGTTTTTCGGTTTTCGTGGTTGCATTTTGTAAAAATCGAGTTTAAAAACCTTGAGCTGGGGTTTTTTTTCCTATTTTTTGTTTTCGATCATTTCAGGGGCACATATGTTTTGGTGGTTATACAAGAGCCCAAATCGGGTTGATGATCCGTCGAAACCATGGCCTACTATTCTTTGGCTCCAAGGAGGCCCTGTAAGTACCGAATTACGTACTAGAAACAATATGTTACCGGAGTCTGTTTCTTGGATTTTGTTTGTTTTAAGAAATAAGGTCTTATTTAAAAGAAATGTATACCGGCAGGCGGACATATCTTATAGTTAAACTTGTTTGTGTTTTCAAACGTCTGCGGACGGATCAATAAGCTTGTAATTACTTTTTGCATGCATAAGACCCTTTTTGTCTTGTATTTTATCCCGAGAAGCAAATAACTACATTCTTTCTTCCTAGACATTCGTAGATTTTACATCTTTTAAACTACATCTAGAGACGGAATAAGACATTTACGTCTTTAAAAAAACAAAACCTTAGTGACCCGACTGCCAATATTTTAATCACTCAAAGTTGTAGTGACAAAATGATCACAGTCACAAAGTATATATAGTAGTTGGTTGCATCGTGCATAAACCAACGACCAATTAATATTGTCGTTTTCAGTCTCAATAATTGATTAATTAATACTTTGAAGTGACTGACTTTGTCATGTCAAGATGGTCATCAGCAACTTAAAACCGGTCATTATTATATTTAAAATAAAATTAATAAAAGGAATGAGTGACAACCAATATAGGTTGTTCATTTCGTTGTTGACCATTTACGGTTAATTATTCATAGGGTATTATCGTGCAGGGTAATCGGGATTCGGTATTTTCGTTACCCATAATTATTCATACATTAGCTGACTGACATAGATCTTTGTTAATTCCGGTCGTGAATAGTGCGAATTTAGTGACGAAAAGTACTTTAATCACTACTAATTCAAGTTGCTTAAGGTCCTTTTCTGTATCACTGTATCAGGGTGGATCTGGAGTTGGTTTCGGAAATTTTGGGGAAATCGGGCCATTGGATGTTGACTTGAAGCCACGAAACTCAACTTGGCTTGCAAAGGCTGATCTCTTGTTCGTGGTATGTTGCGACCTCCATGTTAAATTTTAATTTTATATATTTATGAATGTGTATCAAATACATTCATTTTGCAATTCCAGGATAGTCCAGTAGGGACAGGATTTAGTTATGTCGAGGATGATGATTTGTTTGTCAAAACAGACTTTGAATCAGCGACAGATTTAACTACGTTGCTAAAGGCAATCTACAATGGAAACACAACACTTCAAAAGAGTCCGCTTTACATTTTTGCAGAATCCTACGGAGGGAAATTCGCAGTCACTCTTGGACTTTCTGCACTACAAGCTATCGAAAAAGGCGAACTCAAGCTTAAACTTGGAGGTACTACTTTGATGCTCTTAGTTCTTTTGATCAAACCCATCATTTTTTTCCTGTGCAAACTAAAATTCAGTTTAGTGACATATTGAAAATATAAGTGAAAAACTAAGTAGACTTGCAAAGTCTAGCGCTTCTTTCAATATACTAGTTTGTTTTGGGCACAATTTTAGACATTATGGTTTGTAATTATTTCCATTGTGGTAATATTAGCCATCAAAGGTGTATTTAGCGGAAATATCTGGTAATCTGAGTTCTGAAATCTGGAACCTTTATTTATATATATGTGTTAAAGAGAGTAGCTGGAGCTTGAAAACTTATAGTTATGTTATTGACAATATAGGTGTTGCTTTGGGAGATAGTTGGATTTCTCCCGAAGATTTTGTGGTAAGCTCGACTCGCTTTTGTTGAACAATACGCATTTAGCGTGATTCTAGCTATTAGTATGAACCTGATCGACCGATAAATGCAGCTTTCTTGGGGTCCTTTGCTTAAAGATGTGTCAAGAATCGATGACGTTGGTTTGAACAAATCTAATAGGTTCGACAAAAATTCTTGATGTTTGAATCTACAAATTAACATTATAGACGTTACCAAAGCTCCTAAATTTATGTGTTTTTCATGCAGTTTAGCTCTAAAGATTAAGCAACAACTTGCAGATGGCCAGTATAAAGTGGCAACCGATTCATGGTCCGAGCTTGAGGAGATTATTTTAGATAGTAGTAACAATGTGGTACGACATTTAAGGGTTATATTTATGTCATGTGATAATTGTTCTTTGCTGAAACATAAGCTTTTGGCGACCAAAATGCTGGAATTTCAGGATTTTTACAACTTCATGTTGGATGATGAGGGAAACGGCTTGAATACAGCGACAAAAAAACAAGCTAGACAATTGCAAAAGAAGCCTTACGCAATGATCTCAGAATCCAACGGTCCTGATCTTGGTTCCGTTATGAATGGTCCGATCAGAAAGAAGCTCCAGATTATTCCTGCCAACGTAACGTAAGCTCTTAAAGTAGTCGCTAAAGAAATGATAGCGACAATTTCAATCTTTATACATATGAGATTTGTTCGTAATTGTGATTTCAGAGATTCAGACCATATAACAGCAATGTAAAAGCTCAAGAACCCAAACCCTTAATTAAGTTTCTTGATCTGAAAAACAAAAAATACACCAAAATTTGTACTGATCAGATCATATATTTGCTTTATATATATAATCTGAAATTTTCATTTAGAGTTTTAGACCCAAAAACAAGGATAAAAGAAACTTAGCGACGATTTCAGCCTTCAAGAATATGCAATTAATGATCATCACTGTGTTATAGATGGGGAGGGCAAAGTGATGATGTGTTTTCGGCATTGGAAGGAGATTTCATGAAACCAAGAATCGCCGAGGTAAAGATTCTAAATTATTCGCTTCGCCTGTAGTTTATCATTTCGGTAGAAACAAAAAAATTTATAACATTGATCATAATCCTTTAGTTGCAGTAAGCATGAAACTGGTTATCAAATGCTTGATCCCAATAAGTAGATAATCACAAGAAGAGGTAGTTAATATAACTTCTGCACAAGAAATTCATTACTGTAGGAAACCTGAAATCACAATAATCAAATTCTCACTTTCAAAGTGCATATACAAACAAGCCAAAAAAATCAGAAGTGTCATATATATTGTTCATTATTAGGAACACTCTAAGGTAGTCTACTGGTTGTCATCTCGGATTCTCACAACGTCATGGGTTCAAACCTCATTAAGGGAGTCCTTAGCTTGGGTTTGCCAAGTGTAGTTTTCAAAACAACCACGGGATTACAAGTTAGGCCGTATAAACCTGTGACAAACGCTTGACTCCTTGTCAGGGGCAGGAGAGAGCTGTGGCCCCTCCAAAATTTAATATTTTACTATAATGTATATAATAAAATATTTGTATCTTAAAAGAAATTTAAGGGTGGCCCCCTCCAAAATAAAATTATTACATTTTGTCCCTCCCGGGAATGATGTTCAAGTTCCGTCACCGCTCCTTGTGGTAGCTAGAACATGGATCTCCGTTTACTCGTTTTTATTGAATTAACCTCATTAATGGCCTATTTTATTAATTATAAACAGTTTTCATCAAGTTTAGTACCCTTGAATTGCTCATCTATGTGGGTTTTCAGGTTGATGAGCTTTTGGAGAAGGGCGTAAATGTGACGGTATACAATGGTCAGGTGCGAAAATTGACCAAATACTTAGAATCACATTAAATTGCGACAAATTACGGACTATATATGTAACTTTTGGTGACAGGTTGATCTAATATGTGCAACCAAGGGAGCAGAAGCATGGATTAATAAACTCAAGTAACTATATATAATTTCTTTCATGTGTCGATATTATGGTATGAAATATTCGACTACGAATAGTGAAGATCTGGGTTCGTTTTCTCGTTCAGGTGGGATGGTTTGTCTGCATACTTGAACTTAGGCCGTACTCCGCTGTATTGTGGCAAAGATGGAAGTGCCACTAAAGGATTCGTTAGGTCTTACAAAAACTTTGCTTTCTACTGGATTCTTGGAGCCGGTCATTTTGTAAGTAATTTTATGATTTTCAATTCTGTTGTTGTTTTAAAACAGTACTAAAACAACTTGTTTTGGCGACGGTAAGAACGACAATTTCTGTCGCTGTAACAACAAATTAGCTAGAGATTTATGATGGATACGAATAAATATATAATACTCATATATTTTTTTCGTTTTCGTCGCAAACTTGTCACTATTGTGACGGACATCAAATCGTCATTAATATTAATCTGTCGGCAATATATATTACATTTTGAAGCAAATCCGTCACTAAGGTGATTTTAAAAAATAGAAACTAGAAACCGTCAAAAAAACCGTCTTAAATGAAAGGAAACGTCAGGAGCCATTGGTGAGATTAGCGATGGTTTTCTGTCAGAAACTTTTGAAAAAGATATTTCCGACGATTTCATCAGTCAGTATCAAACTGTTTTCTAATATACGTACAGTCGCTAATGTGACTTGTGACCGAATAAATGTTTTCGAACCCTAAACTCGATCGTTTTCGCTGTTTTAGGTTCCGGTGGAGCAACCTTGTGTTTCTCTAGAAATGGTTGGAAGCGTCGTGAATTCGCCAAACGTGTAGCCATTGACCATCGATCGATTCGATCTAATGAAGCTCAAGAAATGGTGTGAGATTTATGGATTGCATTCTTGTATTCATCAAGAGAAAAGATTAACATATATAATTAATTTGGCACTATAATAATTACGACTCCCACCGTAACTAATGTGAAAATGGTTGTAAAAGACTAATTTTTATTCCTAAATTTTTTTATTTATTAGTTAAATTATAGATGTTATTAAAAGTATATTATTTGCTCTTAATACCTCAAATTCTATGTGTGTATATATATATATATATATATATATAGGATGAGGATCCAATAGAAAAGGTTTCTAAATAAGAATTTTAAAAATACTGCATCTACTCTATAAAATCATTGCATCCAACTTAAAATCATTGTATAATATCTAAAAAACATGGAGTTCTCTTAAAACTAGTCCATCATGTGTGAATTAATCGGTGGATTCTCATTTAAGAACCAATACATTTTGTCTAAAAATCACTGCATCTAACATAAAATCGGTGCATCTTGTCTAAAAACACTGCATCTCATCTTTACACACAAATACTAATAATAATAATAATAATAATAATAATAGTAATAGTAATAGTAATAGTAATAATAATAATAATAATAATAATAATAATAATAATAATAATAAAATAAATATATAAAAGTACACATATGTTGACTTTTTTGTACATACAATTTTTTTGATGAAATGGTTCGTAGCCTGCAAACCTGTTCGCAGGTGATCCTGATTCTATATATATAGAGATAGAGAGTTAGGATCAAATGAGCACGTTTTTAAAATGCATGACAGTGAGAACACTTTTGAGCCTTTGATTTTATTGATCGGATGATTTAAAAATTGTCACATTTCTTTTGTACCTTTGATTTCATTGATCAGATGTTTTAAAATTATCACGTTTTTTATCATTTGTATGACTATATACCTGATGTATGCATCAATGCATACAAATCTTTAAGTTGTTAATATTATAGAAATAATTTTGATTTTATAATTTAGGATGTAAACTTGACTTTTGGGTAGTTATAAGTGAACATAAACGTAAAAGATAAATGATAAATTACAAGTTTACCCAGGTTTTCACCGTCGTGTATTTTAAAAGGGTTCTCCCTTGATCCTCACCCTCTATATATATATATATATATATATATATATATATATATATATATATATATATATATATATATATATACACACACACCCGTTATGTTTACAAAAGTGTTTCGTATGTGTAAAAAACAAGGGGCATAATGAAATGTTTTTTAACATTAATGAGTATAATAGCATATTTTGTGGAAATTAAGGAGCATAATGAAACGTTTGTAAACTTGACGTGAATATTTAATTTAAAAAAATACTTTACGTACAATAATAAAAAAAATACACACTCTCTTCATGTCATTTGAAATCTTTTACAAATTTGTCGATCAAACAAAAGATTTTGTGAAATTTAAAATATAAATTTTACAAAATCTAAGGAAATTTGCTTACCAAAAGACGGGATGAATTATTTTTATTTTTCAGCATACAAGTTTATTTTAAAAATTAAAAAGCTAATAAAATTACATTTGCGTATGATCACACCCGAAACCTTTCGGGTTGCTCAGGTTTCAAAATAACACTCATAGCTCCCATGATGTAACTCGATCGGGTGATTGTTTCGAGTCCCCAACCTAATTGGCCAATTCTCCCCATTTTTTAAAAAAATAAAGCTATTCTTTAACGGGTAGAAAATAAAAAAATTAATTTTATTTATAATTTATTAAAAGCAATGGATACTTTAATAAATATCAAATTTTAATTTTTTTCAATTCATTACAAACACTATATATGTTCAACACTTTTAACAATTTTTTCACACCAGAAACTCTCTACATCTCTTAATTCTTCTATAATACTTCGATCGGATTTTCTTTACTCCAACAAGGTTTTATTTCTAGCAATTTTCAGCTTCGTCCCCCATTTTTCAACAAGTTTTGTTGGGCCAATTCCGAATCCCGACCCAACCAAAGATATCACAATCGCACGATCACCTTAAGGGAGATGTTTTGAAGGCCACTTTGGCGAGGAATGAGAGAATTAGAAAAATAAACAGGTTCGAAGAATGAAACTTGTTTTTTTACTATTAATCTCTTTTTTAAAAAGTAACCGAAATATTATTATTAGTTTTAGTTGTGAAATTTTTATTTTTATTATTTTTTATTTTTAAACAATTTATAAATATTTTATTTTGTTAAATAATTAAACATAATATAAAAAAGTTAAAACTAAGTAGGAAAAGATTGAGTTAGCCTTTGAATAGAATGGTTCAACACTTAATGCTAGACCAGGCAGCATTAAGCGTGTTTAGGGAAAGAAAAGGATTCCTCTGAATAGCGATTCTAGTGCTGACCGATTCTTCTTCAATCACGATTCCAAACCATTCAGAGCTTGGATTATTACCATTGTGTCGTTCTGCTTTAACCATTTGATATGTGATTCTCCAAAAAAACCACGAGTCCACCGATTCTACTTCAATTATGATTTCAGAGATGTAAATCTCCATCCTCCCCGATTTAGTTCGAAACAATTCCCGCAACGGTCGAAGTGATTTCCCAACATATTGTCGTACCAAATGTAACACCCGCAAACCTAGGCTAGTAGATTAGCGGGTTGGCGGTATGTGATTAATTGTGTTTTAAATTGTTATGTGTTATGTTAAGGTTAATTCATTAATTAAAATGATTAATCTAATTTAACATATATATATTTGTTGCTGGAATGTGAAAAGAAGGAAATTAATTGTATGGTATGTATATATGTATGTACGCATGTGTGTATGCATGTGGAAGTTAGGAAGATCTTATGTAAAAATCCACCTCCTGCTTTGGTTAAATGAAACCGTATGTATACGTGGGACTTCATCTGCTCACTTACTATCAAAATTGAAAAGGTGAAGTGTGTGTTTTAGGAAGAAAACCTCTAAGTGAAGAAAGCTTCAAAAATTGTTAACTTGAAATTGCTAAGAGAAGGATTGGTGTTTGATAAATCAAGAAGAATGTTAGTATGTGTATATATCTGGTTATAATTCGTTTTGATGTAATTATCTTTTGAATTACATGACTATGTGATGTTTCACCATTAATGGAGCTTCAAGCTCAAAGTTGATAAGTAGGTTTTGTTGATTTGTAGTTTTTAATTGATTAAAAGTGTTTTTATGATAACTTATGACATGTTATATGAAGTATATGTGTTTTGTTTCAAGAAAAATGATGTTAGTAATGAAAATGATAAGTTTGTGTTGGCTGGAATCGAGTTGAGGAAGAAGATGATCTGCAAAATAGAAGATCGCGGCGCGAAATTTAAATGGGTCGCGGTGCAACCCTGTCAGAATCCGACATTTTCAATCTGGTTGTTAGAAATCCGAGTAGTGCAAAATCCGACCTTATGAAATCCGAGAATTTCAAATCCGGCCCTTAGAATCCGATTGTTTGAAAAACCGACACCCAAATCCAATAACTGAAATCCGGGATTCGAAATCCGCTAGCGTCGCGGTGCGACCGGGCTATTTCAGGAAGGTTTCTTTGTTTTTAATTGTGTTTGTTTGAGAAATGTTGGATTATTACTTATATGGTTATATTAAGTTGTTTACATGAACTTAAGATATAAGTATATGTGGACAGATATATTTATATATTCGAGACTGATTTGGTTGTTGATGTGTTTTTAGGCAATCCAAAGACTCAGTGATATTAGACATCTGAGTCCGCGTTGATTTTGAGGTGAGTTGACGTTAATCACGGATGGTAAACATTATGGTTAATGTTATTGATGTGATGCATGCGTTTGTGTTTGGGGGATTGACTAAATTGTTGATTGTGATTGTTGATTATATCTGTTGCATGACTATTTGGCCGATACGCGCTCTTTTGATGATATTGAGTTGCGTTTGAGAAGTCAGCTACACGTAGAATTGGGCTGGGCTCGTTTACTGGTTGGTTGTACAGTGATAGTCTTAGTGGTGCATTCATTCCATCAGATGGGAATTTTCACTGTGCCAACTCAGTAGAGGGCTATCGGTAAACCTTTGCTTTGGCCGGCATTGGTTGTAGCTTCTGCGCCGAACCGTCGGTCTTCTTGGATATGTGATTACATGCTTTGATATTAACTGTTGATGTTTGTGTTTGTGTTTAGCCTCTACTCACTTAGCTTTGTGCTAATTTCCCTCAGTTGATGTTTTTGCAGGTTTGTGTTTGTTGGTGTTGTAGAAAGAGAAGTTGACCCCGCTCTGATATGTATTTTGTTTAAAATGGAACGAGCCAGTTTGTTTAGTAACACCCAAACAGATGTTTTGATGTTTAAGAACAGATATTTGTAGAAAGAGAAGTTGACCCCGCTCTGGGTAACGGGTATTTATTCTTTATCGTTCTCTTGTTCAATTCCCGATAATCAATGCACATACGCAAAGTTCTATCATTCTTCTTTACAAATAACATTGGCGCACCCCAAGGTGATGAACTTGGACGAATAAACCCCTTATCTAACAAGTCTTGAATCTGTGTCATCATTTCTCGGATTTCTGAAGGTGACAGTCTGTACGGTGCTTTAGCCACTGGTCGGGAACCTGGAATCAAATCTATCTTGAATTCTACCTCTCGAACTGGAGGTAGCCCCGGTAATTCTTCTGGAAACACCTCCGGGTATTCTGTTACCACCCGGATGTTTGTTATACCTTTCTTTTCTTTCTTTCCATCAATCACATACGCTATAAACGACTCACAACCTTTACTCAGTGCTTTCTTTGCCTTTAAACATGAAATTATTGAAATTGCAGACCCGGCTTTCTCACCCCTTGCTATCACCCTTGTACATCCGCTAATGGGAACGAGATTAACTTCTTGTGGCATTTTATATTTGCTTGATTTAGACTTAACCAATCCATCCCCAATACAACATCAAAACCAGATAAAGGCATGACAAGAAAGTAAACAGGAAAACATACGCCATCAATATCAATTTTAGCTCCAGCCACAGTAGTCGTGACTGGAACCATCATGACATCTGCTACTTCTATTTCTAGGGTACTAGCAAGTTCAATAACAGGTATATTTAATCTACCACAGAACTCCACAAACACAAACGAGCGGTTAGCTCCAGAATCAAATAACACTCTAGCAGGGATAGAGTTAATCAGGAACATACCGGTTATGACATCGTCGGTAGTGGTGGCATCCTCCACTGTCATCTTAAAAGCCATACCCTCAGTAGTAGGTGGATTCTTTCTCTTCTGACCAACTGAAGATGATCCCCCAGCCGTCCCCGCCCCTGCTCCCGATCCCACTTTCTTTCCCACCGGGCACTCTCCCACTCTGTGCCCTTCTTTCTGGCAGTTCCAACAGACACTGCGTGGGAACCTGCAATCTTTTAATTCATGGCCAAACTGACAACATTTAACACATCTTCTTGATTGGGGCGTACACTGCCTGTTGTGGTATGACTTGCACCGACTACACCACGGTGCCCTCTAAGTTGACCCACCAACATTCGACCTCCTACTCTGGTCTCCCTGCTTATATCCACTTCCTTGCCCACCCTGCCTCTGATGGGAATTCTAATGATCAATCTTTGACTTTTGTTGGGCAATCTTTTCCCCATTCCACTTGTTCCTGGCTATTAAATCCCCTTCTGCTATTTTAGCCAAATTAAATGCTTGCGATAAGGTAGTAGCCCATCTAGTGGCGCTACGGAGATCAGGGTGTAGTGCTCCAACAAAGTGAGCAATCTTAGACTCCTCGTCCGGTACCCAGTGCTACACAAATCTCATTTTCTGATTAAATTGCTTAATCAAATCATCCACTGTCATATTCCCGGTCATTTGTAGATCCATGAATTCCTTCTTAATTTTCGCAACCTCAAATGTACCACAGTATTGTTCACAAAGTTTCTCCTGGAACTGACTCCAAGTAATGCTCTCCTATTGTTGTTCAGTGAAATGGCCAGTGATCGAATCCCACCATACCATAGCATCACCTTTTAGCATCCTTGATGCATATTTCACCTTCAGTTCGTTCTCACAGTTACAGGCATCTAGTGCCTTTAACATTTCCCTCAACCAGTTTAGGGTTACGTTCGGGTCAGAACTTCCACTGTATTCTGATGGCTTACAGTCTAGAAATTGTTTGTATGAGCAAGGCTGCTTAAACCCAGGAAACGCAAAAGGGTAAGCTCCCTGTTGTGGATATGGATAATAGAACGGTTGTTGCATTATCTGTGTCACTGGTGGTTGGGGCATTGATACTGGTGGTACAGTTGCCTGAGTAAAGATCGCAGTTGATACTGGAGGTTGTTCAGTTTGGGTCAATCTTTGTTCCAGGTTATTTAGCTTGGCTCTAAGATCCATCAGTTCATTTTCCAGTTTAAATATGTACTCGCTCTGATCTTCTTCCTGTTCCTGGCCAGATGTTCCTGCTCGGTTAGTAACATCCAATTCTTCTATCACTGGTGCCTCAGCAGATGATTGAGTAGCAGGAGGGAGGATAGGGGTCTCTCTTTAAGCCATATATGTTACAATCACATCATCTCACAACTTATTAGCATAAACCGTTAGTACTCAAAATACTAACTACTACAAACAACTCTAACTCACTCTAATTCCCCCTGAAGGAAAGCTTGACCTTTCATGAGCCAAGATTTGGGAATGCAACACTCTAGTCGTGCATACATTGCCAAACCAAGGCCCTGATACCAAACTGTAACACCGTAAAATCTAAGCCATTTTTTTTAATTGCGCTGCGGAAGCTTAATTAAATAAACATACTTTTTATTCACAAACATAACAATCATTTACAAACAAAATATCTGTTCTTAAAATCCAACATGCTAAAGTCTGTGTTACAAAATAAACTGGCTCGTTTCATTTAAGTCAAAACATCAGAGTCAAGTCAACTTTTCCTTCCACGAGCATTCACAAACACAAACCTGCAAAAAATCAACAACTGTGGGGAATTAGCACAAAGCTAAGTGAGTAGAGGTTAAACCCAAAAGCAAACATCAAGCCAATACTAAACATGTAATCACAACTCTAAGAAGACCGGCGGTTCGGCGCAGAACCTACAACCAGTGTCGGCCAAAGCAAAGGTTTACCGATAGCCCTCTACTGAATTGGCACAGTGAAATCCCACTCTGAAGCAACATATGCAACAGTAAGGCTACCACTGTTCAACCAACCAGTAAACGAGCCCAGCCCAATTCCACGTATAGCTGACTTCTCAAACGCAACTCAAAATCATACTAAGAGTGCGTATCGAACAAATAGTCATGCAACAGACATTAATAATATTCACAATCAGCACTTCCAATATCAACCATCACATACAATCATGCCTTACATCAGTAATATTAAACACAATCTTTACCATTCGCATCCAACTTCCACTCACCTTTCAAGTTCAGACGAAGTACTCAGAAGTCTAATGTTACTGAGCCTTTGGATTGCCTGAAATAAAATAATAACCAATCAGTCTCAAATCTTATAAATATATCTGACATATATTTATAATTCAATCATAATATCAACAATCAATAAACAATTACAAATCCAAACACAAAATGTCGGATTCTTGAAACTATCGGATTTACACTCGGATTTCTCAAAATCCGCAACTCATGTGTCGGATTTCCCAAAATCCGCAACTATCTATAAGGATTTCACAACTGTCGGATTTAGGAATCCGATGGGTTCCAATCTGTCTGTTTTGTCTTAATCGGATTTCAAGTTTCCAAAATCATAAGTATCGGATTTCACTAAGTCTCGGATTCCAAGTTCCGGATTTCATGAATCGGATTCTGACTTAGTCATTTTCCAAGTTTAGGATTTCATATCCAAGTATTCGGATTTGGGGTTGTCATAAACCAAGTTTCGGATTCTAAGGTAATCAAATTTTCACTTTCAGATTTCATAAGATCCGGATTATAGTAAGACTCGGATTTCTTCTTCTCAACAATCCGAGAGCTTCATAATATATCAAATCCGACAACTTCAATATATAGTAATCCAAACCCAGATTTCATGAACTCATAACAACATTCCAGAATATAATTTAAACACTTTCTCATGTAGTGAACATCATATTTGCATATATCATATGAACACATGAATCATCAAAATCATATTCTATCAAAAACCGATTATGGTGTTCTAACATGCAAAACTCAATCTAAACATAGATCATGTTCTAAAATCATATTACACATCAAGAAAGATTATAACATGTCAATTTACGAACACCAACCTTAAATCTTCGATTAATCACACACAAATGGAATTCCGATTCTTTTCTTCTTCTTTATTTTCTTTCGGTTTTTTCTTCTTGGCAAGAGAGAGCACACACTTTTCTTGTTTGTAAAGATAATGGCAGATAGTGATATTCATTTCACACATAAACTTACATGCAAAGAGGTGACATCATCTCCTAACCTCCCAGCCCACGTGTACTAACCCACTCACCAACATACACACATACATACGGTCATATATTCATACATACATACATTCTTTTGATAATTCTAAATTAATTAAATAACTATTATCACTTAATTAATCACATAATTAATTAAAGAAATTAAAACATGATAAACACATACCGTAAACCCGCTAATCTACTAGCACAGGTTTGCGGGTGTTACAGTTTCTGCTACAAATGTTGTAATGATAATTGTTTATCATATACATTCAGAAGTATTATCAAACAGTTTTTTGTATTCGATACCATATGTATTCAGAGCATTTGAATTATTTAGACATTTAAACAATTCAGCGTTAAATCATACAGTTTTATCAAACAACGCCTTAGATTTGGTTAGGCTATATTAACTTTTGAGTTGGAAAAGGGAAGAAAAGAAGAATGTGATGTGGCATTTGGGTTGGGTAATCTGAAGAAGAAGCTATATTGATGGTCTTATAAGCTTATCTAAGATTTACAAAGCTTATGAGAGTGGACGGTGTGGATTAAGAATTGATGTGAGTGTTGGAGATTAGCGTTGTGGTGGTAGCCTCTTCCATGTCTTGGCGTCGTAGTCAATTTCAAGTGTGGAGGTGCCTACCTCCTTAGACCATTTGTAGGGCAACCCGGCCAATTTGTTACCCATTTTCCTTCTTTTCCTTTTAACGGCCCAAAATTTAGTATAGCATAATATTTTCTTTCCCAATCTTTCCCCCACTTATTAAGTTTTTTTATTATAAATTTAATTATTATGAAAAATCAGATGTTTATAAATTGTTCAAAAAAATAATAAAAATAAAAATGTCTTTCATTAGTAATATTCTAGCTACATAAGAAGGAGAATAATAATAATAAAAACTAAATTTCAATTTTCGAACCCATACATTTTTAATCATCTCCTTTCTCGTCAAAGCCACCTTCGATACATGACCATAAGGTGATCATGCGAGGACATCACACGTTCTTTATTCATTATGAGTTTCTCTTCACGATAAGACATCCTCACCCTGGGTGTTGACCGCTTTTATTTGACGCAAACAAATATTAATTTTTTCTTGAGTTGACCCGGTCGTCGTAGAACTCGTTAATGCCTCTTTCTCTTGTTCCTTACAATGGGTCATTGAGGCTCCTCTAGCTCAACCTCAACATCATTCTCCTTGCCATCTTCATCGTCATCGGCATCTTTATTGTTTAGGTTCAAATTGCAACATTCATCAAAAGACAAGGTCGTGTAGTTATGTGAATCCAACGTCTTACTACGTTTTGTAGGCCGGGCAATAGTAGTCTTAGGCATCGGATATTGGGCGCCATTTTGGACTTGTTTAATGATGTCCTAAGCTAGTTCATGGGTGAAAGCACTCCCTTTGTTATCTTCTCCGTATCGGAAGTGCGTTGTTTGTATAATATCGTCTTCGCTTATTCCACTAGCTCATTATATATCAAGTTGTTATAGAGGCGAAAATTTTCGATATCTTCATGTTCAAGTCTTTAAATTCATAGGTCACTTGATTGACGTTCCTATACACTCGGTGAAACACATCGAGAATTCGAACCCAAAAATTCCTACATTTATATAGATTAATAATAATAATAATGATAAACATACTATAATAATAATAATAATAATCATATTAATAATATAGTATATTGAATTTTTTACCATTTGATTGTTCGTTTTCAATAACGATGTCCTCCGAAATGTCAATCCCACGATGATACCTACTCCATTTCCTTGTTTGTACTCCATGGTATCGCTTTTGCGTTGAAACTTATTTTCTTTCTCACTTCCCTTGGTTGTGCCGAGTGTGATTGTTGTGTCGGTTGTGAATGTGGTGTTTTCGGTTAGGTTTCGGGAACAATTTCATCTTCTTGCGAATGTGGCATCTACGGTTAGGTCGAGATCCAGAATTGGCCTAGCCAGCTTGAGTGTTGAAAGACAAAGTGGGAAATTCCTCGGAATTAAACCTTGTTGGAGCAATCCTTGATACATAAATTGGTGCGGAATAAAACCCTATTGGAAGCCCATGGACATGCCTTGTTGCCTAAATTGTTAAAAGTTTTATTGGAACTCGAGGGGCAGATTATCTGAAGATTGAGGGTTGAACCCGAATACCTCGCTCGGTTGTGCCCGGATGTAGATGTGGTGAAATTTGAATTCATGGGCAAGTGAAAAAACATAAAAAATTCTTGGAAATTTTCTAGAAGAATTTAAAAATGTAGAGAGATTTTGTGTAAAAAAAAGGATTAACGTGTTTGTTTATATTGTGTTTGTAAATTGTAAAAACCAAGTCAAGGAGGGAGAATTCGATCGGGTGGGGTTTTGGGTGTAGCGTGTTCCCAACCGACCTAGTGAATCCGATGGGTACCTAAAGCCATCAAGTTGGATGGTACCAATCGTCTTATCAGAGTTTGCTACAAGTGGATCCAAAATCAATTTTTCATTTTCCTTTTTTTCAGTTTTGATTAGTTAATAGATAATAAGTGGTCTCCTATAATTTAATCTGGTATAGAGTGATGCGGTGTAATCATTACAAGCCTAAATAACAGACTAAGGGGCTGTTTGTTTGTTGCTTAATGGAACCATTCAGCACTGAATGCTGAATCATTCAGCATTCAACGTGTTTGATTGCAGCCTCTGAATGAAAACTGTGCTGAATGATTCAACATAATGCTGCTGAATCATTCTACCTTAAAGTGCATTCTGAATCATTAAGCATCAGGTATTTTTACCCTAATACTCTTTCTTTCACACTTTATCTTGTTAAACAATCATATCTTATAATATAATATATTACTATTAAGGTTAAAATGATAATTTGCATCATTCAGATTGTTCATTCAGAACCTTTATCAAACAACATGTCACATTCAGAGGCAGATTCATTCAGAGCCTTTGAATTATTCAGACCACATAATCATTCAATGCTTAATCATTCTATTTAACAAACAACCCCTAAGTATTGAGAGAAAATAAGTTGACATTGCGTTGAAGTGGAGCATGACGACTCTTACCACTCTAAGTCAAAAAATAATATTGCTATATATTTACTAAAATTTAAAATAAACTTTTAATCAGAAAATCAATTAATTCGAAAATACGCCGAGGAAAGCTTTAAGACGAAGTAACATAAAAAAATAATATTAAATATATTTTAGCAAGAGCCGGCGGCGAGTCAGCGACTCAGTATTTGAGTTAACTCGTGGTGGAGATATCGCCACGTAGAAAACAGAGTCAACTCGCCCAATTTTAACAGCTTATTTATTACTAACCGGCCAGAAAACATATACTCCGACGACGGTGCGGTGGCCGGCGAGCCCATTTCACCAATGGCGACTCGACTCTGCAAGGGGATTTCGATTGCATCTTGTTCATCATCACTCTCTGTTTCGAAGCATATGCTTGATGAAATCGCCATCCTCTGTCCTAGCTTATTGAAGGTTAGGTTCGCTTCATCTTCCGGTGAAGCGGCCGCTCGGAAGCCCAATAACAAGACATCCGATCGTCTCTCCGGTGTTATCGACGCCGTCAACGACCGCAAGCTCCCCCCGGAACTCCGTGGTCAGCGTAACAATGTTAGGTATTCTGTCTCCTTTTCTCGATTGGTTATGTATAGCATCCTGTAATCATGAGTAATTTTGTTCTTCCTTAACATTTAATACGCAATTAGTTGGAATTCCGGTTTCCTTATGTTCTAGCAGTATGAATAGATCCTCAAATTAGTTGGAATTAGATTGCTTTTGCTTTACATGAGGGATTACAGAGTTAGGGCTATTTTTTCATGTGTGTGAATGATCATAGATAAAGGAGATATAAACCATTTGCAATATGACTGAAGCAAATTTCTAGAAGTCCAATTGATCATAAGGGGTGTTTAAATGTGACTTTTTGAAGCAATAATCAGAGTCCCCTTATCATAACTTTGATTTAAAGATACACAACAACAATACAAGAACCCAAGCCCACTTAAGCGAGGTATGAGAACGTACGATGTAGACGGTCGTACCTCTACCCATACGTAGTGAGACTGCTTCCAGAAAGACCTCCGATTAAATAGAACGAATATGGAAATGAAAACATATTTTGGGTTTGTTAAAACTAATGAACTAATTGATTCTAAAGGAAATGAGAACATATTTTCGGGATAAAGAGGCACTAATATCGAAGAAGACGGGTAATTAATCATACAAGGTGCAATTTCAAAGTGATTATCCATGATATTCTTGATCATAATCTGAAATTATATAATCAGTCTATGCAAGTAAGCAATAGCTAGGTAACTTTTACATTTTACACGAGAATAAGTTTTCTCTTTCTTTATGATTCTCTTTACCTGTGAGCAGATCAGAAACCGATATTATCAATGTTGTAGAGCAAAGGATTTGGCATTCAATGGAAGAGGGTCAATTTGAAAACCTACCCGGGAAGGGAAAACCTCTAAATCTAAATAGCAATCCTCATGCAGATCCAGCTGAGGATACATTATATCGCATACTCTCAAGGAACAAATGTGCACCCGAATGGGTTGAACTTAACAAAGGAATTAGGAGTGATGTTGCTGAATGGAGGTTGATATTAAAGAAAGCATGGGGTCATAAGGAGAGTGGAGATATGACTAAATGGAATGAATATTCAGATTCTTTAAAAGTTCAGCTTCGCCGCATTAACGATAAGGTGAGTGATGAATTGTATTTGTTTGATATAATGTATCCTAAGGTAACCTCCAAAAGAGTTTCAAAACAAATTAGGTAGGAGTGTAGGACCCTTTTAGTTAACTTTCGGCCCGTTTGATCCCAAATCCATCATGTCTAGTTAAAAGAATTAAAGTTTCCACCTCTAGTCAATAGTTATGAAATTGTTAGTTTGTTACCCACATCTTCACTATACAAGCACATGCAATGGGGTAAAATTAGTTATAAAATTGTATCCCAGATAAAATGTGTTCTTTTGGGAATAAATGGAACGGGTTGAGTTTACCAACAACACTCGTTTGCCTAAACTTCTTCTTTTTACAAATAGTTAGTGTGTCAATTATGATTACAAAAGTTTAACCTGTTTCCTTAACCATCTCAAGATGACCTAGTGGTAGGATGTCAGGAAAGTCTCACATTCAATCCGTGGGGTGCAAACATCTTGAACGGTAGGGGGAGTATAGGAAACAGTCACAGAAATGGTTAGGCCGCGTACATAGAGCATAGGTTGACTTCCCCAGGAACCTGTTAAAGTGGGAAATCCCTTTTGGAAAAAAAAGACCTGATTCCTTTTAATCTATTTTTTTCTTTTTGAGCCATTAGACATAAAACTTCATTTGAAACGACGCGTTGCATAAGCAATGGTTGTGATTTCCACCTTTAACCATTTATACATTTGAAATTGTCACTTTTGCTATCTAATGCAACACAAATGACCGATCTTGCAGGTTTTCAGGTATAACTTGATTGTACCATTTGGGAGGCAGATGTTTGGTTTAAAATGGGAAAAAGAAATTGCTCGTCTCAATGAAGTACCACCAGGTGCCTAAACAATCAAAAATGCTCCAGGTATCTTCATCTATACACTCCTTTAGCCTTCGGTGACCATGATTTATGAAGACTTTCTACTTTGTAAGTCAAACTTTATCCTGTTTTTTGGAGGCATAGAACACTAGTATATGTTTTGGTTGTAAGTTAAATTATAGTTATACAGATCGTGAGAGCGATCTATTATCCTTTTGGAATGCACCTTATACCATGGGCAGAGGTGACAAAACGGAATGTGCTGGTCGAAATAGGTGAGATCCGATTGACATGAGTTGACCCGCAAAACTTTTTTTTGTCAATTTTAGTTCTTTTTTTAAAACTAAAGGTTGATTAATTAGTGGTTTTGTTAACCATACCCTTCAGTGTTATAGTTATATTAATACCTTATGAGGTGGTTGGTTGTAAGAGTCAGTTTCATTCAATACCTGTCATTAGTTATGATATATTGATATCTCTTTGCGTTTGTGGTTATCTAGATATGCTACTCATGACCTAGGTCATGGGTTCGAGTCCTGTGTGGACAAAAAGGTGTAGATTTAGGAAAGGTGCGTTCAGCCGTTCAAAAAAAATCTAGATATGCTACTCGTTCGATAGTCAGGATATGGTTAGTATAACCTAATGTATTAATCAAGACTTAATTGGGTGAAGGGTTGTGTTTAATTGGTAGGCAGATGATTTATGCATCTTGTGGGATGAAAATAAAATGTCAAAAAATAATAATAATTGTTAGCAGGGGCTAACTAGTCAATTTTGTTGCTGGTCTTCTAACAAGAGTTGCAAGTTATATTACTAATCTTTTAATTTATCTATTATTATGCACTTTGTTACATTTGTTGACATGCTATTGTTAGCCATCTTCATGTTTATAAGTATAACAAAGTTTTTATTAATAGAGAAATAAAAAAGTGCTACTCATGTTGACAATAAAAGGTAAAGTTGTGTATGTTGAGATATTGCAGTAGGTTCATGTTTTCCTTACATTATAATGCACATGTTCAAGGTGTTCAAAATAATCTTTTAACTTAAAAAGAAAAGATGTCCTATATCACTTTTTGCATAAGTTTTTCATACATTGTCTTAATACATCTTTTCAGAAATCCGTATCCTTAATAAGAATACGTTAGAAGATGTGGATAAAGAAACAAGATAAACACGACACCATGATATAACGTGGTTAATTGTCAGGGTCACGACCTACGTCCACAGGCAACAACCAGAAACTTCTTTATTGTGATTGAAAGTGTTTACAAGATGTCACCCTAAGATGTATAGGTTGAATGAAAACTAGCTATGATATTTATAGCAAAACTAGAAAACCTAATAAATAATAAATGGGTTGTCGATCAGATTTGCACAGCCTGCACGTGGCTCCACGCCGAGCACCCTCCGAAAATCCCAAATCCAAGAAACCTGTTCTCGATCTGCTTTTCGTCGTGCACCCACGCTTCACGCCGTGAACCATCTTTCCGCATGACGTGGACCATCTTGATCAAACCAAGATCCGGACATTGTAGACTTAACGTCAAGCTCCTCTTAATTAAACTCTAGTTTCAATATTATACCGCTAATTTCAAGTCACATGTAACACCTCTAGCAATAGTTTGCCAAACCCGCACTTGACCCGTAGTGTAAAAGGTCATGTGGATTGGTTTGGGTGTAATTTCATCTTGGTTTTAAAAGGCGTAAAGAGCCCCAAAGTGTTAAGGGTCCCGGAAGCCGAAACACTAAATGAAAGCGCTCGTTTTAAGCGTGCGGAATTCACAATAAATAAAAATACATATACTTGTAAATTACCTAATATATAGTCATATACTACCTTATAAGTACTTTAACACAAAAAGTGTCGATGCATATAAACTTAAACACGAAAATTGCTTCGTGAATTGAATTAAAGAAGGAAGATGATTACTACCAATTCAAAAGTTGACTTGTCAGCTTTTTACCGCTCTAGAGGATCGAGTTTTATCGCTTTGGATGATTACTCTTTGTTTCTAAATCTAAGCCCATTGTATATGAACTAACCGCTAATAACTTAAAACCCGTTAGAAGCCCAAACTAATGAAGATACCTAATAACCTAAATCGCTATTAAGCCTGTTTAGCACTTCACCTAAAGCGAATTAAAGAGGCGTTTTTCTTGCTTTATGTAATCATAGTGCTTAGGTATAGATTAAGCGCTAACACTCATTGCTTCGGCGCTTAGCGCTTTAAGTGGTGTTTAAGCGCGCTATTATAAACCAAGAATTTAATGGGATATACAATTTTATTGACTTTATAAGACAAAATAACATAGAAAATAGCACTCGAGCAAGTCGTTTGAGACAAGACATGTTGTATAGTGGAGGATCGAGTAGAGAGTAGAGCTCCGGTTGCAAGTGCAATCATGACATTATAATTTAGAGTTAATTACTTCATTGGACCTTTAAGTTTTGCATTATTCCACATTCAATTCTGTAAGATGCGATATTACGATGGCAGTTAACAGAAAGTTGTTACCATCCATGATCCTTTAGTTAACGGTGATATGACTATTAGTTTTGTCTTATTCAAGGGTAGAATTGTCATTTCACATATCTCGAAACTATGAATATATATTTAGTATAAGACTGGATAATGCTCCAAGGTGTGTTAGAAGACTTGAAGAGCGAAGCGGAAGCAGGGGAGTGAAGAATCAACATGTACAACACAACGATTGGTCGGGTTTGAAATTTATCATAACATTATGATTCTAGGCTAATCACCCTTTCTTTGCACTTAGAAATGAACCCTTGTTTGTGTTTTGATTTATATTATTGGGTTGTTTAAGACATTATGTATTCTATCATGTTTGTTTAATCGAAGATCCACGTTTTTTAATGTCTAGAATAATTTGTTCTATTGCTAAGTATGCATAGCTATGATGACCATTGCATACTCGAATCATAATTATTTATGATCATTAAACGATTGTTGACTAGAGATGAACCAAACCCTAATGCTAGAACATATTGATTATGTGATGTTAATGCATGTATTGTAATTATATACTAATGACCATAAGTATATAATTAAACAGCATTGCACCCGTGCAATGCGGCAACAATTGTGTGTTTCTTGTCTAAATTATAATAATAAAATTTCACATGATGTTAAAATCCAACAAGAGTGTTGACATTATAACTTTATGTTATTTTAATTATATTATCCATTTAAAAATCCAGAAATTTTTATAAATGTAGGTTATGTGTTATTTAGATTTAATATTTTTAATTGTACGTAATTTTTAATAATTAAGTTAAAATATTTATTATATGGTAGAATATTTAATATGAAAGGTTTAATTATTAATTTTTGTAATTATTAAGTTAATTTGCATTGATTTGATTTTTTTAAGTATTCTTTATTTTGGAAGGTTTAGTTATTAAAATGGTATATAAGAATAAGATTGTTATTAACTCCACTAATAGTTACTTTATTTTCATTTAGTTTAATATTAAGGGTAAATTAGTAATTTCAAATTACTTACAATTAAGAGATTAAGACAAACAAACCTAAATTCTTTATAAGATAGTATAGATTGATACTTATAACCATAAGATCAAGATAGATTAAATCAAACATGATACGAATTTAATGCATGATAATAAATAAGTTAGTCGCGTGATTATCGAGTTAATCTTCTATTTATCTAAGTGTAAACATACTTCCTGATATGTCAACATCCCCTCTCTTTAGCTTATTTCGTAGCCTTGGAATATTTCTAGCTTTTTAGTTTATAGTTTTTAGATTAGAAACCAAGTTTAATTTGTTAAACTAATATTCTCAGAAAACTATTATCTTTTAATTATAGTTAAGGGTCAATAATGATTTAACCATCAAAGTTTTCGTTCAATTTCGGTTTAACCATCAAAGTTTTTTTCTAAACGAAATTACCATAAAGTTTGAATTTGTTATGATTTAAACCTCACACTTTTTTTCAAATGATTTAAATCTTGAAGTTTTGTTAAAAAAATTGATTAGTCACTTAAGTTTTGTATGGTTTTCGATTTTACTCTCTCTACTTATTATGCATTTTACTTTTTATTGAAAAGTTAACAAAACTTAGAGGGTTAAATCATTTTTTAACAAAAATTTAAGGGTTAAATCGTTTGAGAAAAAACTTTAAGGTTTAAACCAAAAAGGAGGTGTAACTTTATGGATTAAATAATTATAAATTCAAACTTTATGGTAAAACTGTTTGAAAAAAAACTTTAATGATTAAACCGAAACTGAAGTAAAACTTTGATGGTTAAACCATTATTGACCCTATAGTTAACTTATAGTTAGTCATTTAAATTGAGATTATAACTGCTCCCAAGAGTTCGATAATCCGGACTTACCAAAACTATATTATTTATACCATTAGGTATACTTAGCTAAAATGTGTGTTAATTTATATAAATTGATAATTCTTTTAATATAATCCTGGTATGTAAGACACAAACCAGCTATAATGTAACATTGTGGTTTCAAACATTCACAACTTATTTTTTTTACAAACATTGCAGCGGAATAATTAGATGCTTTATTAAATGCAGAACTGTTTAAACCATTAAGCTAATATAATCGTAATAGAAACCAATTCGTTACCATGTGGTCACACCATCGTAATAAACGTTTACAATCAATTCAAAAGTCAATCACAAGTTGGCAAAGCTAAATAGAGCATCTAGGTCAATCTCTACCTAGTAGCACCCACGCTCGCTAGGCAACACGTACATATGCCATGTGCACGAGTAGAAGACACATTTTAGAGAAACAAGTCTCGGCTTACGCCTCGTGAGTCCGCGGTAGTTACAACAAAATCATACTTAAAACACTCATAAATCAGGTTTAGATTTATAATAATAAATCTCAACCTGTAACTTGACTTACCCTCATTACATCATAACATTTCCGCATGGTCAAGTGTTATCAAACTATCGTCATCACATACTTCATTTACATCATAAATATTGTAAAGCATCATTATCATCGTAAAGCATCATATTACATCTTTTCATCACTAAACATCGTCACTCGACATCGTAATCATCGTTCTAAAAATCGTCATTCATCGTTTACCATCGCTACCCCAAGTTACCACATGCTTGCCGGCAATCACCGGAGTTCTGAGATCCATCCGCATTGGTACCACATGCGTGCCTGGCAACTGCTAAGTCCCAAGGTCCATCCGCACTGGCATTGGTTCGCTAGGTTTGCCTGACAAGTCTAGCAACTCCTGTGGTCCCTTCGCTTTAGCTGCTTTGACCTAAGTCATTCATGTTAGGCCCTCCATCCACCCTCATGGTGTTATGTGCGTTGACCTCATCATCGCCGGTCATACATCACTCTGGTGTACAAGCACTTAAGGAGCCCGTACACCATGTGTTGCCAAGGTTGTCTAGAAAACCCGACAACCAATTATCATCATGCTAGCAAATCCTAGAAAGCTTAATCTACCTACTAAGCATCATCGTAACATCTTAGGAGTAAGCCTTACACATCAAGAGATTATGCTTATGTGTTTGGTGTAATTCGTTGTGTCCATAGATGAATTACTAATTGGAACGTGTATACGTTTTATCCTTTGTACTTAATAAGTCAATATAGTCACGTCAAATGATTATGTATATTAATACATTTGACTAGGGTGTATCTAATCTGAATAAGTACTTTTTTGCTTCGAATTCCTTTCTATTGCATGCTCCTGTGATTTCTTTGTTTTATTGCCTTTGTGTTGTGTAGTTGTAGATCTTTAGTTTTTCTGTTCTTGCTTTGTTGTCAACTAGATAATAATAGTGAAGGTAAATTATTAGGAGCCTTCGTTCCCTGAGTTCGATGCTCGGTCTTACCAAAAGAGCTATACTATATACGGATAGGTGATACTTGCCTATCACGCATGTAGTCTATTTCTAAGATGAAACTACTTTTAAAACATCGTGTGTACTCTAAATTATTTATATAAAAATATGTAGTGGTTCGTGCGTGTCAACTGTCATGCTTCTTTAAATTTGACTTTATTACATATGTTATTGTCGACCATGCTTTAGTACTTGATTATATCTTCAAGATCTTCTTTTGAAGGTAACTTTAATTTTTTCATAGATTAAAGTTCTATTCTTTTTGTTCCACTTTGTGGTACAAAAAGCACATATACTTTTACAAAATAAAGATCTAAGGCTATAGTAAACAACACATGTTTAGCTTTTGACTTAAAAACATTTATACAAGAAATAGAGTAAACTGACAATCAGTACAACTCAAAATCACGACTTTACTAATCAAAATGTACTATAAACACAAAAATGAATTTCTCAGCCCAAGTGTTTGATACTTAGAAGATCAATGTAATGCTTAGCTTATCAAACTGTTAGACTTAAGGCAGACAAACTTCTATATGATCAATTAATCAAATTGTTCAACTGATCAATTAGAGTGACGAGCTTATCAAAATAAAACTTAAGTGTTGAAAGATGTACTTAGCTGATGACTTGAGGCACTCAGCTGATCATTTTGTTCTTCAGCTGATAGATGATTTCACTTAGTTGATATCAAGGTTGTAAAACTCACTAGGCAGCACTTGAGCGGTCGATTGGGGTGTAGGGAGTAATCGGCCTAGACGAGGAGTACTCGAGGAGTATTCAAATTGAAACTTTTATATATAAATTTCAAAATTATAGGGTATGGGCCGTATGACACATTCATGTGATTATAGAATTACAAAATAAATACTCAAAGAAGTTGTTAACTCATGACACGAGATAACTAGTTATGTATTAATGGCTTTAACTATGGGAACTAAGGAGACTAAATATTTATAAAAAAAAATTTAGGACCTAATTATCCTAAGTTTGATCGAGTTGTAGTACTCAGATTCACCTCAACTCGGCAAGGTCACCAACCTTGTCACGAGTACTCGGGGAGTACTCGGTCTTGGAAAATGAGTTTTACAACGATATGCAAAGTTGTATCAGTTGATAATCTTTTAGGGGGTGTTTGGTTCGTGGTATTCCTGGGAATCTTTGGGATTGGGATTTTAAATCCTGAGAAATCTTGTGTTTGGTTTGTAAAAATGGGATGAGATTTCAAATCCCAGGAATCCTTGAAATCCTGCAAATGAGAGATTTCTAAATCCCCCCACCCCCATGGTATTTACAAATCCCACAGATGAGGGATTTCTAAATCCTGTGTTTTTTCGTCGTTCGTCGTCCGCCGTCGTTCGTCATCTGCCGTCATTCGTTCGTCGTCCGCCGTCGTTCGTTCGTTGTCGTCGTCGTTGGTCGTTCACCGTCGTCCGCCTTCGTACGTTCGTTCGTTCGTTGTCGCCGTCGTTCACCGTCGTTCGTTCGTTGTCGCCGTCATTCATCATCCGTGGTCATCCGCCATCGTCCGTTCGTCGTCCGCCGTCGTTCGTTCGTTGTCCGCCATCCGCCGTCGTTCGCTCGTCGTCCGCCTTCGTTCGCCGTCGTTCGTCTTCCGTCGTCGCCGTCGTTCCTCGTCCGCCGTCTTTGGCTGTTGATGGAGCTTAATGGTGGTGGAAATCCCACCTAAGAAATATGAACCAAACATAAGATGAGATTTTGAATCCCACTAAATACAAATCCCACCAAATACCAATCCCATTTGAAATCCCAATCCCTTAAAAACAATAATTGAACCAAACACCCCCTTACACTTGTTTTTCCTAGTTGATCTCTGATGAAGGCTTCAGCTGATCCTTTTAATACTTAGATAATCTTAGCTGATACTTTTATACTCAGCAAATTTCAAGTTGAATCTTAACAACACGTGTTAAGATGAATTCCTAGTCTTACTGAAATTGTTGTTTTTATTATAATCAAATCCTATTTATTTTAATAGGCTGATTTGATTATTGGGTTAAAATAGTTATCTTCCCGACATACTTTTACTTGATAACCTCACACTATAGGTGTTTTAAAGCTATAAAAATCAATATCGAGCATCATAATTATCATCCGTTAAAAAAATAATAATAATAATCATTATTAATACAATAATAATATAATAATCATTATTAATACAATAATAATATAATAATAATTAATAAATCTATTATTATAATCATTAATTACGTAAATATTATCTATGTATACCTTTAAACAGCCGTAATAGCTATAACATTTTATGTAAATTTAATTATTAAAAATCCAGTTATATGAAAATATTATGTGACACAACGCGTGAGATTAATATACTTGTTTCTTTTCAATTTATCACATATTTAAAAATAAATAAAAAAAAAACATTTTAGGTTTGTCGATAACACAACATAAACCCCTAAAACCCTTTTGTGGTTTCTTTTGGGTTCGTGTTTTGGTTTTCCTATACATCTCTCCGACGACCTCCTCCGCGGCTCCGACAGCAACCACCTGACCGCTCCACCTCTCCAACTCAACTATCTTCCTTTCCTCCTTGACAGCCGTCTGTGTGTTTGCCTTCTTTTGTTTTGCTTTGCACCGAGGTAAGCCAAGCCGCCTGTTGCTTTGCCCTAAAACTTGAAACTATAATTTTTTTGGTCATTTGTAATCGAAAGTTGAAGTTCTGGTGGTGAGTTTTCCTTGTTGAATCGAATATTTTGCACACTCGTGACTGGAAATTTAAATAGTGTAATATTCCCGTTGAAATCTGTTTCCCTGCTGTTTTCTGAGTTGAAATCGACATACTGAATCAATGATTTTATTACATGTATACAGTGAATTCTTGTTTTTGAGGATGGAAATTTTGCTTTAAATGTAACTTTACTCTGTTTGTATGAAAACAATATGGTGATTTCAGTTTGCTGTTTTCTGATTCAAGCAGATGTTTATTATGATAACTTTTACTTTAGTTGTAGAAAATTGACATCACACATTCTACATCCAGGTCAGCTTTATATTCAACCTACCAATGGTGGCTTCAGAGTTTGCATTTGAACCTCCAAGCGATGAAGAAATTGACTATGAAGATTTTAACAGTGGTGGTGAAGAAGAAGAAAACAGTGATGTAGAAGAAAAAGTAAAAAGTAAAAAAAAGACACAATCTCCATGGGACTTTTCTTCTTACACTGAATCAGTTGCAGAGGAACATGCTCGTAGAAGTACCACTTCTATAGATGATAAGATATCGAAGTTTATTCAACAACGTAATCATGCTGATTTAATACAAGAGAAAGAGGCGGTTGATGAAGATGGCTCTTCTGATTCTGAGCCAGATCGCCAGGTAAGCTGTGTGAAATCTAGAAATATATACTTTAAATATGTGCTAGAAGATTAAAACAAGAGCTAGAAATGTTTTATGTTTTTTATTTCTGAGGAAATGAACAACAATAAACTTGGTAACAAATAGAATTCTTTTATGAATAAGTTTGTTGTGAAACCTATAACAAATTAGTAATTAGAGAGACATTTGAACTGGCTTTAAGGATCAAAATTCAATTCATTTATTGGAAGAAGTTATATGTAAGCTTTTGACTCTAAAGCAATTGAATATTGGATTTCCAAATTTTAAGAAAGTTGAGGTTTTGGGGCCATTACCTAATTCTTTTTAGAAGTTTTTGAGATAAATGTTGAAAAATTCTGAATAGCATCCAGATCTCAACCGTCAACACACTGACACTTAAAGAGTAGCATCAAACACTATTGTGCTTCTTTAAACTATGCAAAAGAAAAGATGACACTCTGTGGTCCTGAGTAAAATACCTCTTGATTTTCTAGATACCTTTTAATATTTACAATATGAATACTATCTGGAACAATTATAAAACCAACAATGATAGTTATTAAGTTCCAAGTTTGGGCTTATTTTGCTCTTTATCTTGTGAAAATATTTGACGAAACTGGCCTTGGACCAAGATTACTTCTGAGGTTAACAAAATCAACCAAATTTTGTTGGTTTTTCTTGGGTGAGGTTGATTTTTTTGTTGGCCCATAGTTTTGTGATATCTCATCTAAATTACTGTGTTGTACTTTTTCGATGTCGTTTGACTTCCTAACTGCACTTTTTAGGAAGATTTTAAACCTGATGATGAAGATGAGGTTCCTACAACAGGAGGTAGTGAAAATAGTAAATCATTCTTTGCAAAGGCTGATGGTGTTTCATTTCACGCAAATTCCTTCATGGATCTACACCTTTCTAGACCTTTGCTTCGAGCTTGTGAAGCCTTGGGATACACTAAGCCAACACCTATTCAGGTTATGAGAGCATTTTAGCTTGTGTGTGCGCTTTTTTTTTTTAGTTTTTGTTTTATGTATATCAAATGTTAAATGTTTCAAGGTTTAAATTCTAGGCAGCATGTATACCATTGGCATTGACCGGGCGTGATATATGTGGTAGTGCAATCACAGGCTCTGGAAAGGTATGTTATAAATTTTCATCATGCTTTTCTTCAATATTTCTGTAATTTTATCGGTGCTCTTCATTTTTTTCTTACAAATACATGTTAAGTGATTAATCAATTAATCTTGGAATATCTACGTAAACGCAGTAATTATACTTATTATGTTAAAGATATTTCTTCCATTTGAGCTTGACAAATATTTTGGATTCAAACTTTGCAGACAGCTGCCTTTGCCTTGCCAACACTTGAGAGATTGTTATTTCGTCCAAAACATAGACCTGCAATAAGGGTCCTCATCCTAACTCCTACGAGAGAGTTGGCAGTTCAGTAAGTATTTTTATTAGAGCATTCGTTCTTATATATTTGATAATTTGTAATTCTTATATATTTTTGATATTCAAAGTTTCAAGTTTCAGTTAGGATGACTTATTACTAAGTCTGGTGCATACTTGCATTTTGTTGGTGTTCTTGTAAGTTTTTGTAATTTAGTCTAAGCTCATTGCATGTATTGGTCTTAAGATAAAGTGGTTTCATCTACTTCCTTGCTTGCAATTATAGACATGAGACTACTAGTGGTTAATATCCTTTTTTAATATCATGTATTTGAGATTGAGTTTTATAATATTTGTGTTTTAATTGTACAGGATTCATAGTATGATTGGAAAACTTGCACAATTTATCACAGACATCAGATCTTGCCTCATTCTTGGTGGGCTTTCATCGAAGGTTTGTTCACCATCTCATATTTGAAGATCCAAGTTGAACAGCGTATTTAAGTATCTGTATTTGTTTAATTGAATTTTCTATGAATAGTATATTTGATTTTTACACAATATTATGTTCTTTTTATTGGAATCAGCAAAGAATCTGAGCATTTTAGGAGAACGATAACATTCCTCAAGTAAATTCTTGAAGTTTAATGAAATAAGCATCTTGTAAAAACAAGGACTTAATAATTTAATGATTTCAAAAGATAGTGGAATATGTAGAAGGACATTCAACAGCTATTTCATATATTATACCGATTAAATGTGCGATTATCATATATACAATTTGGATTTATTTTAATTAATACGTATATCTTTTGCTTTAAGTATATACACAATATGGATGCAGACGATAATTCAATTTTTGAATATGAATGCAAAGTGAACTGTATATCAGCTTTTAAAACGTGATTATTTTGAATAATTATGTATCCTTGATTTTCATTTTTTGCATTTTTCCATTAAATGATTATAAAAATATTATTTTTCAGGCTCAAGAAGCAGCACTGAGATCGATGCCAGATATAGTGGTGGCCACACCAGGTCGTATGATTGATCATTTACGCAACTCAATGTCTGTAGATTTAGATGATCTTGCAGTTTTAATCCTCGATGAAGCTGATCGTCTTCTTGAGCTTGGATTTGAAGCCGAGATTCGTGAGCTGGTGATGTTATAGTTTTACTTTTTTTTTAATTTTTAAAACATACATATTTCTTATTATTTCCAAAATTATTTTCTCATTGCAGGTAAGACTTTGTCCTAAACGTAGACAAACCATGCTGTTTTCCGCTACCATGACCGAGCAAGTTGACGAGCTTATTAAACTTTTGCTGAACAAACCATTACGTCTCTCTGCGGACCCAACCACAAAACGTCCATCAACTTTGACAGAGGAGTAATAATATTTTGAAAAACATATGTGACGTTTATAGATTTTAATGTTTCTTAGAATTATTTAAAAGTTTTATAATTTTGTAACTTTGTTATTTACAGGGTTGTTAGGATACGGAGGATGCGGGAAGGAAATCAAGAAGCCGTACTTCTTGCGTTGTGTTCCAAGACTTTTACATCAAAAGTGATCATATTCAGGTAACTGTAGATTAGTATATAGTTCATTTTAGTTATTGAAAGTAAGCAGTTTGACTAGTTTTAATGTCTTTCGATCTTTTTAATGTGAGTGAGTATTGTTTTCTTGTGAGCTATGTTAACAATTCAAATTTTACATAGAAATTTGTTTTTATGTTGTGTAGAACTTTTATGTATTGTACTTGAGGTCATTTTGTACTAATTCTTTGGACTACTATTTACTGAAATTTACAGTGGGACAAAACAAGCAGCACATAGGCTGAAGATTTTGTTTGGTTTAGCTGGTTTCAAAGCTGCAGAACTTCATGGAAATCTCACCCAGGCCCAACGTTTAGATGTAAGTTTATAAATCATCAAGCTATATTTTATAAAATAGAAAAAGTAGAACAAAGGACTGATTTAGTTGTATTTATGGCACAATAACCTTTTCGTTTTTGGGCAAAGGCCTTGGAACTTTTCAGAAGGGAAGAAGTGGATTTTCTGATAGCAACTAATGTTGCTGCTCGTGTAAGTTGACACTTTCTCAATGATCTTTATTTAGAATTTCATATAAAGGAGTTTTACATATGGCTAATGGGGAATAATAACATTTTAAATCTTTTAATAGGGGCTTGATATTATTGGTGTCCAAACAGTTATCAACTATGAATGCCCACGTGACCTCACGAGGCAAGTTCTTTCTTTATTGCTGCTGTTGGGATTTGCCTTTCGAAACTGATATCTGATTGTTCGGAAGAATCATTTCTGTAAATAGTTTACCTTTTTACTGTCAGCTGCAGCTGTAAATAGAATCATTTCGAAACTGATATCCGATTAGTTAGGGGTCAAATAAATAGTTTAATGTCAGCTGCAGCAAACCGGATTATATAAGGATAAACTGAAGTTACCTTTTTACTCTATTTAACTCCAATTTAGATACTTTGATTCCCATTCACAAATCTTTTTTTTACAGAAATTATCAGTTCTGGTAAGTTCATCTAGGGTTTGCTATTGTTTATATCGAACTTAAAAGCTTACCTTTTAGTCTGCTGTACTTTTCAAAACTTGCTATTGATGTATTTAAAACCTGTTAACTGGTTCCTCGTAATTATTAGCATTTTAATTTATTTTTTATACCAAAATTATCATCATCATCATTAGTTATTGTTATCATCTATAGAGTCAATATCATCATCATCAAGTTGTCCATCTCCGGCGACGTTTACCTAGATTCTGATGACTTTTACCCAGATTCTGGTGACTGTAAACCTCCATATCTGGCGACTTTCATCATCATCAAGGGTTAACAAACAGAGTCAAGGGTTCAAAAATCAAAATCATATATTCGTATCAAGGGTGAAGATGACCCAGAACGATGAAATCCCAGGAACATACCCAGATCTGTTCAAATGATGAAGATGATCGGATGATCCAATTGTGTTCAAACCCAACACCTCTAAATCAGACCTAAATTAGATCTGTGTGTGAACTGAAATACGCCAAACACAAGTAGATAGATGAAACCTAAAAGCTACTTACCCCAAAAGTTGAACCTGCAAAAGAAGTCTTCATCATTCATCGTTCACCCCTGAATATGATCTAAATCAGATTTGTGTGTGCAGGTTCATTACCCAAACATCAATAAAATCATAACGCACCAAAAATCGAAACCCAAACATCCAAAAGTTGAAACCCAAACATCAACAAACACCCCAAATTAAAACAATCACCGGTGTTCATGGCTGCTATCAAAGAAGTTATTAGTGATTATAGTGCCGTTGAACAATTTGGGTGGTGATTTGTTTCTTAATGGGAGCAATAGTAATAATGATATACTCATTAAACTTAAATTTTATTTTGTTGTCTGTTTGAAAACCAACATTCTTGTCAACAGCCACATCAACGAAACCTATGCCACGTCAGTACAGAACCTATTATAACATGTGTACATTAAATGGTAAGTTTTGAAAAGTTCAGTACATCAAAAGGTAGGTTTTTAAGTTCAATACACATGAGCAAAACATGTGAAGTTTGATACATTGAAGTGAAGTAAAGCATGAAAAACACTATCTTTACTGACTTGTTTTATGACGATATATTATTTGATGCTGGTTATATATTCAGTATCTCATAACTACTTTCAAAATGCATACCCAAACACCCTTTTACTGAATTAAAACCTTGAACATTTATGCAGCCTTTGATTACTGAATTATGGATTAATGCTTTTTCATTTTTTATTGAACTTTATAGCTATGTTCATCGAGTGGGTCGAACTGCTAGAGCTGGTAGAGAAGGTTATGCTGTAACTTTTGTCACTGATAATGACCGATCTCTACTGAAAGCTATTGTGAGTACATTTTCAATTGTGAATGGGTCAATTTGGGACATGTTTGTAACTATAACGGGTTGAACTTGTAAAAGTTAGCTAAAAGTGAAATGGGTCAAGAGTAGCCCCGAGTGTATTTTTGTTGCACCAAAAGTTATCATTTTTGTAATCATATTTGACATACTAGTATTTATACCTAAACATGGCCCGTTTTGAGTACTTGACAGTTAAAGTTATTTAAAAAGAGTGACTGGTTTTTTTACACAACATATTATTTACCCCATACGTGAATACTTTTATCACAGGTAAAAAGAGCTGGTTCAAAGCTGAAAAGTCGTATTGTTGCGGAGCAATCAATAACTAAGTGGAGTCAAATAATTGAACAAATGGAGGATCAAGTAGCATCAATTCTTAGAGAGGAGAGGTGTATATCATCTTTGTTAGTAATTATTTTTTATTACTTTTACTCCATACCATGAATATTAATAATCAGTAATTTGTAAAATGATCCAGGGAAGAAATGGCACTAAGAAAGGCTGAAATGGAAGCAGACAAGGTATATCTTTGCTAGTGGTGAGCAGGTTGTGTAATGGCTCAAAATAGGTTACAATCATAGCCGGGTTCTTAGTATATATTGCTACTAATGGTGAAAAAGTGGGTGGGTTGTGTAATGGGTAAAAAAAGGTTACAATAAAAACCGGGCAACCTCTTATGTAAGGGTCAACCCCCAACACGTACAAAAATTTCAAAATTTATGTTATTTCAATGCTAGTAAAATGTGTTGAATAAGATGAGCAGTAAGAATATACTTTGCGTGACTTTCGACCTGCTCGACCCATCAGAACTTGTTTAGCCTTTTTTTTCTTAAATTTCTTTGAAAAGATAGAGATGAAGACATCCTAAATCAACTTAATCACAAATAAACTGGTCAAATTTGCCATATATTTTAGAAAAAATTGAAGAAACATGTGCTTTCAACACTTCTCTACTGGAATATTTATTTTATTTAAGAATTTGTGTATGATGATTTGCAGGCAGAGAATATGATTACGCACAGAGATGAAATATTTTCTCGTCCCAAGAGGACTTGGTTTGTTACAGAGAAGGAGAAGAAACTCGTTGCTAATGCTGGAAAGGTAATATAATCATTCAAATTTTCTTATAGATAAATAGTTTGTTAAACGAACGTTCACTAAATCTTTATTAAATATAAACGGGTTCACTCTCGTTTCTTATCTTGTTGCAATCTGGAGTATAAGTGGACTGAATGAATCATATAAAGATGTTAAGGTTGTTTGATTCTCTTTTTGGGACCTAGAGAACGTCGATTTAATATGTTTTGGGGTTATCTACTTGCTGTTTTAATTTACATATTTACTTGGGACCTTAGGAGGCTGAGAAAGGTTCTAAAAAGAAGGTGATGAGTGCTGAAGAAGCTGAAGAGCGTAAGAAGAAAGAGAAGAAAAAGCGAGAGCATGAGGTACTTTTTTGGTTTTTTAATGTTATCAAAGAAACCAAGATATATGAATTAAGTAAACCAATCTAAATTATTAGGAACTGTACTGAACAATTTTTTGAATACTTTTGGCAGAAAAATCTTCCTAGAAAAAAAAGAAGAAAGCTTGAGGCATCTAGAGAGATGCTGGAGGATGATGCAGAAACTGGGGTACGTGATTATAGATTTTTCTAATCACATGGTTAAATTTAACTCAGAGAATGCCTTGTTCAAAGTATGAGAAAATACTGTCTAGTTCCGCCACATTAATAAATTAATTTTCTTACTGGAAATTGAATAGAGGTGGTGAAGCAGGCGGTTGGTAACAAGTCAAAATAGTTTTTTCTAGTCTGAGACTCTGAGTCGGAACAGGTTGGGTCGGTTGTGGACTTTTGGTTGACCCACAAACATTTTTATCCATTATCTTCAAATTTTACAAGTACTTCATGTATTTTATATAATTGCAAAAATTATATTTTGCAAAACTATTTACAGTTCTTTTAAATAAATTGGTTTAGGATTTTCTAAGAATTTTGTAGATTTAAGAAAATTAAATGTGAATCACCTTCCTCTTTTATTGAAGCATAAAACTAGAAATATGTATTGGAAAATGACATTTACTTGTATTAGAACTCTTGTTAAAACAATGTGCAAGTGTCATGATTGCTTCTATTTTTAATATTATGCTGTAAATATATACTAATACCGTATAAGTTTTCAGGGCAATGCTAGAAACAACAAAGAGAAAACTGGTATTTCTCTTGTTGATCTTGCTTATCGGCGTGCAAAAGCAGCCAAAGGTGCTAAAAAAGCAGCTGATGCTGGCAGACCCGTGAGAACAAAAAAGAAAACGGTAAAAAAGTCTTCAAATTCAAGTAAATCAAGACCAGAAGAAATGAAGGAACTTTTTCAGAATGATATGAGTGAGAAAAAGCAAAAAAGAACCGCTAATAAAAGCATGAAGAAATCGTCATCATTTAATAGCAAGTCAAGGTACTGAATTGTTTCCATTTTATACTTACGTTGTTCTGTGTTTTAAGTGTGTTGAAACTGCCACCTGCCCACCTCTATTTTACAAGAACCTTGAATGAAACTTGCACCAAAACACGAGAGGAAGAATTGTCATATCAAGTCTAGGTGGCATTATGATGGGCTAAAATGGGTTAGGACAGGTCGGGGCAATACCAGCGAAATATTATTTTGGCCCTTTTTTAAAGTTTCATAAATATTTAATATATTAGGCAAAAGTTCAAACGAGAACTGTTTTTCGTACGAGAACCGCGAGAACCAATCTTAGCCGTCCAATTCCCCCCCCCCCTTCAATTGGATTGCCCACCCATGAATTCCTTACACGCACCCTGCCACACTCAATCCCTCCACGCTTTTCATTCATGAATTCCATTATCCAAAATGAACAGCCAAGATTGGTTCTCGCAGTTCTCGTACGAAAACCCTAATATATTAAACATAATTGCATTACCTATAACCTATGGAAGCAGATCCAGTTTATCCAGATAAAGAAATTTAGGTCCTAAACAATTGATTATGCCATGCGCTTTTTTATAACCCTTTCGTACCATTTGACCCTTTTAGCTTTTTAGGCAAGTTTTCCGATTACCGGTTTATGATAATAATATGAACACATATATCGAGTACTGGTTTCATCTTTTTTTTAACACGATGCATTTTTGTGGTACAGGTACAAGCGGAGGTAGTAACGTATTTATGATATTAGCATCAATCGGATAAAATCATTCGGTGGTACCATTTTTTTGAGTGTTAATCTGTTGCGATCACAATGGACTGTTGCTGCTACAATGTAACCTTGGTTGAGTTGATCAGGTCCATGTTTTTGTAATGTAGAAGTAACAAAGTGACAGATATTGTTTTTGTAACACAAAGGGTATAAGATCATGATAAGAAAAGGATGTGTTTTATTTATTTAATCATTGAATGAGGATTTGGTAATGGGGATGTCAATGTCCATGGATTAAAGGCCTCTTGATACAAGGGTGTTATTTGATTTCTTCAATCTGTGGGTTATGATTTCTGTAATTTGGGTTAAAATTTGGTGGTTGGTGGATGGTGATGGGTGGTGGTGTTTTGTTAAGTCTTACACACGTTTAGTTAGTTTGTTTGTTAATGAGTTTGTTATTTATAGTTAGCTAGCTATAGATACTACATACATTTGTATTCTCTGTAAAAAAAAGGTCAATCTCCAAATAATAATTCATACGGTTTTGACCATTCTTCTTACTGTTAGAATGGTATCAGAGCACTCAAATTGATCATCAATCATGAGTGACATATCTGGTGCTGATAACTCTCACTTCATCTAATTCTAATACGAAAGGAAATGATCCGAACATGCTTTTGGTATCAAATCTCCTTAATGGAAATGAGAACTACATGCAATGGAAATTTTCGATTCAACTAGCTCTTGGAGCTAAAAAGAAGACTGGATTTATTGATGGAACTTCGAAGCAACCCGAATCTGATGGATTGGAGCTTGATGGATGGATAAGCAATGATTGTATGGTCAGATCTTGGCTGCTGAATGCGATTTCAAAAGAAATCGTTGGAGCCTTCATATTCGCGAAAACTGCCAGAGAATTGTGGCTTGAACTCGAAGAACATTTTGGAGAAAGTAACGGTCCATTGATCTATCAGATACAGAGACAAATTGCTTCAACTAGTCGAGGTGATTCATCTCTTTCTAAATACTATACAAAATTGAAGCAACTCTGGGATAAATTGAATTGTCTCATACAATTACCTCCTTGTAATTGTGGTTCGGCTAAGGCTATATCTGATTTTGCTTCTTCTATGAGGCTTATGCAATTTCTTATGGGTCTAAATGATACATATGATGGTTTGAGAAATCAGATTCTTGTTCTAGATCCTTTACCCACAGTTTACAAAGCATATTCTATGGCTTTGTCTGTTGAAAAACAAAGAGAAGTGCAAATTAATTTCTCTAATCCAACTGAAGTATCGGCATTATTGGCACGCTCTTCTACTCATGATAACAATGTTAAGAAGTTTGTACAACAGAAGAGTAAGTCTGATAGATACTGCAATTTTCGCAAAGTTAATGGACACACGAAGGAGACTTGTTTCAAATTGCATGGATATCCTGATTGGTATAAAGATCTAAAAGAAAAGAAGAAGAGTAGTATGAATTCAGCACACATGGTTAATGTGAATTATGCTGAGAGTCCTTTACATGAAGCTCCAGAAGGAAATCAATCAAAAGAAGATTCTGTGAATGATTTTCTTCAACAATTTTCTGATTTCATTAAGTCAAATCAAAAGACAGATGCTCATTTTGCAAATTTGTCTCACTTTGGGGATTTTGCAGGTATGAATTTATCCTTGTTAAATTCATTAAAGGATGGTTGTTTTGACAAGGACACATGGATTCTTGATACAGGAGCCACAACCCATATGTGTTCAAAATTGTCCTTTGTCAAACACTTTACTCTAGTGTCCAAATATACTCCCATTTTCTTGCCTGATAGTTCCATTAAGTCTGTTACTCACACTGGTTCAATCATTCTTAATTCTCGTTTGACTCTTGAAAAGGTTTTGCATGTTCCTCAGTTCACATGTAACCTCTTATCTGTCAAGGCATTAGCAGTATCTGCAAATATTGCATTCACATTCTATCCTACTTATTGTGTTTTGCAGGACCTTCACACTGCTAAAATTGTTGCCTATGGAAAGATCATTGGAGGTTTATATGTTTTAGATAACAAGAGTCTTCTTCCAAACACTCTTTCTGATTCTTGTAATAGATTTCAAACGTGTAATGTCTCTCATATTTCTAATAAAAGTTCCTATTCTGTTTGGCATAAAAGACTTGGTCATTCTTCTGAATCAACATTAACTCATTTGAAGTTTATACCTGCTAAAACTGAAAATGAAGTGTTGCCTTGCATTCCTTGTCATCAAGCTAAACAACATCGATTTCCATTTCAAAACAGTGAGTCTTCTACTAACGCTGTTTTTGATCTTATCCATGTTGACTTATGGGGACCTTATAAGTCAAAAACCATCACTGGTGCTTCTTATTTCCTCACAATCGTAATTGACTTATGGGGACCTTATAAGTCAAACTTCACTCAAAATCATAAGAACCGACAATGGTACTGAGTTTGTTAATCGTAATTGTCAAAAATTGTTTTCATCTTTAGGAATAGTTCATCAAAGAACTGTCCCTTACTCCCCTCAACAAAATGGCAGAGTTGAGAGAAAACATCAGCATCTTTTGCAAGTTGCTAGGGTCCTATTATCTCAAGCAGGTCTTCCTATTCATTTTTGGGGTCATGCCATTTTAATGGCAACTCATATCATCAATATTCTGCCCACCAAGTTACTAAAGTGGGAAACTCCTTTTGAAAGATTATATAAGAAGATCCCTTCTTATACTGATCTTAAGGTGTTTAGTTGTCTATGTTTTGCTACAAACACAATTCCTTTTAAAACAAAGTTTGAAAAAAGAGCTATCATGTGTTGTTTTCTTGGATTTAATTCTGGTCAAAAGGCTTACAAACTTTATGATCTTCATGAAAAAAGAATAATCATGTCAAGAGATGTTATATTTTATGAAGATCTATTTCCTTTCAAAGGAATTCAAGACAATTTGACCAAAGAAAAGGTGGTTATTCCAAATGTGGTTCATGATGATCAAGGTTCTTCTGATATATTTGATGAGCAGTTTATTCCTTCAAATGATTATAATCCAGATCAAGTTGATTTTATCAATGAGAATGAACAATTTCAAGGTTCACAGCAAGAAGAAAATATTGATGACAATGTGCCTACAGTTCCTAATAATCAAAGTGATTCACATGCAGCTAGAACAAGTAATAGGCAGAAAAGACTTCCCACTTGGCATAAAGACTATGTCATGCATTGTCAAGATCAATCATCTGATTCTAATTTCACATCCAATCATAAACCCTTTACTTCTCCACACTATCCACCTACTTATCCTTATTTTCATTCAGATTTACTCACCCAAACTCATAAAAGTTTCTTAGCTTCTGTTTCCCAATTAAATGAGCCCTCATGTTATGAACAAGCTTGTAGTGACAGTGAATGGTTGAAGGCTATGAATAAAGAACTTGAAGCCTTGGAAAACAACAACACATGGACTGTTGTACCCTTACCTCCAGGTAAGAAACCTATAGGTTCAAAGTGGTATATAAAGTGAAGTTACATCCAGATGGAACTGTTGAAAGATATAAGGCACGTTTAGTTGCGAAGGGCTATAATTAGATATATGGGATAGACTATCTTAATAGTTTTTCCCCAGTTGCAAAAGTGGTTACTGTAAGGATTCTTTTGGCTTTATCTATGTCTAAAGGTTGGTCTTTACACCAATTAGACATTAATAATGCCTTTTTACATGGTTTTTTGGAAGAGGAAGTGTACTTAGCTCCTCCAAAGGGTTATGACAAGGCCAAGAAAGGAGAAGTATGTAAACTGAACAAGTCATTGTATGCTTTAAAGCAAGCAAGTAGACAATGGCATATTGAGTTCTGTAATAAGCTCTTAAGTTTTGGTTTTAAACAATCTCCACATGATCATTGTTTGTTTACTAAAGGTGAAGGAGATGAATTTGTGGCACTTGTGGTGTATGTAGATGATGTGCTAATTGCAGGGCCTAATGAGAAGTGTATTACTGATGTTAAAGACTTTCTGCATCAGGCTTTCACTATCAAAGATTTAGGAGATGCAAGTTATTTCTTAGGAATTGAGTTGCTTAGAACAGAAAATGGATTGTATGTTAATCAAAGGAAATATGTTCTGGATATACTGTCAGAAATGGGCTTAACAGGGGCAAAACCAGCATCTAGTCCTGTTATTAAAAACATGCAATTGAGCTCAGATGAAGGAACACCTTTAGAAGATCCTGAAAAATACAGAAAGCTGGTTAGGAAATTACTTTATCTAAATTTCACTAGACCTGACATAAGCTATGCTGTGCAACAGTTAAGTCAATACTTGCATAAGCCAACTGATGTGCATTGGAAGGCTGCTGTACAAGTATTAAAATACTTAAAGGGGTGTCCATCAAAAGGCTTGTTCTTTGATAAAAACTCTTTGGATGTAAATGTTACAGCCTATAGCGACTCTGACTGGGCAACATGTCGTGATACTAGAAGATCATTAACTGGTTATTGCATTTTTATAGGATCATCTTTGGTGTCATGGAAGACAAAGAAGCATAAAACAGTTTCCAGATCGTCTTGTGAAGCAGAGTATCGAATCTTAGTTGCTACTGTGTGTGAGTTACTTTGGATCAGTTACATTTTAAGAGATCTTAAAATCAACATGAAGATTCCTGTTTCTCTATGGTGTGACAATAAGGCTGCAATACACATTACGGAGAATCCTATGTTTCATGAGAGGACAAAGCATCTTGACATTGATTGTCATCTTGTAAGAGATCAGTATAAACTTGGTTTTGTACTTCCAAGGCATGTGTCAACAAAGGAACAAGTTGCTGATCTGTTTACAAAAGGTTTATACGGTCCTAAGTTTCATAATCTTGTATCCAAGTTGAACCTTCAAGATATTCACCAAGGTCCAACTTGAGGAGAGGATGTTAAGTCTTACACACGTTTAGTTAGTTAGTTAGTTTGTTAATGACTTTGTTATTTATAGTTAGCTAGCTATAGATACAACATACATACATTTGTATTCTCTGTATAAAAGGTCAATCTCTTAATAATAATTCATATGGTTTTGACCATTCTTCTTACTGTTAGAATGTTTGAAGAATATATTTGAAGGAACAATAAAAAACATACCATGAAGGTTTGAATCTTATAATTTATTGAAGAGAGAGAACAATACTTAACTAGTACATGAATATTGACTTGTTAGTTTGACCCTTTATATGCTTATGGGGAAGGTTCATTTGAGAACCGTTTTTTTTGCGAGAACCAATCTTAGCCGTTCATTATGGATAATGGAATTCATGAATGAAGAGCATGGAGGGATTGAGTGTGACATGGTGCATGTAAGGAATTCATGGGTGGGCAATCCAATTGAAGGAGCGGAAATTGAACGACTAAGATTGGTTCTCGCGGTTCTCGCAATAAAAATGGTTCTCAAATGAACTTTTCACATGTGTTTATTGTGTGTATTTGATTTGATATATGTTAACTTGTATGTAGAAAAAGTGATCTGGCTATATATGTTTTGAGAGGAGAAATAATAATGGTGTTTGATTTGGTTTTCTTGATTAGTGTTAAATGCAAGTGAGAAACATATCCCAATCTCATTAGCTGATACCACGTTTTTATTTTCAGTTTATAGACTTCATAGCATATACCAATGTGGCTTTGGTCCGGTGGTACTTCAGCCCTATAAATGCTTAGGGGCTCTGGGCCTACAGTTGGGGACTAATTTGAAGATAAAGGTCCCGGGTTCGATCCCAACATGCTGTGGGAGACCGGGACATGGGATTGCCTGGGGCGCGCCTATTGAAGTGGGGTGACGTCGGTCCAATGCGACCCGGGGTTAGGGTGTCTCCGCCGCACACCAGCTTTTGAAGATAGAAAATACATAAGAAATGCATGACAAGCATACAAGTTAATTAAAGACACCACCACTACCACAACTCAATTGGTGATATCACTCTGGAAGGAGTGGTATTAAAAAGTGAGGTCTTGGGTTCAAGTCTCACCAACAACCTACTCTGAGAATGAATCAGAGGGAAGGGTTGGGGTGTATTGGGCTGCAGACCTAGCACACTAGAGTTGATAGCGCCAGGGATGAACCAGTAGACGTTCTCGGAGTAGGTTGTTGGTGAGACTTGAACCCAAGACCTTACCCATTAATACCACTCCTCTCAGAGTGATATCACCAATTGAGCTACTAATCACAGATTTTAATTTTCAAATGCCTGCTTTCGTAGTTCCATTGTACCATATGCATACACCATGCAATTGAAGCCCTTAAGAGTATATTTAGAATAGGATAATTAGTCTACTCATATAGTTGGGGTCGATTGGTATTGATCGATTTGGAGTTGCTTTCTATCTTTGTTTAAAGCCCCTAATTTTTTTTAAACAAATTGGAAAGCATTCGTTCGAACTTTTTTTGGGGATCTAAGGACAGTACTAAAAAGATTTCATGGACCTCTTGGAGTTTGGTTTAATCTTAAAAGCATAATGGTGGGCTAGGGGTGAGTAGCTAAAAGGCTCTTCGTGTTATCATCCAAATGGTGATGGCGCTTCTAGAGTGAAAATGACTCGTTATGGAAAAGAGTGATTCAATCTATCCATGTTGTTAATGGATATCTAGAAGGTGTTAATCTAGTTGGAAAAATCCCAGATATATGAAGGAATATTCTTAAAATTCACAAGGACTATGATAAGATAAATCTTTCCATAGATAAATTTTGCACAGATAGCTCAAATTATGTTCTCTTTTGGGCCTTCGAGCCCTTTGGACCACTTATAGTTTCCTATTCGGCAGTCGTTTGATGATTTTTATTTGAAAAAGTCTGTTGTTGATCATTTTACTGAAATAAATGGGTGCCATCTACATTCTAACATGTGTATCCTTGCTTGAAGAACTTTTTATATAGGGTTGGCCATTAAAGTTAGCCTACAAAGGAGTTGTGGTTCTCTTGTCCCTTTCTTGTCCCCTATGTGATGATCAAAATGAAAATAAAGACCATCTGTTCACAAATTGCAGAGTGGGAAGACAGACTTTGAATGATATGTGCATCTGGTGAGTTGTGGACATTAGCTATATTAAAGATTTATCTCATCTATTCGAAAGAGGCAATTTTCTAAAGCTCAAGGGGACTAATTGAAAGCTTTCACGGGGTGCTTTACTCTTACTTTTGGTTTATTTTTGAATCTGGTTCGAGATAAGGAAGCACCAGTAAGCAGTCTCTTTTTATTAGATAAAGAATAGACCGGTTAGTCATTTGTCAATCGTTAGGTTGAATTATGTTTTGACATTCAAAAAAATGTACTCTAGTCAAATTAGCAACATAATGTTAACATATCTAAAAGTCTAAAACTATTAAACTATGATATGTAGAATGCTAACAAGTATCCACCTCTAAGTATAGCACATCCCTTATATGGAGAGACATAAACAAACTATGGCAACAAGCCAACTAAGCAACTAAAGCAATAAATCTGCTAGTTGTCCTAATTAGGATTAGTCATTTATCTATTATAAATATTGGTCATTAAGAATTCTTCCAAGTTGACATCAACCACCCAAAGTCATCCTTGATGTGTAGATTAACATAATCATATTGGGTGTGTTTGACAACGAGCTTACGTGAGATTATAGAGGTTTGGGATTCTAGTTTCATAATCTTCACCCCTATAGCCTCGTTTGGGTCTTAAAATCTTGAGGAGATTATTAAAAACATAATCCCCCAAAATAAAAGCTTTTCCAAGTAGCTTATGGATTGGGCTTGAGATTATCAATTAATCAACCCCAACCCCAGCTCCAGCTCCAGCCAATTTCGTCGAACTTAGGGATGTAAACGAGCCGAGCCGAGCCGAGCTAGACACTTATCGAGCCGGGCTCGTTTAGGATTTTTTAAGCTCGAGCTCGAGCTCGGCTCGTTTAGAGCTTTAGATGCTGAGCTCGAGCTCGGATCGTTTAATATTTATAAAGCTCGGGCTCGGCTCGTTTAGGCTCGTTTAAGCTAGGCTCGTTTAGGCTCGTTTAAGCTAGGCTCGTTTAGGCTCGGGTATTATTTTGATATTTTTATTAAAATGATATATATATAATTATTAAAAATTAAATATATAAAATATAAATGATATTATATATGGAGCTCGTTTTGGCTCGTTTAAGCTCGCGAGCCCACTATTTGGAGCTCGAGCTCGGCTCGCTTATTAAATGAGCTTTAATCTAGGCTCGAGCTCGTTAAGGCTCGGCTCGTTTCGAGCTTTTAACGATCCAAGCTTAAGTAGCTCACGAGTAACTCGGCTCATTTACATCCCTAGTCGAACTCACCCATCATGGAACATGTAAGTAAATCACAAATTTGAAGAAGTTAATATCCTGAATCTACTTTTATAGCCATATAAGATTTAGACAAATGTTATTGTGGTAAATTGATAATGTTGTTATTGCAATAGTTATCAAGTGTATCTAAAGGATATTATTGATAGCTGGTTTTAGAGTACATACTCACAAATAATATTGTCATTAAACTTCATCACTTATATTTTTAGCTAGGAAAATAATTGAACTTTATCTAAATTTGTCTGTAAGAAACTTTATTTTTATGCAGATAATATAACTAACTTTTTAGAATGTATATGTTAGATTGTATAGAAGGACAAATTTGGTTTTATTATTTTCAAGAAAATAAAATTGATTTCATACAAAAAAAAGTTTAACTACTTGGCTAAGTTAATTATTTATTTATTAGATTAGATTGATTGCCAGCTATGTTGATAATTTAGTTTATATGATAATCAGAGGCGGACGTAGGTATAGTCGGGTGATGGTACGGGTCATCACTCAATTTTGTAGACGAAGTAAAAAAATTTCAAACGTTTTCGAACCAGTGCCACCAATCAAATTTTGAGGTGCCACTATTGGTTTTTTGATGCCACCATAATTTAATGAAAAATAAAAAAAATAATAAGATATAGTTTAATTTTCGATTTATATTTTTAAAAAACTTTAGTTTACCTAAAATATAACAATTTAATTAACAGAGACTTATACAAATTGTGTTTTGTTTTAAATTTTGGCTCTAAAATACCGGAACAACAACCGAAACTTCGTTAACCTGACCCGATTAACTGGAAACCCGAAAAACCAAACAACACTCTCAATTTTAGTTAATTTTATTTGTACAATTATATGGTGCTATCAATCAAAAAAATCCTAGATCCGCCTATGATGATAATGAAACTTGTCAATAAACTAGTTAATTTATTGAAACTTCTTGACGATTACACGGGTACAATTGACTTTGTTTGTTGAAACAAATTTCTAGGTTTTCAAGATTTGATCAATTTTACGGTTTAGTTTAATGTATAAGTTTGATTACTGGTTTCGACCCGTTACCTAACCTGACCTGACCTACCCACAATAGCTTATGCACATGTATAAAAAGGATAGAGCCCACTACTGGCCCAATAACTTATTTATAAAGCATATGGGCCTGAATATTAAGCCCACAAAAGCCCATATCGGTCTTATTCACTCGACTACGCAGAGAAAAAAAATCAGTATCTTCTCCAGACTCCAATTCTCCACTCGATTCTTGCTCTGCTGCTCAGACCGAATTGGATCGAGACTCCAGTCCTCGGTCCTCCGCTCGGCCACTGCTCACTCGGTCTCTCCTACTCGATTAGTCGATAATCGATTCCTAAAATCTACTCCAGGTTAGAATACATATGATTCTGATTCAATTTTAGTGTATATACGAATATACGATTCTGATTTAGGGGTATGAAGTCTTTATCTTCATCTTCTAATTTAGGGTACATGCGATTCTGATTTATGGTTAGTATACATACGATTCTGATTTGATTTAGGTTAGGACTTAAGAAATATGAGTTCATTGTTGGATTTAGGTTTTAGGTTTGCCATTTAGGTTTCTTGATTTAGGTTTAAATTTGATAATTTGAGGTAATGCTTTATATGTATTCAGTATATCGTGAATTACATGTCTTCTAATTTAGGATTACGTACGATTCTTATTTAGGAATAGTATAGTAACATTCTGCTTTGATTTAGGTTTTGGGACTTAGGAAATATGAATTGGCTATTACGTTTAGGTTTATACTTTAGATATAGCCATTTAGATTTAAATTTGATTATTTGAAGAATCTGAGGTCATATTTTATATATTTTTTCCAGCATATTGTGAATTACATGTCTAGGGACTAAGGGTTTGATACTTTGATTTAGGGTTTTGATGTTGTCCAAACTTAAAAACTTAGATTTAATAGTAACTTAGCAAATTTTTTGTTTGTGAAAAAAAAACTTATAAAAATTCTTATACCAAAGCCAAATTTGTTGAATTAATTTGATTGCTAAGCAAGTTTGACTCGATTATGTTTTGATCCATTACGTTAGTCGTCTTGCCATTGTCATTGAATGGTGCCCCCAATGGAAAGAATTTCTGGATTTGCCACTACACTCGTACATAAGACCGCGGATCCAAAAAACTGTTGATTTTTAATAATCTAAAACTCTCATAACAAAAAACACCTAAAGAGTAAAGAGATCAATATCGAACTACCTGCTGTCAAGCTAGACCTCAAATTGACCATTCAAGTGCAACTCATCCCGTGTTTCATGCTCTCGGTGGTTTCCCTGCATCGTTAATTTTCTCCAGTTTTTTGGAATTTCTCTACAGGATTGTTTCCCTTTCTTGTTGTAACTTTTTGTTTTTTGGGTTGAGTGGATTTACAAACACTATTCCCATACTTGATCGAGCTTAGGGTTAAAGATATGATGGTACACATCAACATTTTTGTAGAGAACTAGAGATACGAGCAGGGTTTAAATTTTGTATGGATTAAATGGTTTATGTGGCTTTGATTTAAAACCTAGTTAATCCAGATTCGAATAGAGAAAGTTACTGGGTGAAAAACTTTACCTATGGCTCTGAATGAACAGTTACCAATCTCAGGCTCTCTGAATTGGGGATTGATTTCATTTAATGTTGATATCTTTAGGTTGAAATAGAGTTTTCTTGACTTATGAAAGTGTGAAATGATTCCGTGTATTTCGTTCTGTTATCTTTATGAGTGCGATAGTATTAAATAATTATGAGTATTCCTCTAAGCTAAATATACCTTTTGTGGATTTATTAGATAAAGAAAAAGGTGTTTTGTTTGTGGTACTCTCAATGTTTAGTGCTTACATTGAGTTTAGAACTGCTAAAAGGCAATTGTGTATTTATAATAATGAAAGCCTCTGTATTTGCAAGGTGGTAAGAATGCACGGTTACTTTTGTTTGTGGGTCTGAAAATTTTGTTAAACTAGAGAGAAATAAAACAAACATATGATTCTCATGTAGATGGGTTCAATTCTGAAATTGCATGATCCCTTTGGCTACTTCAAGATTTCTATATTGTTTTAACTCTGATTGCATATATTTATTATGAATGTTGGGTGTGTTAAAACTTCTGTTCTTCTAAGGTAGTGAAGCTGATTAATGTTGCTTTAAAATTTACTTCAAGAGTTTTACTTTAGTATTGCACATGTTTCTTTGAAATAAGGGATGTTTTTCATTTCTTGTATTGCAATTTTGTGAGCATGCAGAAAAATGAAAGAAATTTGATTCTTCAAAGTAGCAACTTACTGATTTCTTTGATGCTTTCAAGTTTCAACCTTAAGCCTTTATTTCCTTTTATACATGTTGAATGTAGAAATGTAGGATGCTTTTGCTATCATTGTTGCAACATGTGTAAAAACAAGGAGACAGTTAAAGAACACTTGATTCTGCTAAAGTACTACTGATTATAATGATGCTTTAAACTACTTCAAGATCACATTTACCACTGGATGTGTTTGTTGTTATAAAATTATAATTTTTTTTGTTTGTATATTGTTAACTTCTTATAGCCATATCTTAGCATACAAACAGAATCTATGCATGTAACTCTACTGAAGTAATGTTTATTGAATTTTCTGATGCCTTTTTTTTTAAAATTTAAGGGTATAATTTACTTTATTTACTGAATGCTTATGTAGCATAGAGCAATAAACATGTATGATTCTTGTACGGAAGTGGTGAATTAGTAATTCTTATGAGTTATGATGTTTTAGAATATTTCAAGATACTACGTTATATTGATTAAATGCATGTGTTGCTCGTAAAACTTGGACATGTTTTTGTGCTCAGTTTTAGCAATGTATTATAGTCATTAGGAGAAACTTGACATGTATATAATCCTTCTTACGTAGTGTGAATCATCGATTTATATGATGCTTTAGTTTGCTTAAATATCTACTTTTTGTCCATTGAATGTGTGTGGCCTATTTCAAGTGCTTAAAAGCGTGAAGTACTTACATCCTAAATACTTTCGAACATTTGGATATTTTGAAGTATTTGGAGTTCTATAGCATAAGCCTATCTTTTGGAACTTCTGTCATAAGTATTAAGCTGATTTAGTTCAACTAAACTTGTTCCCAAGCTTCATTGTATCTAGTTTTATGAAAATTAAAGAATCACCGGTATCATTTTACTATTTTTGTCAGGAGATGGCTCATAGCTGTTTCCCTTGTATCTAATTTTTTGTGGGGACAAGATAGGCGGGACGGGTCACGGGTCAAAACTTTTTCAGGTTAATACGGGTCTAAATGGACCTGATTATGTTGGGTTTGCCTCAAACGCTTCTATTTCCTTTTCTTTTAATATTGCAAATAAATAATTAATTTTGTTTAATTTGATTATACTAACAATATTAATTCAATAATAATCTGAATCTTTACAAAAAAAATAAAATCAGTAGGTTGCATGCATTTAACATAGACTTGGGGCACTTTCTCATTTGACCATTTGGCTCATTTTCTCCACAACTGTACTTGAAAAGGTAAAAAGCTTGAATACGATGTTACGTCTTAATTTCAATGCAGCTTTACCTCATTATGCATTACTTTCCGTAACGAGAATTATAAACTCAAATTATTCATGATTATTTTTGTAGCAGAAAATGATTGGGAAACCGGCAACAGCTATTCTGTACTCCCTACTTAAAGATGGTGAAAAAAGACCCGTTGAAGAAATCATAAATGATTTCACCTCGAAAATCCCCCGCTCTCTGCATCTTGATATCTGCTCTGCACTCGTGATCCTCTTGGAAAACACACCGAAATTTCTGAAACCCACCGAACGTTTAGTTGCATTTGCTTTACTTCATCAAGCATATTCCTTCTTACTATCATCCACAAATGCATATCTTTCTTTGCTTTTAAACGTTGCAACCGATGAAAAAACCGACAATTTTGAAAAAGCATTTATCCTTCATCTGCTTGCTGGTAACAAAGATGTCTTGAAACTATCAGGTTCTGATTTTATCAACAAATTTGATCCTTCATCTCACAGTTTCCCACAACTAGAGCAGCTACAAAAACAGTTCCGTGACAAAAAATATCCCGAGCCTTTCAACTGCTTCTTTAAAAATGTTGCGGTAAAAAACGTTATACCCGATCCAGATGTTCCCCGTGGTTGTGATGTTAATTCCCCCGAGTTTGACTTTCAGCCAGGAGTCAAACCCAAGATTGGTTCCGGTGACCGAGACGAAACTGTAACGGGCCTGGTACAGATGTCATCATTAGAAGGATTATATCCTCATTGGTCCAGACCTCATCCACCTAGGCTTCCATTAATGGAAGGTGAATTGGTTTGGGTTAACCCTGACAACACCCACGAACCACTTTGGGATTTCGGGATGTGTGCCGACACGAGCCGAGGGGCAGCGGTTCGCGACCTAATTGTTAAAGCATTGAAAGGCCCGCTTGCTCCATCTCAACAAGAACAAGTTTTACTCGAGTTAACTTCTGACCCAAAACTTGTTTATCACTGTGGATTAACTCCAAGAAAACTACCCGAATTGGTGGAGAACAATCCTCTGATAGCTGTTGAAGTTTTAATCAAACTAATGAATTCACCCGAAATCTCAGAGTACTTTACGGTTCTCGTGAACATGGACATGAGTCTTCATTCAATGGAAGTTGTGAACCGGTTAACCACAGCCGTTGAATTACCAACCGAGTTCGTGCATATGTACATAACTAATTGTATTTCGTCTTGTGAGAATATCAAGGATAAGTACATGCAGAATCGGTTGGTGAGGCTGGTGTGTGTTTTTCTGCAGAGTTTAATCAGGAACAAGATTATTAATGTTCAAGATCTTTTCATTGAAGTTCAGGCGTTTTGTATCGAGTTCTCGAGGATCCGAGAAGCAGCAGGTTTGTTTAGGCTTCTTAAAACCTTGGAATGATCCATCCATGTAGCTTCTTCTTTCTGTTTGGTTATGTTTTTTTAGCAATTTCTCTTTTGTAGTTCTATCATAAGGATTTGTAGTTTGGGACAATGGATATGATGGAAATGTGATTTGGTTATCATGTCCTGGAATCTTGAAAATTAGTAGTATTTATATGGAAAACTAGTATATATATATATATATATATATATACTTGGTTATATGATGGTGTTATGATCAGCAGCTTCATATCAGATGCCACAGGAAAACAAACTGATTTTAACAAAAAGAAACCAACTCTAAAGCTGCTACTGTGTTGGATATCAAAATAAATAGAATAATGGAATTCTCTCCGAGAGCTAAAGACTCTATTAGAAAGTAGAATTAGCAACTTTTACATGAATTTTCAAGTGGATGAGATAGGTCGAGTGGTCTCAATTGGAGATGGATTGCATGTGTTTATGGGTTGAACGAGATTCAAGCCGGGGAAATGGTTGAAAGCCATAGGCATTTTGCAGTTGTACCAATTGTTGCTACAAATAGGCTCGTGTTAAGCACGGACAGTAAGAGCATCAGCTACCGTCCTCTTTCTCGATCTTTCAACCTAGGAAATATTCGTCTTTCAATCCCTCTCTTTTATCTTTATCTTATTATTTTTTATATTAAAAATGTGTGCTAGAGAGAGAAAGAATGTGTGTGTTTGAGAGAGAGAGAACTTCTTGCCTGGAGAGTGCATGACCCCACACATGCACATACATCCACATATATCATATACGTATATATATATATGTGTGTGTATGTATGTGTGTGAGATAAGGTTCCACTGAACATTAATTTTATTGCAAGAATTGTGAGAACTAAGCAATTGGACTATATACATCTATAAATTCATTAGATTCGTAATTATGTATCTTATTTAGAGTGTGTCATGAGTTTTTATAAAAGTTGGGTTGGAAAATGTGAAGAAAACCGTGGAACCTTCTATGTCTGTGCGTGTGCTACATTTTTATGATTTCATGAATTTCTCATCATTCTTTGACTCAAAACTTACCAAACACTTTAATTAAGATGCACATTCATTTATCTAATGAACTTGACTTGATTGCTTGCTTGCTTCTCTTAACTCTCGCAATAAAACTGGTTCTAAGATTAAACTTCTATGTGTGTGTGTGTGTTCAATGCACTAAGGGGTGTTTGGTTCGTGTCATTTGAGGGGATTTCATGGGATTGAGATTTCAAATCCCTCCAAATGTGATGTTTGGTTTGGCAAAATGGGATGAGATTTTAAATCCTAGGATTTTATAAAATCCCACAGATGAGGGATTTCTAAATCCTTCCACACCCCCCGGGCGGTATTTTGAAATTACTCAGATGAGGTATTCTCTCCGGCGAATCTCCGGCTAATATTCCAGTGAACCATCACCGATTTCGCCGTCGTAGTCGTCGTCGCAAGGCCGTCGCTGTCGCCATTCGCCGTTGCTTCGTTGTCCACCGTCAGAAACCCTTCGTCGTTGTTCGCCGTCGTTCGTCGTCCACCATCAGAAACCCGCCACCGTTCGCCTTCGTTGTCGCTGTCGTTCGTCGTCCACCATCAGAAACCTGAAACCTGCCGTCGTTCGCTTTCGTCCGCCGTCGTTCGCCTTCGTTCGTCGTCCACCATCAAAAACCCGCTGTCGTTCGTCGTCCACCGTCGTTTGCCGTCGTCGTCCTTCCTCTTCGATGGTGGCAACAGGTGTGGTGGTTGGCTGTTGATGGAGTTTAGTGGTGGTGGAAATCCCACCTAAGAAATATGAACCAAACACAAGATGAGATTTTAAATCCCACCAAATGCAAATCTCACCAAATATCAATCCTATTATAAATGCAAATCTCTTCAAAAATAATACTTGAACCAAACACCCCCTAAAATAAAACATGTGCTTGTAAAGGAGCAATGATCAACCGATGCTCTCAAGAAATACAAGACTTCCAATGATATAAGGTAAATCTGGCTTATTCTTTCCCTTTTTAAGTATTTAATTATATATATATATGGTTGATAGAACAGAGAGAAAGTATGATCCAATAAATGCCAATGAATTAACCTTAAATTTCAAATTAATTAGAGACGGGGTTGGATAGAAATTGTAGGAGTGTTTTATGAAATATGTGAGGGTGTTGTATGAAAATATGAGGGTTTATAAAAATTATATATTAATACAATTAATTATAAGTTGTTTATAAACTATGTTTAATAACTTGTGATATATTTTGTTTAGAGAAAAAATAATTATATATTTGTAACCATCTCATTTTTATCTACGTTTTGGTATAAACTTTATTGTAATCTGACATTTAAAAAAAAATTAATATATTCTTAATTTTTTGTTATTCATCAATAGCAGTGGGTAGATAATATTTGGCACAATTTATATGTTTTTATATTCATTCTCCCTACGTATCATAGTTGATATAATAACTGATTTTTTGGTTTTTCGATAAAAGAATTAAAATATATATTTTTTAAATTTTGTTTTATAAGATAAAATTTATATAAAAAATAGATAAGATTTATAATGAACTAACGTGATAAGAGTGGTTTTTCATTTACCTATTACATAAAAACTAATTTTATTAAAAATAGTGAACACAAGAAACACATTAGTGTTACACTAAAATTTTCTAGATGTGAATAATTTTGTATTTTTAAAGGAGTATGTATAAAAATGCTTATGATTGGTGGGATGTGATGAAAAGTGTAGAAACCGTCCATTTTAAATTAATTGAGGAGTGGGTTGGATGAAAATTTGGAGGGTCTTTTTGAAATATGTAAAGGTGTTTTATGAAAATAGTGAGTAGTTTTTATAAAACTTGTATATTAATGTAATTAGTTATAGGTTGTTTTTAAATTATGTTTAATAACTTGTGATATATTTTGTTTAGAGAAAAAATAATTATATATTTACGACTGTCTCATTTTTATCTACGTTTTTGTATAAATTTTATCGTAATATGACATTGTTTTAAAAAAATAGTATATTCTTAATTTTTTTATCCATCAATAGTAGTGGGTAGTTAATTATTATTTTTTTATCCAAGTAAACTGGAAATTATGACAGGGACAAATGATGGGTTTTGATTGGTAGAATGTGATACAAAGATGGAGAAGGGGTTAAATGAAACATTTGAGGGGGTTTTATAAAAATGTGAGGGAGTTTTATAAAAATTGCATATGAATATAACTAATTATAGGTTGTTTATAAATTATGATAAATAACTTATGATACATTTGTTTAGAGAAAAAAATAATTATATATTTACGATCGTCTTATTTTTATCTACGTTTTGGTAAAATTTTTACCGTAATATGATATTTTCATAAAAATTAGTATATTCTTAATTTTTTGTTAATTGTTATCCATCAATAGCAGTGGGTATGTAATTCTCGGAACAATTTATATGTTTTTTATATTCAATTCCTCTACGTATCATAGTTGATATAGTAACTGATTTCTTGGTTTTTCGATAAAAGGATTAAAAATATATTATTTTTTAAAATTTTGTTTTATTATGATATAATTTATATAAAGAATAGATCAGATTTATAGTAGCGTATGTTAAATAGTTAATGTACTCAAAATATTATTAAGAATATATTATATTGACATGTCATGGTTTAGTAATCTGATGTTGTAAAATATTTAAAAATTTATATTTAAGCGTAAGAGATAAACGTACATGTACCAACTTACAAATAAAACATTTTATCATAATATAAATCAATCTAAATAATAAACACCGATCAATATCATATTATAAACACTTATTTAAAGAATTATATATATATATATATATATATATATATATATAATGATCAATAAAAGAACCTCTTTTATATAAAGAACTTAAGAAATTATTATGAACCATCAGATCTATCCATCAAGGCCTTAGATTAATATATATATATATGTATGTTTGTATGTATGTATATGTATATATACATTATGACAAGAAGTATAAGATAAAACCTACTTATTATAAACAATACTTTAATATATGTAAAATCCATTAATAATGAATTATAAAGCTATGATAATGAGTTGTAATAATATTACGATACACATTGAAAAAAAAATCGTATATTTTGCAAATGGAATGGATTTGTAGGAAAATGGACAGTCGTCTCTCAGTAGAAGTATTCTCAGAACTCAGAGTACCGTATGTATGGTGGAACTTCGGAAAGGTTTTCACGGTATTCGTTTGGAAGAATGAAAAAAAAATATGATCTATTTATTCTTACTCGGTAAGAAGGTAAATTATTTAAATATCTAGGTTTCTATATTATCATACTTATTACCATTTCTAATGTATTTACTAAACATCACTTTGTATTTTAGAGAAACGAAATGACAACACATCCACTGTGACTTGATTCCTTCATACGAAAGCAAAGATTTGGTTGGAAAAGTTTTTCTTTTGCGCCATTTTCAAGTGCAACCAAATTTCGACCAACATCCTGGGTATAAAGGTTATAGTTTTGTCCGCGATGAGTGAGAGATAGTGATTAGCAACAAAACCCATTGGTTCCTCCAATCAAAACTTGGTGTGTGAAAAACTATACGCAAAATGATGATTGGTATGTATACGTTCGGTGATTATACTAATAGTCTTATATAAATAACATAATAGTTTTATATTGCATGTCTTATTATGAATAATATTTTTTATAGATGTTGGCAAAATTACCGGAGGAGGCCGACTACGTTATGGTGGTGGTTGTGAGTTATTTCTGAAAAATTGGAAGTAAGTTAATACTCGCGTTATATGTTTTGTAATATTTATAAGTTATGAATTTTGTTGTTCTATGGTTGATAGTTGTATATATTCTATTATAATAATTTTTAACGTATTAATTATACTTTACTTATTAACAGGAGTGGTCTGATTAAGTAGATTGTGTAAGATACTCTTAATATATGTCCAGTTAGATTTGCCATCGCAATTAGAGATAAATCAATAATATTCGCATCTCGGGTTAAACTTATTCATCAGAATTAAAGTAAGTTAGAATTTGATTTTTTTAATGTTGTATACATTTGCAATGTCATAAGATAATTCATTACAATTATATTTATCATTTTTTAATGAACATTTTGATTGCAACGGAATTAACCGAGATCGTATTTGAGTCAAGGATGTTGGAGGTAGCCAAAGTAAAATATAGGATGTTACGTTAATTTACTTTTATGTATTTGGATAAATAACTTCTTGATTTTATGTTCTTTATGTATCGTTCTGTGATATGTAAACTTAATTTTTTTTCATGTTTGGCAACTTATTTTAAGCTTAATGACCTCTTTACTTATCTTTTAAATCTAAAAAAATATGATTGACAAATTTACACAAGTACATGATATGTATTTACAAAACTAGCACATATATACACGCATGTATATATATTAGCAAAACTGACCCGGCCAATGGCTGGGTATAGCACTAATTATGCCTTGAGAACGACCTTTGATCAAAATAAAATATTAACTAATAATGTTAATGGCTTATTAATGACTTATCAATACATTCTCTAATAACTTATTAATACGAGTATTTTGAAAAAATTAACATAAAGCCCAAATACTTAAGACTCTCCTTAGGGTGCAAAACCTAAACCTCGATGTAAATTTTCTTCCCCTCATCATTTTTGTTCTTATTGAAACTATATATATATATATATATATATATATATATATATATATATATATATATATATAAATTCATCTGAGAACCGTTTTTATTGTGAGAACCAATCTTAGCCATCCAATTCCCCCTCCTTCAATTGGATTATCCACCCATGAATTTCTTACATACACCTTGTCACACCCAATCCCTCTACGCTCTTCATCCATGAATTCCATTTACTAATTGAACGGCTAAGATTGGTTCTCGTGGTTCTCACACTAATAATGGTTCTCAAATGAACTTTCTCATATATATTGAAAAGTTCATTTGAGAACCATTTTTATTGTAAATACCTTGAGAAGCAATCTGAGCCGTCAAATTCCTTCTACTTCATGTCATCACTCATCCATGAATTCATCTCATGCACCTTGCCACACTCAATCCCCACGCTCTCCATGAATTTCACTTACCAAATGAACGGTTAAGATTGCTTCTCGCGGTACTCACAATAAGGTCAATTCTCAAATGAATATATAGGGGAATGTTCAAATAAGAATTGTTTTTCGTACGAGAACTGCGAGAACCAATCTTGGTTATTCAAGTGGTAAGTGGAATTCATGGATGAAAAGCGTGGGGGGATTAAATGTGACAAGGTGCATGTAAGGAATTCATGGGTGGACAATCCAATTGAAGTAGGAGGAATTGGACGACTAAGATTGGTTCTCGTAATTCCCGTACGAAAAACAGATCTCGTTTGAATTTTTCACTATATATATATACACACACACACACACACACACACACACACCTTACTCCTATATAATGCATTTACCACCTAAAAAACTCTTAATTTTAAGAAGAGTAAATTTACTAAAATACCACACCTTTATACATCTCCTTTAAGTCCACAATTAATGAATTTAAACAAATAAATATTGAAAACATAACCGACAATTAATGAATTTAAACCAATACTTATAACTGAATTATTTCTAACTATATATTTTTAATATTAACTTTTGATTCATGAGATCACCATACTTATAACTGAAGTCTAATCATATATTTTTAATAATAACTTTTGATTCATGAGATCACCTAAATTCCTGTTTTCAATAAATCAAGTTCAAAAGATTTCACAAACACCAAACAAATGTAAGAGTCAAAGAGTTGAAATTTATAAATATTGCATTCTAACTTAATTACATAATAATTAGAACTATGAAACATTACACACACACACACATATATATATATATATATATATATATATATAAAATCAACAACTTCAAGATTCAGCCATGCGACAAAATTCTTCCAACAAACTGGAAGATAAATAAGTCAGAGTTAGCAATTTAATTCTTAATTTCAAAGTGGCTCTCGCAAAGAATCTTCACAAACTCATATTATCTTCATCTCGCAAGGAATATTTACAAACTCATATTAACTCTTTGTGATTATTCTGCACAAAACTCATCACAACTTCCTCTTTATTCGCCACCGTCGCATTGCGCGGGTACCCCACTAGTATATATATATATATATATATATATATATATATATATATATATAATGTTTTATCTCATCTACTTTATAGATCTATGTATTCTAAAGTTGCCTCTACTATTCTATCATGCTATTCAGTTGTTCTTTCTCTCTAAAAAAACTAACATAATACCATTGGAAATTAACATGGACCATGGTATGCTCTTTTGATCCTTCAGCAACATGTTAAATATATAACAAGACTAAATAGAGTGAACTGAGGATCCAACTAAATATCTCACAATTTAATTAATCAAGATGCATGAGAGAGAGAGGAAAAAAAGAATGAGAGAGAGAGGTAACTAATACCTAGTGTGTGGGGCTTTGGGAATTTTATTATTTTAAAATATTTATTAAATAAGGTATTGACTATTTTACCCTGAAGTGCACTGTGTCACTAACGAAACTATTTAACAGAAGGTTAAATAAAGAACGTATGATGCAACAAAGTAAAGTTTAAGAATTATAAAATTGTCTTTTTTTTTCATTGAAAGACAAAGAATTATCAATTACTTTTAAATTTTAAGCAGCAAACAAATAATCAAGATAAAGCTAAAGGTTCAACAATGTAATTTTCCTTATATAATATATTAATTTTAGTAATCAAGTCGAGTTGAGCTAAGCTCGATAGTATTGACGCTCATCGAGCTAGAGTTGATCAAGTCAAGCTCCAAACTTCGAATTTTTAACCAAGTCAAGCTCGACATTATATCGGCTCGGCTCGATTACAACTCTTGTGTTGTCTGTTTTCGAAAACATAAGTATCTTATGTCTTATTTCATGTCTTCAGAAGAAGATGTGGTTTAGAACGTCTTAAGTTTGAGAAGGTCTGCAAAAAAATGTAATTTTTAGCTTCTTAGAATAAGCAAAAATAAGACTAAATAAGATCTTATGTTTGCGAAAAAACAAACAAGTTTATTGAAAACCTCTGCGGACGCGTACACGTTTCTTTAAAAAAAACAAACTTATTTGAAATGTTTGCACGTGAGTAGACATTCCTTTGAAACTGATTCGGTTCAAAAAATCCTAACTTCTATAGCTTCATGCCTTCATACTAGTTTTCAAACACCTCATTTTCTCTCTCTTGGTATCTCATACTCATGAAGAAAGTCATTTGTAAACCATTAAATTTGCATTTTTAGATTAAAAAAAGCATTCAAACAAAAAAAATGCATAGTACATATGTATATCAAGCTTTTTTTAAATTTGTAGACCACTCTTTGTTATGTTTAAGATTTTGTTTTAACAATATATTGATTATTCGTTATGCAAATCAAATAATCAGTTGTTTAACAGGTCTAAAAGCATGATGTGGCGTCACCGTTATGAAATGCCCCTAGGCATATGTAACACCCGCAAACCTGGGCTAGGAGATGATGACGCAGATTCAGGATTTGTTAGATAAGGGGTTTATTCGTCCGAGTTCGTCCCTGTGGGGAGCACCAGTATTGTTTGTAAAGAAGAAAGATGGTACGTTGCGTATGTGTATCGACTAGCGTGAATTGAACAAGAGGAGGATAAAGAACAAGTATCCATTGCCGAGAATAGATGATTTGTTTGATCAGCTGCAGGGAGCTTCGTTCTTTTCCAAGATTGATTTGAGATCAGGCTATCATCAAGTGCGTGTTTCTGAGGAAGATGTGTCGAAAACGGCCTTTCGAAGGCGTTACGGGCATTACGAGTTCTTGGTTATGCCGTTCGGCTTAGCCAATGCACCTGCGATTTTTATGGATTTGATGAACAGGGTCTGTCAACCATTCTTGGATGATTTTGTGATAGTCTTCATCGATGATATTCTAATTTATTCAAAGACTGAACAGGAGAATGAATGTCACACCCCGCTAAAGCGGAAACACGAGGTGTCACAGCACAAGATATCATCGCACAAGGTAAATAGACAATAACCATTATATTGACTTAACAAAAATAAGTAGTTCGGGTAAAAGATAAATAAAAGTTACATAATCGAATAAAAATTAAATGACATTGTCTTGTACGATGCGAAAATAAAATAAATACTGTTTTTATAAAACGTGACGATGAAGATGAAGATGCCACACATCATGTTTGTATGCATAAGGTACCTAACGACGATCACCTGAAAGCACGGGTAAAAGAAAGAAAACGGTCAACTACTAGAGTTGGTGAGTTCATAGGTTTTTAATATATGCACAAAATATCTTTTAAATGAGAAAAGTTTAAATAATTGATGGAAGTTTTTGGAATAAAATAAAAGTATGCATGAATGATAGAAGATGTATTATATTGCCCAATACGTTGCACATGGTAGTAATAGACTATGATGATTGTTGCTTGAGCCATTATCCAACCTAGCCGACAACCAATTGCCCATGATAAACCTAACGCCTATATTAAATGACGTTAGTAGTGGTAAAGTACATCTATAGTTCGTCAACCATAAATGGGAGACGTCGGAATCTCCAAATAGCGCTACTTACTAATACCATCGGCTCACTAGCGGAGTTAAAGAATAATGTCCAACGAAAGGGCCTTACAACGATCACCCAAGCACATCAAAGAATAATACCATAAGTGCTCAAAATAATATTTGAAATAAATAAGAAGATAGGCAATAAACTTTTCATGAAACGTATACACATGCTTTCACCCCAAAAATAATATGAAATACGGTAAAAAGGGGCTATGATACTCACTCGGTATGCAAAGGTGTTCACTCGTAAGGATTTCTTGTTCCTACCGAAGCTCCTTTCCTAATATAAGAGGTATGTAGCTCTATTAGACTTATTTTATTTATTATTTTGTATTATATATTTATTGTTAACTTATTTATTAAATAGTTAAAGGTTGTCTCTATTTTTCCATAAATCATAAGTGTTCACTGAAATTTTCAGTTCTTTAAGTTGAACTTTAAAAATTAAAAACTGTATTTTAGGAGTCATATTAAAGTTTGATATTTTAATATAATCTTAATACATGTTTCTAGAATGTCCAGTAAATATATAGGAATTTATAATCCATGTTTAATATTTTTAATAATTAAAAGTGTATAAGATGTCCACTGATCAGTGTCTGGATGACATGTTGTTACTAAAACGTCTGTTTAGGGCTCATACGACCTCTTTTTTACATGATTCAAACTGGGAATTAACCACGACTCAACGATTAAACTTTTAAAAAAAACTAGACATATTTTTACTCAAGAATGAGTAAGTTACACGCGTTTAAATTGTACCTTTTTACATCTGTCAGATTTACAGATTCAACATATGGGTCTTATTAAATATGTTTGAAGGATCAAAAGTTGATGAAAACTAGTGAATCCAGGTTTAAATGAAAGGTAACACCTTAAACTAAGATTAGCAAAAAGAATCAACTGATTTTGATAGCTAGAACTCCAGATATAACAAAAACAAGTGGGGAGTTCTAGCATCAGAATCTGCCAGCTTTAATATTCTTTTTGCTTATGGATCATAACTTTAATATAACATGTTTATATTCATGATTAATAATCTTGTATGAGTATAAGCTTTGATAATCCATGTGTTCTTACAACAATGGTAGGATGATACACATTTTATGTGTTCCTTACAACATTTGTTAAGATGAAACACATGCATGATCAAAGTCTTATTTTCTTGATTTTTAGTTGATTAAGTTCCATACAACAATGGTAGGATGATGCACATTTCATGTGCTCCTTACAACATTGGTAGGATGCTTATATTTACATGATTATAGATATATATATATATAAAATAAATAAAAGAAAGAAGAAAGAAGAAAAGAAGAAAGGTAGAAGAGTAGAGATGAGTGTTTTATGATCATCTTACCAACTCTTTTTCTTTGATTTGTCTTTGATCTTCACAAGATGAACAAAGGGTTTGATGTTCTTGGGAGATTTTGTTGGTGAAAGAAGAAGAGAGAAAAGAGAAGAGATGGAGTGTAAGAAAATGAAAGAGAGAGTAAGTTGGTTGAAGGTAGTGTGAAAAATGAATAAAAAGGGTTGGTATTTATAAAAAAAAAAGAAGAAGAGAGTGAGGGGGGGGGGGGGGGGTGATGAGGTGGCGATGATGGTTGAGTGTGTAAGTAAAATAAATGATTGTGTTGTGTTGGGTTGATTTCTATTTTCTTTTTCTTTTTCTTTTTGTTTATTATATACAATATATATATATATATATATATATAATTATATACATGTTTTTATATATAAATGTATATAATTTTATTTATTTATTATTATTATTATATTTTTTTATTATTCATTATTTTTTTATATAAATATAAATAAATAAATAAATAAATATATATATATATATATACATTTGCTTTTGGTGACGGTTGTCACAACGAACAACATTTGAGACAGGTTTTGGAAACTTTGAAGCATGGAGATCTGTTTGCTAAGTTCTCAAAGTGCGAGTTTTGGTTGAGGGAAGTTCAATTCTTGGGGCATGTGATATGTAATGAAGGAGTGAAAGTAGATCCTTCGAAAGTGGAAGCTGTGATGATCTGGAATGTTCCAAAGACACCGTCTGAGATAAAGAGTTTTCTGGGTTTGGCTGGATATTACCGCAGATTTATTAAAGACTTTTCTAAGATTGCGGGCCCGTTGACTAAGTTAACTCGGAAAGACGTGAAGTTTGTTTGGGGTAGTGAACAAGACAAGGCTTTCCAGACTTTAAAGCAATTGTTATGTCAGGCTCCTATTCTCGCATTGCCAAGCGAATCAGATGATTTTATTGTTTATTGCGATGCGTCATTTGCTGGATTGGGATGTGTGCTTATGCAGAGGGATCGGGTGATTGCGTATGCTTCAAGACAGTTAAAACCACATGAAAAGAATTACCCGACTCATGATCTAGAACTAGCAGCTGTCGTATTTGCCCTAAAACTGTGGAGACACTATTTGTATGGCACCAAGTGCGTGATTTGTATTGATTATAAGAGTCTTCAGTATGTGTTTACACAGAAAGAACTGAACATGAGACAGAGACGATGGGTGGAGCTGATAAAAGACTATGATTGCGAGATTAGATACCACCCTGGGAAGCGAATGTGGTAGCAGATGCCCTGAGCCGCAAGGGAGCGGGAAGTTCTATTCAATTCATGTGTATGGAGATTGTATCTGATTTAGTGGATAGATTAAATTTTGCACAGCTGGAAGCTCTCAAGGAAGAAAACTTGAAGAATTAACTGATGAAGAAACGTAAGAATGAGCTTACTGATGATTCTTGTGGATTGAAGATGTATAAGACTCGTGTGTGGGTGCCTATGCTTGGAGAATTGAGGAAGTTAATCTTAACTGAATCACACAAGTCGAGACTATCTGTTCACCCAGGAAGCACTAAAATGTATAACGATTTGAAAGTGCTTTACTGGTGGCCTACTATGAAGGCAGATGTGGCTTATTTTGTGGAGTCATGCCACATCTGTGCGCAAGTAAAGGCGGAGCATCAGAAGCCTTACGGATCCTTGAAGCAATTGGAAATTCCTGAGTGGAAGTGGGAACATATAACGATGGATTTCGTGACTAAACTTCTGCGAACTCATAAGAATCACGATATGATTTGGGTGATTGTGGACCGATTGACGAAGAGTGCCCATTTTCTGGCTACCTGTGAGACGGCTTCTCTGAGCAAGTTAGCTCAATTGTATATTGATAAGATCGTTGCGAGGCATGGTATACCATTGTCGATAGTATCTGACAGAGACTCTAGGTTTGTTTCTAATTTCTGGAGGAGTCTACAGAGGGAGTTGGGGACAAGAATAAATTTGAGTACTGCTTATCATCCCCAGACTGACGGTCAGACTGAACGAACCATACAGACACTCAAAGATATGTTACGTGCCTGTGTAATTGATTATGGTGGATCTTGGGATTCGCACCTGCCATTGATAGAATTTGCGTATAATAACTCTTACCACTCCAGTATTGGAATGCCTCCGTATGAAATGTTGTACGGTCGTTGCTACCGTACCCCGACGTGTTGGTTAGAGGCTGGTGAGAAACAATTTGCAGGACCCGAAATTGTTCAGACGACTGCTGATAAGGTTGCTATAGCCAGAGAGAAGTTGAAAGCGGCTAGAGATAGACAGAAAATGTATGCGGATCCGCGTCGTCGTCCAGTATCGTTTGATGTGGGGGAGTTAGTGTATTTGAAGGTCTCTCCGTGGAAGGGCGTAATTCGATTTGGCAAACGCGGGAAGTTGGCTCCCCGTTACATTGGTCCTTTCAGAATTCTCCAGATTGTAAATGACCAAACAGTTACATCGGAACTCCCAGCAGAGCTTGTAGGTATTCACGATACGTTCAATGTCTGTTATTTGAGAAAATACAAGCTTGAAGACGAGAGTCAAATTCTCCCGGTACATGAATTGAAAGTGGATTCAAAGAAGAGATTGATTGAGGAACCTGTTGAACTGTTAGATTGTAAGGTGACCAAGCTCCGAAATAAGCAGATACCGATGGTGTTGGTCAAGTGGAAACACAGTTTAGGTTCTGATTTGACGTGGGAGACTGAGGCAAAGATGAAAGATAGATACCCTCATTTGTTTGAATGAGAAGGGATTCCGATGACGGAATCCTCTTAAGGAGGGGAGATTTGTAACACCCGCAAATCTGGCCTAGGAGATTAGCAGGTTGGCGATATGTGATTAATTGTGTTTTCAAATTTATTATGTGTTTTGTCAAGTTAATTGATTATATGAATATATATAAATGGGTATATATATGTTGCTAGTGAATTTTGAAAAAGGAAAGAAAGTCAAGTAAGTGTGCATGTATGTTAATATGTATGTATGTATGTATGCATGCATGAATTAAAAAGAATAGGATTTCATATGTTGCCACCTCCTGCTTGGTTTATACAAATATGTGTGTACGTGGTTAAGGCAAATATCTGCTTAAGTGTGAAGGTGTTTGTGTGTTTTTTGAAAGAAAACCTCCAAGAAAAGGAAAACTACAAACTTGAATTTGTGGAATCAAGACTTTGTGTGTTTTAATTCAAAAAGAAGGTAAGAAAGTGTTTATGAGATGTTATGATTTGTATTGATATGTTTAAATGTTAAAAAGCATGAGTTTATGCAAATTCACCATTGTTAAAATTGGAAGAAAGCTTGGTAAATGGGTTTTGAAGATTTTGTAGTTATAATTGAGTAAAAAGGTGTTTGTGATGATTTATGAACACGTTATATGCTATATATGTGTTTTGTTTGAAGAAAATGATGTTAGAAAAGATTATATTAATTTATGTGGCTGAAAATCCGACACAAATGAAGTTGATGAATCTGTGAGTAGGCGCGTCGCGGCGCTACGCTCAAATGTCGTCGCGCGACGTGGTAAAAATCCGACATCTTGATTCGGATTTGCAAGAATCCGGAAGTTTGCAAATCCGACCCTTGGAAATCCGAAAGTTGGCAAATCCGACACCAAAATCCGATATTTGTGAAATCCGCCACTGAAATCCGAGTGTTGACTCTCGGATTTGAAATCCGACTCGGTCGCGGCGCGACAAACCCCATTTCAGAATGTTTCTTGTTTTCTTGTTGTGTTTTGCATGGAATAACTTGGCATGTTAATTATGTGATTTTATTGAGTTGTCTTTATGGATTTAAGATATAAATATATATGAGAAGGTATATTTATATATTCAGGACTGATTTGATTGTTGCTGTGTTTTCAGGCAATCAAAAGACTCAGTAAATTAGATTTCTGAGCCCGTGTTGATTTTGAGGTGAGTGGACGTTAATCGCGGATGGTAAAGATTTCGATTAATGTTATTGATGTGATGCATGATTGTGATTGAGATTGGATTTGATTGATTGAACTGTTGATTGTGATTATTGATGATTGATATCTGCTGCATGATTATTTGGCCGATACGCACTCTTAGGATGATTTTGAGTTGCGTTGGGAAGTCAGCTATACGTAGAATTGGGCTGGGCTCGTTTACTGGTTGGTTGAACAGTGTTAGCCTTACTAGTGCATATATTGCATCAGAGGGGGATTTTCACTGTGCCAATTCAGTGGAGAGCTATGGGTAAACGTTTGCTTTGGCCGGCATTGGTTGTAGGTTCTGCGCCGAACCGCCGGTCTTCTCGGGATATGTGATTACATGCTTTGATATTGATTGTGGATGTTTGCTTTTGGGTTTAGCCTCTACTCACTTAGCTTTGTGCTAATTCCCTTCAGTTGTTGCTTTTGCAGGTTCGTGTTTGTGAGGTTGGCTGAAGGAGAAGTTGACCTGACTCTGATATTAGTTTTTGAAAAGAAACGAGCCTATAGTTTTTGTAACACAACAATGATACTTGTTTGTGAACAACGTTTGTATATTTGTTAATATTGGTTTGAATGTAATTAAGTTTGTTTACTTATAGCTTCCGCAGCGTATTTAAAAAAAATGGCTTGAGTTTTCTGGTGTTATAGCATAAGTGTCAATTGTGATTCACCGTTGTCACCATTTAATGTCCTGTTAACATTGAACACTCGGAACAAACTCAACACTCACATTCACCTAAACACTCATATTCGAAACAAACTCAACACACACACCTAAACACTCATTCGAAACAAACTCAACACCTACACACACCTAAACAATCAGATGTGGAACAAACTCAACACTTACACATCAAATCTACAAACAAATCTACAAATCAGTTAAAAAAGAAAAGAAAAGGAGGAGGAGGAGAAAATCTTGGTGTTGGTGACATCTGGCGATGGCGATCTTGAAGAAAGAAGGGGATGGTGGCCAGCGGTCTTGAAGAGAGAAGAAATGAGTGGTGGCCAGCGGTCTTGAAGAGAGGAGTGCGGTGGTGTTGTCACGCTGTGGTTGTGGTTGGCATGAAGTGAGAAGAAGGTTGTTGTGGCGGTGGTATCCGGCGAAGGGGAAGGTGGTGATGGCTTATGGAGCCGATGCTATAGAAAATTGAGGGAGAGAACTTGAGAGTTGAGATAGTGTTAAAGAGATGTCCGGATAGAGAGAGAGGTGTGAGTGTCTATTGTGTTGGAAAACAAAATATACAAGAAAAGGATGTTTGGAAACAAAGTTAAAAGAAAAGGTTGTTTGAAAAAACACTTACAATAGATAATATGTGTTTGGTAACAAGTATACATAAATTTTTTATTAAAATACTCTTTGACTAACAGTCAAACTTAACTGAAGTTAGTGTAAATGACCAAAATTAAAACAACATAACAACCACATAGACTATTTTTGTAATTTTTAAAGTTAAAAGAACTAAAAATGAAATCATATACCAACTACATGGACTATTTATGTAAGGGCAAACTACACCAAAATACAACGAACTTTAGCCAAACTATCATTTTATACAACGAACTTTTTTAAAATTAATACAATGAACTTACAAAAGCTTACCATTGTATGCAAGGTGTAACCTAAACTACAGTTAACCAGTCATTTTTTAATTTTTTTATATTTTCTTTTTTTTAATACAGATATTATTGAAGATGTTTATGTTTGTTCTTGTTGTTTATATGAAATCATAACTCATTCCAACATAAACAAAAACCATTCAAGAATATAACCAAATTCTATAAACTAAATACAAAACCTCTGGATCTACAACAAAACTTAGATATGTAATAACTCTTAGATCTGTAAACAAACCCCTAAATTATGAGTTGAAGAACCCTAATCTTTTCTAGATCTATAACAACCCTCAATCTTTAACCCTGTAACAAAAATCGAAAATGAAGAACCCTTAAATGCAATCTGAACTTGAAGATGAAGAACCCGAATATATGATTTGAAATTGAAAGTAACTAGTTGCTCAAACCTTAAATTGACGGTAGCTTGGTGGTTTGAACCATATTTCTGCAACAGTGGCGGTGCTTTCAACAAGAAATCAATAGTCCCAGATCTGAAGGTATCGTTGGTGGTTGAAGGTCGGGTGTTTGTACAAGAAATCGTGATCATGGTCCTTTGCAGATCTGAAGGTATCGGTGGCGCTTGAAGGTCGGCGACGGTGGTGGTTTGCTACAACGGCAGCGGTGGTGGTGGTTTGCTTCAACAGCGACGGTGGCGGTTTGCTGCGATGGTGGCAGTGGTTGTTTGCTTCAACGGCGACGATGGTGGTTTGCTTGAAGGTCAACGGCGGCTTGCCGCAACGACGACGACGGTGGCGATGAAAGGTTGCCGGTCAGGGAAACACATGTGAGACTTGTAGGAGTGTTTGTAAATTCAAAAAGGAGACTTGAAGGTATGTGGGTTTAAGAAACAAACTGTGGTCTTCATTCACAGATTTTTTAAACTTAAAATAATAATAAATTGTAAATAAAATTTTTTTACCCGTTAAAAAGTATTTAACTTCTCTAGAGGTCACCTTACATACAATGATAAACTTTTGTGCCTTTTGTATTAATTTTAAAAAAAAATCGTTATGTACAATGATAGCTTAGCTAAAATTCGTTTTATTTTAATGCAGTTTGCCCTTTAATTAACTCTTAAAAAAAATTAAAAAACACAGCTAGCACTAGCTTTCATCAAGAAAAGTAACGTAAAAACCAGTAGCCCGTTGGTCTTATGTACCGTTAACAAACTAAAACACCTAAAAATTTCTGAATCTTAAGCTTGGAACAAAATATGCAAGATAAACAGTGTGTAAACAACCCAACAACACAAAAATACAACCATGGTGTTAGGGATATCTGATTGGTAATTATCCAAAATCTCAATAAATCTTCAACTCCCAAAAAACCGAAGGATTACTGAGGGGGTGGTGGCGGCGGAGGACGGAGCCCTTGATTATGCATTTGCTGCCCTGGGAACCCTTGTGGAGGTGGTGGCATTGGCGGCCTAGGTGTAAAGTTTTGCATACCCCCGCCAACGGGAGGAGGCGGAGCAGGGAGGTTCCCACCAGGTGGCATAGGCCTTGGCCCGTTTCCCATAGGAGGAGGAGGTGGCGGCATTGAACCCCTAGGCGGAGCACCTTGTGATGCAGGCGGAGGCGGTGGTGGAGCTTGTGGTGGTGGTGGCGGTGGGACACCAGGAGCTAATGTTCCATTCGTTGCTGCAGCTGATGGAGGTTTATTCGTCTCTGGTGCTTTTGCTTTGAAGTATAACTGCAACTGTAAAATTGTACATAGCGTATTAACATCAGTGAATACTCGGCAACAAAAAATATCAAACGGGTCAAACTAACTTATGTTTTAAGTATGATCACGGTGATAATTTGATTTTTGCTATAAAATGATTTAGAGGGCTTTATACATTTTTTAAGGCTTTCGACTCGCTTGTCCACTCATACCGTTTATTTTATTTTTTTCCTTTCATTTTTAAAATTTTACCCATGTGACCCGTTAGAGGTAAAGCATACAATCCATATAAACCTATTTATCCATGAAAGAGTCCAAATGGCCAATTCCACTAAAAATATATATAACTATTAAGTGTACTAAATAATTACCGTAAACATTTTGGAATCTGGATCCCAGTGAGAGAAGAATTTGGGGGTAGATTTGTCGATTTCAGTACTCGGAACCTAGAAAAGAAATTGTAGAGTCAATCAGCAATTGCTTTAAACAAGAGTAACAAAGGCCAAAGTAGAAATACCTTGAAACCGATTGTCTCGTATGGTTCAGCAGCAAACAGAAGATACTGGTATCTCTTGTCAAAAGATTCGACCCTCTGCACACGAAGAATAGTGGAAAGATTCATTAGGTGATTATTGAAATAAATGAACAAACTTGTACACACGAACGAGTAACTAATTATTTATAAAAAAATAAGAAACAAAATTTTTTTTGCCTCATTCCAACTAAACTTATACCCAAAAAAAAATACTCGTGTTGACCCATTACCCAATCCACCCGGTATGCGATCTCTACTACAAACTACACTAACCGCATCATAAAAACAAATCAAGTGAAATATTATATTAACAAAATAGTAATTGAAAAATCCAATATCCTTCAAAAGTTGACTTACTTAAATCATAAGTTGATTATTAAAAACCATGGTCATGGATGTAGAAAGAATAAAGATAAATAAAGTCCAATGCCTAGAAGATAGAAATTAGCATTATGTAACAATTTCAATATGATTACAAGTACAAATAAGGAGAGAAAAAAGGACCATACCTGCTCAAAGGATGACATAAACCGATGTCTTGGTTTTGTAAGATCTTCGATTTCAGGATATTCAATCTACACATAAAGAAAAGGTAAGCATAAGTGCTTTATTGAGGTAAAACTATCCCCTTGATATTATAATTACTTTACTTGTAAGATAGCTGCAGCAGGGAATAATTTAGTTTATATTAACAATGAACTTTCTATGTGACAATTAAAGAAAATTATTAATTGGCCTCAAATAAAGACCTGAAAAAGCAACGATCTTTGCTTGGTTTCAGGATCAAACTGCTTCGTTACTCGGTAGCCGGGCCGACCGATCTTAACTGCACAACATTTACAGATGATGTTAGACCACTTTAATTTATAAATGGGGTGAAATTTGCTACAAAGGAATTCATGTTTTATTTGATGTTCAAAATGGTTAACTACAAAACTTTACAGGAAAATAATAAGGCCTGCTAAACCAACACAAAATCATTTGTTTTTGTCGACTTGAAGGACCCCTTCCTATCCTTTTCCAATTAATTGTATTAGTGGATCAACAAAACTAGTAATGTAGAATAGTAACAGTAATGAAACAAGATATAATGAAAATGTTGTTATTTATTAACAAATTCACAAGTGGTTATGTTCCAGGTGTTACAAAACCTTAACATGTTATCTCCAGTTAAAAAGAACTTTTATAGCATATAAGATATAACCACCAAACTAAAGGCATAAAATCCTATAAACTTCTAATTGTGGTAGTTTTATGTTAATGATGAGGTCAAGAAATTCACGTAATCACCATAATCCAGTCTAAACTGAGGACCCTGTTTCACGAAGTCCATATTAGGCTTTGAATTTAAAATCTAGCTCTCAAAGCTCAAATTGACATGAATGTTTCTAGCTATTAGCTTCAAAATGCCGTCTATCATAATTTGATCAAAAATCGTCTACTTAACATTGAATCATAACATTGTCAATTACTGAAGTCAAAACCATAAGTCCAACAAATCCAAAGTCAGGCATGGATGTTTACTGAGTAGTTATTGATACTCTCCAACTCCAAATACTTGCCACTATTTCACTTCAAGCATTGTACATAGAACGTAGAAGGTGGGTCACAGTGTCACACACTTCCTTCAGAAGTTTACAGCATGTTAATCTTGAACTCCAAATTAACAATGGAGGCTAAAAGCATATAGTAAGTTCAGCATACTGCTCCCTACTTCACAAAGTCTACATTAGGCTTTGAATTTAATTCCTAGCTCTCAAAACTCAAAATTGACATGAATGTTTCTAGTTTCTTAGCTTCAAATATTTGTCTATCGTAATTTTATCAAAGATTATTGACTTGAAAGCATTATACATAGACCAATCTTGCAACAAAGACCATATTGGAATTGCATTTTAAAAAATTATCAGCTTGAGATACAAATATTACTTGGTTCTAAGAACATCAATTGCAAAAGACATTACCTGACTTGCGAAGACTAACTTTACGCTTATGAGGCTGTGGCTGTGCAGGAGCATCTTTCGCCTCGCGTGCAGCTCTCTTAGCCAAGTTAGTCTGATGTCGTTTCCCCTGTGTGTGCGCCAAGTAATTCCCCTCATTATTATGCAGTGTTAAGCATAGCTTGCACTCATAACTACAATCAAAAATTCAAATTTACATGAAATTTCGTTACCGGAAATACGAATACACACGCAGTATTTGTTTAAAGAAATAATAATAATAATAATTCTAGGGTTTACCTTCCGAGATGGTTGCGCATGAAATAGGGATCTTTTGCAAGATCAATAGTCTCAAGAGCTAGTCTCCGCAACCGCTCACGGCGGTCGATGGCCTCGTTTTGAGCGGAGGCGGCGCCACCGCTGCCAGGCTTCGAACCCCATTCTCGATCCATCTCAGGGCTTTTTGCTTCGTTAGTCTCTCTGCTTCGAACCCCTTTCTTTTCGTCACTCGCTACTTACAACTTAGAAAATAGAAACTACGCAAATTACCTTCAACTATAGAAAAGTTACAGTTTCCACCGCTGAAAAAACATAAATGATGAAAATAAAGCTTAAAACATCAATTGGGCAACCATAAAAGTAAAGCTTAAAACATCATGTCATTGCTCCCCATGAATGCTCATCAGGCCTAGTGTCCAGCTTCAACACTAGGGGAGCGTTTGGTTCGCTAGAATTGGACGGAATTGGAATTGAGCATTCCTAAATCTTGTTTGTGTTTGGTTCGCGGAATTCATGAAATGGAATTTGACCATTCCTATGAATTCTTTAAATCAAGAAATTGGGAATTCCTTCTCCAAATGGATGTAATTCGTCAAATTCATAAGGAATCTCAAAACATAATTGTTGTCTCCAACCCCACCCCCTGCCACCACCCTACCCTACCCGACCCCACGGACCCCACCCACCCACCCACCCTACTCCACCCTACCCTACCTGACCCCTACCCACCCTCACCACCACCCTACCCCTACCATCGACCGCCATCGCTATCGCCACCGCCATCTACCAACTGCCGCCGCCACCCGTTATCTCCCTCACCACCCGTCCCCGCCACCGTCACGGATGCCGTCATTACCACCCCACGCCACCCCAATACAGTCGTCGCCGCCCGTCACCATTATCGTCGCCGCCGCCACCGCCGCCGACACCACCACCACCAACGCTACCGCCACCACCGGCGACATCGCCACCTCCACCGTCACCACTACCACCGCCGCCAAAATATAATTTATTTTGGTTTATACATATTGAATTAATTTATTTTTGGTTAGATTCCAATTCCGGATTTTACTAACCAAACAAGATATAGTTTTTCACAAATTCCAATTCCTATGAATTTCAATTCCTGTGAATTCCAATTCCTTGATCAAATTCCAATTCCTTCATATTCATTCCACGAACCAAACGGACCCTAGGGTTCACCAATCACTATAGCCAAGTGACTGTTTTCTTCGATGCGAAATCGAGTAATAAAGTACACATTGGATTTTATAAACCAGGTCCATCAACTTTCTTTTATCGAGATTGAACACTGCTTTATTTCTATGTCTTCGTACCAATTACAACACACTCCAGATTGTTCCCTTCCACGGCTCCTTTTGGATTTCGGATCTCCACCTTGAGTTCCCATGTTCGAGTAGAACTTCCACCGAATAGAGGTCAAACTCCCCAGCCCCCCCACCAACTAAAAATTACCACCCACATCATCTTTACATCATTGTAGTTGATAATAACGTGGTTTACCGTTTTTAAAGCGATATACGTAAAAGAATATGTGAGTAAGCTTCTCTAAATCATATTTGTAAAAAAAAGACATAATTATGTTTTTAATATTGAAATATTTTTTTTCAAAATACAATAATAATTTGCAATTTTTAAAAACTGAAAATAAACTTCCCAATATCACCTAACTTATGTGATGTCCGTTCACATACCCTTAAATCATTAAATATTTAAATGACCTCAATACCATTCATTTGTGAAAGCAACATCACTTAATTTATTTAATGAAAGTTGTATGTACTATTTTCCCTTTTAATTAACTTATACATCATGACTCATACTATCCTGTCATTTTTAGTTTTTTGAATTTAGGTACTATATATTGCTGATAGAGTTAAGAGAAAAAATAGCGACATGATAAATAAAAAATATGAATAGATGACATGACAATCATAGAGGGGTGTTTTAGTAATAATGATAGAATTTTTTTGTTAATATTTTTGTTTACCCTAAAACTAATAAAACTAAAATATCTCTAATAAAGAAAGAGTTTAAATAATAAAAATTATATAAAATTAATGAAAACAATATTTTCTTTAATTTGATATCTATATTGTTTTGATTTTTAAAAAAAAATGCATTCACCAACTAGAAGGTTGTAACGCCCCAAATTCTTAAATAAAGTAAAACTCTAAAATAGAAGTATTTAGAATAACTAGTGGGGTACCCGCGCAATGCGACGGCGGCGAATAAAGAGTAGGTTGTGATGAGTTTTTTGCAGAATAATCACAAAGAGCTAATATGAGTTTGTGAAGATTCCTTGCGACATGAAGATAATATGAGTTTGTAAAGATTCTTTACGAGAGCCACTTTGAAATTAAGATTTAAATTGCTAACTTTGAGTTATTTGTCTTTTAGTTTGTTGGAAGAATTTTGTCGCATGGCTAAATCATGAACTTGAGTTACATAATAATTACATAATAATTTCATAGTTCCAATTATTATGTAATTGAGTTAGAATGCAATGTTTATAAATTTTAACTCTTTGATTCTTTCATTTGTTTGGTGTTTATGAAATCTCTTGAACTTGATTTATTGAAAACATGAATTTAGGTGATCTCATGAATCAAAAGTTAATATTAAAAATATATGATTAAACTTAATTCAGTTATAAGTATGGCGATCTCATGAATCAAAAGTTAATATTAAAAATATATGGTTAGAAATAATTTAGTTATATGTATTGGTTTAAATTCATTAATTGTCGGTTATGTTTTCAATATTTACTTGTTTAATTTCATTAATTGTGGACTTGAAGGAGGGGTAAAGGAGAGATATAAAGGAGGGGTATTTTAGTAAATTTACTCTTCTTAAAATTAAGAGTTTTTTAGGTGGTAAATATGGTGATCTCATGAATCAAAAGTTAATATTAAAAATATATGGTTAGAAATAATTTAGTTATAAGTATTGGTTTAAATTCATTAATTGTCGGTTATGTTTTTAATATTTATTTGTTTAATTTCATTAATTGTGGACTTAAATGAGTGGTAAAGGAGAGGTATAAAGGAGGGGTATTTTAGTAAATTTACTCTTCTTAAAATTAAGAGTTTTTAGGTGGTAAATGCATTATATAAGAGTAAGAAAAAGAGTTTACACAAAAGCGGAAGCTACAATTAACACTGAACCCTCTGGTTCATATAAAAGAGTGGTATTCAATATTTACAACAAAAGACTTGTTTTACAAAATACAAACGGGTGTTAGGTTTCAAAATACAAAATTTTCTCTCGCACAACAACCTCTGTCAAACTGGGGTCTTGCCTTTGGAGGAATCACGCCCTGCAAAACAACAGTAAGCAGTATCTAATAAGGCACGAGGGCTTAGTGAGGAAACTAAACTGTAAATCATATAAGCATGCGCATACACATATACGAATGCTGTAACAGTTCTTATGGACACAGTACTGCACCATCTTAGCATCCGCCAAGAAGGCTAAAACGATGTCCGTAGCACTATTGCACAAAGCAGCATGCCACAGCTCTCTCTCTGTGATCCTCTGATCAATAATATATCACATTGTAATGTATTACACACATATCACATATATGAATCAGAGTTTAGAAAACTCACCTCAGCAATAAATATCACACAGAGATATGTCACGTAAACTCAGAATACTTCAAACAGTAATCCCTACAATCATATACAGTTATAGTATCAAGATATGCTCAACTCAGCACTTAATCAAACTGACCAGGGCAGGGCACGCCCATACCCCCGCAGGGTACGCCCGTGCCCCCAGGCCCAAGGCCCAAAAGCAGGCCCTAACAAGCATGGGCGTACCGGGTCAGGCACACCCTGAACCGGACCCAGGCACGCCCGTACCCTACCCAGGTACGCCCGTGCTTAGGTACGCCCGGACCTCAAGAACAGAGGCGGGGCACGGCCGTACCCCTCCAAGGCACGCCCGTGCCTTTCTACTTACAGCTCCAGTTCGCCGATTGTCTGTTGTGAATCCGATTGAAACCTCAAAAATACTTACTAACAATTCATAAAAACACTACTAGGGTGTTTTCCTACACCCCAAACAACTTATAAACCAAAAAGAACAACCAAAACATGCTTTAATCTTGATTCACCATGAATCAATCTTAAAACCCAACTTAAACTTCAAGAACAACAAACAAGAACTTTACCTCAGCTTGTGTCTAACTAGGAATGGATGGAAATCACTTGCTCTCTGCTGTTCTTGCTCAAAAACCTCAAAGAACTCTGTTCTAAACTCTCTCGTGAAAGCAGATGAAGAAAAATGAAAGGTTTGACTCCAACAAAGTCAAATCTGCATATTTATATATAATACTTTGAAAGTTGTCACAAATGGCTCGTGAACTTTTCTAGTTTCAAAATGACAACATAAGTCACTCAAGTTTCTAAATACCTCCTAATCTCAATTAGGCAATACCAAAATACATCATATCGAAAAGTGTTGGGGTTTGTTCGGTTTTTCAAAATATATTTTAGCAACGGAAGCATGAACAACAATTTTAAACTTTTTAAAACTCCCCACCAATGATCCATATGTAAGCCTTAAGAAACAAAACAACCATAGGGTGTTTAGAACTACAACCTTTGTAGCGTGAGTAAACCGTTGAAGAAGTAGTTGATCTATGAGAAGCCAAGAGAAGACTTCCTCCAAGGTATCCACAAAATCAATGAATCCAACACCTCCAAGATGCTAGTCTCTCCAACCCTTTGGAATTCAAGCAAGCAAGCAACAACCTCTTGTTCTTCTTCTTGAACTTACTATGTATGTATATGAGTATGTATTCTAGCACCACACTTTGCTCACTTGAAGAACACCAATACTACAAAGTAAGGATGTTTTCAAGTATCAAACACTTAGAACTTTTCTAAGAACTCAAGAAAGGTGGTAGTATGAACTTGTACACAAAAGAGCCATGCATGAACACTTAAAAGCCAAGAAGTAAAGCAAGAGAGGGAGGCCCCTCCCTTGCTCAATTTTCGGCCGTAGCAAGGATGGGGGGGGTCCCCTTTGCTCTTTTGCTTCACTTGTTCATCCATGCATGTCTAGGTTAGTCCATTTTTCAAGCAACCTCAAATGGACCCCCTTTGTGATACTTGTAAGCATTTCTAGTTTTATATATTTCAAGTATATAAAATATAATGCTAGACTTGCCATACATTATATAAAATACATCTACATGTATTTTATATACATACTTGGTTGTTACTAGTAACTCTTTACTTGTAACAAAGATATACATGCATTTATATAATTGTTACTAGTAACAATTTACTTGTAACAAATATACATTTATACATACATACATATATATATATATATATAAAATCATATGTTTATATTTATGTATTTCATATGCATTATCTTGTATCAATATACAAGAGTGATATTATTATTTCACATAAATAATAATATGCAACAATGCATATATACTTATATATATATATAACGAGTTGGAAACATATTTAAATCATATTCAAATATGTAATTGGTGTCCATTGATTGTAGATGTGTGACCCTATGGGTTTATTTATTATTAGTAATATCGTATTAATTTGTGTCTTGTGCACATAGAACCAACAATCTCCCACTTGCACAAGTTACAACTTAAGCCGATATAGACAATGGTAAGAACGTCTAGCAACATCCCAATGCCCCTAATAATAAATAAAGTGTGTTGATCAACACTTTCACCAACGAAGTTAACTCACTAGCTACAAATCGTTGTTATAGGTAAGTCATCAATTATCCCTTTGTTTTAACATCTCGTTGAACATGAGACATGGATCGTCATCAATTCTCATATAATGTTCAACTTGTTTTAGGGCCCAGAGATATTATACTCCCAATTAAATGAGAGAAACAAATTCCATCTTGACCACATACGTCTCTTATAAGACTCATATCATACCTAATAATGGCCTTTATAACTACCCGGTTAAAGATAGCGTTTAACCACATTAAAGCATGATACTCCTCATACTCGAGTCCCAATATGTGTCTCAGGTCTAAGGATACAAAGATACCACCTTTTTCTCAAGATTTACTTATGACGCTGATCCATGAAGCGATCTTAAGAGCGGGTCATGTCCAATGTTTGTTCCCTAACAAACATTAGTGAATTTGGCTGCAAACCCTTTTGCCTACTTTCATCACGAATGAAAGTCAACCAACTTATTCACATTAGTCTTAATTCATAACTATTCCCATAGTTATAACCGACTATGGACGTTTTAGAATAAAGAGTTATTCATGGATTTAAACATGCTAATAAAGAACACAATATATATTAATGAAGTGATCATATCCCATACATCATTCAGATAAAATAGATATTGTCATAATGTTCCAAAATATCCAAATACTAAATTACAATTCAAATCCAATCCCTTGCAAAGCGAAGACCTATTGCCCTAGTATGAGACTCATGCTTAGTCGAGGCAAGAGGTTTCGTAAAAGAATCTGCAAGATTCTGATCTGTATGAACTTTGCGAATACACACATCTCCTCTATCCACTATATCCCGTATGTAGTGGAAACGCCTGAGGATGTGTTTGGTGCTGTGATGTGATCTAGGTTCTTTTGCCTGGGCAATAGCACCTTCATTATCACAAAATATTTCTATGGGGTCTTGAATGCTTGTTACTACCCCAAGGTCAGCAATGAACTTCTTCATCCATGCAGCTTCTTGTCCAGCCTCAGAAGCAGCAATGTATTCAGATTCTGTAGTGGATTGTGCAACTACACTTTGCTTAGAACTTTTCCAAGCAACCGCGCCTCCATTCATAACGAAGACATAGCCCGATTGTGATCGAGAATCATCTCGATCCGTTTGGAAACTAGCATCTGTGTAACACTTTACACAAAGATCTTCTTCCAAACCCCCATAGATCAAGAACATGTCTTTGGTTCTTCTCAAGTATTTTAAAATGTTCTTGACTGCCATCCAATGGCTATCTCCTGGGTTTTGCTGGTATCTGCTCGTCATGCTCAAAGCATACGAGACATCTGGCCTAGTGCATAGCATGGCATACATGATGGATCCAATTGCAGAAGCATATGGGATCTCACTCATTCTATCTAGCTCTTCTCTTGTGCTAGGGCTTTGAGCTTTACTCAAAACCGTGCCTTGTGCCATTGGCAAGAATCCTCTCTTAGAATTCTCCATCTTGAATCGTTTCAAGATTTTGTCAATATATGCACTTTGACTTAGGCCAATAAGACGCCTAGATCTATCCCTATAGATCTTTATTCCAAGAATGTAGGCGGCTTCTCCCAAGTCTTTGATTGAGAAACACTTCCCAAGCCAAGACTTGATGTCTTGCAAGGTCGGGATGTCGTTTCCAATGAGTAGTATGTCATCAACATACAAGACAAGGAATGCTACTGCGCTCCCACTAGCTTTCTTGTAAACACACGGTTCATCTTCTGATTTGATAAAACCAAACTCTTTTATTTTCTCATCAAATCGAAGATTCCAACTTCGAGATGCTTGCTTTAGTCCATAGATGGATCTTTTAAGCTTGCACACCTTATTAGGATACTTAGGATCTACAAAACCTTCAGGCTGAACCATATAGACATCTTCACTTAAGTGTCCATTTAGAAAAGCCGTTTTGACATCCATTTGCCATATCTCATAGTCATAATATGCAGCTATGGCAATAAGTATTCTAATAGATTTAATCATGGCTACCGGAGAGAAAGTTTCATCATAGTCAATACCATGAGTTTGAGTGAAACCTTTCGCCACTAGCCTTGCCTTAAATGTGTGTACATTTCCATCCATGTCTGTCTTCTTCTTGAAGACCCACTTGCTCCCTACAGTCTTACTATTGGGAGGAAGATCAACCAAGTCCCATACTTGATTTTCATACATGGACTGCATCTCAGTGTTCATGGCATCAAGCCATTTATCGGATTCCGGATCCGATATAGCATCTTGGTAGTTAGTAGGCTCAGAAGAGTCTACCAAGAAAATCTCATCATTGGACACGAGAAATCCGTATCTCTCGGGTTCTTAACGAGGTCTACCAGATCTACGAACACTTTGTGTTTCAGTAGGTTCTTGAACAACCAATTGTTCAGGTTCAACAACCGTTTGTTGAGTGCTAGTGTCAACCTGACTTGTATTTTGTGGTTCTTGAATTTCTTCAAGGTCTACATTGCTCCCACTTGCCTCTTTCGAAAGAAACTCCTTTTCTAAGAAAGTGGCATGCCTAGAAACAAACACTTTGTTCTCAGCAGGGTTGTAGAAATAATATCCTAATGAATCTTTAGGATATCCCACAAAATTACATTTGATAGATCTAGGATCGAGTTTGCTTAAAGCTTCTTGTCGTACATGAGCCTCACAACCCCAGACTTTCAAGTAAGATAAGTTTGGAACCTTTCCATACCACATCTCATATGGTGTCTTATCTACCTTCTTGGTTGGAACCATATTCAATATGCGCGCAGCAGTTACTAAAGCATAACTCCAAAAGGACGAGGGTAGAGTACTTCGGCTCATCATAGACCGAACCATATCTAGTAGAGTTCGGTTCCTCCTTTCAGATACACCATTATGTTGTGGTGTTCTAGGAGGAGTAAGTTGTGAGATAATCCCACAATTACTAAGATGATCCATAAACTCTTGGCTTAAGTACTCACCACCTCGATCGGAACGAAGGGCCTTGATTGTTTTGTTGAGTTGATTTTGTACTTCGTTTTGAAACAGCTTGAACATTTCAAATGTTTCATGTTTATGTTTCATCAAATAAACATAACCAAATCTACTATAATCATCGGTGAATGTAACGAAGTATCTATCACCATCCCTAGACATTGATCTAAAAGGACCGCATACATCCGTATGTATGATTCCTAATAGATCTTTGGCTCTTTCACTTGAACCGGAGAAAGGAGCCTTAGTCATCTTTCCATATAAACATGATTCGCAAACTTCAAATGAGCTAGAATCGTTTGATTTTAAAATTCCATCCTTTTGAAGTTTTGCAATGCGTTTCTTGTTTATATGACCAAGTCGACAATGCCATAGGTATGTTTGACTTAAGTCATGCTTAGGTCGTTTGGTGCTAGTGGTATATATAGAATTATCATCAAGAGATCTTTTAAGATTAACTTCATATATTCCATTAAGAGGCCGAGCCTCAAAATACAAAATATCGTTTTTGAAGGCACGAATGCCATCATCAACGAAACCAAAAGTGAATCCAGATTCTCTTAACCGAGCTACTGAAATAATATTCCTAGTTAAACTAGGTACATAACAACAATTGTTTAATATTAAGTACAGGCCATTTGGTAATAATAATTCAAAAGTTCCAAGGGCTTCAACAGCAACATTTGCTCCATTGCCCACGTGGAGATCCAAATCGCCTGGCTTCAGCAGCTTACTTTTTCTCAACCCCTGCACATTGTTACAAATGTGAGTTCCACAACCGGTATCAAATACCCAGGAATTAATGGAAAAAGTATACATTTCAATCATATATATACCTGAAGTGCTAGCCTCGCCAGCCTTCTTCTTTTCAACTCTGCAAGGTAAGTTGGACAATTGCGCCTCCAATGTCCTACCACCCCGCATTCAAAGCACGGGTCATTCTTGGGAACCTTTCCCGCCGTCTTGGGTGTAGGAGCCTTGGCAACTTGCTTGCCTTTGTCCTTTCCCTTTGCCTTTGCCTTGCCCTTCCCTTTTGAGTTGTTTATCTTTTTCTTCTTGATTCTCCCTTCTTGAATCATCAAGACCTGAGGTGTTTTGCTTGGAATCTTGCTCTCAGCAGTTTTAAGCATCCCATGCAACTCTGAGACAGATTTCTCCCAATTGTTCATGTTATAATTCATGACAAATTGGTCATAGGCTTTGGTCAACGAGTTAAGGATCATATCCTGTGCAAACTCGTTGGTTATGGGAGATCCAAGCCTAGCAAGCTGGTCAATGTATCATTTCATCTTTAGCACATAGTCGCTAACGGATTGACCTTCCTCCATCTTACATGCATGGAAAGCTCGAGTGACCTCAAAGCGTTCTTGCTTCGCTTGCTTTTGGAACATTTCCTTAAGCTGGCCAAGCATCTCATATGCTCCATGCTCCTCAAGGTTCTTTTGAAGATCCGGAGACATGGTAGCAAGCATGAGGCATGAAATTTCGACCGAGTCGTCGGAATGCTTCACCCAAGCATCCCTAACGGCTTTGGCCGCAGTCAATGGAGGTTCCTCAGGGACGGGATCCTCAAGTACGTACAATTTCTTTTCGTGCTTAAGAACGATTCTCAAGTTACGATACCAGTCTAAGAAATTTGTACCATTGAGTTTTTCTTTCTCTAGGATTGAACGAAGAGATAAGTTGTTAACGGGCGTAGTTGAGTTAGGGGCCATCTACAAAATTTAACAAAGTTCAATTTAGTATTTTTTATATTTAATCCTTTAATAATTAATACCCTTTAGAATTATAAAATTCTTTAATTTTTAAAGGCTAGGATCCAAGTTGAACTTAACCTTGAATGTTTGGCTAATGCTCTCTCCATCAAGTTAAAACAACAAGGTAGGTAACGTTTACCAATTACATCTCGTATGTAATTCCTAGATCTTTATGGGATCCTAGACAACGATTGTCAATTTTGGCATGTTTGATCCCATCTATGCCTCGGGCTTCCTTACGTTTGGCTAATGCTCTCTCCGTAATAAGATTCCGATTAAGTCGTCCTATTTCAAGACGGTGAATTTCCGGCCCAAGATGTTCATGGAATTCGCGGAAAAACACCTCGGTTGTTACAAAAACAATCCACGCGTTTGGCTAATGCTCTCTCCACGTGAGTGTCGTTGCAACAAGCGAGTGTCTTAAAATGGGATGGCATAGACTTACGTTTTGAAAAAGGGCTTTTACCGTTTTGTATATTTATTAAATAAAACAAAACGAGTCGTGCGACTAGTATTGCATGCATACAATAACAAGTCCACGTTTTGATAAAACCATATTTTATATATATATTGGTCTTGAGTATTCTTAAAATCCATATTTTACGAACTCTCAACGCGTTCAATTTTAAACTAGTATTAATATCCTATATTAACGTGTGTAGTTTCGAGCGCGCAAATACGACCAATTTTAGCTTGTAATAAAACCATTTTATTATTAAGCTTGAATGGAGTTTGGTTGAGTTTTAAAATCTCTATTTTATAAAACTCATATATATATATTTATATATTTTGACATAATGAATTTTAATCTTTACAAAACTCCTTTTATATAAAATTCATTTTACATCTTATGTTATGTCAACTTAAAATTCCAAACTCCCATTGTGTGATTTATATTATGTAAAAATATTATCTAGCATGCAAAAATCCTATTTTCAACCATGCATAATAATATAAACATAAACACACACAAAAAAACATGTATAAGTGCATAACCAAGCCATTTATCCTAAGTGGTATTTTTGTGAGCCATACAAAAATACCAAGTCATAACTAAGGACCAAATATTCCTCTTGTGATGAACTTGAAGCTCCCACTTGCCAAAACAACTCCTTGTAGTGCAAATGACTCCAAGCCTCCATGGTTGACTCCACCACACTTGAAAACTCCAACTTGGTCATTTCTTCATCTTGTTACATTTTTTATAAAAGTAAACTAGTCTAAACTATTCTACTACTTACAAAATACAACAAGATGAAACAAAACTAAAATTATTATTACATACCAAATGAAAAAATAATTTTACAACCAAATCGAATTTCCAACACATCACAAAAGGTCTATGGCTTGTTATGCACAACATACACTCAAACAAATATATATATCAACACTTGATATTTAGGCAACTTTTACAACCAAACATGCATGTGGTTTGGTTGTTTCCCAAAATAAATATATAAACATATATAAGTTGCCAACAAGAAAATCCACAACTTTTCTAACAAAAGAAAAGTTGTCCATTTTCTTAAAACAATACATACTCAAAAAGTTTCTTAAAACTATACATAAGTGGCTCTGATACCACTGTTGGGGTTTGTTCGGTTTTTCAAAATATATTTTAGCAACGGAAGCATGAACAACAATTTTAAACTTTTTAAAACTCCCCACCAATGATCCATATGTAAGCCTTAAGAAACAAAACAACCATAGGGTGTTTAGAACTACAACCTTTGTAGCGTGAGTAAACCGTTGAAGAAGTAGTTGATCTATGAGAAGCCAAGAGAAGACTTCCTCCAAGGTATCCACAAAATCAATGAATCCAACACCTCCAAGATGCTAGTCTCTCCAACCCTTTGGAATTCAAGCAAGCAAGCAACAACCTCTTGTTCTTCTTCTTGAACTTACTATGTATGTATTCTAGCACCACACTTTGCTCACTTGAAGAACACCAATACTACAAAGTAAGGATGTTTTCAAGTATCAAACACTTAGAACTTTTCTAAGAACTCAAGAAAGGTGGTAGTATGAACTTGTACACAAAAGAGCCATGCATGAACACTTAAAAGCCAAGAAGTAAAGCAAGAGAGGGAGGCCCCTCCCTTGCTCAATTTTCGGCCGTAGCAAGGATGGGGGGGGTCCCCTTTGCTCTTTTGCTTCACTTGTTCATCCATGCATGTCTAGGTTAGTCCATTTTTCAAGCAACCTCAAATGGACCCCCTTTGTGATACTTGTAAGCATTTCTAGTTTTATATATTTCAAGTATATAAAATATAATGCTAGACTTGCCATACATTGTATAAAATACATCTACATGTATTTTATATACATACTTGGTTGTTACTAGTAACTCTTTACTTGTAACAAAGATATACATGCATTTATATAATTGTTACTAGTAACAATTTACTTGTAACAAATATACATTTATACATATATATATATATATAAAATCATATGTTTATATTTATGTATTTCATATGCATTATCTTGTATCAATATACAAGAGTGATATTATTATTTCACATAAATAATAATATGCAACAATGCATATATACTTATATATATATATAACGAGTTGGAAACATATTTAAATCATATTCAAATATGTAATTGGTGTCCATTGATTGTAGATGTGTGACCCTATGGGTTTATTTATTATTAGTAATATCGTATTAATTTGTGTCTTGTGCACATAGAACCAACAAAAAGTCACTAATTATAGAAATTTCCAAACCTTGGGTGTTACAAAGGTATTATTTTCGCAAACCAATAATACTAACATAAACTACACATGTGCAAGCTAAAAACACGATCATGATTTTGTTTATAACATTGGTCACATTTTTGGGTTTTTTTTACCGAAAGTTTGCACATGTACAATAGTCCAACTATTACTAGTTAGCGACAAAAGTATTTATTATTGTTATTATTATTGTTACAATAGAAGTAATATGATCGAGTATTTATTAGCTACAACTAAAAAGGATATAAACTGATTATAAATATTTAAAATGATAAAACTAAGAATTTGGTTATATATGATATTTTAAAATGTTATAAAAGATAAATACGATATATATAAATTAAGGTGAACAAAACTATATTGTAAGGTTTGAGGACATATATAAAATTATCTTTAATAATTTTGACTAAAAACAAATTGACTTTTAAAAGTCAAATTTAAATTTAAATGAACGAATAAGATTTTTTAATAGAAATAACCCAAATTAATATGTAACGGTCGTGGTTTTTGAAATTCTTGATTTACAAAAACTTTTCTTTATTAAATCTGATTCATCGCAATGGAAGACTTTTGACACTACATTTAACCTGTAAAACCGTTTTAAACTTACACCAATATAAAAACCACCCGTTACGTCAAATCGCGTCTTTGTTTTAAAATCAACTCTTTAACACAGTCACAAGTCAATTTCAGCAACACCACAATATAAATAACTACCCATCGGCACCCACGCTTACAAGGCCACGCATACCTAAGCAACCTGCACGAGCACAAGACACATTTCAAAGAAACAAGTGTCAGCTTTCGTCTCATGAGTCAGTTTAGTTATCAGCACAAAATCATCACATTAAAACATTTATAAAACATATTTAGGTTTAGGGTAATACATCCGAACCCGTTCCTTGACCTACCCGCATATCATCATTAATCACCTCACGATCAAGTATCATTACTAAACATCTTTATATTTCTTCACTACTTTCATCATCATCATTTAGTCTTTCACCTTACCTCGTTAACATTATTATATATCGCTAACGTCTTCATCATTTAAACATTTCAATAATCGTTATTATCATTAACATCGCTAGTTGGAGTTTATCATCACACTTTGTCATTATTGTTACCATCATTAACATCAGTGCTAGTTAGAGTCTATCATCACACTTCATTATCATTGTTATCATCATTACTATCACTCTTAGTTGGGGTCTATCATCACACATCATCATTATCTCCATTACTAACATTAACATCACTCTTAGTTGGGGTTTATCATCACACATTCTTATCATATTATGCATCACAGTCATCTTTAACGTCATATCATCCTTAACATCGTTAGGCAATAGGCATCACATTCATCATTAATCGTCGTTATCATCTATGTCATCAATCTTAGTTGGGGTCTATCATTACACCTCATTATCATTGTTATCATCATTAACATAAATCCTAGTTGGAGTCTACCATCACACTTCATTATCATTGTTATCATCATTCATATCACTCTTAGTTGGCGTCTATCATCACACATCATTATCATCGTTACTAACATTAACATCAATTTTAGCTAGGGTCTATCATCACACATTCTTATCATATTATGCATCACAATCATCTTTAACGTCATATCATCCTTAACATCGTTAGGCATCACAATCATCATTAATCGTCATTATCATCAATGTCATCAACCTTAGTTGGGGTCTATCATCACACCTCATTATCATCATTATTATCATTAAGCATCACAATCATCTTTAATCATTTATCTAATTTTTAGCATCATATTATCTTTATCATCATTAAACATCACAATCATCTTTAATATTAATATTATCTTTATCATCATTTAACATCACAATCATCTTTAATATTAATATTATCTTTATCATAATTTAACATCACAATCATCTTTAATATTAATATTCTTTATCATTATTTAACATCACAATCATCTTTAATATTAATATTATTTTTGTCATCATTTAACATCACAGACATCTTTAAAATTAATTTTATCTTTATCATCACTTAACATCACAATCATCTTTAATATTAATATTATATTTATCATCATTTAACTTCAAAATCATCTTTAATCATCATTATCATCAATCTTAGTGGGGTCTATCATCACACATAACTATCACCGCTACCCCTGCACCATTTACTTGCCCGTTAACTGCTAGCTTCCAAAGTCCATTTGTAATGACGCCATGTGCATGCCTGGCAACTACTAAGTCCCGGGGTCCACTCGCAATTTCACCATATGCATGTCTTGCAACGACCAAGTCCCGAGGTCCTCCCACATGGGCAAAGGTTCACTAACTGTGCTTGGCGAATTATGTACCGAATAAGGTGTAACACCGCCTTTGCATATACCATATTTTAGCAAAAATTTGCGTTTTTAAACATACGTGAACTTAATCACGATTAAGTAACATTAAGAAGCGGAAATATTTACAATAAACTTGTATCAGTATCTGGTGTTACTCTACAAAACAACCGACGATACTGTATTTATTACAACATAAGTGTTCCAGCAAAAATATTCAGCAGGAGGGGACCCAGCTCACCAGGCAAGCTAATTTCAATCTGCAAAAGCAGTTAACATGGCACCGTTAGCTACACTTAGCTAGTGAGCACAAAATTAGCATAAGCATCATTAGAGTAAGTCATGTATATCAGGAATAAGCATACAATGCTATCCTATCACATTGCGGTGTGCTGATACGATCGGTATAAGTTGTTTCTTGCAGGATAGCTAGTCCTACTCAACACCAATACACCGGGGGATCAGACACAACCATCCGTGCTGGTGGGGGAGCATAAAGCAGTCCACCAAGCATCGTTAATGGAACCAGAGGCTCCTTAGGCAATTCAGCTACAACCGGCTAATTACCCCTCATGATATAAGGCACGGCGGTTCTGCAGAACCTACGATCCGGAATGTTACCTCGAATCACCGTTAAATCCCGAATCTCCTGATCAAGGGTCCCCGGGATCCAGCTATCCGGCTGACCTTAACCATGCTTGAAGATGTCCGCGAACTTTTCACAAACACATACTGATCCAATATGGATCATTTACTTAGCGTGCATATTCAATTACTTCTTTTAGCAGGCATTTACATTTACTTACTTCATTTTGGATCCAATCTAGATCCCTAGCATACATATCATTACACTTTCATTTAACTGATTCATTCAGAATCAGTATTATGCATAGCATTTATTTAACTAGGCGGTTCCAATTCTGAATTCCGCTGGTATGCACTCAACTTACATATGACGAGTATTTAGCATGGCATTGTACATTAAGTAGCATGGCAATTCTTATACATTTACTTATAAGCACAAGTGTACTTAAAACACTTAGCACATAATTCTTCCTCTACTAAGGCTTATGAAAGTCGGTACTCACCTGAGTGGCTTAAAACAGATAGTTATTTTGTTTCTGCCTTGTCTAGGGTGTCAAGTTCACCTAGAGTAGTATTACTTACATTAATTATCTTAATGTATAAGGAATGGCTTTAAAATCAATAAAGGAAATCTCAAAATCCGGATTCCACACAAAATCCGACACAATCTGTCGGATTACATGAAATCCGACATTCTCGAGGAAGTCTGATACTTTGTGAAATCCGACACTTATCGGATTTCAACACTTATGGACTTGGCAACTTGATAGAATCCAATACTTTATCAAAATCCGACACATAGGAGAAATCCGACACTTGTCGGATTCCGACACTCATCGGATTTGACTTGTGAATCATACACGTGAATTTTAAGAAATTCGATACTCCATCGGATTTAGAACAATTACGCGGATTTAAACCACATGCGGATTCCGACACCATTAAGTCCCGGAATCCGACACTATCAGATTTGGCAACTTGCGGATTCCGACACATACATGTCTCGGAATCCGATAACTTCTTGTTGGAAATCCGCCAACTTCATCTTGGCTTATTTCCAGATTTTGTTTTTGTTTGTTTTGACATTCATACATTCTGAAAACACTTATTTTCATTAGTATTATTCCAAAAACACATCAAACCCAAACAATAACACCTAAACAACCAAAACCCACTTGCAAAGTAAGCTTTGAATGTTCTAAGTGGTGTTTTGCAAGGATTTGAGTATTTAATCATGTTTTAAACATAAAAACAGTTTCATATATGTTAAATCTTAACGATAAACATAAATTTACCTTTGATTGAATTCAAAAGCACCAAATCCTTGGCTTTGAAGAGAATCCGAGAACAAGAGAGTAGAGAGAAAACCGAGAGAAAGAGAGAATCCGAGAGTTTCTTTGTGGGTGTTTACTTTTGCAATGTTTGACCACTATTGACTTTTTACATATATATATACATTCACAATCCAGAGGCACCGCCTCTGGATTTCTTCTAATTCTTTTTCTTTTCTTTAAACTTAATTAACTTTCTAATATATATACATATAAAACACATTAAAGCACATAGTACACAAATATACAATTAGCTCTTCTTATTAACATACTAACTTACAACTTGAATCCTTACATAATTACTAACTTAAATACACTCAGATACGATTAACAGCTAAGCCCAAATCGAGGATGTTACATAAGGCACGACTCTTACCTGCAGGGGCGGACTCAGGATTTGAAATAGATGGTAGCACCGAACCTAAAATTTGAAATGAATGGTGGCACCATCTCGAAAAAATCGAAATTTACACTACACGAGATCGAAATTTACACTACGCGTACAAAATTGGATGGTATCCCGTGCCCCCGTTACACAACCCTTGGGTCCGCTCCTGCTTACCCATATCATAAGTCCCAAGTCCCCCCCCCCCCCCCCCCGCGTTCTCTACTCTAACTAAATGTCATTTAGGTGAAAGTACAAACGGTGCCTCCATCTCTAGGCCTTCTTTCACCCACGTGATGTTTTGCACATGCCTCTATCAGTCTATCACTTGCCCAATACATCACTCCAGTGTACAAGTACACCATGTGTTGTCAAGGTCGTCTAGAAACCTGACAACTAACCACTGTTTTGCTAGAAATTACCTAGAAGGCCTAACATCTATCTCTTAGGCATCAAGAATTAAGGTACGTTTACCCCTATCCCAAGGCATTGTTTACAATAACATAAAGAACTCTCACTGTATGCACCGCAATAACCATCATTACTGAATTCATTAAAATCATTAACTACGCAATTAAATCATGCATACACATATCTCGTATGTCATATGTAACATCCTGAGTTTGGGCCTAGTTGATACATAGGCTTGGTACGTTTATACTTGGTATAAATTATAATTAAGTGCTTTTTTAATTATTAATAATTAACTTTTAATTAAGTTTATTATATTTTAATTAGTATAATTATGTGTGTACGTATGCATGTAGTAGAGATTGTGAGGATGCCACCTCCTACTATGTTTATTTTTAATTTGCATACGTGGGTGTATATGTGGGTTAGTTTGTAGATTAACCTCCTCATTATGAAACTTACATAGAGTGTATATGTGTGTGTATTGAGAGAGAAACGAAGAACAAAGAATCGGATTTGGTTTATTGGATTCAAGTTAAGGTTGTTGTATTCTTTTATATGATTGAATCTTGATTCCTGATAACATGCTATGGTTTTTATCAATAATTTGCTGTGTGTGTATATGAACACCATGTATGAGCATATAAGAAACCTTTGTTAGTGGGTTTTGTATGTTTCAGGTGATTATGTAGTTTTAAGGTGTTTATGATGCATGATACTGTAACACCGTAAATTCTCAAGCCATTTTTTTAATCGCTGCGGAAGCGTTAACTGATTTCATTTAATCAAATACAAAGTACAAAGTACTGTTTACAAACGTCACGTCAATTTGTGTTACAAAATATTTACAAACATGGCTCGTCTCTTCTCAAAACATAATATCAGAGCATTGGTCAAATTTCCCTTCCCCAAAAACAAAGCTAAACAGCCAGACCTGCAAAAAGCAATCAACCGAGGGGAATTAGTACAAAGCTAAGTGAATGGAAGCTACAAACAAGCATCCTCAATCAACAAACACAAGCAATCACCAAATGCACAAGCAAACAGATCTCAACAGATCAAACAATCTCCACAAACCAATCCAATCTCTAGAGGAACGGCGGTTCTGCAGAACCTGCAACCGATGCGGGACAAAGCAAAGATTTACCGTTAGCTATTTGCTACTTGGTACAGTTAAAGCCCCTTCTACTGCAACAAATGCATAGAAAGTCTAGAACTGTGCAACCAATAGCAGATAGCCCAGCCCAAAACATGCGATAGCTGACCCCCAACCATGCACGCATATAATTAACCATGCGTATAGGTCTCGCCACGTGCACATATAATTAACCATGTACACTGGCCACGCAACAATCCAAACAATCCCAATCAACAAACAACAATCAACTATCAACGAATAACAATCACAGTCTGTCGACACATATCAAGTAACACATTCCATACTGGCAACTTAAACTTAAACATTTTATCGTGGCATCTTAGACTAAACAGTCTAGCATGGCATCTCAGACTAAACAGTCTAACAAGGCAACTCAGACTAAACAGTCTAGCATGGCAACTCAGACTTAACAGTCTAGCAAGGCAACTCAGACTTAACAGTCTAGCAAGGCAACTCAGACTAAACAGTCTAGCATGGCAACTCAGATCAAGAATATCTCAATTCATGTAACCACAAATGTTACCGCCATCACCACTCGTGAGTACACTTCCACTCACCTCAGTCCATGTTCCCGTCTGCTCAGTTGTCTAATATCACTGAGTCTTTGCAAATCCTGAGAACATAACAAACTGAAGTCAATCTCTGATAAATATATATCTATAATATACATTTATATCTCTATATAACTTGTAAACAACATACAATAATCATGCAAACCATAATCCATCACATCACACATGAATACAAAGCAAAACAAACAAAATCCTTAAAATTAGCCTGTCGCGCCGTGACCAAGCCATGTGTCACACCGCGACGCACTCGGTTTAGGGTATCGGATTTGGAGTATCGGATTCCGGGTTTGCGGATTCTTGGATTTCCCGGATTTGAGTATCGGATTTCAAAGGATCCGGATTTCATTGTGTCGCGCCGTGACGCGTCACGTTTCAGTTTTCTTCCTCCTTGAATTGTCGGATTTCCAGCCAACTTCTCATATATATATTTCATTTCCAACAATCATTTTCTCAACTCAAAACACTTCCAACACCCATGAAACTTCATATAACATCACAACTAACATATATAACTCATCAAATCTTATTAAAACTCATTATCCATCAAAACCCATATATCAAGTTTTGAGCTTTAAGCTCCAACAATGGTAATCCTTTATTCTAACATGTATTTCAACATATAAACACATCAAAACAATCTATAGTATCATATGAACACATACCAATCTTCAGTTTGAATTACAAATCACCAAATCCTCAACTTGAAATTCCAAGTTTTCTTGTTCTTTCTAGCTTTCTTCAACAGGAGGTTTTTATCACACAAACACACACTTCACCTTTACTATGTGCCAATAAAATGAAATCCACGTATACATATATTCATTTCATTCAAGCAGGAGGTGACTTTTCTTTCATTTCTTATTCTTTTCTTTCATACAACATGCATCCATGCATAGATACTTACATGCACATACATACTTACTTAACTTTTCTTTCTTTTTATTTCCTTTAACTCCACTAACACCAACATATATATATATATATATTCATAAATATATACTCTCAATTTAATCAAATATTTATTCAATTAATCACATAATCGACTTACGCAATTTAAATACGAAATCACTTGCCGCTAGCCCGCTAATCAACTAGCCCAGGTTTGCGGATGTTACAGATACCATGTTTATAGACGTTTGGTTATGTTTCTGGTGAGCTTTAATAACTTTTGCAAAGCTGTAAATCTGGTTTATGAGTTGTTGAAATTGGCAGATTGTGAGTTGGGGAAGAAGATGAGAATTCCGACATATGGAAATCCGATACCCCTAAATCCGATTGATGAAATCCGGCTACTATTAAATCCGACAGAAGAGGAATCCGATGAAAGATTCCGATGGATGGAATCCGATGATAGACTTGAAATCCGATTGACGAAATCCGAGATTGAATCCGGCAGTATGGAAATCCGACTTTGGTAGCGGATTTACTCAAATCCGATGGTTGTATCGGATTTCCCTTGAAATCCGATAGTTTTGATGTTTGTTGTTTATTTGATGCTATATGCTAAGTATTCATGCATATGTGACTTTAGTTTGATGTTTATAACTAAAGATGATATAAATATATGTTTGATATATATTTATGAATCAGATACTGATTTTGATTTGTTGTGCTCTCAGGAACAGACAAGGCTCAGTAACATTAGACCACTGAGTGGAGAGCTGAGAACTCAAGGTGAGTGGATGTTTACTCACGGATGATATTAGTTGTAACTGGTTTGGTTGCAACTATTTATGGTTTGACGCATGGATAGATTTTATATCTGATAATTGATTAACTGGTTGATTGTTAATTAATTGTTGCGTCAGTGATATGTATACATGATGGTTGGGAAGTAAGTTTCGGTTGGGCATATGGGCTGGGTTTGTTTGCTATCGGCTAATCAGTATTGAGATCTTTTGATGTATTTGTTGCAACTTAAGGTAATACAGTGTGAGAATAGCAAATGAACTATCGGTAAACCTTTGCTTTGGCCGGCATTGGTTGTAGGTTCCTGCGGAACCGCCGGTCTTCCCAGGACACAATTATCTGTTATTTGTTGTTGTTGATATCATGTGGTTCTGGCTGATGTATCTGTTGTGGTTTTTCTCCATTCACTTAGCTTTGTGCTAATCCCCCACCTCTCACTCTTTTTACAGGTTTTGGTAAGTCAGCGGCTCGGCTGAGAGTGGTTAGCTTGGGGAGTAATTGCCTAGGCCTCTGATGTGTTTATTTGTGACGAGCCGTAATTTTGTAATACTGATATTTTAACTGGTTGGCTTTGTAAACAGTAGTTTGTGAACAGTTGTAAATACTTTTAGTATTTTAATCGCTTCCGCAGTGTATTTTAAAATGAAAATTTTTGGGTTAAAAATACAGTGTTACATCATATTTAATCATTATATATTCAACATTATATATTTATTTACCTCGCAAATCATCATACCAGTTCAACATGGTCATCATTTTATATATTTTATAAATATAAATGCATGCGCCACAACCATCATATAAATCAATCACGTATCATCACTAAATATTTAGCATGCATTTATAAACAATCATTTAGTCAATCTTAGCAATTCCATGTATATATATCATCTTAAAAACCGTTAATACTTTAGGAAGTCGATTTTTGCCTTTATGCTCAGTTTTTTAAAAAAAACTGAACTTACCTCGGTCCAGATAAGTCGATCCACTTAGATAACGGTTGACGAACTTCCCTCTCGGATCGCCAAATCTCGATCTCAAACGTTCTAAATATGCCTACAAAGGCTACTAGATCAGGAGAACAATCTATAGGTCTGAAACAAGTCTAAACTTGCTTAATCTACATAGAACCCGAAACATGCAAGTTCCTACGTGACGGCTGTCGCGTCGCGATTGTCATAATACTTCATCTAAACTGACATGCATACAATACCTATGTTATACAACCGAGATCTAAACATAGGGATAGTAATAGTTACCTCTCAAGTTCACCAAAACGAAGCCAAAGTCGGATATAAGCTCGTAACGACACCACCATACCTCTTCGAGCCTTGAATATGCGCACCTTATCGAAACCCAACACTACCACGCGATCTCCAGCATTAATATCGCTCTTAAAATGGGCAGAGTAATGTTACTAATGTGAACGAACTTGTCAAAATTGACTGAAATGCAAACATATATATAGGCACCCAAAACTACCTGACGTGTCGCGTCCAAGCACAGCACGCGTCACGTTTCTGACACACGCCAACACCTGGCGTGTCGCGTCCACCCTATTTTCTGAATTTTATTTGTTTTTCAATTTTAAATTTTTTTCTTTAAATAACAATAATGCTCCATAATAATTATTATTAATAAATAAACTCTATAAATATTATTTATTTCTTGTCTAAATAATTTAAAAATATAAATCCACAAATTTTGTTCGTTAGAATTATTTTATTTGACAATCTCATTCTTTCATTTTGATAAAATTAAATCTCAATTCTCAACCATTCATTTATATTGAAATTTCAATTTAATTTTAACTTTTATAAGTCAAAGTTATTATAAAATTAAAAAAACACGTTATCTTTCAAAAGAGTTATGTATTTTTATAAACATTTTAAATCTTAATGGATTAATCAGTTATGTATTTTTGCCTATAAAATTTAAATCTTAAGTACCTTCACGATTAATTGGTTATGTATTTTTGCCTATATAATTTATTATTTAAATTTTTTACAAACAAATTATACTATTAATTCAAAAGGAGTAAATTTTCACGCTATTTTTTTAAATTCTTATTTCTTATATTTTTTATAATTTTTTATTATTTTTAATTAAATTTTAGTATATATATATATGGTTTTGAGGTTGGCGGGTAAAGAAGTGGACTTGCGTTGGACGCAAAACGGGGATTCTTCGCATCAACTTCTTTCCAGCTCTTTCAATTCTTTGCTCTTCCCAGCGGTTTTCTCTCTCAGTTCACACTCAAATTCAACAACACAGAAAGGTATTTGATGCCATTGCAGTTCTCGGTTCTTATACAAATGCAACAACATTCGATTCTCATATTCACATCGATCTCTCTGTTCTTTTTACAGTTTCTCGTTCAAATAATCAGATAGAAAATCGAATTCGAAAATGAGTTCGTCGTCAGCTCAGTATGATCTGTCATTTAAGATCCTGTTGATCGGAGACTCTGGTGTCGGCAAAAGTAGTCTTCTTCTCAGTTTTGTTTCCAACTCTCTCGAGGATCTCGCCCCTACTATTGGTAATTTCAATTTCTCTAAACTGATTGATCGATTGAATTTTATCGACTTTTAGGTCCTGTTTGTTTTGCATAATTCGAAGGAATGAAATGGAATCTCGTTCTTTTGAATGTTTTTCATAAGTGGGCTGAGAGGAATTTAAATTATTTCCATTTTTTCGAATTTTACAAAACAAACAAGAGCTTTTTTGCAAGTATATTGTACTGATATGAATAGCAAATTGATGCCAGTTTTGTACTTTTGTATGTATATTAGGAAATTATGTGTTCAGGTATTTTAACTTTCAAAGAATTATAGGTGATGTTTGTATTATTACTCTACATTTAACCTTTGAAGTGTATATAGAAAGTTTACAAATCAAGTATTTGGCAGTACTACTTATAATATATGAATAGTTGATCTGTAATTTGTTGTAAAGTTGACCATCGAATGTCATATATGTTATCCAATAACTAGGATATAAAGAACTCATAACAATCACTAGCACAAAGTAAGATGTGGCAAAGAGCCAAAGATGATAGCAATGGAGAATTGGAGATGGGTAACTTCACCTTGAGAGTTGAGGGTAGAGCTAGAAAAACTGTAATAGTGGGGTCATAAACAAGTCCCTATCTTAAACATTACATCTATAAAATTTGAGGGGGTTCAGATAAACCAATTATGCTTAAAACTATATGTACATATTTGAAAAGGTTTTGATATATATTTGAGCGGGGTCGTTTGACTCGTCTTGTTATAAGCTAGCTCCGTCCTGGCTTGATACTTTTAGGAAATGAAAATACAGCCAAATTGGTATTTGTTGCAATTTTAATATTGAGAGTTTGAGACTAATGAAATACTTTATTCAGAAATTATGAGTAACTGGTAAAAAAAGTTGCTCAAAATGTTTATCTAGATTGATCTCTAAGTGGTAAGTAACTCTTTTGACCTCCATTGATAAATCATAGCTCTTATTATTTGCTTTTCAACTTGGCATTATGCCATTATGTTTTATCAGTTAGTTCTACACTAGAAGTTATGCTGGTTAAGTTTGTGGGTGATGAAGATTTTAACTTAAAAATTCATACCTGGTTTGAAGCACATTGACCGCTAGGATATACTCACATAGTATTTTACATATATGTGACTCATCCGAATGCATTTGCTAATCGTTTCAATGCAAGACTTTGGTACTATTGAATATCAATTGTCCAAACAAACTGTGTATAGTAGCTACTGCGAGCTAATTTTGTTTATGTTCCATTGACTTCACCTTGCAAAAAGATGATGACAGTGTCATTCTTCAGCAAGTCATTGTATACAGTAGAATGCAAAAGTACATTACATGTATGTATGTATCTTATATACATGTTAGATTAGTGTGTGTTCAACAGTTCTAATCATAAAAATTATGTTTGTTGGTCTGTATTCATATTTTGGTGAAATTGTGGGGCACTTAAATGAGCTCATTTTGTGATGCGCGATAGATTTGAAAGTTTGTGTTTCTCGTTGAATTTCTTCTCCCTATTCATTTAGTTTGTGTTCATATGCTAACATGTCGAGTCAGTGTTTGAATGGCCTAGTTTCAATGTATCAATCATCTATAACTTTTTTTCTCCGAAGCAAATAAAATAGAAAATCTTCTTACTTCATTGTTTATATTTTCCAAGAGAATAATTCAGTCTTTGCTTTATTCCCAGCTGTTTTAGCTTCTACTTAGTTTTCACCATATTGTTGAGTAGGTGTTGACTTCAAAATCAAGCAGATTACAGTTGGTGGAAAGAAGTTAAAGCTTACAATTTGGGACACCGGTACGTATTGATGATACATTATAGAGAATAGGATCTACAAAACACATTTCAAAGAAGTGATCTACGCAGTGTTGCTACTTGTATCATAATCTGCCTTATATCTCGGATAATCAATGAGCTTTGAGTTTCGATTATTTATTAAATAAAATAATAGGTTCTCTCTTGTAAATACAGTAATCATTTACTAATCTTCATGTAATAATTTTTGTACTTTCTGAAGTCAAGTTTATAGTTTTACATGTTGTAGAAATTTACTTCCACCGTCCGAAAATCAACTGTCATTTCTGTGGTTTGATGATGTGTATTGCAGCTGGACAGGAGAGATTTAGGACCTTGACAAGCTCTTACTATAGAGGTGCCCAAGGCATTATTCTTGGTAAGCATGACTAATTCATAATGTTGCATCCTAAAACTTCACACACACACACACACAGATATATGTGACACACATACATATTTGTAAATATTGAAGAAGGTTTGTGTAGCTTACTAATCTAGCACCTATTATCAATGAAAAGACAAAACTTTTACTGGTTCAATCACTTCTCTTGTATAAATTAAATAAGCAGCCATTCCATTATTGCTGCTTGAATCATATTAGCTTTTTTATTTATGTTATAAGTTTGGCTTTCTATCTTATACATGTTAAGGAAACTAATACCATGTGCTTATAGTGTATGATGTTACAAGGAGAGATACATTTTCAAGCTTAACAGAAGTATGGGCTAAAGAAGTCGAGCGATACTCCACTAATCAGGATTGTGTGAAGATGCTTATTGGAAATAAAGTTGACAAAGTAAGCTGTTACTTTATTCAAAAGATTATATTATTATGCTGATATAGTTACTTTTGTATCTTGTAATTTAGTAGCTATCGGTTATGACTATTGACTAGTGGTTTCAAGATGAGGGGGTCATACGGGTTAGGTAATGAGTCAAAATGAGTTATTCTGGAGTATGGGTCCAAATAGGCAAGTGTGGTTTGATTAAAGCAATTACTTCTTGGTCCATTTTACATAAATTCATACTGTGTTGATTGCGGTTACAGAAATAATATTATTACTTATTTACTTATAATAATATAATTCTATGAATGAAATAACGTAGGAGTTTGTATTGCAAAAAGACTTTAGGCCAATTTTTAACCCGTTTGACCCGTTCTTAATAGCTAAATGTGTTTTTGAATCTTTTCAGATAAAGCATAAACTAGATTGATCCACTCATAACTAAATGTGTCAAAATTTCAACCTCTTCTTTTGCCCCAACCTTCTTCGGTTTCTTTGTACATGGAATTTTAACTTATCATGTTTTTTTACTAGAATACAGGTAACTTTTGAGCACAGAGAAGAAATTAGAAACTGTAGATTGTGTACTCCATCTTGTTCTTTGATAAGTTTTTCAATGCTATTTCAGGACTCAGAAAGGTTTGTAAGCAAGGAAGAAGGTGTTGCTCTTGCAAAAGAACTTGGATGCTTATTTCTTGAGTGCAGTGCTAGAACTCTAGAAAATGTACATCAAGGTTTCGAAATGCTCGCAATGAAGGTAAAACTAAATCTTCACTCATATATAAATTTTGAATAGGACTCAAATGCATCCATTAGTGGAATTTTAATTTTTAGCCCAAAAACAAAGTAATTGGTTGGTTCTGCTCTTTCACCTCTAATGGGTCAAACGGGCAAATTAGAAAACTTGGTTAACAATGGAATGGATCAAACGGGCTGAAAGTTAGTTGAAGCGTGTTTATTATGATCTTTTAAATCTATTTATTCACCAAAAAGAAAAACTAGATTAGTATTTCGATTTGTTATCCAACACACGTTCTTGATTAACATTTCAAACTTCTGGAACGTTTGGCTCAAGTTTGTCTATATCCTCTTTACACATGAAAGAACATTTGATGTGAAACTTGTGTGACCCGCTTATCGACACACTTCAGTAATAAACACCATATAATCGAGTAATGAAAGAACGACACATATAATATTTCAGTTTAGAAAATGAGATTAGATAGCTATTTGATTTTCACGTTTTGTTTACTTATAGATTATGGAGGTTCCTAGTCTTGTTGAAGAGGGGTCTACAATAGTAAAGAAAAATGCACTTATGCAGAAGCCAGAGGACCAGGTAACACCTGTCTATGGTTGTTGCTCATAAAAAGTTCTTACTAAAGATGGTGCACAATTTCTACTCGTGTTCCTAACCAAACCCATGTGGTGAACCTCAGTTTACGAATCTCAGATGCACATGTAACCTTAAACAAAAATTTTAAAAAAAAGTTGAACTTGTTTGCTTCTTCTCCCCTTCCACTTCTACTGTTTGTCAGTATCGTTCTAATGGAAACATGAGATGATGATTCAGTGGTCGTTTTCGTGGCTTATAACTTGTGACATTGATGAAATGTGATCTGAATGAACAGTAGTTGGAATTGCTTTTGCTTGGTTTTTTTTCATTGAAAGCTTGGATTATATAAAACTGGGTTGATTTGAGTTTTGTTCTTCTTATATGTAAAATGGTCAAATGGCCACTAATAAAAAAAATTAGCTTACATGGGAATGGCTTAAACTGGTCTAGGTTGTCTGGGCTACCCCTCAAGTACAACATGTCATACCAATATTGATTGTGGTCATATTAACAAGTCTGAAGCCGGTTTCTATGTTACCCGATTAAAAGAATTATTAGACGAAGTATGATATAACAAATCTAGATTTATGATTTATTTAAACAATGGAACTTTCATGCCGGCCTACTCATTCACCACCCAAAAGATTTAGCGTGAACTACTTGACTGAAGACCCCGCTTTCTTGCCCATTTTCGAGCAAGCTATAAGCAACTCGTTTAATAAAAGTCAAGAATTCTAAAAACTAAGAAGGGTCCAACATAATACCAAAATTATCTGCCTAGTTCAACCAAAGGCTACTTGTTTAAATGTCTGATATGCTAGATCTCAATCCATATCATGCAGTGATGGTATATTAGCCAACACAACTCTTACTTTATGTGACAGAAGATACAATGTAAATACTTGATGACATTTAGGTACGGCTGTGCCACATAGGTGGTATGCAGGTAGCATAAGTATAGTAAGCTCTCATGTACCGCATTAGAGTGAAAAGGGGGATGGGCATGGGGTGGTAGGTTCTACGCCATGGTCAGAGAACAACCACACCACTGCGCCATGACTAGTGGGCCGGGGGTGGTGGTATGGGCAGGGATTTAGGTGTAGTCTTTTCTTTTTGTTGCAGTGAACCTCTTTCTCTTTTATTACTTCCTTTTTAATTGTTAATTGATAAATTGGGGTATTAGATGAGACTCAAAATTTGGTGTTGTGAGAAATGACCGTCACGAGGTTGAGTGATAAGAGTGGAAAGCTGACACGACGAGAGTGAAAAACTAATATGACAGTATGGTGGAGTGTAAGGGTTGCTAATACTCTTAATATTGGTGTACCACATAAGGGTGAAGAAGGTTTTGTTTAGGTCGGGTTTTGGTTAAAATCAAAATATAACTAAAGTTAAACTTACTAGAATTTAAAAACCTATAGGTTTTGGTTAAGTCAATTTGCTCATGCATAGGGTTGGTTTTTGTTTAATTTGGTCATATGTAAACAAACAATGAAGCATGCTTTGTTTTGGTTTAAATTGCATAAATATAAGATTTAAACAAACAATATAGGATGTCTAGAAATACAACTTTTAGTTCCAGTTTGTTTTACAGAATTTGAAAAAATGGAATGGAATGGAATTGAAATCAAATTTCACGTTGTATTGTGTTTGGTAAAGTTGTTTTTGAATGAAATACAATTTGTTGGAATGTTTACATTTCATCAAGTGATGGAAAGTCCATTCTATAGATAAGTTGAATGGAATTAAAATCAATTTCATTCTTTCGAATTCTACGAAACAAATTGAACCTTCAGGTGCGTTTTAACCGAATCTTGTGGAAGCTAAGAATAGCAAGGAGCCTCCCTTTACTAGTAATCCACACCAAGCAAGATTCCAACACACATAAAGTGCTAGTTCTTCAACCGTTGAAGCAAACCACCTCGAGTCTTGAAGAAGAACACACTTTCTACCGCACTAAAGTATGTGTATCACTCACTTTGTGGTGGTCTATTTAACCCTTTAGAAAAACACCGACTAAGAACACTTGAAAGGAGAAAGAAAGACAAGTTCTCTCTTGCATTAACCTATTGAGACTTTACCACCAATGCATGTAGTTGAAGCAACAACAAAAGTGGTCAAAGGGAGCCTCCTTTAGGCAGTACTACATGTGTCAAGCATAGGCCCTTTCTTATCTTTTGTATGCATTTTGATGTATTTCGAAACTAAGAAATACAAGAATATGTACTTGAAGTGTACATACCATATGTATACATATTTTATTGAATATATATAGGCAAAAGTTCAAACGAGAACTGTTTTTCGTACGAGAACCGCGATAACCAATTCTTAGCCGTCTAATTCCCCCTCCTTCAATTGGATTGTCCACCCATTAATTCCTTACATGCACCCTGCCACACTCAATCCCCCACGCTCTTCATCCATGAATTCCATTATCCAAAATGAACGGCCAAGATTGGTTCTTGCAGTTCTCGTACGAAAAACAGTTCTCGTTTGAACCCTATATATATATATATAGGGGAAGGTTCATTTGAGAACCCGTTTTTATTACGAGAACCGTGAGAACCAATTTTAGCCGTTCATTTTGAATAATGAAATTCATGGATGAACAGCGTGGGGAGATTGAGTGTGGCAAGGTGCATATAAGGAATTCATGGGTAGGCAATCCAATTGAAGGGTTGGGAATTGGACGACTAAGATTGGTTCTCGCGGTTCTCGCAATAAAAACGGTTTTCAAATAAACTTTTCAATATATATATATATATATATATACACACACACACACACTATATTATAAAGCATTTAAGTCTTTTACTTAAACTTTTAAATTTTAAGTGTTTTGAAATTACTAAATTACCCATCATATAAACTAAATTGAGTAACTATTAAATATAGTTAATAAGATTCTTATACTCCATTTTAATAACTAAACTTTACATATTTAAGAAGATCAAAGTCAATACAATTTTTTTGAAAGTCAAAGCCAATACAAATTAACTAATTATTAAAAAATATTTTCATAACCTTTTTTTTTCAATTATAGAGAACAAAAAAGTAAATAAAATGCAAAAAAAATAAAGAAAATAGAAATGTCACCTGACGAAAATTATTCGCTATCAACCGTATTACATAAATACCACACTCCCTACGTCTTAAAACGGCCATGTTAACGAGTATAAATTATTCGTTGTCGCCGCATTGCACGGGTATCATTTAGTGTGTGTGTGTGTATATATATATATATATATGATTATATGCAACAAGTGTACTAGTAATTTAATTCATATACATATACATTTATATATATATATATATACTATATTATAAAGCATTTAGGCATTTTGCTTAATTGTAACATCCTGAAATTGGGCCTAGTGATTTCATAGGCTTTGGTACGTTAACACGTGATTAGTATTTGATTAATTGCTTAATCAAATGGTTTTAATTACATTAATTAATTTAGATTACATGATATATATATATATATATATGCGTACGGTTTGTATGTATGTGTGTGCATGGTTTGAAAGTTAGGAGTTGACACCTCCTGCTTGTGTTATCGATGTACATATACGTGGGTTTCCAATTCCATTTCTTCACTTTGAAGATTTGTGAGTGTATGTGTGTGTATTGTGTGAAAACCGAGAGCTAAGCAAGGAAGCAAGCAATCAGATTTTGGTGATTTGAATATAGATTCAAGATCAAGGTTGGTATAATTATTGTGTTGATCTTGAAATCATGATTCATGTTTAAACATGCTAAAATTACTATTATAGCTTGCTGGGTTTTGTGTATAATCACAAAGTATGAACATGATAAAAACCATTGATAGTGGGTTTTGTATGTTTCGAGTGTTTATATGGTGAAAAAGGTGTTTATGATGCATGATTGGATGTTTAATCATGCTTACATATGTTTTGGTAAGCATGTGTATGAATTATATGAACTGGTAATATGATTCATGGAGTTTTTGAAGTTATCGGATTGTGGAAGTATGAAGTTGGCGGATTCTTAGTGAAGAGGATGACGAAATCCGAGTGTTGGAAATCCGGGTGTCAAATCCGACACTTGTGAAATCCGGAACTTGGGAAACCGACAGTGATGAATCCGGTACTTAGAAATCCGGAACTAATGGTGAAATCCAATGGTGGACTAAGTTGAATCTGACAAGTGTAGAAATCCGACAGATGTATCGGATTTCTTGAAATCCGATGGAAGTTGCGGATTTTCTTCAAATCCGACAGGGGTATCGGATTTCCCTTGAAATCCGATAGTTTGGTTGTTTGTTGAATAATTGATATTATATGCTAAATGTATATGCATATGTGAATCTAACATGATGTATTTGATTTAAAGATGGTATAAATATATGTTTGATATATATTTATGAATCAGATACAGATTTCAGTTTGTTGTGTTCTCAGGAACAGACAAGGCTCGGTAATATTAGACCACTGAGTGGGAGTTCGAGAACTCAAGGTGAGTGGATGTTTACTCATGGGTGATATTAGTTGTAACTGGTTTGGTTGCAACTGTATGTGAATTGATGCATGGATAGACTGTTTGTCTGCTAATTGATTAACTAGTGGTTTGTTAATTAATTGTTGCATCTGTGTTGTGAAGTCAGTCTCGGTTTGGGCCATGGGCTGGGTTTGTTTGCTATCGGCTAATCAGTATTGTGACCTATTGATGCATTTGTTGCAACTTAAGGTAATACTGTGTGAGAATAGCAAACGAACTATCGGTAAATCTTTGCTTTGGCCGGCATTGGTTGTAGGTTCCTGCAGAACCGCCGGTCTTCTCGTGAGGCAATTATGTGTTTACTGTTGTTGATATCATGCGGTTAGTGACTGATGTATCTGTGGTGGTTTACTTTCATTCACTTAGCTTTGTGGTAATCCCCCACCTCTCACTACTTTTACAGGTGGCTCGTAAGTTCTGCGGTTCAGTTGTGAGGGGGTGTAGACTGGGGAATAATTGATAGGAACTCTGATTGGAATTGTGACGAGCCGTAGTTTTTGTAATACTGTATTTCAAACTGATTAGTTTTGTTAAACAGTGGATTATCTTCAGTTATAAATACTTTTATGTAACACCCGCAAATCCGGGTTAGTTGGTTTACGAGTTAATGGCACACTACTTTGTGTTTATTGTGCTTTGGTTGGTTAAGTGGAAATTTAGAGTTAGTTAAGTAGTTTAATTAACTAAATGAGAAGAATATATATGTTTGTGTTACTAAAATAAAAAGAAAAAGGAAAAGTATGTGTGCATGTAAGTATGTATGCATGGATGTATGTTGTATGAAAGAAATGGTTTAGCCACCTCCTGCTTTGAATAAAAAGAATACGTATACGTGGGTTTCAAATTCTGCACATAGTAAAAGTGTGAAAGTGTGTGTTTGTGTGTTAAACTTTCTGTTGAAGAAAGCTAGAAAGAACAAGAAACTGGGAATTTCAAGTAGAGGATTTTGTGATTCATAATTCAAAGTGAAGGTTAGTATATGTTTATATGATGCTACAGATTGTTTTGATATGATTATATGCTGAAATACATGTTTAAATGAAGAACTACCATTCTTGGAGCTTAAAGCTCAAAACTTGATATGTGGGTTTTGATGGATAATGAGTTTTAATAAGATTTGATTAGTTATATATGTTTGTTGTTGTGTTATATGAAGTTCCATGTATGTTGGAAGTGTTTTGAATTAAGAAAATGAATGTTGAGTATGAAATATATATGTGAAGTTTGCTGAAAATCCGACAGTTCAAAGAGGAAGAAGGTTGAAATCCGACGCGTCGCGGCGCGACACCATGAAATCCGGGTCTTTTGGAAATCCGACAAATGCAAATCCGGAACCCAGAAATCCGCAACCCGAAATCCGATTCCGGAATCCGAATGCGTCGCGGCGCGACACATGGGCTGGTCGCGGCGCGACAGGCCATTTTTAGGAGACTTGTTTGTTTTGCTATGTACTTGTGTGGGAAGTGATGGGTTATTGTTTATATGATTATTGTATGTTGTTTACAAGTTATATAGAGATATAAATATATATTATGGATATATATTTATCAGAAATTGACTTCGGTTTGTTGTGTTCTCAAGATTTACAAAGACTCGGTGATATTAGACAACTGAGCAGACGGGAACGTGGACTGAGGTTAGTGGAAGTGTATTCACGAGTGGTGTCGGTGGTAACGCTTATGGTTATATGTTTTGGGATATACTTATGATTTAAGATGACATGATAGACTGTTTAGTCTGAGTTGCCATGATAGGCTGTTTAGTCTAAGATGCCATGCTAGACTGTTTAGTCTGAAATGCTATGATAGACTGTTTAGTCTGAAACACCATGAGAGATTGTCTAGTCTGATTTGCCAGGATTACAAGTGTTACTTGATATGTGTTGACAGACTGTATGATTGTTATTCGTTGTCAGTTGATTGTTACTTGTTGATTGAGATCGTTTGGATTGTTGTGTGGCCATTGTACATGGTTAATGATATGTGCACGTGGCGAGACCTGTACGTATGGTTAACGATATGCGTACATGGTTAGGGTTCAACTATCGTATGTATTGGGCTGGGCTCGTTCACTGGTTGGTTGAACAGTGTTAGCCTTACTGGTGCATATGTTGCATCAGAGGGGGATTTTCACTGTGCCAGTTCAGTGGAGGGCTATCGGTAAACCTTTGCTTTGGCCGGCATTGGTTGTAGGTTCTGCGCAGAACCGCCGGTCCTCTAGAGGTTGGATTGGTTTGTGACGATTGTTGATCTGTTTGAGATCTGTATGTTTGATCGGTTAGTGATTGCTTGTGCTTGTTGTTTGTGTATGCTTGTTTGTAGCTTCCATTCACTTAGCTTTGTGCTAATTCCCCTCGGTTGATTGCTTTTTGCAGGTTTGGCTGTTTTGCTTTGTTTGTGGGGAAGGGAAATTTGACCAATGCTCTGATATTATGTTTTGAGAAGAGACGAGCCATGTTAGTTAATCTTTTGTAACACAAACGAATGTTATGATTTGTAAAAGTACTTTATACTTTGTGTTTGTTTAAATGAAATCAGTTAACGCTTCCGCAGCAATTTAAAAAAAATGGCTTAAGATTTACGGTGTTACAAGTTGGTATCAGAGCCTTGGTTTAGCGATGCAGGCATGGCTAGAGTGTTGCATTCCCAAATCTTGGCTAGTGTTGGGTCAAACTTTCCTTTGGGAATTAGAGTGAATTGGTGAAGCTGTTTGTTAGTTAGTATATTATGTACTAACTGTTTATCTAATGAGATTGTGAGATGATGTGATTGTACAGATATGACTGTCAGAGATGCCCCTGCTGATCCTCCTGTGACCCAAACAGTGGTTGAGACTTCAGTGATTGATACTGTGGATATGACGAATCGTGTGGGTACTTCAAGATATGAACGGGAAAATGATTGAGTGGCATATATTCTCAAGTTAGAGGATGAACTTCGGGAACTTAGAGATGTAGTTCGTGATATTGGAAAAGAGAGAATTAATCAGAATATGTCATAACAGACACCGACAGTTGTTGCTACTCAATCTACTACCTTATCAGTTACCGCTCCGTTTCCTCCGGTAACGCAAGTGACGCAACCGTTATTTTTCAATCCTTCCACCTTATAGGGAGACTATCCTTTTGGATATCCGGGATTTAAACAACCTTGTTCGTATAAGCAATTTTTGGATTGTAAACCAGCGAGGTATCACGGGAGTACTGAACCGAACGTAACTTTGAATTGGTTGCGAGAAATGGTAAGGACTCTTGATGCGTGTAATTGCGAAGATAAATTCCGAGTTAAATTTGCAACTCGAATGCTTAAAGGTGATGCGATGGTATGGTGGGATTCATTAACTGGGCATTTTACTGAGGAACAACAGGAAAGTATTACTTGGAATCAATTTCAAGAGAAGTTGTGCGAGCAATATTGTAGTTCATTTGAGATTGAGAAAATCAGAAAAGAGTTTATGGATTTGAAGATGACAAGAGACATGATGGTAGACGATTTAATTAAACAATTCAATGAGAGACTGCGATTTGTGAAACAGTGGGTGCCAGATGAGGCATCAAAGATACGACATTTTGTGGGAGCTTTGCTTCCAGAATATCGAAGTACTACCAGATGGGCGAGTACCTTATCACAAGCATTTACTCTAGCCAAGTCGGTTGAGGGTGATAGAAAGGCAAGGGATAGAATGAATAGAGAACGTATCTTGCAGCATAAATTAATGATTGAACGTCTTAATGAACCACAAAGACAGAGTGGCCAAAGTGGCCAGAAACAGAAGAATCAAAATAAGAAATTTAAGACAAGTGGATCTAAACAGAGTTCGTTGTGGTGCCGCCGGTGTAGATTTGTTCATACAGGGCCTTGCACACCCCAGACTTTGCGTTGCATTCGATGTGGATTGTTTGGACATGAGATCAAGGAATGTGGTTTCCCTCGAAGTGTGTGTTGGAATTGTCAGAAAGAGGGTCATCGTACGAGTGAATGTACAGAGGAAAGGAAAATGGGGATGGGGTCAGGAGTGGATGCAGGTAGGGGATCCTCGTCAGCAGTTGGACGAAAAAGAAAGAACCCTTCTGTGCCAGAGGGTAGAACTTTTGATATAATGAATGATGAAGATGTTGATATCAACGATGATATGACGGGTACGTTTTGATAACCTTTATATTTGTGCGTATGTTTATTAACTTCAGAGTTAATTGTTGATGCTTGATGCCTAAGTGTGCTAAATGTATATGCTTGCTTCTGAAAGAGTATGATTCTTTAGAAGTAAAGATAATTGATATTATGTTATCGTGAAAATATCTGGTGCTATTGTCAGGAAATGATATGATGGTATGTGTGTGATATTTGAAATAATGTGAATTGAGTATGATATGCTAAGGAAAGAATATTCTAGAGTAGTTAAAATTGCATGCTATGCAATGTGTTGTAAGACTGTTCTGTAAATGGTATTTGTTTATGTGCATAGGAATGTTGTGTTTGTAAATGTGTATATATGTGTTTATGTGTTATGCAAAGATGAGGGAAAGGAAATAAATTGTTGAGGTTTGGAAGAAATTGGTGTTAACCAAGAGATATTTTGATAAAGATATGATTGAGATTACGAACTATTGATATTAAATCTACTGGGTAAAGATAATTTATGATGATGAATGATGAATCTGAAGAGATTAGGGTATGTTGAGATATGGAAACTGTTGGATCAATAAATGATGTTATGCTATGAGATTAAAGAGTGATTTATGCCTTATAGTAAAGATTTTGAGAAGAATGATTTAACCCATGACCTGAAGACTGTACGTGATAGGTTTGTATTGACTATGTGGGAAGTGTTGATTGTAAAGATATGCGTGATTGACATGAGTATTAAAACAACAAGCGAATGCTTATATACAGATAAATTGAACATATAACAGAGGCAGAGTTTAGAATGAATAGAAGAATGTGAATTAGGGATTTGAATCTTATCTGGGAGGGATAATTGCTAGTAGACATGTGAAAATACGAGGGAGTTTATGATGATAACACTGGAGTTATGTGAATTGAAGTATACGCGACTTGATGAATGGAATTGAAATTCCCTTTACTGGAAATTGATGACTTAATAATTGAAATATGGGAAAGAGATTGATTATTGCAGATTGGGTAAATCTGATATATGCGGAATTGTTTGGGTAAAAGATGTAATTGATATCTAATTATCAGAAGTGATGAATATGAAAGAATTGACTAAATAAAGTGGTTATTGGTGAACTGAAAACATATGTGATTTGAAGAATGATGTAATGGCCTGAACATGTGGAATGAAGATTTGTAAATTTTATAAATTGCCTTTGCTAGGAAAGTACCTATGCTTGAAATTGGAAATTTAATTCGAACAGGACTTATGAAACTAGATTACCAGTGCACTTGGAAGGGCTAAATGATATAATGCCATACAGAGCATTTAATTGATGAATTACTAAAGAAGTGAACATAATTAAGAAATTGTGTATGAGTCAAGGCAGAGTATTAGAGATTTATGAACTGTGAAGATGATTTAATATGCCAAAATGATGGAAGTGAGTTGCGATGAAGTTTATGTGTAATTTACTTTACATGATGGAATCTGAATATATATATATATATATATATATATATATATTACGGGTAATTGCCAGTAAGACGGCCTTGTTGAGCAGAATTGCGTACTGACGAGATAATTTGAGATATCAGAATGATTGTGAAAATAAGTTACGATGGAGTTGATGCCCGATTTATTATATGAGAAGGAATTTGGATATATCATGAGTGATTATTGACCAGTAAGAAGCGCTCGTATTATATCACCAGTGGGATAGCTTTGGTTGGGCAAATTATATTGTGACAAGATGATTTGAAGATATGATGTTTTATATGTTGAGACTGCTGATGAAAGATTGAGATGAAGTGAATAATTTCTAAATGATTTATTACAAGAATTGAGACGTGAAATGAACAGTATGGCTAGATCCTTGTTGGATAGTGCAGTAGAAAGAGTTGTGCAGATATGTGTGAATGAACTTGTGTTTGTATTGGATTTTGATGTTTCGTGGAATTCACAAAAAAATTGATTAGATTGATGTGATATGATTTCTATCAAATGGATGTCAACATATCAGTTATGAGTTGTTGTATGTAAATATCCAGACAATGTCCTGACAGTGTTTTGACATGTTAGATGGAAGTAAGGAGAAAGTGATATGTGAATATTTTACATGACAGACAGTGAATGAAAAGCACGTGAAATTTGTTTATTAAGATAAACAAGATACTATGAGTGAGTATTCAAGAGATGCGTTGACCTTGACTATATGCTTGAATGTGAAAGAGAATGAGTTGAAAGACAGATTAATCGAATCTATGAGTTACATGTTGAATTGTATGCTGAGTTGAAGAAAAGACTTGAAGAAACTGAGAAAGATATGTAGAAAGATATTATTGTGGCTAATAACGAGATGAATTTATGTATGAGTTATAATTGAATTAACAATCAGTGATAAATGAATATGAAGCGTGGATAATTCGTTTGATGCGTGCTAAAGGATTTCAAGGACGGAATCCCCTAAAGGAGGGAAGATTTGTAACACCCGCAAATCCGGGTTAGTTGGTTTACGAGTTAATGGGACACTACTTTGTGTTTATTGTGCTTTTGTTGGTTAAGTGGAAATTTAGAGTTAGTTAAGTAATTTAATTAACTAAATGAGAAGAATATATATGTTTGTGTTACTGAAATAAAAAGAAAATGGAAAAGTATGTATGTGTGCACGTAAGTATGTATGCATGGATGTATGTTGTATGAAAGAAATGGTTTAGCCACCTCCTGCTTTGAATAAAAAGAATACGTATACGTGGGTTTCAAATTCTGCACATAGTAAAAGTGTGAAAGTGTGTGTTAAACTTTCTGTTGAAGAAAGCTAGAAAGAACAAGAAACTTGGAATTTCAAGTAGAGGATTTTGTGATTCATAATTCAAAGTGAAGGTTAGTATATGTTTATATGATGCTACAGATTGTTTTGATATGATTATATGCTGAAATACATGTTTAAATGAAGAACTACCATTGTTGGAGCTTAAAGCTCAAAACTTGATATGTGGGTTTTGATGGATAATGAGTTTTAATAAGATTTGATGAGTTATATATGTTTGTTGTTGTGTTATATGAAGTTCCATGTATGTTGAAAGTGTTTTGAGTTAAGAAAATGAATGTTAAGTATGAAATATATATGTGAAGTTTGCTAGAAATCCGACAGTTCAAAGAGGAAGAAGGTTGAAATCCGACGCGTCGCGGCACGACGCTTAAGGGTCGCGGCGCAACACCATGAAATCCGGGTCTTTTGGAAATCCGACAAATGCAAATCCAGAACCCAGAAATCCGCAACCCGAAATCCGATTCCGGAAATCCGATACCCAAATCCGGATGCGTCGCGGTGCGACACATGAGCTGGTCGCGGCGCGACAGGCCATTTTTAGGAGACTTGTTTGTTTTGCTATGTACTTGTGTGGGAAGTGATGGGTTATTGTTTATATGATTATTGTATGTTGTTTACAAGTTATATAGAGATATAAATATATATTATGGATATATATTTATCAGAGATTGACTTTGGTTTGTTGTGTTCTCAGGATTTACAAAGACTCAGTAATATTAGACAACTGAGCAGACGGAACGTGGACTGAGGTGAGTGGAAGTGGTAACACTTATGGTTATATGTTTTGGGATATACTTATGATTTAAGATGACATGATAGACTGTTTAGTCTGAGTTGCTATGATAGACTGTTTTGTCTAAGATGTCATGCTAGACTGTTTAGTCTGAAATGCTATGATAGACTGTTTAGTCTGAAACACCATGAGAGATTGTCTAGTCTGATTTTCCAGGATTACAAGTGTTACTTGATATGTGTTGACAGACTGTATGATTGTTATTCGTTGTTAGTTGATTGTTACTTGTTGATTGAGATCGTTTGGATTGTTGCATGGCCAGTGTACATGGTTAATGATATTTGCACGTGGTGAAACCTGTACGTATGGTTAACGATATGCGTACATGGTTAGGGGTCAGCTATCGTATGTATTGGGATGGGCTCGTTCACTGGTTGGTTGAACAGTGTTAGCCTTACTGGTGCATATGTTGCATCAGAGGGGGATTTTCATTGTGCCAGTTCAGTGGAGGGCTATCGGTAAACATTTGCTTTGGCCGGCATTGGTTGTAGGTTCTGCGCAGAACCGCCGGTCCTCTAGAGGTTGGATTGGTTTGTGATGATTATTGATCTGTTTGAGATCTGTATGTTTGATCGGTTAGTGATTGCTTGTGCTTGTTGTTTGTGGATGCTTGTTTGTAGCTTCCATTCACTTAGCTTTGTGCTAATTCCCCTCGGTTGATTGCTTTTTGCAGGTTTGGCTGTTTAGCTTTGTTTGTGGGGAAGGAAAATTTGACCAATGCTCTGATATTATGTTTTGAGAAGAGACGAGTAATGTTTGTTAATCTTTTGTAACACAAACGAATGTTGTGATTTGTAAAAGTACTTTGTACTTTGTATTTGTTTAAATGAAATCATTTAACGCTTCCGCAACAATTTAAAAAAAATGGCTTAAGATTTATGGTGTTACATTTTATGTTTTGTGAACGCTTCCACATTGTTAATTAAATGAAAATTTTATGGGTGAAAATACGGTGTTACATTAATCTCTTAAGTTTTAAGTCTTTTGAAATTACTAAATTACCTCTCATATAAACTAAATGGAAACTATTATATAAAGTAACTATTAAATAGAGTTAATAAGAATCTTATATTCTAGTTTAATAACTAAACCTTTCATATTTAAAAAATTCAAATAAAGTAACTTAATTATTATAAAATATTTTCATAATCAAACCTTTTATATTAAATATTATATCATGTAATAAATATTTTAACATAATTATCAGAAAATGTGTACAAGTAAAACTCATAAATCTGAATAATCTATAATAAGAATTTATAAACATATATTTTAAAAAAAATTAAATTTTAAAAAAAATTAAATTTTAAATAGCTCATATAATTAATAGTTTCAAATTAGTCTACTATTTTCTTAATCTCTTAATTTTAAATAGTTTCAAATTACTAATTTACACTCAGTATTTTCATGTAATTTAACTTATTTTATAAGTAAAGACTTTTTTTCTTATTTAATTGTTCTCAAAGTTTATTTAAAAATAATAAAAGAGTTGATTAAGAACAGGAAAATAAATAAAATAAAGAAAATAGACATGTTACCAATGTAAAATTATTCGTTGTCATCGTATTACGTAAATTCCCAAAACGAACAAGTTATCGAGTAGAAACTATTTGATGTCATCGTATTGCGCGGGTACCATGCTAGTATATTATAAAGCATTTAACATTCTCTCTCCTTTTTCACTTTAAGAGTTCTTAAAATTCAATCAAAACAACATCTTGATTTTTCATTTTATCTAAATTAATCTTATTAATTCAATCTTTAACTATTTCACACTCTCTTTCCTACTTAACTTTTTTATTCATTTAAAACACACGCATCCACAACACATTCTCCCATACCAACATAATTCTTCATTTACATCAACACATCCCAAGATATTATTATCTTTCTATTTTCTTATTTTATAAATATAAATCTTTTTTCTTATTTTAAAAGAACTGATAGAAATAAAAGAAATAAAAAAAGAAACGGATATATTGTTAAACAAAACTATTCTTTGTTGAATCTCGCGAATAACATACCATTATATTTGTGAAAACGACACACTAAAATACAGAAATTATTCGACAACGCCGTATTGCGTGGGTATGATACTAATATATATACACGTTGAAATATTTTATCCGAAGAAAAAGAAAAAAGGCAAAACATGATAAGTAGTAGGTCATTCTACTATTTCTATAGATCTATCTACCAATTGTTAGTTGTTACCACCTTGTGTGTACTTATCCATTTGATATCTTTGACATTTTGGATCAGGGAAAGTTTGAAGTGCTACATTAGAGTATACGGAGTGGGAGTGTGTTAGGTATGCGATTAACACGCAAGTAGTGCCGTAGATGGTGTAGAAAGTTGGGGCATCACTATCTCTCACACTCTCTCGTTATTTTTAATTTTTAATCTGGTGATGGTATTACGTGGGTTCAATAACTATCTAGGTCATTTAGATCATTATTATCTTTTAATAAATAAACTATTTAATTTTTAAATAGCTAATTAATTAATTAACTAATTTTGCAATTAATTAGTTGACTATTATTATTTAACACATAGATTAGTATTTTACTTATCCAAAATTATTAATAAAAGATTTCGTTTCATAATTTATCTAATAAAATAATTTCCCTTTCTCAAACAATTATGGCATGATTAATCGTATTATTTTATTTGTACGTTTGTATGATATTTTAGTGTTTTATAATATTGGTTATTGTGTATAATGTTAACGTCTTTGTATACATTCTTAACTTTCTCTCATATACCCCTATAGCACTTACAGGGCCGGCCGAAGGGGTGGGCAGCCCGGGCTTTGTCACAGTGCATCACTAGTTCCAATCACATCAAAATATCAGTCTGGTTAGTACTATACTAGGCTCATTAACTTAGAAGATGAATGGTCGTTTAGACTTCTAACATAATTTTTTACTTCAATAGCTCATGCCCTTTAAGGTCGTTTTGACTTCAGAGATTGGCACTAGGAATTCTTTAAGCCCTTTCAGTCTTTCACCTTCGTGCCGACCATCTCATCGAAAATATTTTTAGCGACTCTAGAGAGAGCGGAATCAAGCTTCTGAGTTTTGATTCTAGGGCAATTAAAAACCCAAGATTAGTCATAATCACTTTTTGTTTCTTTGTTTTATAACTTGTTATCTTAAAGTAGCCTATGAAGACTTTCAACAAATATTTGCATTATGGGTCTACAAAACAATCTAATGCAAAGCACTAACATGTTTAAATTTCTTACCAAAATGTTGTATTAAGATAATGTAATCATCAATTATATTGTGAAACTCTCAAGCTTGTTATTAGTAAGTGTTTCTCATTAAGTCCATGGTTTTTGGTTCATATTTAGGCACTTCATAGCCCTTTTAATCACATTGTTATTAGTAGCCCTAACACCATTAATTATCCATATATGAAGGTTTCCAAAAGATCAAAGCCAAGCCACCATATTTTATTCTCTTTTTAATAGCAAACACACACTCACCTAATCTACACATATATCTATGACAGGACTTGAATCTTCAATCTCATAAATCAACACTGCCAAATCAGAGTCATAAATCTGAAACATGGAATCAAAATGCTCATAAGAATGAACATCTCTTGTTAGTAAAGATATTATTATTGTTAAATAATACGTGATTTATTATCTGTTTTGCCTATTTGTATAGTGTAGGGTGTCTTATGTAAATTATACATTCATGTACATATATTCCAATGAGCAATGCAATACAACCCTAACGGAATTTCCGTACATCTCAACAATTATAAATCATAGATGTTAATTTTAATATAAATGGAGCATTTATATTATTGTCTCGTCCTGGGCATCAAAAATATTGAGCCCAACCCCGAGTACTAAAGAATATGAATGCGTAAATAAAACAAATTAAATGCATAAACACCTCTATATTAAATAAAACTAAAATTATATTTTAGCCATAATTTTTATAAGAATAAATTGCATGAAAATACAATAACTTTGTCTTAGTTACCATTATATATAACCAAGTTTAAATTTTTAAAAATAATACAATCAATTTTTATAATCCTCCCATTGTACGCAAACAACTTTTTTCCGTGTCTGATATTTAGTTACCATTGTATACAATTAATTTTGTCATAATTTCTATAGTATACAACAACTTACATACAATACGAGGATTATAAAAGTTGATCATACTATTTTTAATAACTTAAAGTTAGTTACATACAAAAGTAACTACGATAAAGTTTATTATGTTTTCACGTAATAGCTCCTTTCTATAATTAGAGAACAAGAAAGAAAGGGGGGAATGTCAAGATGTTTCCTATCTTTTTATCTGTTTACTTGTTTATAACTACTGAAGACTTGTATTCAATAAAGTTCATATAAAAAATATAGTGCTAAAATTTTAATATTCAATCACAGTTGATTCAGTATACAATCATATGTGATTTGTAAAAGCATCACATGTGAATTACGAAAATGTCACTCCGCCCAAAATTTTAAAATGCAATCTGGACCATTGATGTCATTGATCCAAATGCTAAAATTAATCCCTTAAAACTATAAATTAAGTATGGACTATATTGAAAATTCTTCCCAAAATGAAACATCATACAAATATATAATTATTAAAAATGACAAAAAAAAAATTAATTTTTTTTGAACTATTAAAATGACTGCTAGAAAAGATATTTTGTTAGCCACACAGTCCCAAACTTTATGTAATTATGTAAATCATTTGCAATGGTGAATAGACTCGATGAAAACGAGGATTTGAAGAGCATATTAATCTTGGTACCAAACAAATTATACAATGTAAGTTGTAGAAAACGACATCCAGTCCCGTGACGTTAATCTAGCGATTGAGAACATGAAATCTATAATGAATTTCCAGAAATAAAACTCACAGGCCACAGGCTTGCCGTTAGTCGTGAGTTACACGATTTACCACGTCCATATTAGTCTAGGTTACCGAACAAAACAAAAACAGAAACCAATAATGAGATCTAAGGCTTAAGTACATTGCACATAACATATTTGCTAATGTAAGCCTAAGTAGGTCAAAAAAGTTTTAACCAAGGTTGTTAAAATCATGATGCTAATTATATGATCGTACGATCCTACTAGTCAAAATTTGCTGACTTAAAATAGCTTCGTTTTTCAGTTGATCAGAGTAGTATTGTAGACTTGCTCATAGGGATCATTGGATGGCTTGTCGATCCGATCTTTTAGGGTTTTGACTCTTGAATGATCGTAGGATCAAAAATCGTTTGGCAATCTGATCTTGCGAACAAGCTTAAACTCATATGCTCGACTCTTAAAAATAAATTTTAACTTTTGATTTTATCATGTTTGAATCTTAAACCTTCTATGAAGTATTATATAATATTTGTAAACACAATAAAACATTCTAGTAGAATCTTACAATCCTGATCCAATTTTACGATCTCAATTTTGTAAAAACAAAAACGATCTTTTATAGAATCTTGATATTAACAAACTTGATTTTTAACTATCAAGTTATTTAATTACAATAATGGTAGTGCCCATCATTATATCCCACCATTTCAACAGTTAGGGTAGTCTTACGTTAATTTTTCTGTATCTACTCATTCCATCTATCTGTCCTAATAAAATCACAGTTATAATCATTTTTCTATCCCTTCATCATACTAACATTTTTTTTCATTAAAAATAAGAAAATGATGCAAAAAATTAAATTTAAATACTTAAATAATTAATTAATCAAAATTGAAATATTAGATAAATATTAACAATTTACTACCAAAAATTATATAGAAACATAACTAGTTAAAATTACATTAAAAACATGAAAATCAAAAACTAGTTACGTATTTAGTTGTTCAAAATATGTTCATAAGATCTAAAATAAGGTGATTATGTGTTTCTTGACTTCATGGTTACGAATTTACCTAAAAGTATTTTTGATATACTTCTTAAGAAACTCTTTTTCACCGGTGAAAGATCGTGTTCTTGGAATGGACAAATCGCTAGGTCTTCGACTTTTAAACTCTTCTCCACGCCCTTTCCTGCTAATTATTGTGTTGTCTAAAAATCTTATTTGTGAAGCGTCTTGTGTATACGAAAATTCTTTCATAAAAGTAGATCACACGGGGTATATCCCGTCAACAATATACATACTTGTATGGTACTCCGTTAACATGAGAGAAACACTTAGTTTGACTCCATTTAAAACACTGCTAAATCGGTTTCTAGCATAATCATCAAATGCTTATGATCGTCTACCATGTATTGACCTCGCCACGCCATTGGAGAATTTCACGCTCATGATTGTCTCGCATGTGGACAATTTCAACAAATGCCCAGAAACAGGAGCCTAGTTCGTTTTTAGCCAAATTTATATTACTATTAATAGTAGAATTCATGTTTTAAATCCAAAAGAATATATTTTATAAATAAAAAGCTTGCATTTAACTACTATTTATTGTGTTTATAAAATATTTTAGAATTTTCATAAGATATTGTATCACGAAAAAGTCACTAACGACACCCTAAATTTTGACCAGTAGCATTGTGTTAAAAACCTCACAATTTTCCATAAAATGTGTCCAGCCGACTGGTGCACGTGCCACCCTTCCGGACTACTTGGGTCCTCCCTGACGAATAATATGACATGACTCAAACACGACATAAAAATAAATAAGTCGAAGTTAAGTCGGCATAGAACACGAACCCCGAATTGCCAGCTTTAATATTCCATTGGCATGTATGTCATGGCAATTGCGGGATGCCCCTTCGGGTAGAAAGGCACCAGGCCGGTGTCCCAACCAGTACAATAACACCTATAACCCGCCACCCCACTCCATCACCCGACTATTCCTCTCACCCTTAGACCAAACAAGCGAGCCCCCAAGAGCCCACAACAAATGGCCTTTAAGATTTAAAAGTAGTAGTTATAGCCGGTGTTCTAAAAGCCACGTCATGGCGGCACCATGGCATGCCCAAGGCATGAGGTCTAATTGTAGGCAAGGCTTGCCAAGACACGCCTGTACGCGCCAAATGACCAGTTTTTTAAGGTATGACGTGCAGAAAATCTTTCTTTGTTAGGATATTTTTTTCTATAAATTTTACAATCACGTGTAATAAACTTCTATAACTTTGTACTTTGCGCTTTGTATGTGTTATTTTGCTCCTCATTTATGCAACTTTGTATAATTTATATATTAATAATGATAAATTGAATATATATTTATAAAATGTATACAAAATTACCGTTTTAAGTCACGTTTTAAAAAAATCATAGCTTCGTCAAAACTCATAAAACTTACAGCTTGACCTCGTCGCCGCGGCTTTTAGCTACCATAGTCATACTCATAAGTGACGCATCAAAACAGTTGTACTATATGAATCAACGATTGTAAATTAACAAGATGATCATATACATGCAGAGGGTATTAATGTGTACTGTCAAGTACTTTTCAGTTTACAGTAAAAGTCTAATAATTTGAGTGAGTAGACGAAATATCATGGCAATTTGTACCATCATCCGTTATTGAGATAAAAAACATGCTAAAAAACAGAAACGCACTATTATCTATGACAACACTGGGCCCCACAAAACACATGCACACACAACACTACCATATGTAAAATCCAAAATTCTTAATATTCTAGTTTCACCCGTTGACCCAGTTGACCCGGATAAGGTGAGACATACGTGAACGTATAACCTGTATTAATAATTGTAACTGATTGATATAACATGTCTGGTATTTGAGAAAAAGAGCGTCCATATAGTAACATCCTTTATCGTTAACACACAAGTATGTTCGGTATGATGCTTTTTGGAGCTGCTAGGTTTTTATTTTGAAAGAAAAAGCTACAAGTCATGTTTGGATAAAAAGGCGAGAAGCTTTTTCTTTAAAAGAAGCATTGACATAAAAAGATTCTTAAAATAGCTTTTAAAACTAGCTAGAAGCTTTTTATATACTAAATTACCTAAATACCCTCTTTATTTGTTTTATAACTCCTCCAATTTTTATACTTTGTTCTTTTTTGTCATTTTACACTATTAAGCTCCATCTACCAGCTAATTTGTCAAACACATATATAACTAAAATAAACAGCTTATAGCTACCAGCTATTTCCGTCAAACACACTCGTTTGTTAATATTTAATAGGTGTAACAGCAAACTAAGTTTTTAATTATTAACAGCAAATAACTTTCCTCCTTTTATATAATTTTTTAAATGAGGTGGAAAAGTTATAAAGTGTTAAGAGTGATTGGAGGCAGGAAGTGTGTGTGTGTGTGTTTGGGTACCCTGAGATACCATTCAAATGGGTTGTCAGCACCCATGTGACAATGTGGACCTCCCCCTTCATGTCCACCCTTAAAGAAACCAAGAATAAGACAAAAAAGTACCCAAAGCCTATCCCTTTATTCACATAAAGAAATACTCTTTTCATTCACCTACCTCACCTTTCATCTCTCCATCAAAAAGAATTCAGAAACAAGGGTATTTTGGTCACTTACTACACTTTTCCCCCTCAGATACCCATCATCTCAAAAAGATGACTAAACAAATCCAAGGCTGATGATTCCACAGAGCATTAACACACAAAAAGAGATGACAGAAATGACAGAATTACCCTTTTGGGGTCTATGTATATCTATTAAATCATTAGTCATGCACTTACCATCCCTAAATCAGCAAAATATATGTACACACAAGTACTTCCACCATTCAAAGGGTAAATTTGACAATTAGTTTCAACAACTATTGTATATAAATATAAAATTAGAATTTAAAAAAAAAAAAAGATAAGTTACTACTACTGCTAACCAAAGAAAAACACCCTACTTACTTTGACTCCCTTAAAATCAGTTACTCTGTTTGATTATGTATTGCATTGCATATATATTATGTATGGTTGTAAGTAGTATGAGGGGTATTGAAAGTGACACTAATCTTGGGGGGTTCTGATCTTCCTTACAGATCTTTTTCTTACTTCTTTTTTTTTCTTTTTTTTTTGGTGTTGCTGTACAGCTACAGACTCATTTCTAATTCTCTTCAACTTTCTGCACCAAAAAGAAGAAAAAAGTACGCATAAAACATGTTTTTTTATAAAAAAGATGAAAAGATATGTCAATATAGTTACTAATGAGATGATCTTACCATAAGCTAAGTAAAAATTCCACCATTCTGGTAAATATCTTCTGGGATGTTACTAGTTGAGAAGATAGACTGGTGGTCGGCTGCCGCAGATTTTGTTGGTGAAGAGAACAAGTTATCTGGAAGGATATGCTCAAAGCTGCTGTTTGCACACACTAGAGAGTTATAACCCGATAAATGATAACAGATCATTAGAATGATTAAATATGTACGAGATTCGAACCTTTCGTTGTTATGAGTTTCGTTAAGATCAGAATTGTCCTCCTTCCCAGCGCCATTGTTCCCGTTATCATCGTTTAGTTCTTGTGGCACTTTGAGTTCAGAACAGTCGGTAAGAGGCTCTTGGGCGGTGGCATTGCCATTATCTTCTGTTGGTAACACATAAAATATCAAATGCCAATTAGAATGAATGATCGATCTCAGCTACAGGTTGTTAGTTTTTAGTCGTTTACTTATGGTACCTTTTATGAAAGTTCAGCAGGTTTGAATCCCACCTTCATTACCCGAAATCGTATAAATTATATTTAATTATTTTAACTTTAGTATGCTAGATTTTCCCAATTTCCCCATGCTCTAATTTCCCTAATTTAGACAAATCTTTGATAGTTGAAAAGAACACTAAATGAGTACACGAAGAAATATATATATAATTTACGTATATGGACTATGTAAGTCAACAAAAAGTTCTAAATTAAGATGAACAACTTGAAGTAAAACCGAATTTAAGTAACGAGAATGCCAACAGGTATGTTTAACCACTTAAGATGATAAATGGGGACCCCGAGAGGAAACCTGTGAATCGGACCCATCACCATAACATTTCAAATAGGTTTGAATGTGGTCAGAGTAACCTACTAAATCATTTATATTCATTTTTACATGTTATGTCGAAATAACGACTTGTGTAAACATTTTTGACACGATATAACTTGTAATAAAGAAGCTACTAAGTTTGGTCAAAAAGCTTTTCATGTCAACCCAACCACCCACACATTTTGTTCATTATTGATATACGAATAAGAAAAATGAAACGCTAGCACGAAATAATCGAAAGGTAATGTACCTCCAGACACATTTTCAACGTTGGCATCGGATGAAAGCAGGAGTGTTTGGTTGATTTGGTTGACTTGATGATTATTAAGATCCGTTAACTGCATATTCATCAACTTTCTTTCTTGAAAATCAATTGCTTGCTGCAATTCAGCCCGATCCTCGAGTTTTTTTCTCAACATCATCTCATGATTAAACATCCGTGCACCTATTTATTTAAATTTAATGATTTAACCCTCAAAATATAATCAGAGAAAAACCGAATGATAGAAGGATGTCGTTGCCTCTCTGCTCACCAAACGGTATATGATCAAATGGCTCAGCAGCTTCAAGAGCAGAAAAATCCCCTCTCTCGATTTGATGCTGATGCTTCCTACAAATGCAATTTATTTATTTATTTATAAGAGTAGTTACAAAAATCAACAAATTGTAGTAAAAATAAAAAATTCCTACTTGTCTGCGATTTTCCCTTTCTCTTTATATGGCTTAACAAGAACACGCGAATCGCATACAAAATGAGGGTTCCCTTTGGCCAAAATTGCTTTCACCGTTTCTGGGAGAACAAATGTAACGAATCCAAACATCCGTTTCTGTTGATACGGGATTCTAACGTCTTGAACTGGTCCAAACATACTTCAGAACATAAAAAAAATAACTTTAATAATCAGAAACTAATAACAGATTAACAGGATATGAGAACAAACACATATACAAGATCACATACCTGAAGTAATTCGAAACATCTTCTTCTTTAAAAGTACTATCAGCTGGAAACGTTAAGTAAATCTGTCGAGCACTTGAATTCGAACTTCCAAACCCCATTGCTGCAAGATCATGCCTATCGGGCCGGAATCTACCAAATTTATGGAAATCTTCCCCCATCATCAATGCTGCTGCTGATGGTGATCTAAAATGCAACATAGTACCAACATCAAACACAGAAAATTCATTTTCAATTAAAGATTTCTAATCAATCAAAAAAATGATTTCTTTCTGACATACACAAAGTTGTAACATAACAAAAATGTTGATATAACTCTTTTACCAACAAAGCCCAGTAAACATGTATTCTATTTTTATTTCTATGTTCCATTTTAAGAACATGCAAATTAAAAAAAAAACAAAAACCATCATCAAGTATCTGCAGACTGGTTTTTAACTGTAATTTTCCTCATGTCTATTGAACAAGGAATCTAACAGACAGATATAAAAGAGCCCTTTTCCTCTTTTAAAGAGAAATCTTATTTAGGGGTTAACAAGTAAAGTAGCAAAAGGTATGAAGATAAGCTTATACCTGGGGTTATCATTGAGAAAGTTCATGCATCTGTTGAAAGGGAAATGATGAGGTCCTCCTGCAGCCATGGCTGCAACTCTATGTTGCTGCTGAATTGCTTTAATTCTGAGAAAATCTTCAATCCCATCAATGTTTGCTGTAGGAGACCCAACAATTGCAGTTGGTGAAGATGAACCTAAACACATTTCATCTCCAAAACCACCATTGCCATGAACAAACTTGCAAGAACCTCCATTTTTACAAAACCCCCTAGCAAAGTACATGCAAGGTCTCCAACCACCTAATCCATTACCCACATCATCATTTACACCACCGCCAAGAAACACGTCATTAACCGAGCAACTTCTCTTGTGTAAATGATGCTCACAATTACCTCCATCTGCACTCCAATCAGTAGTCCCATTAGAATACGGAAACAGAATAGAGTCACTTCGACCACCAGGACTCACAATCGGATCCAAAAACTCCGCATTCGAGTTGTCAAGAAAAGAAAGCTGATCCGTAACCACTTGTAGCCCGGGATTACTTCTATACTCCTCTGTCACATCATTATAACTATTATAAAACGAAGCAGACGAACCACCGCCACCGCCGGCGCCGTTAACCACAGAAGCGTAAGAAGCTACACGAGGGCTACTACGACGATCCGGAAAAGACCCAGAAGACGACCAAGGGGAATGAGGGGAAATAGAAGAAGGGTTCATATGATGATACCCATTACTAGGAATAACGATTCGTGGCGACGACTGGTGACCAAAAGGAGACGGTGACGAAGGTGCAGATGAAGCGTTCGACGAAATGTCTAAGAAAGCTTTAGCTTGTTTAACGACTGAAGCAAGTAGATTTTCAGGACCAAAAGCTAACCTTATCATCTCATTTTCACCCTGGTCTTGAATGAGTATATAACCCATGATTTTGGAAGCGTTTTCTGGATCTATGTTCTGAATCCTTGACATCACCATTTTAGTTGCTTCGATGGTATCCATGGCACTGAACACACAGAAGAACTACTACTACGACTACCCTTTGAAAAGGGGTTGGGGTTGGGGTTGCTTTCTCTCTCTCTCTCCAGAAAAAGGTTTGATTTTTGTAGAGAGAGAAAGAGGGGGAAGAAGGAAGGACGAAATAGGGTTTTTTAAATATGGCTAGTAAAAAACCTTTTACTTGTATTTATTTACAGAGGCCGAAGATGGGTTTGGAAAATGAAGCTAAAAAACAGGAAACCCGACCCGAACGGTTTGATCCGAAATTGGATATAACTAAAACGCTACAAAAATTGAAGCAGAAAAAACCGGTTTATATGGTTTAGCATTTAAATTAGGATTTTTTTTTTTAATAAACACTTATATTTTTTTTGCATGATAAATTATTTGAAAAGATATTAAAGTATAAATGAATAAATAGAAGAATGATAATTATAATCCTAGATGTTATGAATAAGAGTAAAAAATATGTAATTTTAATTTTTTAACAATTACAACGTTTTTGGGTTAAGATTATTTTATATTGTAATCAAACATGACTTATTATGTTCTCTCACAAACATGAGAGAGAATATGATAGATCATGTTTAACTATAATATAAAAAAATCTTAATCCTTCTTTTTCTCTCTCACTCTCTCCTCTTTCTTTCTCTTCCTCCTCCCTATCTCTCTCTTCTCTCTATACATTTTTAAAGATTAAAAAAACATAGAGAAGACATGTGTAAGATGGTTGTGAGGTTTCAGGGATAAAAGAAGAAATGATGCATCACTGATATGACAAGTATAATAACATAAATTGTGTGAAATGAATATTGATAATCTAAGAATTATGGATATCATTATTCGTAAGTAAACAAGAATAAGAAATTTAAAGTAAATAATAGCATGATAGAAGTTATATAAAATGGAATTTAAATTTTGAGTTAGTTTGGAACTTTCGTGAAAATATTATATAATTACTTTTTCATTAATTCGTGAATAAAGATTTTTATGATTGATATTATAATATCTAACAATTTATCAGAAATATGAATAGTAGTTTTTTTTGTATAGATAGAATTATATATTTGTGTATCTAAATATGAATGCAAAGTAGTGTTAGGCAAAGTGGTAAGACATGAATATGTTATACGCTGATTCTTAATAATGTTAATTTGCAATTCTTATTTTGTGTCAAATAGCCATGAATATGGTTGTCTTGGGTTAAACAAACAACGCACCACATGACTTTCATTATCTTTGTTTTTTTTTTTTAAGATTTTAAGATTTTTTCTATTTAATTAGTTATTCCATTCTCCTCAAGCATACTTTGTTTTTCTTAAATTTTAATCATTTAGAGTTATTTATTTATGTTTTTAAATGTTAATTTATTTTATAGCTTTTTTTTCTTTTATTTAGTATTTCTATTTATTCTTGATTTCAGTTTTTATTCTAGCATTCTAATCTAAAATCGCTCTATGTGTTTATTAGAAACCCGTCGCAATACGCGGGTTAAGGAGAAACTCATTCTCATATATGTACAACTATATTTTCTAGTTTAAAATTTTTACATATAACTATACCAAAAAAAAATGGGGGAAAAGTTAGAAAAAAATGTGTATGTTAAAGGCTGTTTTTAAATTTTAAATTGGTCATCCATAATTCCTCTTACATAGATGTATCAAGGAAAGATTTAAAAAATTAAAAAGAATAAACAAAAATCATTATAATTTGTTTTTTTAATGGGAACTAATTTAACAACTATAATGTAAACGTAGTTTATAAAAAGTTTAATTAAAATTATTTGTAATTGTAAACAAATGGTATTTTAAAAGAAATAGTAGTTTATAAAAACTTTAATATTTTTATAAATGTATTTTATAAATGCTGTTTAAATTTTATTACCAAAATATATATATATATATATATATATATATGAAGAATGTTCAATATAGTCCATAATTAATTCATAGTCTGAATGGACTAATTTTAGCCTTTGGATCAATGTCATCAATGGTCCAGATTAAATTTTAAAATTTGGGCAGAGTGGCATTTTCGTAATTTTCGTAATTCACATGTGATGCTTTTACAAATCACATGTGATTGTATACTGAATCACATGTAATTGAATATTAAAATTCCAGGATTATGTTTTTTAAATGAACTTTATTAAACACAACTCATATATATATATATATATATATATATATATATATATATATATATATCCCTTAGAAGATAAGGAATTGTGTTAAATAAATATAATTTATATTGAACGTTTTTTAATTTGCTGTTTTAAAAGAAATAGTGGAAAATGTTAAGAAAAAAAAGCCTTAAATTACATGTGAATTCGAAGATAAATTTTTTTTAAAAAAATTGATGACGAGCCATGATTTCAAAGTAAAAGGGTCTTTTAGTCATGTGTTTAAAGTAAAAGGGTCGTTTTAAGTCCATTATTTTTAGCATGCAACTATATTAATTTTTCATTCACTCTACTACTTAACTCGTAATGTTCACCCCTTTCACTCTACTACTTAACTCGTAATGTTCACTCCTTACTAAATCAAATTCTCAAAACCACTTCATACTCACTAAATAATTAACAATACCAACCAAGATAGAAAATAGGAGATGACTAGACGAGTCTGGCTCGCATAACAACCAACAACGAAGCTTATTTGAGAGTGTAATACACCATTGCCGGCCAACCAACACACAGAGATGGTATAGGAAAGCTTAACCTTCACTACGTGGAGGGCCTACAATACGAGAGTTCCAACCCCCATTATGTTCTATCTTAACATTCTCCGTCTCCTCACATTCTTTATTCATAGATGGCTTTTATATCTTTCTGCTAGATTCTCTTACGTATATTTTTTACTTGTTAGATTAAGACAACTGTAAAAGTAAAAACAAAAGATAAAAAAATTAATAGATTACATATGTTGTCATTTAATATAAAAAGGGATAATTTAAAAAGATTTAATACAAGTAAAACTCTAAAGGCTTAGATCCACTCTTAATTCTAAAAGTTTTTATTACTCTTTAAAATTTCCTTAAATAACTATAATTATTGCAAATAATTTCATTCTTTTTTGTCTTTATAACCCTAATTATAACCCATATAATAATTAGGTGGTCATGAAGTAATCATTTATACTTTATTATTATTTTCTTTTTATTAATATAAAATATATGTAAATATTTTTTTAAAGTAATGTAGAGATAACAATATATTAATATTTATATAAAAGTATTATAAACTTTTTTATATATAACTTGAGTACAGATTTATATATGAGGGTTTGTAACTAGAGATGCCATGAGCCGTGAATGGAGGGTTGTTCATACGGTGAGTGAATGTGATCGTCTGATCGACCCGGCGTAGTGCAAGTCAAGGTAGTGAAGGTTTCACTATTTTTTTAACCTTGTCAATTTACTCGTCATCCTGTAACGGGTTCATCGATCGATTGCGAAGGTCATTCTTCTTCACCATTTCTTGTCATCAATTCATTTGATTATCGACCATTAACGATTAAGTTCATCGATTCTATATAATTTAAGTTTATTGATTCATAGAGGCCGTCAAATGATCGTGTTAATCGATTTGTATAGTTCATCTTCTTTTTGGTCATTGCGTAGCTAGTTGAGGTGAATTTCCCTTTTTGCTTCCATCATTCTTTTTACTTTTCATCCTTCACTTTTCCTCATTTATCATTTCTACCCCTTTTTCTTTTTTTTTCTTTTTAGTTTTGTTTCTCTTAAAAATAGATTTAGTTTTTATTTTTTTCTTATTTTAAGAAGAGATTTAATTTCTATTGCAAATAGAATTGTAAAACGATATTAAGGGGTTGTTTGTTAAAACAGAATGATTAAGCACTGAATGATTAGGTGGTCTGAATAATTCAAAGGCTCTGATTGAATCTGTCTCTGAATGTAACATGTTGTTTGATAAAGGTTCTGAATGAACAATCTGAATGATGGAAATTGTCATTTTAACCTTAATAGTGATATATTATATTATAAGATATTATTGTTTAATAAGACAACGTGCAAAAGAAAGAGCATTGGAGTAAAATACTTGATGCTTAATGATTCAGAATGCACTTTAAGGTAGAATGATTCAGCAGCATTATGCTGAATCATTCAGCACAGTCTTCATTTAGAGGCAGCAATCAAACACGCTGAATGTTGAACGATTCAGCATTTAGCGCTGAATGATTTCATTAAACAGCAAACAAACAGGCCCTAATGCATCTAAATCTTATGGAGCTTTTTTTTGTCATAATTTTAATATATATGTGACAAAAACAGAAGTTATTTAAATATTTGCATGATGTTAGTGAAATTATTTATGTATATTCATGATCGGGTAAATATTGAAAAATAGTAGTCCATAACTTTGTTATAATATACATTTGAGAACTACTTTAATTTTTTTGGCATGAAAAGATCCCACATAAAGATTTTTCGTGGATATTAGGTGTGTATTGACTATTTTTTGTTGTAACCCTATTGTATATTTGTCCTCCAAATAATTAGCATATAATATTCGTGGTGGAGCACGGATAAGTTACACTCGTTTATATATATAATTTATAAAAAGATTATATAAAAATATTGTAAAAAATAAATAAATTAGGGTAATTAAACAAATAATAAATTAATTTCCATTAATAGTTTCACTAACAAAAATATGATGCAACAAAATAATATATGAAAATAAGTTAAAATCTACTCATCGTATTGAGATAAGCAAATTGCAAACAAAGTTCTTACATAAGTTGATTTCAAAAAAGCCATCACCTCTTAAATCAAACTAGCATTATACTCGCGCAATGTTGCAGCGGTAAATAGATTTTGATTTATAATATGTCGCTTTCAAGAATGTAATGATATGTTATTCGCGCGATTCAATGTCACGGAAAAGTTTTCTACAGCAACATATCCGGTTTTTTTCAAATTTTCTTTTATTTACATTTAACTATTTTATTAATTTTAGAAATAAATTCTAAAAGACAATAAAATAAGAAAAAAGATTTATATTGATGAAATAAAGAGAAGAGTTAATAAGATTTTAAAAATTATGTTGATATGGGTGAATAATTGTGTTAGTATGAGAGAATATATTTTGAATAAAAAGTTAAAGTAAACTAGGAGAGAATAAAATAGTTAAAGATTGAGTGGATGATATTAATTTAGATTAAATAAAGGGTCAAGATTATATATTGATTGAATTTTAAGAAGTCTTAAAATTTAAGAGGAGAGAGAATGTTAAATGCTTTATATAGTAGTATAAATATAAATAACGGTTTAGTTAGTACCAGAACAACCTAGTTGAACTTGCACAGTGGTTAAACGTCCATTCTCGAAAGCGACATATTGTAAACCAAAAACTATATGCCGTCGCAGTATTGCGCGGGTATAATGCTAGTTACCTTTAATATCCTTGGAATGCCACTAATTTAATGATCCGAACTCAAAAACATGGACGAATAGTGTTTTAGAGATCACATTACGCTTTCTAAAGCTTATAAATTATTATAAACTAAAAAAAGGTAAGGTTTTCTCGAAATAGTTCTCACCTCGAGTATATCATGTATCTTATTTGTTGTCCCATTTTGGGGGTTGGTAATTAAGTTTAGTTCACTAAAATGTATCAAAGTTGACATATTTTGCTATTGTATGTATTGGACTTAAAAATTTTCTATTTTGTGTATCGAACTTTTAATTTGTCATTATTGTGTGTATTAAACTTTCTATTCTATGTACTAAACTTATAAGTTTTTTTACCTTTTTATGTAACCAAAATACATACAATAGCAACAAATTAAAAGTTTGATACACACAAGACAAACTTTTAAAGTTCGATATGTACAATAACAAAACATGACAACTTGAATACATTTTAGTGAACTAAACCCTTAACTTTAATACTAAAGTTGAATATCAATATAATGAGCTTAGTTGACTTCAAAGTTCAAAATTTTAACTGTGGTGGTTTATGTAGGTTAAATTTGGTTGGATATTTTAATTAAGTTTTGAGATGTTAGGAGTTCATAAGCATTAGCATTTGACCTTGTTGACTCAGTAAAATATTGGGAACATTGGAACCATGGATAGATCAAGGGAACTTGCATGTTGGTGATATGGTGAAATTTAAGCTCTTTAGGTCTTGTGTTTGCATTGTTGTTCATCTTGGAAGCTTTTAATCTTGTGACCAACCTTCAAGTACTTTTTTTATGCCTTTTACTTGTAATCGGTAGCTAATGTTAGTAGATTATCATGTTGCTTTGATTTAGGATGTGTTTGACGAAACTAATTGGAGCTAAGAATGAGGCTGGAGCTTATGGATTCTACAATCTACTTTAAAGTCAATCTATCTTTGGGATTACAAGGGATTCTATTTTTTATAATTCTTTCAAAATTTTGACACAAGAACGAAACTTATAGCTTGAGATTATAAAAATCAGAATCTCAAACCTCTGTAATTCTCATAATTCCTGTGTTCGAGTTAATTTGAGTAATGGGTCAAGGCACCAATTTCTTGTTATATTCTCTTTTGGTTCCAATTGGGTTGTTAAAAGGATGTGGTATGAGTCCCTATAGGGCTAAATAAGGTTCCATTGGTTTGCAATTGGGTTATAAGTTGAAAAGGTTAAGTTTAGTAGGGTCGTTAGTGTGTAAAATATAGCCTATAAAATAATGTAAGAATGATTTAAGTTCTATCATACACTACTAGCAAGTATGATTGGATCACGTATAGCATATCACATGTAAGTCAGAGTCATTGCATTTTTTAAAAATAAATGTTACATAAACTGAAAAAAAAAAGAAAAAAATTGAAAATTTTACCGGTTCAACAGGTTATCAACATATCACATTGCATTAACCGAAAGAAAATGCATTATTAATGGCATGATTACAAAAAGAAAGGAAGAGTTGCATAAATTCGAAAAATGTGGAAAGATAGTCGCACTATTATGGAATTTTTCCTTGAATATACATAATAGCTTCATGCGATGTAACAAATAGAGAGAACGTAAAGTGTATTATACAATGTTTTAAGACCTGGATGGTTGAACTGGTTGACCTGGGAGCCGGTGCCTAGAGCGGGTCAACATGTAGCGTTTTTTTGGCAATTTCCTGCTCAGAGTGACCCATCCGGGTTAACGGTTGAACCAGTCGACCCGGTATAAATCAACCCGGTTTGATATTATAAAAAAACTTTTAAGTTAACCCTAAACTCTCTATCGTCTATCTCAGTAGCCTCCATCGCCGTTTTTTCCTCTTCGACGGAGTTCTTTTTGATGCGTACAGTACTCAAATGTCTTAAAATCTTTAATTTGGTTTGATTGTGAGTCTATGACAATTGTTGTTTGATGTTTGAATTTCTTGTTTTTGTATTGTATGTTGAACTTAATTATTATGTTTGGATCGATGAAATTGTAAGTTTATGCTTTTTTTGTTATTGTAGCCAATTTTTTTTTTTTTTTTGCAGTTTATATATATATGGGCAAAATGCACGAAAACACAACAAACTATGCCAATATTGTCATTGTATACAACCAACTTTATTTTGTATAGAAAAATACACATAACTTTGTAAAATGGTTCATTGTATGCAATCAACCTGTAATACCAGGTTGCCAACCGGTTTTTACCCCCTTTTTCATTTTTTTTGTTTTTTAATTATTTCAGTTTAAAAACTAATGCAGATAATATGCATTTCCAGATATATTTCATCTTTGGTATAATTTAAGAAAACTCAAAGCAATGTTCCATATCTGGCCTTACCCTAAAGGCATCAGATTTACATTTGAAGCTTCTAATTTCGTGTTCATCTGCAACCGATTAGGTTTTCTATTTAGGTTTTAAAACTTTGATTGATTCATGTGTTTCCGATTGTGTTGTGATTGGTTCTTGTAAATGATGCGACTTTGCTTCGTGTTACATTTTGCAGATCTTGTTTTGTTAAGTAGGGATCCTATTGACATTTAGGGTTTCAAACCCAGGTCGATTCAAGGTGGAGTTGTGATGTATGGAGGTTGTGTTCATCGACGATTCAGGGGTGTGTTTAGGGCTTCAAATTGATTCTGATTTAGGGCTTGTTCATCGTTTAGGGTAATTCATCGTTTAGGGTAAATCATACGAGTTGCCGATATTAACATCCAGAAATGCAGTTCTTCGGAGGTTCTGAGATCAGTCCATCCTCGCCGGTGCCGACGACGTCGGGCAACAATGCGTATATGATGTACGTATTCAACAGGTTTGTGTTTTCAATTTTCTTCTTTAAATCAATTATCCCCGGTACGATTTAGGGCATTATATTGGAGAATTTGGTAACGTATTAGAATGGCTAACTGATATCAAGCCTCGAGATTTCTATTATTTCTTTACGGTGACTTATGCGATCATGGACTTGATTTCCTCGAATTGTTGCCCTGTCGCTAGCGGTTTTACCCGATCCGAAGCACACACTTCGTATCTGTGTGGCTTTGCCATAAATCATTTCCAGATTTCCAGATTTACATTTTAGAAATCATTTGTATATTCTTTTTTGCAGATTGTAGTTTCATTTTGTTCTTGATAGCTTTAAATTTTGGTCTGTTCTTGCAAGAATGATAAAGATAACCTCAAGATATCAAGAACATCCCAAGAAACAACAACATGAAAATATAAAAAAATAAAAAATAAAAAAATATAACCTGAAACCGGTTGTCTAGGTAAGAGATTGTATACAATGAATCAAAATTGTAAATTAGTTGTATTTTTAGGTACAAAATAAAGTTGGTTATATATAATGACAATATTGCCATAGTTAGTTGTATTTTCATGCATTTTGCCCTATATATACACACACACACACACATATATATATATATATATATGTATATAAGAAAATAAAAAATCTAGAAACCAGGTTGACCCGTGAGGAGACCGGGTCAACTGAAAAACTGGTTTTTAAAACATTGGTTTTATATGAATAAATGACTATTGCTTTCTTTGTGGAAACATATACAAATGTATTATGAAATTTCTTTCTTATAGTTTCATAAATATATATGATAACAAAATAATGTATCAGTATCTTAATGAACAATTAGATACTCAATTGATCAACTTTTTATGTGAAAACATCGAAGAAAAATGTTGGATTTGTAATTTTTAATAATATAAAGATAACATGGGTACATATTAAAATGAAACATTTTATAGACGAGAAAAATCTTTGTTTCTCCGTGATGATTATCCCAATACCTGATGGGGATACGAACGGGGATGGATTTTTATTCCCCGATGATGACGGGGACAAGGACGGGTATGAAAATTAGGGATCGGAAATAGTGCAGAATCACATCTCCAATATTTATGACCTCATTGTCATCTCTAAAAGCGAAGAGTGTTTCTTTGAAACCTTACTATATAACACACACTAAATTATTACCAAAGAGTTTTTGACCCAGTGGTATCAAGAAGCGTTAAAGTGTTCCTCCCTCTATGAGATTGAGGGTTCAAGTCTCATTGTGGACATAGATTTAGATTAGGTGGGTGTGTATTTTCTTAAAAAACACACAAAATTACTCAATGATAATGAAATTGGTTATGCATTTTCAAGTGACATATCCATGCATACGTTGTTATGATTTCCAATGACACCTCTATAGTTACCACTACGTTATGTAAAAGGTTAGGGCTATGATGTTTGTGAATGTATTGACTAATGAAGTGACGTGTGTGCTCGTGTATATGTGTGCGTGAGAGAGAAGGGGGGATGACGTGCTAATAACAACTCCCGTCGTAAATTACTTACAAACATAGTGACAAGTCTAGAATTTTAAAATCACTGGAGTGTTTTTAAGACCTTTTTAAGTAATGTACTTTTTAAAACAATTATCAAAACTAATGTAATTCTCTCCAAGTTTTCAAGAGTATCGTTTTCAGATTTTCGAATCTTGAATTTGAAAGAGAATTCGGGATATTAGATCCTAAATTTGCCACTTGTCAACTACCTAAGATCACAGCTCTATATTAGATCCTAAATTATGCATTTTCAAGTGACATATCCATGCATACGTTGTTATGATTTCCAATGACACCTCTATAGTTACTACTACGTTATGTAAAAGGTTTTTTTGGATACCGAACTTGCCAGATGTCACCTCCCCACATATCACCTCCCTACACTTCTATTATACCCTAAAATACCTTCCAACTCCTCAAAACTAAGTCCCGAATTCTTCAATATATACAACAAGAAATAAGTTATTAAGTGTAGGGAGGTGACATGTAGCATTATCTTTATCTTACTGAACAACTAGATACTCGATTGATGAACTGTTTATGTGAAAACGTTGAATGAAAATGTTGGATTTGTAATTTCTAATTCTATTTAAAGATAACATACGTACATATTAAAATGAAACATTTTTATAGACACGAAAAATCCTTGATTCTCCATGATAATCTCCGAAATCCCCAAAATCCGATGGGGATACAAATGGGATGGAATTTTATTCCCCAACAATGATGGGGACGAGGACGGGGATGAAGAGTAGGAATCAGAAATAGTGCGGAATGAGATCTCTGGTATCCCCAATCTCATTGCCATCTCTAAAAACAAAGAGTGTTTCTTTTAAACCTTACCATATAACACACTAGATTACTAAATGATAATGAAATTGGTTGTGCATTTTTAAGTAACATATCCATATATGATGTTATCATTTCCAATAGCCCTTCCATAGTTACCACTACAATATGAAAAACTTCCATAGTTACCATCACTACAATATGTAAAAGATTTGGATCATTGCGCCTCCTCTATGGAGTAGACCATATGATGTCTGTGAGTGTATTGACCGATAATATGACATGTTTGTTAGAGAGGGGTGAGATGCAATCAACAACCCCCGTCCTAAATAACTTGTGAACCTAGCGACGAGTATAAAATTTACAAATCAGCAGTGTCCTTAACACATTTTAATACAGTTGATGTGAAAATTCAACAAGTGAGAAAACAGATCATGGCATTGGTAATATTTTATAACACAAGTTTATGGTTACATCAAACATGTATACAATAATAGTATTTAAACAAGATTCAATCAAAACAAAATAAGCAAATCAATGAAACAAGTATCAAAATTTAATCACAAAGGGTTGAGATGAACTTGAACAACAACATGAATCAGAAAGTGGCACCCCTTTTGGACTGCAACCACATAAATTACAGCTGCAAGCTTCTACAAAATTTCAATCGAATGGAGCCAAACAAAGCATCGCATCGAAAACAATAAAGTTACTTGCCTGAGGCTCCCAGGGGTGATACAAGCTTCAAGGTGGAAATTGACTTCCTTTTTAGGTTTGGTTAGTGGTTTGTGTAGTAGAAATCGCATTTATTGGACATCTAGACACATATGTGCAGTGTTTGCATTTCCAGCGCTCATTCTCGACAACATAACCCGCATCTCGTTCACCCTTCCAGAGTTCAAGGCTAGACCTGATTTGATCTTTAACCCAATCAAAATCGTATACGTATTCGTTCTCGCCTATCAAAGATTGATCTTTCTGGTACTCATATCTGTCTCAAGGATAAAACAAATTTATAAACTAAACATATGATTTTAATGTGTTTTAACATAAGCTAGAAGTAGCTATGAAAATAAGATGCAGACCCATAAAAACGAATTAACGATCAAAGATGTTCCACCGACTTACCTTAACAGAAGCTGGTCTTGAGTTTTGGGCAGCATGGAACAAACATAATTGTATTTTCCTAACACGTCGTTAAGTGTCTGCAAACACTTGTTTAAGGTTGTGTTTTAAGAAATATTGAACTGTTACATATAATTAGAAGAAAGTATACTTACCTGTGCAGGTGCACCTGTTTGAATAGCAAAGTCTTGAATTTCTTTAGATAAAACGTAATCGGGGTTTAAAGAAAACAATTTTAAAAAAAGTTGGGATGGAAATTGATGAACAAGTAGGTCGTCCCAAAAGTATTTGTAGCACATCAACTGAAGCTTTGCGTTTCTCTGTTGAGGCTCGGAAGGAAGATTGTTTTGCGAACGGGTTTTGGTTTCAATCAACATTGGAACACAATTACCTTCTATTATTCGGATTTCATCAATAATCCCAACCACGCATACACCTTCTGCAAACCCTATCCTGTTGATGCAAGCAATATGAAGAAAAAAGAGAGAAGATTAAGGTTTGTTTGCTGCTTAATGGAACCATTTAGCGCTGAATGCTGAATCGTTCAACATTCAGCGTGTTTGATTGTTGCCTCTGAATGAAGACTGTGCTAAATGAAACAGAAGAACGCTGCTTAATCATTCTACCTTAAAGTACATTCTGAATCATTAAGCACCAAGTATTTTACCCTAATACTCCTTTCACACGTGCCCAGTGTTGTAAAAATCGGCCTAGGCGGCCGATTAATCGGTGCCTAGGCGGTACTCGGCGGTCTACCGACCTACAAATCACTTGATCGGTCAGGTCAAAAATTGGTCTTGGGCGGTCCTAGGCAGTCCTGGGCGGTCCTTGGCAGCCTTAGGCGGTCAACGAAAGGGTTTGACTTATTTTTTTTATTTTTTTAAAGTGAAATCAGCTTAGGGTTTTAAAGGAACGGGACCTATGGTTTTATTTTTTTGAGTTTATTAAACTAATTATGAACTTATGGTTTTTATTTTTCAAGTTTATTATAATTTTTGATGGTTATTGACTTATTTTGTTAGGATATTGCTAATATTTATTTTTTTAAGATAAGTTTCTTTATAATTTAAGCTCCCCGCCTAGAAACCGATTAATCACCGCCTAGGCCGATTAATTGCTTGAAGGTAGTCGACCGACTGTATACCGCCGAGCGATTTTTACAACCTTGCACGTGCCTTCTTAAACAATCATATCTTATCTTATCTTATAATATAATATATATCACTATTAAGGTTAAAATGATAATTTGCATCATTTAGATTGTTCGTTCAGAACCTTTATCAAACAGCATGTCACATTCAGAGGCAAATTCATTTAGAGCCTTTGAATTATTTAGAACACCGAATCATTTAGTGTTTAATCATTCTTTTTTAACAAACAGCCCCTAAGATACAAATGGAATCTTATTTGATCAAAGTTAATCCCACATGATTTGTAGCGATGACAAATAGTAAATAAGTAAAACTTAGCCTTCAAGAAGACTATAAAATCGTAAATAATATAAAATAAAAGTTAAGAAAACGAAATTAAGGAGTTAACGTAGGCTTACAGTGGCAGCTCGCGTGTTAATCCATCGAGAAGTAATTGATTAATACCGTGTATGAAATTCATCATTTTCAAAGCCCAGCGTTCTTCAGCTGATCTTATGACAACTTCCACTCGTGTAATTACCTGTTGGCACAAGATGATTAACAAAACACTACAAACTCGGGAACACCATTGGCAAATCCAAGATTTCCATCGTGGGTAATGCATCAAAAAACAAATCACTACGAACTTTTTAGCCATACATAACTTGGTTGTTTTTACCATTGACAGGGGATGATTCAAATAATTTTTTGTAAATTTTTGTTTAAATACCTCTTCTTCAAGTAAGGTATGACGAGCACTGCCTGCTTTCATAGCTTTACTAGCTTTTGGCTTTCCACAAACAAGAAAGAACTCCGATTGCTTTTCACACCATTCCTATCGTCGAAAAAGAAACACAACCTATCATATATCCAAGATTAATAACTACAATTATTAAACTCATTTTACTCTAAAATCCAAGACAAAGCAGAATCATTTCTCAATAGATATCTCATGAAAACTACAATTATCCACTTTTTACAACCTTCAAAGGTAAAAAGCTTCGTAATTTCATTATCATCCTCGCATCTATCTACATGATTATTAAACTCATACACTTAAAGACTTAAAAGTTCGTGGTGTGAAGTCGAACATTCTATTTGTCGGGTACAGAGTATCCATTCCACACTTGAAACCTTAACAACAGTCATAAATCTTAATGCTTTCAGCCTGAACATACACTTTTTTTATCAGTTAGGATCAAACAATGATATCAAGAAGCTTATAATCTTACTAACAAGTTTATATTGTTTACATAACCTATGATCTTGTTACCATTTAGGATGAAATAATCATAGTTTTGAATCTTTTCTTTTAAAAGGGGATACTTTAGCAGGTTCATGGAGTCCAGCTATGATCTGATGCGCACGGCCAAACTGTTCTTGTAGCCGTTTGTTATACTCAACTCGACCGTATGCACAAGTAATTACAGGCTATACACATCCAGATACTATCATTCTCTTCTGCACCACATTTTATGCAGGTAATTATCAAATTCTGAGTAACTAATAACACGTACATGGTCAATTTCAATTTTCAAACACCCCCAAAACTGATTAACTTCAAGCAACTGCAATTTTAAGGCGGTTCATAAGAAGAGAAGGCAAAAACCTAATTGACGAAAAAGAGGGTAATAGTTAATAATACCGTAGAGGTAATATCAGTGACGAACAACCCAGTTTTCCTCCTAAATCGATGCAACAAAGATTCAGTGACTTTTTTCTTCTTTTGGGTGCTTTTAATTCCAACTCCATCTTCGATATCGTAAGACGATGAATTATTCCGCTTGGAAAGCAGATTAATGGCGGAAGAATCGCGACGGAAAGTGGGGATTGATCGGCGTGCCAAAGCCAAAGAGAAGGCGGCTTCGATGAGTGACATTTCTTCGTCGCTGATAATTTCAGTTGGGATTTCAGAAGATGAGATTTCTTCGTCACCGCCTACTTCGATTACCATTTTCGTTGTTGGATTTGAATTGGAAGGTCGGATGACAATTCTTGGGTCATTTCTTCATAACTTCTTAAACACGAGAAATGATAGAGTTAACATTTATTTGATTTAAAAAAGGGGTAACTCTATTATGTTGTATCACTAGATAAGTGACCATGTCTTACACGATGATAAATAGATGATGTAACGTTTTAATTTATAAAACTAAAATTTATATAATAATACAATTGAAGTCTTTACATATATTTAAAAGTGGAAGCACAAGTTGTTAAAATCGTGTTTGATCAAAAGATATTTACACATGTATTACTAAAAAATTGTAGGTTACAGAAAAGAGACGTTAAAGTTTACAAAAGTATTATAAAAATTGGTGGTTAAACAGGAGTCTTGCCTTTGCCTTTACTAAGACCTGTAAAAACATAAAAAAGAGTATATGATAAGCTTCAAGAGCTTAGTGAATATGCTAAACTGTAAATCATATAAACATATGTATAAAATCACATAAAGATATCACACATATATCAGATAAGTCTATGTTAGCCTCTGGTACTAGTCCTTGGGTAGCAAATCATAAACCACAGTATTGTACTATATCTGAGCCCTACTGCACAAAGTAGTATGCTAGGCAACACATATGATTAATACATGTATAAAATTTCTGTATGATAACACACATGGTGCGCATATGAAGAATACTTTAGTAAACTTACCTTGTAATCAATTTAAGCGATAAACAACTAATAGATTTCACATAGGAATCCAATCATCTTCATATACAATTAAAATAACTGAGTACTACAAACTACACATTCTAACCTGAAACAAGGCCTACACGAGCCATGTAGGGGACCTACACGGGCACATCAGGCTACATGACCTATTTTTGACCTAGGTTACTACACGGGCCGTGTTGGTCTACCCGACCAAGCAATACGGCCTACCCAACTCTACACGGGTCATGTTTTGCACAGACACAGCAGACTGTATTCCGAACGATTGTTGTTCTTGACCAAAACCAAATCATTCTAAAACACTTAGGGATGTTTTCCTACATCGCATACAACATATAACATTGATTTTAAACTACTTGAACCAAAAATTAACATGTTGGAGCTATTTCATCCATATGAACTCTTGAAAGGAATTGATTAACACTTGATTTTAAATGTGTTTATGAGTCCCTTTTGTGCTCCAATATGACCGGCTCTTAAGTTCTAGAGTTTGTGAGTGATTTTGTGACTAAATTTTAAATTTAGTTCATATATATATTTAGCACTTTGGGCAATTGGTAGAATTTTCACCTATACTTTTTAACTTTTATTTTTTACAGTTTTAGTCACTCAAATAATATAAACATCTCTTAATCTCACTCATGCACTTATAATTTGTATAACATTTATTTATTTATTTTTAATTAGGGAACTTCGAACTTTTGGTGTTACACAAAAAGAAGAAATAGTGCATTTATTATAGTTGAAATCAAAACAAATTTGTTCTTTTTTGTAAACAATATTCATAGTCTTTGAAGTCGGGATACCATCATTGTCATGGATAAGTACTTTCTATCATTTTTTACTTTGACACGAGAAACAACAACATACAATCGTCCATGAGAAAAAGCCGTCTTCTAAGGGTTACCTACGGTAAATAATGATCGTCTTTTGCTTTTATTGATGGTCATTGCAAAATAGACCAAAAGGGGAATTGTCATCTTTGGAACTTCAACAAAATCCTTGGATCGAAAGGAGTTAGCTTTATTTTGGGAATGTAAGTTACAAAACCAAGTTATTCCCCGAAGTAATTTTAACGTCAATAACGTGATGTCCAAATCTAACAATTTGTAACCTTGTGTAAGTGCATACACCTTTAGAGTGGATTTTTTACTACACAAACAGTATCCGAATTATAATAATCTTTGTCAAGGTTAAAGGTGGATGTTTTTACTACGAAAGCAAATTGCGTGTTCAGGAAATGGGGAAAAAGTTTTTATATAGTCGATATATTTGATTGAAAACTAAAATTACAATAAATAATATGTACAATTGATTATTACCTTTTCAACTCCTTCTCAAAAAGAGTCAAGGTCCTAGAAGCGGTATTATCTTGAACTTTGATGTAAACCATCATTCTGATAAGAAAAGAAATAAAGAACATGAGCAATTTTTGTATACTATTCTAACAACCCCTGTTTAGAACCGTTTTTTCCTTTTTTAAATACTATTTAGGTTGCAAACTTATTCAAACATACTCTATGAGTCATACGACTCAACAAGTTATTCAAATAAATCAAAACATAGTGGAAGTCTTAATTAACATAATTAAGCATCTTATGAAAAACATGGTTCTTTATCCGAAATACTAAGTCTTGGAAACTAGAACTGTCAACCATGAGCTAGAGCCTTTCTTTTATCAATTCTAGACGGACCGGCAATAACCGCAAAAAGTTAAATATTCCATTGTAAGCAATGCTTAGTGAATTATACCATGCTTACACATATTATATGGCATGTGTACATATCTACTATACTAATCTCATAAAATACATATTTAAACATAATTGCATATAATCGCAACACATATTTATATACATATGGCTTTCATCTATATATGTGCCCCGAAACTCAGTCGCAACCATGCTAGGACCCTAGATGTAATATCCGAAGTTTTGAAAAATATATATAAATACTTATCTGTGTATTAAGTGTTAAATTATTAGTACTTTTTTTATTATGATTTCAGTTGTCTTTAGTTACATAAAGTAGGAGTGTGTATTACAAATTGAATTATATGGTCAAAGTGTAAATAAAAGATTTAAAAAGGGCTAAAAATGAAAAAAAAAACAAGGTATGGCTACATATTTGACTCACTTAGGAGTCAAATATCTCATTTTGGGGGCTAAAGAAAAATCGAGAGAGAGAGGAAGGTTTGCAAGGGAAGATAAGAAATCAAAAAGAAATCTTGTTGCTTGTGGTGTTTGAGTCCAAATTGTGTGATTTTAATAGCTATCATTTAAGCTTTGGTTTAGACAAGAAAGAGCTAAACAAGTTTGGGTTGGTGAACACAAGTAAGTTCTAAGCTCTTATTGTGTTTGATCTTGGTGTTATATAAGTTATTTTGTAATCTGTTGATATATGTTGAAAATTTTAGTAAATGGGTCAATTTTGGGTGAAATTGTGAAGTTAGGGTTTGAATCATCAAAATAATGTTGAATAATGTTGTTAGAGTTGTTTTGTGGTGTATTTGGCCCTTTTGCATGTTGCAAAGAAGTATTTGTTGAGTTGGAAATAGACTGGTAAAACTGCAGTGAAAAAGCAAGCTTGATGCTGCTATTCACTATTGGGTTTTCGTGGTCTAAAGTCACAGCGGAAGCAAAACTAGTAGAAAAAGAGTTTCAAACATTGACCACGAATGTGCCCACTATATGGACCAAAACTCTAAACATGGTTAAGCAACAAAGGAAAAGAACAAAGAAGAAGAGTTATACCCTTGAAGCTCTTTGTACAAATCCGGTTGGAGTTAGGAAGATGTATACACTAACTTGTGTATCTCTAGTGAAGTCCACACCAAGTTGTAATTGCCTCCCACTTGCTAGAGTGTTAGATATGCCAATCTAAACACCACCAAAATGATCAACACAAGAATACCAAAGCCTTAGTACTTCTAGTGTGTATATGAGAGAATTGTGTGCAATGTATATATTTGTGAATCAAGTTCAAGAAGCATAACACTAACACTTCTTGTGGCTTATATAGAGCTCAAATTTGAACTCAAAAATCGTCTATCATCATGTCACAATTAGTTACTAGAGTTATGGCCATAAACACCACAATAATTAGCCTTGAAAGCTGATTAAAGAAGCTGTTACTGCACAAGGCACGGCCGTGCCTCACAAGGCACGGGCGTGCCAGCCCAAAAGGCCACGCCCAAGTCACGCCTGACTTGGGCTCGTGCCTGTCCATTAAGCTCAGGGCACGAGCGTGCCTCCAAGAGGCACGGGCGTACCTAGCCACATGCCACGCCCGACTTGGGCTCGTGCCTGCTCGTAGGGCACGACCGTACCTCATAGAGGCATGGGCGTGCCTCGGCCCACCGGAACAAGTTTCTTGTTTTCTCTCTCATTCGATCATCCATGATGCTGGAATCGATACTTGGCGTGTGACCCAATAGGCCCTTGCTTCATTAGCCATGATACCAATTCGTGTGTGTGTGTGTGTCAGTGGGCATAATCCAACATTCACGTAGTTTACGGCGCGATGAAGGTAGGCCGTGGCGCAACGCAACTGGCCTGAGATATGTTTTTTCCAGAGAATTTCTTCCGGCGCGAAAAGCTAGGGCTCGCAACGCGAAGAGCTCTGATGACTCTAGAAACCATGTTTTGACCCTCTTGGACCCTCTAATTGATTAGGGATTGATTCTATTCATTATAGGAGGTTAAAATAGAGTCTTTTAAGACACAAATGAGTGTTTAAGCATAGAATTACACCTATACTCTTTAAGAAGTCTTGAAATGGTTAACTTATTTAAGTTGGTCTTATATATTGTGACTATAGGACTATTGATCAAGTGATTAAGCATTCGTTTTGTTAAAAAAGTGATCTTCATCACTTCATCAGGTGAGTTGTACCCTGCGGATACCTTTTGGTTTTATAAATCACTAAGTCATCATGCTTGATCTCTTATTATGTAATATACCAATTTATGGCATCAATGTGTTTTGATGTAATTGATTACCGTGTTAATGATGATGTGATATGCTTTTGCACATACCTTGTAAGCTATGAGTATATGATATGATATGTGATGTTTCTTGCAAGTTAAGAGTTATATGTATATTTAATGCAATTGTAGCATGAATTTTAATGCAAAAATAAATAGAATACATCTACTTATAAGATGTATTCTTTCTCGTCCATTAGTATCATATCAATGCTTACATGACTTGACATATTACCATTGTAGTAATACAATTTCCAAAGCAATATAATATGAACTTTGATAACCCAGTTCTTAATTTCACCATCCATTTTAGCAATCTGTCATGATGAGTATGATGAAGATAATTTCATATGAAAGTAAATTCAAGTGAATAAAAACTAGAAAGTACACTTCCAATAATATATATATACATTTATATATGTATATATAGGGTAAATTTTAGTACAAAACTAATATTTACTATTACCGAATATGCAGTTTAGGTAAGTTGAATATGCAGTCTACTTAAATCGAATATGCAATTTAATCTAAACCATTGATCATTCAAATTTAAAGGCTGAGATTGATTCTATATCAATCCATGTTTTATATATAAACACACAAGCACGCACGCACGCACACACACACACACACATATATATATATATATAGGGAGAGTTCATGCGAGAAACTTCTATTTTGCAAGAAATGCGAGAAACATTTATAGCCACTAGTTTTTTTTGTTTAATATTTAAATTAAAAATGGTGTTTAGTTAATTTGATAAATTTTCTATTTAATTCATTAATAATTTAAATATGGTAAGTTCCTATAATCCCCTAAATCATTATCTCTGAAGTTATAAACAATTTTATTTTTTAATCGTTGCTCAGAGATGTTTCTTGACTTTAATTATATTTTTTAATCTCCTTCACACCTTCTTTCTTAAGTTCACCGTCATCACAATGTGTTCGCTGAGAAACAAAATGAAAATGATTATTCCACATTTAAAAAGGTCAAAAAAATCAAATCAAAATATGGTTATGAATGAATTGTTAAAAGATAAATAAAGAAAGATAAAAACAACTTAAACGTACGGAAAGCCAAGCCTTGTGTTCACTACTAAACAATATAAATCATCTATTTTTTAAGTATCAACACCGATGTGCACTAGTGAATACAAAAATATGACACTTATATAATACAAATATTTAATTGGAATGGTAAAAATTAGTGTTTACAAGTGTGAGATAATGAATGAGGTACATAAAAACCCAAAAAGATCAGTTTTGAAAATCTTTCTTTTAAAAAATAAACATAACAGGAAGTTTGCCTCAAAAAGACTTGCTTTGAAAAATTTTAATTATTTAATTGTGAAGAAAAAGCACATCCATGATCTTGTTGTTACTAGTCCTCGGTCAAAGGGGTGAACCGGATTCTTCTTGCTCTTCACGATTAACGTATAAAAAAGACTTCTTGAAGATGACGGTGGTCGCGGTGGTGATGCAATATGATGGGGGCTGTTGTGACAAATTTACCGGTGGTGGTAAAGAAAAGGGAGTACTCGATGGCATCTGCGGCTTTTGAGTCTATGGTTGTTGTCGGCAGTTTTGGTGCTTGGTGGTGCCGTGGTGGACCTATGGGCTGCTTAGCGGGACTGCTAACAGAGAAAGAGACACCATGGTGGTGTTCGGAAAGGTTGGACATAAGGGGGGAAGGGTGGTGGTGCTCGGCAATAATCAATCATAGAGAAATATTTAAGAGAGAAGAGAATAAGAAGGGGGTGGGAGGTCACGTAAAGAGAGAGGGTAGGGTAAATTAGTGTGGAATTAAATATGCTAATATTTTAGGGTTTAAAAAAATGTCATTTTTACCCTTTTTATTTAATATAAATACTGTAAGATTCAACTTAATTACAAAAATATCATATTCCATCTTAGCATTTGATTAAATCATCCGGTGGTTGAAAATGCTTCTCGCACTTCTTACAAAATCGACAATTCCTTCCAAAGGATTGGGAATTGAAATTTGATGAGCAAGGGAAGGTGTGAAGGAGATTAAAGTCAAGAAAGAAGGTCCGATCAAAGGAGATTAAAATTGACAAATCTGCCTATTTGATTAAGGTGTTGTTGCCTGTGTTCAAAGTCGAGAAAGAAGAGCCAATCGATAGGGCAGGGAGCTGTGTTTCATGCGTATATAGTTTTTGAAACTAAACGACTACATTTTGGGGGTTCTGGGTTTTGGGGGGTTCTACATCTAACATTGGGTACAAGACACCACACATTCCCTCCCCCCCACCGCCTTACACACACACACACACACACACACACACACATATATATATATATATATATACATGCAATGTATGTGAAATAATTCCTAATTTTAATGACATGAGATTGATAATTAATTTTGTTATTTAAATTAACGGTTATAATTGTCTAATAGATTTTATTAATGCTAGTCTTTTATTTATATTTAAAGAGGATTGCTTGTTTATGAAAATCTATCATTATCTATACACAACCGTGTTCGTGAGTCTATAAAATATAATGCATCTCTTCCATTGTTTAACTCTCATCTCCTCTAAGCTCGATTCCCACATCTCACACACACCCCATCTTCTTCATCTTTGGAGTTTGAAGACCCTTTTAGGCAAGACAAACTTTTCTCCTTTTCACCTACATACCTCCTGTTTAATAAGAGTAGAATTGATAATTGGTGGAGATAAGCCTTTGATCATAATATCTCCATATTATGAAATCTTATATATTTAGTCTTTATGGATATTGTAGTCAAAAGGATGAGCCTATGCTCTTCTTTTTTTACCTATGTAAATAGTAAGTAGTATTAGTAGGCTTGTATCTACCTAAATGGGATGAACATACTTATCTATACACCGAAAGATCTAATAACTGTTGCAACTATATAATAAAATGGTCATTTATACTTTAGTTATGTTACTCCAAAACATTTCTTCTTGAAAATTGTTGAGACCTTTGAAGGATCGAATTGTGTTTAGGAAAGTCTATTGCTTTCTCGTTCAAATCTAGTATTAGACCGATAACCATTCGACTAGATGTGGCTTCCTTTCATTTCTTGTTAAGAACCTTAGCTGTGAAATTCGATCAAAACGGGTTGGGTTGTTTTATGTTTGGTTTATGTTGGGTTGAATCAAGGCACCGAAAACTCTTTCTTCACCATCGTTTGGCCCCTTTAAGTTTATGGTTTAGTCCCTCTCTATGTGATGCTTAGCACATGTAGAGGCGAGTATGTCGTTTGTAAAACTTGAATACACATTAAAAAACCTGTATTAATTCAAGTTCAGTCCCAACATACATACATATATATATATGTGTGTATTTTATTTATATATATATATATATAAGTTAGTTCTAACACATGTATGATATTTATGAGTTGTTTGAGAATCTTGTTATATCAAGATTATTGAATAAGGTTATTCAATTTTATGCTGAAGTATGTTTGCTATGAATCAAATGATTGATAATAGATCAACAAGGATGAAAAGAAAGCACATAAGCCTAGAGTTTAATTTAATTAAGAAGTAAATTTGGGTAAACAAATTATAGATAAATAAAACGTATACCCCAAACTCGTATAGTGATCGAGTGAGTGTAATAAAACTATGGAATTGGGGAGCTAAGGCCCTCTTGTGAAGACAGAGGTCGAAGATTATGGTGACGTCTAGAAGACGGGAATCGCTTGAATGATGCTCGCTTGTTTAGACGACCAAGCGTTCTTTTTGTATAGATCGATTGGAAAAATGGCGATGCTCTTTCCTTGAACTTAAGAACCATGAAGAATATGACGCGATAAGCAACCAAAATGATGAATATCGCAAACAAATCCCACCATTTTGAGTGATTCAATGGTAATCGGTACATCTTTGTAATAACATCTTCTCCTGTCAATTTCGGGTCGCCTGGTGCTAAGCCATCGAACACTAACCCTATCATGTCATTCTTGTATGCCCCCTGTAGTGACCATGATCCATAGTTTATGTACGAAACCGGATACCGCCAAAAGGGCTTTGGAAGATCGGGTATTTGTCGAAAGAAACCCGATGTCATCATCATGATCCCCTGTTGCACATGTGCATTGTTAGTTCCATTGTGTGAATGTTGAAATGGTAAGTAATGCAGTCTTTGTATGAATTCTTACAATGAATCCAGCTCCTGTTACAATGCCCATCAAGAAATTGGGAACTAGAGATGCCACAACCATCATGCAACTTTCGACCACCGCGATGGACGCGAAGAGATTTAGACAATAGTAAACGTATCGAGAGAATCCGTGTCTAAACTTAACCATGTTCCATGTGATAGTTCCCGTAAGAAACGAGATCATGAGCATAAATGGCAAAGATGAAAGGAAGTTCGCTAATATGAACACTACAACCCCGTAGTACCCATTGAGTCTTTCTCGTGTAAATATCTGCGAAATGACGATAATTATATTATTCTTTAATGGGTCAAACGAGTAAAATACAAGTGTCAACATAAATAACTTGTTAGTGTTTCTTGTGTAAATATATGTAAAGGACATCAGTTTTATTTTTCTTTAAAGGGTCAAATGAGTAAAATGAAAGAAATGTACCTTCATATCTTCGATGAAAGATGGGAAGCTTCCAATTGACATAAAAACCATGAACCCGGTTATAAAACCACTACAAGCACCTCGTGCTAGAATCGCGGTGTACCCTGTACCAACGTCGTAAAAGATTGTACCAACGCATAATGATACGATCGAGTAAATAATTAATCGCAGCCAGTAGTATCCAATGTCTCGAGACATGTTTATGAATGATCTTCGTGTTAATGTTGTGAGTTGCTTCCACCACCCTGCTCGGCTCGTTGTAAATGCACTTGTTTGAGGCCCGTTCTGTATCAACAAAAACTAGTTTTAAACTACAAAAACACGGGAAATCCATGGACCTTTAGTACTCAAGATGATATGCGTTTTGAAGAACTCACGAATGTGGATATTTGTTTCCTTTTCAATTCGGCTTTTTTGGCGTATTTCGACCATTTGTATTTCTCGGCTAGTGTCGCTTTGATCTCCGAGGTCGAAAAGTTCTTGTAAGCGTCTGATCCTTTTGGTTCTTCCTAAATAACAAATTAGTATCATGATTCAGACCTTAATTTTTCCTTAACAACTACTTGAAGATAACCTGTAACAAGATCTGACGATTAAGCATACATAATGTCTTTGTGATCCTTTCAAGGTGGCGGTTACGACATCGAAATCTGAATTGATACAACGTAGAAAATGGTCAGAGGGGTTCCTCTTCGTCGGACATGGGAACCCCGATTCAGCGAAGAACTGTCACACGAGTAATTTGACATGATCAAAGTGCCATATATAATCAAACGAGAAATGATGTATTTTGTAGTTGTTATACTTACAAACTCTTTAAACGTATGTCTTTTTTGTCTTTTAAAGTTTGTAACTACACATATAATAAGTAATCTTAGTTATTATCATTTATATGTAACAGTAACACATACCGTAATAGCGTCTTTTGCTTCTCCAAAGTAGACGGTTTCGCCTCCGGATAACAGAAAAAGATCATCAAACAATGCAAAAACTTCACTACTTGGTTGGTGAATCGAAGAAACAACAGCTCGACCATCACGAGCAACACTTTTGAGGGCTTGAACCACAAAAAATGCCGATGCACTATCGAGGCCACTCGTTGGTTCGTCTAAAAACAAGAGCCGAGGTCGTACAAGGATTTCAAGAGCGATACTTAATCGCTTCTTTTCTCCTCCACTTATGCCCCTCAAATGCCAATTTCCGATCAATCTATCGCTACAATCCTCCAAACCCATCTCCATCATCGTTCCTTCGATGATATCATTCACTTCTTCGCTGGTGAATGAAGTTGGAAGCCTTAAATACGCTGAGTAAGTGATCGTTTCTCGAACCGTTAGCGTTCCCATTAGTACATCTTCTTGAGTCACATAAGCCTGCCATTCTTTCACAATTTCATCAACTGGGAAAACTAGGCAACATGTTTAAAAGGATAGTTTTAATTGTCACAACTTTCTTAGTATACTTCTTAATATACCAAATGGGATTAAAAAACTTACATAAATATTAAAGCAACTTATGTACGCCAAAATATAGCACTACTACACAGGATCATGGCGACGGAAAAAATCCGTCGCTATGTAATGATAAAGACCTTTTGTGACGGATTTTCGACTCAGATGACGATTAGTTTAACTTAACTAAGTGAAAGACACCACCACCAACAATATTATCAAAAGCCTTCTAGACAGGGTACGAAATGTTAAGAAGTAGACAATTATATCTCTATCTACAGATAGAGAGACTGCATTCTGACAGATATGAAACTCGTATTGCGAGTTTCGATTACTTACAACAGCACCATAGCCTAATTTTTTCTTCTCGCCATTGAGAAGAATGTCTCCAGTCCTTACAACGTTCTTTGCTAATCTATCTGCAACAATGAAGTAAAAAAAACAAAAAATCTAAGAATAACATTTTATTTTTTAAATAACACGTTAGATCAAACGAAAAAAAAAATATCTTTTAAAAATTTATAAGATTACCCGCTAAGGAATCGAGGAGAGTGGATTTGCCGGAACCAGACGGGCCCATAATGGCCATAATCCTTCCTGGTTCGGCAAATCCATTTATCCCACGAAGCAATCTTTTCGTGTGCCCGTCACCGAAGTTGGGCAGCACCACGGTCAAATCTTGCCACACCAAATACGTGGCTCTTTCCCGCATACTTGTGCTCCCACCCAAACCCACTTCACCACCACCACCATTGTCATGATCCGCCGAGTCATCACGGTGGCGGTAATGGCTGCCGCCGGTGCTACTACCACCTTGTTCTATCTCCATAGATCATTCAATTAATGATTCAGCGTTGGAAAGGAGAGTTGAGATAGAAAAATAAAAGGATACAAATGAATCAACGTATAACCGACCACCTCTGAGTATGAATGACCAATTGGGTTTGCAAAGTCGGTGAATGGAGAGGTTGGGGGTGGCATTGCATTTAGTTTGTGGGTCCCACAAAAAAAAAATATTGTTGTCTGGTCCATGCATTAAGAACGATTGATTTTGATTTATTACTGTTTCGCTTTTTTTAAATGACTGTTGTAAGAAAGTTGTAAAAATCGAACCCGGACTGTTCGGTAAAATCGGGAACCGGTGTTTGAATCTGTTTTATAGAATCGGTTAAGTCGTCTAACTTTATATTGATATATGGGTTCAGGGTTCAGAGTTCAGAAGCAGTGAACAAGTTTGAGCATATATGTTTTCGTGTTTTTCTTTTAAATTTTTTAGGAGAGGGAGTACATGTCTTTTCACTCTAATACTTCTAATTGTTATATTAACGTCATATCAGTTTTTCTCTCTTAACATCTTCTATCTTTCTATTTTACTTAAACCTTTATAGTACTTATCTTTCTACGATATGCTACAATCCCACTAACTTTTTTTTATTTTTATTAATAAATATATACAAACAATTAAAATTAAAAATACTTTAGTAATTAAATAAAAAAACTACAATAATACATAAAATTAAAAATACTTTAGTAATTAAATAATTAAAACTACAATTTTACATAAATATGAAAATTACATGTACTAGATTAAAAAAATTACAACTACTATGATTAAAAAAAAGGGTTTAGTTCATCAAAATGTATTTAACTTGTCACGTTTTGCTATTGTGTGTATTGAACTTTAAAATTTTCTATTATATGTATTGAACATTTAATTTGTGGCTATTGTGTGTATCAAACTTTCTATTGTATGTACTAAACTTATATATTTTTTTTCCTTTTTTATGTATCCAAAATACATACAATAGCAACAAATTAAAAGTTTGATACGCACAATAAAAACTTTTAAAGTTTGATACACACAATAGCAAAACGTGACAAATTGGATACATTTTGGTGAACTAAACCCTAAAAAAATGCAACTACTAGTCTAAGCTGGGTATCTAGGTGTTTGAAATATGTTTCACGAGATCTGATCAAAGATTGATATGTGTTTTCCGGTTGCGTATTTCTTGTTGATTATTTAGATATACTTCTTAAGAAATTTCTCGGTCAGGTGAAAGATTGGATTCTTGAAAAGGACATATGGCATGACCTTCGTCTTTAATATTATATTGTGTAATATAATTACTAAAGCTCAACGAACTTTTAGTACACCGAACGCTTGTTCCACTTTTTTTTTTGTAGAAATTTATCTCTATTTAGTTTTGTGTGAGAGAATTATGTGAAGGAATCGTAAGATAGATTGTGTGTATATATATAAATTAAAAATAAAAAGATAAAAGAAAAAAATCATCAACGGTCGAATAACGGTAACTTTTTTTAAAAATTGAAAATTACCTCGTTGGGGTATAGGTCTCAACGGGGAAGAAATTCACGTGGCCAGCGGCTTGGAGGCGCTGTTCACCAGCGGGGCTGGTTAGATTATTGAAGCCATCCTGATAGCCGGGGTTGGTACTTCGTCCCCCGTAGGTTTTTTCTAATGATTGAATGTTAAAACTTAAAAGTGTTAGAATTGAATTTGTTGTATTGTTGGGAACTTTTTAAAGATATTTTTAGAGTTGTTTGGAATTGTTATTTGAAAAAAGATTATGCGTTTTTAATAATCAAAATCACATAATTTCATGTAAGAGAACGTGTTACTGAATAACAGTGTTTGTATTTGATTATGTTGTTTCATATCGTAATAATAAGATAATCAGTTTTTTGAGTGTTTAGCAACGTAGATTAATTAGTTTTTAAAGCGTAAAATTACAATAATCAAATAATCAGTTTGAAAAAGCAACTCAAAAGTAATTCTCATAACTATGTTTTGTAGTCTCCAAAACGCAAATAATTGATTTATGAAAACACAACCCCAGACACTTTAAACTAATTATCTACGTACGATTTCAAATCACAATAATCAGATAATTAAAGTTTAAACGCAATCTCAAACACCCTCATAGTATTCTCATCTTTCTACAGTTAATATTGAAAATAATTAAAAAAAACAATGGGTGTTGTGTGATTTGATTTGCTTTTTGGTTCTTTGCATCATATCTTTTTATTTTGTAATAGATGTTGATTTGTACATAATTTTTTATAATACACAATAAAAAGTAATTATTTAAACTATTATACTTTTGAATTTGAGAATGAGAATAAAAGATATTGAGTTGGTAAGAACATAAAAGTCCTAATTCTTGTGTACTTCAAAAATTTGTTGTGCACAAATCATTATCCATTTTATAATTCTATTCATCATTTCACTCACAAGATTAATACAAGTGTCTAAATTAAGAGATAAAATAAAGAAAGAAAATTAATAATATCTATATGTCATTATCATTATATAATAATAGGAGGATAAAATATGAAGATTTAACAGGAGTAAATATAACTAGTATAATACCCGTGTGGTGGGCGGGTAAATTTCAAACTTTTATACGTAACATGATACTACTTCTTTGCCATATGTCGCCATTTTTTATTCTTAAAATTCATAAATGTTGTGTATGGTAAAAATTTGTTATGTATAAATCATTACCCATTTTATAATTATATTCATTATTCTACTCATAAGATTAATACAAGTGTTTAAATTAAAAGGTAAAAAACTGAAAGTTTTCTCGGCTGCACTTTTTACTCTTTTTTGGACGGTTTGGAGTTTGATCGAGGAACGAGATCATCTTTTCCTCAAAAATAATAGGAGACTCAAGTATTATGATATTTATTGAGAGCAATTCACTGTTGTGGATAAATTCAAGAAGCCAGGTGAAGAAAAAGATTAGATGGGTTAATTGGTGTACAAACCCATTGGAGTCTTTTCTTATGTATAGTAGTTTTTTTGTTTTTGTTTTGACTGTTGTATTCTTTCTTGCTGGGCTATAATCTCGTGTTATTCTTCTAGCATCTTGTTAGTAGCTTCTTAATATATTAATATGTTTAGGTCTTGCTAAGAAAAGGTGATTGTCGAGCCGAAACTCTTTTTTATCGGATCTATTTGTTGCTTTTAAAAAAAAAGACAGATAAAATATAATTTTTCTTCACATTTCTTCCTTTTGGGGAATGTACAGCATTAATTGAATTAGATATGTAGTTAGGATAAGATTTGACGAGCCCGCTGCAGAAGGTCGAGCTTTTAATGCTTCTTGCTGATTGCGCACTTCGCAGGCATTTTCACACTGCAAAATATCTTATCTTTATAATAAAAAAAAACAAAGTTTTTGTAGCTTAAATTGATTAATATTCAGCGAAACGGTTCAACTTTGCGTTCAGGATTCTATCCGAACCAACCCAACCAACCCTTTCTCAAGGATTGGTTCGTAGGCAATGATCACATGTCTTAGCTACCCGAGCAACACTATAAGAAAAGAGGGCTTTAGCAGCGACAAGGACTTTAGCGACGATATGTAGTTGGTAGGGGAATATACCACCTCCAAGGTGTTTACCGGACCCACAAAACATTTACGATAGGAGAATATACCACCCCAAGGTGTTTACCTAGAAAAGGACTCATAATCTCTAGGAGGACAACGAGTCTTCTTACCACTAGGCCACCTTTGATTAATATTAGCGTAGATATTTGCAAGTTATTACTAAAATCAGAAGGTCATAAATATCGTAGACACATGTAAGCTCTGGCACTTGCTAGTAAATATATATGCCGACGTAAGTGAGGCTGCAATGCTGGTGGGGTTTCTCTCATTTATTTTAACATGGGAGATATTCACCCAAACCAAAAGTATTTATTAAAACTAGCTTCGAGTTTTTTTAATCGAAAATCGTAACCAAAATCAAAATGGAATTGGATAAGAGTATTTAGTCCGGTTGTCAGTTCTTCTAAAACTTTATTTTCGGTTTTCGGTTATTTTGGATACGGTTCCACCGGTTTTCGGTATTTGATTTTGTATATACCATAAAGTTGGCTATGAACTATTACTTTTAGTGATATGGTTAGTTATTAAACTATTATCGTTGTCGATATCATTAATGGTTATTGTTTGTAAGAATAAAGTCAACGAACTATTATTTATTGGTTATTGTTTGACGAAAGAAATCACCGGAACAAAACATGGGTAGTTTGAAGGGTTGTTGGATGTGGTTAGAAAGTGGGTTCCTAAGAATAACAATAGTGATAAAGTTAGTGGAAGGGAATAGTGAGTGTTACCGAAGGGTTGGAGGAGATGGTATTAGCCAACTAGGTTATACAATATTTGGGAAAGTTTTTGAACAACAATATATTATAAACTTCAAAGACTTATTTTAGCAAAACCCTCTAGTGAGTAGTGTTTTTGGTGCATCATGACAAAATATATATTTATATTAAGATTATTATTAAAAAATTACAAAGATGTTATTGGAAATTATGAAAAAGTGTTAAGTTCAAAATATTATATAGAAATATAAGTTTAAATTGTAAGTAAGGTTTGCATAAATTGCAAATATGTGTGCTAAAAATGTAAATACTCCAAGGAGTTATAAATACGGATATGATTAATTGTAGCTGAATGTAATCTTAGATTGAAAAAGTGTTAGGTTCAAGATATTGTATAGAAGTATAAGTTTAAATTGTGAGTAAGATTTATATAGAATGCAAACATGTGTGCCAAAATGTAAATACTCCAAGGAGTATAAATAGGGATATGATTGTAGATGAATGTAATCTTAGATCTAGGCTGAGCTCATTTTGAATAAAGTTTGTGTGTGTGTGTGTGTTTTACGGTGTAAATAGTTCTCTCACTACTCACACTACCTATTTCTATCGAGATTTCTTAGATCTTCTTCATCTTTGATTTTGGCTTGAATCACGACCGCTAACAAGTGGTATCAGAGCCACATAGAGTGAATATTTGCCTTAGAAACACCAATTTTTGTTAACATTTTGAAGATTTTTAAAATTTGAGTGAAAAAACCGAGAACCTCTCTCTCGGGTTTTAGATCTGTGAAAAAAAACGTTTATTTTGCTTGTTGTTTCGCTAGATCTATAGTCTCAAAGTGTTTTAGAACCATTACAAAGTGATTTGATTCCATTTGGACAACAATTCGTTGGTTATTGGTTACTTTTCAGATCTAAGTTTTTGAGTGTTCTTGGTGTTCTTGAGAAAAATCGGTCGATTAGAGCAAATGTGTAGTTGATTTGGTTAGAAATCAAGCATAGAAGTGTTTAGGCACATAGGCGAGCTTTTTGGGACAAGAAATTTTGAATTCCAAACACTTTTGTTGAAAAACAGATCTGGGTGTTCATCTGCTATGAACAAATGAGATCTCGCTTGAAGGTGTGAAAAGGAAGAAAATCGGACACTTAGAAAAACTTTTGGGATAAGTTACCCGATATCGATCACGCAAGAAATTTTTAACCGAGATTCTCAAATTTTTACCGTGTATCCATCTTCTAGACCTAACCTAAATCACACTTTAACCGACATGCAATAACATTTCAGTCAACAGAGTCTTTGACTTTAACCAAACTAAACCAAGAGCTGATATCAATTATCAAACTTTTTGCACGTCTTCTTGAAACAACCGATATCCCATCTTCAACCTAGTTCCAAGAATTTGTGTTTGATATCGGTCAACACTGTCTATTCTTGATTTTTAAAATACCCGATATCGGTCAAAAAAAATTTCAACATAAATTACTATCTTTTGAATCCGATATCTGCCAAGAATTCATACAAGCTTAACCAAGTTTTTCTTAATCACCCGATATCGGCTAGTCAATTTCACGAATTCTTGTGTGACCCGATATTCGGTTATATCTTCAAAATTTTTACTATTTTTGTTTCCTTGGTGTTTTTAACCACTTCTATTACCAATCTAAGGATCTTTTGTGATTTAAGATAATAAGATAAATTTGACTAGAGTTTCTATTCAAGAAAATCTTTCCTACTAACCCTTTTCTGTCAAAGACAGAAATTTTTTTGAAAACAATGTTGAATGATATATTCATTTTGTATGATGACTTGGTGGAAGAACACATATAAAACAACTTTGTGTGTTGTGTAAGAAAAATCCAAAAGTCTTTACAAAAATTCGGTTTAAGCCATCAAAGTTTTGAGAAGAGAAGGACATAACAATTTCTCTCCAAGCAGAGATTGAAATGCTCAAGAAACAAATGTCCAAAATGTCAGAGAAATCTCAACTTCTGAAGAATAAGTGTTAGAAGTACGAAGTTGGGATTGGAAAAATTACTTCCGAATGTAACAAAGAGAAGAAGAGAGCCGATGAACTGAATTCAGATAGTGCCAACTTGAAGGTAACAGTGTTTGATCATTCTGAAAAGCTCAAGTGTGCACAAATGACATTCACTACTGATCCAAAGATCCTCAAAGTCCTTACAAATGCAAAAGCTGAGTTGCAAGTCAAAGTCAAACAACTTGAGCAACAACTTTTAGCTTCTTCTCAACATTGTATTCCTAACTCAGAGCTGAAAAAGAAGAAAACATCTGAGTTCCAAAAGACACTGAACAAAAGGAGAGAGACATTTGAAAAAGAAAAAACAGAGTTCAAGGCTAAAAACAAAACTCTGAGTCTAAATTTTTTGATTTAGATTATCATTGTAGTAGCCAATCTGATTCTTTTCTTTCTGTTGCAGAAACTGAATTTTTAGATGAGACCTTCATCTTTGATAAAAAAATCAAGGAGGCTCATCATAAATCAACAACATTCTTCCATTTGAGGAAGAAACCAAACAAAGAGATGAAGACATCATCCTGGTCTCTAAAGAAGATAACTTCTGAACCAGTTCAAAGAACATCATAGTTCCGAGTAAAGAAAGTCCTTAATGATGATTTCTCATCAAACTTTGTTCCAAAACAAGGAATTTCGAGTAAAACTAAAAAACAAAGTTTTTACTCAAAACAACAAAAAACAAATCTTTTTCAAAACCAAAAGTTCAATCTGATTTTGTGCTAAAAAATCAGACGTGAAATATCCTTTTATGATATATTATGTCAAACACTTAATTAGATTATCTAAAGAAAAGATTTGTAAAAATTCAAAACAAAAATATAAATTTGTTGTTCAAAGACTGCATTTAGGACTATTGAATACTGAGGTCCACAAACTAGTCATTAAAAATTCAAAAGTTTGGTTACCAAAGACTGTAAAAACTGACAATTCAGGACCCAAAACAAGTTAGGTACCAAAATTCTTTAAACCCTTTTACAGTTAGTTGAAGATGAGAGACATTGTTGGAGCATACTAAAGATCACCCGGATGACGGTGAAGATCTCTATGCTCAATGAGCTAAAGAGGAAGTATATCTCATAACTCTGAAAACAAATTACGCTACCTACATTTCACACTATATAATTTATTGATATTGCTTGTGCGCTAATGCTCTAAAATTGATAAGGGGAGCAATATTTTTTTCCTCTCTTTTAATTGATGAACAACAAATTTTATGCATCAATTTAGGGGGAGTTGTTACTATGCTTTCAAAATCTTAGAAAAACCCAAAAACATCTGCAAAACCAAAAACACAAAAAGATTTTTCTTTTCTTTTTGCAAGAATGTATGTATTCTTTTATTCACTCTCAAACCTTCCTTATTACTTGTTGATCTTTTGCAAGATCCCCTTTCATTTCCTTATCTCTATCTAATATCAATCTATAATCCTTCCAAGAAACTGTTTATTCATGTGTCACTATCATATTTGTCATAAAACAAAGTGATCAAAAAGGCACTATGAGTGAGGGAGTGTAGCCATTTTATACTCCTATATATGGTCAAACCAGAAATGAAAGGACCTGCCTCACGAGCTCGCCATATACTAGAAAGAGAAAATAGGGGTTACTTACTAGGTCATTTAAGTGAGCAGAATCAATTATCAGTTATCAGTTATCAGGGGATACTTTTATTTATTATTTATAGGAATTCTCTTGTTAAGACCCTATGAATCAATTAAAACCACAGATTCATACTAGAACCATGTTAAAAATTGGGATAGGATCTCCCCCGCAAAATCAAACATGAAGGTTTGCTTTCATCCGGCTAAAGCAAGTCAAATAAAAAGACAAAATTGCCAACAACCACCGACACTGATACCTGACTTGAGGACGCAAGCACTGGCCGGAGTGCCCTCAAAGCTTCAATGCTCAACAAAATGCGCCAACCTCGGGATGCTTTACTCCTAACCCCGCAAGGTTCCGAGATGTGACGCAGCTCCATACCCAGACTTGTGGTATCGGGGAAGTGCATCATTTTCTTTCAAAGATATGAAATCACCTTGGGAAACTTGAAAAGAAGCAATGCTTACTATTACATTATTCACACAAAGCTTTCGATGACTTATCGACTACCTTGCTTGAGGAAGAGTTTCACTAAAATGAAGATGGACCGGAATAACATCCGATTTTGTTTCTGGATTGAGTGGAAAAGGGATATATGAAGTTAGTTCTGTTCTTCTATGGTCATTTCGGGGCAAGCGGATCATTTATGATGAAGAGGATGAGCTTCAGAGAATGATTCGGAGTTCTTGCAGAGTGGAACCGTGCAGTTTTTAGAATCAATAGGTCTTCAAATCGTTCATTTGAAAAAACTGAAACCTATATCTTGAACTAACGCTTTTATCTCAGCTTCTAGATCCATATCCTTTCGCACCGCTTTTTTATTTACAAAAAATTGAAATCTGATTGGTATGCAAAGAGGTATAATGGAAAAAAGAGGAATGGAACAAGAGATGGGTGTACAAATGATCAATAAAATCCTTTGAGCTTTCACAATAATATCTTTCTTCATAATTTTTTTATTATTGTTCATATTGTTTGATTAATCAAATCTTTCTTGACAATTATTTTCAACATATTCTTTCTTGAATATCTTGTTGGTTAAAATAAAAAAAATTTTGTCCTATTATTTTTTGAAAGAGAGATCGAGGGAGAAGTTGAAAAATAAACAGAGAACTATGGGTGAGATAGGATCAAAGAAAAACTAGATCCTTGCCAAAGCATATAAATCCGGGTATCCACATATGCTACTGGTTCCTATTCGTTGAGATTCGGTATTAAAGAAAACATCATTAACCCAATTATGCAATGCACTAACCCCACCCAGCTACTCAATTATCTCTTAAAAGATGATTGTTTCAACTTCACACGGAGAATTAGCACATATCTATAGAAATTTTATTTGGAGATTGTTGATATTGAAATAAGGAGGACAAGTTGCTCCGGTCTCCGACTTCTTTCATGCACTAATAGAGTCTAGAGCTTAATTGCAATATATTTCTTTTCATAAGACACATTATGGAATATCACAAGTATCTAATCTATGAGACTAATATCAAAACATCTTGGAGTGATATCTTATGTGATATTCACAATGATTAGATGGAAATCCTACCTGAATCAACACTATGCAAGTTCTAAATGTAGGTCACACAGTTTCTAACTGTTGTGCTAACGAGAATCTATGTCATCTCGGATTTAACCTTTCACTATCATATCCTTCTAACATACATAGTACTACTGTCATATTGAGAAATTGCATATGCACAATGTTCATGGTAAATACATGATCATCATGAGAGGGAGATACATGAAAAAAAAATTCTCAAAAAACATTCTCTCAAACGGTTGTCTGCTGCTCAAGTTGTTTAAAGCAGTGGTAAAGGAGTAATCTTAGGGAAATTCCTCATCGTCTTCTTCCAAAAATATCTCCAGCATATAGTTGATGAACACAATATTGATACAGATACCGGATGCCTCAAGAAAGTGAGGACGACGACAACGCTACAGAGTGACGATGGATATCCTTCATCGTTAAATCACATGAGGAAGAGATTGTGTATTAAGGGTGAGTCAATGAAGTCTGGCTTTGATTTCGTAAGACTTAAGAAAACCTGACTTTGATTTCGAAATATTTACATCAATCAAGTCAAGGTTATGCCCTAAGGACAGAGAGGAAAGTACTATGAATACTATGAGGAGCAACATGCACGGTCAGAGTGTGTCTATAAATAGAGATTACACTCCAGCATACTATGCACATGCCTCTCACCTCTCATTTCAACAATCTGGTTCTTAAGGTCGATCTCTTTGCTGTTCAACAAATTCTCTGTGCTATTCGACATATTCTCATTGTTGTTCAACAGATAGTGATTGATCTCTTCAACAAAAGTATTATAAATTATGGGGCAATATTTACAAACAAGATGCAAAATATGTAACCACCAAACTTTCTAGACACATGCCTATCCCTTGAAGAAATAGTAATTACTCTTGGCATGTTCAGCAAGCCTACATGATGCATCTTGATGTGCTTCTTTCATAACACCGAAAGAAGCTTTATTAAAAATATTACAGTGGGCCGTTGCTAATCTAGATTTACCAGCTAGGTCCATTTTAGTCAATCCAACTCCCATGAAGCTTCAACAGAGTGCAAATGATAAAAAGAAATTCTGCATAATCAAAGAAGGAGATTGCTCAATGTTGTAAAATTTTACTTTCAAGATCAAGATTCTCATCAGCATCTCAAAGCTCGAGATGAGAAGATTTTCTGAAGACAATAGAGCAAAGACTGATTGAAGATTCACATACGCTAAAAGGACGCAACAACTTTTATTTCTATATAAAGGGGAGATTGTTAGGTTCAAAATATTGTATAGAAATATAAGGTTAAATTATGAGTGAGGTTTGCATAAAATATAAACACGTGTGCCTAAAATGTAAATACTCCAAGGAGTATAAATAGGGATATGATTGTAGGCGAATGTAATCTTAGATCTCGGTTGAGCTCATTTTGAATAAAGCTTGTGTGTGTGTTTTACGGTGTAAATAGTTCTCTCTCTACTCACTCTACCTATTTCTACCGAGATTTCTTAGATCTTCTTCATCTTTGATTTTGGCTTGAATCACAAACGCCAACAAAAATTTTTAATAAGAAAATGATTCACATAAATGGAAGAATAGAGCTCATGACTTCTAAAAGTGACATAAAGATGCCTTAACCAATCCAACCAAAGGCCCTTCGTTTAATATTTCACATTTTTGTTTATTTATCATAAACGGATTTTTTCTAAAAAAAACAAAAAACAATGTTCATCTTCCCACTAATTGTTATATATATATATATATTCAAACGAGAACTGTTTTTCGTACGAGAACTGCGAGAACCAATCTTGGCCGTTCATTTTGGATAATGGAATTCATGGAAGAAGAGCATTGGGGGATTGAGTGTGGCAGGATGCATGTAAGAAATTCATGGGTAGGCAATCCAATTGAATGATGGGGAATTGGACGGCTAGGATTGGTTTTCGCAGTTTTCGTACGAAAAACAGTTCTCGTTTGAACTTTTACCTATATATATATATAGGTATATATATATATATATATATATATATATATATATATATATATAGGATTTGGTTATATATAGAACCACCCTTAAACATAGTACCTAAAGAACAAATCTCAGCCAATCATTTAAAAGAGCAAAAAAGAAATTGAAAATTTTGATTAGTAACTCACGCGCATCCTGAAAAAAAAAACTCAAGCCATCAGTTTAAAAAAAACCATTAATCCTTCTAATGATCAAAACTATGTTATGTTTAAGATTTTTAACAATAAAATTATATCATTAGGTTCAGTTTTTCTTGCTCTTTAATTCAAGATCACTCTTCCCATATCTCTAAAATTTTAATTTTGAAAATGCAATTTTCAAATCTGAACATGCAAACTGTGGATGAAGATAATAATCAAAATGCAATCTAGATGAAGATGATGACCAAAATGCAACTTAGATAAAAATGAAGATCGAAAACCGCCATTTAAGATCAGTAAATTATAGATCTAAAAAGAAATCTTTATGTTATTTGCATGATATTGACTTAATGTTATTTGCATTTTCAGTTATTTGCATTTTGGTTAACTTCTTCATCTAGATGAAGATGATAGCCAAAATGCAAACTAAATGAAAATGAAAACCGAAAACCATCATTTAAGGTCTGTAAATTATAGATCTGAAAAGAAATAATTGGGTTATTTGCATATTAATAACTTAATGTTATTTGTATTTTCGGTTATTTGAATTTTGGTTATCTTCTTTTGGTTATTTGAATTTTAATGACTTAATGTCATCTAAATTTTGTTTATTTGCATTTTCGGGAGGTGGGCCAGAAAGAGGATTTGTGGTGACGAAAACAAAATTTTCATATTTGCTCTCACATATGCAGTTATGCCATATAATTTTCATATAATTTACTAAATTGTCATATTCAAATCTCAACCATTAATTTAGTTGATCAAATAGCCTAAATTAATCATATTTTTTAAAAATCAAAACGGTATAATGATAAAACAAAATTTTTATCTTACAAATATAATTCTCTCTCTTATATTTTAAATAGAAAATGTATAAATTAAAAATAATTACTAGTAAATTATTTATTACGGTGTTTACTAGTGAACATAGCAAAAGAATTTACGAGTATCATCATTAGATTTTAAAGAGTGGTCACATAGAACCACACCACCACGTCAACTTTTTTGTTCTACAACCTAGCCTCGTAGTGGTCACTTCTCACCACACCAAATCATAGGACTCACATATTACTCAACTAACCAATCAAAATTTAATAAAGAAAAGTTATAAAGCTAAGTGGCTCACCTATCTCCCCACACACCCATCCACATGTGGTGAATATCACACCTCCCCTCCCACCACACCTTAATGGAGTGATACCATACTCACCCCCAAATGGTCACCCCACCACACACTCTTACCACCCTCCACTTCTTATACTCTTACTGTCGCATTACTCTTTATTCACTAATGAACTATGGGTTTTTTTGTTTCACTGAATTTAGCATTTTGTTACCTTTCTATAGGTAAAATTTTCACTGTGAACATTTAATTTGATTAATAAAAATATGTACACTCTTATTCCCAATATTTTTGATATTTTCTATTTGCCTTTTATTTTGATTTAGCCTTGAATTGCCGGTTTTGTTTCCTGGAAAATTTTCATGTTATTCAACTAACGAACCACTCAGATCCTTAAGATTTAGATATATGAACGTTAGTGAACCATCTAAAAATCATAATACTTTGCACAAAACTAACCTAATAAACCATTTAAATATGGGCAAATTGCCGAGAAAGGTAACATAAATATTGAAATTTGCCAATAAAGATAATGTCAATTTTTTTGGGCCAAGAAAGGATTCTAAATTTTAATTTCTAACAAAAAAGGGAAGGGTGACCTGAATGACCTACTGAGCGCTTAGTCAGTAGGTTAAGATTGTCCAAATTTGTTAATAAAGGTAATGTCTAATTTTTTAAGTCAAAAAAGGATGATAAATTTCAATCTGTAGTAAAAAAGGGTATGCTGAGAATATGCGACGAGTTCTTGTTACTGTGTTCGTGTCAATTATGTGTCAACCCATTTTGACCATTTATTTATCGGTCATGTTGTGGGTCGACCCATTTCAGCCAAATGTATTCGACGAGTATTTTTTCGATTTTTCAATACTGGTATTCTTTCTTTGTTTTGATACGAACTTCAAATATGATATTTTTCGATTTAAACTTTAGAATTCATTACTTATTTTGGTTTGATTCGAACTTCAAATTTGGTGTTCGTTTCAATTTTAATCGAATTTTGAAGTTCAAATTTAGTTTACATTCATTTAATACAATTATAAAGCCAATATAAGATATTAAAGTATCAAAATACCAACTGCAAGTAGTAAAATGTCAAAGTACCAATATAATATATTTCAAATATCATATACGAAAATGATGTAATATTATTTTAATTTTAAATATTTTATTATTATATAAAGAAAAGAGAAAACACATACAAGAACACGAACACGAACCTAGATCCAAACATGATGTTTTGTTTCAAATTGGAATTCATCATCCTTTATTGGTTTAGAAAAAATGAACATTACCTTTATTGACAAATTTTGATATTTATGTTACCTTTTTTTTGTCAATTTGCATAATATAAAAATTAGCCACGTCATCAATTTAATCTGTTACCTGCTACAACGGTAATTGGTTACCTTTAATGTTATAAATTGAAATTTAGAATCCTTTCTTGGCCCAAAATTGACGTTACCTTTATTGAAAAATTTCAATATTTATGTTACCTTTCTTGGCAAATATTGAGTATTTATGAATTCACTAATGAAAGATTGCAAAAAACTAACATACTCATTATTGAACATTAATGAATAACCATAAACTAAAAAACCAAAATCTAACCATCTTTATGCAACAAATAAAAGAGATATAAAGAAAAGGAAATCACTATTTAATAGAGTTTTTCTACTTTTATAGACTTACAGACCCACAAACAATATTAAACAACCACATATCCATGAACTCACAAACAAGGTGTTGAAATATATCATCAAAAAAAAAAAATAATCACACATAAATAATAAAGCATATCAACTACAAGATCATAAATAAAAACAAAGTTTATAACTTTGAAGCAACAGATTTCAATTCACTAATTAATAAATCATGAACATATATAATCAAATGATAACAAAAATTATTGCCTTTGTATGAAGTGGATACCAATACTGATCACTTAGGAACAATGAATGTATGAAAAAAGGAAAAAAATGAACTCCTAGATCCAAAAAAGTAGAACAAGGGCACAAGTACACAACAAACTAGATCGGTGATGCTGCTTTTGAAGACTAAGTTTGCCCAAAACGGTGGTGGTGTTTGATCTACAAAGATTGGGTTTTACCCATGTTCTATCGGCTATAGATTTGTGAAGGTATTCAAGGGTCGATGACCGGAGACTAAGTGGCCTTGGTTGTTCCTTTTGAAGATGGAGAGAGAGGGGAGATTCATTTACATCAAGTGCCACACCATTTTTGGTCGAGACCTGATAGTGAAAACCCCATAGTGAAGGCAATGGTGGACGATGGGTGGCTGCGCTATGTTCTTAATAGCGGTGGTGGACTATGTGCGGCTTATCAGTCGTGGTTGGCGGAGGAGGAAGAGTTGGATGGGAGATCAGTGGTGAACCGGCTATGGAAATGATAGAAGGGTGGCCGGCTATGGAGATGATAGAAGGGTGGCTGAAAATTTTAAGGGGAGAGAAAGTGAGAGTGGGAGAAATTTATTAATGTACATATTGTATATGTAGCTTTAGTCTTTAGCCTTGGCCCATTGTAGGCCTTTTGTATATGGCTTGGCCTATTTGTATTGTTTATATATTTCTCCTATCAATGATATTATTTTGCATGGGAAATTATTTCTCCAATATGGTATCACGCCTCTTCTTGTGAGCCTAACCCTAGCCGTCGCCTTCCTTCTTCCCTTCCTTGTCTACGGCTGTTTTCTCTCCGGCGACCACCTTCCTACCTTCTTCCCTTCTCTTTGCTCTTCTTTTCTTGGCTTCATGGCTGGCTCCTCCTCGGAGAAACCTTTTGGCATCACCAACATCAAAACCTATATTCCACTCACCTTGGATCTTGAGAAACTCAACTATGATGCATGGCGGGAACTTTTTGAGACTCATTGCATTGGGTTCGGTGTTTGGGGCATCTTGACGGCACCTCTGTCCCTGACGGTCCTAATGATGCGGATTGGCTACGACTTGATTCCATTACCAAGTTATGGATATATGGCACTATATCTCAAGATCTTTTACAAATGATCCTTAAGAAGAACACTACTGCGCAGGATGTGGGGCTAAGTCTCGAAAACCTTTTTCGTGACAACAAAGAAGCCCGGGCCATTGAACTCGACAACGATCTTCGCACCATCAGCATCGGTGACCTCTCTATCACCGCCTATTGCCAAAAGATCAAGACCATCTCGGATCTACTCGCCAACATTGAGTCTCCGGTGCCTGAGAGAACCCTAGTTACATACCTTCTCAACGGTCTATCCGAGAAGTATGAAAATATGGCCATGCTTTTACGCCATCGATCTCCATTACCCATTTTTCTCCAAGCCCGATCCATGCTACTTCTCGAAGAACAACGCCTAGCCCGCCCACGCCTTTCTCAACCAACTCATGGCGATCACTCTTCCTCCTCTACGGTTTTGTATACCGAGCCTCAAACTCGGAACAATTCCCGTAATCGCACTCAACAGCGTGGCAACAATCGGTCCTCTTCCCGGCCCTCCGGTATACCACCGTCCGCTCCTGTGCCTCCCGCTACGTCTGCTGCTAACGGGCCTCCATCGGGATTTCCTTGGCCTTTTTATCCCTGGATGTATGGGCTTCCACCCTCACCGGTGTGGCCCATGCGTAACTCGAATAACCGGCAGCCCAACACCCGACGCCAGGACCGACGCCAACAACCGGGCATTCTTGGTGCTTCTTCGACTACCCCTCAGGCTCACCTCACCTCCCGGCCCCCATCGATGCAACCACCATGGAATTGGTTCCCTCCGGTTGGTGCTGATCAAGCTACAACTTTGCCCGAGGCCTTCAATGCTTGTACTTTAAATGATCTTGCTGATGATGCGTGGTATATGGACACCGGGGCCACTTCACACCTCGCCTCGGACTCATGTAAACTCTCGTCCATTTTTAATAAGAATTTACATTCTTCTGTTATTGTTGGTAATGGTTCGTCCATACCGGTTACCGAATCGGGACACTCAAGCATACCTACACACCACCGCCCCTTACACCTTCACAATGTCCTTGTTACCCCCAATATTATTAAAAACCTGATATCTGTTCGTCAGTTTACTAAAGATAAGAAATGCACAATAGAATTTGATCAATTTGGTTTTTCTGTGAAGGATCAACGGACCCACCAAACCCTTCTTAGGTGTGACAGCTGGTGATTTATACCCCATCAACATTCCTGCTTCCGCTAGTGCTCTTGTGTCCACCACCTCCTCCGTGTGGCATCAACGTCTCAGCCACCCCGGATCTAATCTTCTTAAAGTTTTAGCTGCTAATAAATTTATTTCTTGTAATAAAGGATTGTCGTATGTGTCTTGTCAAGCTTGCCAACTTGGCAAACACACACGCCTTCCATTTAGTACTTCTGATTCTGTTTGTTCTCGTATGTTTGACATTATTCATTCTAATGTATGGACCTCCCCTATCCCTAGTATCAGTGGTATTAAATACTATGTTATTTTTCTTGATGGCTTCTCTCATTTCTTGTGGGTTTACCCGCTACGTCAAAAATCCGAGGTTTTCTCTAAATTATTACATTTTCGTGCATACGTATTAAATCAATTTGGCTATGACATTAAGTCTTTTCAATGTGATCATGGGGGCGAGTTTGATAATACCTCTGTTAAACAATTATTTGATAACAATGGCATCAAATTTCGTTTTTCGTGTCCTCGCACCTCTCAACAGAATGGCAAAAGTGAACGTATGATTCGAACCATTAATAATATGATTCGCACCCTTCTTTTTTAGTGCCACCTTCCCCCAACCTTTTGGGTCGAAGCTCTTCACATGGCCGTTCACCTTTTGAATATCCTTCCCTCCTCTTCTATTAACAACGACATTCCCTTCACACGTCTCTTCAACAAACTTCCTTCCTTTTCTAACCTTCGTGTCTTCGGTTGTCTTTGTTACCCTCACCTTCCAACTCCACACAAACTTGCACCCCGATCCACTCCCTACATCTTTCTTGGGTACCCGGCCAACCATCGTGGGTACTGGTGTCTTGATCTTGCCACTCGTAAAATCATAATCTCTCGCCACGTGGTCTTCAATGAATCCATCTTTCCTTTTGCCTCGGTTACACTTTCATCCTCTCCGGATTACTCCTTTCTCGATGACCTCTCCACACCCTCTTCTCTTCATCGCCTTCTTACCACTCCTCCACCACCTGTCACACCTCCTACCGACAACACACCTACCACCCACAACTATGACCAACCCGATCCAACACCACCACCTCCGCCCATCCATCACCCTCCCACCACAAACTCACCTTCCGATACATCTACCTCCACCACCACTCACCCTATGACCACCCGCTCCAAAAGTGGTATCTCAAAACCAACTCAACGTTTAAACTTACACACCACGACTGAATCTCCTTTACCCAAGTCTCACCTATATGCTATGAGTGATCCTAATTGGTTACATGCAATGACATCAGAATATAAAGCACTTATTTCTAATGGAACTTAGGCTCTTGTTCCGAGGCCCATGGGTGTTAACATTGTCAGGTCCATGTGGCTTTTCAAGAAGAAATACAATGCGGATGGTACTCTTGAGCGCTACAAGGCAAGACTCGTTGCAAATGGTAAGAGTCAACGACCGGGCATTAATTGCTTTGATACATTTAGCCCGGTCGTAAAACCCGCAACAATCAGAATGGTGCTCAGTCTGGCTGTTTCACGACATTGGCCTATCCGACAAATGGATGTTAAAAAATGCGTTTCTCCATGGCTCTCTTACGGAAACGGTATACATGCACCAGCCACCGGGATTTCGAGATAAGGATCATCCTGATTATGTATGCCATTTGCAGAAGTCCTTGTATGGCCTAAAACAGGCTCCTCGAGCGTGGTTTCAACGGTTTGCGACTTACATGCATACCTTGGGTTTTAAGCATAGCAAGTGTGACCCGTCTCTCTTCATATATACGACTGGTGACTCGGTTGCTTATTTACTCCTCTACGTGGATGACATTATCCTTATGGCATCATCAGATACATTGTTATCTCTTATTATTTCAAAGTTAAGCAACGAATTCGCTATGACCGACTTGGGTTCCCTTTCATACTTTCTGGGCATCTCAGCTTCTAGGGACCCTCGTGGTTTGTTTCTCAGTGAACGCAAGTATGCCATTGACATTCTGACTCGGGCCAACATGCTAAACTGCAATCCAGCTCGTACTCCAGCAGACACATCTTCCAAGCTCGATACCTCAGGCCCTCAGTATCTTACATTTACCAGACCAAACATTGCATACGCAGTTCAGCAAATCTGCCTATTTATGCATGACCCGCGAGAACCACACTTTAATGCTCTTAAACGGATACTACGATACATTCAGGGCACTCTTGAACATGGGCTTCAACTTCATGTTTCTTCAGTCACCTCATTGGTAGCATATTCGGATGCGGATTGGGCCGGTTGCCCAGCCACTAGACGGTCCACGAGCGGTTATTGTGTTTTCCTGGGCGACAATCTGATCTCTTGGTCCTCTAAGCGTCAAAACACCATTTCACGATCCAGTGCTGAGGCAGAATATCAGGGTGTTGCAAATGCGGTTGTAGAAACTTGTTGGCTCCGTAATCTTCTACGCGAGTTATGCATATCTCTCTCCAAAGCAACTATTGTCTACTGTGATAATGTAAGTGCTGTCTATCTATCTACAAACCCCGTTCAACATCAACGGACGAAGCATATAGAAATTGATATTCACTTTGTCCGGGATCAAGTCGCCACGGGTCAGCTTCGGGTCCTCCACATGCCTTCTACTCATCAATATGCTGACATCTTCACCAAAGGTCTTCCTTCGGCGCTATTTCTTGATTTTCGGGCCAGTCTGAGCGTTTGCTCGCGTTCTCCCGCTCAAACTGCGGGGGCGTATTAATGTACATATTGTATATGTAGCGTTAGTCTTTAGCCTTGGCCCATTGTAGGCCTTTTGTATATGGCTTGGCCCATTTGTATTGTTTATATATTTCTCCTAGCAATGATATTATTTTGCATGGGAAATTATTTCTCCAATAAAATTAGGGTTAAATTTGTGTGGGTTAAATGAAGAAGTAGGTAACTCAAATGGGTGTTATACGGGCGAGAGGAGAGGAGAAAGGTGGAAGGTGTGTTTATTGACTTAATACCCTTTCTTGATATTAATTAATACTATCTAATTTCTAATTATTTACAATTTCACCACAACAATTTATAACCATTGATCAAATAATCTAATGGCATTTTTCGTAAAAAAAAACAATTTTCGAATGAAATAATCTCTCTATATATATAATTTGTCAATTGTTTTCTTCATCTCATTCTTCCACACTTGTCCGATTTGTATATTTTATTATTAATGCTTTAAAAGATTGAGATAATAAAAGTACAAATTAAACATCCAAAAATCCATACTATTGGACCAAATATCAAATCTATGATATTTTCTCTGAACTGCAGTAGTATTTATTGCCAACTTGAAACCAACTACGTACACGTACAACCTATTAGACAGTCTGTTAAGTCTTACGAGAAGTAAAATTAGGGATCTAATGAGCTGAGCAACTCGTGTTTTACTTGAATTCGGATTGTTAAACGTTTGAAACGAGTTGAGCCTAAACTAATTTGAGCTCGAGCTTAAATTAAGGCTCATTTATTAAACGAGCCCGAACCTAAGCCTTGTGTATTGAGTCTGTTTAAGCTCGCGAGCTTAATTAAGCTTTGATATAATATGTACTTTTTATTCATTACTTATATAATCTTATTATATATTTCTAAATCATTAAATATGAAAAAAAATAAAAATTCACGAGCTTTAGCAAGTCTATCATGAGCTTCGTATAACTTTTCGCAAGCCGAGCTCGAGCCTCAAAATATGAGCTCGAACAAGCTAGAGCTCAAGATTCTGAAATTTAAATGAGCTTGACCGGTTTGATTAGTGTAAAGCTCGACTCGTTTATATCCCAAAGTAAAATCCATACCCCTTTTCAAAAGCTACCAACCCTATTAGAAATTACATAATAATCCAACCAAATTTCAAATCTATGATATTTTTAGTCAGTAATTAAGCCATATATATATATACTTAATCAGCTTCATGTATATCATCCTTCCATGAAGAGATGAAATATGTGATCATGAGTCGAAAAGAACTAACATTTGGAAAGCTAAGAACGTAATCAAGTATATGTCTTGAGAGTCGGGTTGAAACATTCAAACGGAGCAATGGACTAAAGGACTTAAGCATTCAGGTAATGGCGGCGAACTCCTTCTCCTCAAGAGCTAATTCCTGCAATCTTGGTAATCTGGGTATGAAGTCCGGTATTATATTAAAATATGAAGCTAGTGGTTGAAAATTAAGAACTCTTAAGATTTAAAATGAAGGAGACTGATGTATGCTTTATAAGATAGTATCGATTATAAGTTTAATTATAAGCTCGGTTTAATTTTCAAAATCTTCGTACATAAGTGTCAAAATCAATAAAAGATACAATAAAAAGAAATTTGTAGTGTCATTTTACGATTGAGTTATTACAGGGGATATATGCACTGTTCATAACCACAGTCTATCCGCCAAATGTCAATTTCCCAACAGCAAACCAAGAATATATGGTCCTCAGAAGAACCCTAGAGAAAGGGTTTTGCAATCTCTCTCTCTCTCTCTCTCTCATCAATACCTACTTTTCTATATTTTAAACACTCGTGGATGTAACGATGGCTACATATAGCTAAAAAACATGAAAATTTATGATTTTATAACTACTGTTGCTTCTGTATTATATGTCGAAACGTCGAACAAACTCATTGCAATAATTCTCCAAATGGATATCAAATAGATATACGAACGTATCATAAGTGAAAAGAACGTGTGCAGTTAGAAACACTTATAACATGTACTGTTTCCAAACTCACAAGTACTTAACGAGTAAACGATAAAATGACTAACATACCCCACGTTTAAAGGGTTTGCGAGTATGAAAGTGTTTAAGATAGGTGATATTCACGTTTAAAGTGTTTGTGAGTATGGAAGTATTTAATATAGGTGCTACTAGAAGCATATATCGTATTCCCGTGTCATAAATAGTGGTTTATTTAATTGCATTAGATTATTTTATGAAGATTACAATATTGCAGTCTTTGGTCTTTGGTATCACATAAAAAATTGGTTTTTTGTTGGAAGCTATAAGCAGTTAGTGTTTGGATCATTTGCCGTCCGAATCCTATTATTATATTCAAAAGAATTTTGTAATAACTAATTTAATAAGCTTGTGTATGTAATTCACGTTGCTTATTATAATGTGTGATGTACTCAAGTTGTTTTGCATTTCATAGCAATAATTAAGGGAGAATTGAGTTTCTAGGAGTAATGAAAAGGGAAAGAAATGGAGAAATTTGGGATTTCGAGCATGAAGTTGCTGGCGGTAGAGGTGGTGGTGGCGGTGGTGGTGGTCAGAAACTAATATTGGGGTTGGATGGTGGGACTACTAACACGATATGCATATGCATGCCCATTATCCCGTTCAATCCCGATCAGCCTCCGCCGGTCTATGCACGTGCCGTTGCCGGCTGCTCTAATCACAATAGTGTTGGTGGTACTGTTTGCCACTATTACTACTAGTACTATTATTATTAATATAATATTAATCCTACCTTTTGAAATACTGAACCGGTTTCCCTTTAGCAATTTGTTTTAGCCGTTAGAGCATCCTTAATGGGCGTGGTGAGGGAGTTGTGTAGCGAAGTTTGCGTGGTGGGAATTTTGTGGGCCAACAACATTTCTTCGTCTATTTTTATTTTTTGTATTTGTTTTTGTTGTTTGTTAATTATTTGATTTTTAATTGGTTGTGGGTATTACATGGGAGACAAAGAAATCTGGTTACACAGCAGACCTTATGATCACTACGACTCGAGCGATGAGAGTGAAAAGTTGACGTCACTGTGTGGTGGATGTGATATAGGGTTGAGGATGCTCTTGCTAGTATTGTCACCTTCATTATATCATCATCATGCATAACTCATTATTAGATAAATGTTATCATCCATTTAAACATTTGAGTTACAATAATGAAAAGATTTTGCCTTTTTGTACATATTTTTGACAGAAATTGCTGCAAGGGAGACACTAGAACAAGTTATGGCAGAAGCACTTTTAAAATCTGGTTCTACAAGGTCTGCTGTTTGCGCAGTCTGCTTAGCCGTGGCCGGAGTTAACCATCCGACAGATCAACAAAGGATATTAGATTGGCTTAGGTCGGAAAATATTCTACAGTTTCCTATCGTTTTAACTTTAAAGTATTACGATAATAATCTAAATATTTGCTTTTACAGGTTATATGCATTAAAAAAATAGACTCCGGACAACTTTCAAACCGTTTAACCATTCGATCCCTTTCCCTTTAGTTTTTTTTTCTTTTTTCGAAGATAAAACACAGTCCAAATCGAACCTTTGATAAGTAAACGAGTAAAAATATCCACCTCTAGATAAATGATAAGCTATGAACCTATCAAAATCTGATTCTTGCAGATCAGAAAATGCATTGTTTTTTTTACCCTTGAAGTAAGTACTGATCTAACTGTTGCAGATCAGAAAATACATTTTTTTAATATTCTTTCTTTCTTTGGTAACCATTTTGTTTGATGTTTGGCCAACTAAATAAGCAGACAACTTACATGTTGTCTTTTTTCCGGGCTTTGTCTCGCTTCTAATTGTTATTTTCGGATTCGGTCCTAACTACTGTATGTTATTTCTTCTTCGTTGTTTTTCAAACTTAGCGATATATTCCCGAGCGATGTTGAATTTTTTGTTGAGAATGACGCGGTGGCAGCTTTGGCAAGTGGAACCATGGGAAAACTTCATGGATGTGTTTTAATAGCTGGTACAGGAACCATTGCTTATGCTTATACCGAAGATGGAAGGGAAGCCAGGGCCTCTGGTGCAGGCCCAATCTTAGGTGATTGGGGAAGGTATGACATCTGCAAATTCTTAACATGTACGTTGACCCGCTCATGGTTTGGGTAACGGGTCAAACCAGGTTTAGATCAAAATTATTGTACGGGTCGGGTTGAGTTTACAAAAAACACTTTTTGTCCATTTTTAGAAGAAATCTATTTAAATAATGTGTTGATTATTCTTTTAAAAACATATTATTACAGTAATAATTTGAGTTTTAGAGACTTAGAATAAAACAAGTGCAAGTATATATTACAAGATAGACCGGGCAACTTTCAATCTGTTTGACTACGACCCTCTTCTGCTGAACTTTTTGATTCGACTTAATTGATCCATTTTGAGATAAAACAAAACTCAAATCAACTTATATACAAGTATTTGGTAGAAACTTAAAATAAATATATTTCATTCTTTGATCACAAAAGTAAAAAAAAGTATGAAACAACTAAACACATAATTAAGCAAAAGAACATAAATTTACATTTAAATCATACATTAAAACTTAACATGATAAAAAAATCATTAACTTTTGAGATGAATATCATATATATGATTGGTATTAAGTGTATAGCTTCCTTATTAGGAAGACTATCAATCATAAGAATACTTTAGCATTTAAGATTTCTTCATGACCCACCTACTTCATACAAAAGTTGAAAAAGAAAGCTACAGGTGTGTAACAAATATGATATATATTAATTAATTGGCCCTTGATATAAGAAATCCCTATTTTATTGTTAGACTCCATATCAATTGAATTGTTCAAAAAAAAAAAAAAAAAAAAACTTCATAGACAATTATTAATAAATAATAATTTATTCCAGTCCTGCAAATGTACTTATATATCATGTAACCTTGCATATTGGACTTCTGTTATTGGGTGAATCGGTTCGGGTCTAAATGGGTCATTCTTTTGGACGGTATGAATAGGGTATATCGGGTTGACTAGCAAACACTTTTTTGTTTTTGTTTTGAAAAAATATCTATATATATGACTAGTATCTTAAGTATGGTTACAGTAACTATATTATTACAATAATAAAACCAGTTAGCTGGTTGTATGTATTAAAAATGGACTTTAAGGCTACCCGCTTGTCTTTTGATTGAACGTTTTGATTTGACCCATTTAAGATAAATAATAACCCGAATCAACTCATTCATAAGTAAAAAGATTAAAATAACCACTACCTTTATTATGATATATACGTGTGTATATATATATGTACGTATGTATGAGATGACCGTGGGTGATGTTTACCTGTAGTGGATATGGTATAGCTGCAAAGGCTTTGACATCAGTAATACGGGCTTATGACGGGCGTGGTCCAGAAACAACGCTAACTCGTAGCATTCTGCACGAACTCGAACTTTGTTCTCCAGATGAACTAATTGGGTATTTCTTTCTGAATTTTTGAAGTATTTTGTACAGCTTCCAATTATTTAGGTTCACCATATTTACTTTCAACTTTTATACACAACCAGTTGTCATAATAAATATACTCTTTTCTTTTGCTATATGCTAAAAACATGTTGTAAGCCTTTTTCTTACTTGTTGGATGAACGGTAAACAATTTCTACCCATTTACTTATCAATGTGATGATTGGGTTTGTTTTACGTCTCTAGTGGGTCAAAAACAATTGGTTTCAATAAAAGTTGATTAAAACAAACTAGTAGAATGGGTCGAAAGTTGCCTAAAATGTTTTTTTGAGAAATCAAACCTCCTAAATGTTTTGCTTAAATGAACCATATTCTAAGTTGTAGAAATAAATTTATAATCATATTTGACACGCTAACTATATTTATTTAAAAGTGTGTTCGCTCAGTTCAACCGCACCCGACCCATTTGACCCCATACCAATATGCAGGTGGACGTATGCTGATCCATCCTGGGCTCGGATTGCAAGATTAGTCCCTGTAGTGGTATTGTGTGCAGAAGCGGGTGATCGGGTTGCAAATGACATACTGCTTCATGCTGTTCAGGAGTTGGCTTCAAGTGTTAAAGCTGTTGTTCGTAGACTCGGATTGTGCGGTAAAGGTGTAGTTTCAAACCACAATCTATATTATATTATAAAGCGTTTGATTCTATTTTTTAATCCCTAAATTACTTATAACTACATATATGCCCTCTTAATAAATAATTACACCTTTCATAAGCAAAAAATCATTAAACACAACATTTTCCATACTGAGTTATATAATCCGAACAAATGATGGATTTCTATGAAACACAAAATTTCCCATATCGAACCGAGAATCTGAATACTTTGTATAAGCATATATATATATATATATATATATATATATATATATATATATATATATATATATATATATATATATATATATATATATATATATCTTTTGAATTCGAATCTTATTCTCAAGAACTTATATACTCTTTGATAAAATGGTTACATTTTTCTACTACATCAGGAGAATAATGTTATCGAAATCTTTTCGATTTTTATTTTTTTGATTAAGGAAAGGGTAGTCCTCTAAGGGGTTACCTTTTGAATTATATGAAACTGAATGTTCATTGTCTTCAAAAGTTCATTTACCAGTTTAAGAGATTTCAGCGTAGAAATAGTCTTCAAAACTGTGGTCAATAGTCATAGTGACAAGCCTAGATTAAGGGAAGGAGGAAGTTAGTGAGTAAAAGTTGACCCTTATGCTTAGGCCCATTGGGCTATTGGATTTAATATGGGCCATAATGAAAGATTTAAATGTTGGCCCAACAAGGGAATTAGTTTACTTGTTCTTTAACATTGTTAGTGTTCATTTGGTCCATTCCCACAGAGATTTGTTTGGTTTTATGTTGAAGTTGTTAGGGTTGCTATTATCCAGGGTGAAAAAAATAGTTGTTTCAAGCGGGCATCTTGACGGGTCAAATTGGGTAATTTTTTTAAGCATGTGTTGGTTGAACCCGAAACGATTTTTTTTGAAAGGCAAACCCGAAACAATATATATATATTTGAATTATAATGATTTAAGAGATTCAACATGTTCAACACTTCAACTCGTTTCTTCTGCTTTTTTAGCTATTTCACATCGCAACAAATATGTAAAATCTTGAAGAACTATGTGCATACTTAAGAATAATGAATTTTGTCACACTTGTAAGTGGATAAAAATCATTCTAGTTTTTAAGTATAAGGAAATAATTCTGCACATGAAGTGTGAAGATTTGGATTTAATATGTTCATAGTTTTACACTTTTTTATGTTTGTGGATATGCCCAAAATATGTGTAGAAGAGTTTTAAATTTGTAAGTATGACCTATTGACCCGTTCGAGATTAAACATAAACCAAGTTTTACTAACATAAGTAAATGTCATTAATCGTCGCATCAACTAACATAAGTATATGTCATTTATGGTTAAAGATTTCGAGTTTCTAGTCTACACCTTACTTTAGCCTCTTGCTTGTTTGCCAGATGGAAAGGATACTTTTCCTCTTGTGATGGTTGGTGGCGTTCTTGAACCTAATATGAGCTGGGATATTGGAAATAAAGTAATTAGTTGCATCTCCGAGGACTTTCCTGGGACCCGCCCAGTTCGGCCAAAGGTAAATGTAATGTACAGTATTTCATTGCACTTCTTGTGTCAGCAGCAAAGTAACTTGGTTTATATCATATAGTATTATAACTTATTATTATATATGTACACCATAAGTAGGATCTTCAGAGTGTTGTTTACATCTCCTTCCTCTTCACGATGTTTAACCGTGTGTTTCCTTTTATTACTAGTGGCATTTTCAACCTATTTGCTTATGAACTAGTCGACTTGATTGGTTTTACAAACTAGTTAAGTAAATAAACATAGCTAAAAGTAGGGTATGTCGAAAGCTGTCTAAAGTCTTCTTGAATTGTTGTATTCAAATATTTTTATCATTGTATGTAACAGTATTCATTTGTGATGATAATAGTATTTTGACATTTGATCCCGTGGTATTAAAATGACATGTTTCACCCAAAACCCGTTAACAAGTACCAACCCATCCATCTTGCCACCTCTATCATTTGTTCCTGACAATTGTGTTCTGATTTCAGGTGGAGCCTGCTGTTGGAGCAGCATTGCTTGCTTGGAACTATATAATAGAACAATCCCGACAGGAGCATTTAGATGTGGACTAGAGTAAGATTGAACCCTAGCTGCAAGAAAATTCGACTGTCATTAAGCATGTCCCGGGGTGGGGTGGGTTAGGGGGTGGATTGCAGCCATAAAGTTGAGCATGATTGATGTCCATGGTTAGCCATTTGTATAGTATCTAAGGAAGATATAGCAAAGAAACTGTAGAGAAACCAAAAGATGATTGTTGTGATTTTATATATAGACTTGTGTTTTAACAGTTTTGTACAATGATAAATTTCTTATTACCTTTTGCTATGTTCCCTTTACTTAATATTTTATATTTACTTATTTAGATCCATTGACTAAACTCCAAAAAGCCAAGCATGAACAATTTGCAAGAGATTCTTAGATATTGGCTTATAATAATGATATACATTATGATTATTCCTAATATTAGCATTAAAAAGAGAGATTATGTACTTGTCTTTTATGAATATAGTTTACATCTCAAATAATGAGCAACACTTAATTAGTTATCTCCCTCTCTAGCTAGGATGCTTGACATCTCAAATAAGGATCACTGTGTTTCAGTAAGATCAGCATAAAGGCTACTCCTAGATTTAGAGCCATGTAGCAAGATGTATGTATTGAGATGAGATTTACACATTCTTTTAGGAGAGATATTTCTGGGTCCTTTAGAGAGAAAAAACTGATAAATGTATGGCTGTCCTTAGGCAAGTTAAAGAGTTTAGTTGCGCATGTTTTTTTCTCACTTGAGATCACTAGTTGAGTGTTATGGTTGAGAAGTTTCATGCCTAGCTAATACTCAAATTGAAATATTATGCTGCAAAATGATATAAAATGTTATAGTCTGATGTTGTATATGCTCAAAAATATTTCTCTGCATATTGTCATTCTTATGACTTGGTAAAGTTATGACTTGGTAAATTTAAGTTGGACAATCACAGGTGAGTGTATGATAGGATCAAACTTCAAAAAACACATATAAATCTAAACTCTAAACTTGCAAATCTTGCTTTTATAAACTGAAACTTCAAATCTCGATTACACTGTTTACAAACGAAAAGTACATATTTATATATAGAGTGTGATGGTGGCGGTTTTCTGACGGTTCTCCGTCACTTGACAGCGGTGTTTGGCCGCCGGCGGTTGCCGGTGGTGGTTACCCCACGGTGGTACCACCCCATCCAACTACACACATACTTTACTAACTAAAAACAATAATAATACTAAAACTATTAACTCTTTTTGACAATTATTTCCAATAGTCTCCCCCTAATTGTCAAAAGTCTTCAATCTTCAAGTCTTGAAATCTTCAAGTCTTGAAATCTTCAACTGTTGTCATAAGTAATGTAGATTCCAAATCTTCTTCCACTAAATTTGACCGTTCTTGTCTGTCGTATTTTCGAGATCTTTCACGGCAATGCGAGACATAGTATCCATATTTATTGCAGTTATAACACTTTATTTTGCTGAATCTGTTTTGACTTCCAGTGGGCTTCTTTGTTCTTGCAAGGGATTTTCTTCTCTTCCATATTGCTTATCATTCCCATGATTTTGGATATGCGGTGGAACATACTTTTCTTTTCTTCGATCTTCTTGTTGTGTATACAGTAAACCTTCTTGATTATTCACAGACATGCTCTTCTTGTACTTGATTCTTTCTTCAAATGTCTTTAATCTTCCGATTGCTTCGTCAAAGGCCATGGTGTCTAAATCTGAGTATTGTTCAATGGCTGCAACTATTTGAAGAAATTTTTCTAACATAGAATCCAGTAATTTTCGTACAAGCGTTGGTTCATCAATTGTTATTCCAAGGCTAGTTATTTTGGAAATAACATTTGTCATCTTCGAGGTGAATGAATCAATAGATTCTTCTTCTTCTTTCATTTCCAGTGCCTCAAAATCTAATATGAGAGTTTGTAATCTTGCCTTTTGTACTTGATCCACCCGATATTTCTGGTCTTCAAACTCTTCCAAACTTCTTTTGCACTTTTGCAATTTGCCACTTGTAAAGTTAGATCTTTAGACAGTGCTAAGAAGAGATAGGCAATTGCAGTTTTATCTCTTTTGTTATCCACTTGAGTTTGAGTAGTAGGTTCAATCATTTCCCAAAGATCATTTGCTTGCAGTATGATCTTCATTTTGATGGATCATATGACATAATTTGTTGATTTTAACAATAAGCATTGAAAATAAGGTGTGGTTCCAATATCCTTTGTTTGATTTCTTGAATTATCCTCCGGATTGTCTTCCATAATTTAAGAACCTTTTTCTAAGCCTTTTGATAACCCTTTTTTCAAAAAAAAAAACTTAATTCTTTAAACTTCAAAAACTATAATCATTTTTAAAAAAAACTTTGAGAAAAACTTTGAATACTTTTTTTAAAAAAAAAGCTTACAATCTTAAAAACTTTAAACACTTGAAAAACTTTAAATCTGTACAAAACTTAACAATCCTTGAAACTTAAAACCTTAAACTTGATACTTAGAAATGTTAACAAACTTTTTAATAAAACCTTTTAAAAACTTAAACTTTTACCAAATATTGGTTTAAAACTTTGAAAAGAATTTTTAAAAAAACCTTAAAACTTAAAACCTTTATTAATCTTGAAAACCTTAAAACTTTTAAATCTTAAATCTTAAAAAAAACTTTAGAAAACTTATAATATATAAAAACTTACTAAAACTTTAATCATTTAATTAATCAAAAACTAAATAGCAAGAAAAATTTTCTTTTCTTGTATAAAAAACTAAAAATTTTTAAAATAAATCTTTCTTGTATTAAAAAACTTTAATTAAAAATCAAAACAAAAAAATGGTTCAAAACTTTAATTAAAACAAAACCTTAAATAAAAACTCTTTTTTTAAAACTAGGGTTTGTTGGACTAAATTAGCCGGCCCCTCTTTTCTTTGATGCACCGTTCCTTTCTTTGCCTTTGCGCCGCTCCTTTTTGTTCCACCGTGAGAAAATCGTTGTCTTCTTCTCCGGCGATTTCCCTGTGGTTGTTCCTTGCCGGATTTTGCGATTGAATGCTATGGTTCAGAATGGTAGTAGGCGTTGGCCTCCGATTTTTTTATCTCTTCTCCGGTCGTCTTCTCCGAAGAGCTAAGTCCCCTGTACTTCTAATGGGTGCCGCGGTGGTAGTTCCTTGTTGAACGGGCGGCACAAGTATCCTCTTGTGATGAAAAACGAACCCCTATGATGTTCTTTTCTTTCGATTTTCCGGGGGAAAAGTTCTAGTTGCCTCTCGGTAAATGATGAGAACCGTGGTGTTAACCTCGGCTCGGATACCAAATGATAGGATCAAACTTCAAAAAAACACATATAAATCTAAACTCTAAACTTGCAAATCTTGCTTTTATAAACTGAAACTTCTAATCTCGATTACACTGTTTACAAACGAAACGTACATATTTATAGAGTGTGATGGTGGCGGTTTTCTAGCGGTTCTCTGTCACTTGACGGCGGCGGATGGCGGTTGCCGGTGGTGGTTACCCCACGGTGGTACTGCCCCATCCAACTACACACATACTTTACTAACTAAAAACAATAATAATACTAAAACTATTAACTCTTTTTGACAATTATTTCCAACAGTGTAAGGGTGGCAAATTTTTGCGTGACTCGAATATCGTAAGAAAAAAGTGATACGAATTCGAAATAGGTCAAAAGCAAGTCGATACAAAAAAGGTCAAGTTAGGGTTAACCCGATAACTCGGAATTGACCTATATGACTCATTTAAGAATAAAACTGTAAAATTATAATTTTTTTGTAATACTTAAAATTTAAATTTTTAAAAAAGGATAGTGAGTTCAAATGAGGGAGTAGAGCAATAAAACCCACCAAAAAAAGTAGAAAACCTTTAAAGGTTAAAAATTTAAAATAAAACAATAAAAGATTAAAAGTTAAAACAAGATTACATCAAATTAATATTTGTTATTTCGACTATATGATTTTGGTATTTGACTAGTTGGTATGTGGCACTTTAGTATTTTGGATTGGCTTCATAATTGTATTTAATGATGTCTTATTTTAATTTTATTTCGGTTGTTTTATAACATTATTTATTAGTATTTGACAGAAGTGTCGTACATCACATTATTATTATATTCATTTATATAAGTTGAATCAAAAAATTAAAATCCGAATCGAATTGAAACAAACACAGATTTCGAAGTTCGAATCCAATTGAAATGAACATTGCATATACAACCTTATGTATCAAATTGATGCATAGAAATTATTCGCATAACATGTCATATGGCATCAATCATCACATATAATTCACATTTAGCACATCCTCCTCACAAAACACAATATACCCGCTAAGATGCATGCCTCCAGTTTGACAAAATCTATAGAACCATGGTTTAAGTTCATACGGTACATAACACACCTCTAGATCCCTCAAACACTGGCTCTGATACCAAGTTAATTCCCCAATTTTCAAAACACAAGTAATACATAAATAACATCATTTGTGTAAAACACACGTTTAGAAAAGTCAGCAGAAGCATAAGATTGTTAAACTCCCAGGTTTATATAAAAGAGGTATACGTGTATTTAACACAAAAGTAATTTCAGTTGCACAAATAGGAGCGTTATTGTTACAAAAGATTTTTTTTCAACCAAAAGTCAAATCGGGGCCTCACCCTTGGTGTTATCACAACCTACAAAACAGAATAGAGTATCTGATAAGCTACAAGAGCTTAGTGAGGATGCTAAACTTTAAATCATATAAGCACATGAATAATCACATATAGATGTCACACAGTTCTTATGGATACAGTACTGCACCATTTTAGCACTGCCCATAAGGCTAAATGCTACTTGTAGCCCCTACTACACAAAGCAGCATGCTAACCTCACTATGATCCTCTGATAAAAAATACACATTGAAATGCGTCACACATATTACACTTATGAATCAGAGTTTAGTAAACTCACCTCAGCAATTAGCTATAAACACAATGCTATGCCACAAATATCTCATAGTATATACCAACAATAACGTTCTACACATAATATACGAATCATGTATTAAACACATAGCATAGCTTGCGCCTGAAAAACTGAACAGGGCACCAGGCACGCCCGTGCCTTATACACATGTACCCCCATGGTCACGAGGCACACCTTGGATCTACCTAGAGTAGGGCATGCTCGTGCCTCCTCATGTACGCCCTGGGGCACAGTTTGATCTTGAGGGGCACACCCTTGCCCTTCAACTTACAGCAACGGTTTCACCGACTGTACATGTTGTTTCCGGCCAAAACACCTCCAAAGCTCATTTTTAATGATTCTAATTCTGTAAGGTGTTTTCCTACACCCCAAACAAATAAGTACATCAAAATAACATCAATAATCTATGATCCATAAATCACCCTTAAAATCATTTAATCCATAAAAACTTAAAAACCAAACAAACAACTCGTATCTTGATCTAAGTTCGAGTGTTGTTGTGCTGTGGGTAACTACTTCAGCTATGAACTTGCTCAAAAATTCATAAAAAAGATAACCAACCCTTGAGAGCATATATGTAAGTATGGTTGTTAATTTGGGAAGCTCAAGAACAAAAATTGTTTTTATATCCACAACTATGTCTTATCTACAAAATAGCCCCCAGGACTTAACAACTTATAATTTAACACTTTTAGCCTCTCAAGTTTCTAAACATCTCCTAATCTCAAATAGGCAACCCATTAATATAACACTTATTCATTAATTTTTTAATTAGGAAAATTTTCAAACTTTAGGTGTTACACAAGAATAGGCTCCTTTGTAGGAGTCACTCTCAATGTTTATAAGAGAACATAATATGTTATGTTTGACTACAATATAAGAGGATCTTAACCCTTTTGAGTTTCAGAATAGGCATTGATGAACAAGTTGCAGATGGAGTAACCTAAACCATATTCCGAATATCTTGTATGTTAATAATTCTAAATACTTAGATTAGCAAACGTATTGGTATATTTTTGGTCATCAATAACAATACCCGATCCGTCTTAATGGAGTATGAGGAAATTAGTATGTTTTGGCCGTTGGTATGTTATTTAAGCAATTTTAGATATCATGTACTATTAATCATGTATCTAATTCTACACCTTTTATTATTATGTGTATTCAACTTAAAAAATTTCTATTGTGTATACGAAACATTTATTTTGTCATTATTACATATATTAAACTACTTTTTATTGTATGTACTAATATAATCTTTAAAACTGTAAAACATAAAAATATAACAAAACATATAAAATTAAATATATTTTAATAACAATTAACTACAATGTGCATGTAAGCATCCAAATTAACTTGAAAAAAAAAGTTAAAAACTTGTTTTGTTCTTGAGAAAACATAACCAAGATCTAACTTTACTTTACAAGGTAAGAATCTAGTCAAGATATTTAATTTTTTTAGTTGAAAAATCTTTATCATGTCACTATATGGTAGATAGGATTGTTGGACACATGGCAAGTGACTATTGATGCATCACATCATAACTCATCCCTACCCAATCTGCCATCTAACTTTTATGACTTCGAAGACCAGTCAACAAGTTTTCATTGTCCACCCATCCAAATCGATTTCTTGGTCTTAAAAAATATATATTCTTCTGTTTTTTTTATTCTTCTATTTATTATAAGATAACATATGAAATTTATCAATTTTTTTAATTATTTTTTTATTAACATTGACACTTGTTTTAATTTTATAAATAAGAGAAAATAGCAGGAGAAAATTAAATATCACCTCTCTTCATATATATTACTCCGTAATACTGCGAAGAGAGGTTTTTGCTTATTTGTGCTTTGACGAATTAAGATATATAATGATCTATCGTGTAAGATACTAACTATTTATAGATAAAACTAAAGATTTTAGTCTTAGGAAAGTTTTAATAAGAGATGTTCATATTGGAAAGGAAACAACCTTTAGCAATTAGACTACATACATCTGATGAGATGTTCAACGCCATAGAAGGAGTAACTGGAAAAAAAACTCTTTTTTAAAGAATGGACCTTTGGTAGATCTCGTACAAGCAATTGTTTGCTATTTACTGTTGTTTTTATTCTAACGAACTTTTAGAATTTTCAAGAATACCCAAAGTGGAGGGAGTGGGCGTGGTAGCCTCACCATGGTGCAATCTTCATACCATCGCGTAGTGCATGGTGGTCTTGCAACGTGGTGATGACCACTCTCATAATTGTTTAGAGTGAAATGAGTGATCATCTTCTCCAACATCTACCACATCGTTACATAAGTTTTTTTCTTTAACCACTCAACTCATCACTCAGTCCCGTAATGATCACTATCTACTACATCAAATTCTAAAACCCATCTAATACCCACTAATCAATAAAAAGTTATATAAAGAAAATAAAAATAAAATAAATAGAGACAAATGGAGACTTTGGACCCACAAGCAAATACCACTTAACCACCCCTTACGTGGTAGTCTCCCCCAAATGCCATCAACACTTAGACCATGAGTAGTGGGTTTCCTAAACCTAACTTAACCCAAGTGCAACATCAGCTGTCACATCACTTTTTCTTCCTTTTCTCTCTCTTATCCGAAACTCAAGTAGCACATATCCCAAACAAACCAAATATTTTTCCTCTCTTTACTCTCTCTTATACACTCACAAAAGAAATGAACAGGTGAGCTCGGGTGTGGAAAGCCAAAGAAGGGAACCCGAGAGGAGGCGTACCGGTTGGGGTTGGTCTACCTGATCGATCTATCCGAAGGAGAACCCGAAGCCTTCGGGCTTACCACTACGGGTTGCCTTAGCCATGAAGTGACACTCATTCCCACCACTCAAATAGTAATATCACAGACCCCTTTCACCCCTCCCGCTCCTACCACTCTTGTAACCACTTACAGAAATAGAAGAAACACAAGTGTGGATTCCACATGGTGATGACAAGTGTGGTCTTGCAACGTGGTGATGACAACTTCTATGTATGGATAATGAAATACTTTTTACATTAATTGCTACAACCAAGCTCCACTTTTATCATTTGACCATCTCTAAATCTTTATAGTTTCTTCTATTCCAACTTTCAACATTCCTAACTTTGTTCTCTATATATATTCTTTCCTATTACAACATATCAATGCCCCTTCACCCCAACCATCTATCTATTCCTAGTTGACACATATTCTCTCTTTGTACATACTAAAACCGACGAATTAGAAAACGATGGCGAATTGCGGTTCAAATGGTAACCCAAACCCCTCCTCGCTATCATCGACTACTTCCACGATCACGAATACGTTGGTCGTAGTCACGCCTTGCGCTGCTTGCAAGATATTGAGAAGAAGATGCGTAGAGAAATGCATATTGGCACCTCATTTTCCTCCTAAGGAACCACTTAAGTTCATTATGGCTCATCGTGTTTTTGGTGCTAGCAACATGATCAAGTTTTTGCAGGTAATATAGTTAATAGTTGTGTTTATTTATACACATATTAGAGTTTAGAGTAGAAAAATTGAGAGAAAAAAAGACATTTCTAGATCCTTAAATAAGAAAAAATATGAGCTAAAATTCAAAATCATATACACATATTACAATAAATTTATTGAATTTCAAACTTTTTTTAGTTATATTTCACACGTAAAAATATAAAAAATTATAAACAAGTGTGAAAAATATGGGACGACAATATTTTATAAAGTCTATATTTAAATAATATGACAATATAGTTAAAGTATCATATTTATTAGTGTGGATAAATAATCTAAATTCTTCACATTTTTAAGTTTGAAATTTATTTGAAAATAGCTCTATATTATAGAAGTTTACAATTATAAATGTAAGCTTTTATTGAAATTCTATTCATTATTATTTCACGTTTAAAAATGTAAACTTTTAAAAATTACATAAGGTTTAAAGTGTAAGATTTTTTGTTAACTTCATCAAAATTATATATGTTTAAATTATTCTACATACTTTTAAATATAATTTTTTTTTATTTCTGCACTTTTTTATAAAGTGTAAAAAATAACATATTTGTTGTAGTGATACATGTGTATTTGTTAAGGAATTTAAATTTGTTATTAAATAAAAATTTGCAATCTATAGATGATTTAAATGTCAATATATTAATGGCAATCTATAAGAATAAATACTCCCTTCAATAATAGTGGTAATTATAGTGGCTATTTTTATGAAACAAATAATATATTTTCTCTATTAATTATGGTGGTAGTCTAGATGTTTTCATAAATGACCACACAACATATATTATTAAATTAAAATTGAAAACATGATACTTTAATTAAGTCTACTAAAAGACATAAAAATTATTTATGACAAGAATACTGAATTAAATTTTGGTAATTGTCTAAAAAATCATGGCTACTTGAAGAAAAAAAGAGACAAACATATCATTTCAGGTGTTTTTAGTTGCGATTTTCGTTTTTAATTTTTTTTTATCTCATGTGATTTTCAAAAAATGAATTTAAATATTTCATTTCTAGATAATAATTTAAAAAATTTAGAAAACTATTTAAAATACAATTAAAATCTTCTATGATGATGTTAAAAAAACAAAATTTTCTATGTCAATTTATTTTTTATGGTGGCAAGTGATAACTATGCCGCGACGGTGGTGGCCGACTAATGGCGGATGGCAACGGTTGGTGGAGGTTGTTGATAATGAGTGGTGATACGGTGGCCGGTGGAGGTGGATGATGATTGTTGGATTGACAGTGGACGACAATGTGGGGGGAAGAGTTTGTTTGTTGATTAATTAACTTTGTTTCATATAAATTGTGTTTTGTTTTCGATTTTGGTCTTAAAAATACCTGAACAACAACCGAAACCTCATTAAACCAATCCGATTAACAAGAAACCCGAACAACATACCTCAATCTTTAATAATTTATCTTTATCATTATGTGTTGTCATCTCTTACAAAAATCTCAAGTCCGCACCTGGACGATGGTGGTTGGATTGACGGTAGATGATGATATGAGACGGAGAGTTTGTCCGTTGATGATAAGTGGATGAAGATGCTGGTGAAGGTAGTAGACAACGAACAACGAGGATATCCAACAATGGATGAGTAGGCGGAAGTGACCAGGTGTGGGGAGCTGAGAGCAGAAATAATATTGAGTGTTAGTACGTGAAAAAGTGTGAAATATTTTATAAAACACTAAGAAACTTTATAAAGCAAAAAAAATCTGTAAAATAATACTTTATTATTATTTATTTTTTTTGAAATAATAGATGACATAAAAAACTGAGAATCATGTATTTATAGAAAAATTCAAAATACGAAAATTTTAATTTTCTATTTTTTAATAAAAAAAATCTTTAAAACACACATTTTAAGTTACATATAATTGAACACACACTTCACTAGTCCAAGTAACTAAGGGGCTGTTTGTTTGCTACTGAATGGATTTATTCAATGTTGAATGCTAAATTGTTCATTATTTTGTACTGTCACCTTCGAATGAAAATTGTGCTAAATGAAATAGAAAAATGCTTCTAAATCATTTCTCCTTAAAGTATATTTTGAATCATTAAGCCCAAGTATTTTACACTAATACCATTCTTTCACACGTTGCATTGTTAAAAAAAATCATATCTTATCTTATAATATAATAAATCAAAATTAAGGTTAAAATGGTAATTTTCATCATTTAGACTGTTCACTCATAGTCCTTATCAAACAACACGTCAAATTCAGAGATAGTTTTAGACAAAGTCTGAATTATTCGGATCATAAAATCATTCGGTGATTAATTATTCGATTTTAAAAAACAACCCCTAAGACTCCTAGATTAGCATACCTCAAATAAAATTTTTCTTTACAGTCAAACACACTTTGTAATATTTTTCTTTTTTGAAAGAAAAAAAATAAATAAATGAAAAAAAAATTATGATTTACCTAGAATAAGAAGTATCAATTCCATGAAATTTATATTAGTAAATATCTTACTTTTATATTTTTAATTGACTAACTACAGCCAAGTTAAGATCGAATGGATCCAAAATCATACGATCCTACAGTCAAGATAAAAATTCTACGCAAAATCTTACACCTGTAGAGATCCTACCAAGTAGGATCAAATCAGTTCAGATCTTACAATCATTACATAAAATTCTATTTCTGTACGGATTATACGCATCTAGAGACAAAGGATTTTAAATGATAGGATTTCCTTAAAATCCTATCAAATACTTTAGACATGAGATTTTATTATATATATTAAAATTAAATTTAAATTATTGGTTTCTATTAATTACAACAATAATGTGGTTGTCATTAAGAAACAACTTTTCCTTACAATTATGAGGGAGGTTGCAATTGTCATTTTCATCCATTTATGAGTATTTGCAAACCATCTATGGGTTGGAAGTTATGACTTAATCACAATCATCTAATGGTTAATTTTTTTTTTCATAATTAAAAAAGTAGCAAGATGTTAAAAAATTATAAAATAAAAGAAAATTACAAACAAGACATAGGGTATGTTTGACGGAAATAGCTGGTAGTTGTAGCTGCAAGCTGGTAGCTAGTAGCTGGAAGCAGGTAACTGGAGCTGGAAGCTGTATCTTTTATATATATGTGTGTGTGTTTGGCAAAATAGCAGATAGCTGGAGCTTAATTGTGTAAAATAACAAAAAAGGACAAATAATAAAAATAGAAGAAATCGTAAAACAATTTTAAAGAGTGTATTTAGATAATTTTATATATAAAAAGCTTCCAGCTAGTTTTAAAAGCTATTTCAAGAAGCTTTTTATTTTGGAGCTTTTTGTTTAAAAAAAAGCTTCCAGCTTTTTAATCCGAACAAAACTAGCTTTTTAATGCGAACAAAACTTGTAGCTTTTTATTTCAAAACAAAAAGCTACCAGCTCCAAAAAACTGCGTACCGAACATACCCATAGTAACTAGGATCATGACACAAATCTACCTAATCTTTACAAAAATTACAACAAAAATATCTATTATTAAGCCAATAAAAAGAAAGTAAACCCACCAAAAATAAGAATAGATCACCCCAAAGAAAGCCTCCATTTTATTACCTTTGAGCTTCAAAGAGTTGAACCATTCAAAGAATGATGAGGAGTCTTGAATAGAGCTGCCATCCACCTTCCACCAGCTACAAATATCAATCAGAACTTGAAACAGCCACTCTGCAATGTTCAAACAAATGAAGCATGCATGGTTTTTTTTATCTGTGTCCTGAAGATCTAGGAGTTATGTTTAGTTTTAACACGATTGGTAAAACCTCGTCTTCGATCATCGTGTTCTGAACAAAGTTAAAGTATAAGTTAACAACTTTTCTTTAGCTATACTGAAGTTTTTAATTTACGTTATGTGTACATGAGACCTACCTACGGAGGTTTCTAACTAGTTTGAATGATTATGCATCCATACGATCGATTATATCTGGTTTAAGTTGAAATTTTCAGGAATTACCGGAATATGAAAGAGATGATGCAGTTAGTAGCATGGTATATGAGGCTAGTGCAAGAATTAGAGACCCCGTTTATGGAAGTGCGGGAGCCATTTTTCAACTTCAAAACCAGGTGAATGAACTGCAAGCAGAACTAGCCAAAGCTAAAGCTGAGATATTCAATATGCAATACCAAAATGCATCCATAGTTTACGACGACTTGTGCCAGTATCCACAAACATCATTCCAACAATCCTTCGAGGGAATTAAAATTGGTTCAAATGATAGTTTTCAAAGTAACAACTTATGTTTATATCTTGATAATGATCAAGAGTCGTTATGGGACACTGTGTGGGCATGAACGAGTTATAATTATATGATACCTCATACTTATTAAAGAATCTAAAAACACTAGAAAACGTAGAAATTCATGTTACATATAAGGAATAGCGTTAATCCACTCAATTTTGGAAAAAAAATCAAGAGATGAGTTAAGGGTTTGTTTGATAAACAATATGATTTAGCACCGAATGATATGAATCTTCTGAATGAACATGATTCTGAACGGATTGTTTAATAATCCTTTTTTGATGAATACCCTAGATGATTAATAATTGCTAGTTTAACCTTGTATTTAATTTGCATAAAAAACTTATTATTCCAAGTTCAACATTAACATCTATTGGATTGATTGAATGAAGTATATAGATAGAATAAAAAATCAAAATTAACCATTTATATATTGTACAAAGGTAACCATTGAAACACATTAGCGGCTAATGCTAGAAACACTATAGATGAAGCGACTAAAACCTAGAACAAAGTAGATGAATTGATTGAACCCTTGAAATATAGTCGTGGTGAAGGATGAACCAAAAGAGATGCAAAGGACAAAATTTAATGAGACATGAAGGGTAAATTGAAATGATTTAGAGATGCAACCACCACGTCATCATTCAGAGATGAGCAATATGTAAGATAAAATGTTGGCCTTTATACAATCCATTTTTGCATGCCTCTCACCAAAGTTCGTACTAAATTGATAAAGCTCCGGCTAAGAAATGAAGAGTGGCATCCGTCGTACTATTTCATCCAAGGTACGTGGCAGGCCCCAATAACTTGGACCACTTTCAAAGGAAAGAGACATACATAGTGTATGAGAGTAAAAATGCATGTGTTCTAAATGGTTTTGAGAAGAGCTTTAAGCTCGAACCATTCAAAATCTCGTTCAATGATTGATTTCATTTAAAGTTGTGTATCAAACATACTCTGAATGTTGACGTAATCAGCACTAAGTGCCGAATTGTTTGATTCAATAGTTATCAAACACACCCTAAGTTGTTGTAATGTGAAAACTTTGAGGATTAAACTATCTTAATCTTTGTTTATATTATTTACCGGAAATCATTCCTATCATGCCGGATTTTCAAAGTCGATGTAGCAGTGCCTTTCCTTATACATTTGTATAGTTAAATCTGAAAGAAACTTAAATGTACTAATTTTTTTTAGCTTTGAGCAATGTAGTCATTATTCACACCTTCACGGTCTAGTTCTTTCATATAATTGCATGAATTTTTTTTATATTTTGATAATGTACCATCTATCATCTTCGGACCAAAATGCATGCCTAAACCTAACATGCAGTGAAGGTAGTAAATATGGCTTTATTTCATGGGTAAAACTATTTGGACCTCCTTGATTGTATAATTTGACCCTCCCGATGTGATGTATGTGAGTGTATGATATGTATTAAAAACTGTAATCGATTGATGTGACATATCTTATATGTGAGAGGAGGGAGTTCAAATAGTAGCACTCTTATTTCATAACAAAAAGTAATTAATAAGGATTTAGAGAGTTGATTCTTCCACTTATAAATTTGATTCATCAACACGTTTGAAGCTATGTTATAAGTTAGTGAAGCATAAATTTGCATTGGATGAATCAACTTTACAAATGGAAACATCATCTCCAAAGGATTTATAGTATAATCTAAAACAACTAAATTGATATAAATTTATTCTTTTTATTATCAAGTAACACATAATAAGATATACCATAGTTAACATAGAATTAAAATTTCATACTCAGGCAAATTTTAATTTGGCATTAGATGATTCTCTTAACTTAAAAGTTGACAAGAATCTTGAGGCAATCAGGTTTCTTTAAAATCTCAAATGCTTCTTGTATATTCTCCAATTGTATCTCATGTGTCAAGAGCTCATCAAGTGGTATCTCCTGCAGTTTCAATCCATTTTCATCATTATATTAACCCTAAAATAATTTTAAAAAATCAATAAATTAATATTTAAGTACAAAATTTGCATGGTTGATTGTTTATAACCCATTTTGTAGCGAGATTTTCCCTTTTTAATATTGCCCGTTAGTAAGATTTGTAAAGTAACGGGTTTACTCCCTTTTTTATTTATTATGTTAATTATAAATCACTTGAAACTAAAAACAAATTCTTTCATTTTAAAAACATCTTCTGCCCACCTAACTTAAACTTTCTCTCTATCTTTATCCCTCTCTCCCTCAATACCATAGAGTCCCCTCACTCGTCCGTTCGGTTAGAAAAACACCAACACCTCCTTGCCCGAGCCATCACCTACCACCGTCTTTCCTTCTCTCTACATCACCCCATATATCCTCTCTCTCTCTCTCTACTCTTAAACGCCACCACCCCCACCATTGTTGATATTACTTTAGCACCGCATACCGCCTCCACCTCCACCTCCATAAGCCACAACCAAGTGATAACCACTCTTACTCACTCTCTCTACTTTACCCTCACTCTATGCTCCCCATACACACCAACAACCAAACTGCAATTGCCCTAGATCTAGGGTGATTTCGAAGAAGAAAGCACAGACTAATCCATCTACCCACAAACAAACACTCTATATGTTCTCACTCTCCACACACACCGATCCTTCTCTATCCTCGCTTCGCACACACTATTTCGTATAAGACAAGGGTCGTCGTTTACTTTTTCCCAGATTTGTGAACTTTAAGGCAATTTAGGTTATGGGTTTCGATTTCATGATGTTTTTAACACTTTATGATGATCTTTTTAAAAAGAAGGCAAGCTTATAACAAATATTGCATTTTTTAATACAACTAAATGTATGTTGTACTAGTAGTAGTTTGAGTTAAGCTTCACCTTATTCTTGCATTTTTGGAGTATGACCGGAAGATCTGTTCGGGTTCTTACGCCACCGAAAGTTGTGAACTTCAATGTTCGACCACTAAAGAGTATAAGGCTATTAATGGCGACTTTAGGCTCTCCCCCCGCTCCTATTGGCACAACTGTACCTATTCCCTGAAATTCAAATAATCAGTTGATGTTTTTTAATAGTAGAACACATGCATATACTAACCAAATCCTAACTTTACACCAGTTCTCCACCTCGGGAGTAGAATCCATGACGATAGGTCATAGGAAACACATTTTCAACACTTTGATATCGTAAGCTACAAGCCCTTGGTAAATTATTAATACATATATTAATGTTATCAACTAATTCAGCCACATAAATAAAATATAAATAAAATGCTAAATTAATTAAGTTAGAGAATGTTACAAATTTGGAGGACTCAAGGGCTTCATTCAACAATGCAGGCACACCAGTGCACTCAAAGCAGTGGTCAACACCTAACCCATGAGTAATTCCTTTCACCAAATCTGAAATAGTTTGATTAGGGCTGTCTTTTGGGTTTATGAAATCAGTCATCCCAAACAATTTTCCTTTTGCCACCTTTTTTTCATTTATATCCACTCCTATTATCCTAGAGGCTCCTTGCATTTGTGCTCCTTTTATAACCTACAATAATGAATCATATTTTCTTATATAATTAGTAGGATTATTATCATTAACTAATATGATTATAAGAAGTAGAAGTAGAAGTGTACCCCTAGACCAACAGTCCCAAGGCCTAAGACAACAACAGATGAACCCTTTGTGACTTGGGTTTCTCTCCATGGTGCACCAAAGCCGGTGGAGAACCCACAAGAGAGGAAACTAGCATGAGAATAAGGGATGTCGGGGTCAATCTTGAGAACATAGTTGAAGTCGACAACGGTGTATTCACACCATGTTGAACAACTTGTGAAATGATATAGACTTTCTCCGGTTTTAGCGATCGACATCCGAGAAGTCCCGTCAGCCATGAGCCCAGTGAATGGTGGAGGGTAAGTATGACACAAATTGGTCTTTCCTGTGCTGCAATTCAAACAATCTCCACATTCACCTAGATACAATGGCATCACTATGTCCCCTACTTTCAACCCTCCTCCCACTTCTTTTCCTATGCTCTCGATCATCCTGTAAACAAACAACCAACCAACCAACCATCTTTCTTAACATGCATACATACATACATACATACATACATACATACATACATACATACATACATACATACACACATATAGGAAAAAGTTTAAATGAGAATTGTTTTTTGTACGAGAATTATGGAAGTTGTTTGGAACATCATTAATGACTCATTAATAGGGGTATTTTGGTTAATTATATATTTACCCAACCGTGAATTGCGCCTGGTTATCTGACAATAATAATTGAGGCTTATTTTTTACAAAATACCCCTCATTAATGTCAATGAGCATGTTAATGAGCCCTTACAACTATTAGCCATTAAATTATTTTAATGTTGAGTCAAGATTGATTATCGCAGTTCTTGTACAAATTAAAATAATTCTCTTTTGAACCCTCATATATATACAAGACTAACATGCATCAAGTGTATTTATTGAACAATCTTAACCCTTTATTTGTAAATTAAATTTATTTGCTCAATCTTGAACATTCATTTCATCAAAATTGGAATTCCAATTTGATTTTTCGTAGTTAAAATTGAATCAAAATTATTTGAGAAATTTCATATATGTCATTCTTAAAACTTAAGATATCATATTTGCCCACCCTAATCTATAAATATTATATTTACTCTTTATAACATTTCAAAATATAATATATATTTAACTAAATTCTTAATTTTATAATTTTAAAATCTTTTATAATCATTTTAAATTCTTTTTAATTATAACCAATAAAGATTTGACCTCATTTCCCTAACAATCACGATCAATGGTTTGTACAAAAAATACAATCATATCAAGTTTCTACCGTCACATCTATTTTCAACCTCACGTCTACGCATCCACAGTTGATCTGGATGTTGACGTCGTCTGTCGCCATTTTTTTTACATTCTCATTTTGTTCATGTTATATAGTTATTTAATATTTTATTATTAATGTTTAACATTTATTATGTTTTAAATCAACCTATTTATCATACGGGTATCTACTTATGTGTGTATATATTACATGCATGCGTGCATACACACATACATGCATACAATACATATGTACTTATATTATACATACATACATACATACATACATACACACATATCCATAAATGAAATTCATGAACTAATAATCAAAAGTTGTACGTACCCAACGCCTTCATGTCCAGGAATACGAGGAAACAGAGGCTGCATAATGTATTGTTGTGTTCAACGCTGTTAGAATATCGACATGATATAAAATACAAAACTACAGGGGTAGAGTTAGAGGTATAACTTAAACGGGTTTAAGATGAGTTTATAATTAAAATTAATAACTTTTGTAAGCAAAATTAATGTGTGTCTATGTATGTGTGTGTATGTATGTATGTATATGTGTGTATAGTATTATATTTTTTAAAATTGAAATGGTTTTTTACTTATGTTTAATAATCATATACATAAGTATTTGTAACTAAATTCTAAAGTAAAAAATTCTACTACATCATATATGATAAATATATATTTAAATTATTAATATAATAGGCTTAACTATAAAAAAATAATATTTTAAAAAACTTATAATATATATTATCAAATAATTGATTAGAATTATATATGTTTTTAAAGTTTTAATATCTTTTTATCTTTTATATAAAGTTCATATCTTATCAATAACCTTACTCTTTTTTCCTTTAACTTGCATGGTTCAAAGTGTCATATTTAATTGGTAACTTATAAAAATAAACATATTGTTCCCCACACATTACGCGAGTATATTACTAATATACCGAAAAACATTGATAGGATATATATAAGATAGAGAGAAACATACAATTGGAAATCCCTTGCAGCATAAGACATCAGTATGACAAATGCTAGCACACAACATCTTGATCCTAACTTCTGACGCTTTTGGTGGATCCACTTTTATCTCTTCCAACTTCACCGAGCCGCCTAACTCCCATATCACTGCCGCTGCACGCCATCTCAGTCCGATTCAACCCGTTAGCTACAATGTTTTTAGGTACAAATATTGTATATTTTAAAAAATTGTAGAATATAGTTTAATTTACCTTTGCAAGTAATGACACCAGAAGCAGTTTGGGCCATGTTAATAAATTGCTTTGTTCTAAGAAACAGGAGCAAGTTTCAAGTTTCTTTGATTGTCATTTTATAGATCGAATGCAATGATATATATATATATAGAGAGAGAGAGAGAGAGTAAATTATATTAAATTGGTATCAATGAACAAAACTCTATTATTAATTTTCAGGTCCAAATATTACATATAAAAAGTTAAGGTTAAGTCAAGAACGGATGGGTTCTCTAGAAATATTTAAAATAGTAAAAAGTCAAAAATGTATGGTGAGGAGCCTTTACAAATTGGATTTTTTTTTTTGAAAAGCTAGAAAATACCAATAATAAAACAAGAAAAATTTAACACGATTACATATTATGTTAAACCTAAAGTTAGCCTACACATTAGGTCACTTGAACAACGACCTTTTGAACCATAATCTTGAATCACAAACCTTACGGCCAGACCACAACCACCAAACCACACTCGAACCATGAGACTCGAATGAAAAACATGAACCACGAACCTCGAACAAGGCCACCGAACCACACGAACCATGAACCATAGACCCACAATCGAACTACGACCATCGAACCACACGAATCGCACTTGAATCACGAACCGAACTGCACACGAACCATCTGCATATTCGAACCACACAAACCATGAACCACAGGCACCAAAAACCATGAACCACGATCACCGAACCACACGAACCATACTTGAACCACGAACCACAACCACCAAACCACACCGAACCATCTGCATACTCAAACCACACGAATCATGAATCAAATAACCACACTCAAATCATGAGCCACAACCACCGAACCGCACACGAACCAGAACAGACTGAAACTAAAACCATCTTAAAGCCTTGAACTCAAACGATAACATTTAGATCTTTGAAAACTCGAACCTGCAAGAGCCATCACGATCTTCAAATTTACTTGAAAATTTAAAACGATATTATAAATTAATGCTAGTCTTCTATCATGATTTTCCGTTTTAATTAGAGATCTCACTTGATATAGTTTTGATAAACTTACTTTTTTCTACTTAAAACGTGAATATAGTGAATTTTTAACTCGCATGTTAATAAGTTATTTGTAATGTATTTATTTTTAAAATTTGAGTATTTTTATGAGCAAATGTAACAGATTTATATGTAAATTTTAATTACTAATTAGTCCGTATAACATTGACCACTATCAAGTAATCAACCCCCTCATTTTAACACAACCCCATTAATGCTTGCAATTAGGGATGCATATTAACGAGTTGAGTCAAGCTCTATACTAATTGAGTCGGACTTATTTAAAATTGTAGAAGTTCGAGTTCCTAATGTGAGGCTCAAGCTGGACTCACGAAGTGTTTTACGAAGCTCGTGATAGGCTCACTAAAGCTCGATTATTTTTTTTTTAACAATAGTTTAAATTATATAAGTATAAAAACAATTCGATTTTAAATTTTATTTATTTTATTTTTCATATTTAATGGGATAAAAACATTTTGAATTTTTTTCATATTTTATGATATAAAAATATGTAATACAAATATATAATTAATAAATAAAAAATAAATATTATATCAAATTTGTTTAAGCTCGTGAGCTTAACAAGTCTAGTATACAAGGATAGGGCTCGAGCTTGTTTAATAAATGAGCTTTCATCTAGGCTCGGGTTCGAGCTCGTTTAGGCACGGCTAATTTCGAGCTTTTAACAATCCAAATTCAAGTAGTTCATGAACAGATCGACTCATTTACATCTTGCAATAGACCCTTCAAATATATCAGCTCAACATTTATGACCACAATTAGTTAATTAGTTAATAATAATCATGGTTAGGTTGTTCCTAGATTCATAGAAGTTCCCAATTGAAAAAACTTCCAAAGCTAGCATACCACTAATGTCCACCTATAGAAAACCAAAGAGTAAATTACATATCTGGTCCTGTGATTTATCACTTACTTCACTTTCGGTCCTTTAACTTTATTTATTATGCTTGTAATCCTTACTATTTGGATTTTATAACACGTCCTATGGCCCTCTTTGTGCACTTAAAATGACAATAATATCCTCTTATTATTAATTTCATATTTCTTATAACTCTAATTCATTTCAAAAATTAATTATTAATTACATGTTATTAATAAATAAAGAAAATAACTTTATACTTACCGCCACCACCACCCAAAACTCAAACCACCATCTATTACCGCCACCTCATCCAAACACCAGCCACCCCTAACCACCGGCTAAAACAAACCAACACCACCAAAAATGAAAACCACCACCACTGACCACCATCTACTAGCACCCACCCACCCCTGACCAACGTCTACCACCACTCACAACTGTGTACTACCGTCTGCTACCCTAAACAAAGAAACATCAAGAACTGAAAATTGCAAATCAAGAACAAGAACAAGATCTAAATCATAAATTAAGAACAAGATCCGAATCGCAAATCAAGAACAATAATTGAAATGGTACACAGATCAAGAACAAGATCTGAAATGCTATAAAGATCTGAACAATCACATGAACAAACCCTGATCTAAAGGGGGGTGGATGGGTGTGTGTGTGAGAGAGAGAAAGAGACAAAGAACATCGATGGGTGGTGATCAAATCGCATTAACAAACCCAAATCTAAGAAGTCGACATTGTTGGTGATCATGTGTCAATAGTGGTGATGTTCTTACTAAAAAAACCTTTTGCAGGGGTCGATGCATCTGGCGGTGACCGTGGTGGTTAGGGCTAAGAGAAGACAAGAGAGAGAGAGAGTGTGTGTGTGTGTGTGTGCGTGTGTGTGACGGGGTGAGGGCTTCACAGGTGGTGGCGATGCAGCGGTGGGTGGTGATGGTTAAGGTTGAGAGAGATAAAGATCGATAAAGAGAATGATAGGGTGAGGGCGTCGAAAGCAACGGTAATACCACGATGGGAGGTGGTTGGTGGCGGTATGGTCTTCTCCGGTGGAGACGTGATTGGTGCTGGTGATTAAGATAAAGGCGGTGGTGGTTTCAATTTATATGGAAGTGTAGGTAGAAGAAGAGGGGAGTGGGAGTTGGGTTGGGAGTACATATTAAATAATTATTAATATTTAAAAGTCTTTTAAATGAAATAAATGAATAAAAAAATAGGATAAGGGGTACTATGGTATTTCAAGTAAAAAATAAGAGTAATTTAGTCTTTTTAGTTGTATCAGGGACCATTAGTGAAACAAAGTCTAAATAGTAAAGATTCTCATCAAAATAAATGAATTTTAAGGATTGTGGTTGGAATAAGTGACGAACCACGAGACCATCTGTGTAATTTTCTTAAAACCAAAGTTCTTTTTATAGGACATTTGATTGATATCCACCATTATGTTGATCAATTGGTACATGATTTTCACTCAAGTCTGTAAGTAATGTTGTTTTTTGATCAATTGGCACCGGAAAATGTGGCAAATGGCGCGTGTCGGATGTAGGAATGGTAATAGGGTGGGTTCGAGGTAGAGATTTGTCCCCCGTCTTCGTCCTGCTTAAAAAATTGTGGGTATTTAAACGGGGATCCCCGTCGGGTAACCGGGTAAACCCGGGGGAAACAGGTATCCCCGTTTAATATAAACATGTGATTAAACGAGTAATTTTCACCGCGGAGATACCCGTTAAAGTAACATTTTGCTTTTCCACCATAGGGATCATCACCGTTAAGATTTTACCACGAGTTTTAGAAAATGATATAGAATGTTATCAAATACAAACATATGTAAACTGAAATTAAAGTCTTAAGGAATCTAAATACATCCAAAGTATCAAAACCAAACAATCCAAATAAAGACAACAATTAAAATTAGGTTGTTTGAAAATGTATAAAGATTTGTATATTTTCTATTTAAAATTAGTTTTATGTATGTATGTGTTTGTGTATATATAATATATAAATAAATCATACCCGGTAATCGGGGCGGGGATCATCAAACCCGTCCCCGTTTAAAGTAATCGGGTTTTTCCCGTCCTCACTCCATTTATATCAATTTTCAATTTTCTCCGTTGGTTTCCGTTTTTTTTACCATCATTAGACGGATGAGATATAATAATGAGAGTAGCAATGATGATGAAGGGAAGGATGAAGGCGTCAATAGTGGATGGTGGGTCGTTTTGCTTTAATTGCTTTAAGGCAATAATGGCAAAAGGAGATTGAGATAAAAGGTCAAGGATGGGTAATCAACTAATTTGAGAGTTAAAAATGGATTAAATGCTAGTTTACTTATTTGACATTGTCACTTGAAATAACTTTTGTAATTAAAAGACTCAAACTTAATAAAAGTCTCACCTTTGTTTTTGTCAAATAAAAGAGCATGTAGAAGTACAAGTGGAAGAGGAATGATACATTCTCCTATTTTTTATTTTTACTTATCCACTTACTCATTTGATCAGTGACGGACCTGCCATTTTGTTAGTGGTGACACGAGACACTAGCCAATTTTGTCTGAGTAGTGAAAAATTTTCAGCGTTTTCAAACCGGTGGCACAAATCAAATTTTATGGTGTCACCTGTGAATTTTTTTATGCCACCAAAAAAATGACATTTTTATAAAAAAAATGATAAGATATAGTTTAATTTTCGATTTATACCTTTAAAATACTTTAGTTACCAAAATAACACTTTAATTAACATGACTTCATATAAATTGTGTTTTATTTTAAATTTTGACCCTAAAATACCGGAACAACAACTGAAATCTCGTTAATTCGACCCGATTAATTAGAAACCCGAACAACACCCTCAATTTTAATTAATTTTATTTGTTGTTATATGGTGTCACTAGTCAATAGAAATCATGTGTCCACCCCTGCATTTGATCAAGACAAGTATCAAAATCAAGAAATGATATGAGGAAAAAGAATTAGTATAGTTCACATGTCAAATATTAAATAGGTAGGAGGATAAAATAAAAACCCCACAATCCTCGATTATCGACGAACTTGAGTCTTGTAAATCTGTAAAAGAACTCAAACAAATACACTTATTATCCCCTTATATCAATTCTTAAAATATATACACTGTTCATTTCAATTTTTTACTTTTTACCCTTAATAATTTTTATTTTTTACCCTTCATTTTATACAAATATATTTTATCTTCTATAACTATTTACAAATCAAATGGTATTTGCCCCAGCAGTATCAAAGTGTATTAAAATGTCTCTCGCAATTTAAGGTTAAAGGTTCCTGTTTTATTATAATAGGTGTAGGTTAGAGAATGTTTGTTAGCTATTAAAAAAATTTATTATCATTCACAACCCTATCTACTAACATAAAAATACTATTCTTTAAAAATTTATTTTTAACCTTTACTCAACTTTCGTTTTTCACCAAACAAAACCCAATTTGGCCTAGCTGTATCAACAAACAATAGTTATTAAGGTGTCCTCTCTTTTTGAAGGTTAATGATTCAAGTTCCTTTATGAACATATACATGGCTCCCAAAGTAAAAATACTATTCATTTTAATTTCCCAATTTTAGCCCTTAATCAACTTTCACCTTTTACCTCTATGTTTATATAAGTTACATTTGATCTTATAAGATTACTAGGTCACATAACCTTATGTACATAATTAGATTCATGTTAAACTAAAATATCATCTATGTATCCTAACTTTAAACTACCATCTTATGTATAATATTATGTGTAAATTGAATTATTAAGAATACGATTATTTGAATATCATCTGGTGCAACGCACGTAGGGGTGTTCATTAATTGGTTTCACCCGAAAATCTACCCGATTTATATAAGTTTGGGTTAATTGGTTATGGCTTAATAGGATTTGGATTTGGATTGGTTATTTGGATACACTTGAAGATTTAATCGGATTATGATTTGGATTTTAAAATTTTCTTTTGGGGCTCGACCGAATACCCGAATAAATAAAGGGGCGACGTTTTAATTTTTATGGTATAATATATACATATATATTATCATATAATTGCTTTGAAATAGTATATTTCGTTTGAGTTTCTATATGAATTATTGAATATAATAGTAATTTCTTAAAAGCTTTTATGGGTATAGAAAAGTCAAGTATCTATGTTTTTTAAAATTATAGAGATATAATGGTTTTGACATATTGTTTGATTATTTTATACCTAATATAATAATATGAGTTCTTTAAATTTGGTGATCTTGTAATCAAGTGTGTGACTTATAGTAAGTCTTGTATGTGTTTTTTTTTTGACAAATTTCTTACTTGGTTTTACGGGGCCCGAACCAATTAATTAGGGGGGTGTAGATGGAGTGGATCGAAACCGGGGTCTTGATCAGTTCAACCGTGTTTCGATCCTGTGCCTATACCGCTGATGCGAAACTGTTCAAAAAAAAATTAAACCGATGATTATTCGGTTGGATTGGTTTGGTTTAATATACTTATGGTTTGGATTATGATCGGTTAAACTTTTTTCTAAAATCCAATTAAACTGAACCGATTAAATTTATAAAACCGCCCAACCGATTAAACACCCCTAAATGTGAGTTTGATATACCTTGTATGTAATCAAAACATCACCAGCATTACCCCATCTAAGCCAACAATTGATGTACACAAGAATAATCTCAATCGGTGTTAGATCATCAAATCACACCTCTGATATCTCCTACATACACTCTAATTTTACTAAACTTGAGAACCCAAGAATCGATCTTTGTGACAACCTCATAAGATCATTTAATCATAGAAATAGTGACCCTCTGTTGGGTTGTTGTTTTACAGAAATTTGTTATTGAGAGGCTTGGTTGGGGATAGCTTTACGTACCCTTATGTCCTCAAGGCGTGCAGGCTTTTGTGGGCGTTGAAGGAAGGCGAACAGATGCACTCTCATGTGGTAAAGACTAGATTTGTGTCGAATTTGTATGTTGTGAACATATTGATCAGATTTTATAGGGAATGTGGTGTTATGGAAAAGCCCAGAAGGTGTTCGATGAAAATCCTGAAAGAGATGTGGTGACTTGGACCACTTTGATTCAAGGTTATGTGGATATAGGTGGTTGTGATAAAGCATTTGAAGTATTCTACAAGATGTGTGAATTTGGGAGGAGAACACACAAATATATTCAAGATCATAACATAAAATTTGATGTGTAAGTAGATAATGCATTCATTGATATGTATATGAAAAGCAGTGATGCTTCTGCAGCTGTTAAAGTCTTCAATGAGATGCTTGTTAATTATGTTGTATCTTGGAATTCCATAACATTGAGACTTATTCAACAAGGTGACTTCGAAATCGCCGTTAACATGTTTAGAAAGATGCAGAGTTAAGGTGTCCACCTTGATGAGGTTACTCTAGTCGATGGCTAAATTGTTGCGCTTGTTTAGGAGCGCTCAAACGGGCGAATGGGTACATTCATATATCAACAAAAATCATATAAAAACACATGGATTTTTAGTAAACGCGCTTCTAAATATGTACATGAAACGTAAAGATATTTATACGTGCACAAGAATGATAGTTGGGCTTGCCATGAACGGTAGTGAACAAAAGGCACTCGAGATACTTCTGATATGCCGAAAATGGGAATTTTTATCGAATGAAGTAATGTATGCCGGGATTCTGATGGCTTGTTCCCATTCTGGACTTGTAAAAGAAGGTTGCAGACATTTTTTGGAAATGATAACGGCTCACAATATGAAACGTCAAAAAGAGCATTACGGGTGTATGGTTGACCTCTTAGGACATGCAGGATTGTTAAACGACGCTAAAGATTTCATTCAGCGTATCAATATAGAACCGGAAGCTTTAGTTTAAGAAGCTTGTGAATCCATATGAACAGAAGGTGCACAGGTATCTATTTATATATAAAAAGATTGAGTTAATGTTATTCCATTCATTTTCTACTTGTTCATTAGCGAATGAATTCGTCATTCTATACTTGTTGTAGACTCTAAAGCTTGGTATACTTCCTATGAATCAATCGTGTAATATTATCAACTATAAATAGAAACTAGAGTTACAAGAAACCCTAACAGACCCTAGAGTGCATAAATGGGATCAGCCCAAAACAACAAAACCATCTTATGAAAATACATAGTGATTATCGCTCGTGGGCCGTGGTTTGAAATAGGGACAAAGAGTGACCAAGAACATGAACTTGGCCCTGACAACTTTATCTCTCAGACAAATTGTATGTTGATCTCAATGTGCGTAGTCACGTTATCGTAGTAAGCAGTTGTATTGAGTGAGAGAGAGAGAGAGAGGAGACTACAATTCACATAATAAGTTGAAATTTATCTTAAACAAAATATTGTCAACCTTTATCTTATTTCTCTATGCATAGACCACACTAGATGTTCTAAGCTTCACCTTTTTTACACAAATGTTACATTGTTATCTTTGTATTGCATACTACAGTTTTGGGTTTTGGCTTGCAGCAATCAACATGGTTCAGAATGCCAAAAATCATCACATTAAGTTGCATCACACTTGTAAAGGCAACTATAATACCAATTTCATCTTGACGGGCCATGAGAAAGATATGATGTAGACAGATACTTCTAACTCTAAGTCTGTAAGAAGTAGCACATATACAAAGATAAACCAGAAATATAAGGTTTCATCTGCCTTAACATAAGCGCTCCTTTTCGACACTTTTAACACAAACTATATAAAAACCTCGCATGGAAACTGCAAAGTAACGAATCACAGTCGTTTCTTCCACAACACGCCAATCCTCTTAAGCATATTACCATTTTTCTTCTTCAAGAACTCGTCATCATCATCAATGTCCTCCCCATAAAGAGAACCAATGTTCCTCTCCATCACCAACTTCTTATTAGTATTATTTCCGACTGAAAGTACAGATGCCGCCGCCTCTGCTGCCTTCCGCCATTGATCCGCCTGCACCTTCAGCTTCCTCATCTCGGCCTCCATTTCACAGTTAGCCGCCTGTGCCGCGTCTAACTGCTCACACACTCTCGCAACTTTCTTGTTACTTTTATCTATCTCTTCAACAAGATGATCAACCTTATTAATTGATTCACTTTCACAACCCAGTAACTCTTTACTATCAATTTTTTTTATTTCAAGTTTAAGCTTTTCATTTTCGTTTGATTTTCCATTCAGTTCCGTCTCTGTAACCATCAGCGTTGACTTCAAAACGTTAAAATCTTGTTTCAAACTCTTGATCTCCTTCTCCAGTTCAATTTCTCTAATACCTGATAAAGAATTCTTCATCTTTGAATTTAAGTCCTCATTCTCTTCACAAATACCCTGCAATTCAGTTTCTTTATCCATGAGATTCGCTTTTAATTCTTCAATTTCTGCTCTTGACTTGTTCAATTCGTCCTCGAGTTCTGACTCTTTTATCCTCGAGTTAAATTTTATTTCGTCCACCAACACATAAGCACTAGTGATCTCCATAACCCTTCGTGATTGTTCTTCGTTCAATCTTGTTTTAGCTGTTTCTACATCAAACTTCAACTTTTCCACTTCAGATTTCAAAGCTATAATCTCATCTTCATAATGGTTTTCAGATTGATTTTCCACTGCACGGTCAACTTTCAAATCTGGTTCTAACTTCTTTTTTGCAGTTTCAAGTTGTAGTAAAGTCTCTTTAGCTAAAGCTTGGGCGTGAGACTCCGAACTTTTACATTCTTTAAGCTCGTTTTTCATAGTCTCCACAAGGGAAAGAGTTTTAGCAAAGGTTTCTTTCAAGCCATTTAACTCTGCAAATGCTGATTCGGCTTGTTTAGTTTGTGCAGCTTCAGATTTAGATTTTTCATCAAGTTTTACTTGTAGTTGACCAATCTCATTGATTGCGGCGGTTAATGCATCAAAATCAGCCGAGTGAAGTTTCTTGGCTTCCTCGAGTTTTGATTTCCATGCTTCACCAGCCTCATGGAGCTGTTGTATTTCCTGTTAGAAAATTGTAAAATTCATCAATTATGATCAACCCCTAGAGAAAGAAGTAATCTTGACAAGAGGCATTAGTTCATTTGTATTTGTAGTGTCACAAAATAATTGTCCACTTATAAAGAACTAGTAAACACTGCATTAGCTACATGCTCATAAAGAAACGTCATAATTAGTTAGCGATCGAATTATGAAGATATTGTTGCGCAGGGTCCTTACGTTTGGTTCCTGTGAAGAAAACTGAGCCAAGAGCTTTTGAGACTCTTCTAACTTTGAAGACAAAGCTAAAAGTTGCTTCCTTGATTCTTCGGCATCGTGTTGTGCTTGATCTTTCCATGATTCTGATGAAACAAGTTGATCTTTCACTGTTTTCAAAGCATCTTCAAGTTGAATAATTTGTGTTTCAAGTTCTGCAACTCGGTTTGGATGCTTCTTTTGCTGCTTTAAAGAAGATGCAAAAGGGTTAGCAGCAATTTACTAGCAGATGTAACATCTAAGATCAAAGTATGCACTTGCCTAACAAATTTTTATACTTTTATTTTTGCTACAAGTGTAGTTTCACCCATGAATGCATTTTAATGCATTTGATTTGCAGGTGAAGAATGATGCGTGGAAGTTTCAATCTATTTACTTATGAATGGGTTGATCTACGACTATAAAAGGAACGGGTCAAATACGTCGTCTAAATCACTTTATTCATAGATTTAGATTAAGCGTTTCGATGCTTATAGAATATGAGATGTTCAAAGCTAACCTCTTTTACTCATTCCCTAATCCCGGCCCGCCCATCTTGCGATATCTAGTTAGTAGAAAAATCCTTTTTTCTAAAGCGACGATTTAGATTAAGCGTTTCGATGCTTACAGAATATGAGATGTTCAAAGCTAACCTCTTTTACTCATTCCCTAATCCCGGCCCGCCCATCTTGCCATATCTAGTTAGTAGAAAAATCCTTTTTTCTAAAGCGACGATTTTGACCCGTTACCCATCCTACCCTTCCATCTTTATACAATTGTAACTATCACACCAAGAAAGTTTTGAATTCCCTTCCATTGCAGATATAAAATCTCTAGAGATTAGTAGTTGAATTTACCTCAGAAAGTGGACTTTTAGGTGATCTGCGAGTGCTGATTATAGGACTGGTATTTTTTGTTATCTTAATGCTTGGTTTGCTTGGAGAAGAAGAGTTGACTTCATGTGCAGTTGACTTGAGTTGACTTTTAGTTTGACCTGCGGTCTTTCGGTTAGTCTCTGAAGAAGCCGTTCGAGTCCGAGAACCCTCGGCAGAGCTCTTTGTACTGATAGTGTTAAAATGGGATATTATTACACGAAAAAAATCAAAGAGAAAGAGATCGAAAGCGAAATAAGAAACAAAAAAAAATACAAAATACCTTATGAGTAAAGCGAAAATAAAAGGTAATGATTTGTACAAAGTTAAGTGTAGCAAAGAGTGTCACACATTGTATATGTGATAGTGTGTGTTAAATTAGTTTGTAGCATTTTGGCAAAAAATCAAAATTATATTATTATGATATTGTGATTATTTAACAACAAATTGATGTGAATTAAAGAAGCAACTGAGTAATTGTGTAACAAAACTCATTATTCATATGAATTTATACCAAATGACTTGTAGTTCAGCGATATCAGGTGTTGATGAAATTTTTCCCAAAAGATTCAGGGTTTAAGTCACTTAGTAAACAATAGAGTAGATTTAAAAATAGGTTTAGTGGACGGATGTATTTATTGTTAAAAAAAACATAAGTTTATATTTAGTTTTCTATCTAAATTTAGGCCAAAAATAGTAAAGGAAATAGTAACAAAAACGATGAGACCAAAAAAATAAAACATAGCTTGATTCTCATAGACCAAGATAAAATAAAAATAACTAACTTTAGTCCCTTGATTATTCAAGACTTCAAGGTAGCAGCGGTACCTCCTCCTCGTAAATATCTTGGGACCCACAATTTGAGGATCAATTGAAGATAAAGGTCCTAGGTTCAATCCCAAACTACTATTAGAGATCAGGATAAGGGATTACCTGTGATCCGCCCATGAAGGTGAGATGGCGTTGGTCTAATACAACCGTTCGCCACACAACACCTTTTGAAGAGTCCCTTGATTATTCATTTATTTCATTATTTTGTTTGAGGTTAAAGAATCCACTTAGGTCAAGAGTTATACCTTCCCTTTTTCTTTCTCTTATCCAGTGTCACATCAGCGTCATATTATTCCTTCTTTTATTTCCTTTACCTTACCCAAAATAAGTGTTGTGCCTTCCCTTTCCTTACTCAAACCTTTTTTATATATTTTTATTTACATATATATATATATATATATATATATATATATATATATATATATATATTTGTGTGTGTGTGTGTTGGTTGGGGGAGAGGGAGGGAGTTGGGAAGTTACTCGAGCGAGACAGAGAACCCGGAGGTTTACTTGATTGGGCTACCTGATGAAGTTGTTTTGGTGTTCCCGATGGGTACCCGCCCCCTTCGGGTATTGCGTAACGCATGGTCTTATTAAAAGTGGAAATGTGGGGCCAAACTCGCTATTATGTATTTCATCATTTATTAATATTTAATACATTTTTTTAAAATATTACACCAACATTTAATCTAGTAATGGTTTTAAGTTGTTTCTATGTTTTTTTATTTAAATTAAAAACTATGTTTTTAAGCTTTTGAATTTTATTCTATAAATTAATAACTAGAATCTAAATTCTAACTATTACTTTTTTTAACTACTAAACAAACACGCTCCCTACACTTAAATCTGAACCTAATTTTACATTATTTTATTTACTATAGAATTTGAATCTTCAATACCAGGCTTGACTGGTACTTTTATACAAAAAGAAAATAATATTAATAAAAACCTCCACTCCCCTAGTTTTTATCGAAATTACGTAAAACTAAAATTACAAAAAAGCTGCGGGTGTGCCTTATTTAATGTTTTCATTAATCACTCCATTTTGAAAGTCATGATTTCTAGAATCACGCCTACTATAATAATAATAATATAATATTATATATATATATATATATATATATATATATATATATATACATACTAGCATAGTACCCGTGCAATGCAACGATTAGAAATTATTTCTACTCGATAATATGTCCGTTTTAATAACGTAAGACTATTATATCACGCATTATAATGACATCGAACAATTTTTGTTCGCAATATATCTATTTTTTTCTCATGTTTTCATTTCTTTTATTTCTCTTTCCTTATAACTCTTTTATTAATTTTAAAAAACAATAAATGAGAAACAAAAAGAATATTAAATATATTATAAATTAAATCTTTTGTTTTGAATACATGAGTCATTTAAAAAATCTGAAAATGTCTATAAATTTAGGTTACATGTTATTAGGTTTATAAGTTCTAGCTATACGTATTTTTTAATACTTAAATTAAAAAAAGTGTTATATGATAAAATATTAAAACTATTATTTTTATAAAGATTCTTTTTATTTAAGTTTTAATTTTTAATTTGTATTTAATATCATATAGGTTGAATATTAATTTGCATTAACTTGACTTTTTTAAATATTATTTATTATGGAAGGTTTAGTTATAAAAATGGTATTTAAAAATCTAATTAACTCTATATAATAGTTTCCTTATAGGGTTAAATAAGGGGTAAATTAGTAATTTAAAATTACTTAAAATAAAGAGATTTCAAAGATCTAAATGCTTTATAATATAGTATAGATATATAGAAAAAAGTTCAAACGAAAACTGTTTTTCGTACGAGAACCGCGAGAACCAATCTTAACCGTCCAATTCCCCCTCCTTCAATTGGATTTCCCACCCATGAATTCCTTACATGCACCCTGCCACACTCAATCCCCCACGCTCTTCATCCATGAACTCCATTATCCAAAATGAACGGCCATGATTGGTTCTCGCAGTTCTCGTTTGAACCCTCCCCTATATATATATATATATATATATATAGAATGGTTCATTTGATAACCGTTTTAATTACGAGTACCGTGAGAATCAATCTTGACTCTTGATTAAAAATAAATCAATGGTAAATAAAAATGACAGCTCATTAATTATGCGTTAATAAGGGGTGTTTTGAAAAAATCAAGGTTCGATCTTTAATGACAACTCACCCGTACGCAATTAACGGTTGAAAAATTATATAAAAGACCAAAATATCTCTATTAATGAGCATTAATGACGGTTACAAATGCTACTCGTGATACTCATAATAAAAACGGTTCTCAAATGATCTTTTCATTATATATACATATATATATATACTATTTATAGTTTCTTATAAAGCATTTAGGTATTTTGTCTTAATTTCTTAATTTTAATTGATTTAAAATTACTAATTTACCCTTAATATTAAACTAAATGGAAACTACTAAATAAAGCAACTATTTGATAGAATTAATGACAATCTTATATATCATTTTAATAACTAAACCTTTTAAAATAAAAATTATTTAAAAAATCGAATCAGTACAAATTAACTTAATAATTAAAAATAATTGATAGTTAAACTTTTCATATTAAATATTCTATCATATAATTAATATTTTAACTTAACTTTTTAACATTACGTATAACGAAAAGTATTAAATCTAAATAACATACAACCTAAATTTATAAAAATTACTAGATTTTTTAAATGGATAATATAATTAAAATAAATTAGAATTATAATACCAACACTCTTATTGAATATTACCATTCATGTGAAATTCTATTGACCCATTATAATTTAAAAAAGAAACACATCACCCCTATTTTAAAATAGACAGGTTATCAAGAAAAAATATTCGTAACCACTGCATTGCACGGGTACAATGCTAGTGGTCATAAAGTATGGATTATTTTGTACATAATAATAATAATAATAATAATAATAATAATAATAATAACAATAATAATAATAACAATAATAATAATAATAATAATAATAATAATAATAATTTGTCTCTATATCCTCCTATAAAGTTTTCCTACTTATTCTCCTACTCGAGAGATCAAGTCAAGTGCCAAAAATCAATGAAGGTGGTGAGAAAAGAGAATTAGTGTATTACGCATGTTATCTTATGATGAGTAAGAGGATCAAGTAGGAAAAAACAATAGGAAGAAATCTAATTTTCCATTTGTCATACATAATATAAATAAAAAAATTGAGAAAGAGTTTGTAAGAGCATAAATGTCATCATTACTTTATACGGGCAGATCATTATTATGTACAAATTATCTCCCAAATTACATGACAAGAATCCCCGTTAGGATTCTCGTTTAGATTAGCTTATTTTCTCATTTAACATAAGTTCATAAGTCAACTTTTTCTGACTTAAGAGATTAAGCTTAAATTAACAAACTCTTAAAACTAATAATTAGTTTACAAGTCTATCAAAATTCTAATAAGCTAATCCAAACACTTATAACCTTAAATTGATCGATTATAATTCTATCATCTAAACCTAATAACAAGCAAGAAATCTCGAACGAAGTTATCAATTAGCCAATAGTAAGTAGTGTTTGGGATCGTTTCACGTTTTTAAAACAAGATTTTAGGACCTACTTCGTCAAAATCGCACTTGCGAGCAAATGAACACATAACCACGTTTTCAAATCGCAATACGAAACACCATCTTTAGAGTTAACAAATCATAAAAACTCAAAATGAATTCAAGATGCAATGCCAAACATCCCCTAAGCAATTCATCAACTTTCATAGTTGGAAAACAAAAATGGGATTCAACAATGAAAGTTTCATAATCAACAAAATCCTTAAAAGGTAGAAGATAACAGATTATTACAAGATTACCACCAACTGAATTATGAAATAATCATAAAAAGTAATGAGATGTTAATGGTGTCTTACCTTGTTCTTGGAGTCTGCATCTGCATATCTTCACTAACTACTAACTACTACTACACTTTCCTTATCAAGCACTTTGGAAATTGGGATTTTATGTGGAAGTTTTTGCTCAACATTAATGCTCTCTGACCCACAAAACCAGAAAAGTTCTCAGAAATCACAAGCATGAAGAGAGAGAGAGAGAGAGAGAGAGAGAGAGAGAATCCAATGGTGAAGATTTAAATGAGTGATATGAGGAGGGGATTGTAGTACTACTCTGCAATAGGCAAGAGGGTGTGTATGCTTATAAATGATACCAATTGAAATAAATAAATAAAAAGTATCTTTGTACTAATAAACAGAGAATACATGCATCAATCACATGTCAAAAGTCTATAATACCCTCCTAAAATAACTCACATAAATTTTTTGAGTAGGAGATTTTACATCCACCTATTAAATAAGTCTTCGTACTCACTAAATCAATATTTATGTCAAAAATAAAAGAAGAGATAAAGAAAATAGAATTAATGAATTTTACGTACCATTATTTAGTGAATTGAAAAATAAAGTATGAAGATTTAGTAAAATGAAATAAAATTTTCCTTTTTAAGCTAATATTAAACTCACAAGCGATAATCCTTATATCAGTAGCAACTATTTGCTGAGTAATGTTTTATATAGGACGAAAATTGACTTTGTAACATGTTTAATAAGAGTATTGAGCTACTCCACTCATAGCTAATTGATTCTGAGTTGAAACTCCATAAACTTACACTGTTCGCCTTTTAATTTTCTTTTAGTATCTTCTTTCGTGATTTTGATATTTTCTAAACTCAATCGAGTAGGATGATAAATAAAAAAATTAATTTAATAAATATATCTTTAAAAAAAGTGTATTATTATTATTATTATTAGTATTATTATAATACACCACTAACTTGACCAAACACTTGCAAACATGAATAATCTTGGCAGAAATCAGTGGCAACTCTTTTTCTAAAAATAAATAAATAATGATGGGCAAATGGGGTATCTTAATCTTTGTAGCAGTTGAACTATGAGCATCTTTATCTTAACTACTTTTATGATGCTAAGGTCCATAGTTGAGGACATGCAAAAATACTCATTTGCCCTTTATGTAAGTTGGTAATCCTTCTGTCTCCCCAGGGTATTTTGGGAATTTGACAGGTTCCTGCATTTTTTGGCCGTGATTGAAGGAAGTAGAGATGTAGACTTCTGTGAGTTTTGACATTGTGAACAATGGGAATTGTATAGTATATTTTAGAGTAGGGTAGTATCGCTTAGGGATGATTAAGAAAACCTAAACTTTACGGAAAACTCAAACCCGAAACTTTTACGATTGTTTTTAGGTCAGGTAAATGGTTATAAGAGCGAGTGTGGGATCTTGATAAATTTTGTGAGGTTAAGACGGTTATAGTTTTAGTCAATATACACGTGATTATCTCATCTTATTTATTTGACATCTGATCTTATAAATTTTGCGGGTTTGGGACGGTTATTAATTTTGGATTCCTTGGTTTTGCTAAGAAATCAAAATTATTATAAAAGTTCAATTCATTGTTTTGATGTGATTGGTATTAAGTTTTAAGGAGCAAAAATCCTATTTGGAAAATTTTAATCGACTATGATCATAAATTGGGATGTCCGATACTCACAACCTGATAGTTAATTAGTAACTAGACTATATTAGATATCCGTATGATACATGGATTTGTTTAAGAACATAATAGGTATTACACATTAATAAAAAGGTATTAAATAAATAATATTAAATACGAAAGAAACAAAAAAATTTAAAAATGGCGACAAACAACTTCAACACCTAGACCAGCAGTCTAAGCGTCGACGCGAGATTGAGGGAAGACGTAACGGAAGAGACATGGTATCATAATACGTAGAGACATGATTGTATTTCTTGTACAAGTTATCAATCATTGTTGTTACAGGTAAGACAATAAGACCAGATATTTATTGATTATAGTTAAAAATAATTAAATTATTAATAAATATTTGAAAAGATAAAATTAGAAAAATTGGTTAAATATGAAGAGTTCTGTTCAATAAAGTCTATTTAAAAAACATAGTCTTAAAATTTTAATATTCAATCATAGGTGATTTGTAAAAGCATCACATGTGAATTACGAAAAATTACAAAAATGTCACTCCGCCCAAATTTTTAAAATTTAATCTTGACCATTGATGTCATTGATCCAAGGGCTAAAATAGTCCCTTAGGACTATATTGAACATTCTTCTAAATATGATATTTCAAAATATTATAAAGCGTAAATATGATATTTGTAAATTAAGATGGAAAAATATGATTTTTTTAAGGTTTAAGAACAAATATAAAATTTCTTTAAAATTTTTGATCAAATTTTGACTAAGAAAAGTCAGAAATAGAATTCCAGTATTAATTTAATGGATGATCAAGAAAGCAATTAAATTTATTTTATTAAATAAAAGGTTAGAATCGTTTAATAAAATTAATGCATGTTAGTCTTTTATTTATATTACATTATACCAGACAGAACAGGACCAAGTGTGGGATACAATTTTATAATAGGATGTAAGAGTGTGATCACCAATACCCATTCTATTGTCATGTTTACAGTGGTGTAGGCATACAAGACAAAATGAAGCTTTAGAATGTTGTAATTAGGGAGGGGGCACTATAGTCAATTCAATATTTTTAATAACTTAAAAAAGATTTAAGTTAACTATAAAATATCTAAAATCAAGTTTTAAGTAAATTAATATTTTGAAAGACTATGAAAGGAGAATATAATATATAAAAATTAACCTAAAAATATGATATTTTAAGATTTAATAAAGATATATATACTAAAATCTTTGGGAATAGAAATAGATTGATTATGTCATCTAGCTATTTCATTCTACACCAATAGGGGTGTGTAAGTGTAGTAGTTAGGGATGTAAACGACCCGACCTATCGAGCTTGGATTGTTAAAAGCTCGAAACGAGCCGAGCCTTAACGAGCTCGAGCTCGAGCTCGAGCCTAGATTAAAGCTCATTTAATAAACGAGCCGAGCCGGAGCTCCAAAGAGTAGGCTCGCGAGTTTAAACGAGCCTAAACGAGCTCCATATATAATATAATTTATATTTTATATATTTAATTTTTAATAATTATATATATCATTTTAATAAAAATATCAAAATAATACCCGAGCCTAAACGAGCCTGGCTTAAACGAGCCTAAACGAGCCCAGCCCAAGCTTTATAAATATTAAACAAGCCGAGCTCGAGCTTAAAAAATCTTAAACGAGCCCGGCTCGATAAGTGTCTTGCTCGGCTCGGCTCGTTTACATCCCTAGTAGTACTGTACAAGGAGGGCTCCCCTCTTTCTCTCAAGCAAGAAAGATAGAAACAGAGTTTTTCTTAGTGTTCTTGGTAACATACAATAAACACATATATGTTGCTACAAAGTTCTAAGATTACAACAAATTTAGAGGAGCTAACACTTGTTGGAAACTTTTGTTCAAACATGGATACTTCAAGAGGGAAGTACACTTAACTCCTCTCCTTTTTTAGCATCCATTTATCCTAATCCCACAATACAAAGATTGTATTTCTTGAAACCTCATATGGCTATTTTAGGATTCTTAACAAATCCATATAGTACTAAAGAAGGGTGTAAAACTCCAACTTGAACCAAGTTATTCTTCTCAAAACATACAAAAGTTTACTACTTGAAACCTGTTTCTGGTGCCAAAACAAGTTCCTTGTCTTGCACAACTCATTCCTCAACAAGAATTAGGTTAATTACAAGTTTGAGATCATGATCTTCATCCCTAGTTCAAGCTTCACCATGGAGTCTAGCATTTCCTAAACCAACTATAGGGTGGTAAGCCAACATATATACTTTGTTTAGAATAAAACAAAGTTCAACAAACACCAAGTAGCACTTAACTATTACTAATGTAATAAGTCAGAAAGCATAGGTTCAAAACTTGATAAATAATGCCTAAACCCCTACCAAAAAATGTAGCAATGACACAAACCTATCCTATGCAAGTTTCTCAAATGAAAAAAATGGACATCTCATCAATTAACACTAAATAGTCCTTACATGTCAGGATCATAAATGTCTTTCTCTTATATGTATCAAACAAAATGAAATTAGGATAGGATACCCTCTCTCACGCGTCTTCCCGTTGCAAAAACTTCCATTCCGGGGTCCAATTGAACTATACAAATTTCCAACATATCATAGCAAAAAAGTTCTCTTATAATCACAAGCATTCCTTCAAGGAACCATAACCTTTAACACGACTTCAATGCTAAAAAAACAGTATGTTTTTTGTCAATACCGCCCAGCCTTTACATTTGTGATCCTGAGTACGCGCAGAAAAAGGAAAAAAGAAAAAAAAAAAAAAAAGAGTTCTAAAAACATGCAATTATGCAAACAGGGAATATATATATATATAGGATTATATAATAATGATCGGGATTTATGAAACTCTTACCTCAATATTATAGGGAAATGTCATATGCTGACATCCTCAGGGTAACTTCCTAGCACACTCAAGAAAGTAGCAAACTCCTGTGAATGATGTGTAACATGTGAACATCAATAATTCATGGTGTTTGCCCAAGTGAAATCAAGATCAAATTAATATTATAGATAATAATGAACCTTAAGATGTGAAAGAGCATTCTGGGCCCTTTGGTCTGCCATAGATGCTTGGAAGTCAACATAGAAAAGGTAAGGGAATGATCTGCACAAAAACTTTAATTTGCAATTAAATAAATGAAAAGCATATTGAGTATAGAAAAGGTGCCCATTTCAACCCATTTTCTTACCAATGGGTTGATTTGCGTTATGTTTTATCTCCATCGCGTCAAACATGCAAGAATTATACAATCTATCCTAAAAGAAAACGGGTCGAAAGTCGCCCAAAGTGTAATTTAAATGCATCAATCCTATTATATCATTTGGTTCAAAAATGTTTACATTAGTATTGAGATAATACATTTTTTTTGTAATAACTTTGACTCCCTAATTAGTTATATAAAATAGCATAATTATCTAGAAAAGAGAAACCGGCCCATAGCAAGCACGTTTTCACTTGCTACCCAAACCGCCTCGAAAAAGTTTATAAAAAAAGAAATTCCTTTACATACCCAGGAACCCCATTGGTACTTTCATTATGCGCAGGTAAAGCCTGCCTTTGAAGAGGACGGCTTTCAATCTGCTTCAAGGAAAATTAAATTCTGAAAAGTTAATGATATGTTATGAGAAAAAAATGTGAATTGTGAGCGATGAGAAAAATAGAGAAAATTGCCTTGGTAAGATTGATTTGTCTCATAGCAAACACTGCTAGTGCCTTAAATAGCATCCCAGGACCCTCGTCGAGTGAGAAGACAATACTCGTCTAAGAAATAAAATCATATATTACATGTTATGTATAATAAGGTAAAAATAATAAAATATAAGAGATTAATGATTTTTTTTCAGGTAGCACGGGTAAGCCAACCTTGAATGGTCTATCTGTACGTGGAATTATGGGTTCCCTGGCCAGCATTAAGAATCGAGTCACATTATCAGAATAGTCCTGGAGAAGAAACCATACAAGTTTGAACCACAGTTATCCAGAACTAAAAGGTAGCAATATCATCACATTTATTTATAAATGGGTTGATTCAGGTTATTTATAATTTTGATGGGTCACGGTTAGAATTTAAAATATCCATTTATAAAGAATATTGGTCCAACGGGTCAAAAGATTGGATTATTTTTGAAATAGTATAACTTTTCTATAATATTAAACACACCAATTACTTGTTAGAAGGTAGTAAAATTTGGACCAAATGTGTTCCAGGACAATGCCCGTCTTCACGTGTTTGAGATGTATCAATACATTAAGCATTTTTACCAGTCCCCACCCCCCCACACACACACACTTTTTTTTTACGACATGCATAGTTGGGCATTTTACCAACATCCATTTGTCCATCAACTTTGAGAGGTACCTGAATATCTTGAACAAGCAAATTCAATCCATAAATCTTAGCAGCAGCAGCACTAGCAACTGCTCCAGTATCTTCAAGTTCATGGAGAGCAACATGCTGCCAGGTGGAAGACAAAAATAAATAATGAATAAAAAAAGAAAAAGAAAACAAAAGGAAAAAAAATCAGCAAACAATAATCTATAACAAGGATTATCAGTCGACGCCCCAGGACCTTTATAATTATTACCTTGGAATTGGTTTTAATGTTTTTATCTAGATGAATGTTATGGTATCACATGTTTCAGTTAAACTCATTGAGTCATTGATGTGTAAGGGTGTGTGTAATTCATGTTAAAATTACAACATGATTGATTTGAGGTAATTAGTGTTCGGGTGGATAAAAGAATAATTAGGCTATTGTTTCGATTTTGGGTCATCGTATTATCTTAGAGTTCCCACCTAAAACCTTGTATACGACTTTATAATTTAAAAATTAAAGAATAGTTATAAATAATTTAAATCACAGAATTTACAATTGCAAAATAAACCGAGTGATGGAATTAAAAAAACAACAGAAATAACAATAACAATCATAATAATAAATTAGATCAGGTCATGTGCAGTTGCTGCTAAAAATCATAGTACTGCATTCATTAAATTTCATTGGTAGTACAACTGTACAACTATTTCACTTATGATAAATATTATTGTTAAGAAAAAAAGAAAGTAAATAAAATGATTAACATGACATACAGTTTTTGATACTTAAATCAAATGTTATATTGAGTTCTATCACAATAAATTTAGAAATAAAAGTCATTTTGTTTAAGTAACACAAAAAAAAGGAGGGAGGGGGGCTCAGCCACACGGAAAAAACGTACACAGAGTAGAAACAAAAAGAACCCAAGAATCAAAACCTAGTTATCTTGATTCAAAGAGGGATGGCCTAACAAATGGTGTTGGATCATCTATTATTTTGATATAAAGAAACAAATATATATTACAAGTGTAATTTAGCTAAAGGACAAACTTTTTACTATTCATAATGTCACATCGATCCCACCATATATGATTTATATACATACAATGTATCATAGAGATGCTAATAGAGTTAACTCAGAGAATATTGGGATATTGACATTTTTACACTTACAAAATTTCAACATGTTACTACGTCAAGATTTTAGATATTCAATTACAAGCTAGGTGAATGAGCATCTTTATTAATCTTAGAGATTCAATAGAGGAATTGGATCAATTTAGTGTAGCAATCTCCCAATCAGCAGTTGTGCCGATCCATCTACATGATCCAACATATCAAAAAGAAATTATACATTCGATCCAATAGACATATCTAGGCACATCCTATATGAATCAAACCATGACCCATCTGGATCTATCCATTCAGCTTCAATATGAGAATCTTCACCCACCCCTACCCTTCCTCTCCCCCTAAATAAGAACCCAAAAAAATCTTGTATATTCCTTTTTTTATTAACCGGGGTATCCGACCTGCTTTGTGAACCAACTAATCCCGGGGTGAACCTCCGCGGCCACAAGGGAGAAACTGAGTTGCTCCTAGGGTTCGAACTTGGGACTTCTGGGTATTTTCACCCATGAAGACCAAGTCTTACCACTAAATGATAAATATATTTTTTACATGATCCAGAAGATAACCAAATTTGCTTTGGGCTACTGATATCTCATTTTAATAGTTGCATTTTTCAGTCTTAGATTCTTTTAATTATATCAACGTAGTTCTTTTTTGGATCATGTTAAATTTCACAGTTAAACAGCTCTAAAGTCTAGTGAAGTTACTACCATAGTACCATGCTTCAACTTTGTAACTTGTTCTTTTGACATGATTTCAATTTGATTCTACATTGTAGTGAAGTTACTAAATTCCTACCTGTAAAGTTATACATGCTTTAAACTTTGTATCTAAGAAACTAAAAACAAAAGATATTTAAATTTGGTTTACATGATAAAACCGATTAAATTTGGTTATATAAAAGAAACTAAACACTTAACTTCAATGACTTTAGCAAATGTATAATTCTTTAAATACAGTAAAGTTAATCTAATCCTTTTAACAAGTCATTGAATTACTTTCAATCATTCTTGTACAATCAAATCCAGTATACATGCACTAAACCGTCTATGAAATAACTACACATCTAAACATAACAGTAATCTTTTTCCTCAAAGCCATGATTTCAATGTTCTAAACATAACATCTGAAGAAGCATTATCAAGTATCTAGCAAATAACTTCTTAACGGTATTACATTATAATATTATATCACAATTAAACTTGAAGGAGGTGTCATGTTATATTATATATACCTATATGTGATAATGTTATTTTTATTAGTTCCCAATTTTCATCAACAAAATGAGAAATCAAACATATGCAGCATTACTTTGGTGATCTCAGATTCAAATATTAGTCGTAAAAGCTCAATTGCAAAATAGGCTCTCCAAGAAAGCCTAAATTTTCTTTTTCTTCTTCGTAGATGTTCATGAATCATGATATCAAGTGATAGATCAATCCATATATGTAGAAACCTAGAACATTTTTGTTTCAAAATTGGTACATACAGTGTAATTAACTGACACCAATAAACTTTGTGGTGTCAAATTAATTACATTACTTGTACCAATTACCAATTCGAAAATTCACAAGTTCCATTGGAATGTAGCTTTGAAATTTTGAAGGCTCTGAAGTAGAAAGTAGAAACAAGTTTTGAAGTAGAAAATGGTTATGTAAATACATCAGAAACAAGTTACGGCCTACGATTGGATTGCATATAGATCATATTATATCTTTAATGCAAGATATGGTATGCCAAACATAATTGGAAAACTAACTGATAAGACAACATACATTGTGTTGCAAAACTTGTTAGTATTTTACATTTATTTAGGTAATCAGCATTAATTCAACAACATGCAACATAAATACGTTACAACAATTGCTAGAATGTAATCACACGCTGCACAGAAAATGATTAGGTAGTATGGTGTTAAGAAATATTGGTCCCTTGTTGAGCGGATTGAAATCATGAAATAGTTCCGACTTTTTTAAAAATATTCTTTTTTCAGAGTCTATGTATCTACATTGTTATCTTATTGCTTAGCAACATAAAATTAAAATTGAAAAATAATTAAGGAGCATGTACTACCTTTGCAGCACCAGCGGTATCATCCACAGCTTCTCTGACTATTCCTAATCTTGTCAAAGTGTTCTCACATTGGGCAAGAGCCTATAGAAGCATTAAAATACAAAATATGTTTAGACGATTAGGGGTTGTTTGGATTTGCTTTTTGAAAGTGATTGTGTGATTTTTGAATAATCAAAACCAGATAATCAGGTTCTAGAAAATAGTGTTTCGGTGTCTGTTGTTGTTTAAAGTTATAATATAATAATCACAACAAATTAGATGTTTATGGACTTAAAAATTTTGATTGTGTAATAAAGTCCAAAATGCATTTTAGTACCCTAGACTTGAACCTTGAACTTTAAAAGTGTGGCATGGTATCCTGAACATGGAAAAGTAGTCAATTTTAGGCCTCGAATCACTTAACTTGGTCATTTATGCTCACATGACTTTTGATTTCAATAAATTGAGACTAACATGTATTTTCTGGTGCATCAAAGCCCGAACATAAGTGAGTCATGTGAGAAAACATGACCAATTTAAAGTCACGGCCAAAAATTGACCAATTTTCCATGTGGACTGTAACATGTTGCCCCTTTAATAGTTCAGGGTATAAGAAAATCCAGTAAACCAGGTTCAAGGTTAATTGTATTAGCTTTAATGAATTAATACATAAAATGACCAAACAAATATTCTTATGAAGAACAGACAAGTATTATATAATATGATTTAGGAGTCTATTGAATTATACTAAAAGGAGTAACTAGGTGATTCTATTTTTACCCTCTAATAATCAGTTTTATTGCAGATGCTATGAAACTGTTGAGAATCTGTTAATCCAAACATTAAAGAATATGTATTTGCAATAATACTGTAAAAATCCAACACCCCTTAGTTACATAAACAGTACAAATATTATACCTGTGGATGGCTAAGAACCCTTTTCAGATCTTCAATTTTGACACCATGGTTAGCTAGCAAGCAATGGCGGATAGCAAGTTTGACTTCCCCAACAATGTGCAATCTGTGTCTAAGTAAAAGATCGTAATTCCTATGAATGCTACCTCCTAAAGAATTCTCAATAGGTAAAACTGCTCGGTCAACTAGCCACCGCTCAACAGCCTGTAGCATATATAACACAAAAAATAAATAAAAAAAATAAAATTGAAAATTATTACGTAGTAAAACTGGTCTATGCAAGCAGTCTCGATGTGTCCCCTTACATCCCAATATTGTTCCTTTTAGGAATAATCTTAATTGTATGGTAGTTCACTTTGAATGATATATTAATTTTCTTAAGGATTAAACATTGCAAATGGCAAGTAAAACCGCCACACAGAAATTTCTGTATATATTTCTGTTGCTTTAAGACCACTAAATTAATACGAGGAACAAATCTAATCTTATCTCAATAAGACAGCAAATTTCTATAGCATGGCAGACAACATGAGGGTTTAAAAGAGAAAGATGAACATACAACATAAATTTAGCGAAAAATAGATTTAAGAGCATATTTGAGTCTTCATTTTAGACTTTTTAGTATAGATGTCAATAATTCAGCTTCCTAAGGTGTGTACAATAGTGCCAAAGATTCAGGATGATGCAAATGCTTACAAAAAATATTACTGTAAGAAGCTACTCCCTCCACGAATTGCTACACCTTAGTTTTGGGAGAAATATTAATTACCATTTACCGAAGATGTGCGGACCATGTATGGTTAAAAAATAATAAATAAATCTTCAGAGTCTAGATAGTTTGTTTCCTTTATTAATGACCACATATATGTCACCTGAATCTTCCATATGAAAGAAAAATTAAAAGTTAAGCCTATTTTCCAAACCTTCCAGTCTTCCACAAAAAGACAGAAAACCAATTCCACACAAACATTCATTTTGAAAACAGTTCACAGGACAGAATCCTTTAAGTCCACTTTAGGATGATATCTCAATGGAAAAGGGATTATTCATGTTAGCTCATATGTTGGCGCTCCACAACAGAATACTGTAGTTGAGAGGAAAAAACAAGACACTTTGCAATCACTTACTTACACTACTATTTTTTTATCCATATTTTAGCATGATGCCATATTATTGGCTACCTATCGCATCAATTCTATGCTATTTGAAGCTCTTAAAGTTTAAAAAACCTCATCAAACACTCATGAAAACATATACTCACAATAGTCTCTTGTCAAATGTTCCCCTCAAAGCTCGCTGTATACACATTCCATCACAAAATCATCTATCTCTCAAATATGTATTTTCTAGGTTACTCATGTATCCAAAGTGAGTGCAAGGGCTACTCTTGTATCACCAAAAAAAGTTAGAACTCCATGGGCATCATGTTCTTGAGGCTCAGACACTTGACCCCAATGCACATTTTTTTATTTTTTACTTTTTTTATTTTATATTTTTTAGGGGTTGGGGAGACCAGTGACATAAATACCACTTGGTCTCAAACTGTCTATTTTAATACAAGTCCACAACAAAGCCAACCGTTGCATTGCACTCTAATCTAAACTCGTGAACCTACAGAGACAAAAACACCTGCACACACTAAGAAATCAAAGAGATGGTGGTGTATCCTAGAAGGCAAAAATTCAATAAAGAAACTATAATGAATATGTACCACTATCATGATGTCAATACGAGTCATGAGCCAAATGAGGTGTCAAATAAGTACAGAGGTCCAGATTCACGAGAAGGTACCAACTCAGAATCCGAAAATGCTTTGGTTTCATTCAATAAATCTGATTGTGATTAGTATAGTGATGCATACCTTAATGTGCCTACAGCGTTAAGGGAAGTGGTCATGTACCACTCACCCAATTAATGAATATATGACACATATAGGTTTAACGCTAAAGTTCTAAACTACAAAGTTTTTGTTATGTCACTTGATATTATACAATATCCCAAAAAATATACAAGAAGCCGTCTAATATCTTGAGTTTCTATAAGGGTGTTACTTCACTAGCAGCAAACTTGGATTGGCCCTTGCATCAACTAGATATAAGAATGCCTTCCTAAATGGAGTCCTAGAAGAGGAAGTGCATATGGACATGCCACCAGGGATGCCTTCCTAAATGGAGTCTGATACGAACAATGATTTATTATTTACAAATGATAATAGGCCCAGGATTGTGCACGTTTATTCTAGAAGGAAAAAAGGGGCAAATAAGGAAAGTGGCTAACAATTCTGTTAGAGGAGAGAGAATAGAATAATAGGAAGGGAGGGTGACGTTGTTTTGCATGTTCTGTTATCTTCTTCGTCTATTGGCTCTAGCTATAGCTAAGAGAGAGGGAGCTTCCCTGGAACCCTTGTATTGCTTTCTTCCTCATTTTAATACAATTACCCTTTCCTTCCCAAATTTCTTAGCATTATAATTTGTTTTAGTCTGTTATCCTATCACTGGTCCGACTGCCTGTGCTCTGCCATTGCTGTATCTGTCCTCCATGGAAACTCGTTCTGTGCAGAATCGATTAGAGCAGCATGAGGAGCAACTCCAGCACCTCCAAGCCAATATCGCTGAAATCAAATTGTCCCTGGAATCTGATAAGGTGGAGTCTACTGAGTTTCGTAAGGTAATGTTGGGTTGGGTAAAACAACAAGGCAAACAGCATCACGATGGGAGTGGTGGTTCGGGAGGGAGTTATGTTTTCAATTCCGGTGATGATGATGGGTTTCGCGACGGTGAGCGGACTCCTCCCAGACCTGTCGATGTGCCTTGGGCAGTGAAAAAAATTAAACTCGGAATTTTACGGGTTTGATCCGCAGGGTTGGATTCAAAAGGCAAAGCTGTATTTTGACATTAATGGCACTCCTCCCCATTTGCGCCTCCGATTAGCTCAACTCAGCATGATGGGTGTGGCACAACATTGGTTCTTATTGTCCAGCAGGTTCATTAATCACTGTCGTGGGATCAAATTCAATTAGAATTATTACAGCGATTCAGTGGCTTAGAGTCCTAGAAGAGGAAGTGCATATGGACATGCCACCAGGGCTATATACAAACGAAATAATCCAGATATATTCTATGCTACATTTTGAATTATTAGACAAGTCAGCAGAAGTTATTTAGGATAAGTAGATCCGTATATCACTTCCTAGAGTAAAGGGCAGTCAGTTGTGATATTTAGCAACAAATTGTAGGTCCTACTGTTATAGTTTTCAGAGCAATGAATAATACAAAATTACTTCTCCACTTCTAGATTTTTTAGTACATAAATACTTTTTCCCTGTTAATCTTACAAAGTAAACATTCCAAATGAGAAGTTATCTTCAGTTCGTCGCAAATCAATTTGTCCTCTACTAACATGTCATAACTTATGATTCTCTATCTCCAGATGTTGCCAGCAAACAGCTTTAAGTAAATAATAAATAGAAGGGGTAAAAAAGAAAAAAATAACTTCAGAACATTGAAACGGAAAGCACACGAGTTACAAGCGGGAATATTCTGGTTTGCTTGAAGAGAGCTACAACACATGTTAAGGAAACTGGAAGCACGTATGTTAACCTGCTCCATGTATTCATGCTACAACTTATTTTACATAAACATGGAAAACAAGAAGTGATAGTCCCATTTCACAAATCTTCAAATGCCAATAATATTACCTAAGCATGTCACCTAAAAACACATGGGTTAAGTTTAAAGAGTCCTTGATCCTACAAAGATCACAAAGACGCTATACGTTTCTAATTATAATGAACCATGTGCATGAGAGGAGAAATCAACGCCGTAATTAAATCTATTAGGGTCCATACGGTGATTTGTCCACAACACTATCTAATTTACTCTATATTAAAGCTGCTCTCTTAAGGGGAAAAAAAGAAAAGAAAGAAGATCTCTTCAATCCTACATATCTACTATCACTGATTTAAGAAGCAAAAACACCTTTCTTGGCATATGTGGTTAAAGCCTCAGTCTTTTCATAGTGGCGATAGTGCTTCAGACCTTGTATCTACAATCCAATATTTCAACTACTCTAGTCAAATAATGTCTTTACAATCAAAAAGTTAATAACTAATAATATGCTAGAAGTTAAACAACATTCTGAAGTACTCTTGATAGAAAATGTAGCAATCAAACCGATGATCAACGACCATAAATTGCCTCAATTAAAAGCTGCACACACCTCAAATGCGGTTTCAAATTGTTCACAAGGGACTGCTTCGCAGTTAGGGTAAGCCTTCTCTGCAGCAGACTCACTATAGGCCCCTGGAACTCCCTGCCAATAATGCCAATTTTCAAGAGGAAAACAAACGAAGTTAAACAACAGATTATGTGTCCAATTGTATAATGATATACCCTATGGAATACAAAATATAAACTAAAAAATAAATAACAAGAAAACAATTATTTCAGTCATTTCTCACATGAAACAACTTATAACTAACCTGATAAGCAACTCGAATTCGAGAACCCTCAGATGGCAATCCAGTCAAATCGGTAGACGTTAAAGGCCCTAAAATTTCCACAGACTAAAATGAATCACGAAATAAATCTGTAAATACCGTTAATATATCAACAAAAAAAAATCGTAACAGAAGATGATTAGTAAAATGCTGGTTTTACTTGGAAGAGAAGCGCTTTTTCCTTCGCTGGTGCCTCCTTGAATGGATGATGCGGAGGCAGAGACTGCCCTACCAAATCGCCCAACTTTGACTATGAATTTTGCTTTGAATTGGAGGTTTTGATTACAAGTTGAGGTAATAGGTTGATGAGGGGGTCTTATCGGGGTTCGATAGATGGTGGACGCCATTGTTGGTGGTTGGAAGTTTTTTGTGTGCGGCGAGTGAGAGCATGAAACAGGAGAGAGCAGAGGAAAGAAGCAGCAGATTTACATGTGAATACAGGTGAGATTATTATTAACCAATTAAAATATTTTAATTTTAAAAAAAAGAACAAAGACATTAAGAGTATTAGTATTTGGGGATCCTCACATTCCGTCACTTCTATCGTATCGTCATGTTAGTTTTCTTTTTATTATTTAACCCACCACTCAGACATATATGGGCTGTTCTCGAGTTTAAAAAGAGAGGAAAGTAAATCATATCCTTTTAAATACTCTCATTTTTTGAATGATAAGTTTTGATGCAAAATAAGACTAAACTCCCCCTCCAAATTCCTCACGTTCTTCCTCTTTCCTTCATTAAATGAAACTTGAGAACATAAATTTTATAATTTTCTTTTCAAATCTTTTTCTTTCCTTCATTACAAAAACTCAAGAACATGGTGATAGTGATCACTAGCTAATTAGAAACCCAGTCAATGCCCTACTAACTAATTAAAAACATAAAAAAAAGAGAGTGTGAGGTTAAACCCCCCCCCCCACCCCACCCCTAGCATTTTATTTCCTACCCCAAAATTCAAAACAACACATATTTCATTATGTGGCATTTTACACACAATTGCACTCTTCACACACGAGAGGAACGAAGAGGTAGAAAAGTTGACCATTGTGTGGTGGTGGTCACCAATTGCCACTCTATCTTCTCTAATTTTAGCGGGCTCATCTTCCATACACCACGCATCAAATGTTTGTGTAAAAGTCACCGCATTAAAGAATCAACCACCACTTAATGGCGAGCCACCACTCAACCTAAATGTTTCCCACTCCCTCTTTAAGTGTAATTTATCGCGATCTTAAACCACATTTTGAAAAACAACATCCTTAAAAAACCAACACTAGTCGACTCCCGACCAGGTCTACTGATCAAGAAAAGTGTGTTACTTTAAAAGATGTTAGTTATTCTGCTGTAACACCGTGATTTTCAAAATTCAAATCTTAAAAGTTGGTGCTAGTCTAAAAACATATCTAATCTCTACCTAAGAGAACCCATGCTCACCGGGCACAGCAAACACACTTATGAATTCTACACAAGTACAAGACATATTTCAAAAAAAAATAAGTTTTAGCTTATGTCTCATAAGTCAGTAGATTAAACATCACAAATTAGATTAAAACAATCATAAGTCAAGTTTAGGTAATTATAAGACAAATCTCTAACAGGTAAATTGAGTCACCCGCATAACATCATTAGATTTTCCCACATGGTCGAGTATCATGGTACAAGAAACATTTGTATGTCATAAACACTATCCTCACATCATAACTTAAAGCGGGGTCTATTTGTAAACTATTGTATGTCATCACTACCCGCAAGATACTTAAGAGGGGTCTATTCGTAAACCATAAACCACTATCGTCAGTTTTACATCAATTGTTTAAGTTTTAGTGGAATTAGATTCAATTTTGTAAGTGTTTGAACCGTGAAATAGAACCAAGAATAATAACTGGATTTTGACCCATTAAAACTTGCTACAAATGCAATTAAATGATAAGGGTTTGTTTCAATTGTAACAAAAATCATGTAAGTTGGTTAAGATTTGAGTGAGTTTAATTGTTGTTTGAATTGACTGTTAATGAATCGTCAAGTTTGAATCTGAGATGAATAGGCAAGTTCGTAATAAGTGAACATGTGTTATCCCTTCCAATCGTGAAGTGTGTTTTGGATCGCGAAGTAAGATTGGATCGTCAAAGGGTTGAGTGTGAGCCGCTGCAAATTTCTATATAAATATATTAGAGTACACACGGTGTTTTAAAAGTTGTTTCACCTTAGAAATAGACTACATGTGTGATAGGCAAGTATCGTTTAACCGTATATAGCATAACTCTTTTGGTAAAGCTAAGTACACAACTCAGGGAATGGAGGCTCCTAATAATCAACCATCAATGTTATCTAGTCCAAAACAAAGCAAGAAGTGAATTAAACTAAAATACTACAACTAAACAACAAAAACAATAAAATAAAGATAAAGTCACAAGAGCATGCAATAGGAATAAATTCAAAGTAGAAAGGTACTCATTCAAATTAGATTCACTCTAACCAAATGTAATAACGTATATAATCATGTGACCTGATTATGTTGACTATTTAAGCACAAAGGAGAAAAAGTATAAACTTTCCAATTAGTAATTCATTTATAGACACAACGAATTACACCAGGCACACAAGCATAACCTCTTAATGTGTGAGGCTTTTAAACCAGAAAATAAGACTAAATACCCAATCATAGATGGAGATAAGATATACATGACTCGATCCGTGACTATCCAAACCATAAGCATAACCTCTTGATGATTCAAACAACACACATTACATGAGCATATCCTCTCATAGCATAAGAACATTTGGTTAAATATACAAAGTCCCTAACCATCATCCACAAACTTCATGTAATGCCCCACATACACATACCAAGTCTAATCACACCAAAATCCATCAACCTAGTGTCAATCTTGACATAACTAAACTTGTTTAAGTATACATACACTTGAAGATAAGCATTTCACACATAAAGTTAACCTAACATAAATGTATAAAACACTCACATGGCTGGAAATATCATCAATACAACCAATTAGTGTATTAAAGTGTCAACCACATGGGTCGACCAGATCATCAAATGCGATACAGTATGGATCGCCAAGTGCATTAAAGTAATAGGATTGCCAAGTGGGGTGTTAGTGTGGATAGCCAAGTGCTCTTTGGTACTTAAATTGCCAAGTGTGGCTAGAGATGGGATTTTTGGGAATGTCCATAGTGTACAAGTATGAATAGGGTATGTGTAACGCCTCAAGGTCCGTAAGTGCCTAATTTATTTAATTAATTAATGTCGTGTTAATTATGGATTTTCCTAATTGAGATTAAAGGTGTTTATAAAACTAGAGGGGCTAAAACTGTCAAAAAGAAAGTAAATTAAGTTCATGGGCCATTCTGTCAATAGCCCATACTTGTAGATATATGTATGACTTGTCTTAGTCAACATTAGCATACACACACACTTACACTCAAGAACACACAACTGAGATTTTAGAAAGCCTTGGAGCAAGATTGTGCAGCCATTTTTAGTTTGAATTATCACCATCTTAATCCATAGTAGTTCAAGGTTTGTTAGGTTCGTAGTTTTGAGTTCTAATTGGTCAAATAAGGATTTAAAGGGTTGAATAAATGATCTTGATTGTATTTTGTGTGTTTCTTAATGTTAATAGTTGTTAGGGGTGTAGGAAAACACCCCATTGTAGTGTTTAATCAATTAGAATGAGTTTTGTTGAAGTTTTGGCCCGAAACAGTTGATTGTCCGACTTACTGATGTAGAACAGGGAGAGGCGCGGGCGTGTCTAAGGAGGGTACGGTCATGCCTATCGGCCCATGGCATACCCTAGTTCTTGAGGTATCCTCGTGCTTTAGGGTTGAGGCACGGGCATACCTAGTCAAGGCACGAGCGTGCCTTAAGGATAAGGTATACCCATGTTTGAGTTAAGCACAACCGTAACTAGTAAGACACAGGCGTGCATGAATGCAGTTTTCAATACAATTTCCGGAATAGTTTCAGAGCGGTTTGTATAGTTTGTAATGCCTAGCTTAATTCACGGTGTAGGAAGGTGTCTAGATACTTGTCAGAACTCGTTACTTGTTTAGCATATTACTCAAGTTTGAGGTGAGTGTACTACTTCTCTTGTATAAATAGTATGCAAGTAATTGTGTTATAAACATGGTACCCGCGCAATGCGGCAACAACAAATAATTTTTTTCTCGATAATATGTTCGTTCTCAAAAAAATAAATAGTTGAGGTTTTTTTTCTAAATTATTGTTGGTCAATAAAATTTCACATAGATTTGTAAAATTTAGCAATTGTGTATGTGTGAAGGATTATGTTTGTGTAGCTGGGGAGGTATACTAGTATAGGAGACTGCATTTGTCAACTTTTTATAAAATATTGAGGTTATATAACTTATTTCTCAATCAATCCTCATTACTTAAAAATATGTAGTCTTAAAAGGTTGAGTAAAAAGTATATTAAAATGTATTATACTACAGCTAATATATGTTAGAATTTAATCTTTATATATAATTGTTGTGAAAGGTTTAATTATCAATATGATATATAAGAATCTAATTAATTCTATATTTCTAGTTAATAGTTTCATTTCATTTGATGAGGGATAAACTAGTAATCTATATATATATATATTAAAAGAAAATCAAATATGGGAAAGATTCCTTAAATAAGTTTTCAATTAACCAATAGGATCCCTTTCTTTTCTCAATTTTGACCAAAATCACCAATTTTATCTACTAATATTAGTAATACCCATTTTTATACATAATTCGGATTTATTGACCCGATTTTGATAACACGCGGGTCATAAGTACCCGTATTGCAACTATCCAGTTTATTTCCCTTTCTTTCTCATATGTTCTCTTCTTCGACAAGCTTCACAAACCCTAAAATCATCTTGCAATTTGAGAGACTTCTGCATCAAGATCAAGTATTTAGATAGGAATCTCTCTTGATTCTTGAATCATATTTTGTTTATTAGATACTCTTCTGATTGATTCGGTTTTTATCTTCTTGAATTTGTTCTTATTCATTGTGATTTCAGAGCAGTTTATTGCATCAAGATCATGGCTTTGAACCGACTCTTCTAACCCGGAATTAGTAACATACTCTTCCTCCTTTTCTTCTTTGCAATCGGAAAGATCGACAACAACCCTAAACTGAATTCGGAGTGTACTCTCGCTTCATCCGCTTTTTTTTCAAGCACTTTAAATCAAAGGTATGTTTTCTTCTTCATTCATCTTCATTATTTATTATTTTCATTGTATGATTCTTTATGCTCCAACCATTATTGCAATTGGAAATTATGATGATGATTTCTCCGGATTTATTTCGCTTATGTTGACACAATAGTTTGTGCACAATAGGTGTTTGATGAAATGCCTTAATGAGTTGTCCTTGAATTTTCAATTGTTTATCCAGTGTTAAATTAATAGAATACAATAAAATTGTTGGGATAATGTCTTTGCGTACTATTTTATGCATTTATAGACTCCATAATAAGCAAACAACATTTCACTTTACTCGAGTTTTTATGAAAATTAGAGCTCCTGGACCTATTGTTTGTTAAGATTATTAGCTCGGTTGTCCTACTTATGTTTGAATTTTGATGTTTTTACAGGAGTGAAATTAGGAATAAACAACCATTTGTTTTAATCACTTAATATGAAAGTTGTTGTCAAGCATTTATGTTAGTGTATGGACCAGGTAAGATATCAATCTTTGTACACATGATAGAGATTGAAAGCTTATCTTTAAATCACTTAAAATAACAGACTGAAAAATATGTTGTTTTAAAGCACATTCTTTGATTCTCATATACATAGTCAATCTCAAATTATGATAGGTTTTCTTTTACCTCTTTGCATAACTAATTATGATCTTGCTTTTGTGTTTAGCATTCTTCGTTGAAGAGATTCAGTGTCACCTAAATGAAGAATCAAATGTCTGTGCCTACATATATAACTGCTCCATCCATTGTGTTAGAGTTTTCATAGAAAGTTATAGGTAAGTTTTTTATACTCTCATGTGTTTAATCCTTTGATTGTTTGATTTTACTAAACCAATGTTATTTATTTTTTGTTCCATTAAATTTATATGAGTCATTTGGTTGAGAAAAGACATTTATATCATGCTCACTATGGAAAGAAAGTACTTAGCATGACTCTTGGACTATAACTTAAACATTTTCCCATTCAAGGTACTTGATTTACTATTATAACATCATCGATTTATGTTTACTCTTCAAGTTAATACATTGTTTTTTGTTTTCCAATTATATCATGAAAAAGTTTTAGTTACTTGATATTGTTATATTCAAGTGGTAGTGTATGACACAAAATTATAGGAGGTAACACCGGTCAAAAGACATCTGATATGTCGTTAACTTTTAAACATGTTTGCAATTGGAAGTTTATCTATAATTTTTGGAATTAAATTGATCAAAGCTTTTGTCCAGCTATATCAACTAAAAGGGAACTTCACTAATGCTTTAGATATAATAGTATCTTTTCTTCCTACCGTAGTACTCCAACACTTCTTTATACATGATTGTAGTCTTTTATGATACCGATCAATATGGAATCATGATCTCATAGGACCTCACATGTAACATAATGTGAGTAAGTATGAATTTATTTATCACTTGAATTTCATTTTACTAATCTCCCATGGGCTAGACATGAAACAACTTTACTTTTCACCTACTTTTTTAGCATGTAGATTCAACTAAAGTTAAGATGTTCTCCATACTTTTTGCAGATTGATGCACACCTAAATTGTCCTTTTTAGCAAGAATTAGATGTATGATGTATCAAACCATGCTTTTGAAGAATTGGTGAACAAAGACCAGAAAAGAGTAGTCTTCTGTCATCAAAATCATCTCTCAACAAAACTATGTCTAGAATCCTTTTACGCCTTGAAGTTTCCTTTAGAGGTTAGATCTTACATGATTATTATATGCTTAATGTTTCCATACAATCTTTTGTAGTTTCAAACTTTTGATACAACAATTGCTCTATGCCACTGAATGATGATCGATATTTTAGGATGGGGATGTTAAATTTGTTTCATATTATTGTTGCCAAATCAAGATGCACGAATGGTGTTTGATGGAATGTCTAAAAAAAGCTTGATGCTTTGCAAAGAAAAAGTCAGTCTTACTTAATTACCTAACTTTGTGATGCTTTCATGACAATTGCTAATTAGACTAAAGTATAGAAAACTTAAAATTAAAGTTAACGATTCAACTTATTTGATTGCAATAATTACTTGTGTGTTTATACTTTTATGGTTATATTTATTGCACGCTTTATTTGACTTGAAAATTGTTGATCGACTAAATCGTGGTTATAAACTTATAATTGAAAGCTTATGCATGAAAAGATATGAATCTCAAAATTTAATGGACTCTATTTGCAGTCCAGGTCCATAACTTTATAAACTATCCATGTGTCGGGATGCATACATGTTAGTTTGATGATAATAGTATTATTCTTTTTATAATGAATAACATAGTGAATTATGTTACTTTTTCCACCTTTAGAAATCTGAGGTTGCTACTTCTTTTTTGTGCCACGGTCATTATTCGCGAGTAGTGGATTTGTTCTATAGCTCCGTCACTCTAGATGGGTTTTTCCTCATTAGGGCAAGTAAAGATTTGGATATGGTTTCAAGCCTCTTTTAGGATCAAATTGATGTTTCAAGCCTCTTTTTGTATTGTAGTTGGATTCACCCTGCAACAACTTCAATGGAGTATATTTAGGGGTAGGTTTAATGGGTATGTATACTTACTGTTCAATATATATATATATATATATATATATATATAACTAATGTATTAACTTGGAGAAGTTTTATATCCTTCTACTATACTAAACATTCCTACCCATCCTCCTACTCATTTGATCATTACAAGTGTGAAGATCAAGGGATAAGACGAGGAAAGAGAATTATTACATTATACATGTCAAGTATTGAGTAGGAAGGAGGATGAAGTAGGAGGCTAAACTAGGAGAAAATATAAATTTTCATTAACTTGAGTGATCTCTTTGTCATGTCAATTATGATATTTGCTCTAGCTGAGAAATGCTACATGATATTTTGCAAAGTGATCACTAATATATTTCTAGAGGCAATAAAACAGATAATAATAATCATCGTTCTCTAAACATATTTTATATATATTTGTACAAAGTTACATGTGTAACCATTCATGAAGAATGTTTCTTTCAATAGTTTGTTGGTGTTTATTCTCCTATTTTGTGATTCCTACTTTGTTTTCCCTACTAATATTGTTTTCCTTGACATTGTAAGTAATTAGTATGTCAAATCTCAAATGTAATCATAAAGTTACGAATTACCCAAATTTGTGAAGATAGTTCAGAATGCCGGTAAGCTAATCATTCTACGGAGTGGGCCGCTCGATGTTAATGTAGCTTTAGGTGAGTCCTTGACAATTATTTGTTAATTTAATTGTTATGTTGCATTTTTTGTCCTTACAAGGTAATTTTTAGTTCTATATCCTAATGAGTTACTTTAAAATATTCTAGGGGTATACGTGTTTGGCTGAAGAAAGGACTTTGGTAAAAACAGTGGATCGAATTTGGGTTACCAATATGGCCTTTCCTTTAAGAAATGAGTATTCTACTATTCTATATAATGCAATTAGGTGAGGTTATATTATAGCGAGTTTCTTCTTACTATTTTATACACTACATCTTTATTTCTTTCTTTTTATTATTTTCCTTTTGACAAAATGTCATTGGTGCCTAAGAGAGGGATAGGTAAAAAGAACTAACATTTTGTCTACCGATATAACGCCTACTTAGAGAAAGAGATATATATGAGAGATTGGTTGAAGAAATAAAGATAGCGGGATGAAAATGCGGGAAACCATCATTCAAGATAAGTTTGTATAATTTTTATATTGTTGCAAGCGTTACCATGATACGTATTTATACCTCATTCTTGGTTGGTTGGTTATATTATATCTTAATTATGCTAATTATCAATGTGTCAACCTCGCAAGTAATTGTGTATGCTAATTGTCTAAGTTTGTTTCTAGAAATCTTATAAACTTTAAGCCATACGCTTTAAATTTGAATGTGTATTGCATTCTCTTATTAGCTTAAGCTAATTTTCTTATTGGCTTAAGAGTGCTGAGTTAAAATATATATAGTTAAGGTAATGTTATGCACCTTCCGTGTTTTAATATATTAATTGTGATATCGTTTCCTACAAATGAAATCTTCGGGCTCGGTTTGTACTGATTTTGTTTGTCCCAATTTAGAAACCTGCTCAAAGATCAAAACTTTTAACATGGACTTCTTTATTTAATATAGGATGTAGCTAACAATATATATTCTAATAAATCCATGCTTGCTATGAAGAAGGTTAAATTGCTTGCAATTTTTAGTATATTTAAGTAAGGAAATGTCTTTTTTCTTTTTGCTAAACCCGAAGATTGTGAAAGATTTGGTTACTGTAATGATAAACCTAATTAGCTTTTACTAATTTAATCTTCCAGCCTATAGGACTCTAATTATTCAACTTAATATGTCAGTTCTTATGTGATTTATTGAAATAGAAATAAAACTGATAATACAAAAGTTGTTTTCTTCATTTTGTATTATCTATACAAATTGCCGTACTTTAAGATTTTTCTTTTTAATTTCATTGTATTTTAAGTTTAATGTTATAATACGAGTAAGTTCATAACAGGTTAAAACTCTCTACAAAAGTCTGATTAGAAAAACTTACGAGGTCAAAGGAGGCTTGAAATTGCAACCACCTTACATAATTGGTTAGAATAGGTTGTTGAGTCTGATAAAAACTACAGTGAGTTATTACTCATTATTCCTAAAAAATAATACCAAAAATAAAAATCCTATTCATACGTAACATGACCAATTTTATGATAGGTTTTTTCATTGAAGTTTTTTATTCTATGTAAAATGTAAATAAATTATTCTCAACTCTCACATGGATCAAGGGATTCGGATTAATCGTTTACTTGTGATGGTCATCATTATGCGTTGAGTTAGGGTGTTGGATTAATCGTCTCTTTGGTTTAGATGTGGATGCTTGGAAAAAACATTGATGGAAAGGCAAGACAGCTTAAGGGGTCATCTACAAGCCAGCTATTAGTTTAACTTTTTCTTATACGTTGATTTATATGTATCTCAAGTTTACTTATGTGTCTCAACCTTATATGTTGTTATAATGCTTTCATTAAATTTTTTATTATTATTTTATTTAAGAAATTATGTACTAACATTTTTATTTAAGAAATCCCGGGCGTGCACGGGTCCCTAAATCTAGTTTTAAATTACTTAAAATTAAGAGATCAAAACAACAAAGTAAAGTAGTGCATCATTATTTTATTTTATTTAAAAGTCATTACAAAATTAAGAAACTAATTTGAGCTCTAGGTTATTTACTTTATGATTTATAGTTATACATATTTTCTAATAATTAATCTAAATTATTCAAAATGAAAGATTTAGCTATAAAAATATTTTTTTTATAATTAGATTAATTTGTGTTGGCTTGTTTTTTTAAAGTTATTATGAAATTTTGTGTTATTTAAGATACATAATATCTAATAGTCACTAATCTATTTAATAGTTTTTTATTGATACTATTAATTCAAACATTATGGTATGCTTTTTACAGGATTTACCATGAATATTTTATCATTAATTGTTGTTGCCTTTTTCTTATAGAATTTACGAATGTTCATAAATCTTACGATAATTATCACTCATGAAAGCTAAAACATCTCATCCATAAAACTTGTATATTTTTAAAATAATATGAAATCTTGAAACATTCAACAAGTTCGAAAGAGAGTGAGAATGTAATATCTTTATTTTTACTTTATATTAAAATAATATGTTGGTCCATACATTAGATTGTAATTAGAAAACTCGTGAAAAATAAATATAAAAATAATTAAAAATTCTTTTATGCTTCATCACTTCCATACATAAGATTATAGCTTGAATTAATTTTTCTATTAACACGTATTTACATCCAATTTAAACTATGAAAAATAGCCTTGACTTTGTTAATTATGTATCAGCATATGAGTAGAAACATTGGCTTTCTTTTAAAAAGAATTATTTGTTACACTACTATAAGTGAAAATATTGAGTTTCCTATTATTGTGATTCTTATACCGTTAGAAATGAAATGATTACATTATATATGGAAAGGGGTGAAGGTAGTTTGGTAACTTCAAAACATTTATGTTTTACATTATTATAGTGACAGGGTTTATAGCTATGCAGGTGGTGTAGTTGTATACCAAAATTGTGTTAGGGGTTATGGCTATGCAGGTGGTGTAGTTATACTCTAGAACAATGACGGTCTGAACTGTTTTGCAGGTGTTACAGCTTAGATGTGACACATCCCGGGGAGACTTTACTTATGTTATATGATTATTTGTGCTTAACTAGTATGCTCCCTAAGCGTTAGCTTATGTTTTAGTGTTGTTTGTTGCAGGTGGCTTAGGTTCCATCAAGGGTAAGGCCTCAGCTCCGTGATTAGTTGGATAGCTCCGGGTGTTTAGAAAAAAAAATTTAACATATCTTTTGTAAACCTGTTAGCACATACGTGAATATAAACTAGCATTTTGTAATCTCTCATAATCTTTTGGTGTTAAATAGTTAAAGTATGTATTTTAGTTTAAAACTGAAAAGGCAGTGTTACAGTATGTGGCCCTAATTAGTGTTTAATAATGATGTGGAAACTTTAATTTTAGGTGATTGCCGATTACTGCGTATGATGATGTGGAAACCCTAATTAGTGTATAATGATGATAGTGTACAAGTATAAATAGGGCATGTGGCACTTAATTTTGCTGCAATAAGATGATTTACACTAATTTATTCATTATATTAGTGTGAAATGTGCATGTTTGATGTACTCTAATTTATACATGTTTCTTATGCGATCTTCCATGCGTTTTGCCTAGATTTATAGTTAAAATTTTTATATTAGCATTGTAATCACTTGTTTTTCACCATACAAACATTTATTGGCAATTCAGTAACAAACGAGTCATTCCCGGTTGATTTCCAGCAAAGTTGTTGAACATTGAGAAAAGTGGTGCTTCACGACCTTTCACGAGCAGTGAAGACCTCGTGCTACACGATCCGGAAAGCATTCACGAGCCATGTGGCCAAGGTCCTTCACGACCTTCTCACGGGTCGTGAGAAACCTTATCAACTAACACAGTGCCACTTGACCCACTTGGTCTACCAACACTTCACGACCCCGATCTCAATCCGTGTAGGGTCGTGAAGCCCATGTGCTACATGACCCGTGAAGGCCCTTCATGCCCGTCTTTAAATGACAGTTTGAATTTTAGAACAGGGGTTCGACTTTTTATACAATCTCTCTCAAATTCCAAGTCCAAATCTGTAACACCATCCAAGCCATTTTTTTTATATTACGCTGTGGAAGCTTTAATATATTAATCATACATTTCATTTACAAAATTTAACTAAACAAAATATTTGTTCTTTACAATCTATTAAACATAAACTCCGTGTTACAAAATGACTGGCTCGTTTCATTTTAAAACTTGACATCAGAGTTAGGTCAACTTCTCCTTCAACGATCACCCACAAGCACAAACCTGCAAAAAGCAACAACTGTGGGGAATTAGCACAAAGCTAAGTGAGTAGAAGCTAAACCCAAAAACAAACATCAAGCCAATACTAATCATGCAATCACAACTCTAAGAAGACTGGCGGTTCGGCGCAGAACCTACAACCAATGCCAGCCAAAGCAAAGGTTTACCGATAGCCCTCTACTGAATTGGCACAGTGAAATCCCACTTTGAAGCAGCATATGCAACAGTAAGGCTACCACTGTTTAACCAACCAGTAAACGAGCCCAGCCCAATTCTACGTATAGCTGACTTCTCAAACCTAACTCAAAATCATACTAAGAGTGCGTATCGATCAAATAGTCATGCAACAGTCAACAATAATATTCATTCACAAACAACAATTCCAATATCAAACCATTAGATACAATCATGCATCACATCAGTAATATCAACCATAATCTTTACCATTCGCATTCAACATCCACTCACCTTTCAATCTCAGTTGAAACACTCAGAATTCTAATGTTACTGAGTTTTTGGATTGCCTGAAAACACAATAACAATTAATCAGTCCCAATCCATAAATATATACTTAATCATATATTTATATTTCATTCATGACATCAAACAATCGAATAAACAAATATAAATCAAAACACAGAATGTCGGATTTTGACTATCGGATTCTCACTTCTCGGATTCTTGAAAATCCGCAACTAGGGTATTGGATTCTTAGAAATTCGCAACACATATATCGGATTCTAAGTCTTGGTTTTAGAAATGTCGGATTTCAATATTTCCGGATTTCAAGTTCTGGATTTCATGTATTTCCAAGTTTAGGATTTCATTTTGTACAAACATAGCAATCGGATTTAGTCAAGGATTTCAAGGTCTCGGATTTAAATATCAATTCATAACACAATCGGATTCTTAATTCACATATACTAAGTATCAGATTTATAGTCATTAGGATTGTGAGTGTCGGTTTTCCATAACTTCCGGTTTTTGAACTATCGGTTTTACCATTCCCTTCCACCAAATCCGCTAACTTCAACATTTCATCAAATCTGCCACCTTCATAACATTATATCTCAAACCCAGATTTCGAAATTCATTAAAATCATTCAAAACATGTTTTATCATCATAAAACACATATTTCGTGCATCAAAACATCATACTAACATGTATTTCATATGATCACATAAAACCCATAAAAAACTCAAGTTTCAAACCAAATCCGATTCTAGTGTTCTACATATATTCAGGTTTATTTAACTATCAAACTAATCAAACTAGTATGCAAATTCATCATATAAATATCTAACCTTTAACTTGGATCTAAAACACAAATATGAAATTCCGATGGTCCTTCTTCTTCTTCGGTTTTCTTCTTTGGTAGAGAAACACAAACACAAACATTTCTTTTGTTTGCAAATAATGTGAAGTTTAAGATACTCACACACAATGTACATGCAAAGTAAGTGACACCAACACCCAATACACCCCACGTGTATTTCCACTTACATACATGCATACACATTCACGGTTACACATACAAACATACTTATAATTCTAAATTAATTAATTAATAACCTATAATCATTTAATTAACCACATAATCGAATTAAAGCAATTAACACACAATAAATACATACCGTAAACCCGCTAATCTATTAGCCCAGGTTTGCGGGTGTTACAATATCATGTCCAAACACTTCCAGGAATCCTTGGAGCATTGGAGAAGACTAGGAGAAGACATTCCAAGCTTGTGGAGCTACCATTTTCAATGTTATTATGTCCAAACCTTCATCAATGTTATTATGTGAAAGTGTAACTAACGTGATATTGAAATGTGGTGGTAGGGTTATGTTGTATTTTGGTGAAAATATAACTCGAACACAGTCAGACATGTGAAACCCTTGGTACGGCTTGTGTAGTCAATTGTGACCCAATAGTGAAATCATGCACTGCTACAGTTTTATGTGATATTGATGATGTGATCATATATATATATATATATATATATGTGTGTGTGTGTGTGTGTGTATGTGTGTGCGTGTGTGATTGATGGGTACACACCTACTGTAGTGTGCAAGTTATGTCTGTTCACTAATCTTTATGTTTACTATTGTTATTTACTCTCTTTCAAGGCAGGGCCGCAGAGGCTCTGACATCATGAAGACATGTAACGCCCCAAGGTTTAAAATTTCTTTAATAAATTTTATGAATATTATGAGTTACCCTTATGAGATTAGAGGTGTTTATAAACAAGAGAGGCTAAAACTGTCAAAAAGAAAGTGAAAGAAGTCGAGGGGCTATTTTGTCATATGCTAGTACTTGTAGATATACATGTAGACTTTTCTTGAACACATATCCATACTTACACTTCAATAAAATACAACTGGGATTTTTGGACAGCCTTGAATCAAGATTTTACAACAAAAATTAGTGCCTTTTAATCACTATTTCAATCCATAGTAGCTCAAGGTGAGATTGGTTTGTAGTTTTTGATGTTCTTGTGGGTCAAACAATGATTCAAGGGATGAATCACAGATCTTGAATGTAATTTATGTTTTTGTTGTTGTTAGTAGCTGTATGGGGTGTAGGAAAACACCCCTTTACAGTGTTTAATCGATTGGTATTGAGAAGTAGTTGAAAAATGCAACAACAGTCAGCATGGTCGTACCTATGGGGGTACGGCCGTGCCTATTATCCCGTGACAAACCGTAGTTCTTGAGGTACCTTCGTGATCTAGGGTTGAGGTACAGGCGTACGTGGCCAAGGCACATGCATGTCTTAAGGATTAAGGTACGCTTATGTCTGGGTTAAGCATAGCCGTATCTAGTAAGGCACGGGCGTGCCCTTGCACTGTATAATTTCTAGAACAGTTTTAAGAGTAGTTTATATAGTTTGTAATGCCTAGTTAAATTCACTGGTGTAGGAAGGTGTTTGGATACTTGTCATAACACGTTACTTGTTTAGCATATTACTCAAATATGGGGTGAGTGTACTTTTTTTTATATGTGGAATAGTATGTAAGTATCTATGTTACATATATACTTGTTCTATGATAATTCTGTTGTATGAGATAGCTATGATGTATATTCATTATACAATAGTGGTGTATAGCTATGCACGTGGTATGGCTATGCACCATAATAGTATCAGGGTACATAGCTAGGTAGGTGGTGTAGCTATGTACCAGAATAGTGATAGGGTGTATAGCTACACAGGTGGTGTAGCTATACTCCAAAACAGTGATAGCCTGAACAGTTTTATAGATGCGAGATATTTCGGGGAGACTTTATTCCTGTTATTTGATTAATTGTGTTTAGCTAGTATGCTCACTAAGCGTTAGCTTATATTTTAGTGTTTTCTGTTGCAGGTGGCTTAGGTTCCAACAAGGGTAAGGCCCCAGCTCTGTAATAAGTTGGATAGCTTCGGGTGTTTAGAAAGAAAACTTTTAACACATCTTTTGTAACTTGTTAGCACGTGTGTAATTTTAAACCAACATTTTGTAAACTCTGATAAGCTTTTAGTTCTAAACAGTTAAAGTATGTATTTTAGTTTAAAATTGAAAAGGTGGTGTTATAACTTGGTATCAGAGCCAAGGTTTAAGGGATTTGGGCACACATGAGTGTGATGTCTGAACTTAAACCATGGATTTGAGATTAAGTGGAGCTATCCCTAGGTCAGTAGACCTTGGTGAGCATACGTGTGATAAAAGTTTTTGATTGCTAACTATTTTAGCAATTTGAGCATGAGATATCTTGTTTTGCATGACTACCACAGTTATGTGGCTAAGTGTTAAGTGTTGATTTATGAAGCAGGAATTTGATTTATTAAGTTAAGAATAAGTAAGGTATAATGTGTTCATAATAGTATATGTGTGATAGCATGTTAAATAAAGTATGCAGATTTACCATAATTATGGTATAAATAGATAAAAGTAGTTATTGTATTGTTTATAGTGAAGATACCTAATTTCAGACATGGAGAATGTAGAGAGAATTAACATGGGACCGATGCAGCAGCCTGAGGTAAGTCGACAATGGGAAACCAGAGACACGTATGTTTCAGATGCAATCGACAACAGGAACTTCAGGAACTCCTACTGAAGAAATTCCCGTTACTGAGGTGTTTCAGAATCATGGAGGTAATACATTGGGAGACAATAGCTCTAAAGTTGAGCAAAGCATTACAGGAATGAATCCCTTATATAATCACAGAGGTGTTTGACTAAGTGTCAACTCGAATGGAAGGGATATTCCAGTAGCGAATAGATGCAGGGTTAATGTACAGGGCATTGGGAGAGGTGAAGCTAGAGTCGAACAGTTTTAGGGATGCACGTACAAAGAATTTTCAGCATGTAAACCATCTCTTTTCGAGGGGATTACAGTTCCATTGTGAGTAATCATTGGTTAGCAGAGACAGAATAGGCTCTCCGTACAAGTGGGTGTCTACCAGAGAGAAATGTTATATATGCTTCAAATTTGTTACGCTGAGCGGTGAAAGATTGGTGGACGATGTTATTGCAGAGGAAGGGGGAAGCATAAATAAAGGTGATGACTTGGCCTCAATTCAAAGTGTTGTTTGAAGTACAATTTGCAGCCAAGGCTCGGGTGGATAAGATTACAGAGGAATTTCTTGTGCTTAGACAGACGACAGAGTCAGTGGATGATATCACCAAAAAGTTTCTAGAAATGTCCCTTTCTGTCCAGAGTATGTTGCAATGGAGTGAATGAAAAAGTAATGATACATTTCTATATTTATGAATGATATACGTGAAGTTTTGGAAACCATTACTTGTAACACCGCACATGATATGATGAATTTAGCATGGAAGAGAGAGCAGGAGTTGATTAGACATGGTATAGTTGAGAGGAAAGAGGAATGTAGAGTTGGTAAACGTTCCGAGCAAGCGACCAGTGTATGTACCACAATGGGGAGAGCCAGCTCTCCCACCTAAATGTACCACATTTGGAAGAAATCACTCGAGAGAGTGTAAGATGAGATTCCCAGGTTGTTTCAAGTGTAGGAAGCAAGGGCATGTGCCTAGGGACTCTACTAATCCGATTCAGGTGTGTCATCATTGTTATCAGCCGGGGCACATTAAAGCTCGTTGACTCGTTGTCCCAAGTTGCCGGCTTTAGATGAGAGACTAGTGAATCCTCTACCCCCACTCCGTATCAACAATGGTAGAGATAAGAAAGTGGAAGTGTCCCGACCAAAGGGCATAACTTTCCAGCTCACGGTAGCAGAGACAAAGGTGGAACCAGACGTGGTGACATGTACTTTTATTGTTAATAGTATACCTGCTCTAGTGTTCTTTGATTCTAGTGGAAATAGATCTTTTGCTACTATTTCATTTTATGCTCAGTTTATTACTTCACTTGTTAAATTAGAGTCCCTTATGGAAGTAGAAATAGCAGACGATAAGACTATTTTTGTGAATAGTACGTATAAGAATAATGTGATAGATATAGACACTTGCCAGTTCCCTATCGATCTTATTCTTATCGCGTTGTGTGTCTTAAGGATAAGGTACATCCGTGTCTGAGTTAAGCATAGTCGTATTTGGTAAGGTACGGGCGTGCCCTTGCACTGTACAATTTCCAAAACAGTTTTCAAAGCAGTTTGTAATGCCGAGTTAAATTCACCGGTGTAGGAAGTTATCTGGATCTTGTTAGAACACGTTACTTGTTTAGCATATTACTCAATTTACGAAGTGAGTGTAATATTTTTGTTTTATATCTGGAACAATATGTAAGTATCTATGTTACATATATACTTGTTCTATGATAATTCTGTTGTATGAAATAGCTATGATGTATATTCATTATACAACAGTGGTGTATAGATATGCACGTGGTATAACTATGCACCAGAATAGTATCAGGGTACATAGCTAGGTAGGTGGTGTAGTTTTGTACCAGAATAGTGATAGGGTGTACAGCTACACAGGTGGGGTAGCTATATACCAGAATAGTGTTAGGGGGTATGGCAACGCAGGTGGTATAGCTATAGTCAAGAACAGTGACGGTCTAAACAGTTTTGCAGGTGTTACAACTTGGATGCGAGACATTACGGGGAGACTTTACTCCTGTTATTTGATTAATTGTGTTTAGCTAGTATGCTCACTAAGTGTTAGCTTATGTTTCAGTATTGTCTGTTGCAGGTGGCTCAGGTTCTAGCAAGGGTAAGGCCCCAGCTCCGTGATCAGTTGGATAGCTCCAGGTATTTAGAAAGAAAACTTTTTAACACATCTTTTATAACTTGTTAGCACGTGTATAATTTTAAACCAGCATTTTGTAAACTCTAATAAGCTTTTGATGCTAAACTGTTAAAGTATGTATTTTAGTTTAAAACTGAAAAGACGGTATTAGAAGACACCTCATGATAAATGTTTTCCACACGAAATCCATTTTGATGGTTATATTTTTGTGGTATTTCAGATGAACAATGTTTAAATGTTTGTTTATATATTTTGACAATGGTAATGTAATTAAGTGATGACATGTAGTTCCAAGTACGGGAGCTTGTCATAGTTTTAGGGGCGGCCCCATGATCTTTATGTCAAGTGGCACCAATATAATGACAAAAATAAAATTAATTAAAGTTGAGGGTGTTGTTCGGTTTTTTTCCCGGGTTTCGAGTTAATTTGGTCGAATTAACGAAGTTTCAGTTGTTGTTACGGTATTTTAGTGCCAAAATTTAAAATAAAACACAATTTATATGAAGACTTGTTAATTAAAATGTTATTTTTAAGGTAACTAAAGTATTTTAAAGGTATAAATCGAAGATTGAACTATATCTTATTTTTTTAACAAAAAATTCATTTTTATTAGATTTTGTGGCATAAAAAATTCACTGACGGCACCCTAAATTTTGACTAATGGCAACAGCTTAAAAACGTTAAAATTTTCTACTACGCGGATAAAATTGACTGGTCCCGTACCACCACCACTCATAGGGCAGGTCCACCCGTGCATAGTTTTGTTAGAATGATACGAATGCTTTAAATGATATAAATATTTTACTTTCAAACAATTTGGAGTGTTACACTAATTAGTCCATGCGTAGAACATGGCCCGAAAAGATTCGCGTTCCTTTGGGATCAAAAATGATGTCCAGGAACACCCCTATGGGGATTTCGGGTTCCTTCCAAATTTTTTCACCTCGGCTCAGCCAACCTGATAAAACTTGCAGCCTTTTTTTCCCTTTTTTTTGGTTTTTTAGTAAAAGTGAGGAAGAGAAAAATATTTGGGTTGTTTGGGAATAGTGCTACTTGGGTTTTGGGTTGATTTAGGTTGAAAAGAAAAAAGTAAAAAAAGTTGATATGACAGTGATGTGACATTTGAGTTGGTTTGGGAAAGGGAAAAGCTTTAGGGTTTACAGATGACCTTACAAGATAACGATGATTATCATAAATCATATAATACTTGGTAGAACATAAAGACAACAACCATTTTAGTTCTCTCGTAATGCTTATTCTTCTTGTAATTATTTACTTTTTAACATATTTTTATTTTAAACTATTATATTTTCTTCAAAAGACAAATTTTGGTTATAATTAATCATAAAATTAGTTCAAGAAAATACCAATGTTTAGCTAATATAAAATTAAACATGTATGTATGACGTGGTCGCATAATAATATAGCAATAGGAAATACAGATATAGTCTTTATGAGGAACACTTTAACCGTTTAAACAGCTAAAAACTAATAATATATCTTAAGTAATTTATATAAAAAGGGTTTTGAGTAGCAACTACTTGTCGCAAAGGGTTTTTAATTGGAAAAGTAACTAAACTGAAATATAGAGCAAACAACTTTATGTTGAAGGACTTGAAGAATACGAAGATAATTCATTTAGATTAATTTCTCTAGCCGGAGGTTATATATTACTGTTTATTCTTACTCATTCTTCTACTTATAAGATTAAAACAAGTGTCAAAATCAAGAGATAAGATGTAAAAAGAAAATTAGTGGATTCCACGTGTCATCATTTAGTGGGTAAAAAGATAAAGTAGGAAGAAATATAATTTTATTTTCCCTAGCTTATATTTATTGGTTGGGGAGAGTTATTATAAGAATGGATATTCAAGTAAGAATGGTTGAACAAATCCTAGCTATCAATTAGATGTTGATTTAAATAGTCACAAATTCATCAATTGCAATTGCAATTGCAATTCATGGTCGTTGTAATTCATGGTTGAGTAATGAATAAAATAAAGGGTCAAGTGTAGACCATCAAATCAAATGAATGACCAGGATTAAGTCTCTCATTCTTACCTAAATATTCATTCTCATTTGAACCACTCACTTTATTAGATAAACCTAATTATGTAGAATTGTGATTTCCTGAAGTGATTCAAGTTCTCTCGATTTCCCAAACCATATGATTATATAACGGTTAATATAACTCTCGTTATAATTTTAAGAGAAGTTCTGTATCATCCTACTCACAAAATCAAGACACATGTTAAAAATCAAGAGATGAGAAGAAGAAAAATAATTAATAGATTTCACATGTCATCATTTAGTGAGTAGGATGATAAAGTGGGAAGAAAATGTAATAGAAAAAATAATTTTTCTAATCCTAATACATTAACCACACTTCGAGTAGGATTAAACTTGGATTACACTCCTGTTACCCTTAATTGATTAAAATCCATTAGATGAATTAACACATACTTTCAACTCAAGCTATTACCAATTTGATCTTAATTGTTGTATTTACCAAAGAAAGACAATTCATGCACAATGATAAGTAATATTAACGGTTCGTTTAGTTCGCGGATTAAATATAAAGGAATTGTAATTTGACAAATGAATTAGAATTCATAGGAATTTGAATTTATTGGAATTGGAATTCGTGAAAAATCATATCTTGTTTGGTTAGTAAAGACCGAAATTGGAATCTAACCAAAAATAAATTAATTCGATATGTATAAACCAAAATAAATTATACTATCAGCCGCCCACCACCCCCTACTCCTTCCGCCGCCACCACACCTCCTCCGTCACCCTACCCTGCCCTTACCCTCAGCCTACCTCTATCCCTACCCCCACTCTACCACCCTCACCTTACCCTACTCTTACTCTACCACCTGACCCTACCCTACCCCTATCCTCATCTGACCTTACTCCACCTTACTCACCATACCCTACACCCACCACCTACACTACCCCATACCACCCCAAGCCATCCTACTCCACCTTACTCACCCTACCTCTTACTTACCATACCTACCCCACTCTACCTATCCTACCCTACTCCACCTTACCACTTCTTACCCCTACCCCTACTCCTACTCCTACTCTACCACCCTACCCTTACCCCACCCAACTTGCCCACCATCTACCCTACCTTACGTACCCCACCCCACACACTACTCCAACTTACCCACAATCCACCCCTATCCTACCTACTCTACATTAGCCACAATCTACCCCTACCCTATCTACCTACCCCACACCACCATATTTTACCCTACTACCCACAGTTCACCTCTACCCTACCCTACCTACCTACTATACCTCACGTCTACTTTATCTTACCTACCCCACCCTACTTCTACCCACACACCCACCCCACCCTATGGCAAGGTAAGGGTAGGGGTAGAGGTAAGGGTAAAGGTAAGGGTAGGGTGAATAAAAAAAGAGTTGGTAGGGGTAGGTAAAGATGTCAATGAGATAGGGTGAAGTAGATATGATAGGATGGGATAAGGCTTGGGTGGGTAAGGTGTCATAGAGCAGGGTAGGGTGAAGTAGGTAGGATGAGGTGGGGTAGGGTCAATAAAGGTGGAGTAGAGTGGGGATGAGGTAGGGTGAGTAAGATGGAGTAGAGTAGGATAAAGTGAGGTAGAGCATAAAGTGAGGTTGAGGTAGGGTAAAGTAGGGTGAGGTTAGGTGGGGTAGAGTAGGGTAGGGGTGCGGTGCGGTTAAGATAGAATAAGGTGGGATGGGGTGGGGGATAGGAGTGGGTTAGGGTAGGGGTAGAGTGGGGGATGGGGCTGAGGTGGGATACGGTAGAGGTGGGTGGGGTAGAGTAGGTTGGGGGTGGGGATGGGGCGGAGACAACAATTATGTTTTGAGATTCCTTATGAATTTGAAGAATTCAATCCATTTGGGGAAGGAATTGTCAATTCCTTGATTTAAGAAATTTATTGGAATGATCAAATTCTATTCCATCAATTCCGTGAAACAAACACCTCTTATGATTTAGGAATTTTCAATTTCAATTCCACTCAATTTCTGTGAACCAAACGCCCCCTAAAAGTACAAACCATAAATCATAGAACAAACGAAAGATGAACAAAATACAAAGAAACATAGTCTATGACTAGGGTTAGTGTACATAAAAAACTCAAAGTAGAAAGCATTCTATTCGAATAATTGTTAACCAAATGATTCTCAACTCGGATCTTCGATATCCTAGTAGTGATGGTGATAAAAGTAGCCTCCAAGCTTGTTTTGGCTCAAAGAACGCCTAAAATATGTCAACAAAATGTGTTTTCTCAACTAGAATTAAGACTCTATTTGTAATGTTTGTTTGCCAACATCAATATCATCACGCAACCTCATGGCATTGTAGTGCAATCTCACAACATTGGTTTTTAGGGTTTCTTTTCAAGAGGATTCTCACTTTCTTGATCATGCCTCTTCGCGTCACAATAAACGTTGTGCCCGCAAACTTAACACTTTGTGGCACGATCTCAATGTTTTCACCAACATTTTCAATTTTCTAATTAATTTTTATTCTATATGCTTATGATCAACACCCGAGCACTTCCGGCTTGAGTAGCAATTTAAAAGCATACTTTACACTAAAACAAGTATATTTTCAAGAAAATATTCTATATGCTTATAGACCGGTTTTTAATGTAAAATTTTCTTTTCAAAAAATATTTTATTCTATATAAGTTTTCAAAAATCCGTTTTGCTAAAATACAGCTTGGTTTCGCCTAAAAACCAGTCTCTGTTTTCAAAATTACAAAAACTGGTTCTAACTTAAAATATCGGTCTCTATATAAATCATTTCGAACTCCCACCCACTTTATATTAACATCATATTAACCTATTTTCTTTTAAACTCTCTATACAAACTTTTTATTCCTCCATATGTAGTAGTAGTGTTTGTTTGCTACAATAAGTCAATCACTTGACTTTTTCATAAAATAAAAAATAAAAAAATAGTCTTGAATTTGAATACTACATGTCTAGTAAATTATTATTATTATTGCATCAATGAACAGTCGGCAAAACTATCATCATATTTTTAGTCTCATTGATAAAGGTTGATCGTTCACTTGTTAATTTAGTAGTCGACAGACAAAATTGATTATTATTATTTTTTTGGCAAACAAATCTTTATCGGTTTGAGAAACCCGTATATATGTAAAGAAAAATGAAATACCATCCTACGTACTATTTCTTTTTATTTTATCTTCTTACACACCATAAGATGACATGTGGAATTCATTAATTCTCTTTCCTCATCTTCTCCATTGATTTTGACAATTGTGTTGATTTTGTGAGTACTGCTCTTCCATATATAACTACGTACGGCGATACGGGACCCAAGTATCACCGGTATATATATATATATACCCAATCCAAAACAAGAATCCATTATAAGTTAATGAATAAACCAATGATTAGCCTTAATTACCTGTAATTAATTGTCCATAACCTTATAACAATGGAATAATTTTTTGGTCTTTCTTCTTTGTTCTTGAGACAACCGGTTGGTCAAAAAAATAGACCATTAATTCGGCCGGCTCGATCACATTCGTATCTTAATTTTCCCTAATTAACAAATTAACCCAACTTTTGAATCTTCTTTCTTACTTGTTAGCATATATATATATATGTATATGTATATGTATGTGTTTGTATATAAATTTATATATATTGTAAAGTAAGCAAAGAAGTCTTTAATGGAAGAGAAAAGAGAGAGTAGTTCAGTTGGCATGGAGGATCCCAAGAGAGTAGAAGAAGGGTTTGCTCATGCTCCTGTTATCGGCCGAGAAAACATGGAGGATACGAGCAAAATGGCAACAGGACAAGAGGAAATGAAAAGTGTCGAAAAACCGACGTTGGCCAAGGAAAAGAGTAAGAGGATTGCTACTTTGGATGCGTTTCGGGGCCTAACAATTGTAGTAAGTTTTTTTTCTTCCTTTTTTTAATCGGGTGAGCCTTTTTAGGAGTACTCATCAACCAGTCATATGGCCAACATGATAATTATAAGAATACATCTTTTAAGGAGCTAGCAGACTGTATTCGACTTCGACTCGTCGAATACAGTCTGCTAACTCTATTGGATTTAGTAGACTTGTAACCTGAGTCATGTGATTATTGTTATGGTTCAAACGATTGTTTTAATTAAGAAAACGACATTTTTGGGTTCTTTCGATCAGCTAATGATATTAGTAGACGACGCTGGAGGAGTATACGAGCGTATAGATCATTCACCATGGAACGGGTGCACCTTGGCCGATTTTGTGATGCCATTCTTTCTCTTTATTGTTGGTGTAGCAATTGCCCTTGCTCTAAAGGTATATATACAGCTATTGATTTACTTACATTGCTTGTGGTTGTCCATCATCTAAAGTTTTTCAAAAAATTATTGCTTTTGTAGAGGGTTCCAAATATGAAGTATGCAGTGAGAAAGATACTCACAAGAACATTGAAGATGCTGTTTTGGGGCATTTTATTGCAAGGTAATCTTGATTAAAAATGAAATGAAAGGGTCACTAGTAGAGGCGGAATTATAAAGGCCGCTATTAAAGCTCATACAAACCAGTTTTCTAAACAGTTTATATGACGCTCCGAGGCGTGTATGCCAAATGATCATAGAAACGGTTCTAGGCTTACTAGCTCAGATAACCGGTCTCTATAAGGAAAATTTTGAACTCAGGCCCACTCTAAAATCATATAAACTTGTTTCCTTGAAAACCGGTCTCTATACCAGGGTTTCTATTCATCCATGTGTCACAGTAGTGGGCGTTTTGGTGTTCTTTTTGTGAAATATTTGCCTAAGAATATACATATATGCATCTAATATACTACTTGTGCAGGAGGGTACTCTCATGCACCAGATGACTTGGTTTATGGAGTTGACATGAAAAAAATTAGATGGTGTGGTATCCTTCAGGTATATAAATATATAATTATCAATGTGGTAATTTAAGGCGTTCATTTTATTTTACGTTGATCGTTCAAGTCTTATTATGGACATATGTTTAGGGGTGTGTGTATTGCCATGCATTAATGACAATTTAATGATCAATATATTCTTTTTCCTAGAGAATAGCATTGGTGTACATGGTTGTAGCTCTAATAGAAGCTTTAACCACAAAGCTCAGACCAACAGTTATACAACCTGGTTATTTCTCCATTTTCTCAGCTTACAGATGGCAATGGTAATCTTTATATCTTAATCCACATTTTCACCTAATCAAATTACATTAGTTAAGGGTCTTTTTTCAATCTCATTTTGTATACATCTTGTGTTTGAAACTAGGCTTGGAGGGTTCGTTGCGTTTCTTATATATATGATCACGACGTTCGCTCTATATATTCCTGACTGGAGTTTTACATTACACCATGATCATAAATCGGAGAGTTTCACTGTACGTAAGTTCGAAAATACAAGATTTATCGCCGAAAATAATTCGAAAAGATTAAATTAAATTCTGTTTTTGTTATTTCAGGTTAAATGTGGTATGAGGGGGCATCTTGGTCCTGCTTGTAACGCAGTTGGTTATGTCGATAGAGAGGTTTGGGGTATCAATCATCTGTATTCGCAACCTGTCTGGAGCCGATTAAAGGTTCATCTTTCATATATTAGTGAAAACAAACACTTAAAAATTCGTATCATGTAGAAAAATCGACACTTTACCAATTATACGTCGCTTCAAGAGCTTTCTACTAGTCATATTAACTTTCGTTTACACTCGGATATTGTACTAAGTTTTCGGGGTTCCTAAAATTATAGGCCTGCACACTTGATTCTCCATATTCTGGTCCTTTACGTCCAGATGCCCCGACTTGGTGTCGAGCTCCCTTCGAACCCGAAGGCCTATTGAGGTACACAAAATTCCAAGATTTATGAAAAACTAAGATTTGAGTTTGATAGTGGCTAGATGCTAGAACAGTAATAACTTTAAAATTTTGTTTTACAGTTCTATCTCATCAATTCTATCTGGTGTCATTGGCATTCACTATGGACATGTTTTGATCCACTTCAAAGGGCATGCTGAGAGGCTAAAGCAATGGGTCACAATGGGGTTTGGCTTGCTGATTATAGCAATTCTTCTACATTTTACTGATGGTAAATCTTTAGTTTTTACAGACCCTAGTTATTATTTTTCGTAATTTATATAAACGAATAAGACTGACACGAAACAGTAGTCACGGTCTTCTCCATATTGATCGTGGGACCAGTTCACGGAGAGAACCTCTAACACATGTTCACATTAACATTCAAAGACCAAAATGTCCTGGCCGGAACGCAATAACATATGAAATAAAATTCGACAATTAGAGTACTTCGTGTCTTACATTTATCGATTGCATGACACCAACGGCGCTTAATTAAGCATTCGCAAGAGAATTTCACATCGTCTTTCCTTTGAACATAATCCGAAAATTTGATTCGTTTTTTTAATCCTAACATTAATTTTTTTTTAAATTTTTGTGTAGCAATTCCTATAAACAAGCAACTCTATAGTTTCAGCTATGTTTGTTTCACTGCTGGAGCTGCTGGATTAGTGTTTTCAGCATTTTACATCCTGGTAATGAAAAAATTTTCCATTGATAAATACTTCACATAAATCATAAGAAGTTATGGTCAAATTTGATGAAATTATGGTCAAAATAAATGAGGTAAAGGGTAAATTAGGAAAAACACATTTGATAAACACGTTGGTAGTTATCGAAACAGCAAATAATCAGAAACGTGACTTAAAATCGGTTCACGTCTTGTTATAAACATATAGAGGGTGGATTGTATGTGTTAGCCGTTCAAAAAAATTCGTAAAACAAAGTATTTAAAATAGACATTTTCACAAGAAAAAATTGAATGTGTTGGTTATTTTGTCTGAAAAACAAGGATTAACTTATCTAATAAACTGAGTTTAAAGATTTCACATAAATAATTAAAAATAATAATAAGTAAATGATATTTATTAAAAAAGACACTATTAGGTGACATAACATTCAAACTAGTAAAACTGGTTTTGTTCTATTATTTTGATCTAGCTAGTGTATTATTCTTAAAGGGTTTAATTCACCAAAATGTATCAAACTTGTCACATTTTTCTATTGTGTGTATTGAACTTTAGAAGTTTATATTGTGAGTATCGAACATTTAATTTGTCGATATTGTATGTATTAAACTTTCTATTGTATGTACTAAACTTATAAATTTTTTCCTTTTTTGTGTATCCAAAATATATACAATAGTAACAAATTAAAAGTTTGATACACACAATAGAAACTTTTAAAGTTCGATACACACAATAGCAAAACATGACAAGTTGGATACATTTTGATGAACTAAACCCATTCTTGAATGAGAATCTCTAATGCCAACTTGTGATATATTAAATTACACAGATTGATGTTTGGGGAAAAAGAACTCCTTTTCTGCTCTTTGAATGGATTGGAATGAATGCCATGTTGGTTTTTGTACTGGGAGCACAAGGCATTTTAGCAGGATTCATAAATGGCTGGTACTACAAGGATCCTGAAAACAACCTGGTAATATATTAATCATCCACAAGCCTATTAATCAATCAAGTAAAATTTATAATTACGGTCTTAGTATAGTATACCCTAGCCCGTTTGTATAGATGGGTTAGAGCCCGTTTGCATAGATGGGTCAGAGTCCCTTATGGTTTCTATTCAATCGAGCGAGGTTATCGTATACTAAAACCCTAATATGGCAAGCTTTTAGTTTGCTAGTAATAACAAAATTTGACATTATAAACTATGTATTACTGTTGTGTTTTAGGTAAACTGGATTCAAGAACATATTTTCATTGATGTCTGGAACTCTGAAAAAGTTGGCTCACTTTTATATGTGATATTTGCTGAGATCACATTCTGGGGATTGCTTTCTGGTATTTTACACAAACTTGGTATATACTGGAAGCTTTAGAAACAAAGATTTCAATGCTGTATGTGGAAGAATTGGATTGAAAATATATTTTTAATTACTTCTAAAATTTTAGAAATTAGGTTGTTTACATATTTGGTAGACTTTATTTAATTTGTACACACATAGTATGATCATGTTTTGTTTTGTTTTGATACCTATGGAGCTTGTAAACAGAAGTGTATTACTAAATACAATTTTTACTGTTTTTTCCGTCAAATATACACACGTACGCAACGTATTGCTTGTTCATCGTATCGCTTGACAAACCATGTACGTTATGTGTTATGTCCATCAACCAAGACATGAATTGATGGCATAAGATTCATATCCTAAACCAACTATTAGCTAGACACAGTACTGAAGATCTCAATATGAATGTCCCAAACTGCATGTTTTTTAGAACTGTTGTAATGATTTAAACACATTCCAGCTTTTGCAGCTTCTATATATGCTAAATGCATTTGGAATTGCACTTGAGCAATCAAGAATTCTACATGACTATATAATATGTAAAATGGGAGGTGATTCTTCCGGTCATGATATTGATTCATCCACGGAAAGTATGACATATTTGAAGCTATGTTAAAATTTAGTGAAACATATATGTTTTTCGGGATGAATCAATTTCATAAGTGGAAAAAACATCTCCCATGCAAAAAAAGGTATTTCTATTGTTTCAAATTCATACACAAAACAATGAAGCTAGGCTAAAACCAAAACACATGTATCAATTTTACATGGCAAGTGTAAGTCCAATTGTATGAAGTATCAATAAATGAATTGAATCAATAATCAACACAATGATGAATCTAAATATGCATATGAACAGAAGGAGAGAGATGAGAGGCTGTGTTTGTATGAAATGATCAAAGCTTATTTAGGGTAGAAAGAAAAGTGGCTTAAATATCATAGCAATATTTACAATAGTAGTCCTTGTACTTCTAGTAAAGACAAACTAGACACGAACATTAACTAAAATAGTAAATGGACACAATTTAGGTTCTAAAAACAAGGAACCAATCTTAAACTTTGTAGCAAATAAAGAAACGTTTTCTATATATGGAACTTGGGCTTCTGTAACGCCCCTGATTTTTTTACATGAGAGTACTATTGATCATGATTCCACAAACCATCAACTTAAAACTATAGTATTTTCCAACATACATTTATAAAACCATTCATAAGTACAATTCCAACAGAACTTGTTTGAAAGTATGGGGCACCGAATGCGGAAAACCCTTGAGTGAGTTGTCAACCCTAAGCTCAAGCCTTCACATTGTCCTTATCGTTCTAACCATCTCCACATTAAAAGAGTAAATGAACAATGGTAATATAAAGCTCAACGAACACATATAACTTACACACCACACTAGTACATAACATCCACGATCACATGTAACAATTCACATAATACCATTGCAGTGCACAGACAATAGTTCCCCTAAATCAAAGTTGATTAACTAAGAGCCTGTTTGGTTCGTGAGATTTCGAGAGATTTTGTAGATTGCATTTCAAATCCCTTGAAATCCCATGATTGGTAGAAAATAAGAAGGAAGGGATTTGGATTTTAAATACTATAGATATTGGATTTCAAAATCCTTGGGGGAGGGGTAGTATTTCTAAATCCCTCATATATGGGATTTCAGAATCAGAATATATCTAACCAACACTTCACACCCGTCTTCACCACATCAACCGACACTTTACTCTCGTCGTCGTTGCTGCCTTAATCGGCCACCACCATAATCGTGACCGGCATCACCATCGTCGGCCTCCACCACAACCGTAACCGTTGTCCTTTACCATCTACGCCGTCGTCTCCCTTCCCTACCTTCGTCGCCGTTGCCCTTTACCGTCTCCACTGCCGTTTTTCCCGTCTCCGTTGTCGTCACCCTTCCCCACCTCTGCGGTCATTGCCTTTCCCCTTCTTCGCTATCGCCTTACTCATCTCCGTTGTTGCCCTTCACCATCTCTGCCTTCGGCGCTATTGCCTTTCATTATCTCCCCCTCCTCTGCCCTTTACCGTCTCTGCCACCATCACCCTTCACCGTCTCCGCCTCCGCTGCCGTCACCCTTCACTGTCTCTATAGTTACGGCCTTTCACCGCCTTCACCATCGTCATCCCCACCATTCACCGCCTCTGCCACCCTTCACTGTCTCCACCATCGTCTTTCCTCATATGCTCCGTCGCCCTTCACCGTCTCCTCCGTCGCCCTTCACCGTCTTCCCTTCTTCCGCCTTCACTCTTCACCGTCTCCGCGTCCGCTGCCCTTGCCCTTCACTGTCTCTGCCTCCGCCGCCATCACCCTTCACCATCTCCGCCTTCCTCATCTCCGAGCTAGTCAAGCTGTGAAGGTGAGTCAACCCCTCACCATCTTTGCCCTAGAAATCCCATTATCTTTTACATAAACCAAACAAGGATGAGACTAGATTTGAAATCCCATGAGATTTGGAATCCTTAGGATTTCAAATCCATGAACCAAACACCCCCAAGTCTTCCCATATTCACAAGGTTTTCACTATCTCAATTGGATTCTTAGTTGTGCTTTCCCATAGTCGTAGAACTTTCACACTTTACACACAATCATATTAGATAAGTTTCACACATAAACATGCACATTTCACAATAATATAATTAGCAAGTTGGTGTAAGTCACCTAAAAAACAACACAATTAATTAAACATAGTTGAAAATACTGGAGCAAGGCTCACTGCTATCGGGAATAATCTGCAATAGGTCACACATAATAAATTACTTATTTTAAGTCAACTAAAACGATTATGTTCAGCATCTCCCAACCATGTGCAAGTGACCCCACTTATAGCAAATAAAGGTTACTGTGAAACCATACTCATCACAAACCACTAGTTGTCGCAAAACACACCGATCATAAATCAGTTATTGCAAACTTAAACTTGTCCCGGAGAGTTAATGCAAAACAGAAGTTTTATCAGAGCGTGAGCTGTCACAAAACAAACTTTTTTCAAACACTTGATTTGTGAGAACCAACACTAGTTACTAGATATAAGATGTCGCAAGGATCACTTATCACTAACTCAAAATCATTGCAGACAATTGATAGTCCTTGTAAAGCACACAATGAATCCCGAAGTTGCAAAATTCCATTTTTCACAAAAGACTCCCCCCTTTTTGCGACCTTTATGTTTTTTTGCTAGTTTTAAGTTCTTTTTTCAGTCCGAGTATCTAGATGACTCCCAAGTCTTATTTTATAAATAGTTTTAACCATATATTTTGATTTTATTACTTAGTAAAACACTTTTATGACCAAACTAACAATTAATTTGATCAAAACTAGGTTTACCATCAATTTGGGATCCTCGGCCCATTATAGTGTCGATACACACAAATTCGCACCAAAACTCGATCAAAATTCCACAATTGGTTGTTAAGGATCTCACAGGGTCGATTATGCATACGTTTACACTGTGTCCGAGTTTTATTTTGGAGAGAAAGGAAATTAAAAAAACTTTGTGTTTCCGAATTATTTTATGAAGAGAAGATAAATGATTTGGTAGGGAAGTTTGGTTAATTTTCTCTCTTAAACCTTCCTCCCAAAAGTGGGAGGAATCTTATCTAAAATAAAAGGATTGTGATATTATCATTCCTTAATTAATGGTGATTCCACCAATCAAAACCTTTGACTTTTTAAAACCTTTTTTTATTTGTAATCTTTATCTTTAATATATATTAAAAGAATCTAAAAAAATTGAAGACAAAAAGGGGGAAACGTCTAACTATGTTTATAATACCCACAATACAAAAGACAAGTTTACATAATTAAATGTTTTTTAATATGTAACTATCACAACAGACTAATGGTGACAACATAATTGAGACCGTTATAATTTCTTTTAATATGTAAAATTTACATTAACTATCCCCATACTATATAGTGAATGGTTATAATTTCTTTTTAAATATTATAAAGTTTCCTTTCCTTTTTTCATAATTATTGTAACTAATCATGATATAATACATAAATATGTAAGACTAAGTAATTTTATATCACTTATTTATATTTTTGTTCAATCGTTAATTAATATTTGATTGTTATAAGACGTTTTATTTTCACTAACCATCAATTATTTTGCAGTTTCTCAAGTAAAGAATAATAATAATAGTTTAAAATTTTTAATTTGCGATAAGAAGTCAACCCTACAAATAAAACGATAAATGTTGTTTATAAAGAGGTTCTACAAAAAATATCTGATTATGTTATGTATGAATTTATGGTTTCTAATAGATTTGTCACTCCCTAATGGATTTCATATCTTTATGTATGTTTTACAGTTATTTTACTATATATATTAGTTTTTTTAATACTATAAAATTTTAAATTTTGTATTAACTATCTCCGTGTTTATACACGGATCTTAAGCTAATTGCAAAGAAAGGAAAGAAAAATCTTTATAATTTTTCGTAACCGATGATATTACCCTTAATCACAATATATAATTTTAAAAAATAAGGGTATTATTGTAATATGACCCTTTTTTCCATTTCTTTCTCTCCAACTCGGAACACAAACTTATTCATTTTCTTTCCGACTTCTTTTCTTTTATTTCCAACTTGGGAACACGAAAAATCAAAATCATTATCCTATCTTTTCTCTTCTTTTCTCTGGTTAATTTTCTTTTCTATTTTTCTGTTCTTAATGTATCTCGGAAACACAACATCAAGGTCCTAAATTGATTTCTTTACAGTGGCTCCAAATCATAAGAAAGAGATTTGGCAGTTGTAGGTTTTCTAGGTTCGATTTGTGGGAGGTGGTGGTGTTAATTTGGTGGTGGTTTAGCCCAATGTTGAAGGTTTGAAGCTGCCGGTTCGATTTGCCGGTGGTATCGATTTGCCGGTGGTAGGCTTCTCGCTTTTGGGTTCAATTTACTGGATTTTTTCGAGTGGGTTTCCGAGTAGGTGTGAGGTCTGAAATCATAATATGGAAGCACCTTTGAACATACTATGATCATATGAAAGCAAAGAAATAGACCAATAATTAGAAAACTTGGTACAATATTTTGAAAAAAGAAAGCAATCGCGTATTTTTCTCTTGGTTTTTTTAGTGGTGTGTAATCTAGTTTATAAGTTTCATATACCTTTCTAGTCTGATGATCTATTTTGTGATTGTCTTGATGTTGAGAAATATATGCATAGTTATTATTCAAAAAAAAAGAAGATGATGAAGAGGAAATGATATTCATGACTTTATGTTAGTGTTTATCTGAACATTTAAGAATTATTAAATAAAAGTAGGAAAGTTAGGAGAGATGTGAGGGAAATGACATTAATGCCTCTATAGAAAAAGACAAGTAACGTCTGATTTAGACCACTGGTTAGTTAAAGGACCAAACAAGTAACAAAATAGCAATCATAAAGTCATATAGTGTAATTTTTTTATCTTAAAGGACCAAACCAATAACTTTTGACAAACCACAAGGACCATTTCAATAATTCACTCTTAGTTTTTTGAAGATGTAAAGATTTTCGTTTTAAAGGAAAAACTTTTATGCTTTTTTCAATATGAAATAGAAAAATTTCAACAACAAAAACTAATTGAAGTTTTTTATGTGTAAATTAAACAACCTATAATGATATCATTTGTTACCTTTTTTAATATTTAGTTTTTTAATTTAACTATGTTATATTACTTGTTTTTACTCAATCTTCTAACTACTATATCAAACATTCTATAAAAATAAAAATATCTAACTTTCAAGTTTCAACCTTTGTAACACCACTTTTCAGTTTTTTTAACTTAAAAACATTATCTTTACAAATAGCACCAAAAGATATCAGAGTTTCACAAAAATACTATTTCTAACCATACCATACGCGTGCTAATATTGACAAAAGTAGTGTCAAAGTTTGCTTCTTGAAAACCAGGAGCTATCCGGCTGAACATCGCACTGGGGCCTCACCTTGCTGGAATTGCCACCTGCAAACACATAATACTGAAACATAAGCTAACGCTTAGTGAACATACTAACTGAACATAAATAAACCTAAACAGAAGTAAAGTCTTCCCAGATGTCTTGCATCCAAGCTGTAGCACCTGCAACCTGCATAAACTGTTATTGTTCTTGGTATACAGCATAGCTGTACACCCTGTCAATGATCTGGTACATAACTATATACCCTAATACTGATCTTGTGCATAGCCACACCACCTGGTTAGCTATACACCTCTGCTATACAACATATATACATATCAAAACTATGTCTCACAACAAGAATATCATGCTATTCATGTATAACATAGTAATATGCTAAAGATGCTAAAGGACTAGTACACTCACCTGACAACTGAGAGTAATATGTTAAACAAGTAACGTGTGCTGTCGAGTATCCAACCTGTACCAGAGAAATAGCTAAACATTACTAACTGCTCAAGCTGAACTAAGAAAGGGGCTACACGGGTCGTGTAAGCCTACACGGGCCGTGTACCCTGCATACTACACGACTACTCTTGGTCACATGCCCCGTGTTGACACATCACCCTACACGGGCCATGTACCCTCTATGCTACACGACCATGTATCCCCTACATGGCCTGTCACCGCCTTTGACCTCTACACGGGCCGTGTATCTTACACTCTACACGACCATGTTCAACTACATGGTCTATCACCGGCTTAAAACACATGTACACAGGCCGTGTAGACCTACCATGTTCTTGATCCAATTCTCACTTTAAATGTTTTCCAGAGATTGTAAAACCACGTCTGGAACTACTAAGTATCAATTAGAAACACTACTACTAACAACAATCTATGATTTCACCTTTGAAATCACCTTCTTGACTCAATACACATAAAACTCATTCAAGAATACATACCTTGTTATCATTAATCACTTGGATGCTATTCTAACACTCCCACCTTGTTGTTCTTGCACAAAAATCGCATGAATTCAGGCTGTTGTTTATGTGGCTGGAAACTTGGAAGGTTTGACTTCTCACAAGTCAAACAGCTAACACACACACACACACATATATATATATATATATATAATCACTTTTCAAGAATTACCAAACAACCCCCGGACTTATCAACTTTTAAAATGGCAACTTTAGCCCTTCTAGCTTTATAAACACCTCTATCCTTTTATAACACCGGGTCACAATATTTTTGAACTTTGGGGCGTTACAACCTTCAATTTAACTACCGACTCAGACTTCATGCATATTACGGCTTGTTTTACTTGTGTCAACTCCATCCACCAGCTATAACTACAAATAGGTCTATAAACAAACTAAACAAACATGAACAAAGTTTGTTCGTGTTCGTTCGTTTAATTTTAGCTGAACAAATAAATAATACAAACAAATTTTTGTATTTGTGTTTATTCATTTAACTTTATCCGAACAAATTAACAAACACAAACAATCAAAGTAAGAGTTTTTATGTTCGACTGTTTAAAAGATTGGTTAATTCGCGTACATTTTGTTTGTTTATTTAAATGATAAGCAAAGGTAAACGAAAAAACACACACTATAATGCAAATTCAACATTATTAAAGACAAACAAACACTACATATAAACACACACATATTATATATAAATATATATATATATATATATATATGTAAACGAACGGATAACTGAACGTTTACGAACATAAATGAACGAACGAGAGGTTTGTTTGTGTTCGTTCGTTTAATTAAACGAACGGAAAATCTTGTTCATGTTCGTTTGTTTATTAAACAAACGAATATAAACGAATTGGCTTATTAACTTATTAGCTTTTTTAGGCTTATTAACTTTTTTGTGTTTGGTTTAGCTTATGAGCTTAAGCTTATTAGCTTATTTTTAACAAAAATAAGCCATTTTTCATAAGTTAACTTGAATCGACTTTTTTCCTCCCCTATAAGTTTATTTTTGTATGTTTACATATATACCTTTCTTTAAGTGACTTTTTCCTTTTCCTGGTCTCTTTCCCAAAACTGTAACCATTACCTCCTCACTATCCTCTTCACCATCATCTTCCCCAAATATCATACTCTCTTCCCCAAAAATGTTTTGCCTTTTCCAAATCAGAGTCCTTCATGCTTATATATGGACCGTAGCTTCTTCACCAAAAAAACCAATTTGTAAAGATTTCAATCCTCAGACCACCCGCATCGGTATGTATACCCGATGGCAGGTTGTGTTGGGTTAGATGGGAACACCATCGCCCCCTTAGGGTGATGGCGGGTTCCCGAGCCATTGAGTCGCCGAACCCGTTGCGGGTACCTTTTTTTTCTTCTTTCTCTCTCTTATAATTTATATTTTTTATTAATATTTGATGTAGGGTTGAATAAGGTTGGATGTGGGGATTTATGGGTTAGAGAGGGTTGAAGGTGAATGCTGATGTGACATGGAGTAAGTTAAAATACAAATTTGAATGATTACCAAACCCAACCCCAACCCCAACCCCAACCCCAAAGGTTGCAGTTATATGAAAAAGGAAAACAAGAGTTGAATGTTGCTTTGAAGAATTTGTGACAAGAACAATAGGAGAAGATGATGGTGATTCCTATGCTAAAAAATACTAAAAAGGAGCCCCTTTACACAAGTTTTCTATAGACCCTCCACCATTCCTTTTTAATACTCCTTAAAACAAGCTAATCATCGATCAATCTAATAAATGTGAATGCTTAAAGATATGCAAATAAAAGGGAAAGAATATTAGTATTTAATAAAAAACAATATGTTCCTAATAAGATTGCTACTTTTAACATAATTGATTTTGTTTTGCCTTTTCTCATCAACCATATCTTCTTCACCAAAAAGCACAAAAAACCCAAATCGGTGAAGAAGATTAACTGTATCTTCTTCACCGAAAAACACAAAAAACCCAAATCGGCTATAGCTTCTTCACCATCGATTGAGTGGAATTATTATTTTCGTGTTTGCTTTTGATGTGCTTCTTCACCAAAGGAGTGAAGGAGGCATTAAACTACCATCATTCGTCGTTGAGAAATATCATTGAACGAGCTTTTGGAGTATGGAATGCTAGATGGATAATTATATATGTGTTGTATTATTAAATTATGTATTTTGATGATTTTTATAATTATGTATTTTAATGAATATAAGTGACAATTATATATGTGTTGTATTATTAACTTATGTATTTTTGATGATTTACTAACTGGTCTCTTAATGGTGATTAAAAAAAATAAGAGTGTTATCTAATTTTTTGAACTAAAAGAAATTCTTTAACGTAAACATACGCTTTTAGTTATTTTACAATAATAAACTAAGAAAAACACTCTTTTAAAAGAAGCTTATTAACATATAAGTCATAAGCTAATCTAAACACTTTTTTCACTCGTAACTTAAAAAGTTAAAACGCTTAAGCTAAAAAAACAAGTTTACCCAAACACCCCTAACTTGTGTTACCAAACATACCATAATCAACAAATTCACGAGGTTACTATTTTACTCATTGAATTATACTTTGGGTTGTAAACGAACAGAACGTTCATGAAACATCCGTGAAATCGTTCGGTGGGAAATTCGTTTATGTTCATTTGTTTAATAAACGAACGAACACGAACAGAGCTCTCGTTCGTTCCTTTATTTATTCGGCTAAAGTAAACGAACGAACATGAATACAAAAATTCGTTCGTTTATTAATTCATATTTATTTATTTATTTGGCTAAAGTTAAATGAATTCGTTTCGTGCCCTAATTATACCCTAAAAGTCTAATGGTTAAAAAAAGCAAAAAACCAAACCGCGAAACCACTGATGTTTCCCTCCATTTCGAACTTACGGGTGCCAAAAGGGAACGTTTCGAAAATTTCCCCTCAGCTCGAAGAACCCTCGTCAACTCAATCAATCAATCAATCGATCTCTGATCTCTTGTTTACTTCTTAGCGAATTCACAGAGAGAAATTGAAGAAAGATTGTGTCTGTTACTCTGTTTTCTCATAAGTTAAATCACTGATTTGTGATTACCATAATTTGGGGAACAATGGAGTACAACGGAGTGATTGAAATCGACGATCAGGATGAAGAAGAATACAATGACGAAGAGGACGAAACTGAAGAAGAGGACGGAAGTGAAGATGACGACGATGGTTATGAACATGTGGAGTTGATTCCGTCGGTGGTGACGTCACCTAGGGTTTCAAATAGGGGTGATTTGGTGGATGATATGAAGTCGTGTAAAGGGAAATTGAGGAGCCAAGAGAAGTGTGAGGATGGGGAGGAGTTTAATGGATTTGAGATTGATGGTTTAAATTGTCCGATTTGTATGGAAGCTTGGACAAACGGTGGAGAACATCAAATTTGGTATGAATATGTTTACAAGTTGTTCGTCGTGTATATAGGCTCATGCATGTATTGCCTAGTCCAATTTTTGTATGCTTGTTGTTATACTTCTTTCTAAAATTTAGAACTGCAGGAGTGGGTAATGCTTGTTTACGCTATGAATCATTCTCATATATACCACTGGGAAAGTGATGCTTTCTTATTAATAAGAAGTTGAAGCAGTTCGTTTTCTAAGGATCAAAAGTTGATGGATAGAAAGTTGTTGGTGAAAGCTGAATTTAAAAAGGAACATTTGATATTTTCGAACCTTACAAACTGGAATATATGCTCTGAATTTCTGTCACGCGTGATCTGTTGCTTAAGTTGATTTTTCGGATAATCATAGCCATACTTATCGAGTGTATGTTGTTTGGGAGAATTGAAGTCTTCTGATAACAATCTTTTCGTGTTTGAGGACTGCAGTTGTCTTCCTTGTGGGCATGTATATGGATTGTCATGTATAAAGAAGTGGCTTCGGCAAAACCGAAGTTCTGGAAAGGTTTGTCTGTTATCAGTTGTATACGTTTTGTAATTAGAGGCAGCAATTTAGTCCCATTTACTTATTAGTGGGTCGATTTGGTTTGTTTATATCTCTAATGTGTCCATGGGTATAATGAAAATAAATAGCTAAAACCTAAGAGGAAACTGGTCAGAAGGCGCCCAAAGTTTACTTTTTCTAATCTATAAAACTTTATGAATCTTTTGTTATTGTTGATTTGATATAACTTTTGTAATCTTTATTTGACACACTGATTGTTTATTAAGAAATTTAAAAATCTTGGACACAAAGTGTTTCATGTCAATCCTGACCGCACAAAAGTTGCATGGTTTGGCTCGTTACCTCTAGTTTTACTCTTGGTTAATTCTCTTAATTAAAAGTTTCTTTATCTGAAATTGTCAACAGTGTCCTCAATGCAAAAAAAAATGTACATTGAAAGATGTTATAGTACTTTATGCAGCACGGCTTTGTGTGGTTGATGCAGAATTACAGAAGGTAATAATTTTGGTAGTGATATTGTGGAAGAGGAAGTAAAGTGTTTTTTTACTGCATTTTCTGATTAAGAACACTTTTTCTGCTTGCAGCAAATGCGGTCACTCGAAGCTAAATGTGCTTCTCTAGAGAAAAAGGTGGTATGATTTGTGATTGAATCTAAATTTTTGTCCTCTTTTTTCTACTATTTTAGAATCTTAATACGTATCTCTCCCTAAGTGACCTATAATTTTATAGTTAATTAAACCATGACAAATTTTCATTAGGTCACAATTCCCTTACCAACCAAATTCTGACCGGATTATAGGTTAAATAAACTGCGAATAATAAAGAAAAACTGAATTCATATGCATTTAATAGTAATACATTAGAAGTCTTAATATTGCTATCATCTGAGTGAATACTTGATCGACTCTTTTATCAATCTTGGTTTATTATCTAACAGTGTTTATAAAGTATTGATGTGTTTACAGAATGTGTATGCATGAGCGTATACTGGAATTTTAAGTTTTCTTTGTTTTGTATACAAAATCCAAGGATTGTATTGTTTTTGTATCTGGTATGGATGCAGATTCTCTTAATGATTAGATGACCTTTTCAAGTTTTATTGTTTGTTCCTTAAGTTTTCTTTGCTTAAATAAATGTCGAAAGCATTCAAATTCTTTTAATTTCCAACTAGTTGTACATATGTAGATTTTCATGCATCAAATTTGAATATGAATTTGGCCATCTCTTGGAATTTTGTGTTTCCAACTTCATTTACAATTAACATCTGTTCACAAACATAATTTGATAAACATTGTTGTGGCCCTATTACATGTAAAATATGGAGAGAGAGAGAGAGAGAAGTGTTTATTGGAGATTGTGTCTGAGAAGATCAAAGGGAGAAAACCTAAATTTTTGTCATACATACGAGGAACTTAAATTCTTGGGATAGCACAAAGCAGTCCCTAAAATCTCTCGAGTTTCAAAATTCACAACTCACCTCAAGTTAGAGTATTTATATTGCTTGTGCCTAGCTTGTCACAAATATAGTTAATCCTATTTCTAGATAATGCTTTGGTGAACACGTTAGCTAATTGAATTTATGTTCTAACTAACATGGAGAATTGTATTTTTTTTTTGAAAAGCAAAGAAATAAACTAACATGAGGAGTTGTGATCTTTCCATCACCTAGTCTCTCTGTCTAGTGAAATGACAGTCAACTTCTATATGCTTTGTGCTTTCATAAAACGCCAGAATGTTTGCAATATGAGTAGCTACCTCACCATCATGTCACAAGTTCATGGATTTAGGTTAAGCGAAATCAAACTCACCATGTTGATTAGTACCTATGTAGTTTGCAGTATTTTGTGCCATATCCATTTATTCAGATTCTATACTTGAACACAGTACAACACTTTGTTTCTTACTCTCAGTCTCTCACAGAGATGAGTTATTGTATCCAACTCCAATAAAGACCCAATAACTAGTTGTAGAACAGTTGTTGTAGGAGCTCCATTGTGACTAGCATGATAAGAATCAAATTGATAAACACGAGACTACGGCAAAACACACCGTTAGTCGAAAGCTTTATTGATGAAATCCGGTATTTGAGACCCGGTAATCTCCAAACAAGAAAAAGAAATAAACAAATAATTTTCTGCACACCTCCCCTGGGAGGTGGCCGGCCCTATAAATAGCAAAAACCCTAATTCCCTTAAAAAGGAAACTAGATTATTATTAGCTACTAATACTCTCCCAAAATAGGCTACTAATAATCTCCCCAAATAGGAATAGCTAAATGACATTCAACCCCCTCAAGTCCTTCGCTTGTAAACTTTGCCATATCGATTCATATCATCACCCCTTCCCTAAAAAGCTACCTTGTCCTTAAGGTGGAAGCTAGGAAATTGTTGTTGTAACTGCTCAAACACTTCCCACGTAGCTTCAGAGGACGGTAATCCTTGCCAAGCAATCAATACCTCCTTGCGACCGTCGACGGAGCGAGTTCCCAACACCTCCTTTGGTTCCACGGTCATCTACGATGCACAGTCCACCGGCAATATCTCCGAAGTCACCTGTTGATCCCCGATCATCTTCTTCAATTGCGATACGTGAAAAACCGAATGGATTTCTGACGTGGGAGGTAACTTCAATCGATAAGCCACTTTCCCAATACGCTCCACGATCTCATACGGCCCATAAAAAGGTGGTGCCAGCTTCTGATTAGTGCGTTGAGCCATCGAGATCTGTCGATAGGGACGTAATTTGAGGTAAACTCGATCCCCCACCTCATAAGTAACATCTCTCCGGGTCCCATCCGCCCGAGTCTTCATGATCTGCTGAGCGCGCAGGAAGTGACCCTTCAGCTCCTTTAAAACCCGGTCCCTATCCCGCTAATATTGATCCACTTCAAAAGTCACAGCCGTGCCTTGGTCATACGTAATTAGACGGGGCGGATCACGACCATACAGGACCTTAAAAGGAGTCATCTGAATTTTCGAATGGTACGACGTATTATACCAATATTCAGCCCATGGGAACCACTTTATCCATTCCTTTGGCTTAGTCGACACAAAACACTGCAAATAAGTCTCCAAGCTGCGGTTAACCACTTCCGTTTGCCCGTCCGTTTGTGGATGATACGCCGTGCTACTTCAATGTCGTTGCCTGATACTTGAATAATTCCCGCCAGAAGTGACTAATAAACACCCGATCACGGTCTGAAATAATTGACTGCGGAATTCCGTGTAACCGAACAACTTCACGAATAAAAACCGTCGCCACTGAGCTTGCCGTGTATGGATGTTTCAGAGGTACAAAATGAGCTGATTTACTTAAACAGTCAACTACTACCGAAATCACAGAATACCCGGACGATTTTGGCAGCCCGTCGATAAAATCCATAGTCAAATCCTCCCAGATGCGCTGCGGTAATGACAGAGGTTGCAAAAGACCCGCCGGCGACAAGTTAGAATACTTATTCCGTTGGAAAATATCACACTCCGCCACCATCTTAGCCCCATCCCGGCGCATGCAAATCCAATAAAATTCCTGGGAAAGGCGTTGATACGTTTTCTGCGCGCCTTCGTGCCCTCCCACTGCGCTACCATGAAACTCCGTAAAAATTTGTACCACTAAGGGAGATGCTCGGGTAATACCAGGCGCCCCTAGTAACGAACCAAATCCCCGTCAACGTGATATCCCTCTAACCCTGATTCCCTTGAAACAATTTTGCTCCGAAGTGGCATCATCTCGGGTCGGCGCTCAGTGCTAACTTTTGATCATCAGACAGCCCTGTTGCAGCAGTGAATAACATTCCCAAAGTTGTGTCGTCTACTCGCCTAGAAAGAGCATCAGCCGCTCCATTCCCCTTACCGGGCCTGTAAAGAATTTCGAAATCATACCTCGACAACTTGGAAACCCATCTTTGGTGGTCTCCCGGTACTGTTCTCTGCTCGAGTAAGAATTTCAGGCTCTTTTGGTCGGTGATCACCGTAAACTGGCGCCCCAACAAATAAGGACGCCACTTTTGAACCGCCATCACTATTGCCATTAGTTCCCGTTCATACACCGACTTCATTTGTGCTCGAGGGCCCAAAACCTGACTAAAGTACGCGATCGGTTTTCCTTCCTGCATTAAAACCGCCCCGATGCCTTGACCGGAGGCGTCCGTCTCCACCGTGAATCGTTTCGAAAAATCCAGTAATGCTAAAACCGGAACTTGTGTCATAGCTTCCTGTAATTTACGAAAAGCTTGTGTTGCCTCCTCCGTCCACTGAAAATTGTCCTTTTTTAGGAGATCAGTCAAAGCACGGCAATCTTCCCATACCCCTTAACAAATTTTCGATAATAGCCGGTCAATCCAAGAAAGCCCCGTAAATCCCACACATTACGCGGAATTGGCCAATCAATCATTGCTGAAATTTTGGATGGGTCTGCTTTAACACCCTCCCTTGTTACGATATAACCCAAATAATCGACCCGTTGTTGCCCGAAGACGCATTTCTTGCGGTTACAGTACAGCTGTTCGGTTCTGAGGCACTCAAAAATAACCCGCAAATGATTCCGGTGTTCTTCCATGGTTGTGCTATAAACAAGAATGTCATCAAAGAAGACCAATACAAACTTCCGCAAATGCCTGCGAAACACCCTGTTCATCAGAGACTGGAATGTTGACGGCGCATTAGTCAGGCCGAAGGGCATTACTAAGAACTCATAATGTCCCTCGTGAGTTCTAAATGCCGTTTTTGGTATATCAGCATCCTTCATACGAATCTGGTGGTAGCCTGACTTCAAATCCAATTTACTGAAAACCGTTGCCCCATGTAGCTCATCAAGTAGTTCATCAATAACTGGTATCGGGAATTTATCCAGGACGGTCGACTTGTTCAAAGCGCGGTAATCGACACAGAAACGCCAACTGCCGTCTTTTTTCTTTACCAATAATACCGGGCTCGAGTATGGACTCGTACTAGGGCGAATAATTCCTGCCGTGAACATCTCTCCCACTAAGCGCTCAATCGCATCCTTCTGCAGTTGTGGGTACCGATAAGGTCGGACATTAATAGGCTCGGTACCCTCTTTGAAAGCAATCGTGTGTTCGTGATCTCGTGAGGGAGGTAAACCTGCAGGCATAGAAAACACATCTGAAAATTCAGTTAGTAACTCATCCAGGTCTGGGTGTACCTGGGATGTCGGCATTTCGAGCCTACCCAACTCGGTCATAGTGACTAGATAAGCCTCGTCAATGTCAGAGAGCCCCCGCGCCAAGGCTTGCAATGAAGCTGCACCTCGGTGTAATCCGGCTTCGCCGTTTAGTGTTACCAGTTTGCCCGCAACCTTGAAAGTCATGGTTAACTTTCTCCAATTAACCCGGGTATCTCCCAATTGCCTCAGCCATTTCATCCCGAGAATAACATCAGTACTACCCAACTCTAAGGGGTAAAAATCATCGGTCACAACCATCCCTGGTAACTGTAATTGCACCCCGTGGCATATCCCGATACTTTTTTCTGATTTCTCCAGGTAACTGTAATTGCACCCCGTGGCATATCCCGATACTTTTTTCTGATTTTCCGTTTCCCAGAATCACCCCCGTTTCCCGTGTGCCCGTAACATGTAATTGTAGTGGTTCCACCAATTTGACAGATAAGAAGTTGTGGGTTGCCCCACTATCAATCAAAGCTACTACCTCAAAGCCATGAATATTACCTCGCAATTTCATTGTATGAGGGTTTGTGATACCTACCACTGATTGGACCGAAACCTCCACGTGGTCTAAATGCGGGTGCTCGCTCTCCTCGTCCGCGACTTCCTCTTCCTCATCTACCTCATCCTCACCTAGGATCATCACTCGAAGGGATTTTTCTGGACACCGATGGCCGGGAGTGAATTTCCCGTCACATCGGAAACACAACCCTTTTGCCTTCTTGTCCGCAAACTCTGTCTCTGACATCCTCTTAAAGGGAGTTACTTGTTCCACTTCCCTTGTCCTTCGCTCCTTCTCCGGGCAATGGGGTCGTAATCCGAGCAATGCCTCCCGAGAATCGGGCGGATGGTTTGGGAGCCGCCCCCTTTGTCGTCTCCAAGCCCCCCTGTGAACTGCTCTCATCAACCACTACAGCTAGCTCCATGACCTGCCCCAAACCAACCGGCTGTTGAGTACGAATCGCGGTGCGCAACTCTGGTTTCAGCCCCTTAACGAATATCCCCTCAAGTACCTCATCCTGTAATCCCGGTAATTGAGCAGCCATCCTTTCAAACATAGTCACATACTCCCTAGCCGTTCTCGTCTGAGTAATGGAAAGAAACTGTTCATGTAAGCTTCCTGCTTTTGATGGTCGGAAACGAATAAGCAGCCGTTGTTTAAATTCTTCCCAGCTCCGAAACGCCCTTCTACTATAACTCCATCGAAACCAAGATAAAGCAGGTCCCTCTAAACACATTATCGCAGCCCGTAGCCTCTCCCCTGATGACTGCAACGACTGCATGTCAAAAAATCGCTCGGTTTGGTACACCCAGTCATAAACATCATCACCATTACACAAAGGCATCTTGAGCTTTCGTATACGGTAATCGGTTCCCGACCCCCCACCTCGGTCATTCCCGTGAGCAGCTGCTGGTGGTATTACTCGTGTGTTCCGTGCGAATACCCCTCCCGAGTCTCCCAGTGGCCCTTCCTCAAATTTCTGAAAAATTCCTTCCAGACTCGCCCCCATTGAAAAAACAGTCGGCCCTCCCGACCCCATTGGGATCGGAAATCCTTGAGAGTCGAAACGAAGACCTGAAAAACTTGTGTAGGCAGCGGGAGCAGATTGTGAAGGCTGGTGTGGCGGCTGGAACAGCAACGGTTGGGTGAGTGGGTGTGTGGGATGTGGTAGATAGCTGTTGTATGGGTGTGTTGGGGTTGGTAGGGTGGGTGGCGGAGGTTGGTGAGTGGCGGGTGGTGGTGGAGGCGTAGGCTGTAGGTTTTTGAAAGCAGCCATGATCTCCTTGAACTGCCGATCTGCTTCAATCTTATTCTTTTCCATCGTTTCTTGCAACAAAGCCCGCTGGTCTGCTGCCTCAGCATTGATGGCAGCCTGGTCGGTCTTATACTGTTCCAAATTCGCCTCCACATCAGTGATCTTAGTCATCGTGAGTCCAACAATCCTTACAGGTAGCAGGATGAGGGCTTTGATACCAATTTGATAAGAATCAAATTGATAAACACGAGACTACGGCAAAACGTACCGTTAGTCGAAAGCTTTATTGATGAAATCCGGTATTCGAGACCCGGTAATCTCCAAACAAGAAAACGAAATAAACAAATAATTTTCTGCACACCTCCCCTAGGAGGTGGCCGGCCCTATAAATAGCAAAAACCCTAATTCCCTTAAAAGGGAAACTAGATTATTATTAGCTACTAATACTCTCCCAAAATAGGCTACTAATAATCTCCCAAAATAGGAATAGCTAAATGACATTCAGCCCCCTCAAGTCCTTCGCTTGTAAACTTTGCCATATCGATTCATATCATAGCACTTGTAAAACATTCTATCATGTGGTGCCCATGTTTTAATGAATGCTGCCATTTTCTGGTTCACACTTTAGATACCTTAGAAAATGGCTAACAGCATCTTAATGTGAGGTTCTCAGGGATGACATGAATTGACTTGCAACACCCATTGGAATAACAATATTAGGTTGGGTTATCTGGTAATTTATCTTTCTTACAGTTTCTCTTAAATTTTCATTATTCTCAAGCATGTCTTCATCTTGTCATCTTGTGCTTTTAACTCTAAATTTGGTATCATAGGTGCATCATAAGTCTTCGCTTCAAACAAATCTGCATCATCTGACGAATCCAAACAGTACTTTTTCTGAAATAAACAAATTCCTATTAGGTTGTGAGAGACTCCAATCCCTGAAAAGTATTTCAATTCACTTAGGTCCTTTGTTTGAAAGCCAGTCCTGAGGAAAGCTTTTAAGTTTTAACTTTCTTATTCAAAGTTTCAAACTTCGTCACTTCTGATGAGTACTATATTGTCCACATAAACTCCGATAAAATGCTTCCAGAGGTCGATAATGCAAAGAACGTCACATTGATCATATGCATTTTTGTAGGTCAAACTCGGCCACAACAACATTTAATCATCTTAACCAAGAACATAGAGATTGTTGTAAACCATGCAGTGACTTTTGTAATTTGCACACTTTCCTGGAATCCCTCGAGCAACAAACCCGTGTGGTTGTCTTTTGTAAACCTCTTGCAAAATTTCTTGCGGAAACGCATTCTTTACACTAAGTTGGTGAAGGTGCCCAACTATATGTAGCAGCTAACGAAATAAATAAGTGGACAGAAAAATGTTTTGCAACAGGAGAAAGTGTATGGGAATAGTCCACCACATATGTCTGAACATAACCTTTAGCAAATAGCAACCATGCTGGCTTTCAACCTAGCAACAAATCCATAAACTCCCATTTGCACCAGATTGCCTTTTCTGTCAATAGGTAAATCTACTAATGTTCAGTTACCATTATGATTCACTATGATTAGGGGCATTCATCTTCTTAATCGTAGCTACATGCCATCTAGGCTGGGCCAAAGCTTCACCAACAGTTTTCGGAGCATGATTTAGACCACCAATATTCAACCTTATTAATGTGGGGGTTGGGTGTCTAGTCATCCTTCTCAAATCCTCACAGCTTCTGTAGCCCTTAAAAAAAATTCTATCGCACATACGACAGACACACACAAGAGGATGAGAGATCAAATCCCTAAGACATCTCAAAGCAGTCCGTCAAAACTTTTTAACTGTTTTTAGATTTATAACTTCAATAAAGGTCAATTGCCGGTACATGATTTTTAGGTTTTGGTCTTATATATGATATTCCTAACCCTATATAGGCACATAGGCTTATATTTATGATACACTACAGTGTTCTAAAAAGCACTGACTGGAACAAGGTGTTTGAGTGACCCTTTATGGGTTAAATGAATATACTAGCATGGTTACTTTATATCTTGTTATTATATTCTGAAGGAAGCTAATTTTTGCATATTTATTTCCTAGCAGAATGCTGACTGCTGCAAGAAAGAAGTTGAAGCCCAGGAAAGAGAAGCTGATTTGCATCTTGAAGTGCAGAAGCTAACAGAGGCAAGTTTATATTTGTTTCTTTTGAACTTGTTATGATATTTGTAAGTTTCTCATGCAATTTGTTGGAACATAAACTTGTGCAGAAAGCAAAACATTTGGAGAGTTTGTTAAAAGATAGACAACGAGAATCACTTGGCTCATTCAGCGGTAATGGGCCTGGGAGTGAAGTTCGTCCAGGGGTATTTACACTACAGGTTTATAATTAATTACTCTGAGCTTTTAGTTTATTACAACTGACATAAGTGAGATCTAAGTCCTTGTAAGTTGTTTCAGTTTAATCACGATTGGATTATCCTTATCATAATAAATGAGTAGTTCTTTAAAATAAGTAATGCTCTTATTTTGGTTCTACATGATGAAGTGTGTCTAAAGGTCCAACATATATGTTGACAGCTATTTTAAACTGGAAAATTAAACAATACACCAATGTAATTTCTCATTTGTCCGGTAACAATTATTGAACTCAAGAAAATACCACGTGGGTCGTCAAATGTTGACTTTTGTTCCATTTAGATCATTTGGTAACCTGATACTGGTTGAGATGCTGACATGTCAGTAACCTGGTGACGTGGCGCTTATTTTTGCTTACTTTTTAAAATACGTATTTTTGTTATGTTTTGTAATTAAAAGAAGATTTTTTTTGATTTCACTGGGATCATCTTATGTCAGTCTCAAACAGTCATCAGGTTAAATAAGGTTACGTAATGACCCAAGTGGAACAAAAAAATATCTTTTAATGACAAATGGTATTTTCCCGAATATAAAATAAATTGGGACAAATGAAAAAGTACTTTGATATTTTATGTACTTTGCGGCTTTGACCTTCTGTAGATGAAGTAAAATTTTAATTATGTATGAGTTTATGTTTGTCTTAGTCTACATGTAATTACAAATTTGGATTTCATAATAAACTTATTCTTTTAGATAAGCATGGATTAGGAGTTCAGACACGTGCTGAAGTCCTATACATTAGGATCTTGTATTGTTATCTATGTGTGTGTCCAACACACACACACACACAGAGTTATATATGTATGTATATGTATCAATGTATGTATGCATCTTTTTATCGTACAATTTTGATAAATAAGTATCTTGGATGCCATTTATAGCTTTTCTGTTGGCTTAACTTTTCATTTTACGGCCCAAAACATCAAAGATGGACATCTGTGATTCATTAGAGTTTGCTGGTTTTCATTAGTTTCTTTACACCCTTCTACATCAATGTAATTAATAATGCATCTCCAGTAAGCACCTTTTGATCCTGCACTTTTCTAAACATATCATTGATATTCAACATGCAATATAGAGTATTACTTGAACTACCCGTGTAATACACGAGTTTCTAATCTACCATGTAAAAAAGAAACATGATAGAAGATTTTCACCCCCATATTTCCTCATAGGCTATTATGCTTCTTCTAATCAAATTATTATATTTATCACAGAGAGAGTTCCAGGTAGATGGAGGTCGATATATTGACATGGATGCCTCTGGTCAACTTATGATAGTAGCTCGAAGGCTAAAAGCAATGGGAGGAACAAGTATACTCACAAAAGTAAATTTTGTGCCCTGACATGAAGCTGCATTTGTTGTAATTTACCATATTACACAACAAATATGTTTTTTAAAATAATTTTTACGGTGTTAACGCAGATAAGTTTGGTAGCTCCAAATCAAAGAGAAGATATTCAGCTTCCCGAGAATTCAAAGGCTGTTAGGGACCTTTGTGTTCAATCTTGTAGCAGGCTTGTTCTGCTTGCTTCTTTGGGGAAGAAGTTATCGGCCGTCAGGTGATAGCATTTCCTTTCTCTGTTTCAATCTAATTGTCTATTTGATACCGATGTTTTCTCTTCCTGAAACAATATCTTTTATTTTCAATGATGGCCTCAGTACAGAAAGCAACAACACAGTTCTTACCTATGATTTGCCGGTAAAAATTCCCGTCTATTATTTCTGCCACATATGTAGCTTAGTAGTGTTCTCTTACTCTTCTGTGATCAAACTTGTTTTTACCTTAAGATACTTTTTAACAATGGGAAATCGTTATAATATATTTTTTAAAATTATGATAAATCGTATATATTATTTCATGGCCTCTTCCATGCTTGAGTCAAACATCATTCATCAACACCAACATATGTAATAGCCATTAAGGGTGTTAGGATTCAATTCACCATTTCCTTGTGAATGCATCATTAAAGTTTTTTCTGCTTTAATGTTATGATTTTATTTCCATGGTTGTGATTTACTTTAGGTTCCTGCTTGGTCATGTTCATGGGATATTGAGAGCCCACATCATGTTTATGCAGGATTACAGGTACTTTTTACAAATTTTAATTAAGCAAGCTGGTTTTGTTAAATTCAGATTTGGTGAATTGGGCTGGGTTGGGTTGGCCTGAAATACTTCATCTTTATTTCTAATTTTTTTTTTACAAATATAGTTTCAAACAACAATAATCTACTTGTAAGATAAATTATGATTTATTGTTTGTATGTGTACATTTATGCAGAATGGCTCGGTTTTGGGTTTTGATATGCGTCAAACTAGGAAACCGTTGGAAGACATGAAAGGGTTGTCCTGCAATCCTATCCATACTATCATATCCATTGCACCTGATTCTTCTGGTCAAAGAACCCTTTTGACCGCCTCCCAAATTGGCATCTGTGAATGGAACATTGGTACAGGTGAAGAAAGGTAATATTATTTCATCTTTGTATTGTGTCTAAAAGATTAGATTAATTATAAAAAGAACTTTAAAAAAAATAAAGTAAATCTTGTTTTTTATGATCAGCGAGTGTTGGTTAGATTTCACGGGTACTTCCTATATTTAGAACATATGATGAAGAGTTTAACAATTTGAAATCATAAACTTTGATTGAAGGCCATATTTGATTCCTGAATCAAAGAACAAAGGAGTTTGTATATCTCTTGCACACGCTGGCGATGATGACATTGTTGCTTCATTCCGTCCAAAGATTGGAATGTCAAGTGACATGGCAGTCTCTCAATTACCTACAACTCCTCCATTGTCTTATGTTGAGGGTTCTCATATATTTTACAAGAGATCCGGGACCAGAAGTTATCACCAAACGGGCTCGTTGGCGGCCCAATTTGATAGCTTACGATTGCCTAAATCGATCATAATAAACAAACAAAAAAGTAATCCCGTGTTTGTTTCAGCAAATGATCTTACGTCTGAGTTAGCTTTGCTGGACATACGCAAGCTGGCTGTGGTTCAGCGTCTTAAAACTCCAAAAAACGAGATTCGAGATTTGAGGTGCGCACAGATTTGGAATTCTTGTGTATTAGGATGTTTAAGTGGGGATCTAGTGCAGCTTTTTACTTCACAATAATGTAATAGTTTGATTTCTTTTACTTTGTTCATATCTTCAGCTTAGGTTATGTTAAACTCTATCATATACTTAATTGATAGCATGTGTTAAATAATGTGATCTTCAACTCTTTCAAAAACTAGTTTATGAGAATTTGAGTATGTTGTCACTTTGCACATATTTTGTCTAGAAATTAAGGCTGCGTTCACTTTCAGAAAAATCCTTCATTTTTCTAGAAAATTTTTCTAAGAAAATTGAAAATCAGAAAACATGTTCACTTGCACATTTTTTCAGAAAATTCCCTTACTTTTTCATATTTTATTTTTTCAAACTTTCATATTTTTTTAAACAACTTTTCAAAGAAAACACTTCAACCAAACATGTTTTTCATTTTTTTTTAAAAAAGAAAAACTCTACCCCTTCGTCTAAACACATTTTCTATTTTTTTCAGAAAATGAAAACTCCATTTTTTACAGAAAACGAAAAACAGAAAATTTTTACCATTTTTCATAGAAAACGAAAAACAGAAAAATTTTCTTCCGCTAAACACAATCTAAGTTTTTGTTAATTTGACTGGATTCATCAACAAAAATACAAACTCTGCACAATTCAGATTTCAGATATACAGATTCTATCTACCTCGAATTCTTGTAACTACTACATCCGTTCTAAAATTATTGTTCACACAAAAAACACACGGCTTAAGATAACGGAGTTAATGCAAAGTTTACTTAGCGAAATTGTCATTTTTAGTCTTACATTTAATACGTTGTTGGCTTGTAGAGATCGGTCTTGTATTTAGAAATTGTACGCACAACCTAACCGGTTGATATTAAATATTTCGCGGGTCAAGGTCTTAATAACCAATTAGGAAATTAACCAAATATTGGTCTTCTGGTTGATTATTAATAACTAGACCAACAATGTTGTTGGGCTTTATGAACTTGATCTGATTCATGACACTGAGCCTTTAGTTCAGATGTATGCGGTCTAACCGGTGTTACTTTTGGCCGTTTCCGAAACAACCTCATGGTCATCCCTTAATTGAACCCCCGACATTGGGGGGGAGTGGGGAAGTACTAACCCGTTGGCCATCAAGGTGACGGTTTTATCTTATCAACATGCATAACAATCAATCCAAACTCGGTGTATTTATTACAATAAAGATACTCATAGACATTATTCGGGGAAACAAACTAAACAAATCAAGAATAAAACAGCCATAATAGATTAAACGATGCAAACAAGTAACCGTAACAGATTAATCCATGATCACTTGACTAAGTATAGATTTCACGATAACTCGGTCTCATTAATTACATGTTTATGGTGCAAATTTTTTCAACAATATAGGTAGGCTTGTAAGTCTGAAATCTATTTGTCTAATGAAATGGAGAATTAAGGCCCTCTTGAGAAGATAATGAACAAATAGGTTGCTGTCTATTTGAAGGAAAAGACGACGTTTTCCTGAAAGAAGGCCGCTTGTTCAGATGTTGCAGCGTTCTCTTAGCGTATAGTTTTCGAAACATAGGTGTAGCTCTTTCTTTAAACTTGAGTATGGCAAAGAAAAGTAACCTGTAAAATATAAGAATGGCTACAACTACTGCTAAATCCCACCACTTAGAGTGTTTAAGCGAAATCCCGAGCATGGTGGTTAGGATGAATTCACCAGGAAGTTTTGGCTCCCCTTCATATGGTCCATCAAACTCCATTCCAATCATGTCATTCTTGAATGCTCCCTACCATAAAAGAAATGTACATGATTTGTGTAAATTGAGTAAACTATGTCATGCTGTTCATGTTTATAAACATGGCAAAGATGTTTATTTCTAATTTTAGGTCCATCAAAATCCATTTCAAATTTTAGGTCCGGTGCTACCATCCATTTCAGGGTCCACCCCTGATTGTAGCATAACAATACTAGAAAAGTTGCCGATACCAACGGATATTAAACTTGTTGGTAAATTGGTATATTTCTAAGGGATAACCAATGGAAACTGGAGGGTACGGTACCTGTAGCGCCCATGACAAAGAATTGATGTAGGAAACTGGATACCGCCAAAACAGCTTTGGAAGATCAGGGGTGAGGCGAAAGAATCCTGCAGTCATCATCATAATTCCCTGCAGAAAAAGTTAAAAAAATCTGTTAAAAGAAAAATGCATATCTTTTGTGAAGGACTTATCAAGATTAGAGTTGATGCTTACTATATAACCAGCACCAGTAATGATTCCCATCATGAAGTTGGGAACAAGTGAAGCAATAACCATCATGCAGCTCTCTACAACAGCAATGGAGAATAGAAGGTCAAGGCAGGCGTACGTGATGTGAGAGAAACCCGATTGAAATTTCACCATGGTATATGTTACAATTGCAGTAACAAATGCCATCATTGTCAAGAACGGGAAAGAAGATATGAAGTTTGAAAGCATAAATACGCCGACTCCATAATGTCCATTAAGTCTCTCTCTGCGGAAGATCTGTTTATGGCACATAACAAAGAATAAACTCGGCATTTTAAGTGTTTAAGTTTCATATGATGCATTAGTGCTATAAATCATTTGACAAAAAGGATCAATTAGTTGTACTTAGAGGTGGTGGTGGCAGTGAGCTTAAACAGCGAGTTGGGTAATGTGTTTAAAAACACATTTGGGTCGAAAGTGTAGTTTTCTGGTGCGGGTCAGGTTGGTTTGACCCGCAAACACTTTCTTGTCCATTTTTAGCTCTTTTTTACAAATTATTAATACGATAATTATGATTAGAGAAAATACATATATTTTTACTGCATTTTGTGTAATTAATTAAGAGGCTTTTATATGACTTTTAGCATGTTTTACCCGTTTGACTCATTTGACATGTTCCATCTTCGGTATATATTTATATTTGATACATCTGAGATAGGCATATCAGTAATAATAAGTAAAGGGGTCAAAATTGCCATCCGGGCGTTGTAGTGTTGTACTACATACCTTCATTTCCTCAATGAAGGAAGGGAAGCCTCCAATGGACATGAAAATCATGAAACCCGAGATGAATCCGGCACACGCTCCACGTGCATAAGTCGCATGATAGCTAGTGCCCACGTGGAAAAACACAGTACCAACACAGAGTGAAACAGCAAGGTAGACCACTATCCTCAACCAGTAGTATCCAATATCTCTAGACATGTTAATAAAAGATCTTCTTGTCAAAGTTGTAAGTTGCTTCCACCAACTTGCTTGACTCCCACTTTGTGTTTCAATTGTAAGCCCTTCCTACACATAAAATATCACTTACTAATTTATTATATCATTTCCAAAGATGGAATATTGGTTAACAACAGAAGTGATTGACTTCCAAACCATCTTAATTGGTAATATTATCAAACTTACAATAGATGAGATTTCTTGAATTCTTTTTCTTGCAGCTATTGCATACTCTGAGAACTTGTACTTATGAACAAGCATTGCTTTAATCTCTGCTGTTGAAGCATGAGTGGTGGAGATGCTTTTCTGGTCCTTAGACATACCAAAAAACATTGGATTTTAAGCTTTTAAGGGGTTGTGCATATTAGAAGCCTCTTGAATATGGAGATAAAAAATAAAAGTTGGTACCGGAAGCCTTTGAGAACCTTGCAAAGTAGCATTCACCCTATCGAAGTCTGAATTTATACAACGAAGAAAGTGATCCGAAGGATTTCTTCGACTTGGACATGGAATTCCCACATCAGAAAAGAACTAAAAACCATCGCAATGAAGTAGTGATAAGATTAGAACGCAAGATCGATAAATGATCACCAAACTTCTGATATTCTTCTAGTTCTGTATCTTAATAATGTACTAGCATTCTCATTATCATGTATAATTATAGAAGAAGAATGTTACACATTGGGGGCATGGAGAAATATATAATTTAATCTACCCTTAACAATGCAAATCATTATGTCACATCTAATTTCTTTGCACAAGAGGAATCCTAGACAAATTAAGGACACATTTCCACTGCATGAAGAAATTGAACATAATAGTATGATATCAATATCAAGTGTGAAATTTGTTATGACCTTTATATATTTTCACAGATAATATATTGGAACATCTTTTACATGTTTAACAAATCAACAAAATTTATGAAAAAAAGTTTAGAAATGGGATAATTATTGTACCTTTAAGGCCATTTTGGCTTGGCCAAAAAAGACTGTTTCGCCACCTGATAACAAAAACAAGTCGTCGAAAAGCGCAAAGACTTCACTACTCGGCTGATGGATTGAGGACACAATGGTTAGGGTTGCTTCTCGGGCCATGTTTCTAAGCGTCTGAATTACAAAAAAAGCCGATGCGCTATCAAGACCGCTGGTGGGTTCATCAAGAAACAAGAGGGTTGGTTGAGTGAGGATCTCGAGTGCAATGCTGAGTCTCTTCTTTTCACCACCACTGATTCCTCTTGAATGCCAGTTGCCAATGAGATTATGAGCACACTCTTGAAGACCCATTTTCATGATGGTTCCATCAACAATTTCATTCACTTGATGTGTGTTTAGGCTTCCTGGTAGCCTTAGTTTTGCTGAGTATGTTAGAGTTTCTTTAACTGTGAGTGTTCCCAGTAGCATGTCCTCTTGGGTCACATACGCCTAATCATACATAACATTTCATTATATGTTTATTAAACATGTTACAATACAAGAAAAGACTAATAAAATTATAGATGGTTTGAAGATCAATATAAGTTATTCTTAGAACATCTGCAATGGGCATACAAAGATTTTAGAAAACGTCATGCTATCGTTCTTGAGAAGAACAATCGATTACATAAATAAGTTGTTGACAAATAAGAATAGTTAGACTATCCACACCGCAAAACTCTCAAATAACCAAAGTTTCATCCTTTACACTGCCACGTCAGTTTATTCAAGTTACGGGGGAATTGTGTGAATAATATTAACTAAATTTGGATCCTTGATCAAGTGCTCCTAATGTTTTGGTAAAGTGTCATTCTATTTAGGTTGTGAAACTTGGTTCATATATGTTTTGGTAAATTGTCATCAAGATTGTTCCTTAGATTTTGAAGTGTATTTAATGGGTATATATGTTTGACTTCAAATGGTTGAAATTATGATACCTTGTTCATGAATTATACTAATGATGTACAATGAAATTTGTTAAGCTTATCATTATCCTCTATTGCTTAATTTTATAGGATTTGATCGAGGTGATCATGGAGTACGATTTGGGTTGTGATCATCATGCAACCTTCGATATGAGCTTGTTTATCAAAAGGTTGTTTACGCCAGGCCAACCCTGCGCCCGGGATACTAAGGATCTGAATTGACCTTTCCCCAATGACTGGTCTGTAGGCAATGATCACGATATGTAGCTTGTTGATTCGCAAAAACTGGTTACTCACCAAAATGGTTTGTTTTTCACAGGTTAATATTTGTTGAATTTTTTCTTATTCAGCTAGATGTATTAAATATAGATTAACTGTTAAAAGTTTGCAGTTATAAGAAGGGTTTGGTCCTTAAATATTTTCATCTTATGTACACCCCATGCATCATGTTTTGGCTGAAACAAGCAACACCCAAGAAATTAACACACAATATTGTTTTGTATAGTTTCATTGATTATCAGGAGTTCTGCTTACACATTGCATCATCTACAAAACATAATAACTGTTAGGATCAAGGAGCTTACCACTAGGTCAAAAGGAATTCCTGGTGGTCAAGGCGCTATCTCTTTCTTATATATTGAGTAGCCTAGCTCGCCCATGAGTCGAATTATTTCGAAGATGTCCCATACCAACAATAACTGTTAGTAGATATCTAAGTTCGTTAACAAATTGATTATGTCGAAGAAATTATGATTGTCATTTTTCAAGTCATGGGTGTTACAAGTTGATATTAGAATATTTACTAAAAGGATTTAGGTATTTTTTAAGGGTACCAACTAGACTTAACTTATGGAAGATTCTACATTGTAAAGTGAGAAAATCAACTAGGTTGCTTAAGATAAGAAACCTTAAAATTGTCACTTGTTGTGTAGGTTATCATAGCCTGCTATTAGATTCTTCATAGTTAACAAGGATTTTTCTTGTAGTGGTTGCTTGATATGCCTATGTTTGGGTGATTTGGAACAAAATAAATAATTATAAGTTTGTGGGTTCTAATTCAAAATCAATTGGTTATAAGAGGAGTAGTCTGATACTCTGATACCCTTATTAATCACATTAAAAAATCACTTTTCGTCCGATGTGGAATATTACTCGACAATAACAATGATTTCTCCTCTTTTTTCAGCTATCATATACTCATGCATACAAGTTTTTTTTAGATTAAACATAGAGAGTTGTGCTCAATAAAGTCCATGTAAAATACATAGTCCTAAAATTCTAATATTCAATCACAGGTGATTCAGTATACAATCAGATGTGATTTGTAAAAGCATCACATGTGAATTATAAAAATGTCACTCCGCCCAAAATTTTAAAATGCAATCTGGACTATTGATGCCATTGATCCAAAGACTAAAATTAGTCTCTTAGAACTATGAATTAAGTATAAACTATATTGAACATTCTTCTAAACATAGACGAGAGAAAGATTATAATGTTAACGAATGAATTCCTGTAACTCCTAGTAGTGAGGGTGTTTTTTGTTGTGTTGTTTTTTCTTGTTCCTCTAGCTTAGTTGCGCTAACAAGGGCGGAGTGTCTACCCTACCACCATGGTAGCTCCGACAGTCCGACCATATATACTAGTATCTTGCTAGTTTGTTTTTAATAATATCTTTGCCATTTCTAAATATCATGAACCATTTTTTAAATTTTCTTAAAAGTCCATGCAACCTAGAAAGAACTTTAAGTTCAAACTGTTTAACGTCTCGTTGTGATTGATCTTGTTAATAATACATTTAGGGTCATAATTATCGCTATTACTTTGTTGATAATCGATTTGGGTGTTCTTTACTCGAGGTTTTGTGTCTGAATTTGAATATCATGTTTGAACAATAGGAGGTGGTTTAAATGTCTGAATCTTATACATATTTGACTTTACATTTATTATAAAAATTTTGAATGTTTGTAATCTATTTTGTCATATTTTGATGTTCATCATAGTTTAAATGCAATCAACATCACCAAACTTTTAACGTAACCAAAATTAGAAAAAAAAACATGACAAGGGCTTGAAATACTAATTGTGAGGTAGAGGTGTTGGCGGTAATTATGAGTTAGATGATGAAGGTTGGTGAGTGTGAGTATGCGGTGAGTGTTTAGGATTTTAAGTAAGATGATGGTAATATGAGATTATGAGAATGATGAAAACTATTAGAGAGTGTGAGTAGGGCGACGACGTTCAGGCAGTTTGAGTTGGTGACAGTTAGGGAGTTTGAGGTGGCCGGTAACTATGGTGTTACAAATTTTAGAGGATACCAATAGTTTAAGGAATAAAAATTGAGGGTTGTTACCGGCAATTTTTTTAGAATTTGGTGTTATATAACATTAAGGGGTTTTCAGATGTAAGTCTATCTCTTATTCATTTAGAGATTATAAGAGATTTTCAAATCTTAATAAAAATAAAAAACAAACACTCCTTACACTTTAAAAGCTCCCAATGAATCCGATTAAGACGTACTATGAGGTTTAAAAAAACAACACCTAAGTCTCGTTATAAATGTATTATGGTGGTAACGAGGACTTAAACTTGTGGTAAATTGTGAATAACACCTGAAAAACATATGTTTTAATTATATGGATTAAGGTGTACTTACATCCTTTTTTAAGGTTGAGAGTTCAAATCTTATTATAGACATACGTGTAGATTAAGTAGATGAGTGTGTTTGTGGTTAAAAAATTATATGGATACTCACAACGGCACCATAGTCAAGCCTCTTTTTCCTTCCATTAAGAAGAACATTCCCAGTCATGATAACATTTCCTGCTAATCTACCTGCACAGTAAACATCATTTTAAAGAAAACAAGGATAAAACTAAAATAAAAGAAAGGGAATGATCTGTGTGGTTAACTACATCTAATTTAAGTATAATTACACTTACATATCATCTAAATGAGCAGTATTTCAGTCATTTGAGTGTTTTAATGATTTAAGTGGTATGTAAGTGTAACTACACCTAAGTTAGATATAGTTAACTGCACAGATCATTTCTTCATAAAAGAAACTAAATTCATGTTTCCATTTTTACTACTAAATAAGGTGGCAATTATATTTCTATCATGAGCAATTGTATTCTTTTTGTTTTGTATTTCTACTTATTCTTCTACTTTTAAGATCAAAAAGTGTTTAAATTAACGAATTAGATGAAAAAAACTAATATATTACACATATCATTAGCTACATGTTGCTTTTACAAAATTTACTTTAATCCCTCCTTGTTTATTTTAACATCTCCAACATTCGTTCTAAAGAGTCACTAGTTTTCCAAGTCGGAAAATAAAGCAAGCAACTCTGCTTGCCCACTTTTACTCAAGTGACCCAACGAACACCTTAAGTAAACCCCTCTAACTTGAGGAGGGAACTTAATTAATTTAATGTAATGTTATTAATTGTTGTAACCAATTATAAAATTTAAAATTACTTGCCAATTTGATCAAATTGAAAGTAAGATTATAATATTTCTTATTTAGTTGCTCTTTTAATAACAAAAACTTAAAGAATGTTTAATATAGTTCATACTTAATTCATAGTCTTAAGGGACTAATTTTAGCCTTTGGATCAATGATATCAATGGTTCAGATTGTATTTTAAAATTTTAGGCGGAGTGACATTTTCATAATTCACATGTGATACTTTTATAAATCACCTGTGATTGAATATTAAAATTTTAATATTATGTTTTTTACATGAACTTTATTAAACACAACCCACGAAAACTTATAACAACAAATATATAAACATCCTTATTACAAAAATTTTAAAATTCCCCGCAATTGTCGTTACCTACCAAAACTCTATAACTTGGAAAAAAAATTGCATACTTTTGTTATGAAATAACCATGAAACTTTTTTACATATTTATTATTAATTTATTTATAAACTTAAACCAAATGGTTATTTTATTAAATAGTCCTATCATACCCAACTGTATATTTATCGAATATGTAAAAAGTTTATTTGAAAACCATTTTTATTACGAATATCACATGAACTAATATGTCAAATTCTCCTCTTTCAATTCCATTATCACCAATAATTCATCCTATGTAGTATGCACCTTATCATATTCTATCACACACGCCATTCATCCATAAATTTTACTTAAATGATTAAGATTGATATTCGCAGTACTTATAATAAGAATGGTTCTCAACTGAACTCTCTCCTATAAAATATTATCACCAATTAAACCATGTTAATATTTTCTTGACAAATAATTTATTAAATTCTTTTACTAACTCGGATTTAATAAAATAATTGGTTATTAGTAACTACTAATTGGGGTTTAATAAACTGAACTATCAAACGATTTAATTAAATTCCCCAATAAAAATTTGACAATTTGTTTTATAATATTGTTCTTGTTCTAGAAATCAATCCAAACTTAATTATGAGCCAAAGACATATTTAACTAGTTCTCACAACTATTTATTTTTTTTCATTTTTTTAACTTGAGCATTGAAATTTATCTTTTGTCAAACTTAATTTAATCAACTAAAATATATTACATAATTGTTAAACTAATATTTGTCACACACTTTTTATAAAATTGGTATATAACATATAATACTTGAGCATTGAAATTTATCTTTGTCAAACTTAATTTAATCAACTAAAATATACTAAATAATTATTAAATAATATTTGTCACACTTTTTATAAAATTACAATAATATATAAAAATTATTACGTAAGGCTACTCATGTAATACACAAGTTTATTAGTAAACTAATGGGTTAAAATTACTAAATAGCTATAAAGTTCTCAATATTTTATTATGGTGCGCGAAGATTTTTTTACACATATGCTCATTAAATTTATAAAAAAACATGTCATAATTCCCATTTCTTAACCTAGAACTTGTGCACTAGGTAAATGAAAACACGGTAGCCATTGAATTGCATTTTTTGTTCCATTCTACATCATTTTGCCTATTTTTTTTTATAGATTATTGTAGATAATTTCTTACCTTTCAATAGACACTAAGTTCAAGAATTTCATCAAATGTAGTCAAAGAAAGCTATAATTATAGTCGGGTATGTCCTTAACCAAACTATTCAACACACTCTTAGTTATTTTTTTTTGATGATTTGCTCATATTAAACTTGTATTTAGTCGTTTCTTTTGTATTAATTTATAGGCAACTCAGTCAATATTCCATAGGATCAAGGATCATAAGTTTTCATTAAATATTCATGTCAAACATCGAGTTCATAGTGTTGCAAATCATACGGTTAGCTTTATTTTGAAAACAATGCAGAAAATTAGAAAAACCATTTTTCTCAGTTTCCGGTTGCTTTACCTAATTATTTTTACAAATTATTATAAATAATCTTTTTACGTTTCAAAAGACATCAACTTCAAGAATTTTCATAAAGTATAAACCAATAAATCACTAGTTAAAGTTGGGTATATTATAAATTGAACCTAATCAGCCCTTATTGATGATTCAAATCATTTTGAGCTCATTTTTAGCCATGTTTTTTGCATTAGTTCATAGAAAACTTGATTAAATTTTCATAGAATAAAAAATTATTACTTTTCATCAACTATATATTCAACACACTCTTACTTTTTTTAATAATTTAACTCATATTAAACTCGTATTTAGTTGTTCCTTTTATATTAATTAATAGACAACCTGATTAATGTTCCATAGGATCAAGAATCATATTGTTATTATTTCGAAAACAAGGCAGAAAGTACCCCTTTTTCTTAATTTCTGATCGTTTTACCTAATAATTTTTATAAATTATTGTAAATAATTCTTTTACGTTTCAAAAGATATCAAGTTTAAGAATTTTCATCATGTATAAGTCAATAAATCACTAATGATAATTTTGACAAAGTTTGTAACTTTTTCGCGCACTTTACCCATAAAATATTTATACAAAACTTTGTTTTAAACTACTTATTAATATAAAACAATATATATACTAGTTACTTATAATCTAAAAGAACATTCAATTCTCGATCTACTTTCACATTATTTTGAGGGCTAAACTTACCATCTCACACAAAAACAATGCAAAAATATTGGAAAGTTCTATGGGATAAAATAACTTTAATATCCAAAAATTCATATGAGATGCATATATATCTATATCTATATTACTATATAAATCATTTAACATTCTCTCTCCTTTTTAATTTTAATAGTTCTTAAAATTAAATTAAGACAAATCTTGATCTTTCATTCTATCTAAATTAATCCCATCCACTCAATCTTTAAACATTTCACTCTATCCTAATTTGCTTTAACTATTTATTCATTTAAATATATTCTCCCATTAACACACGCTTTCACACAAACATATGTATTCACCTATATCAATATAGTTTCCAAAATCTTATTAATTAACTTCTCTTTTCTTATTTCATAAATATAAATCTTTTTTTCTTATTTTAATGTCTTTTAAAATTTTTTAAAAATTAATAAAATAGTTGATATAAATAAAAGAAATTTTGAAAAAACGAACATGTTGTTGAAGAAATTTTTTTCGTGATATTGAATCGTGCAAATACATATCATTACATCCTTAAAAGCGGCATGCTGTAAAACAGAAACTATTTGTCACCGCAACATTGCGCAGATACGATATGTTTAGGCCTTGTTTTATTTATTTATAATAATCAGGTCTGAATGTTTATAAACTTTTAGGCCCAGTTTTTAATTAAATAACTGGGTCTAAATCCTTTTTAGACCCTGTTATATGTGTTTTTTTAAAAATCGGGTCTGAATATGGGAGACTAAAAGTCATTTTTGTAGTAGTGGATGCTAGTATATATATGTATATATGAGGTAGATTTGTACATAACAATTTTTAGCTACACACGATAATAAATTATGTTTAGAACTTTTTGCCCTTAAACGCATGGATAAGAAATAAAATTGATAACTAGATAATGATATTATTGTTTGTTTTATTGTATATAACTAAAATATGTTGTGTACAAATTTATTCACTGTATATATACATATGTGAATATGTGATCACACAGGCTTGTAAGATGACATTATGACAGGTAAATGTTTATACTTTCATTTGTTTTTTATTAACACATCATTTTAATTTCTACACTTGTAAGTTGTAACCGTTCACTACTTTACTCCCACTTTCACTCCTATTTTTTAGTTTTCTTATTTTGTATATATACATGTATATAAGGATGGTTTAAACAAAAACTGTTTTTCGTGCAAAAACTGTAAGGACTAATCTTGATTTTTGATTAAAATAAATCAATGGCCAATTGTAATGGCTTATTAATAACTAATTAAGGTATTTTTAGGAAAATCAAATCCCACTTATTAATAACAGTCCACCTGAACGTAATTCACAGTTGGGTAAATGTATAAATAACCAAAATATTCCTTATTAATGAGTTATTAATGATGTTACAAATAATTCTTGCTTGAATTTTTTAAATATATATAACATTAGAGAATTTAAACTCCACCTAATGATAATTCCATTAATTCTTTTTAACAAGAATGTAACTTGAATCCACCACAATCCAGAGACAAACACTTTTATGTGTGTCTTATATATATGTATGTGTGTGTGCGCGCACATGCGTGTATGAGAGAGAAAGAGAGATGGTGAAAAATGAACTGGAGATACAAGAAATTAGACCAAAGAACAAATTAATTTAGAGGCTATATATACTCTCTCATGTTTATGATAATTTTATGAAATTTGCATAATGACTAATGCAAGTTTACATGTTGTTATGGTTGTTAGAGCATGAAAACAAACATATTATGATGCAACAAGTAGTCAAATGATAATCTTGAGAATCACATAATTCCAGTCTCTATCTATATATGCAATTCTTACACAGACTTGTGTTATCATTTTCAGTCTTTTGGAGTGGAAATAATTATAAAAAAAAATACCATGTTACATTTTAATCCAGAACATTGCTTGACTTTTTCAGAAAACTTATTATTTGAAAATTGTTAACTTTTTAATCTTATGAAAAGTAAGTACATACCTGCTAAAGAATCAAGAAGGGTGGATTTTCCTGAACCAGAAGGACCCATAATAGCCATGATTCTTGAGGGTTGAGCATAACCAGTCACTCCATTTAGTATCCTCCTTGTGGGTTTCTTGTTGCTGTTTGGAAGTACAACTGTTAAGTCTTCCCAAATCAGATAAACATCAACACAACAAACATCATCTTCTACTTCAGATCTTACATCAACCATTGTTGCTTCTATCTCCATCTCTCTCACTGTCAATTTATATGGACAACAACATTAGAGAGTACTTTCTTCCTATCATTCATGCATGCATACATCACACCCATATATATAATTTGGGAGGTTAAAAGGGTCAAAAACTTTAATATTACTTAACATGATTTGTAGAAGAATCTATAGTGGAAATCTTCATGATGATAGTATAGCGGTTGGAGACATAAAATCTATAATAAAAGTTTAGAGATTAAAATAGACACATGCATGTTCTTTAAGTGTCGAGTTATCATCTCATTATAAGGTTGGGGGGGGGGGGGGGGGTAGGGGGTTTAACTAGTGATTTATAGATACAAATACATGTAAGCTTGGAATCACGTGACAATGATGGTGTGAATAGAAACAATGAAATGATTTTGAAAGAAAAGGAAAGTAATCCATTCATAATAAAAATTGTCATACATAATAATTTTATATATTATCAAATTATATCATGTGTATTAACTGTTTATATCTTGTTATATATAATTAAAAGTTATTATGTATGGATTAGCTCCCGAAAAAAAAACAAAAGAAAAAAGTTATGAATATAAACAATATATTTTTTTGTTTATGAGTTTATTAACTCCTTGTATCTTGTAGTCTAATGGAGTACATCAATTATCACATCCATTTGTTTTATCAATTATAATATAAGTTTATATTATTGTAAGTTCAACAAGGCTTCTTTTTCTTTTCGGTTAGCCAAGAATTTAGTTTATGAAAACAGAATCTCCCGACCAGAGCCTTTGATGCTTGAAACCTTCGTACATTATTGACGATCTCTAGGTCTAAACAATTTCCGATGTTTGAAACCTTCGAATGTAACCTCCGAACTTGAATAGTTGTCCGACGCTTGAAACCTTCTAATGATCTAAATATTTTTCAATAATACACCAGATCGATTTTACTCATCCAAGTCAATGATAAACAAAAATGGATTTTGTTTGTTGTTCAAAATTATGGTGAGGTAGTACAATTTCTTATTCGAGGGTTTGATTCAAGATCTGGATTTTGCTTACGGGTTTGATTTAAACGAGAATGTCGTTGTCTTCGGTTGTCAGAAAAGGTAACTGATTACCTGCTATTCAAGTAAAGAAAGTATTTTTTTAACTGAAAAAAAGTTTAGTACCTTAATTTTTTTTAAAAAGAGTTGAATATCTCAAATGAGAAATTATATTAACTTTTTATATAATTTACCCTTTTTAAAGTATAAAAAAAAACTAAATTACAGCCTGCCTTGAAATTGGTAACACGATGAGTACATAAGGCCCCCAATGTGCATCACATCCAAAGTATGAAACAAATATTAGCCTAAATTGTTCTACTTGCCCAACTAACTTTATGTCAAATAAACATTTAAATAAATGAATTATTAGAATTTGTTACAATATGCATTTAATAAATTTATTGCTATTTCATGAAATTTGTACTTACAAATATTATGGGATTCTTTTAAGTTATGATAAAAAAAATTACCAGTTATGTTTCTTTTATAAGCATAAAAATTAATGCTATAAAAGACCTATGAAGTGTTAAGTCATGAAAAAGTTTTTTTTTCTTTACTTATTTGGTTTTCAATAATTATTATTTGTTATAGTTATTATTATTGTTGATATTTTTATTTTTATTATTATTTATATGCATTATCATTTATTATTATTATTATTTCTTTTATTATAATTACTATTATTATGAGTATTGTTATTATAAAATTATTAGTAATTATTATTATTATTATTTACGATTATCAGTATTATATTATATTTTATTACTATAAATGTTCTTTGTTATTATTATTTATTATTTATTATTACTATTGTATTGTTATTAGATATTGGGGAAAATAGAAAATATGTTTGGATTGGAAACTTACAGGCTTATCTTTAATCTTTAATATATATTAAAAGATTAGGTTTATGATTTTATCATCTTATTTTTAGAATTTTTTTTACCAATCATGATAAGAATCCTAATTGTATTGATAATACTTTTAATTAAATAACCAAACTTATATTAATTAATTTTGGATTTAACTTTTAAATAAAGTAGAAATAAGTCTGAAAATTTGCATTTATCCAAAAATAAAATTTTCTCAATTGTCTTTAGAATTAGAAGGTGTTTGGGATTGCATTTAAACACTGATTATCTGATTATTGTGATTTGAAATCGTAAATAATTAATTTAAAGTGTTTGGGGTTGTGTTTTCAGAAATCAATTATTTGCGTTTTGGAGACTACAAAACGCAATTTTGAGAATATACTTTTAAGTTCCCTTTTCAAACTAATTATTTGATTATTGTGATAATACCCTTTAAAAAACAATTAATTTACTTAAGCACTCAAAAAAATGATTATTGCGATATGAACCAGTATAATCAAATCCAAACACTATTATTCAATAGCAAGTTCTCTTACAACCGATTATTTAATTTTAATTATTAAAAACACATAATTTATTTTCAAATCGCAATCCCAAACACCCCCTTAATTGTTTTCACATAAAGAACTTAAGCATTCCATATTGTTCAAGATTTTCATTTGTAAACAATTCAGTTTTTTAAAATGTACTTTAATCATCTCCGTGTTTATACACGGGGTGTTAAGTTAGTATGTTTAATAATAATAAAAAAACATACACTTAAATTAAACTCTTTTTTTTATTAAATTAAAATTCAACTCTAAGATGTATAAATTTCCTCATCCTTACACTGCAATATTTAGATAATTCAGTCATAATTTTAATTGTAGATTTATTTATTGGGTTGTTCATGTCATTAAATGTTATAATTTACATAATACTAGCTTAATACCCTATGTATAAAAACATGAAAGATTGTTAATGATTCTAAACATTTATGGTGTGAGACTTTAACATAAAATAAATCCATATACCGATAACAAATGAAACATTTATTAAAACTGGAAGATGAATCAAGAAAATTGATATAGTCACATATTTGCACCTATAGGTGTTAGTGGAATTGAAATTGATATGGAATCCGATAGTTGCTGAAAATTGCCCAATAATTTGCGATAATAGTTGAATAAGGAATTAGGGTTTCGTTGAATAATGCTTTTGAATAACATGAGATCCAATTAAGAAGACGGGTAACTCGTTTCTACTTAAGATTCATGCCCAACTCAAAAGTCACGATTTACGGCTTTTGACGTAAGAAACTCTTTATTCGTTAGTCATTTTAGAAAATAAAGCAGGATGATTAGTCATAAACATATATTTTTAATATATATTAAAGATTTAAACTTGAAACATATATATATATTTTTGCATATTTACAACTTTATAAACTTTGAAATTTATAAATAAAAAATAGGCATAAATGAATAATTTTCTTATGATGAAATAAACACAATATCTCGACCAACTTTCACATAATTTTGGGGGCTCAACTTACCATCTCACACCAAAACAATGCAAAGATATTTGAAACTTTTTGTGACCACATTTTTGTTGATATGTTGAGTAGGGATTTAGTATGAGGAAAACATATGTTTGCTCTATCTTCAATGGTGTGATATTGAAATTCTAAATACAATATACTACTTCTTACACATACATATGCTATTGAATGCATAAAATCTTAAATACTTTGCATACCTTTGTAGGTTTAGTTAAACTCATTTCATTGAAAGAAGGTGATAAGAGACAAACTATCCAAGATCTACCAAAGAAGTCTTTAATTTTTTGTAACAAAAGTAAATCAAATAATATATGATCATTTTTTATAAATGGACCATCATATAAATGGGTTAGGATCCTTTCATGTTTGGGTCAAACATGACTGATTATGTTCTCTCACAAGCATGAGAGTGGACCTTACAAAGAGAACTCATAATTGACTAAAATAAGAGACCCACTCTCATATTTGTGAGAAAACATAATCACTCATGTTTAACACAAACATTAAAGGATCTTCACCTTATATAAATATATCAAGAATATTGATAAGTACATACTAATATTAATTCTCTGATTGAGAATCCATTTTTAGAGCTTAACTCCGAATAAATTTACAGATTCATTATAAGTTTACAACTGTTTATCGTAAAATAAATAGTGATATCTTGTTGTCCTAGGAGAAAGTGTAAAACTTGATGGGAGAAAAAAGGATTTATGACCATTTGAAAGGTCAATAAATGTGGGATTAAAGGATTATAAAACATTACATCTAAATGCAACAAACTATCAATAACCTCAATTGCCAAACAACTCTCTTTAGTTCAATTTTTTAAAAAGATTTGATGAAACTTATTTTCAATTTCATTATTAATAATTTTTGAAAACCTAAATTAGATGAGTTTTTATAACTTTTAAAAGGTAAATATAAATAGAAGTATAACATGTTGGAGTCAAAATTCAACTAAAATAATGTGAATTTTTGTTTTCTATTTTGTACCATATAAAACACCAAAACAAATAAATTAGTCAAGTACTTGAAGTGTCCTGAACAATGCATGACTTTATACATACCTAAGTTAACTAAATAAAGTAAACCCACAAAAAAGGAAAAAAAATCTTTTATATGTAAAGAAACACTATTTAAAATATTTGAATCTAGATATTACTTTTTATATTTTTCATCTTTACTTATGAATAATTCCGTATATATCTTTATAAAATTGGTAAATTACATCTAAATTCTTACAAATCTTAAAATTACATTAATATTCCTTCAAAACTTTTGGCCCCAAACGGTTTTGGTTTCTAGACTCGAAAACTTATGGATCAGTCCCTCCCAATGAATTATTGCACTTTTGGTCCCTCCAAACTTGAAAGGACCAAAATATCCTTATCCTATTATTTTATTATTTTTATTTGATTTTATATTAATATTGATTTTTTTAACGAAGTCTGGTTATGGTTTTAAAAACTGTTTGGACTTCAATTTTGGGGTAAAGATAGGGGTCTCGAAAATTGTTAAACTCTGATTAGGTTCTTAAATCTGTAACACCCAAGATTCGAAAATCCTTATATTTAATAATTAAATAGGAAGTGTTATAATTACTTTATAAATTACTGTTATGAGATTAGATGTGCTTTTAAAAATTAGAGGGGTTAAAACCGCCAAAACATAAGTAGTACAAGTCTAGGGACCAATTGTGCTATTAGGCCATACTTATATATATATATATATAACCAACTTTGACCTTCTTAAGTCAAAGTGTCATAAATCTCTTGCAACCACATAAACACAGAAGCTTTCTTTGATTTCTGGAGATTCTAGGAACCAAAACACAACTACAACTTCAGTGTTACATTCATCCAATCCAACCTTGCTTGTTAAGGTATGATTAGACTCTTGTTTTTGAGGTTTTATGAGTTTAAATGCATGATTCTATGGTGAATCATGTTAGAAGTATTTATAGATCATTAGATTATGTTTCTTTATCATAAGGGGTGTAGGAAAACACTTTTAGCATGTTTTTCTTCAGTTTTTACGAGTTTATAGCGAAAATCCGACACTTTTTGGATGAACTGTCGGATTGTCTGTTAGATACACGGCCCGTGTAGTAAGAACTTGCGGATTTTGAATCTGTCGGGTTGTTAAAGGCGGTCATAAGGCTATGTAGGGTTACATGGTCGTGTAGAACATAAAGTACACGGTCCGTGTACAGAACATGGCCCGTGTAGTACGACTAGATGACACTGGCCATGTAGCCAGCATAGGTCGTGTAGTATGAGGGACACGGCCCGTGTAGGCCCTATTTCAGAACAGTATTTAAGTGTTGTAACACTTTATCATATTATTCATATAGGACGGTGATTGAATTACTTATCTGAGTTATCACTACCTGTGGATCATTACACATCATAAATATCATAAGGTGAGTCTTCTAGACTATTAATCATATCTGCAGCATGTATGTTATCATAACAGATTATAACATGTAATGTTATTCATATGTGTTTATATACCGAACTGCTATGTGCAGTAAGGTTCAAAGGTGATACAGTACTGTTACAAAGGTGGCTGCCCTGGGTCTAGAACCAGTGGTTAGCAATGATTATATGACATACGTGTATTATCTTTATATGATTCTATACGTGTGTTTATATGTTATTAGTTTGGAATACTCACTAAGCTCTCGTAGCTTATCGGATACTGTTTTTAAAACTTTTGCAGGACGCGGCAAGGATAAGGGCAAGGCTCCTGTTTGACTACTTTTTTTTATTACTCTTTTGAAACAACTTAACGTCCAGTTCTGTAAATATTTGAGTTTCAAAGTACACTAAGCATGTACTCGTGTATATAACTTTTGGCAGTACCTGGTTTTGTATTAAAAATGCTTCCGCGTATGTTTTAAACTGAAGGTGTATTTTATAAATGAGTTTTATTTAATATTGTATTACTTCTGAAATTTGGGGCGTTACAGCTTGGTATCAGAGCCACGGTTTGAGAGATCTGGATTGTGTGAAGCACAGTCTGGACCTAAACCATGGTTTTGAAAAATTTTGTCAAACTTGAGGCTTGCTACTTGCCGCTTAATGAGTATACTAACAATTGTTATATATTACATGTGTTACATGAAGATTATACATGAATACTTGAGTAGTTAAAGATTGATATGTTATATGCAGAATCTTTATGAACTATATGATTATGTTACATTGCATAGATGATACTTGGCCTAAGCCTGTGAATCGGGACTTTTTGTGATAAAGTTAAGATCGAACGTGTGTAGTGTGTTATGGATAATATAAGGGCCCATATTATTACAGAGAGATGATACATGTTAGAACTTGATGGAATCATGAAGATTCTTGTGAATCGGGTGAGGGGTACTTGAAAGAAGATAGTATACCTGAGAATATAATTATAACTAGAATGCCTTAGTATGCTCAAAAATACTTTGGAATAAGAGATAAGGTATACTGAATTGATAGATGCGTGAGTGTATTATTGTTAGAGGATGGTGTGATAGAGCTACCTATTTACCTTAACGCTTTATCTATACTATCAGGATGGTTAATACAAGAGGATCTCGCGCAGCTAATAGGCCTGAGGGTGGTCCTAGTCGTAGACCCAAAGGTGTAGAAACCAGTGTCACAGGTGAGCAGGTTCCTGTGAGAACCCAACCGAATGTGAATGAGAGGGTGGTAGAACCTACAGTATAAGAGACCGTTGCCCGGGAGATTGGCAAGGCGTTGGAACAAAGTATTCCTTTTATTGTTACACAAGTAGTAGAGCAGATGAAGGATCAGAATCAAGCTATGATCAGACAAGAACTAACAACAAGGTTTGCTGCGGGTGGTGAGGGATTTAATCCTCAACCACAAGTCATTATTCGTGATGCTCCAAAGGTGTGTTCATTCAGAGATTTTTCAGCATGTCAACCCCCGTTGTTCCATGGGTCTACGGATCCGGTTATAAGTCACAGGTGGATCTTTGAGATAGAGGGTGCATTCCATTCATGTTGTTGTGCACCTGAGTTCAAAGTAAGATATGCAACCAATCAGATGCGCGGTGCGGCAAAGGATTGGTGGGATATGGAGATCAAACAGAGGGGTTATGCCGGGATTGAAGCCATGACATGGGAAGAATTCAAAGAGTTGGTTATTGAAAAATTTGTTCCTCAGTCCGAGATAGATAGGATTGTGGATGAATTTCAGAGGTTGAAACAGACGACAGAGACGGTTCCTGAGATTAATGCAAAATTCTTGGAACAAGCACGTTTTTGTCCAGATTATGTGGCGAATGAGAAAATGAAGATGTACCGGTACATGATGGTACTCAAACCCAACATCCGAGAACTTATTGATGCCAGCAAACACCAGACAGTAAAGTCCATGATGGACGCGGCCGGAGCGAGGGAGTTAGAGTTGGAGAGGCAAGATAAAGAAAAGAAGTCTGTAGAGAAAACTGCACCAGTCTATAAGAAACAGAAAATTGAGCAGTCTGGGAAGAAAGGAATGCAGAAAACCTACCCTATTTGCCCGACTTGCAAGAAACATCACTTGGAAGAATGCCGGTTTGGTCCTCCCATGTGTTACAAATGTGGGAAAACGGGTCACGCAGGGAAAGATTGTAGAACCCCACTGCGTGTGTGTTTCAAGTGCTATCAGCCGTGCCATCAGAAGTCAGAGTGCCCGAAGTTATCTTCAAATGCACCGTCTGCAGGATTCAAACCTACTCCAGTTTTACCTCCACCACGCAGTTCAGGAACAAAGGAAGTGAAGAAAGAGGATGTTCAGAAACCTAAAGGGAGAGCTTTTCAGCTTACAGCTGAAGAAGCTAAAACCGAACCTGACGTAGTTACAGGTACATATCTTGTCAACAATTTGCCTGCTCTTGTGCTATTTGATTCTGGTGCAAGTAAATCCTTCGTATCTGTTTCTTTCTGCAAGAATTTCAATCATATATATGAAAAGCTAGATTCTCCTCTTGAAGTTGAAATAGCTGATGATAAATCTGTAATTGTATCAGATGTGTATAAACATAATGTGTTAGAAATAGATACAGTTAGATTTCCTATAGAACTTATACCCATGACTATGAGAGAATTCCAAGTAGTAGTTGGAATGGATTGGTTAGGCTATAACCAGGCTACCATTATGTGTGGGCAAAAAGTGATACGAGTTCGTACCCCAAGTGGGGAAGAACTATCTATATGTGGTGATAATAAAAAGGGAAAGTCATATGTGTGTTCGGTGTCAAAAGCTCGAAAATATTTGCAGCATGGGTATACAACTTTCTTAGCTCATGTGATAGATATAAAGTTAGAAAAGAGACAAGCGAGTCTTGAGGATGTGAAAACAGTATGTGTGTATCCTGATGTATTTCCTGAAGACTTACCTGGGGTACCGCCAGATAGACAGGTTGAATTCATAATCGATTTAGTACCGGGAGCTTCGCCAGTTGCAAGGGCTCCATATAAACTTGCTCTACCAGAGATGCAGGAATTAATGAAGCAACTTCAGGAACTGCTAGACAAATGGTTTATTAGACCCAGTAGTTCGCCCTGGGGTGCTCCAATTCTATTTGTCAAAAAGAAGGATGGTACTTTTCGTATGTGCATTGATTACCGTGAACTTAATAAAGTGACCATCAAGAACAAATATCCTTTACCCAGAATAGACGACTTGTTCGATCAGTTACAAGGAGCATCGTGGTTCTTAAAAATCGACTTGAGGTCGGGGTATCATCAGTTAAAGATCAAGAAGGAAGATATTCCTAAAACCGCGTTTAGAACTTGATACGGGCATTTTGAGTTTGTGGTGATGCCGTTTGGTCTTACAAATGCACCAGCAGCATTTATGGATCTGATGAACAGAGTTTGTAGACCAATGCTAGACAAATAGTGATTGTGTTTATTGACGATATTCTTATTTATTCAAAGAATCCGGTGGATCATGAGAAACATCTCAAGGAGGTTTTGGAAACTTTGAGGAGAGAACGGTTATATGCCAAATTCTCTAAATGTGAATTTTGGATCCAGGAAGTACAGTTTCTGGGTCACCTGATTAATCAAAGCGGAATCAAAGTGGATCCTGCAAAGGTAGATGCTATGATGAAGTGGGAACCACCAAAGAACCCTACAGAAATTCGAAGTTTCCTAGGATTGGCAGGTTATTACAGAAGGTTTATTCAGAACTTTTCAAAAACTGTCGTTCCTTTGACACAACTGATGAAAAAGAATGCTGAATTTGTGTGGGGAAGTGAGCAACAGTCTGCCTTCTCAACTCTCAAAAAGAAGTTATGTGAGGCACCAGTTCTTGCATTACCTGAAGGGGTTGAAGATATGGTGGTATTTTGTGTTGCTTCATATCGTGGATTGGGTTGTGTATTAATGTAGAAAGGTAGAGTTATTGCTTATGCCTCACGGCAGTTGAAGCCACATGAAAGTAATTACCCACCACATGATTTGGAGTTAGCAGCGGTGGTGTTCGCACTTAAGATCTGGAGACACTATCTATATGGTGTGCGATTCACTATTTATACTGATCATGAAAGTTTGAAATATTTCAATGATCAGAAGAGTCTCAACATGAGGCAAAGGCGTTGGTTGGAATTATTAAAAGATTATGATTGTGATATTCTTTACCATCCAGGAAAAGCAAATGTGGTAGCTGATGCTTTAAGCAGGAAGTCAGGAACAGTTCTAGTGAAGAATCAAACTTTAAAGATGACAGTTACTACGCCTATTATTGATGTGATACGAACGGCTTAACTTGAAGCAATCAAAGATAAAAATCATAACTCTGAGCGAATAAAAGGGCAGGTGGCCTATCTTACTAAAGACAGTCGTAATATTTGGACCCGTTATAGTCGTATTTGGGTACCGATTTATGGTGACACACGTCAGATACTTCTTAGTGAAGCTCATAAATCCAGGTTTTCTATTCATCCAGGAGCTACAAAAATGTATAAAGATCTAAAAGTTGATTATTGGTGTCCAGGCATGAAGCGTGATGTAGCTAAATATGTGGAAAAGTGCCTTACATGCTTACAAGTGAAAGCTGAACATCAGAAACCTCACGGGAAGTTACAGCTTTTGGAAATTCCAGTTTGGAAATGGGAAAACATTACAATGGACCTGATTACCAAATTACCCAAAACCCCACGTGGTTACGATGCAATATGGGTAATTATAGACAGGTTAACTAAAAGTGCTCATTTTATTCCCATAAAGGAGACTTATCCTTCAGAAAGATTGGCAGATATATATGTGAAAGAGATTGTGACTCGTCATGGCGTGCCAGTTTCTATTGTATCAAACAGGGACACAAGATTTACTTCTAGGTTCTGGAGTAAGTTTCAAAAAGATCTCGGAACTAGACTACATCTCAGCACAGCATATCATCCTCAGACTGATGGTCAGAGTGAAAGAACTATTCAAACCTTAGAGGACATGCTGCGAGCATGTGTTATAGATTTTGGAGGGAGCTGGGATTCTTATTTACCCTTAGCAGAGTTTTCATACAACAACTATCATTCCAGTATTGGAATGCCACCGTATGAAATGCTATATGGTAGGAAGTGCAGAACTCCGGTATGCTGGGGTGAAGTGGGTCAGAAAGAATTGGGTAGCACAGAAGTGGTACAGCGAACCACTGAACAAATACAAATTATCAGAGATAGATTGCTTACTACCCAAAGTAGACAAAAGAGTTATGCAGATAAACGTAGATCACCACTTGAGTTTCAGGTGGGAGATTATGTGTTGTTAAAAGTGTCGCCGTGGAAAGGCGTAATCAGATTCAGAAAGAGAGGGAAACTCGGTCCAAGGTTTATTGGACCGTTCAAAATTATTGCTCGTGTGGGAAAGGTTGCTTGCAGATTAGAATTGCCAGATGAATTGTCTCAGATTCATAACACCTTCCATGTTTCACACCTCAGAAAATGTCTAGCAGACGAGTCTGCAATTGTACCGTTGGAAGATGTTACTATTGATGCTAAACTGAACTATGTGGAGCAACCTATAGCTATATTGGAGAGAAAGATTAAGACCCTACGTAATAAACAAATTGGACTAGTTAAAGTTCAATGGAAACACAGAAAGGGCTTAGACTTGACATGGGAGCCTGAACAGGAGATGATGCAGAACTATCCAGAACTCTTCAATAGCTGATTTTGAGGACGAAATCATTTCAAGTGGGGAAGAGTTGTAACACCCAAGGTTCGAAAATCCTTATATTTAATAATTAAATAGGAAGTGTTATAATTGCGTTATAAATTATTGTTATGAGATTAGATGTGCTTTTAAAAATTAGAGGGGTTAAAACCGCCAAAACATAAGTAGTACAAGTCTAGGGACCAATTGTGCTATTAGGCCATACTTATATATATATATATATATATATATATATATATATATATATATATATAACCAACTTTGACCTTCTTAAGTCAAAGTGTCATAAATCTCTTGCAACCACATAAACACAGAAGCTTTCTTTGATTTCTGGAGATTCTAGGAACCAAAACACAGCTACAACTTCAGTGTTACATTCATCCAATCCAACCTTGCTTGTTAAGGTATGATTAGACTCTTGTTTTGAGGTTTTATGAGTTTAAATGCATGATTCTATGGTGAATCATGTTAGAAGTGTTTATAGATCATTAGATTATGTTTCTTAATCATAAGGGGGGTAGGAAAACACTTTTAGCATGTTTTTCTTCAGTTTTTACGAGTTTATAGCGAAAATCCGACACTTTTTGGATGAACTGTCTGATTGTCTGTTAGATACACGGCCCGTGTAGTAAGAACTTGCGGATTTTGAATCTGTCGGATTGTTAAAGGCGGTCATAAGGCCATGTAGGGTTACATGGTCGTGTAGAACATAAAGTACATGACCCGTGTAGAGATACATGTGTAGGCCCTATTTCAGAACAGTATTTAAGTGTTGTAACACTTTATCATATTATTCATATAGGACGGTGATTGAATTACTTATCTGAGTTATCACTACCTGTGGATCATTACATATCATAAGGTGAGTCTTCTAGACTATTAATCATATCTGCAGCATGTATGCTATCATAACAGATTATAACATGTAATGTTATTCATATGTGTTTATATACCGAACTGCTATGTGCAGTAAGGTTCAAAGGTGATACAGTACTGTTACAAAGGTGGCTGCCCTGGGTCTAGAACCAGTAGTTAGCAATGATTATCTGACATACGTGTATTATCTTTATATGATTCTATACGTGTGTTTATATGTTATTAGTTTGGAATACTCACTAAGCTCTCGTAGCTTATCAGATACTGTTTTTAAAACTTTTGCAGGACGCGGCAAGGATAACGGCAAGGCTCCTTTTTGACTGCTTTTTTTATTACTCTTTTGAAACAACTTAACGTCCAGTTCTGTAAATATTTGACTTTCAAAGTACTCTAAGCATGTACTCGTGTATATGACTTTTGGCAGTACCTGGTTTTGTATTAAAAATGCTTCCGCGTATGTTTTAAACTGAAGGTGTATTTTATAAATGAGTTTTATTTAATATTGTATTACTTCTGAAATTTGGGGCGTTACAAAATCTATCGTTTACGAGAGAGTGTGTGTATGGTGATTATGTGGTTTGGGTTTTTTTGAAAAGCGGTTTAGGGTTTATTGCAAAAAAAATTGGATTTCTCTTGCTATCGTCTTCAACCACCACTGCGGGCAGTAATGTGTGTGTGTGGAGATAAAGAGAGAAAGATTCTTGTTGGCATACAAAGGTGGCGGCAAGAGATCTACCATGACCAAAGATGTAGATTGAGAGAGACTAGGAGAGAAGTGTGTCAGTTGAATAAGAGAGTGAGTGTGTATGTGTGTCTGAAGAGAGAGAAAAAGAGATTATTGAAAATTAAATATTAAAAAATCAATATTAATATATAATCAGTTAATAATCAAAATAAAATAAATAAAATAATAGAATAAGGGTAAATTGATCAATTTGAGTTTGAGAGACCAAAATTGCAATAAATTCGCGTCGGGAGGGTGGAAAAAGTCCGAGTTATCTTGTATAATGAAAGTAGAAAAGATATTTAACTATAAGTGTGAAAGTTCAAAGTACAGGGACTAATCTTGGACAACACATAGTAGAGGATCATTTGTATTTATTTACTTTTTAGTATTTTATTCGAGGACAGGGGAATTTATAGAATCGACTCCAAAACGGCAAAAACGTTCGACTACAACCCTGAAGATCTTGGGCGATTAAGGGATCAAAGATGGTAAATTTCTTCCATTAGGTTTAATTCTCAGCAGTTTGTTCGATTTTAACTATTTTGAACCCTAAATCGTTCATCTTAATCACACTTTCTGTTGATCAATTCTACCCTATCCAAGGTGTGCGTTGCTTGTTTGTTGCCGCTCTTCCTTGTGCCGATCGTGAACCTATTGCCAGTCCTATTTGACATCATCATGGTATGAATTGAAGATTTAGGTTTTAGTTATTTATAGTATATGTTTGTTGTTCTTGATTAATTTGAAATCAAACACTTATTTGTTTTCAGGCAAGAGTATATATGCTTTTGGGGTGGGAATACCGGAAACCAGAGCGAGCACCAGCAGCATGTCCTTATAAACCTGTTGCTAACAAGACTAGTGAAAATGTAAGAATGACAGATTATATTTCAGTATTGAGGGGGTGTTTTGGTTAGCTTGTTAATCTGTGTTTAAGCTTTTAGCTGATAGAGTGTTTAGATTTACTTATAGCATTATTAGCTTATAAGCTTTGCATCCTTGAGTAGTTGAGTGTTTATGCGATGTCCATGGGTTATGGATGTTGTAGGTAATTAAGTAAATTGATCATTAATAAGCTACTAATGCCCTAATAAGCTATTATAAGATGGCTTATTAAGATGGGTCTATTTAGCTCTTAATAAGCTAACCCGAACACCTAATTAGTAATAAGCCCCCTAAATAAGCTAATAAGCGTACAAACACCCACTGAGTTCTCCTTTCTACTTGTTTGTGTTTTATATTTTGTAATTGGAAGGGAAGACCATATTCAGATCGAATTTTAGGGTTGGGTTATATTTAGTTTTAGTTAAGTTTGAGATTCCATTTTTCATGGAGTCATTTATGAGATTTTGATTATTGTTGGTACTTGCATACAAGTTCAACAGAATTTTTAGTTAAAAATTTAGAAATGCATATTTTTTAATCATCTGGAGCAATTGGGGCAAGCTGAATGAGTACAGTTTTCACTTCATATATCAGTTTGATGGTGTTTAGTGGTGCCTAATCTTGTGATGTGAGGCAGAAGTGATGAAATTTTAGGCAAGAGAGTGGAAATTGGTGACTTTGGAGTTGTTGTAGAGGAGGAGAAACACTGACCTAAATTTCCTTTGATGAATTGAACGAAAGTAGCAGATTAAATGTATAGTGGGGGCTTGGTGGTAGATGATTTATTAGAAAGGTATTATTTGGCTAGTTCTAAAGATATATATTTATCCAAACCTATTGATCCTACAAATGCAAGATATTTTGTCAGCTAAACACTTCTCTTGCGTTTCATTCTTGAAATATACTTTCAACCCCCCTTAAGTTATATTAATATCACTTGCATCACAAATTTGACTTTCTGTAACAAACAAACATGCCACGTTTTATATTTAAAAACCAGTTCTTCATTATATCTTACACAGTTGTTTACATCCAAATACATTTAATGACTATAAAATCTGGATGTTGCATAATGTGCCCTGGTGCCTTTGGAAGGGGCCCACTGTATTGATCCCCCTCTTGTGAAAAGGCCATAGGGAAGTAGTAGGGAGTAGGGACGATTGCGTTACATCATCATGTTTTGGAAGGTTAGATATTGGCGCATGAAGTTGACAAGATTCATGTTGTGTGACTAACTTATGGTCTCTTGGTGCATAGTTGGCTACTAGTAACCAAGACATAATCTTGCACCTTTTTCACCACTCTTGGAGGACGTCAATGTATACCACGAGAATCTCTATGGAGTATGGACTTCTTGTTTAACACAATTCACTTGGTTTGATGACTTTGATCCTACATACCTCAACCATGACCTCAAATAGGGCCTTATATGGACTTCTTGTTTAACACAATTCACTTGGTTCGATCCTACATACCTCAACCATGACCTCAAATAGGGCCTTCATTAAAGCACACAATCCTTCATTTTATATTGTAGTGCCTTAGCTTAAATCTTCCTTGTGCTAGCAGTATTCCATTCAATAAGTATTCTCATTGGTGTGGTCCTTCATTTCATACTGCAACTCCTTAATCCGGAAGAATGAATTTCTTCTGCATTGATATTTCTCGCAATCGATAGAAAGCGCCACTAAACAGTTGGAATGCAATGTGTGGATAAGAATCCACACATTGCACCACCTCTTGATATGCCACACATACATGTTCTGTAATTACTCTAGCAATGCAACAACTTATATACGTTTGCAAGCAACAACTTCTAAACGAAGAAATTCGTTATCATTAGGAATCAGACAAGAAACTTCGATTGCCAAATGTTTAAATGTTATTTAGACTTACAATCATACCCAAAACCCCAATAAATTTGCATGATAGTTTAAAACTGTAGTAATGGGGAAAAAGGTTTTTTTTAGAGTTTAAACTTTTTACCTCGGTTCTGCCCCAATGTGTAGGATTTAAACTCTCAACTTGGAAGCTGATTTCAAATCTTCTTCTTCGCTCCTCCATGTCAAAACGTGGAATTAAATTGTTAAATTAGTGTTTTGCTAATTCTTTTATACCTTACTAATTGCTTCCACTCTAAGTTTAACTAAATATTTTGTTATGCGACACAAATACACTTGTCAATTTATTTAAATCTCATCACAATAATATTAATGCGAAGTCAGAGTGCGTAAATATTAACCCCATCATATTTATTATTTTCCCAATAATAATCCAGACTTATTTAATTATAGTTTTCTAAAGATGGTAATACTCTCTCCTCATTATAATTATCGCATTCTTGGAACCAATTTCATTTGTACCATATGAATAACCTTGTTTAAAATTTCATGTCTATTCTCGATCGCCATTTGACAATTATGACACATTTTTTCCGTAACATTTTCTACTTTACTCTGTACTACATGCATTCCTAATGCATACATTAATCTAGTCATACATTTGAAATAGTTGTTTCTCAATTGCACCATCAATTTCAATTGCTCGTTAGTTTTCGAGCTCACAAATAGTCTTTAAATGACAAAATCATTAATTGGGTTTATGGCTCAAATTCTAGTCTTGTTTTCACCTTTCCATTTTCTCCTCTCAATGGTCATCCAGTATTCATTTTATTATTCAACAATTTATACCTATTTTGATACTAGAGCAGCTTGTCTTTTTTAACTCAAGTATAATTAACATTAAATGATCACCAAGGGTGATACCGAATCCCAAGATTATACACGTGTTCCAAGTTAGGCATAATTAACATTGTCAATGGCCATGTTTCAGCCATGGAGTAGTTGCCGCTGGTAATAATGTATGCATGTTCAAGATTACTCAAATTTACTTTTAATGCATGCGTCCCCGTAAATCACTGTATTCAAAAGTTAGATTATTTTAGTAATTATATAGTTTTTGTAATCATATTAGTACATGAATGATGTTAATTTATTTTTCAGGCAAATGAACAATGTAGTGTCCGGAAAACCTAACCAGCCTTGTTGCTAATTCTAACCTGATCCTGTTTTTCCCACCTTTCCCTACCTATCCATTTATTCACCTGTAGAAAGTTGAATATGACTCATTTGCCTATGAACTGGTCGATTCAAAGAGGTCCAGTTAGTAAATGCTGCTAAATGCATGCATCCTTGTTCATGGCTTTATTCAAAACTTTAGATTACTATTGTAACAGTATTTTTATAGTAACCATATATAATGCATTGGTTGTTTGTAAACAGATTTAAAATTGAACAAATAAGCATTCTCGGGTTACCCTAACCTGAATCAACCCATATTAAATTTTGACCTGTTTTTACCCATGCGTTATGGACCTGTTAACCAACCCGCCCATCTGCTGCATTTTGCCACCTTAGTTCTGGCTATCGAAAATACTTCCTCTCATTGACTGGGTACTTAAGGTAGGCTGTGCAGGACTTAGGTTAGTCTTTTATGATTGCTGAACAGAAGTTAATGTTGGCAACTGCATTTCTACTAATCTTTTCTCTGTATCATTTGACATGGAATGAACATTTTATCCTTTTGAGAATCTGTAGCCTATTTGAAGGCAATGTTTACAAAGGTGTAGCTAGTGGCTAGATGGGAAGGCAGGGTTAAACGGGTCAAAACATGTTTGGGTTGAAATATGTCCTTGTGTATTTGTTGTGTACTCCTGTTGGGTTTACCTGCAAACGCTTTTTATCCATTAAAATAAAGAAACTTATAAATAACTAACGCGTTAACTATAATTTACAAAATCAATATTATTACATTGATAACTTAAACAGTTAAACCTTTGAATAAAATGATTTCAGATGCTGTATGCATAAATAGACTTTAATCGAGTTTCATCCTTTTGCCCTGTTTCTTTTTTCTAAATCTTTTGATTTGACCCAATGGACTTGTTCAAGGTAAAATACAACCCAAACCGACCCGTTCATTTGTACATGGGTTGAAATTTCCGCATACAGGGAAGATATAATCCCCCAAATTGTTTTATAAGGACACTGTTTTTTGTGTGTCAAACAGGTTGCAGGAGAGCACAATCCTGTTGGTGCTGATCTGCTTGATAAAGAAATACCTGCAGATAATGGCAAACTTGATTGAAGTTAAATTCCGTGTGTATCATTGGTATATCTATCTATCTATCTATCTAACATTTTTGAATTTCTTTGAAATTTATTGGAAGTAATGAAGCATTGGTGCTGATAATGACAATTTCTGTTTGATTGCTTTGATAAATAACTAATGGTATTTCGAAACTCATTAACGAAATATCGTAATATCAAAGTTTCCACCTATGTCGAACTGTTGTTGCTGGGAAATGTATCTGACATATGGTTTGCATAATCATATCAAAGCCCAATATATATGGTTTTATATCAGATATGGTAAAACAGATGCGTTTGGGTTGGGTTAAAACGGGTTTGGATTAAAATGTATGATTTAAAGGACGGTCAAACAAGTTACGGGCTAGCGGGTTCTTTAATTAGGTCAAAAGCCTCTTTATTCCTTCAGTTTTATGGGTTTGGGATTGGGTTTCAGTTGAATGGTTAATTTTTTCTGCTTACAAATTTGTGTTTGGATTGACTATTATATGTAGTATCATTCCTTTCATGTATCCATGTTTTTCTTTTAAACTCTTTTATTACTTGGTTTGAGGATTAGCTCAACACAGTGGCAAAAGATACTATTACTTCTAAGACCGGCCGTATAGCCAAGCCCGAAGGCCTTCGGGTTCCTCGGGTGAGGCTTGTGAACACCGGTACGGCGTTACGCTCCAACCCTAGCTCGATCGGGTGAGGGGTTCGAGTCCCCGAACCCGAATGCAATTTCATTTTAAAAAATATATATAGCCGTTACAACGGCTAGTTTTCTTTATTTTCTTTTCACTTTATAAATACTGTACATATCTGCACTTTTACTTATTATTTTCACACTAAAAACTATCTACTTCTCTAATCTCTTCTATATTTTTTACATCAATTTTTATATATTTACTTCACCATGGATTCAAAATTTTATCACACCTACATCCCGTCGCAAACGAGCGAGAAATTCGGGTTCAACCCTGCAACAAGACACGTCCCCTGGCTTCCAACAATTTACACAACACATTTATAACAGTTTACATATCAAGGTGTGCTACAAGGTTTTCTTATCGGTAATTTCCAGCTTGCCCCCGTCTTTCAACACCCAATTCAGAATCCCAACTCAATCGGACATACCACAATGACAAGAAGAGAACTATGTTTCCAAAACGTAACAACCGAAAACACCGCAATTAATCCTAACACAACAATCGAACCCAACACCACAAGTAGGAATAAAAAAAGATTAAAAAAAGAGCAAAAGCAATAGCATGGAGTAAAAATGAGAAAGTGGCGTTAGTTTCGATATGGGTTGACGTTTCGGAGGACCCTATTATTAGAAACGCACAAACAAGTGGTATAAAATTTATTATTATTATTATTACCATTACCATTCATGGAGTGTATAAACGTTCATCAAATCACCTATAAATTTGAAGACAAACAAGAAGATATCATGTTTTGCCGCCATCTACAACAATTTGATAAATACAAGATGAAGTAGAACAAGTGAAGCCCGTATTATACAAACGCACACTATAGTTATCGAAAGGATAATAAAGGGATTACTTTCAGCCACAAACAAGTTTGGTACGTCCTTAAAAATTGTCCAAAATGGCACCCAATACAACCAATAGTGATGCCTACAAAATGCAGTAAAATGCCGGATTCAAAAAATTACACGACTAGGTCTTTTGATGCATGTTGTAACTTAAACAACGATGATAACGAGGTTGAGATAGAGTAGTCTCAATGGCCATTATTATTATTATTATTATTATTATTATTATTATTATTATTATTATTATTATTATTATTATTATTATTATTATTATTATCTACTATTGATTTAAAAAGTGTATATGACTTGTTTACATTGAAATGTATTTCATATTATTGGTTTCTAGGAAATTAAGGCATTAAACATACTATCAATTTGCAAAGTAATTTCTCGCGATTTTTTCAGGGGTGTTGCAGGGGTGTATTATTATCTATTATTATTAATGAAAAATTATTTATTTTATTTGTTATACTTTAATTTTTATACAATTTATAAATATTTTAGTTTGTTTAATAGTTAAATGCATAATAAAATAAATTAAAAAAAGTGTGAAAAAGATTAAATTGGTTTGTATAGGTTATACTTGGGTTTTGGGTAAGATAGAAAAAATAAAGAAAAAGTGATATGATACTAATATGACAGTTGTATTGAAAAAGATGATAGATGAGTGGTACTCTTGGTCTGATAAAGATCATATTATGGATTTTATTAGCTATTGTAAAAAAGTCAACTCTTAAGATATTTTTTTTTCTTTCTAAGGAAATACATGATTAAAACAAAATACCTAATCATTGTTTTAAGAGTTAATTTCATAAATGGTTCTTTAACTAACCGCAAATTGCAAGTTTGGTCATTTTTTTAAAAAAGTTGCAAACTTCATCCTTAAACTACCATTTTATTGCATAGATGGTCCTTTTTAACGACTTCCGTTAACTAGATCCGTTAAATTAAGGGTATTTATATCTTTTTACTATTTTTCTAATTATTAATTGGTTTTAAATATTTTTTTTAAATACATCTTTATTATCATCTGTAGACATACTCGTCCACTTAGGTATCCATCAAACTCACATTATATTCATTTTTAAACTATTTTAATGATTTTGAATCTTAAACAACTTTAAACTCATTGCAACTCATATTCCTAATCATTTACATTTTATTTAACTTACAAAAACACATTTTCATTGTGAAAAAAAGAAATTAAGAAATAGTAAAAAAACGAGGTTTCTGCGAAGGTTTGTAAGATCGAGATCTTATCTAGGATCGTTTTCGTATTAGCAAAATCGGATCATAAGATCCTACTACAAGTCACTAAAAAGTTTATTATTTTTTTATGTTCTATATTTTTATCATAAACTAATTATAAAACATATTAATGGAAGATTAAAACTTCAAATTTTAAAATATTATACATCCGACGGACCATGTTTTAAATGTTAAAAACATTAAATAAATTTCATCACAATTCATTTACTCACACGTTATAATAAAGTTTAGTATACATGACCCTTTTAACACAATCATAAATCTAGAGCACAATAGTACATCAAGAGTATTTCTTCATTCCATAAATAAATCTTTTTCTTATAAACCTCTCTCTGATGAAAAAAAATTAAAAGTGTGACTTGAACTTAAAGTAGAAAACTAGGGATGAGCAATAAACTTGTTTAGACCGGACCGTTTTACACACTTTCGTGTCCATTCTCGGTTCCTATATTTTCCTGATTTCGGTTTTCGATTACACCTAGTTTGGTTTTTAATTACCCCGGACTGATTAGAAACAAATGGTTTGGTCATCGGTTCTTACTTTGACGTATTTTTGGTTTCGGTTCTTTTTCGGGTTCAGTTTTGTTTGGAACCAAGCTCATCCCTCTAGAAAAATGTCAACACTAATTCTTAACACAAAGTTGATCATATCACAAACTGTAGAAAACAATAGAGTGAAATAATAGTAATAAACAAAAAATACCAAAGAACTCATCATACACATTATCATATATGGGATCGTAAGATCATATAGAGATCCTACGATCCTACTTACGATCTTACGATCCTGATTGGGATCCTACATATTCACGATTCTAAAGTTGATAGATACGATCCTACGATCAAGATCGCTATTTTGATAACCATGCTTTCCGCTAGTTTTTATATATACAAAGGTAACTTACTTATTTCGCTAATTAAACTACTATTTAAACTACCATAGCTATAAATGCTAAATGATGAATGAAAATTGTTACTATACATAATAAAAAATGCAACCAAATATTTTCCTTTTTAAAAAATGATATTTTAAACTCACTCCTTAATTAGTTTTGAGGTGATCATTGAAAGGACCATTTTTGAAGACGCGGTGAGAATTATATCATCCACATACAACAGGAGATAAGCGACAGAAGTACCAAAATGATATATTAATAAAGAAGAGTCGCATTTGTTGTGTTTTGAAACCTAATCTGCTCATGTAAGTCGCAAACGTTGAAACCACACCCGGGGAGCCTTTTTCAGACCATATAATGATTTTTTCAAATAACATACATAGTCAGGATGAGCAGTGTCACGAAAACCGGGTGGTTGATGCATGTAGACAGTTTCTGAAAGAGTGTCATATAAAAAGGCATTTTTAACATCCATTTGATAAATTGGCCAATTACGTGAAACTATCAAACTTAGAACTGTTTCGACTATTGTAGGTTTTGATATTGGTGATACCAAAAGTTTTTTCATAGGAAGCAGATGAGCCCGCCATAAAGCCGAAAAGGAGAAGAGGGAAAAAGAGAATCAAGAGAGTGGGGGAGGGGATCGCCGGCGAAGAGGCTGCCAGAAAAAAAAAACAAACAACCGAGAGATAGAGGAGGCCGACAGCTAGGGTTGGGCCGGATAAGGGAGGCTTGACACCATATTAAGATATGATTTTCCCATAAAAAACTCATTGCTTCGATTAACAAATAAATATAATATAAAATACACACAAGCCTAACAATATACACAAACCTATAATGGGCCAAGCTATCTAACTAAAATACATACACAATATGTTACATTAATATACAATAGACAAAAAGGGAATAGCAAGAGCAATTAAACAAATTGAAATACAATTGTATATTTGATTCTCTAGGAGCCTACTAGGTTTTTGATCCATTCAAGTGTTGTAGTTGTTGGCATTGAAGTAAATAAACCTAGTAGTAAATCAAATGTCATATGTAAGAAAAAACAAAATAGAACACGTGTTTGAACGAGGATTCTAGATGGTCATGGGCCCACAATTTATTTCTATAATTGTGCCGGCCAGGAAGCCGAGATAAAAAGAGACTCGTCTTCTACTACTACTACGACTCCTGTTGCCGGTGAAAATGAGTGGTGCCGGAAAAACTGTCTGCGTCACCGGAGCTTCTGGCTACATCGCTTCATGGCTCGTCAGATTCTTACTTCAACGCGGTTACACTGTTAAAGCATCCGTTCGCGATCCCAGTTTAGTTTCTATTTACTAATTTCTGATCGACTTATAAATCTGTGTTTCTCTTCGCTTCCTAATCTTATCTTTTCTGCTGTTTCTGATGAACTGAGTTGTTACTGTTTAATTTCTAGGTTTTAATGTTTTATGATCCTCCAATTTGATCTTAGGTTTTTGTATTTCAGGGTACACAATTACTAATTTACTATTATGTTGTAATCAGCTGATCTTCTGTACCAAGTTGTGGTTGATCTTTCAAAAAAATAAAACTTTATTAGTATAATTATTATAATTATCATAGACTTGTAAGCTTCATCTTTGAAGAACATACTGGATTTTAAGTTCTAACAGCAATTGTGCTATGGCTGTCTGAAAGTGTATTAAAAGTTCTAACTTGGGGATTATTTGATTTTTCTAATTGGGTTTAATCAAAGTTTCTTAACTAGGAGGTAATGTTTTCGAGGCAAAAGTTCAAAGGAGAACTGTTTTTCGTACGAGAACCGCGAGAACCAATCTTAGCCGTCCAATTCCCCCTCCTTCAATTGGATTGACCACCCATGAATTCCTTACATGTACCCTGCCACACTCAATCCTCCCACGCTCTTCATCCATGAATTCCATGATCCAAAATGAATGGCCAAGATTGGTTCTCGCTCGTACGAAAAATAGTTCTCGTTTGAACCCTCCCCATGTTTTCAATTATTTATGAATGGTTGTATCATTGAAACAATAGCAGTGTTATTTAGATAAGAGTAATTGTACTTGATAGTGTAATTTTGAATTATTGAGTTTGTAATTCTCACATGTATATGTCTCCCACCAACCGGTCAAACGGTCAACATGAACAAAGTAAATCGCGTTAACTGCAAACAAGAAACATGGGGCCAGGATTTGAACCCTGGACCTCCGTCTTACGTTGCATGTCCCTGATTGCTAAGTCCTGCTTACATGACTCTTCTCATAAAGCTCACTCACCCCCTAGCTTCGCTTTATTTGTTATGCTTCTTTTAACACTATAAGTCTCCTTCTGATGAGTTCTGCATCCATCAATGATCAAACAAGCTTATCTTACAACTTTGAAATTGCATGTTAGCTTTGTATGTGTTTTCAGACATCTTAATGATGTGTTATTGATTTTTCTGGGATCTTTCAGATGACCCGAAAAAAACAGACCACTTGGTCAAACTTGATGGAGCTAAGGAAAGGCTTCACTTGTTCAAAGCAAACCTGCTTGAAGATGGCTCCTTTGATGCTGCAGTTGAAGGATGTGAAGGTGTTTTCCATACAGCATCTCCTTTTTACCATAAAGTCACTGATCCACAGGTTATTCGCTATTACTATCTACTGCATTTCTAGATCTTGCTTCCTAGTTTTCATTGAGTTAATGGAGTTATAAGTGTAAAGATTTGCATACAAATTGTCAAATTATCTCAATGAACCAGAAGGAAAGTGATCACTCTCTTTTTATTTGACTAAACTCATACACTTTTGGTTTCAGGCAGAATTGATTGCTCCTGCATTGAAAGGAACACTGAATGTGCTTGGTTCATGTTCAAAAGCCTCGTCAGTTAAGAGAGTGATTGTGACATCCTCTGTTGCTGCAGTTGCTTACAATAATAGGCCCAGGACACCTGAAGTTGTAGTTGATGAGACTTGGTTTTCAGATCCAGATGTTTGCAAGGAAATGAAGGTGTGAAATTTTGACCATTTACTTACGAAAAATTGGTTTCCATTGTTGAGTTTACTGGGTTGTTGGCGCAAGATATGCCAATATGACCCATTTACTTACAAATGGATAGCTGTGTTTCACCTCGAACAGGTAGTTTCTAGAAAAAATGGTAAAAAGGAAACAGGTCAAACGGGTTGAAAATAACCCATTTTGTATGCATAAAATCTCTTAAATCATTTTATTAATAAAACTAGATTATGATTGAAGTAATATGATTTTTGTAATCTTAGTTGACGAACTAATTGGACAAGATTATCCGTTTTCACGCGTTACGCAACCCTCGTGATATGCCCGTTTTGCCACCTTTAGTAATCTGAATCTGAACAGCAGGACCAGCATGCGTATGCCATGTTGACACGTATACTGCAATATTATTGTTGATATTTTTATTATTAATAATTTATTATCACTAATTCTAGACTTGAGGGGTGTTTGGCATTGTTTATTAAAGTTGTTTCTCTGCTTATCTCGCTTTGATTACATAGTCAATTTGATTATCTGATTATTCGAGTGTTTCACCCCGAATATACTATTTTTTAACTTTTTTTCTTCATTCAACAAGACGTGGTATGCGCTCTCGAAAACTTTGGCTGAGGAAGCTGCATGGAAATTTGCAAAAGAAAAAGGGCTAGACATAGTCACCATTAATCCGGCAATGGTGATCGGTCCTCTATTACAGCCAACACTTAACACTAGTGCTGAAGCAATTGCAAACTTATTCAACGGTGCGTAAGATCTGTTAATTAAAACCGCTACAAGTTTGTTTATGCAACTATTGTTAACAAATTATTATACAGGATCACCAACATATGCAAATGCTAGCTTTGGGTGGGTTAATGTTAAAGATGTTGCAAATGCACACATTCAAGCTTTTGAAATTCCTTCGGCAAGTGGGAGATATTGTTTGGTGGAGAGAGTTGCTCACTTTTCAGAAATAGTTGAGATATTACGCAAGCATTATCCTTCGAACCAACTTCCAGATAAGTAAGTTTTCCCCGTTTTTTAAGATTTAAGTAGCATTTTATATGTGCTAATGTTCATAGAATAGTTCCATATACGTAATGCAGAGGTTATTGTACTTTTGAGAGGTTAAATCATATAAAAAGAGGAACGGCTTAAACTAGTTGAAAGTTGTCAAACATATATTATTATTAATTCGTAAACCTCCTATCTTTTTCTAAGAACTACCATCGTAAAAGCATCATCTTAAATACACAGTGGGCGACATTCAGCCTTGGTGGCTCGTTAGACTCCTTTTCTATAAATTTCAACTTTACCCGTATAATGTTAAGCCAAGTCAACTCATTCTGTTCAGTAAATGGGTCAAAATTGTTATCTTGATTGTTCGTTCGTAACATATTAATTTGGGGTTCATTAGAGCGATTAACTTTCCGATCATGTATGTGCAAAAACCATTGTTCAGTTGCACGTAAATACGAAAAAACCAGACCAGTGTTGTATGGTACCAAAATGTTTTTGACACTTTTGAAAGAAAACATGAGAATTTGTGAATGAAAAGTCAAAGTTGAAGCTAAAGAATGCATTTTTGGTGATATATGCAGGTGTGCAGATGACAAGCCTTTTGTTCCCACATACCAAGTGTCAAAGGAAAAGGCAAAGAGCTTGGGCATAGACTACATTCCCCTTGAAGAAGGCCTCAAGGAAACTGTGGAGAGCTTGAAGGACAAAAACTTTATTAAGGTCCCATCAAACATGTGAAATCATTCTCCGAAAACATGCCTTCGAGATTGAGAAATAAAGATTTATAAGTTAATAGCATCTGGAATCGATGTAAGAATGGAATCGCTTATTACCAAAGTACGGTTTAGTTGGCTCTTTTTCGGTCGTTTTATTAAAATGAGAAGTACTCGCATGCTTATTTTCGTATCTTCGCCTCTATCACATTTTCTTGTTTGCTTTTTAGGGTTTGGAGCAAATGTCCAACAAGTTAAACTAGTATATAGAACATTTCTCAAGTTACTATGCCAGTTAAGAAAATGGGTAAGATTTGGTTCGTCTTGATAGCAATGAAAGGGTGGACATGTTATGGTTGGATGCGTTTGAAGCTAGATATAAGAGCTGAGAGCATCCGGTGTATGTTAAGTATGGCTTCAGAATGGTGATATGTATCATTAGTATCGAGGGGCACACCACCCCCAAGGTACCGGTACAGAAATTTTTCAAAAGGTATAGGCATTTGACTATTTGAGCACCGAAGGAGAAAGGAGAGAGATGAGAGATAAAGAGAGAAAATAGGGGAGAGAAAAGAATAGAGAGGAGAAAGAGTATTTTTAAATAAAAAATCTTTGAAACATACGTAATATGGGTAGTACGGTGGTTTAAGCATTCTTGAAGCATAGAATAGGTTATGATGATATGGTGCTGATGTGACTTAGAGTATGGGATGCCCAAACCTTGGTACACCCCATGTTCTAAGGTAGTAAAGACCAAGGATCAATACATAACTAGTTTTATATATAGGACTTATACAACTAATTTCAGCCTTTAGATTTGGATGATGAGATAACGATTGCATATTTGATTTTACAAACTGCATATTCGGTCAGAAACAGTATGCTAGATTTACGTAAAATGCATATTTGGTAGCAATCTTAAAAATTGATCATCTAAATCTAAAGGCTGCAATTGGTTTTGTAGGTTTTGTTTACACAATAAGTGGGTAAAACAAGATTTTTAATTTTGTTAAAAAGAAATTTGAAATTAAATTCTTATGATATTTAGTGGCTATGGCACATATTTGTTATATTAAATAGGCCTTGATTTTCTCTCTTTTCTAACTCCCTTAATTACCTTTTGCTAATTATTATTATTTTTAATTTAATATCGAAATACCGACTTTAATCATACTCTGATATTTACACATTTGTTTATTAGAAGACTTGAACACACAACTTTAAAAAACATATAACACCAATATTTGGGTTAATTATATTTAAAAAACATTTTTTAAAGGTAAATATGATTGTAGATTTGTAGGGAAAAAAAACTAGCCCCGGTGAAAAACAAAAAAAATGGTTTAGTTTTCATATTACATATGTACCTAGAGTAAAAAAAATCATATAAAATGCCCAATGTTTTTTCCGAAGAAATAATAATTCTAATTACAGTTCTCTCTCTCTATATATGGGATATGAGAACATTTGTAAGTCAATCATTTAATTAAATAAATAGAAGATCTAAAATCAACATACCTTAATTAAATCAAATCATTAAAATTCAACATATCTTAATTAAGCAAGATTAATATCAATCGTTAAATAAAGATCATCCAAGTGTTATAAACTGTTTCAAATTCTAACATTAAAAGGTATTCTCACTTGTTCCTACCTACCTATATATATATATATATATATATATATATATATATATATATATATATATATATATACACTACCATATAAACCATTTAACATTCTCTCTTCTTAATTTTAAGAGTTCTTAAAATTCAATCAAGACAAAACTTTGACCATTCATTTCATCTAAATTAATCTCATTCATTACATCTTTAACCATTTCATTCTCTCTCTTCTAATTTACTTTAATTTTTTATTTATTTAAATATTTTCTCTCACTAACGCAATCTCACACAAACACATTTATCAACTCACATCAACATAATTTCTAAAATCTTATTAACTTCTCTCTCTTTTATTTCATAAATATAAATATTTTCTTATTTTAATGTCTTTTAGAATTTATTTTTAAAATTAATAAAATAAATAATACAAATAAAAGAAAATTTGATAAAAACGGACATGTTGTAGAAAACTTTTTCGTGACATTGAATCTCACGAACAACATATCATTAAATTCTTGAAAACATGTTGTAAAACAGAAACTATTTGTCGCCGCAGCATGTCGCGGGTATAATAATAGTGTGTATGTATGTAGAGGTGTACATAAAATCTGAATATCCGATTTCGCGCATATACTATCCGAAACTAGGGGTGTTCAAAAATATCCGTATCCGAATACCCGAAATATCCGATCCGAAATTATCCGAATTTTCGGATTCGGATAGCATTTTTCCATAATTTCGGATATTCGGGTAGCAAGAATCTTGATGTGGAAAATGAATCAAACAAACAAATTGATGTGAAATCATATTTCAAAATCGCATCAAAGAACCTTAAAAACATTTTGAATAGATATCAAAAGCACACATTTGATTTAGGGTTCTTGAATTTGAATGTAGCGTTCATTATAAGGGTTTGAGATATCAAAAATCGCCCCTCCAATCTTATATTTAGGGTTCATGATATCAAAATCATACCTAAAAATGATCACAGATCTGAAACCCTATATTAATGGAGACCCTAAATCTCGAACTAAATGAACCTCTTTTGCCTAAATCGTATTCATGAACTTGCTCTTTTGCTCGTGATAAAGGCAAACCAAACAAGCACATGATTTTATACTTGATCGATTTATGATTCGAGTTAGGAACACATGAATCGTTTCTAAATCGAGAAGATAAAACCCTCAATAATAGATGAAACCATCAATTGAATAAACACAGAATCATAGATGTGTGCTTCAACATAGAATCGATTGAACCCTAGCCTCCATCATCGACAATTAACCAATTTTCTATATCACAAACCATTAACCAATTTTGCAGATCTAGTCATTATTAGGGTTCTATGATTCAAATGTACATAAAACACAAATTTATAAATTGTTTGTTTTTTTAGGTATAAAATAAACTTAGTTTTATACAATTATAATATTACCAAAGTTTGTTGTATTTTCAAACACTTTGCCTATAAAGAATATGCTTATAGTTTGAGCAACGTGTAATAATTTAATATTTATCTAGAAATGTTACAATAAAACATTTATTAAAGACAAACGTACCAGCAAACTTATAATTTAAAACATCCTTAAAAACAACAAAAAAAAGATCATTCCATTAGTTTGGAGTAGAAGCTATTTCAAAAAACCAAAGGCGAACGTCTCTACTTTTAAAAAGACATACACACAGCACAGGACAGGGGCACGTACATATACGAGTATGGGTAAGGGTTCAAACGAGAACTATTTTTCGTACAAGAACTGCGAGAACCAATCTTAGTCATTCATTTTGGATAATGGAATTCATGGATGAAGAGCGTTGGGGGATTGAGCATGGTAGGGTGCATATAAGGAATTCATGGGTGGGCAATCTAATTGAAGAAGGGGGAATTGGACGGCTAAAATTGGTTCTCGCAATTCTCGTACGAAAAACAGTTCTCGTTTGAACTTTTACCTACGAGTATGTGTGTATATGTATCAAGTATAGATGTAAATTACATAATTAAAGAAATGGACATATTTCCCTCCATCTTTCCCTGATTTTTAATATTGAATATTGTGTAGTTAAGTGAGAGACACAGTGAATTTGAGAAAGAGAGAGTGGAGAAGCCGCCACGAGTGGCAGGGCCGAAAAGAAAGAAGCCAGTGGAGTAGGGAAGGGGTGGGCCGGTGGCGGTGTTCACCGCAGTGTGGGATGCCATATAAGCACACTGCGGGTTAAAAGCTGCCGCTTCGGATGCTCTCAAGTAAAACACAAACAAGTCTTCCATATCTCATCAATATAGACCACCAAATTTGACATCTTAGAAGCTTATTAATATTAAACACCAGAACTACATGACCATATCAAAAACAGAACCAAAACCATGTCCCCCTACACCCAAGACTGAGGTCAGATGCATTAACCTCATTAAATTAGGGTCATACTCAACATCATCAAACCCTACTCTTACAAAAAAGTAAAAACCCAAACTTTCTTACAGCAACAATATAATTAAAAATAATTTTGAATCAACTGCTGAATTGAAACATATTAAAACATAATCTTATTCTTAGCAGAAACTACCTTGATGATAATCTTATTGGCTTTTCCCATTTTGCTGGGAAGCAGCGTAATTACGAATGACCTCCATTGCTAGTTGATGCGCACTCTTATTCTCGAGTCTTGCAAGTGCGTCTACAGCTTCGTATGTTTCCTTGTCAGTAAAAAGCTTCAAGTAGTATCGTGATGATGATTTTGGTACGCCCTCCCATTTGTCAACTATTTCTTGAAGTTTCTCAAATCCCTGCAAATCGCGTTTTCAAGGTTGTATTTGAGCACAGCTTTTCGATATGACGAACAAAAAGAAGTTGTATTTCCCGGTTTTTTAATAAATGTGTTGATCCAGGTTACATTTGTATCATTAATGGGACAAACAAGTATAAACAAAATAAGTCAAAAGGAAGTCAAGTCACCCCAACTTTAACGCATAATACCTCGTAAATCAATTTATTCAAGAAGTTGGTTAAAGTGAAATTATATAATTCTTTAACCATATTTGACAATGTGATTACTTATAAAGAAATTAAAAGTTTTGGGCAAAAAGTGTTTTGGGTCAACACGATCTGAGCCGTTTTGAGCTGTTTACCCAACCTGCTTGACTAGCCCATTTTCTCACATCAACTTTAAAACTTATTCAGAGATTCTCACCATGCGATTAGTGAAGTCACCGAATGATTCTTTAGATTTCCGCTTCAATCTCCAGCTGTAGAATAAAGGTTCGAAAACCTTCTCAAGGTCTTGGATCTTAACCTTGTTCATGAAAGTTCTTGCTAATGAAGTTTGAGCCGGTGTTCCCCCGAGCCAGATCTATTTAATAAAAAAACAATGGCATCTTATTCAGAATACGAAAATTTACAGAGGAATCATGGCACGCCTAAAAATTAGTAAAAAATAAAACCAGTGTTGTAAAACTCCTTTTCCAAGGCCAAGTACTCCCCGAGTACTCGTGACAAGGTTGGTGACCTTGCCGAGTTGAGGTGAATCCGAGTAATGCAAAACTCGACCCCAACTCAGTCAAACTTTGGATAATTAGGTCCTAAATTTTTTTATAAATACTTAGTCTCCTTGATTCCCATTAAAGCCATTAATACATAGCCAGTTTCCTCGTGTCATGAGTTAACAGCTTGTTTGAGTATTTATTTTGTAATTTTATAGTCCCATGACTGTGCCATACCCTATAATTTTGAAATTTATATATAAAAGTTTCAATCCGAATACTCCCCGAGTACTCCCCGCCTAGGCCGATTACTCCCTACACCACAGTCGGCCGCTCGAGTACCGCCTAGCGAGTTTTACAACCTTGAATAAAACAATAACAAAGTACACAAGTACCTGATAGCTATTAGGACCATCACCAACTAATCCAAGTTCAGCCATGTAGGGTCGAGCACAGCCATTAGGGCAGCCCGTAACTCTGACTACTATGGATTCATTATACGGAAGTCCAACCTGAGATCACAATCTTAAACCTGTTACTAGAAGATTGTATACAAATTTTAAATTGTAAAAATTAATTTCCTGAGGGAGATACCTTCTCAAATACACTTCGAACCCTCTTAAGGAGGTCCGGAATTCCTCGCTCAGCTTCCGTAATGGCAAGAGGGCAGAGAGGTAGAGCAGGGCATGCCATTGCAGTTATGTTAAGAGGGTCGACATAAGTAGGAGGCTGCCAAACATATAAATACCAAGCTTCGTATTAGTAACAGATATGTTAATTTATTATTTTCCCATGCTAGTTGCATTATAAAAAGTATTGTAAGAAAATGAAAACTAGTGTCATCGTTTTCTAATGCTATGCATAAAATCGAAGCTGCATAGAGCAGCCTCTAAAAGAAATTTTTGGACCATTTTTCATTCACTTGATATATATCAACAACTTAAAAACTATATCACATTCAGCTTTAAGCAAAACACAAGTCCAAAACCTAGTTGATATATAATAGACTCGCACATGTACGTTTTAAAAACCTATTCAAGATAAATTAAATCCTCAATAAAAATATACACATAATTTCATTAGAAAAAGAGAGCAATGTGAACACAAAAGTCTTACCAATAAACCACCTTGTGCTAAAGCTACAGTGATTGGACGTTTCCAGGAGGGTCGAATATCACAAAGGACCATGTTTTGGTTCGGCGTGATCCGCACATTCAAGTTATACTTTTCAATTATATCCCGTAATGTTTTCTTCGTTATCCCCTTAACCCGACCATTATCAACATGAAGCCCACAAAATAATCGACCATCACCCTGCAACACAGATACATTTTCAATGCAAAATTACAATTTACAAGAACCAACTTTGTGAAAAATATTTTAATATGGGTAAAAATGTCGATGCATTTTGTAGAACTAACCTGCTCGTGCCATCCCAGATGGCTTTTAAATTCCCACTCGGGCAAGTCCCGTGTAGGTTCAAACTTCTTTCCATAGTACTGTTCGGTAACAGACCTAAACTTTTCGATCCCCCATGAATCTATTAAGTATTTCATTCTACTATACCTGCGGTCATCTCTTCTGCCATTCTCTCGTTGTGTAACAACAATAGCCTTCACTGCATACAATATATCCTCTTTAGGGACATAACCCAAGGGGTCTGCAAGGCGAGGAAAAGTGGTTTCCATTCTATGTGTTCTTCCCATGCCACCACCAACCTGGGAAAAAGAAAAAGAAAATGAAAAGAAGAAGACAAATATATAAACTTAACATTAGTATACTACTATGTCATAACAAAAAAACAGAGAATTAAATTATTTAATTTCAAAAGTAGGCGGCATACGTATAAATTGAAACCCTGAGGTTCTCCATTATCATCGGAAACAACCACAACACCGATGTCATTTGTGAAAAGATCAACTGAGTTATCCGTAGGGACTGTAACCGCAATTTTAAACTTTCTTGGCAAGAACTGAGTTCCATATATAGGCTCAGCTGAATCTGGAAAATTTGTTCCATGAGAATTGTCGTTGCGAGCTTTCACAACTTCAGGTGGTTCTGCAGTCATAAACTGCTCCCCATCGACCCACATATCATAATAAAATCCAGACTGTGGAGTTAAGAGAGCAGCAATGTTGTCTGCTGTTTGCTGTGCGAAAAGGTAATCTTTCCTCACAAAAGGGGCAGCAGGAGCAAGAACATTTCTGTTGAGATCTCCACATGCACCGAGTGTTGATCCCATGTTTTTTATAATGGTGCTCATTACTGTTTTAAGGTCTTTCTTGATGACTCCATGGAGCTGAAATGTCTGTCTGGTAGTTAATCGAAGAGTTCCGATTCCAAACTGATCAGCAAGATCATCCATTGCAAGGTAGAGTTGGTTGGAAACTTTTCCACAGGGGTTCTTTGTACGAAGCATGAACGAATATGATCTTGTACCTCTTTCATCTCTGTTATATTGCTGATAGCTTCCATGGAACTTGATCAGTTGTGTAGCAGCCTCATTAATATTAGGTGCATCTGTTAACAATTCCTCATTAAGAGGGTATCGAATGTAGTTACTCTGTTCCTTGAATATCTCAACCTTACTTCGCTTAGTCTCAACAGAAGTTTCCGGCTTCACTGGCTGCAAACAAATAATAGAAAATCAGAGACAAATATTTGAACCTCAAGATTTTAAACCATAAAATCAATCAGAATATGTTAGATGTTTTCTCAATAAGAGATAAGATGATTCCATAAGTTCAGATTTGAGCTTGAAAAGTAAAAACAAGAGACAGGATGCCTATGTTTTGTAAAGTGAGAGCATTTTCTTTCTATTAACTGAAAAGCCATGAGACAAAGTGAGATCTGCAGAAACTTTGTGTATTCATGAAAAGTTTGTCCATTCTTGTAATCAAAGTGAATTTCAATAAATGTGTCGAAACTCCATGATGATCTCTCTAACATTAACATAACCTCGCGATACAGCTAAATCGCATACATAAAACAACATGGAAGCTAAATCAACAACAAACGAATTCGTCAAATACCAAAAGATAGGATCTCTATCTCTCGTAAAGTAAGATCATTCTCTATTAACTGAAAATCCATGAGACAAGCTCAGATTTGCAAAAACTCTGTAAAATTCACGAACACTTATCCATTCCAGTAATCAAATTCAAATCCAATGAGAATGTATCGAAAAATCACGAATCAAAATAACCTAATGAATGAAGAAATGAAGAAATGAACAAATGAGTATAATACCGTAGAAACAGCTCTGATAACGGCAGGATGACAAGTGGAAGAAGCAAAGGGACGCAAGCGTGTGTTCAACAGAAGCGAGTAAGAAGACGACGAATAGCAGGTGTTGTTCTTCAAGGAAAGTTTAGGATCCTTGACCAGGGCGGCGCTGGTAGCTCCGATCGATGACGCCGCGGCCGCAGTCATCGGAAAAGATTGAAAAGAGAGTGAGTAAAGGCAACCAACGGTGCTAGGGTAGGGTTTATACTGGCAATCGCCCAAATATGATTTTCATTTATGTGGGTGGTTGGCAAGGGAATGATCTGCGTCTCTGGATTTTGCCATGTCACGTGTCAATCACGACCACACTTTCAATCAGATGCTTTCACGCGCTTTTCTTCCTCGTCTCCACCACTCGCCTATTCAGTATAAGAGGATTACAGGTCAAACTCCATAAAATCAATCCAATAAAAATATTTTTTTTAGTATTTTTTAGTGGTAATAATTACTTAATTATAAAATATTTTTATTTATAAAAACTTTTTGTGTACATTAAAATACATGTTAAAATACGGGTAATCGTAATCCAAACTCGGTTCAAGTATTTACAAGGCGTAGGGGTGTAATCGAGCCTAAACAGCTCACGAGCTACTCAAAACCGACTTGAAAAATAACCGAAATCGACTCGAGCTAAACCGAGACGAGCTCAAGCTACTCGAGTAGGGTGTCGAACCGAGTTCGAGCTCTGAAAAACTCATCTCTAAAATAGCTATTGCTAGAAAACATATATCAAATCCCCAAATATACAGTGAAATCCCATAATATTTGTTTTGAACAACAGTACACACTAAAATACTTTTAAATCTATATCTTTTTATCTATAACGTAACTTAAACCCGTAATCATTAGTCATGAGAAACACCTTTCGATATATCGATACAACTAGGCTACAAGTCTTTTGACGAAACCACACGAGAAAATAGTGTTAGGAGGAAGGGAATGAGCGCGTGGAAATTGGCGCGTGGGATAGATGTAAAAAGATAGGAAAACAAAGTTTGTTTAGTAGAGAGATGAGGAGGAGAGGGGAGTGTAGTGGTGGGGTTCATTGAACTTGGACGTTTTTTATTGCTTAGTGCTCAATATATAATTCAACTTTTTTTGATCGTATTTTTGTCCTCGGGTCAAACTAGGCTGCCCCCTCGGGTTTCAAATATCAAATCGGATTTTTATAATCATGTTTTTTAAAGGTCCAATTATTATTCTTTATAATAAATATCACTAATTCTTTCTTTTTTTACTTTTTTTTATTTTAACACATGTCTTAATCGATAAACAGGAACATGATTACCAGGTTATTTTTATTTTTATATACAAAATACTGGTTATTTTTTTACCCATTAAGTTATTTATGACATACAATGAACCAAATTTATAAGTTGTGTGTATTTTAAGTACAAAATAAACTTGGTTACGTACAATAACAATATTGACAATGTTTGTTGTATTTTCGTACAATTTACCCTAGAAAGATTTAGTAAGTGAATGTATGTGTATGTGCTTATATAAATGAGATGTGTTAATCGCTAATATCAATCAACATATATATATATATATATATAACAAAAAAATTATACTATTACATTCAGTTTTTCGTCCTCTTTAATTCAATATTAGACTTGATATATTTCTGAAAACTTTTTCTGAAAATGCAGATGCTCTTGAAAATGCAAATAATTTGACGAAAATGCAAATGCTTCCAAAATGAAAAAAATAGATCTAATAGAAAAACACATGAGACAATAATAAAAATGCAATTTCACCAACATCTGCATGTTAATTAATTCACATGCATTTAAAAAATCTATAAAAAACACAAGTATATAAGCATTTTCACATCAAAAATGCAAGCAACAACAATCTAAAATACATACAACAACATTTTCATATCAAAATGCAATCCAGATGAAGCAACAACATTTTCATATCAAAATACAACCTAGATGAAGAAGATAACCAAAATGCAACTCAGATAAATGTGATTACTAAAATGCAATTCCAATTAATGTGATAACTAAAATGCAACCCAGATGAAAATGATAACCAAAATACAACCTAGATAAAGTAGATAACCAAAATGCAACCCATATAATATGATTAACCGAAAATGCAAATAACATTAACTCATTAACATGCAAATAACCCAAAGTACAGATCAAATCTACAACGTACAGATCTTAAATGGTGGTTTTCAGTTAACACCTCGGTGGTTCTAAGAAGAACAAGTCGTCGATGGTGGCTCATCGGATGTGTAGTTGGCGTTGAAAGGGAGATCCAACGGTAATCATCGCCGGTTTACAAAAACCCGTCGTTACAAACCAACATGGTTCTGCTTTTGCCCAGAGCCTCAAAACACAAATCGGAGTGGAGATACACATGTGCCGGTGTTGATCGGCGAGGAGAAACACGTGTGCCGGCAACCGGCGTTAATCGGTGGGAAGATGGCTAACGTCAACAGTGAGAGAGAGAGAGTGTGTGTGTGTGTATGTGTTTGTGTGTGGTGGTTGGTGGTTTTGTTTTGAATATGGGATATATATATATATAACACACACGATCGGTACATATCTAGAGAAGATGGGTGGGATTTTGTTTATGTTGGTCCTAAAATATCCTGAAATATTAAATGTATATTGATAAATTATCATATTAATATATATTTATTCTTTTTAATCACAACCCTTTATCTATCAAATCCAAAGACCTAAAATTGTTCTTTAGGTTTTATGGTTAAGAGATGATTCTATATAGTGAAAAGATCATTTAATAACTGTTTTTATTGCGAGTACCGCGAAAACCAATCTGAGTCGTCCAATTCCCCCTCCTTTAATGTCATCACCCACCCATGAATTCATCTCATGCACCTTTTCACACTCAATCCTCACACGCTCTCCATCCATGAATTACACTAACCAAATGAATGGTTAAAATTGATTCTCGTGATTCTCATAATAAGATCAGTTCTCAAATGAACCTTCCCATATATATATATATATATATATATATATATATATATATATATATATATATATAGGGGAATGTTCATTTGAGAACCGTTTTTATTGCGAGAACTGCGAGAACCAATCTTAGCCGTTCATTTTGGATAATGGAATTCATGTATGAAGAGCGTGAGCGGATTGAGTGTGGCATGGTGCATGTAAGGAATTCATGGGTGGGTAATCCAATTGAAGGAGGGGGAATTGGACGGCTAAGATTGGTTCTCGCTATAAAAACAGTTCTCAAATGAACTTTTACCTATATATATATATATAGGGGAGGGTTCAAACGAGAACTATTTTTCGTACGAGAACTGCGAGACCAATCTTGGTCATTCAAATGGTAAGTGGAATTCATGGATAAAGAGCGTAGAGAGATTGAGTGTGACATAATACATGTAAGGAATTCATGGGTAGGCAATCCAATTAAAGGAGGGGGATTAGACGGCTAAGATTGGTTCTCGTACGAAAAACAGTTCTCGTTTGAACTTTTCCCTCTATATATATATACAGCCAACTGGCCCAAAGTTTCTTGACGCACAAATAAAATGGCCCGTTTTACCTAAGAAAAATATATTAACCCAACCAACTTTAACACTGTTCTAGAGTTCTATTTTTTAGAGAGAGAAATGATTTAAAGAAGGAAAGAATTAAAAAAATTGTGTTTATGAGTTTTTTTTTAAGAGAATTTAGAAGAAAATTTTCATAATCTGTCTCTTGTAAACTTTCCCTCTAAAAGTGAAAAGATGTGAATTTAAAGAAAAAAAAATTTATCAATATTTCTCTTTTCTTTTCTTTCAACTTAGAAAGATGAAAAACTAATACTATTATGATTTATTTTCTTTTATTTTCTCTTCTTAATTTTCTTCTGTGTTCTTTTCCTTCGTATCTAGAACTCGAAAACACAGCGTAAATATCATACATATCTGTAACTACTTGTAGCACATCCATCTATAAAAAAAACTATATCAAGATTTTTATACTGAAAAAAAAAGATTTTCTTTTTTTGGTGAAGCATATGTGATTATAGTCTTATATGTATAGAACAACAAAAAAGAACCCATAAATAGAAGACAAACAGCAGGGAGACAATAAAACACATGTGATATGAAATGGTACAGCAATTAATAAAATTGCAAGTACTATGAAGCCTCAGCTACTGAATTATAAGCAGCATCAGCTGCAGATGTATCCATATCATTCAAACCTAACTCCTCATTTTGTTCCCAACTCCTCTCATATTCCTCAACTGCACAAAAACAGCAAAAAACTAAATAAATTTCTCCAAATTTTAGTTTTTTTGTAATCAATTAGGTGGCACTTGTTTTTTAAGAGGTAAAATCTCTTATGTCATTTTTTTCTTCTTGGAAGAAGTGGTATAAAAGTTATTTTGTAATCAAAGATTATTTTATAAAACAAAACAAAGAAGTTTATTTATCTCTTTTCCACTGATTTTCATGACCCTAGGTGTAACCCTAATCTCCTTAAATCTTTTCAATTCCTCATGTGTAGGCATTGAATCAGAAGCAGTAGCGAAACAGAAGCATCGAAGAAGATCGAATTGACCCACAATCTTTGTAAAATGTAAAATCCTTTTTTTGCAACAAAAAAAAAAGAACACAATCTTTGTGTGTCAGATATAGGGGAGGGTTCAAACAAGAACTGTTTTTCGTACGAGAACTACGAGAACCAATCTTATCTGTTCATTTTGGATAATGGAATTCATGGATGAAGAGCGTGGGGGATTGAGTGTGGCATGTTGCATGTAAAGAATTCATGGGTGAGCAATCCAATTGAAGGAGGGGGAATTGGACGGCTAAGATTGGTTCTCGCAGTTCTCGTTTGAACTTTTGCCGTTAGATATAAATTCCATTAGTATTATTTCAATAGTTACAAGGTTTTATGCATGAAAATTACACTTTGGGAGACTATTGACTCACTTGACACATTTGTGTTTACGCTAATTTTTTCTATTTCTAGGTCTACCTGTTAGAAATTAAACATAATCTGAATTGATCCAGTCATAAGTAAATACGCTAACGAGGCAAAATAATCTCTAAAAAATTATTTTACCTATTTGGCCTGATAGAGATGTAGCTCTGTATTTTTCACCTTCTTTTATACCGTCGTATATAATATGTATGCCAATGCCAATTAGTTAAATGAGAAAAATAAAAATAGCACAATTGCTAGCAGTAATCTTTAATTTGCACAGAAGTTTACTAACTCCATTTTTCGTTTAAAAAAAGCTGGTTTAGTTAGTAACATGTTTGGGGTTTGCTGGTAAGTAGACTTACTTGTTAACTGATGGTCATCTTTAATATCATCACAAGCAGGAGCAATGAAAGAGTTCGCAAGGGCATCATCCATTATCAAAGTCCAGGGTTCTTCAAGACTCAAAAGCTTTAAAAACATTTAACGAAACGTCAAAACTCATTGGAAAAAATTATGTCCAGAAAGAAAAGACAAACTAAACATGATTTTGCGCTTTTAAGTGATCTTTCAAACAATTACATAGCCAATTAGACAACATTATTTATTTTAGAGGTGTACAAGATTTGAGAGATCATAAAACTAAGCATCTGCAGTATTGAATATCCAGAAAACGCAAAATTATAACTGTAATTTTACAGGTTAGAAAATAGACGACAAATTAAAGTTTATGGTTACCTTAACAAGCCTTGCTCTGAATACTTGCCACTTGTCCTTTCTTGATTCCTCCAAACTATCTCCAAAAGTAAACCCGTGCACTCTCTCGAGGGCTGTGATAATTACATAATTCATTTGAAATATACAAACATACCAACTTTAACATCTAAAAGAAATCAAGCAAGAACAAGATGCAACGAACAAGTTTAAGATTGTATTTGAAACAATCGAATAATGTATCCGCTTTTGATTTTAGAGTTTGTTTTTTGACAAGTGGTTTTAAAGATTTTGTTGTTACTACATATAATTGGGCATCCATGCTATCTAATATCTGTAGTAATATATGCAAATAAATTTAATGATAGATATAGAGAAACTGGGAAAACAATTACCTTCACTTATCTTTGTAATCAAACCTTCAACAGTTGTCACTACACCTCCTAACGTGCCACTGGTTAGCTCTAAATCTATTTCTGGAATTATTACACTGGCAGTATCTGACTGGCATACCAGGAAAAATAAATTAAAAGCCATCAGCAGCTGCAATGTTCTAATTGGTTGCAAGTGTTGAATGGCATTAACAATAAAATTTTCAAAAAATAAAAATAAATTAACATGCCTTTATCAGATCACGGCTCAAGTCACCTATGTCCTTCACAAAAACAGAAACTTTTTTCCCCTTAGCAGGAATGGCACCACCAGCCTTCAACTGTAGAGAAGATGAATCAAAAAACACCACGCAAAAAGTGAAATAAAGGAACATAAATTACTACAAACCTCAGAATTACGATAACCACAAGCATCACAAGTAGATGCCATGACAATTACTTCTTGAAAGTAAGGAATTTCTAAATAATAAAGTCAAGGTAAACATGTATCTAAAAAAACATGCTTTCACTCTTTATCAAGTCAAAGGAAAGATAAAGGTAAAATAATTGTCTCTGCAAAAAAGTGATTTAATAACACAGATATTTTATATTTATATTATTAGAAATTAGTTCTTGAAGAAACAAACCAAATATATTATATTTTGTGACAAACGAATAAGACAAGAAAGGAGGATACTGGTAAGAAACATCCGAGTCTCACAGCTTACAGCACAAGCACCACATGTTGATGGAAAAGTCATCACCTGTCAACACAAAAACGTTAATAATACTTATTTAGATTTTTCTACCATATTGTAAGTATTTATTAGATAAATCAATTGTGATGCAACATGTAAATGAAAGTAATTATTGAAAAAGGACGATTATATGACACCTACATAAGTAGATATCCATAACCAAGATTATTACTTTATATAAACAATAAAAACTAATAATTACAACTTCCAGTTGTAAAAATCAGATAAATGAGTTTTATACTTTATAACGCACAATGAAACATGAAGCTACCTCTTCTGGTGCAGTATAACGAAACAGAGATTCAGCAAATTGTGCAGTACTGGCTTGGGCTATTGCACGACGGCCTGCCACTGCTCCAATTGATCCATGTGGTACAACATCAACGTTTACATTTGCATTTACTTGAGATGGGATATTATTTGATAATGATTCTTCATTGGCAGCGTGTTCTGTTGGATCAAAAAGATATCCCAATGATGCTTGTTGCTCACGAGTACGCTCGTAAAACTCAATACTCAATGATGGATCTGGGGAAGGGGCAAACCTGTTCCAAATATGTAGACTAATTTAGTAGAAATTTGACCCATTTATGTGCAAATGGATCGGGTTTAAAAGTTGTTATAATGGGGTCAAAAGATAAAATTAGCTAAAAGTTTATAATACTTGTAAATCTGGTAATGCGTCAACATTGGTTGAGTTGTGTCCCCATCCACAAATATATTTGTTTGTCTTAAGGATAAATTTCGTGTATGGATCAATTAATATTTATTAGAAGTTCAAGAATAATTTCTAATTGTGGTTAAAAATAATGTTTTTAGCATGTAAGACATATTTTAAGTCAGGAAAGGTATATATATGATCTCATGAAGTTAAGTTGGGTAAATATGATATCTTTTAATTTTAAGAAGGGTATTATATGATACATTATGAAGCTATCTGGGTAAATATGATATTATGAAGTTTAAAAAAGTTACATATGAATTCACTTGTATAGCTTTTCTAATGATATTTAACACAATACTTACTTATAAAAACTCTAAAAGCAACTTAAGTGTTTGTGGGTCAGCTTGACCCGGCCCGTTTTGACACATTATCAAACACATCAGACCATACATTTGGCACTTCTAGTAGAAATTTCAGATTTTAAATATAAGAAGAAAAAACAGCAAAAGAGAACACAATATTATACAGGAACAAGAGTAACATGAATTATTCCTCCAAACCCAAGAGATATACAAAACAAAAAGTTAATAGGAGAATAGCAAAGAGTTGTATTATAGCTTATTGCAAACAAAAGAAAGAAAACTTTCAAGAGCTGGAAAAGCAATTAAGAACATTTTCAGCTGAATATCAGAATATTTATTTACATAAACAGAGTAACTTACGGGTTTTCTACAAAACTGTTACCAGCAGGATCATCTAGAATGAAGGTAAAAGATAAATTTCCTGTTGCACACGCTTTTAATTTCAATAAAAACTGATCTATTGCTTCAGCAGTTTGTGGATCCACTTTCTGAGAAATGACAACAGCACGTGAAATAACTAAGAGAGATCATTATGAAGGAAGGATGAAAATGGTGCTGTTGTACCATGTGCAATCAAATGAGTACTTTACCTTTCTCTCTTCTTGAAGGGCTTGCAATTCTTCAGAAGCTCTTAATAATATCCCTTCCACCTAAATAGTAAATAGGTTGAATTGGGTAAATGTTTTTATCTCTAACAAGTAAAATAGTAAAATAAAGTTTATAAGGATTAAGGAAATGAGTCAAAGTGACCCATAACAGTAGTTTAATAATGCATAAAAACTCATAAACCATGTCAGCAAAAAATTTATACTATTCTTGAAATGGGATAGGATATATGCTTCTAGCAGCACCTATCTTAGGTGCTTCCACACTCACACACTTTAAATGAGAGGCGTGTTAGTCATTTAATCACATACTCATTTAAGTGTTTGTGAGTATGGAAGCACCTATCATACATGCTTCTAGCTTCATACATCCTTTTCCCAACATAATGCATGAATTTCAATTTCTTTAGCATCAGACACAACGTTCTAAACAGCTCAATTTCTAGGCAACATTCATGGGTAGTTAATGCAACAATTAATTCCCAACATAATGCATGAATTTCAATTTCTTTAGCATCAGATACTATCACTCAGTAATAATCATGTAACAGCACAGTCACAAGAAATGCAAAATATGATTTTCGATTTTTTCCCAATAAATGTATTCATGAGCATGAGATACAAAACATACAGTTGATAGAGATCCACGTTGTGCCTCCGGAGGAATCTCAAAGTCTAGTTGAGGAATCTACAAACATAGAAAGAGAAGTCAGTTGATTTATACTACTTTTTGCGAAAAATAATATTGATAATAGCAGCATTCTTCCATAATAACTACATCAACCTTAGGACTTCAACATCCTCGTAATATGAAATTTAGACATAGACTGAACAAATATTATATACAATTCATCTCGAAGTGTACAAAATCAATGCATCACTTATTATTTGACAAAACTAGATTCATAAGAAGATGGTAACTGATTCAACATGTATATTATAAGATATAAATATAGAATTAGAGAAAGAGATGTTTTTCATTGCTATAAGCACTATTATTTTTGTAAATAGTACAAAATAGTTGGAAAAATGAGAGTTCCCTGTTATTAAATAAAAGGTAGTCCCATGTCTAATAATACAATGGGTTAGTGGCATGTAATAGCCATGTACTTTCGCTGATTTATGCAATGTAATCTTTTTGTTCTCATTAGGTACTTGTACTTGGAAGTCCTAAATGGGTTGGTTGTTTTTCAACCGGGACAGATTTATTAACTCGTGAATGATGATGAGGCATCTATGTGGTTTAGTCTTGGTGACATGGTCTTACATGTTTGTTATATATGTCGACGTAAGATGTAATATAAGGAAAGAAGACCTCAAATTGTTGCTTTTGTTATAGAAGTATAAACTGTTTATGGGTTTTATTTCTTGTATTACATCCCAAATGCACCAAAAGTACACCACGTGTTTGGGTGTCTGATCAACAATTCTATCAAGTTTTAGACATTACTACAACTCCATAAGTATTATCAAGATCACCTTTGACCGATAAACTTAAGCCAATAATTTATCATTTAGAGCAACTATAAAGCACATAAAGCAATTGGATATTTCAAGTGAAATTGAAACACTGAGGTACCTTGATTGTCGCAGTCTCAGACTTTACTACTTGTCTATTAAGCATCTGCATTTGGACAAAATAAAGAGAAAAATATTTTAATAATTCCCTTATATACTTGCGAAAAGAAATTTTTTTTTGAATATTGTAAGAGAAAAAAAAGATAGTATGCATCTGGTGACCATGCGACATCATTAATGTGCAAAAAGAATATCATCAAAATGCTTACTACAATCATGTAAATACTTATAATTCATTTTCTGGCACATTTAAAACACAACTAAATTCTGAGTGGAAACAAAAGGGTTTAATTCCTACAACCTTGTGATCACCTGACGGAAATTCAACACGATATCGAGACCCTCGGGGCTGTATCTCACCAGCAAACTGAACCTCATTATTCCTAACAAATAGAATAAATAAACATTTTCAACCATTACTGAAAACTTAATTCAATCAACACATCACCTAAAAGGCATTTAAGAAAAAGTCACTAATATCATGCTCCATTGTTGCAGAGAGAGAGAGAGAGAGAGAGAGAGAGAGAGAGAGAGAAGAAAAAAAGAAAGAAAGAAAGAACACAGTCTGACTTGAGGCCAAATGGACTACATTAGACTTGAAAATTTGATGGAAAAAGTTGTTACATTTGTGATGCATCTCAGTTTTTGAACTTGATAGTCATCCAACTTCATTTCAAAAAAAAAAACTATGCTTCTTTTGGAACAAATATATGATTGTTACATGCTTGATGCTTCAAGAAAACCAACTGAAACAGCTTACCTCTCACCACAATGAGGGCATTCAAAGGCTGACAACAATATCTGCAACAAAACATGAAATCATTAGCTCCCAATACAAAATTGGATTTCACTTTTTCATAGCAAATTTCCAGGCTTCCAGCAAACAAATCAACCAAAGAATACTTAATTCGAGTGTAGCAAAAGTTCTTCCTACCTTTCTAAAGTGTGGAATCAAAGTCAATAAAAATCTTGTCGTCCCCTGTCATATGAGCAACATAAGACAAGCAGTCATTAATCAAACCAAATTTAGCTTCAAAATTGAAATAAACCCTATAATCCAATCTCCAAAACGAGTACGACGCCCCAATATGCGGTCACAAATTGAATTCAGCATAGTTATTAATTCAAATTGCACCATCATTCTTCTAGCCCAAATCAAACTGCAGTTTCTTATAGTCTAATAGAGGGTGATTACATGCATAACTGTGTATTGCGGTGAAACATAGAGAAAGAGAGTACGTTTTCATGGCAGCGCATACACAGGCTTTCGACCTGGTAGATAGGGGCATTATCATCGTCGATAGAAATGGCTTCCACCACCGACCTCACGTCCAAAATCGGTGTTGCGTCGCTGATTGCTTCCATTGGAACCAACTGCTTTTGCAATCCGGCGCGACAATGAAGAACACCTACTTGCAGTTTAACCTAGAAGAATACTTGCTAGGAAGTTTTGGGACTTCATTTTTAAATCATTAAACCCTAAATTTTGTTTTTCTTGTTTATTTGATCGGTCCGGGCTGTTTGATATAACAAAATGATCGACCAACTTAATAATTCAAAAACCTGAATTATTTTAAAGTTTTATGAAATCGAGAATGTAAAAAATTGTTTAAAAAAGATTCTAATTAAATATTCTGATCGATGAAAATTATCAATTTAACCTTTATGGTTATTTATTAGAGAATAAATGCGACGTGAATATGAGGTGTTATAGATAAATATAGGTGTTTGATAATTTAGGTTGTGTTTTAAGGTCGAATGATTTAGTAACGTTTTCATATTTCATTTAGCACAGTATTCATTAGAATCAAATGTGCTGAATGTTAAACGATTCAACATTCGGCATTGAATGAATCCATTCAACTACAACAAACAACCCGCTAATATTATGAATCAGTTCATTACACATATCAATTATTGATCAGGGAAAGGATAAAGTAGTAAGATAAGGTTCGAGGAACTATAATTGTTTTTATCAGAATTATAAATTTTATCGTTCAATTATCATTTTTATGCTTTCTTCTTTATCTAGACCTAAATTTTATATGTATGGTGTCAACGATGATGGTAGTGGTAAGATAAGAACATTGATGGAAGATTTTTCTTTGTAAACACATTTAAGATAAAAATACTAAGTTTGCAACACCTCAGAAATTCACCCTAAATTTAAAGTTTTCAAATACATTGACACGTCATTAGTATTATTTTTTTGCAACATGTGGCATTGGAGTTTGGAAAATGTGCTCCTCAACTTTCAGGTTGTAGGTTCAAGTCCAGGTGGTAGACATATGGTATAGAATTAGATTGGTGTCTGTGTTTAGTGGTTTAAAAAGAAAGCGAAAGCATGTTACACATTTAGTAATTTACAAAAAAAAAATACATGTAAAAATGTTTTGAGCTTGGCAATGACAAGACATACACACATTTTTTACTAATACAGCTCACAAACATTCAAAAAGGTGTTACATAATAGTTTCTTGACCATTAACATAAGTACATTAAAACTGTATCAAACCAGCTCTGAACATGATTACTAGAATAAGTCCATGACTTGCTACCCTATCCTTTCAATGTCATCTAAGTGCTACATGCGGATACACACAATTTAACAAATGTTTGTTAGCTATAAATATTTAGTGAGACAAAGTCACAATACAAGACCGTCTTGATCTTAATTCGATAGCGTTCAAAGTTACCCGTGACTCGATGTGTTCATTTCCATAACCTACCTTAAGTATATGACCATACCAGATCATCCATCTCACAGCGAGCATATATGACTAAGGATCATATCCCTTTCCACAAAATGTCTCGTCCTTCAAATCATGTAGTTATCTCATTTCACATCTTAAAGCTCAATCAAAATACAATGAACACCATAACCAAGTCAGGTGAGCATACTCTAAACATCCTTTGTGTTCAATACTAAAAACAAGGAAAACACTACGACATAATCTGACCCAAATCATTTAACACACATGTTAAGGAATCGACATGTATAATCATAAACTAAGCAGCAACATATTCATGAGTCACAAAATAGCAAACATATAAAACAAAGATTAGCGAGTTCAAACAACATTTAATGTGTATCCGGGTATGTTCAATAGATTTGTGAAAGGTTACAAGCTGTCCCAAAGTTGACAGAAAAGTCATGTTGATAAACGAAGAACACTCTAAAAGTTTCAAGTCCGGGACTTTTTTTTGCTCAAAGTATCCCAATGGAAGGGTGTAATAAGGTTTAGTAAGAGGGCAAGCTCAGACCAAGATACATTGGATTGTTTAAAGTTTTGGCACGTGTTTAAAAGGTTTCCTACGTATTGGAATTGTCGGAGGAGTTATCCAGAATTCATAACACGTTCTATGTATCGCACTTGCAGAAGTGTCTAATAAACGAGTCGGCATTCAATTCGTTCCTTTGGAAGATAACAAGGTCACTTAGAATTTGAGCTACATAGAACAACTCACAGAAATATTAGAAAGGAAAGTCGAGAAACTAAGAAATAAGCAGATTGGGATCGTCATAATTCAATGGAGCAGCATAAAGATTTAAAGTATACATGAGAACTCAAGAAAGAAATCAAGAAGAACTGTCCAGAGTCATTTGTGTAATGATTTCGGAGATGAAATCAAAACAAAAGTATTATTTTATATGGGGAAAATTGCCTAAAAAGGTAACCTAAATATCGAAAATTACCAATAAAGGTAACGTCCAATTTTTTTGGCCGAGAAAGGATTATAAATTTCAATTTGTAACAAAAAAAAGGTATAATGATCTCTTAGACCTAACAAAAAAAAGATTATAAATTTCAATTTGGAAAAAAAAAACTATAAATTTCATGCATTATACCCTTTGTTGCTACAACTTGAAATTTATAATCTTTTCTCGGCCAAAAAAATTGGACGTTACCTTTATTAACAAATTTCGATATTCAGATTACCTTTCTCGGCAATTTTCCCTTTTACGTGTTCAAGTTTTAAGTGTGGAATTTTAATAAAGGGGATTTGGAATGGGTGTTATGGCAATTTGTCTAAGTTATGCAAGACATATTACACTTCTAGAGCTTCATTTAAAGATAACACTCGACGTAAACAAATGTAACACTATGACAAGAAAAGATTTAAAATTCATGACATACAATAGTTATTACTCTAATTAATCAACTTATCACGGTATCACTCAAATAGAAGATAGTGAGCTTAGATAATTAACATTAGCTATAGTCTTTGCTTGTACTAAAGAGCTTATAGTCGAATGGTATCTGATGTTCTTAGTACTCCATAAAGTTGTGGGTTCAAGTCTCGTAGTGAATAAAACTGTGTAGAATTAGATGTGGGTTTAAGGATTTATGTGTTTAGCCGTTCGAACAACACTATAATGTCTTTTGTTGATAATTAGGTTCATCGGTTTAGTTGAGTGGATAGCCTTTAGGGCTTAAGTGTTTCTTAGTATCTTCAAAAGTGAAATTATAAATATAAAACTTCCAATATAAATTAAAGACAAATTTTTTTCCAAAATACTAATTAGGAAAAAATTATTAAATGATTTTAATCCTTCGTTTAACAAAAGATCTAATCTAGACAATTTATTTAATTAGAATAAAAAAATCAATTTTAATCACGTCGATTGGTTAAGTTACATAATGTTTCTACTTTAATTTTTATTTACTTTTAAGTTTTGTTTTAAAAGTTAAAAGAAATCGATGTGCATGGATTGCTATAAAAAACTAAATCTCCATATTACACGAAATGCTTAATATTTTAAAATCAAATTTATATAAAGGTTTCAAAGAATAATAAGTGTATGATATGATTGATTAGTTTTTTAAAGGGTTTATTTCTCGAAAATGTATCCAACTTGTCACTTTTTATTATTGTGTGTATCGAACTTTCAAGGTTATTATTTAATGTACTGGACTCCCAAAAGTTATCATTTTGTGTATCCGGTTACCTATTTATCAGGTAACCTGTAATTTTCTAACTTTTTTGTTTATTTTTAATTCTACATCACTAATTCATAACCACATCAACAATTCTTTATTACTTGAAGAAATGATGAAGAACAAGTTGAAGATCATATACATAAACACAAGAAGCAATTAACACAAACAAAAATTCAAACTAAAAATCGGAAGTTTACAACAAGCTGAAAATCAAACCAAGCATACATATTTGAATTCATCAGGAACTCTATTTGTGTTATTAATTACAACAAAATCGAATCATAAGAATGTATACATCAAGAGATGAACCTAGAAACCTAGAATGTATAAGCTCAGTTATAAGAATGTATAAAATTGAATCATAAGAATGTATAAACCGGGATCTATTATGAACCCACATCTGAAACAAAATCGAATCATAAGAATGTGTAAGCTCAGTTATCCTAATCCTTAAAAAAATCAGAATCAAAATCCTAACCTTTGAAACCCTAAACTTGTGGAATGAACAAGATGATTTTGAAAATTACCTTCATCTACATTTCGGGTTTGGGTTTAGGTTTTTCGAATCACCTTTTTATGGAACGAATAAATATGTGTCAATGGATATGGAAACACAAACATATCTTAACCTTCAATACATCAAACCCTAAGAAAACCCCATGTAAAGAATGAATCCTAAATAGTTGAAATCGATTTCTTACCAAGAAAGATGGCAAGAAACATGAACCCTAATCGCACCCAAATCACAAATCGCAAAGCCCTAAACCAAGATCTGTACTCAAATTAGAAATCACAAAATTAACCTTAAACCCAGATCTGCACCAAAATGCACCCACATCTGGAACAAAAGCTATCGATGTCACACCCATGTCACCGGAGGAGAACCCAAGTCATCGAGGTGTCGCCGGAAGTTTACAAATCGCAGGAGGAGAATCATATCAAACATCGATGTCGGATGAACTGATATACAAATCAAACATCGAAGATGAGAGAGAAAGAAAATGGACCCAAACCTAGATGTTGAATATGAATCATTGATAACTTTCTACATCTTCTAACTAATTTTATTATTATTATTATTATTATTATTATTATTATTATTATTATTATTATTATTATCTATAAATTAACAATTTTATTTATTATTTATTTTGAACCATGACAAATCTAAGTCATATGCCATCTCATCAGTCACGTCAGCGAAACTTGTGCCACGTAAGCTTATAACCTGCTATTGCAAGTTCGGTACACAAAATGGTAACTTTTCGAAGTCTAGTACATTAAATGGTAACTTTGAAAGTTCGATACACACAATAGCAAAATGTGACAAGTTTGATACATTTTTTCAAGAACTAAACCCTATAAAAAAACTAATCAATCATATCATACACTTATTCACCATCTTCCGATATAAATAAAAGACTAATTAGAAAAAATTTAAATAATTATAATTAATATATCTTTTATTATTAACAAAAAATTTAACATTTATTAATTTAATTTGAGAATGTTAATCTTTCATTTAGTCAGAAATAAATTCTAAACATTTATTTGGTTAAAAATAAGGGTTTAGTTCACTAAAATATATCCAAGTTGTCATGTTTTGCTATTGTACGTATTCGACTTTAAAATTTTCTATTACATGTATCGAACTTTTAATTTTTCATTATTGTGTGTATTAAACTTTCTATTATATGTACTAAACTTGTAAATTTTTTTACTTTTTTATGTTACAATATCAACAAATTAAAAGTTTGATACACACAATAGAAACTTTTAAAGTTCGATACACACAATAGCAAAACGTGCCAACTTGGATACATTTTAGTGAACTAAACCCTTAAAAATAAAACTCGGTTTTGACTTAAAATCAATTAACTATTCCTATAATTCAAAATTGTTATACACTACATTAATTTAGGAATAAATCTATTAAATCTTACGCTATATCAATAGTAAAATATTGCACATTCAAGCTCTTTCAATATCTATATTTATTATATACACTATCAATCTTATCGTAATTAAATTAAATCCTATTTATTTTTCTATGTCGACTAAAATTAAACTAAAGTTCTTCAATTTTTAATAAATGTCTCAGATTAGGCTCTTATTTTATTTATATAATATAATCATATATTTAACCAAGTGAATATTGACTAATATTTTATTTAAATAATTAACGTCGTGCATGTGTTTACACAGACAACGAAAATAGTTTTCCTATTAGTCAATGAGCTTTTTATATAAAAACTATACTTATTTAGTGGACTATGACAAAAAAAAAGGATTAAAAATATAACTTATAGGACTTTAGGTATTCGAGTTACACATAAAAGGTTAAGAATTTGCTTATTTTTTAAATGAATAAAAAAATATCAAATAATTATTATATTTTGTAGGTAAGGGGTAAAAGAAAGATATGATTAGGGTACATCTTTTTCTTTCTTAAATTTGATTATCGTAGAATCCCTACCCATTTATTTTCGTGTCGATTTCGTGTCAACCCGTTTTTAACTTGTTTCGGGTTCGTGTCGAGTTTCGGATCGACCCAGAAATTGCCAGCCTTATCGTAGATATATATGAAAACTAACGAGTTTCTTTATAATAATGTTGTTATTTACTTACGTAATCAACAATTATTGCAATATGTTTAAACGAAATGTGTGAAATTTGTAGGTGTCATTTATCTTTGTGTTCTTTCAAATCACCAATTTCCATCTACCGGTCAATTAGAGTCTTTTTTTATTCTTTTTTCATCTTTACTTGATATAGAAAATTTAGAAAACAAAGGCAGAGGCAGTGTTGTAAATATCGGTTTTGGTGGCTAATAAATCGCGTTTAGACGATTGTCGGCAGTCAACGGGCCTGGAAATCATATGATCGGTCAAACTTATCGGGCATGGTAAAAATCAGTCCTTTGCGGTCCTCGACCGTCAACAAAATGGTTTGACTTCATTTTAAAAAAAAAAACTATTTAGGGTCTAAGGAATGGAAGGGAGTTGCATTTAGGGTTTAAGCTAACTATAGACTTATGGTTTGTATTTTATTAAGCTTGTTAAACTTTTTTATGGTTATTGACTTATTTTATTAGGATATCGCTAATATTTATTTTTTAAAAATAAATTTCTTTATAATTTAGGGTCCCGCTAAGAAACGGATTAATCACCGTCAAGACCGATTAATCACTTAAAAATGGTCGACAGACTGTATACCGTCAAACGAATTTTACAACCTTTGATAGAGGTAAGTTAAATCATAAAATCTCATGAGATTTAAACATCTCGGGATAATATGGTTAAATTACTAACATATCTTCCAAATTCTCATGATAAAATACCCACTTACTTTGCAAATTCATAGTATAGGTAATAAATAATAGCCTTTTCATTTTACAAAGTTGTAAAATATCTTTTTTTTTCTTCAAAAAATTATAACATATACGCCTCAAAACTACTTCTAAATCTACACTTTTGTGTCCACATAAAGATTAGAAGTCATAACCATAAAAAAGTAAAACAATTTTTCAACATCGTGATATCGCCATACTACAAGTTCTTTAACTTAAATATTTTAGTTACTGTTTCTGTTTAGTAATTCATCCATTACTGTCTAACCTAGTATATTATAAATGATTTTTAAATTTTAATTCTTTTTTTCAATATAATATTAATTTTTATTGTCATTTTAACTATGTTTTATTGTTTATTATTATTATATTATTATTTTTTAATACAAAATATAGTTGTCGCATATACAAATTACAAAATAAATTTCAATACACGCGATCGCAATTGATACAAAAAAGTCTAATTTTTTTTCTACGTATCACGCCTTAAAAACTCACTATTTGGCATGTAAAGGTGTGCCTTGACAAGCTAAAGAAACAACACTCACGCCTAGGTCTATTTCTTAACAATGAAGTCACGTCTCACACCTTGAGGCCGCCATTACACGTCTTTTTAAACACTGCTTGTATGTCTATGGTTTAAGAAAATAAGTTTAGTTTAATTAAATTATTACAAGTTAAAAAAGGTCCATTCTAAAAATTGTAAAGACTTTAAATGGGCAAAATGCATGAAAATACAATTAACTTTGTCTTAATTGTCATTATATATAACTAACTTTAAATTCTTAAAAATGATACAACTAACTTTCAAAAAATTTCATTGTATACAAACAACTTTTTTCTGTGTCTAGTATTTAGCTACCATTGTATACAATAAACTTTTTCATAATTTTCATAGTATACAACAACTTGCATACAATGAGAGGATTATGAAAGTTAATTGTATTATTTTTTAAAAACTAAAGGTGATTGTATACAATGATAATTATGACAAAATTTATTGTATTTTTATGCAATTTACCCACTTTAAATTAATAACGATGGTGAAAAGTTTTTAATTTTCAACATGATTTCATTTTAACCTTTGTCTATATTTTGAAATGTCTTATTTCTCTAGCAATGTATTTACGTAATCAGGACAAGCTAAAATATATAAACCTATCCATCCTAATAATTATTATTTAATTGATTTATTTTAATTCTTAAGTTATGTTTAGATAATTCATAATTTGTAACTTAACAATAATAACATTAACTATTTAGTCTCACATAGTCACATGAATAAAATACGAGATAAGATGTATACAGATATACTTTACGTATTTTATAGAGTAAAAGACTACTTTTTTATAAATTTTTATGTTACGTTAGAAAATAATCTGTAACTTAAAACAATAATAACATTATCTAGTCTTATATAAATAGAGTATGAGAAATTTAAAATGTAGACAGATATATTTTAATTTGTAAATTAAAAAACTACTTTTTCATAATTTTGTATGTAAATTTCAAAACCAATATTCAATTGATTCATGAGTCATCTAATGAGATGATTTAATAATAATTTATCCAATTTAAGGCTCCTAGGTATAGATAATGGGTGGCATTTGGTAGTAGGAGTTTAACTTCAAGCCTTTTGTCTTTAATATGCCTTTATTTGAAGTTTGAAGCCTCTTTTGCCTTCTTCCCAACTACAAGACAAAACCCTAAGTTGTTTCTCAGTCCCTTCTTTGGATTTTCCACATTCAAACTTTAACCTACTAATTATAATAGAATATTACCATGTTTTCTTCATTTTATATTCATTCCAATAAAGTAATTCTTACCTAATATATAGCTTTTAATCTTTGTTGATGATATATGTATTTTTAAATATATATTTAAAAAAAGGTTATGATTTCTAATTTTCTACCTTAATCATCAACCCTTATTTTCTAAAATGGTTAATGAATGAAGAGTTTTTACGTCAAAAGCCTTAAGCTGTGATTTTTGAGTTGAGTGTGGATCTTAAGTGGAAATAGGTTACCCATCTTCTTGATTAGATCTCATGTCATTCAAAAACATTCTTCAACGAAACTCTAACTCCTTATTACACTATTATCGTAGATTAGTTGGGCAATCTTCAATAACAACTATCAGATCTCATGTCAATTCTTAATTCCGGTAACAACTATTGGCGTAAATATGTGAGTATATCAATTTTCTTTCTTCATTTTCGATTTTCATGAATTTTTCTGGATTTGTTATTGATATATGGATTTATTATATGTTTAAAATTTACATTAACAATCTTCCGTGTTTATACACGAGGTATTAATCTATTTAATATTTTATAAAAATGACTAGAGTAGATACCCGTGTGATACACGGGTTGGTTTAAGAAAATGATAAATATTAAACATTAATACAAAGGCATTAAATAAATATAAAAAACAAAAAAAATGAGAATTTAAAAAGATGACGACAGACGACGTAACACACATACTAGCAGTGGAAGCATCGATGCGAGGTTGAAGATATACGTGACTGAAAAATATGGTATTATGATACAAAGTGCCATGATTGTATATCTTTTACAAACTATCGATCATTATGTTATAATTAGAGTAACAAGGTCAAATATTTATTGTTTATAATTAAAAAGATGTTAAAATGATTATTAACTATTTGCTGCAAAATGAATGAAAATATAATTAATTTTATCTTAATTATAATTGTATAAAACCAACTTTAAATTCTTAAAATAATACAATCAACTTTCATAATTCTCTCATTTTATGCAAACAACTTTTATATGTGTCTAATATTTAGCTACCATTGTATACCATAAACTTTTTTTATAATTTCCATAGTATACAACAACTTTCATACAATGGGAGGATTATAAAAGTTGATTTTATTGTTTTTAAAAAAATAAAATTGATTGTTTACAATGATAACTAAGACAAAGTTCATTGTATTTTCATACAATTTATCCTAACTATTTTAAAATGATAAAATTAAAATTTTGGTTAAATATGATATTTTAAGATTTATAAAGAATAAATATGATATTTATAAATTGGGGTGGGTGAATATCACATTTTAAAATTTAAAAAGGGCATACATAAAATTTTACTAATAATTTTGATTCAACTTTAACTTAGAAAAGTCAAAATTGGAATTTCAATTTTAATTAAATGAATGGTTAAAGATTAAACAATTAAATTTCTTTTATTAAATAAAGGATTAGGTTTATTTAATAAATTTAATACATGTTAGCCTTTTATTTATATTGTTATAAAAGATTCACCTACTATATAGAAATCTAGCGACATTTTTTATGAAATATATAAACATACAATTTTACATAGATAGTATATTGAAATATATATTTTCATAACAAAAATGATATTATGGATATAGCATTTATGTTTTTCTCTTTTGTTCTTTAAGATTACCTCAAATGAAGTTTGTTTCAATTGATATTTATACTATCAATCAATTTTGACTATAATTGTTTTTAGTATTATAATTTATTTGCAATATTCAAAATAATTAAATGAGTAAATTACACGGATGGTCCCTATGGTTTGTCACTTATTACACCCACGGTCTTTAAACTTCATTTATTACGTTGAAACACCCTACTGTTTAGAGTTTGTAACGTTGATGATCCTTCTTCATTCTTTATGCACTTAAAAAGACAATAATGCCTTTTATTATTAATTTCTTCTTTTATAACTTTAATTCATTTTAAAACTGAATTAGTAATTACAAATAATTAAATAAAATATACAATAACTTTGATATACTACCACTACGTACCAAAAACTTTGAACTACCACCATATGACCACCATGTACCACCATCATATGACCACCGTCAGCCACCCCAATCCGACTGCCGTCTACTACCACCCAACCACCCCTGACCATTGTTTACTACCTCCCACCTCCTACCACCACCGTTTGCCCCTATCAAGAACAACAAGAACCACCTATATGCCTCTGTCGAAGACAATCACCACTAACTACCACCTATCAATAACCACCACTCACCACTGTCTATAACCACCAACAAAAACAATAGCTTAGGCAGATTTGAACTATGAACGCTCACCACCGTCAAGGCATTAACGCACATATAAAAATCTGAACAAATTTCATGAAAATAACAGAAAAAAAGAAGAGAAGAAGTGTAGTCGATGGTGGTTGTGACTGGAACCTGGATAGATCTGAACGTCAAAGAAAATCATCTACAACCACTGCTCATCACCGTCAACACATCAGTGTTCATACATAGATTTGAATAGATCGTGACGAGGAGTTTTTGATGTCCATATGGTGGTCGTCATCGACAAATCTAAACAGATGGTGGTTGTCATCGACGGATCTGAATAGATCCTACACCCACACACTTAAAAACTCTTTTACATTGGTTGTTGACGGATTTGATGTTCTTATGCATAAAACCCTTTTATAGGGGGTCTATCGGCGGTGGGCGGAGGTTGTTAGGGTTGAGAGAGAGAGAGATGGCGGGTAGCGGTGGTTATGGCTGAGATAGAGAGAGAGAACGAGAGCGAGTGTGAGGATGAGGGTGTTGCACGCGGTGGTGATGCAACGAGGGGAGGTGGTTGGCGATGGCGGTGGTCTTCTCTAGAAGGTGGTGGGTGGCGGTTGTGATGACAAAGGGTTGGTGGTTCACTCGCAGGTCTAAGATGGAGGGGAAGGGGAGAGGTAAAAAGTAAGAAGGGATGAGGCAGGGGATTTCGGTATGTATATTAATTAATTTTATTACATTAAAATAATTTTAAATTAAAAAATAACGATAAGAAGGGGGATAAGTGGTATTATGGTAGTTTAAGTGAAAAGACAAGGATACTTTGGCCTTTTTAACTGTATCAGACATTATCAGTGTTACAAACTCTAAAGAGTAAGGACTTCTAGCATAATAAATGAAGTTTAAGGATCATAGGTGTAATAAGTGACAAACCACATGGACCATCCGTGTAATTTACTCTAGTTAAATAAACAGAAAATATAGAAGAAACTTTTTATTTCTTCCTACTAATTTCTTCTACTCTATTGTCTTATACACTAAATGATGACATATATAATCACTAATGATCTTTTTTATCTTTTTTCTTTTTTTTAACATATTTTTTGATCTCATGAATAGAAAGATAACTATGAGAATATAAAGATAAATCCTCTCAATCTAAAATATAAGAAGACAAGTTATTTGATTTAAGTCTTTCGGTAACAATGTCGATTCATGTTTGCGATGTCGTAGGGGTTTCCAAGTACTTCCGATTTCGAGTTTGAAAACCTTGAATATGCGTTCTCCAATTTCAGCTTTAACCTAATGTGTGTTCTTCAATTTCAAGTTTAAACCTTTGAATCCTTTAATTGCTTTCGGTCTTAAGTAGATCATGTACACTACATTTAACCAGATAAATCGATTACAACAAAAGCCAAAAAGGCAAAACCCCTCAAGTTAATAAGTTTGAACCCTGTATTATCTAGTTGAAAACTATTGAATGATTCTTCATATATGTTTAGGGTTCATCTTCATCGTTAGCAAAAGCCAACATTAAAAAAGAATAAAAGCAAAAGGTGTTTTGGCCACCTCTTTAAAGACCGAATATGCAGTTGTAATCTTAATCATTGATCATCCAAATTTAAAGAACGAGATTGATTCTATAAGTTATGTATTTAATGCATCATTAATGAGCCATTAACGAGCCGTCATTTTTTACTGTCCATTGATTTAATTTAATAAAGTTTCAAGAATAGTTCTCAGGGTACTCACAATGAAAATGACGATTCATTAATGAGTAATTAATGACTAATTAGTGGCGCATTAATGATGCATTAATGAGGTTTCTTTTGGGAAAATTAAGCCTTGCTCTTTAATGACGGCTCACACGGACGTAATTCATGGTTGGGAAAGTATATAAAAGACCAAAATACCCCTATTAATGAGCAATAATGGTGGTTACAAATAGTACTTGTAGTACTCACAATAAGAACGGTTCTGAAATGATCTTTTTCCTATATATATAGAGAAATGTTTAAATGAGAACAGTTTTTGTACGAAAATTGCGAGTACCAATATTAGCCTTTGATTAAAATTAATCAATGACTAAGAATTTTTTGCGGCTCATTAATGATTCATTAATGATAGGTATTTTGGGAAAATGAAACCTCGCAAATTAATGACGGCTCACTCGGACACAATTCACAGTTGGACAAATATACAAATGACCAAAATACCCCTAATATTTAGTCATTAATGGTTATACAAACATTTATCGCAATTCTTGTACGAAAACAATTCTCGATTGAACTTATATATATGTATATATATATAGTGAAAAGATCATTTGAGAACCGTTTTAATTACGAGAACCTCGAGAACCAAACTTAACCGTTTAATTCTCCCTCCTTCAACTAGATTACCCACCCATGAATTCCTTACATGCACCTTGCCACACTCAATCCCCCACGCTCTTCATCCATGAATTCCACTTATAAGTTGAATGGCTAAGATTGACTATCACAGTTCTCGTAATAAAAACAATTCTCAAATGAACCCTTCCACATATGTGTGTGTGTGTATATATATATATATATATATATAGGGGAAGGTTCAAACGAGAACTGTTTTTTGTACGAGAACTGCGAGAACCAATCTTGGCCGTTCATTTTGGATAATGGAATTCATGGATGAAGAGCGTGGGTGATTGAGTGTGGCAGGGTGCATGTAAGGAATTCGTGGGTGGGCAATCCAATTAAAGGAGGTGGAATTGGACGGCTAAGATTGGTTCTCGCGGTTCTCGTACGAAAAATAGTTCTCGTTTGAACTTTTGCCTATATATATAGGGTTAGGTTATTCATATAACCCTTATTATTTATAGAACCTAAGGAACAATTTTGGACCATTAGATCTAGAAATAGATGGTTAGGATTGGATTTAAATATAAAGCATCTTGATTAATGAATCAACGTCATTTAGTAAACATAAAAGGGCAAAAAAGTAAATTTCTTGGCCCATTAATAGACCTGCCGTTTTTATGCTAGAATTACGGAAACCGTATATTTTCCAAAAACAGTTGAAACATGTCAAAATAAAAAAAAATGTTGAAACATGTCAAAATACAAAAAAAAAAAACTTTCTATCATACAGATATTCATTCAGTACATTACCAAGAAATGCAGAAACCTGAACATACATACCCAAAACGCAATACATTCGTATGCATACATAAATGCAAAATTTGAATATAAAAAATGCAGAAATCTAAACCCTAATCATGATTAAACATAAATATGATCAACAACTATTAACATTAAACAAAAATACAAATTTTTATACAGATATTTATTCATAACAAATAATGAGTAATACATATACACATGCAAAAAAACTGTTGAAACATGTTAAAATGCAAAGAAAAAAAACTACTTCTATCATACAAATATTTATTTAATACATTACAAAGAAATGCAGAAACCTGAACATACATATCCAAATGCAAAAACATACATATGCATACATAAATGCAAAATTTGAATATAAGAAATGCAGAAATCTAAAACCTAATCATGATCAAACATAGATATGATCAAAGATATTAACATTAAACAAAAATGCAAATTCTTTTATAGATATTCATTCATAACAAATAATGAGTAATACATATACACATGCAAAAAAACTGTTAAAACATGTCAAAATGCAAAAAAAAAAAAACCTTCTATCATATAAATATTCATTCAATACATTACAAAGAAATGCAGAAAACCTAAACATACATTTCCAAATGTAAAACATACGTATGCATACATAAATACAAAATTTGAATATAAGAAATGCAGAAATCTAAAACCTAATCATGATCAAACATAAATATAATCAAAGCTATTAACATTAAACAAAAATGCAAATTCTTATAAAGATATTCATTCATAACAAATAATGAGTAATACATACACATGCAAAAAAACTGTTGAAACATGTCAAAATACAAAAAAAAAAAACTACCTTCTATCATACAGATATTCATTCAATACATTATCAAGAAATGCAGAAACCTGAACATACATATCCAAAATGAAAAATCTAACAATAAAAATATGAATAATGCTCATGAACATGAAAAACCATGAAGATATCCGTTTACACCATTAATGAATCAATCTGTGATAAACGATAAAAGCAATTCGTAATCCGAAGAATATGTTATGAAAATCTCGACCAAACTTCCAAATTTCCGTTGTATCATTTACAAAAAAACGATTGAATCATGCGTCATATTTGGAAAAACTGTAAAAATGGAAACTGTTGAACATGGTAATGTCTTAAACGTAAATTCCGATCATGCGCTTTTGGATACCAACGAGATCAGATGCTATTTCTATATATGTATATATATAAAAATAGGATCAATATAGAACCTAGTCTTAATCATAGAACCTAAAGAACAAATCTGGACCATTTAATCATCTAAATTAATGGTTGAGATTTGAAGGTGGCAATTTTGTAAATTATATGAAAACTATATGAAGTAACTGCATAATTGAGGCAAATATGGAATTCTGTTTTGATAACCACAAATTTTCTTTCTATTTCCACCTCCCAAAATGCAAACTGATAACCAAAATGCAAATCATTAGGTTATTTGCATGTTAATGACTTAATATTGTTTGCATTTTCAGATATTTACATTTTTGTTATCTTCTTTTATGTCAGTTGCATTTTGCCTTTTACATTTTCGTTAAACAATTTGCATTTTCGTTATCTATTTTTTTCATTCCCGCGAGCATTTTGCATTTTCGTCAAAAATTTTGCATTTTCATAAATGAAAAAAATTAGAAAACATTTCAATCCTGGTCTTGAATTAAAGAGGATAAAAAACTGAATCTAATGGTATATATTTTTTTTGTTAAAGTTCATAAACATGAATTTATTATGACTATTTGGATGTTTTATAGAATTTTTTTTTTAAATGAAAGTTTGGAGGTTGAATGAGGAAAGTGGGAGTGAGTATTAATTTGTAGTTCTTTTTCCATTTTTACCCTTATTCTTAATGTCACGTGTCATTACTAGATTTGTTCTTTAGGTTCTATGAATAAGCAAGGTTCTATGTATAACCTCACCCTATATATATATATATATATATATCTCACTACAAAAAAGGGGGTAAATGGTGGTGATGAGCATTTAGCGTTTGGTTTTGTTAGGGTGTGTTTGGAAGGATGCAAGTAGTTGAGAGAATAAAAGCAAAAGGTGTTTTGGCCACCCCTCTTTGATTCCTGTTCCACCTTAAGACATGACAAAAATAATTTCAAAATTCTTTTTGGAACAATTTATCTTCTCAAATATTCCAAAAAAAATTTAAAATAAAAAAAACATGCCTACTTTTTTGTTCATTGTAAATGTACAACCTTTTAATACACCTTTGGGTATTTGTAAAGCCAATTTACCACAATTTTTCTTAACTTTTCATAAACTTATAAACAGAATATGTTGTACAATGTCTTGGTGAAAGTCTGGCCCCTAGGCATGGCCATGTGGCAATTTATGAGCAGTTGCCCAACAATATTTAATCAAAACCAACATATATATAATTTCTTAGTTAGAGAGTTTATTTATTCTTCTATTTTATATTTATTCCTATGAGATTATTGACAAGTAATAAAATTAAGAAATGAGATAAAAGAAAAATGATTAATAGACCGCATATGTAATCATTTACTGGTTTGAAGAATGATGTGCCAGAGAAAATATAAGTTTTCATATAAGTATTTCATATTTTTCATTCTAGTATCATTTTAACAAGGATTTAGGTCACTAAATAGCATCCTAGTTTTCTAAAACTGTTGATGTAGGTAATTAACTTTTTTTATTACCTAAATAGGTAATCTACTTTGTGGTCACATGTTAAAGTAAATAAAGGTCTGAATTTTTTGGTTAACTCCGACCGTTTCATCAACACCAAACCTTGGTGTTCTGATCGGAATTCTTTCCTGGTAATGATGATGGAATCTGATTGGCCTTTTGTCTGCCAACGTTACCGAATTTAAAGAAAACAACAACAATGCAACCTTCTTTAAAGCCCGCAACGACGACCGACAAAAGTCCGGTGGTGATCAAATGGAGCAAACTCCGGTTAAAGTCGAAACCGTAATCAAATGCAAACTCCGGTTAAAGTCGAAACCGTAATCAAATGCAAACTCCGGTTAAAGTCGAAACCGTAATCAAAAGCAAACTCCGGTTAAAGTCGAAACCGTAATCAAAAGCAAACTCCGGTTAAAGTCGAAACCGTAATCAAAAGCAAACTCCGGTTAAAGTCGAAACCGTAATCAAAAGCAAACTCCAGTTAAAGTCAAAATTGTAATCGAAAAATTCAAGTCATTACTTACTTTAACAGTTTACCACAAAGTTTGTTACATATTTGAGTAATAAAAAAGTGAATTACATATATCGACACTTTTAAAAAAGTATGATGCTATTCTATGACCTTAACTCTTTTAACAAAGTTCTAATGGATATTATATTACTACGACAATTTATTTGATATTACTTAAAACATGTTTCTTTAGCATGTACTGTTTATATAAGGTAAGTATAAAATATTTATTCAAAATAACTGTTAAATGGTGCTTTTCTTTAACCACTTCAATCAATTGATTGGGATTAAAGAAGATATAAAAGGAGTCATGGACCTAAATACATTTCTTTTCTAAATTAAAGCATGGACCTAAATACATTATAATGGGTGAAGCATACTAAAGGACACATTATAACATACACATATTAACAGGTCTCGGTAGTTTGAAGGATAGGGTGAATATGGACATTCAAACTGTCACTGAACTCGAAGGATGAGAGAAAACCATTTGTGATCAATATACTGAGATGATGCTATGTAGAATCCAATCTTCTCCATTAGCAACTTTGTCCGGGACGAAATGCTAATCAATCTTGATATGCTTGATGTGCTAGTGGTAGAAGACCTCGACAGTAAGTTGGAGCCCAAGAAGACATAATAACTCGATCTAGATCTATGGACTATGGGTGGTAATACAACCCACCTAGTTGACATTAGCCAAGAGGTAGATAAGGCATACAATTATAGACCGAGGGTGAGGGTAGCACAAAGATATCTAAGAATGCATTTCAAAGCAGTAAAATGTGGTTCAAGTGGATCATGCGTATCTAGAAAAATTTGCAAGACGGTATAAGTAATGTCTGGTCAAGAGAATGAAAGATAACACTTTTTTCCCTAAACATCTTATATCAAATCTTTGATAACTTAGCTATTTATCATACATAATAGTTTCACAACTTCTCTTGAAGAATCTTATCTTTATCCGAGTACTTCACATCAAGATCGAGTATTCGCTACACCCAATCAAGTAACATTTAATAAGTTTTACAACATTGAAACTTGAGTTTTAAAAAAACAAAACTTTAAATTCTCATAAGCTCTAACTCCAAAGATGGTATCCATCTTTCTACCAAAAGTTAAAAAAAAAAATCACCTAAAGTAAGATTTATTTATCTATCTATACATATACATATACATATACATATAGTATAATATAAAAGACTAGAAAAGGTTATATAATAACAAAAACCTGCCATGAGGTTTCCTCTTTGTATACTTGATTCCCTATCCATCTTAAGTGAAGACAAAATGTTTGCAAAAAGCAGTTTTGGTTTAGAGGGAGAAAGACAAAGTAGTTTTCTCTTTTTTCAAATTGGGGGTGGCCACCAAATTCACATATTCTCCTGCAACACAAAATCAGTGAGGATAAAAACAAATCTCTCCCCATTTGTCATCTCTCTTTTATAGTTTTATTCACACTGCTCATACTACTAATTAATACTCTTTCTTTCTTTCTTTCTTTCTATCAATCAACAAACCGACTATCTTTTAATTCCCAATTCTTGCTTTCTTCTTCTAAACTTTGTTCTTATATACATATCAGATTTCAATTCTGAGATTTGAGTTTGAACTAGCTTTTTCTTTGTTTGATTGTTGTGGGTTTTCACTCAAATCCCCAATTGCTGCTTCTTTCTTGAAACCCCTAATTTGATTGATTTCTATTAAGAAGGTAGGGTTTTCTTGAAGTTTTGAATTGGGTTTTTGATTAATTTCAAAACCCAGTAAGTAATTGCTCGTGTGTTCTTGTTTCGTTGATGAATTTCAAAACCCAGTAAGCGAATACTTCTATTTCTCTGTTTTTTTCTACGAGTTACTGATCCCCCAAAATTCTGTTTGTTATCTGTAATCTAATTCAATCTCTTCATAATTTCATCGTACCTGATTTCTGGGTTTGAAATCCAATGTTTCAAGATGATGGATCATCATCATCTGTGACTTCAATTCCAGTTCAAATCTTTCCGTCAATGTCTATTTCACCATACCCATGGCTTAAAGACCTCAAATCTGAAGAAAGGGGTTTATGTTTAATTCATCTATTGCTTACTTGTGCAAAACATGTAGCTTCTGGGAATTTTGAGCATGCTAATATTGCCCTTGATCAAATCTCCCATCTTTCATCACCTGAAGGAGATACAATGCAGAGAATAGCTTCATATTTTGCTCAAGCACTTGCTAACAGAATCCTCAAATCATGGCCTGGTATCTATAAAGCTCTGCATTCCACTAAGATATCATTTGCATCTGATAACATTTTGGTTAAAAAGTTGTTTTTTGATTACTTTCCTTATTTGAAGATATCATTTGTGATAACTAATCAAGTAATAATCGAAGCTATGGAAGGTGAGAAGATTGTTCATGTTGTTGATCTAAATGCGGCTGAGCCTACTCAGTGGCGTGCGCTTTTTCGTGATTTAAGCGCACGCCCTGAAGGCCCTCCGCATTTAAGGATTACAGGTGTTCATCAACATAAAGAGGTTTTAGATCAAATGGCTCGAATTTTGATTGAAGAAGCCGAGAAGTTAGATATCCCTTTTCAGTTTAATCCAATTGTGAGCAAACTTGAGAATCTTGATGTTGAGAAATTGAATGTGAAAACAGGGGAGGCTTTAGCGATTAGTTCGGTGTTACAGTTTCATTCATTGCTGGCACCTGATGATGAAGAGGTTGTTAAACTAAAAAAGAACTCAAATTTGCAAAGAGTTCTTCAGGTGAATAATAAGGATTTGGTTAATGGGTATAGCCCGAGTCAAGATACAGCATCTAGCGCCATAAGTTCAACGAAAATAGATGGATTTCTCAACGCGTTGAGGGGTTTATCACCGAAGGTGATAGTGGTAGCCGAACAAGATTCTGATCATAACAAATCTTCTTTAATGGAAAGACTTTCAGAATCTTTATACTTCTATGCTGCCTTGTTTGACTGTTTGGAGTCAACATTACCACGAACATCAATCGAGAGACTCAAGGTGGAAAAGATGTTGTTTGGAGAGGAGATCAAGAACATTATTTCTTGTGAAGGTAGTGAGAGAAAAGAAAGACATGAGAAACTCGATAAGTGGGTTCAGAGGCTCGAGTTTGCTGGATTTGGGTGTGTTCCATTGAGTTATTATGCTCTTTTGCAAGCAAGGAGATTGCTTCAAGGGTATACTAGTGATGGGTGTAGGATCAAAGAAGAGAATGGTTGTGTTGTCATGTGTTGGCAGGATCGGCCCCTTTTCTCCGTTTCTGCGTGGAAGTGTCGAAGGTGAAACGATGTTTGAGTTTGTGTTATGCTAATTTTATAGGTTCGGGTTTGTGTTTTTTTATGTTTCTTTAACGTTTTTTCGGTGTATGAGGGATAATTTAGAAATGCATAGTTGTTGGTTTTATGTAGTGAATCTAAATCTTGCTACTACTTTACATACCAACATGAATGTGACAGAAACTTGGTTCATGATCTCTGGGTGAATAATATTGAGTATGAGCATAGTAGAACAATCAAATCAGGGTTCTTTTTCTTTTTAGAAGTTTACTGCACAATCAAACATTGTAACTTGTAGGATTTTAGTTAGATAAATTTGTAATTGCTTAAATCTATCATGTCTTGAAGAGAACATGAAATAACTATTGGTTAGACACTTGTGAAGTTTGTGTTTAGTATATTTTGTTACTATTTGGGTTTAGATTTGCCTTTACTTGCGTCTTTTTATGTCATTTTATCGCGTTAATTTACGGTAAGTTCTTTTGGTCTATGTTTCGAGGGAAAGGGGTTTATGCTTTTGTTGTTTATTGCTCTTTGAATTAATAGGAAATGGTGTTCATTTGAATGTTATAACATCGTTAGAGGTATGACTGTTTATATTTTATATTTATTTTTTACTTATTCATATCCTCTCTAGGTTAGGTGAGTTGAGTGAAGTGGTGGTGGTAGTTGTTGAATGTTATAAGTAGTTGAAAGTTAAAATGTGACATTTTGTTCTAAACCAACTTTAAAAGTGATTTATCACTTGTGTCGGTTGTGGTTGATATGCTTTAATGGAATATATAATGGAGGTTGAAGGATCAAATTCTGACACATGTCTTTTAGTCATGGATTATGTGACTTGCCCTATATGAGATTAGTAGTCATTGAGGGAATTAGTAAACGAGTTCTCTTATTCACGCTCAATAAGTTGAGTAACTATTAGAGTTAGACTAGCCATATGTTTTCCCTTTCCCTTTCCGTCTTGTCACATCACCTCCCTCTTTCCTTCGTTAGAGTTCTCTTATTCACGTTCAATAACTTGAGAACGATTATACTAAGTTCTAACGAAGGAAAGAGGGAGGTGATGACGAAAAGGGAAAGGGAGATAGACTATATATATAAAAGAGAGATAGAGAGAAAGTGGGGCGGGGTGAGTGACGTCGGGTTGTGGGAGCCGAAAATCTCGGGTAAAGCGGGTCAAGGGGTTGGTATTGGTGTTCCCATCTTACCTCATAGAGCCAATGGCTACCTAGGAGTGTGACACGAAGGCCATATGGATGACCTTATGCAATCAAGATAGCTTTATTTGTTTTAAAATTGAGTTTACTTCTTCAAAATGTATTAAATTATACCTCAATTGTTAATGTGTGTATCCACCTTTCAAAATTGTTATTGTGTGTATTGAGCCTTTAATTTGTTATTGTATGTATTTTGATTACATAGAAAAACAAAAAAGGTATAAGTTTAGTACATATAATAATACATTTTTTGAAAGTTTGTTACACACAATAACATTTTTGAAAGATAGATACAAAAATTAACATTTGAGGTATAATTTAACACATTTTGAAGAAATAAACCCTTTTAAAAATGCTTGAAAAGGATGTGAACAAGCACTAATATGACTACCACTACTACAACATCATTGCCTTTTTTATAGACCTCATATTAGGCTGCATAAACATGGCTTTGGTTTTTACAAAAAATCAAAGCGGATTAATTTAGGTTTTCTAATGGACACATCTTCCGGTTTTTCATTCTTCTTGATTTGGTTCTGGTTTGACCAATACGCACTAAAATCTTAACACGGCCCCAAAGAAAATCTGTAGTGGCATTTCGTCAAAGGGTGTGTCAATTGACATGATAGTCATCCCCATGAGGCTATGATACAGCTATTAGGCCCCTATTGTCATCGATGACTAATTTCTCTTTTGGTAACAAAAACATGATTTTTTTCGTTTCGATGATAGTAGCATAGCAGTTGGGCACATATAATCTGTAGTGGAGGTTTAGGGATCAACCCTTATCACATGTGTTTTAACTCTGAGTTACGTGATTTACCTCATTCATGTTAACCATAAGACCGGTCACTGAAGTCCCTCAAAGCCTTGAAGGCAGGGATGATTTTTTTTTGTTTGTGGATCACTGTATTGTATGTAAAAAACAATGTTAGGTCTCAGAATGCAATGTCATGGAGTGTGATGTTACTCGTGTTTGAATAATGATTGATGAGTTAAATTGTTGACGTGACAATCAGTTATCCAATTATTACTTCTTTTTATACATGATTGAGGGAAATGCTTCATGTTTTGTAGTGCATTGCCCTTTAGAGTTGGTGGAAGGATTCATTTTAATGTTATAAGCAGTTGAAATGCAAGTTTTCTTAAATCAATTTTAATGGGAACTAAAAATTAATTAAATGGCATAAATTTATTGTATGGCCACTTAACTTTCTCACCAACTCACACATTTCTTCTCTATATTTTTCATACCAGTTGCACTTTTTTTTTTCCTAAACCTATCACTGTTTACTCATAGAAAACTCTATTTTTTCAGAAATGTTTTTTTTTTTTTAAATCAGATAATATTCTTAGTTTTGGAAAATTGATGAAAGAAGTTTTTAGACTTTTGCAAGATACTATCCTTAAAAAATAATGTTTTTTTTTCTTCAGAAAACTTCTCTAGAAAAACTGACCAACAATTTTTCATAACGTGAGAGTTTTACTCGGAGGTTTGGATGTTCGCGGTTCGGATTAGTAGGTTTATGTTAAAAATTGATAACGAAACCGGTAACTTCGGTTTCAATAAGTATTAAAAAATGTTGAATCATTAAACTAGTCAAATCAAACCAACTAAACCACCAAAATAGTGTTTACTGTGGATTGGTTTCACTATTTTTAACTTTTATTTTGTATTTTAAAAACCAAATCATAGTTTACTATTGTTAACATCGATAAACTAATATCAAGGAGGTTTGAGTGGGATTTTAGGTTTATATGAGATAGAGGATAAAAACTCAAAAGTACTGTTAGCATAGTTTACTATAATAATGTTCAATAAAGTTCATACTTAATTCATAGTCTTAAGAGACTAATTTTAGCCTTTAAATCAATGGCATTAATGTTTCAGATATTTTAAAATTTTGGACGGAGTGGCATTTTCGTAATTCACATATGATGCTTTTACAAATCACATGTGATTGTATACTAAATCATCTGTTTTTTACATGGACTTTATTGAACACAACTCTTATTTTATGTAAATCTTCAAACAAGTCTTTGGTGATTAATTTTCTCTAAATATATATTATAGAAATAGTAAATATCATACAATATGATTATTGTAACAAGACACCTAATACATAATATTGTTTGATTATTCAAGGAAATTTGAAGTTGTAATTACATGAAATATGAAGTCCATTGGTTGTTTAATAAAATGAAGAAAAATCAAAAGCATTAGTAAAATACTGCATGTAACCTGCCTCCCAAAAATCATATGATCATAATATTATCTTACTATTTTAGAGAATTTTATTTCTAGATCTATTTATCATTACATGAAATTAAAGTCCTTTGGGCTGCTTAGACCATGCGTATGGCTCTCGGAAAGAGCCTTCGGGTTCCTTCAGGTTTGGCTGGCTCCTTCGGGAGCACCGCTACGGCCCTTTTGGGTTGTAGCCTTTTTCCGCCATTTCGGGTTTGACAACCCCACGCAAACCGAAGTTTTCCTTTTTTGTAGAGAAAGTAAGAAGAGAGAAAAGCTGATATGGCAGGTGATATGACATTTAGATTAATTTGGATTGTAGGATGCTATACTCATAGCCTTAGTAGCAGTAAAACAGCTCAATAAAATTAGTAAACAAACATGGACTCTGCCTCCCCAAACAAACATAATACTGTCTTATTTAGAAAACTTTAAATCCAAATATGTTTTCTCACTAAATGAAGTTTAATTGTTTAGGGGAAGGTTCATTTGAGAACCGTTTTTATTGCGAGAACTGCAAGAACCAATCTTAGCCGTTCATTTTGGATAATGGAATTGATGGATGAGCGTGGGGGGATTGGGTGTGGCAGGGTGCATGAAAGGAATTCACGGGTGGGCAATCCAATAGAAGGAGGGGGAATTGAACGGCTAAGATTGGTTCTCGCGGTTCTCGCAATAAAAACGGTTCTTAAATGAACTTTTTACTAATTGTTTAAAGTTCATGGACTGTTTAGAAAACTAAAAAACTTCAAAAAAAAAAAAAGAAAAAAAGAAGGAAAAACAAAAACATAGTAAAAAAAACAGTGCAGGGACTGTCACTCTGCCTCCCCAAACAACAACACAGTACTGTTTAACAATATAGTACATTAGTACTGTTTGATTATATTGGGAAACTTTGAATCCATATCAATTTTGCCATAGTGAAATCTTATAACTTAAAAAAATAAAGTTTGTAAATAAAACATGCAGAGGCCTGCTCCCCAAACTTAAGAGCCCTAGAGTAAGTAGACTCTTTAAACTACTGCACCAAACTCATTTTGTATTACAAACACTGCTAAATGTTGTAAGACCGTCCGTTACGGCCGACTCGAAGGCACCGGGTACCATCGAGTACCCATCGGGAACACCATTACGCGAATTCGAGTAGGGCAAGCGGGTATTGGAACTCAGAGGAAGCAAACCCAACCCCCCACCCCCCAACAAACACACACACACACACACACATATATATATATATATATATATATATATGTAAATAAAAAAATATGAAAAATGTTTGGGTAATGAAAGGGAAGGTATAACACTTATTTTGGGTAGGATAAAGGAAATGAAAGAGAGAATGATGTATTTTGGGTAGGATAAAGGAAATGAAAGAGAGAATGATGTGGTGCTGATGTGGCATTGGGTAAGGAAAAAGAAAAAGGAGGGTATAACGCATGACCTAACTTAGATGGTGTTGTACTTAAATTATTAAACACTGTAATGACATAAACACCACTCATTTAAGTGGTCCATGAGTACAAGTGTACTAGAACACCTAAGTTAGCGCAGTACAGATAACCCCTTGACAAACATTACCTATAAATGAATTGATTTAGTAAATAAAAGGTCTAGTTCACTAGCACCTTGATTTTGAAAATTTATACAAATAATCAGTCCAAAACATTCCAATCTTATTATACCAAGTCCTTCTTTCAGCCTTTTCTACTATATCACAAAGTTCAACAAGAATAAAAAATATAAAAACTTGAACAGTTATGTATAATAATACGTATGTGACATCTTACTTTTTGACACGCTGGTTGAAAAATTATCCAGGTGAATAACATAACAGCATTAAGAGTCACCCGCTCCAGAACCAGATCCCGAGCCCGATCCTGATCCAGTTCCTGGACATGCCAAAACAAAAATTGTTAGATTTAAGCTCTTAACAATTTCTTGTATACAAAAAAGCATGTGTCCAACATCCAATACAACAGTAATGACCAAGTCAAGGAGATTTTCAGCAGATATACTTATGAGCAGCTTAGTACATGTTTTTGTTTCATTTTAAACTAGTTAAATGGGTAAAGTTTTAAAAAAATAGCTAGAAAGGAAAACAGGTCAGGATTTCCTAAAGTGAATTTTTATTGCATAAAACCACCTACAATTTCATTCGAAAAGTTAGGTGTTGTTTGTTTTCGAAGACATAAATGTCTTATGTCTTATTTCATGTCTTCAGGAGAAGATGTGGTTTAAAAGGTCTTAAGTCGAGAAAGTCTGCGAAAAAAAGATGTATTTTTAGCTTCTTAAAATAAGCAAAAATAAGACAGAATAAGGTCTTATGTCTGTGAAAAAACAAACAACCTTGTTAGAAAAACGTCAGCGGACGCGCAGATGTTTCTTTGAAAAAACAAACAAGCTTATTAGAAACGTCTGCGCGCCCGCAGACGTTTCTTAAAAATAAGACCTTATTTTAAAAACAAACAAAGCCTTAGATTACTTTACTAAAAAAACAGTGTTTGCTTATTTGTAGTAAGGTAAGAACATTTTGGACAAAGTGTTCTAGGTCAACCCAGCTTGTAGCAAAATTTACATGTTTTCACCATTTTGCCATCTATAAGATTGTAACAAGTTGTCTCGCTTAAGTGAACCCCACATGATATCAGAATTGTATAAATGAAACAAAAGGTCAACACAAACCACCTTTATGATGAACATGGTCTTGAATCTGAGCAAGGGAAACAGCAATCTGAGCACCAAGAACAGCATTGTTTTTCACAAGAGCAATGTCTATATGTAGGTTAAGATCATTATTCTACCAGAAGGCCAGGTTTTATGAACACTTTCAGATTAAAGTAAAAACTACTCAAATAACATATCTCAATTGAGCTTTTACATTTGTTCTTGTAATCAAGTCAAATGGGTTGTTGAGATGAAGCATAAAGGGAAACCCTCAAACATAGAGATGGAAGTTTTCAAGCGGTTTAATCATAAACGGGTCGATTTACATTTTTATCAGAAATGGGGCATACAAAAATTTTAAGGACAGAGGGAAACATGACAAAAGGTCCAAACGCGTTGAGCTAAATGGAACCTGCCTATTTGACCCATACTGAATCGTTTCAACACACTGACCCGTTACCCAACTGCCTTCCCAGCCCATTAACACATTTACTGACAAATTAAAAGGATACTTGACTCGAGAGAAGCTCCACCCGTTAGTTCATTCACTCTAGAAAGTAAGTAAGGAGTTTCGGCACTGCCTGATATGCCCTTATCACTGGAATTACAGCTCCAAATCACATAAATTAGACATACATGTGATTTTAAGGAAATGCTGCAGTAATTTTTAACCATCGGTAAAGAGTATATTAATATGATGTTCATCAGACATGGTTCATACCTAGCTTCTCTCAGTGCTGTTTGTATAGCAGATTCTATAATGTTACCCGAAACAGAATGTTCTTTTGGTATAGGAATTGCTATCAAGATACCCGATTTAAGATCAAGTTTCCTGTTCACCTCTGTGATCATTAAATACAAAAAAAGTAAGCATATCTAATCAATAGCTCGACTGACGAATGTGAATAAAGTTTGATGGTACTTGCCAATTAGTCGAGCACAGTCTTCGGGTGAATCTAGTTGGCATGGTGCCTGGTTTGTCATTCACAAATTAAAGTTCTTAGGGAAGGGTACAATCAAGTAAAAATATTTTGCAAGAATAACCATACATATCAATTTTGTTGGCTACGAAAGCATATAGATTAATGTCTCTATTTGATTCTTTATAACTTTCTCATCGAAGAGTGAATTTTTTCATAACATATAGACATTGCAACATTTGTAAATATATTGCTTCTAATTAATATAATATTAGACCCTTGTTTGCAAGTAACTAGTGATTTTGGTTTGACACACAAAAACCCAAAACTGACAACTTTTTGTAACAGCTTCCCTCGTGATCTGAGTTCGTGACACAAGTGAGAAGGGTCTGCAAGGTGTAAATATGTTTAAACTTTAAATGGTATCTTATATTCTTATGTGTATCTAATCGATTACATAGGTTAGAGGAGAATAGTACAAGCTGTAAAGCATTGATCAAATATGTTTAAACTATTAAAAAAGATTTTTTTTAAACATGAGAGAAGTAACATTTCAAAGATAGCTTTTAAGACAATGTGGAATGATAAGGGACTCAGGGAGCACTAAGAAAATGAGTCTTGCTAAGAAGGGAGAGCCTTGGTAAACCATATAAAGTATGAGAAATCATGTCTCCTTATATAAGAATTTATGTGTGGAGTACGCCTTCTAAATGATTATTAAGATGATCACTAAGGACTTAAAGTAAATACTAACCAAGAAAAGACGTTAATAAAGGTGAAAAAATTGAAAATGATTAGTATAAGATGTACATTGTACTACAAGTATTAAAAAGGATAATATGATAGTAAGGTGAGATGTGAACCGGATAAATTAACGCTAAGTAAAAGGATGTGCCTTGCATGATGTGTAAGGATCAAGTTACCCTTGAAGCGTCAAAAGATACAGATAACAAACAAGACAAGCAAACACAATATATAATGTGGTTTAGTAAGAGTCACGACCAACGTCTAAGCGGGCAGCTCCGGCGGTTGTAGTAGACCCGCCGGCGATAAGTTTGAATACTTGTTCCTTTGTAGTAGACCCGCCGGGGATAAGTTTGAATACTTGTTCCTACGTCTAAGCGAGCAGCTCCAGCGGTTGTAGTAGACTCCGGCATCTCGGTCCCGTAAGACTAGCGAAAGTAACAAGATATCCCTCATGCTGGAATGACATGGTTGATTTCTGCTAGCTAATCCGTGTGTCACCTAACTATCGTAACATATAGCACATCCCCTCGTCGCATCCCCGGGACGAACTTTCCGTTGCACCTATAGCACAGCCCTTTTGCCCGTTTACGCTAGTTCGGTTCTCATCCACCATTATAGCCAATTTCACAGCTTGATTCAACCCCTTGGGCTGCAACAACCTCACCGACATGCGAAGTTCCGGTTTTAAGCCTTTAATAAATGTACCTTCCATATACCGTTCAAGAATGCCACACATTTTCCCTCGTTGTGCCTTTCTAGTTGACTATCAAAAATTGTTCCTATAGATCCCTCCATTGCGAGGGTTGAAACCTGTCCAAAATTTTCCCTTTAAGCATCTCCTAATGCCTAAATGGGTTCCGTTTATCGCTCCATCTGTACCAAGCCAACGCCTGGCCCTCTATACAAAGCACCACGGCCCTTAATTTTTCTCCCGTGGTCACGAAACCTTGAGCATCAAAGAACCGTTCCATCTTGTATACCCAACTGTAGGCGTCTTGCCCATTGAATAACGGCGTCTTGAGTTTTCGGAGCCGATGATCAAGCTCGGGAATCTAGACCCTTTCACTAGTCTGCCCGGACCAACCCCATGCCTACTACCCCAAGTCGGCATTCCTGCCATACCGTATGAAAAAGTCCCTTTGGGTGGATAAAATTTCTTATAGCCAGAAGAGGTTTTAAACTTACCGTAGATGGTGTTGCCCTTCCGCAACCCATCCTCACCGAAAACCAATGGAGATGTGGTAATGATCAGTCGGCTATCATCGTTGTGAAAAATCCCACTAAATACCGATGGTGGAATGCTTGCTGCCGTCAGCGGCTACGTGGGTGGAGGTTTTGACTTTGATTGATTCAACATAATTGCCATGACCTCCGCATGCCTCTTTTCTGACTCCTCTCTCAATGTTTCTACCGATTTCTCCAACCTATTGAAAAGTTCCCCCACCTCCACCTTGTACTGCGCCAAGTAGCTATCAATATTAGCCATCTTCTTCATCATGGATACTCAGAAGCGAACACAGGTTGCAAGAAAGCTTGCTTTGATAACAATTTGATAAGAATCAAATTGGTAATAACAAAAATAAGCACCGTTAGTCGGATGCTTGGATTGATAAACCTGGAATTTGGGAAAAAGGGATCTCCACAATCAAAGACTCAAAACCAATATTTGCATAACAAACACTAATGACCATCAGCCCTCATAAAAACCAAGACTCCCTCCTAATTCACCAAAAATACCAAAATTAATAAAATATACATAATTAGATACTAATTATAAGAAATCGCCAACTGGCCCCCATGCACTTTTCAAATTCCTGTTTTGAGGCTGTAAACATGCCCCCACGATCATAATCCATATCAATATGACATGCACAAACTATGAAAATGGGAAGAAACAATAAGGAAATAGTAGACCGGGTGTAAGATTGAATGTAAATAATAAGGAAAAGATAGAGACAATAAGGTCCATGGTGAAATGTTTTTTAAGACCACATATAGTGAAGAAGACATTGGAGGTGTTGACTTGACAAAAAGTCGAGGTACAACCATAATAAACTAGAGGAAACAATGAGCTTATGAGGTGATTAGTCAAATGGGAATACATACTTAATGCCTGTCACGAGGGACGTTATCACGTGACAAAGATAACAAAAGTTATTCGGGTGAACAGAAATTCGTAGTAGTGCGTTTTTGAAGAAAGTAAACACTAAGACTTAAACAATGATGCTCATATGATAAAGATTGGACCCACACTAGACCCTTGTTTTTAGAGGTTGGTAGTTCCGGTTGTTTATTTTTTAGAGCCTTTTCAGTTCTTCTATATCCTTTCATTGACCTTTCTTTTCTATAATGAAAAAAGCCCTACCCTCTCGGGAGAAACCCAAATCAGAAAAGCTCCGCACACCAATGGCTCAACGGTTCTCACCACCCTCCTCGAGCGCAAACACCATAGAGAGATTTTAACATCTGGATTTTTATTTTTATAATTATTTGGATGTAAGATAACTTTTATGACGTTAGTGAATTTTCATTTTTCAATTGATATAAGATTGAACCCTTGTTTGCAAGAAAATGTTGATTTTGCGGTACTTGGTGATAGTGAGGATACTAAGGGAGGTGTTTGGGTTAGCTTATTAAAGTGGCTTATAAGCTTATTAGCTTATTTATGGAGCTATTAGAAAATGGGTGTTTGTCTTAGCTTACAAGCTTGAGCTTATTGGCTTATTAAGTCCTTAAAAAGCCCATTTTAATAAGCCGTTTGAAAAGAGCTTATTAATAGATTTTGAGCTTATTAACCTAAACTTTCTTAGTTATCCTTCTAGTTATCCTATTTTTTCCTTAATGTTATATAATCTAAACACTTTAATATGTAAGGACATATTTTTTCTTTTTATTTTACACCTTTTTGTAAATAACTTTAGAACTAATAAGCTATAAGCTAATCTACACACCATACCAACTAATAAGCTAATAAACTTATAAGCCAATAAGCTACAAGTTTAAGCCTAAAATAATAAGCTAATCCAAACACCCTCTATTAGAGGGTGAAGCCGAACCGGAAAGAAAGAAGAGTATACTAGGGTTTGAGAACACTCATTTTTCCTATTTCTTCAGTTTCACATACGATATGAGGGGGAGAGATGTTTATGAGGTTTCTACAAATGTGGGAATTGATGCACGAACTCCATCTAGAAATCCTTGCTATCACAAAGGACATTACCATATTCGATTGTAGTTACCACTAAAGCACAACAGGATAAGATTCTACACTTGTGTATGCAAATTAAGGTTAGAATTGTTAGGGTAATAATTGTGGTGTAAAACGATGTTTTTATGTCGAACAAATGTTTTCTCACAAGTCTAGACCACAAACAAACATTGGTTTTCTATGTTGATTAAGGAATAAAGTTTGGATCGTATTAAATTGGAATTCATGAAATCAACATGTCACTTACTATTATGGCTTGGTATTGACAAAAAATGATATTTTGTCACATTGTAGCGAACTCATGAGACATGGTAACCGGCATCTTTGAATTATGAGTATATAATCGAGGTAAGCTCAAATTTTATGAAAACCCAAATACAAGACAAAAATGCAGAGACTTACTTTTATTATGTTTTTGCATGCTTATGGCTCTAACAAAAGTTATGATATTGCTTTCATGTTTACGGCTTACACGCTTATGATTAATTGTATGCAGGCTAACTTGATTACAATGTTGGTGGGCTTTTGGAAAATTAAAAAATGCCATGTTCTAAGAGAAGACACCCATCCAGTCATCCTTCATACATTCTAATAAATATTTCAAAGGCACACAAAGTTAGTACTAGATGAGGTAAACGGTAGGGTGCAGAAGGGGCGGATCTTACGGTATGTAACAATTTAAAACGAATAGAATTGAGGCGGGTGTATTAAGAATTATTATATGATCCAATATTTGAAAGATTTACAAGGCTATAAACCACTTGATTAAGTCATGGGCCACTCAACCCATTTGACTCGTTCTCCTTTTAGTCCAATTATCAAAGTTTACCAATTTGAACCCTTTAGCATGAAACTTGAGCCGAAATGAACATGTTTTCACATAAACAGGTTGAAAATGCCACCCTAGGTAAGACAGACTTAAAAGTATATACCTTGCAGCCACTTTTTTCAGTATAAAAAGCAGGAAAGTCATCAGTCTTGTAAGAAACAACTGAAACTCCTTGAGTTTCCTGTAGCATTGCAAATTAGCAGTTAACTCTCACTCTGTCACCGTACATTTATGTTTAGTTCTTATTCTTATTAATGGAAAAATGAACATACCAAATATTCTAGGGTTCTGGGAATATCTAATATGGACTTTACACCAGCGGATACTACTGTTATAGGAGTTCTTCCAAGCTCAGTAAGGTCAGATGATATATCCATAGCTGAAACAATACAAGAATCTGTGAGAAGCCAACTAATTAACAATCATTGTAAAAAAATGAAAACCCTGTAGGGATATTTGTAGTATTAGAGTATTCTAACTAGAGTACAAGTTACATCAGAAACCCTAAAGGACCAGTCTATATGAGAGGGCCAAACCCACTACGTTAAATAGAATTAGTCCACCAAGACCCATTTTTGAATTTTATAAATATTTATTATAATACTACACTAATGATCGAAGTATCCAGCTTTTGTAATGAAATAATTCGGGAGGTTTAGGTGGTGTTTGTGTTTGAAGACGTAAAATGCCTTCACGTTTTCCACCTCTTCCAAGAAGGTGTGAGATAAAAGTACTTTTTACAATCAGAGAAGATAAATCATGCCTAAACAGAATTAGGGTTGATGCATCAGCAAAGAAGCTTCTAACAATATTGATGAAAACATAAATCATGCCCTTGACGAAAACATAATCGAACTGTCAATAGAAACACAAATCGAAACAGAAAACAAAAATCGAGACCGTTAACGCTGTCGCTGAAAACATGAATCAAACCAAAAGGAAATCAATACAAAAATAAAGCGACCTTGAGAGAAATCGAAACAAAAATCAAGCTACCTTGAAAGAAATCATAACAAAAGACACGCTTCAATGAAATCAAACCATAAATCGAATGATGGTGAAAGAAATTGAGCGACAAAATCATGCCCTTGATGAAATCAAATGAACCGACTTCAATGAAACCGATGTTGCCCTCAATGATCATGACTCTAATGAAATCGTTGTTGTCAATGATGTTGACTTCGGTGAGAGCTTAGACCCATTAGGAAGGTGTCGGCGTAAACCGACAAGAAGTGTTGGAAGGGGGTGGTTTCTAAAACATCTGCCAAAAATAAAAGGCTTTTGTACCACTTCTCAAATAAGAGGTTTGAAGCGGTTGGAAACACTTATCTGCTTGTAAAAGACAAACGGACTTTTTCACTTATGTCTGCCCGCCGGCAAACATAAGTTGTTAGAAGTGCGTATTTGCAAAAAAAAAAAAAAAAAAAAACACCACCTTAATGCATCCCAATACACTGTGGATGACTTTAGACCATTGTCGACTATTCTGAGACCTGTTTCTTTTTAAGATATAAATATAAGCTAAACCTGTTTGATATAGCCAACATCGATCCATTTGTAGGTAAATCGGTTGCATTTGCCACATCTATACACAAGATATTCAACAAATAACCATACGACTCATCACTTAATACCTGATAAGAGTGAGGTCCGTGGTGTAGATTAAGAAATAAATAATTTCTCTTAAGTAGCTTTGTGCATTTGGAAACAATTTGGATAAAGAGGCCTTGTCTATGGACAGGTGTCCCAGGAAGTTTCAACTTGAAAATGGAAATGTATCGTTTATAATGTTAGATTTACATAATTTTACAATTTTTTTTGTCAGTTTGTTCCCAAAATGGAAAAAACTCAACCTAAAAAGAAAGAAGCTTGTTTTAAAATTTGACATTGAGATAAACTTAATGTTCCTTAGTTACCCCTCATCCCTACCTTTTTGAGAGAATGGATAATAGTATAATACTTCATTTGCTTAATTATTTAATCAATTGTAAATTAGTCAATGTTTTATCTCTAATTTGAAGTGCACTTAGCTTTTGGGAATGAAGGAGTTCATTACATCAAAAATCAATAATAATCAAAAACACAAAAATAAATCAAATGTAGAAAGCACAAAATAATAGATTAAAGCTTTGCTCATGACCCATGGTAGAGGTGACAATTTGACCCATTTACTTATGAATGGGTCAATTAGAGTATATCGTATAGTAAAACAAGTCGAAAGTCACCCAAAGGACAATTTTAATAAATTAAACCCCCTAAATTAGTATGTCAATTAGATTATTATTGAAATTATACAAATTTCAATCATGTTTGACACAAGTAATTTAAAAGGAACTTCAAAACAGTTTGACAAAAAGTTTTGGGTCAACCCTGCCCATACCCAGAAAACTATCCTGTGTTTCCATAAAGGCAATTAAATTAAAATACAAATAAAATATCCAGCATAATATGTTTATATCAAAATGCTTACAGCTTTCACCGTTTTTGTGAACTCCTCCAATACCTCCCGTTACAAATACAGATATGCCAACCTGAAGAAAAACGAAGCAGTTGGATAACGCAAGCACACATGCAGGCCATGACAACTACACAAACTTTATATCTACCTATTTGTGGTGTATATATAATTATCATTACTATGAAGAATGTCGTGCTCGTCATGTTTTGGTTTTCAGTATTATACCACAACTATCCCAACAAAAATTTGACCTTTACCTATTTAAGTGTTTCTGGTCAACCCAATTTGATACGGTTACAAAAAGTTGCCTGTTTTGACCCATTACCCAACCCGCCCCCACTTATATAAGAAAAGTGCATTAGCCTAGAAGAGAGAATCAGCAAGAGAGCACACACCATTGAAGCAAAGATCATGGTTGCAGACACCGTAGTTCCACCGCTACTTCTTGTAGCCACCTGCACGTATGGACAAGTCAAGTTAAATAGTTACAGGAATGGAATCAAAACCAAACTAAATGTACTCGAGTAGATTACTTATAATGTCGAGTAAATTGATCCACACAACGCTCTGTATAGAGCTTCTATGCAAACTTTAATTAAAAGGTTCAGCCACGTAAAGGAACAAAATAGAGTAATAACATGAGCATATCCTGGAGGTAGCAAAAGGGGACGAGGTCAAAACCAAAATTTGTGCCATGGTTGGGATGACCCCAAACACTTTTGTCCAAAGCCTTTAAATTTCTATAGATAGATAATGTATCAAGCCTGATTACAGAATTATACTAGTTTAATGCTGATTTATAACTAATGTTCTGAGGTTATTATGCATTTAAAATTCATTTTGTCGGCCTTTTGACCTGAAACCTTCAAAGATATTGTTTTATTTTACTTGTTTGACGCATTACATATAAAAGATAACCCAATAAGCAAGATTCGAGGCATACTCACAACATATGCAATGTCCCTTCGAGCTATCTTTCGAGCATTGGTTCCTAGCTTAGCTAATCTCTCCAGTTCTTCAGTGCTAAGACCTGCAGGTAAAAGAAGTTTTGCAGAACAAAAGAACTGAAAAATGTAACGAGCTAAAACTTCAAACACAGAGATAAAAAATAGCTTAAAATCTTTTTGAAAAAATGCATGAAGATTAAGAAGTCTAACAATCATAAGGGCAACAAAACAGGTAAGACAATAAATAGTAGGAGATACAGAAGTAGACTTCAAAAACTAATTTATATTCATTTCAGTAGGAATATGAAGATATAGCAAGCTCAAGCAAGTAACCTTGAAATAAGGAAGCTCAAAAATAATATCAGTGATCAATCTCACAAAATTGTTTGAAGACACTGCGTTTTCGACTTGAGCCTCATAAGCTATTTAAAATCATGCAAATAGAAGCTAAGAGATTCACTTGAAAGCAAGAAAAGATTGTTAAGACCCTAAATGACACATTGAAATCACTAGAGCAACTTTTATCTTTCCCTTTTAATATGTATGTATATATATATATATATATATATGTGTGTGTGTGTAGGGTAAGGTTCATTTGAGAACCGTTCTTATTGCGAGTACTGCAAGAACCAATCTTGGCCCTTGATTAAATTAGATTAGTGGCTATAATGCTAATGCCTCATTAATGAGCCCTTGTTAATGCTCATTAATGGCTTATTAATGACTCATTAATGAGGGGTATTTTCGGAAAATTAGGTCAATCTAATAACGACTCATCCACCGGTACTCGCAATAAGAACAGTTATCAAATGAACTTCTCTCTCTCCATATATATATATATAGTGAAAAGTTCATTTGAGAACCGTTTTTATTGCGAGAACCGCAAGAACCAATCTTAGCCGTCCAACTCCCCCTCCTTCAATTGGATTGCCCACCCATGAATTCCTTACATGCACCCTGCCACACTCAATCCCCCCACGCTCTTCATCCATGAATTCCATTATCCAAAATGAACGGCTAAGATTGGTTCTCGCGTATGAATTACATACATACATATGTATGTATGTATGTATGTATGTATGTATGACGGATTCAATAAGATGCAATAAATGACTTTGATGGCTGATAGATCATTCTTGAAAAATCCTTCTCTAAGGAATTTTACCAACTTTTGTGGAGAAAATGAATAACTATAACAATAATATCAATATGACAAGCAAAAAGAAAGAATTATGGCATAGCATTAGCACCTATGCATGGTATGCCCTCTAAAATAGCAATGGTAGCAGGAACAGCTCCATTTTCCCTCACAATGGCCTCCACCTCTTTTGCAGTCTCCAAATTTTGAGGATATGGCATGCCTAACAAACAGGAATTAAAGCACAAATCTCAGTTACTGAAGCACCTGTCCTATTGACCTGGAAAAATCATGTGAATATCTAGTCTACATGATAAACAAAGCCATACCATGAGATATTATAGTTGACTCCAAAGCAACAACAGCTTTCCCGTTTGATAAAGCTGTAGAAACATCCTGAGAGATCTTAATAGTCCCAACATTGTTATTGTCATTGTCATTGCCACCCTAAATAATCAACCAAATTGTAAATCATTCAATAGTTTATCAGAAATACGATATAATTAACAGAGATTTTTACAGAAAACGAATCTGTAGGTCGCCAGAACTATAGATAAGTTAAATTTAGGGTTAGAATACGATCATACATGTTTTGAGGGTTGGCGGGACTTCTTTACCTTGGTGCTTGATTTTGTAATGTGAAAATGACGATGGAGGTTAGCGAGTCTTGAGAGAGCGTTAGAAGCCATTGCCGGAGCTTGAATCGCCGACGATGATTATGAAAATTTGCAGTTGCAGTTGCGGTTGCTGCCACCGCTACTTTGGCGTTCAATGTTTTGATGTTTTCTTCTGGAATTCAATTCAATGGACGTCCGATTATTAAGGGAAAATAATGGACAAGAGTTAGAAAAAATTTAAAGAAAAATAGTAAAAGATTTGTGTGTGTATTGAAAGGATTATTGTGAGTTGGATGGTGTTCTATTTCTAGCGTTAAAAGAGGATCAAATGATGATACAAAAGAATGAGAAATTATATTTACTTCGACTATTTTTTCATATTTTATCATCCTACTCACTTGATTAAGACATGTGTTAAACATTAAGACCATCGTATCGGTCCCTATACCCGATGGCGGGTTGCATCGGGTAGACAGGGAACACCATCGCCCCCCTTCCCTTCGGGTGATGGCGGGTTCCCGAACCCTTCGAGTAGCCGAACCCGTTGCGGGTTTTGTAACATCCTCGATTTGGACTTAGTTGTAATTAAGTGTATACGTGTATGTAGATTGAGGAAAATAATGATAATAAAGTATACACGTTTATTATTATGTATTTAATTGTTATTATGTGTTTATACAGGTATGTTTAGTAGTTATATGTTAAAATATAAAAGTAGTAGTAAAATAAGTGTGACGAATAATTTATAAATGGTTTTAAGTAAGTATTCCAGAAATATCCCCGTTAGTTAAAACGGGTAATCGTAGGTCAAGTTGTAGGTTGAAAAGGGAAACAAAATACCCTCTTGTTAATAGGATTAAACCAAAGGCGGTTGAAGTCTTTTATTCACACGTCTGAATGTGTGTTTGAACACAAACACATACACAGACAATTTGGAAACTCTCTCTACAAGCTTGTTCTTGAAGATTCCTTGTATCAAAGTGATTTCTAGCAGATTAAGGTTTCTATCATCTTCTTCATCACCTCTATGTCCTTGCTATTCATTTGGTGAGTATTCTTACCAAGTGGGTTTTTGATGTTAACAAGTTGAAACTCAAATTGAGTTCTAAAATCAACTTTATTTGATCCCTATATCAATTACAAGTTGATTAGAACTCATATGGTGGATTAAAATGAGGTTTTGATAAAGTTTATTAAAATGAGGTTTTGATAAAGTTTATTAAAATGACGTTTTGATCCCAAATCATGTATAAGTTATAATTAATGAAAAGGTTGTTTTTGTAATCATATGAACGTTTCCAATGAATTGTATGTACTGAAAATAATTTAGAAACTCAATTTTTGGAGTTTGAAATCAAACCAGTCGAAACAGGGGTGTTGTAGCCGACCTGTTCTCGAACAGGTTTGCTTGCGGGTGCAAGGCCCTTCCTTGCGGCCGCAAGGAGCCCAAATCCGATAAGTTAAATGTCAAAATCCGATACACTAAGTACAAATCCGAAAGTGCTTGCGGGCGCAAGGCCCCATCCTTGCGGCCATAAGCAGTGTCGGAATCCAATGAGAAGTGTCGGAATCCGATTGGAAGTATCGGAATCCGATTGGAAGTGTCGGAATCCGATGGAAGTGTCGGAATCCGATTGGAAGTGTCGGAATCCGATTGGAAGTGTCGGAATCCGATGGAAGTGTCGGAATCCGCAAGTAGTGTCGGAATCCGATAGTTTTGTCGGATTTGTGGTGCTTACGGGCGCAAGCGGATTTGCTTGCGGGCGCAAGCGTTTTTGCTTGCGACCGCAAGGGGGTGTTTTCTATAAACAAGTCAAATATTGTTAAGTCTCAGTATGTTAGATATAAAAGGTCAGTATGGCCTTGTTGGTTGGTCTATGGTTCCTTTAGGGGTTCCTGGTCTTGTCGTGTCTCGCTTATGTAGACAATTAACGTAAGTAATGATGTTATAGGTGATCTTGTCTCGTTAACAAGTCCGAAGTGAATTATCTATTGATTCTAAGCTACTCAGGTGAGTACCTGCTTTCATGAGACTCGGTAGAGTAAGGCTTGCATGCTAAATGTCTATGTGAATGTATTATGTATGTCTAACTTGCTTTCGCAGGTATGCTCAAGAAGGTGATTGTAAGTTTGAATGATGTTATGATTACCTGTAAGATGTATAATAGGTGCATGCCAGCGGGTCCAGATTGGAACCGCTTAGTTTTTAATGATGTACTGTATGAATGAATGATGGATCCCTGTGGGATCAAATGTACGTATATATGTATGTGCACTGTCTGCAGACTATCTGACCCATGGTTAAGGTCAGCCGGTTAGCTGGATCCCAAGGGGACTTCGGTCATAATTCGGGATTTAACGGTGATTTGGGGTGCATCTCGGGTCGAGGTTCTGCAGAACCGTCGTGCCTTAACGTGAGATTGTAATCAGCCAGGATCTGGCCGGGATTACTAGGGAACCTTTGGTTTCGTAAACGATGCTCGGTGGACTACTTTATGCTCCCCCACCAACGCAGATGGTTGTGTCTGATCCCCCGGTCTGAGTTATTGAGCAGGACAGACTCTCCTACAAGACATGACTCTTACTGATCTTGTCAGCACACCGCTATGTGTTAAGCTAGCAATGATTGCTTATGTACGATGTGTATGATGCATGACTTATTGTATTGATGCTTATGATATGTATGTACTCACTAGCCAGGTGTTAGCTAATGGTGATATGATTTCCCTTTTCAGGTAAGGATTAGAAGGCCTGGTGAGACGGGTGGTTTTTGATGTAGATGCCCCTTGTGGGTGGAACACTTGGTTTTGATGTAATGAATAAGATACTTTATGGTCGGTTCCTGTTATTAGGTAACACCAACGTTTTGTATGAAAAGATATTAATGTAGATAACAGTTGTTACTATTTTAAAAAGAAAAAAAATTCCGCTGCTAAATCCGATTATTATGAAAGGTAGTTGTTTTCAGAAGCGGTGCTACAGGTTTCTCTCTTTTTTTTCTTCTTCTCTCTTTCTCTCTCTTAATCTCTTATTTAATATATATTTTTTTATTAATATTTGATGTGTGGTTGAATAGGGTTGGATGTGTGGGGTTTGTGGGTTTGATAGGGTTGAAGGTGTGTGGCATGGGGTAACTTGGGTTGGATGCTGATGGTCTAAGAGATGATATGAGAAAAGAAAAATAGTGTATTACACATGTCAAACATTAAATAGATAGGATGATGAAGTATGAACAAATAGTATAAGAATATATCATTTCTCCAAAAGGGTTTGTCAAATGTAAGGAAAATTTGATACATAATGTTACATTCATGCTTCTTAATTGCACTTATGGTGAGTGTTGTCATACTTATAAATATTTAGATGGGTATACGTACTCATTATTTAAATGTATTCGTGAATATGGCAGCACTCATTATTGGTGTTGTAAGAAGCATACATAATATATCCTTAAATAAAATGTTAGCATAAAGTTATTGAGTGTAACAATATTTTCTTTATGTATTAATATGGTACATGAAGTTTATTTCAACATATATGGTCATTAACGTTTTAGTTTACCAACGAGTATTGTACTCTGGTATGTCATCTATTCCAGTGATTTTTTCATGCGACATACCACCTCAAGTCATCTTCTTCAATGAGTATTCAAGCATGCAACAATTTGTCGATCTTTTGTTATGCGAATATAATGTTTTGTACAAAGATTTTGATTGTATTCCTAACTAGTTTCTTTGAGAGAGCAAGTTTTATCGACTCTAAAGTGGAAACCATTATTATTTTCAATAATAACCATTTATTATAGTGGCTCAACATAGTTTCTGGTGAGTTTTACTTGCGAAATTTAGTTTATTTAATCTTATACCGAAGTACCATTTTCTTACAAGTTCTATAAAATCCAGCTATATTTTACAAATTCTGACAAGTTTACCAGCAAGAATCATATACTATATTGGCAGGTAAACCAAAATATAAATAACCATTTGTGTAAAATAAACTTCAAGAAACTATATTGATACTATATTGATACATAGGAAAAACATCATTGTGTGTCACTAACCTTTACCCAAATAATATTTATTTAGAAGGATCATAAATGTAAACTATAAATTCTACTCATTTCCCATTTTATAATCACTTATTCTCTAAAATTTTGTTTTATTTATAGAACTACTTAGTAAAATATGCATAAAATTTGACTAGTAATACAAAAAAAATTTAATGTAGTTGCTTTATTTAAAATTAGATATGTAACATGTTTGTTTTTAAAAAATAGTGGTTTTTTCTTATCTAAATTGTCATTGGTCAATATAATATCTCGTGGATCCGTAAAATTTAAGTGTTGGTATAGGTGGGGATGGGAGGGTGTGTTTGTGGTATGTAAAGTGTATTTGTACTTATAATTTCGAGGGTAGTATAGGTCATTAAAAAGTTGAGTCGAAAGAATATTAAATAGATTATAATATAATTAAGATAGATTGAAATTAAATATGCATTGGCTTGATTTCTTTTTTATATACGAGTGAAAAATTAGTAATTTAAGTTACTTAAAATCACTAGATTAGACCATGCGTTACGCAATACCTGAAGGGGGCGGGTACCTATCGGGAACACCAAAACAACTTCATCGGGTAGCCCAATCGAGTAACTCACCGGGTTCTCCTTCTCGCTCAAGTAACTTCCCAACTCCCCCCCCCCTCTCCCCCAACCAACACACACACACATATATATATATATATATATATATATTTAAATAAAAATATATAAAAAAAGTTTGGGTAAGGAAATGGAAGGTATAACACTTATTTTGGATAGGGTAAAGAAAATGAATGATGTGGCATTAGGTAAGGGAAGGTATAACTCTTGACCTAAAGCAATAGCGTAAAGCAGCACATCAATACACCATAAATCTATTTATTTTGATTTATATGAGCCATTTATTAAAAATATCCAAAAATGCTTATGAATTTGGGTAACAAGTTATCATGTTTATGAGTTCTAGTTATGAGAATTTTCTAATAATTAAGTTAAATTATTAATTATATGATAGAATATTTAAAATGAAAGATTTAATGTAACACCAGCTTTGCATATACCAGATTTTAGCAAAAATTTGCGTTTTTAAACAAATGTGAACTTAATCACGATTACATAACATTGAGCAGCGGAAATATTTACAATAACTTTGTTTCAGTATATGGTGTTACTCTACAAAACAACCGACCATAATGTATTTATTACAACACAAGTGTTCCAGCCAAAATATCCAGAGGCAGGGGACCAGGCTCACCAGGCAATCTATCTTTGATCTGCAAAAGCAGTTAACATGGCACCACTAGCTACACTTAGCTAGTGAGCACAAACTTGGCATAAACTTCATTAGAGCAAGAACATGCATTTCAGGAATAAGCATACAATGCTATCCTATCACGTTGTGGTGTACTGACATGATCGGTATAAGTTGTTTCTTGCAGGATAGCTAGTCCCGCTCAACACCAATACACCGGGGGATCAGGCATAACCCTCCGTGCTGGTGGGGGAGCATAAAGCAGTCCACCAAGCATTGTTAACGGAACCAGAGGCTCCTTAGGCAACTCAGCCATTTCTGACTGATTAACCCTCATGATATAAGGCACGGCGGTTCTGCAGAACCTATGATCCGGAATGTTACCTCGAATCACCGTTAAATCCCGAATCTCCTGATCAAGGGTCCCTGGGATCCAGCTAACCGGCTGACCTTAACCATCCTTGCTGATGTTCGCGAACACATACACATATCTTGTTCATTTACTTAGCATGCATATTCACTTACTTCTTTTAGCATGCAATTACATTCAGTTACTTCTTTATGGATCCAATCTGGATCCCTAGCATACATATCATTACATCTTTACTTAACTGATTCATTCAGAATCAGTATCATGCATAGCATTTATTTAACTAAGCGGTTCCAGTACTGGATCCCGCTGGCATACACTTAATTTACATACGACAAGTATTTAGCATGGCATTTGTACTTTAAGTAACATGGCAATTCTGACTTATCACTTATGAGCACAATCGTACTCAAATCATTTAACACATAATTCCTGCTCTACCGAGGCTTATGGAAGTCGGTACTCACTTGAGTAACTTAACAGGTAGTTATTTAACTTCTTGCCTTGTTTAGGGTTTCAGTTCACTTAGAACATTAGGATTTACATTAATTATTTTAACATACTTAGAATAGCTACAAAGCCCACATAGGAAATCCCCAAATCCGGATTCCACGCAAATCCGACAGACTGTCGGATTCCATGAAATCCGACACTTCAAAGGGAAATCTGATACTTTATGAAATCCGACACTTATCGGATTTCAACACTTATGAACTTGAAAACTTGGTCACAAAGTTGGAAATCTGACTTTCAATCGGAATCCGATTCTTTTATCAGAATCCGACACTTACATAGAAATCCGATTCTTTCGGATTTTGACTTGTAACTTACATGGACATTGGGAAATCCGATACTTTCGGATTTAGACCCATAACACGGATTTAAACACACGGATTTAGACATGCGGATTCCGACACCCTAAAGTCTCGAAATCCGACACTTAATCGGATTGTCAACATGCGGATTCCGACACCTTCATGTCTCGGAATCCGATTGTTCTAGCATGAAAACCGCCATCTTCAATGGCTTATTTTCAGAGCTTATTTCTTGTTTGTTTTGACATTTATACATTCTGAAAACACTTATTTTCGTTGGTATAGCTTTGAAAACACATCAAACCCACACAACAACACCAAACAAACAAAACCCACACAACAACACCAAACAAACAAAACCCACTTGCAGAGTAAGCTTTGCATATTCTAAGTAGTGTTTTGCAAGGATTTGAGTTTCAATCATTCTTTTAATCATAAAAACAGTTTCATATGTATTGATCCTTAACAACAAACAAGTATTTTACCTTTGAGTGGAATCAAAACACCAAATTCTTGATTTCGAAGAGAATCCGAGAGAATGCAGAGAAAAAGAGAGAATCTGAGAACTTTGTTTTGGGTTTACTTTTTGTGGTCTTTGACCACTTTGACTTTTCTATATATATATATATATATATATATATGTCACAATCCAGAGGCACCGCCTCTGGATTTCTTTAAATTCATTTTCTTTCTTTTCTAATATATATATATATATATATATATATATATTTATTTATACTTTAGCACCTTAACACATAAAACACACATACATACATTTAACCTTTCATTATCATAACCGGTTTACAACTTTAATTACCATCTAACAACTAGGCCTAAATCGAGGATGTTACATTTAATTATTAAAAAAATTCAGTAATTAAGTTAATTTGCATTGACTTGATTTTTTCAAATATTATTCGTTATTGAAGGTCTAGTTATTTTAATATATTATATAAGAATCTCATTAACTTCACCTAATGATTATGTTGTTTAAAAGTTTCCATTTACTTTGATATGAGGGTAAATTAGTTTCTTTTTTTTTTTTGTAAATCAAGAGGGTAAATTATTAATGTCAAATTGCTTAAATTAAGACTTTTAAGAGAGAAAACGTGCGCTAAATACTTTATATATTAGTATAAATTTTTTATTTCAATGACTACTTACTACAAAATGAAGTTCATCATGTGGTAAATTGATTTTATACCTATTACTAATGAAAGTAGGGAAGTTAAGTGTGTAGCATCTAGTTTGATGGAGTATATAACAGTCACTTTAGAATTTAGATACTAATATGAGATAAAAATGATTAATAGATGTTAGTGTTTGACTTTGGATTCTTGTTTATGATGACATGATATCAAATGCATGGAACATACATATAATGAAAGGAATTACTAAAGTAATTAGAAGATAGTAGTGATTGACATTATGCCTAAGCATCAAAATTATTAGAGATAAATGTCCTTGAATCCCCACAATTACATTAGAATAACTTAAAACATATTGTTCTATGTTGAATTTAATGCAACTAGGTCTAGGTCTTTTTAAAAGGAAAAGCTCTATGCTTCTAAATGTAGGTGCCATTATTTTTTATTTTGTAATCAAGGATGGTGAGAGCTTATGGAAGCAATCTTGAGACACTATTTCAGTGGAGCTTGCCCTGTCAATAAGATTTTTGGATGTAGATGGTAGCAATCTCTTCCTTCATTATGCTGCAAGCTCCTATCGTCCAATTCTTAGAGACGAGGTGTTAGTGAAATGATGTATTCTTTCACAATTCGCCCACGGTTGCTCCATCCTTAGTATCCACATTTCTTTCTCTTTGACGTTTGCTTCGGGCTTCTTTATCCACCTTTCACATGGTCTAAGAGTCTCTCTTGCACATAGCATTTGATTTCGTTCTTCAATGCACTACATTGGTTGGTCAGGCTCCTTCTAGTACTTGCAGTATTGAGTTTTGTCCCTTTCGTGTTCATCCGTCAAAACAACTTTCTTGATCATAGGGCTCATAGCCCATCCTTCACTAATGAAGTATATCTCCATATGAGACTTGGTGAGCTACCTAAATGATTCAAACTACTCCCTTCAAAAAGAGGACAATTGTGTTGTTCACATCATGTGCTTATACTCCTAGTTAGAATACTTCATCTTTTAACCTATTATCTCTCATAGGTTGATATCTTCCTTCAAACTTGGGTCAAAGGTCCTACTAGCCAATAGCCACTTCACTTGTTGACAGTGTTATGTCCATAAGCTATGTTACTTGCTAGTTATCTTGAACAACTTCCCCAGTGTCAATCACTACATGCTTACAAAGTAACTTGAACAAACGGCTTGGGTTTTAGACCATAAATTAAGGAGTCGGTTCCATTAGTATGGAATGCTACATGCTGGCTTCGGTTGTTGAAGCACACTATGAAATCTTTTAACATTTCTTGAGGACCTTCGCTCGCGTCGAGTATATCTAGTGTTTCCTTCACAATCTCTTTTGTTGGTAAATCTATTGTTTGGAGGTAAACAAAATAACCTAGAATATTTTCTATTGGGTTACAAAGTTATAAAACTCGCTAGATGGTAGTCGAGCGGTCAGCAGGGGAGTATCGAGTACTCGACCTAGGCTGAAAGTACTCGGATTAGAACTTTTATATATAAATCTCTAAATACTCAAATATAAATATAATTAGTCATAGGATCCAAGAAATATGTTAAAAACACAAACATAATTATTGAAAACTTCAAACTACGTCATATTGTGAAGAGTTGTGAGAAAAAAGAAAGAGAGATAAGCGATTTTGTAGTCATATTGTGACTTCGTTGACCAAGTTGGACCGAGTAGCGCCGCATAGGGCCAAGTTTTGACCGAATCAAAGTAATTTGGCCGAGTAGCCCCTCGACTCGGAATTTCTCCATTTTTCAAGTATTCCCCGAGTACTCGGCTACTTAGGCCGAGTTTTACAGCACTGTTGGGTTAGACCTGAGGCCATAAGCTTAAAAGGATCACAAAGGACTGAACGTAGTATGAAGCTAATGAATTCTAGATAGCCAAAAAGAAACGACATATGAAGAACCATCATTATTTTTACTTGGTCAGACAGATTAATAGCAAAAACCGAAGACTAAATCAAATAATATTTGAAGTTGATGGAATTTACCATGAAACTTTAGAGATGAAACCATGGCACATGCTCCTTAACTGTCAGTTACATGCTCCAAGTTGGTCGTAGAACCGGTCGACTCGAGATCCCCAAAAACAAAAACCCCTCGAGCATGCAGCAAAACCCCTCAATTAAAAATAAAAATGGGACTAAATTCAATGACAAAGCAAAACAAGAGCTTTTCGGCATTCATTTTGGACGCCAGCATACACAACCAGAATAGTGGCCACTTTAAGTAGCAAAAACAAACCCGAAGCACGTTAGATTTACAAGTGGCAGAGAAAGAAAAGTTGGCCCTTTTCATTCATGAGGCTTGACGATGCTCGATACAGTTTTAAAGAACATGCGAGACATGCTCTTACTAAATAACATCACATCTCGCATCCATTCTGGTGCTACTCTTTCAAATGTCCCCAGTGATGACACGCGATATAATAACTCCTCTTCTCCTGCCATGTTCTTCACCCATCCCAAATTAAAAGAGTATCCTGTCAAACCCCATTACCACAAAGGAAAAAAATTAATTTATCATAAAAACTAGAGGTGACAATTCCCAAATTGAGATTCACAAATTGTCATCCAAGTGGGGTTGCACCTGACACATGTCTATATTTAGGCAAAACCTGAGTTCAGATATGTGAAGCTCAAGATGATGAATAAAATGCAACAACTTTGTATAACATGATAAATAAAGAAGAGAGTTACCACTTGATTCATGCACTGCAGTTATTTGGACATTATCATCAGTTTGGGTTGCAACTGAAAATTTCAGATCAAGTAGACACTCAACAAGCTCTTGAAACATGCAGATGCTAGAATCAGAGGCATTTTCTACACCACAATAAACTTAGTCAGGAAAATCTTTTGTGTCGGGTCAATAAACCAACAACACTATTACTCAAAAAAATTACTATTTTTTAAAAATTAGTGCATTAAATATGATTAGAAAATTTATATTACCTCGAATAAGAATATTTACTTAAATAAAATGGATTTTAGGAGGTTTATGCTTTTGGCTTTCAACCCATTTTACCCCTTTCCTTTTTAGTCAACTCTTTTACTTGTTTGACCGGTTAAGGATAAAACCAACCCATGAAGGATTTTCAACTTTCAAACATACCTGGACCGTCAAGCCTTCTACGACAGCATTTTGGCTGGAAATTATCATTAATATGGTCAATAATAAAACTGTCCACCAAAACCAGAAGAATTGAAAACTAGGAGCCGTACAAGATATACCTGATTAGCATTACTATAAGCACCAGAAAACATGTTTTCTTTATCTAACGGGATTTCTGATTCTCCCTGCAAGATATGTTCACTGTGACCATTTTGACCACTAACACCCAGAGCAACCTCAACATCCTTTTCATGCATGGAGTTCCTGTGTCTCTTTCTTATTGTTGAGTTGCTAGTTCCTCGTGAAGGAAGTGGTGAACCAGACAGTTGCTTAATTGCAAACATGTCACTGGAACAAAATTCTTTTCTCTGCAACTTCTCAATTTCTTCTGAAAGTTCTTTGTCTGCAAAGTTAACGTGTGAAAACATGTAAATCTGGTACGAAACACTTTGTCCTAAAATTGACTTTTTCAGTAAGTGTTAGATAGTAATACACAAGTAATATCATTTCTGCAATGATCTAATTGTTTGAATAAAATGTTTTAGAAGGTTTTATGCATTAACAATACACTTTGAACAACTTCCAACCCATTTGATCCATTACCTTTCGAGCTAAAGTTTTGCATTACCCATTCAAAACGAAAAGCCGAAAAATGGCACTTTTACAAGTATATGGGGCGAAATTTCCATCTCTATTAACTCATTTTATCAAATTGATAAATTTAATCAATCACTGACTTATTGCAATAGCATCAGTTGAAGACAAGAAGTATAAAATATCCTCAGAATTCAATAAAAGACCTGGAGTACTTTGTAAAACAATAGATGTTTTAATATTGTCATTTAATAGTCATATATTGACGTTTTCTCATGCTAGAGAATCATTGCTCCAAGTCAGGAATAACAAAAATTATTGAAAGATTGTTCTAGATCCTGTAACTAGGGTGTGCATTTCTAAAAGAAAACAGGACAGAAGAAAAATACTTAATTAGACAAATGGTAGCACAACATAATTTTCCTCAATAAGGCTATTTGCATCTTGTACAACATAAAATGACTTTTAAATTGTACCAATGTTAATTATCATAGTCTAGAACAAGAAAACAAAAGTTTATCATCTAATAAGTAAAATGTAACTAACATTTTTTAATTGGTAAAGTTCTTTCTTGGTTAGTTAACTGATACTCCCTTTACAAATTACAATTACAGAAGTAGTCAAAACATAAGTTGTGTGAAATATGAGTTGGAGAGTGGAGACTGATAAAGATCATATTTGGATGTAATTTGTAGTCCTAGATTCATAATAAAAGCCGTTCGAAGTTCATGACATGAAAGATTTGGAATCAACTGTTTAACAACTGGATGTAATTTATAGAAATGTGTTTTTTTATAAATCCATTTAATCATTTATCGAGGAAAACAACAAAACCAGGGTTACTTACCGTGTGAAAAGAGTTTATACTTGCAAATTATATTAGAATATCAAATGTAATCCTATCTTAAGTGATAATGCACATACACTTGACAATACACCCTAACGACATGAATAAGTTTCACTACATTACAATTGTGGTCCTTATTAATCAATTAGTTCCCAAGAGGCCAAGAAGATAAAAGTATGCCTTACTTTTTTGCTTCTCTTCCATTAGCATCTTTTCATACTTTTCTTGCTCTTCATCCTTGGCCGATCTGCAAATGAAAGAATAAAAAATGTGTTAACTTATTGGCAGGGAATATCAAGAAAATATGTCAGTACCCAAGGCAAAGTCTTTGCCTGATCGATGCAACTTCCTGTCTCATATCACTGATTTGTGCTATTAACGCATCCTTTTCAGTTGTTAAATAGGAAACCAGTTCATCCGCAGCTGCATTAGAAAAATTAAAAAATTCATGTTGTGCTAACATTTATCATTAACCATCGGTAATAGTCTTTTGGAAGCAGAATAATGAAGAAATTAGGAAGTGTCTGCAAATATTTATACATAGAAATGACGCGGCCATAAATTTCAAATGATTTCTGTTGTGTGTGTTTTAAAGTGCTTGTCTATAATCATGCCTGCTGTTTTCTATTTTTATTACTTCTCTAATAGGCTAATTGTACATAGAATGCAATATCTAAGGCCAATTTATCTTTTCTGCAAGACTCATTAGTCATTAATGCACAACTACTTCATATGTGTTTTATTCAGTTTTTTTTTCTTTTTTGGATTTCGTGAAATATAATAACCCCACTATGAGTATGTTCTAATGTCATGTCTGCTGCACCATGCAATTACAAGTTCAACAGCATAGAGTGATAGTATCCAAAGAAAATTAGAGGTGATTAATACACAACTAATTTTGATATGTACACCACTAAAATACAATATCAAAAGCATAAAGTACGACACCACATTACAACTTTGATAGTGTACAAAAAGTAAGAGGTGGCGTATAGCAACGAGAGTTTTATGTTTGCCACTATATGGCCAAACGATAGGTTTCATACATACAGCAGTAAAAGTTATGAGCACATCTATATGAACTAGCAGAGTGAAATAAAGTGTTCATTATTTGTTCTTATGTGTTCAATGCTGACAAAACTAACAAGCAATCACAGAACGGTGTAACATAAGAATAGCTCATGCTCAAAACATACTCGTGCAATCCAAATCATAAAACAATAAAAAAGAGGCTGGATATTGAGCGAATAGTGAAAACTCTGAATAAGAAGGCAGCTTTGAGGCCATCTAGCTGGTCTTGACTCATTTTTTATTTTGATCATTTTTTCCATCGACCCACTTTGTGAGGACCGAGGAGGCACCCCTTCTCCCAAAGTTACCGGGTTTTAACAAAAGGGAATATTCTTTAATGTTTAATTGACATTAGACTTTCACCAGCATGCGCACAAATCCACAATACAGCTTCTCAAACTCTATTTTGGTTACAAAATAGCAACTATCATGAACCCTAGAGCTATATATGGACTTAAAAATTATAAATCTTACTTTAAAAGTTGGAAATTGTAATTATTACTGAAAATACAATCTAAACAATCATTTAAAAACGTTGGAGCAAAGCTAAAATCAAATACCATATCAGATGTGCGAAACTGCAAATGATGTACAGGAAAATACATACCAGTCACGTAGGTCTTAAATTTTTCTTCTTGATCGTAATTGAGCTGCTCAATTTCAGAAGCCTTTTTCGTCTGTACAGAAATTAAACATAAAACCAACAAATTCCTGATCAACATAATTACTCGTAAATTTAGAGGAAGAAGAAATAGAAAGGGGAAATGAGAAACCTTGAGTTTAGTGTACTTATCATACAGCTTGGAATAGAGTGCCTCCATTTTGAAACTGGAAAATTGAACAACTTTATCGATTGATGTTTATCATAGAACATATGCAACGTATAATCGAGTGTACCCAAACGCAGATTCAACAGTTAACAGAAATGCTTCTAACAGAGAACACAACAACAAAAAATGGGGTTTTTCGAGTGTCGGCTGTTCGAAGAAGGAAGAAGAAGAAAACGGTGAAGGTGGTTGTAGGTTGATGATGGTGGTAGCAGTTGATAGAGCATATACAGCGTATAATCGAGGGAAAGGGAAAAGAAAACGAGATAGAAACCCTAGAGTTCGGGAAATTGTTCACCGGAAATTCAAAAAAAACCCTAGAAGAGTTCTGAAATGTTTGGAAGGGCGGGGTGTTTGTAGAAAGTTTGGATTTGAAAAAAAGAACAAAAAAGAAAGAAAGTGAATTACGAAAATGGCCATCATTTCACAATCAATTTTCACTACATACTTCTCGCTGTAAAAAATGGTGAAGTTTTTATTTTTTTTTAAAAAACAAAAAACATGTTTGATTAAAGTGTTTTCTTAAAAAAGTTATTTAAAAAATTAAAAAGTTTAGAAAAATGTAAAAAAGTTTTTTTTTAATAGCAAACAAATTTTAAATACTCGGCTAGCATGATACTAGAACATGTTGTACATAAAGAGCAATGGATTAAAAACAACTAAAAAGAAAATTACACCAATCATTTCACTTATATTTAAAAAAAGCACCACCCGATCTTTGTTTAATCCAAAAGAAGAGAGGTCTTGAACTTGAGCGAAAATCGACTCCTCCGTTGCATGTGAATTAGACGTGAATATTAAGGAATTCCTACTTTTCCAAATAACCCAAAGGAATGAGTAAATGACGCACAATAATGTCTTCCTTTTATAAATCATAAGATAATTCAAATACTTTTTTCACTTATAAATTCAAAAGTTAAAAAGTTTAAGATTGCATTCACTTACAGAAAATTTTTCTAAGAAAACTGAAAATTATAAAACATATCCACTTGCATATTTTTTCAAAAAAAATAAAAAACTCACTCACTTTCATTACTTCTGATAATTTATTAATCCCTATAAGCTACATTAAAACAATAACTTCCTTTATTATTTATTACTCTTCCAATGTCTTCATATAGATACAATTTTACATTCTCGTGAATCATATGGGTCCACAAAGTTGACTAAATATTTTTTATATATACATACAACTTTTACCGAACGCTCCTAGGCTCCGTTCTTCGAGGTTGATTCCCCCGGATCAAATGACAAGGAGCCAAAAAGATGGCAGCAGAGGAATCTGATGGCTAGGCGAATGGGGGGTTGAATACTCCGAGTCAACAGGGTTGGTTGGAAAGCCTCAGAAGAGCCGTGATAAAGAACAGCCTCGGAATAAGGAGCCCGAAGGGAAAGAAAGCAAATGTGCCAACCGGTCCCGAGTCACAACATGTTCTCAAATGTTTGAAATCTTTTAAATTGTTAAACAAAAAGTATAAATTGAATTCCAAGTTTCCAACAATTCTTTTTTATAATCTTTGTTTGATACATTATCTGTGTTTAAAATGCGAATGATTAGACAAAAAGTATTGACCAATCGTACCAAGTCTAGTCGATTTGACATGTATGAAAACGTCACATACTTTGAGTCGTTGTATGTTTGCTTCCTAATAAGACTTTGTGCACTACACTTGCAACAATTTCAACCTAGAGGTACAAATGTCAACACAATGGGTAATAGTAACTATAATGAAAAAAAAACATGTTAGTACATGTATATTAATAGTTTAAGTTAAGGTTAGGCATAGACATCAGCAATTAATTTGACCTAATGATTTGATAGTGTTAACTTGGAATATTTGCTTGAGGTAATTAGTTATATGGGTTTCAGTAATAAATGGTGCAACCGGACAAAAGCATGTTTGTCTCTGGCATTTGTGTGTGTATTGGTCAATGGATCGGTGACACATGAGTTCTCCTTAGAAAGAGGGTTAAGACAAGGCGAACTCTTATCGCCTTACCTATTCCTTCTCGAGTCTAAAGGACTTGATTGAATGATCTAAGAAGCTTTAAGTAAAGGGCTGGTTAAGGGAATTTCTTATAGGATCGAGAGAGTATGTATATCTCATTTACAAATTACAATACACGAACATGGTACTTTTTGGGACATGGAACGCTAGGGAGTTTCATAACTGTTTTGAGAAATTTGGTCTGTATACTTAACTATTTTGAAAAAGTGTAAAGCCTAAGGATAAACTTTCATAAAAGTAGAATTCATGGGATTAGAGTTTCCTTGTCAGAATTTCAGTGTTGGGCTCTAATGCTAGGGAGTTAAGCGAAAACTGTCCAATTCGTACATTTGGGTCTTCGATGAGGAAAGTGAATGCTTGGGAGCTGGTGGTGCAAAGGATTAAGGCGCGGTTGAGGTAGTTGCAAAGCAAAAACACTTTCTTTCAGCAGAAGTTAACTACAGTTAAATCCGTCTTAGGTAGCTCTCCATTATACTTTCTCTCACGTTATCTTGCCCCGTTGTCTGTTATAAAATTGCTAAAGCGCTTAAGAACAAACTTTTTTTAGAAAACCTAATACCCTCAAAACTTTACAATACGTTTGATAACAAAATCAAAGAAACAATGGACAATTAGATATTTTTACACAAGATCAACATTTATACTAATCACAATTTCGTATGTATATTGTATGTCTGCTAACTAAATCAAAGAAATAATTTACTAAATCAATATACAAAAGCACAATTTCACACAATAAACTGGAAAGATCGGAGAAGCAAATAAGTGATAAACTAAATCAGTATACTAATCACAAGATAGGTTCATGGACTTGAAATCGTAAGGATTTCAACTCCCGTGGGATTTCAAATCTAATCAAATCTCTTGTTTGGTTAATGTAAAAGACAATGGGATTTCTAGGGCGAAGATGGTGAAGGGGTCGGAGACGGGGAAGGCAGAAACGGGGAGGGCGACGGTGATGGAGGCGGGCGCGGCGAAGGGAGACGGCGGTAGAGGTTGTAACACCGTATTTTAACCCAAAAATTTTCATTTTCATAATCACTGCGGAAGCGAATTAAAACAACCAAAGTGTTTACAACTGTACAAACACTACTGTTTAAATATCAATATTACAAAACACGGCTCACCACAAAATAAAATATCATAGTCCTAGGTGATTACTCCCCAAGCTAACCACTCTCAGCCGAGCCGCTGACTTACCAAAACCTGTAAAAAGAGTGAGAGGTGGGGGATTAGCACTAAGCTAAGTGAATGGAGTCGAACCACAACAGATATATTAGCAAACAACCGCATCAATATCAAAAACACATATCAGATAGTCGTGCCCCGAGAAGACCGGCGGTTCTGTAGGAACCTTCAACCAATGCCGGCCAAAGCAAAGGTTTACCAATAGTTCATTTGCTATTCTCACACAGTATTACCTTATGTTGCAACAAATGCATCAAAAGATCCCAATATTGATTAGCCGATAGCAAACAAACCCAGCCCATATGCCCAGCCGAAGCTGACTTCCCAAACCTCATGTATACATATCAATGACGCACAATTAATTAACAATCAACAGTTTATCAATTATCGGACAAACAGTCTTTCCCTGCGTCAAACCAATAACAGTTGCAACCCAAGCCAGTTACAATTAATAACATCTGTGAGCAAACGTCCACTTACCCCAAGCTTTCAGTTTCTCCACTCAGTGGTCTTATATTACTGAGCCTTGCTTGTTCCTGAGAACACAACAAACTGAAATCAGTAACGGTTCATAAATATATGTCAAACACATAAATTTATATCCTTTTAATCAAACATAAGCATGTATGATTCCCATATGTATAAACATATAACACACAATTAATATGTTAACTTAAATCCAAGAACAACATATTAAAAACAAGTCAAATTCAGAAATAGATCCCGTCGTGCCGCGACATTATACCCGTCGCGCCGCGACCCATGTCGGATTACAAAATCCGAATCCCACAATCGGATTCTCGAGTCGGATTTTCACAAATCCGAATCCTTGTGTCGGATTCTGCCAAATCTCGGATTTCCAAGGGGTTACTTTGAAACTTCAATCGGATTCTAGCAATCTGAATCAAACTCTCGGATTTTAACCTTGTCGCACCGGTGACCCTTAGCGTAGCGCCGCGACACTCGGATTTCAAGTTGTCTTCTCCATTAAAGTGTCGGATTTCCAGCTAAATATACCATTCCAAATCCGACTAAAACCCTCATAAAACATTATGAACTCTTTTAAAACATGTATAAACACCCTATAACATGTATAGAACATCAAGAACACATCAAATCTCTTTTATCATGGCATTTCATACAAAACCCACCAAACAAGTTTACTTCAAAACTTCTACCATGGTGTATTCATGTTCTTAGTATATTTCTACAAACAAAACATGTTAAGATAATCAGAATCATGCCATGATCATAGCTATACCTTTGGTTTGAATTAACACACAATAAATCAAAACCTTCACTTTTCAAGTTTGATAGCTTTCTTTGCCTATTCTCTCAAGAACACATACACACACTTTCACAATCGGTTTTCAAGTGAGCATAATATCAGATTTTAATCCAACTTATCCCACGTATGCCTTTTTCTCAATATATGTAGCATGAGGTGTCACCATGCAAACTAGCACTCACATATATATATATATATACACACATAACCGTACATACACATCTATATATATATATATTCAAACACATATTCTCATATACTTCTTTAATTAATTAAACTAATTAATTAAAACCACATAAATGAGTAATATCAAATAATTAATCATCATTGATCACAATTAACATACCAAATCCACCTAATCTACTAGGTCCGGTCTGAGGATGTTACAGAGGTGGAGACGGCGATGGGCGACGGCGGAGGCGGTGAAGGGCGATGGCAGAAGATGCGGAGGCAGTGAAGGGCGACGATGGCGGAAGCGGTGAAGGGAGACGGCGGCAGAGGTGGAGGTGGTGAAGGGCGACGACGGTGAAGGGCGAGGGCAACGGAGGCGGCGACGTTGAAGGACAACGGAGGTGAAGGGCGATGACGGCGGGGGTAGAGGCTGAGGCGGAGTCGGCGAAGAGCGATGGCAGTGGAGGCGGAGGAGGAGAGGGGGAAGGGTGACGGCGGAGTCAGGGAAGGTTACGGTGGTAGCCAGTTAGGGTAGTGACGGAGACGATGGCAAAGGGAGATGACAACGACTTCGAAGACAGTGAAGGGCGACGGTTATGGCGGCGGTGGTGGCCGACAATGGTGATGCCGTTGACGGTTACGGTGGTAACCAATTATAGTAGCGACGGTGAGAGTGAAGCGTCGGTTGATATAGCGAAGGCTGTAACACCGTAAATCTTAAGCCATTTTTTTTAAACGCTGCGGAAGCATATACTTAATTTCATTAACTTAAACATCCACAAAGTACAAAGTACTTTTACAAATTACAACATCCGTTTGTGTTACAAAAGATTATAAAACATGGCTCGTCTTTTCTCAAAACACAATATCAGAGCTCTGGTCAAATTTCCCTTTCCACAAACAAAGCTAAACAGCTACTCACATAAACTTGCAAAAAAGCAATCAACCATGGGGGGGTTAGCACAAAGCTAAGTGAATGGAAGCTACAAATAAGCTAACACAATCACAGTTCCCAACGGAATCTCCGAACAACAAATCAACAATCAATCCGTCAATTCAACATTCTCTTCCGTCCCGAGGACCGGCGGTTCTGCCGAACCTACAACCAAAGCCGGCCAAAGCAAAGGTTTACCTATAGCTCCCTGCCGATTGGCATAGTGAAATTCCCCACTGATACAACGCATGCATCAGGAGGACTACCACTGCTCAACCAACCGCAGACGAGCCCAGCTCTTGCAACAGCAGCTGACCCCAACCAGTCCTTTCACAGAAGCTGATCTCTACCAACCCGTTACACAGAATTTGGTTCTCAAACAATCCAAATACACTTCCAGTCACAAGCATAATCAAAACTCTATCACATATAACACATATGAACATATAATTCTCGTTTAACAAATAGCAGACTTAACAGTCTATCATGGCATATCAATCAATCTATCTTCGCATATCGAACTCCTTAGTCAATAATCATATATTCAAATAGCAATCAACATTGCAATCAATCTTTACTTGAATCAAACAAATCATCATGTTACCACCAATACCACCCGTGAGTAAACTTCCACTCACCTCAGTCCACAATCGCGTCTGCTCAGTTGTCTAATATCACTGAGTCTTCGTAGTTTCTGAGAACACAACAAACTAAAATCAATCTCGATTCATAAATATATATATCCACATATATTTATTTTAATCATAACCACTTTCACTATGTTAAGATTACACATAAATAAACATATAACATGCTACATCATCAAATCCGCAACAAAAACTTCAAATTCTGGAAATTGCTCGGACGCGTCGCGTCGCCTGATAATGTCGGATTTCCTCATCGGATTTCATGGTTCCGGATTTCAAGTCCCGGATTTCAACTCGGATTCGAAGTGTCGGATTTCAAGGTCTCGGATTTCACTTGTCGGATTCAAGAATCGGATTTCGGGTCTCGGAGTACAAACTACCGGATTTCCCCATCGGATTTCATGAAATCCGCTAAAATAGACGGACGCGTCGCGTCCAATAAGATAACGCGTCGAGTTCTCGACAAACCTGCATCATCTTCTTCAATCTTCCAGCCAACTCAAACTTCCCAAAATCCATTTCAAGTTATATTTTCAACCCAAAACACTTTCTGAACATGTATAAACGTTCCATATCATGTATACAACATCATAAACACTTTAAAACTCATTAAAACATCAAATCATGCAAAACCCACTTATCAAGTTTACATTTAAACTTCAACAATGGTAATATCACATATAATCATGGATTTCAGCATATAAACACATCAAAAACATCTGTAGCGTGATATAAACACAAACTAACCTTTGTTTTGATTTAACAAACAACAAATCTTCTCTTTGAATTTTCAAGTTCTAACTCTTCTTTTTGTTCTTCTTTTTCCAGAGAAAACACATACACACACTTCACTTTTCACTTTCTTTTCAAATGAAATAGGCAGATGTCAACATACAAATATATATTCATACACACGTGTACCCCTTAACGAGTTTCACAAACATGAGGTGTCAAAACACCTTTTACCATACATGCATACATACATCCATACTTAGAATATCAATACTCCCATACATAACATACATATTAATTCTATTCTACCATTTACCAATAACACTCATATTTATATTTTTATCCAATTCATTGATTAACTAATTTAATTACTTCCAAATAACCACTTAACCAAATAAACTCAAATAATCACGAAATCACGTACCTCTTACTCGTCAATCAACTATCCTGGATTTATGGATGTTACAAAGGCAAACTGTGAATTGTTGGTTAGATAAGTCCTGATTTTGAAATCCCACATATGAGGGATTTAGAAATACCACCCCTCCCTCAAGGATTTTGAAATCCCACACCTATAGGATTTGAAATCCCTTCTTTCTTATTTTCAACTAACCTGGATTGTTGCGGTAAGGCAGTCAATTTGGGTCGGGTTCGGGTCGTTCGGGTTGGGGTCAGTTTCGTGTCAACCCAATTTGGACCCATTTAATTTTGTGTTAGATTCGGGTCGTGACATTTTTCGCATCGGGTTCAAGTCGACCCATTTAGGCCAAATGTGGTCGACGAGTATTTTATAAGGTTTTCGAGTACGGTTTTCCATTTCAACTATGATTTTCTTTATCAATTTTTCAAATTCCATGTTTATTTTCCAACTTTTGGTAAGAATTTCGAAAATAATTTTCGTTTATATTCTAACTTCAATATTCAATGATCGTTTTGATTGTATCAAACTTAAAATTTGGTATTTGTTTTGGTTTAATTCGAGTTTTGATTTTACTTTTTTATTCAACTTATATAAATAAATATAATAATAAAAACTATGATATACTACTATTATATTAAGTACGAATAAATAATGTCATTAAACAACTAAATAATTTAAAATTATTTATCATTAAATAGAATTATAAATCAATTCAAAATACTAAGTACCACCTATCAAGTAATCAAATGTAAAAGTACCAAAATTATATAGTCAAAATAACAAGTACTAAAATGAAGTACTATTATTTTAACTATAAATTTTTTATTGTTTATTTTAAGTTTTTAACATGTAATAGTTTTGTACTTTTGTTTGGCGGGTGTTATTGCCCTAAGATGTCACACTCTTATTTGAATTTACAATCTTCTATTCAAAATTTAGATTTTTAAGTATTACAGATAATTTTATAATTTTATACTTTTATCCTTAAACGGACCATATGTGTCTCTTTCGGGTTGACCTAACCTGGCCCATTATTTTCGTGTCAACCCGCTTTTTGACCCGTTTCGGGTTCGTGACATTTTTTCGGTTCGGTTTCATGTCAACTCACAAATTGCCAACCTTACCTGCCGGAAGGGATAGACTAAATCAAAGAATATGAGAAGGAATTGTTGATCATCAAGAAAATAAATTGAGCTAAGAAGTTTCTGTCGAGAGAAGGAAACAAGAGAGACATAGTAGGTTGCTATTTGAAATGAGAGACTGTATCAATTTTTTCTATCTCCCCTCGCTGTTGTATGAGACGAGAGGCAAAGTAGGGTTCTTTTCCAGCTTTGGGTAGGGCTAAGAATAATACACTTGGCCCTAGCTTGTCTGTATGGAAAATTGTGGGCCGTTGGGGACCTCTCCCCCTCTCAAGGCATGGATCCGTCAACGGGGTAGATAGAGAAAAAATAGAGGATGAATTCATGAAGATAACCAAGTAGCGGTGTAAGTAGGCTTGTAAATGAACCAAATGTTTGGCGAACCGTTCGGTGGGAAATTCATTTATAAATATCCAAACGAACACGAACAAAAATCTTTGTTTGTTTAGTTGAATGAGCAAACGAACAAAGATCTCGTTCATTCATTTATATTCGTTTACATGTATGTATATCTATATATACAGGTGTCTATGCATACATAAATATATATATATACACGCATACACACACACATATATATATATATACGTAGTTAGTATTTGTTTATATCTAATAATGTTGGGTTTGTATTATATTTATATATGTGTTCATTACTTCATTCGTTTGTGTTTGTTTATGTACAGCTAAAGTTACGTGAACACAAATATTCGTTCGTTTTTCCATTCGTGTTTGTTTATTTATTCGGATAAAGTTAAAGAAACGAACACGAACAAGCCCCGTTCGTGTTCATTCGGTTCATTTACAACCCTAGGTGTAAGTGGTTAGATGTAATAATCAATTGTGGTGGGATTTATGTAGTTGAAGTGGAACTTAGGTACTTAATACGGCTAAGATTTATTTTAAAGTAGATCCAATGGTCGTAAGTCTTTCTTATTCTCACTCACCGCTAACAAAATATATAAAATTAAAATACGTTGCTTAGTCGATCGAGGTAGTTCAGTACTTCAGTTGATATCGAGTCTCGTAATCAGCTCTTGGCTCATATATCTCAAATGGAGTCTCGTATTAATGATATTTGATCTCACCATGTAGCAGCCTTAGTTATTTTGAATTACATATAAAACATTAGTTTGTACTACGTATTTACCGGTTATTTATTCGTGTGCACTTCAGACGCAACTTGCTAAGCCTATTATTTTTAACATGTCGGGGCTATCTAGATTACACCAAGTTTTGAACGAGGACAGAGTTGTTGGTGTTGTTGTCTCATCACCATTGATGACACCCCCCGTAATGAGGCGTCATAACAAACAAATAAGAAACCAGTGAAGGTTACATAAATCCTTTAAACCGATACGTACAAGACAAGCCTCTAAACCGATAAAACTCACTTTTTTTAATCACATAAAGCATATTAGTAGCTTATATGCCATGGGAAGGTTACAATTTTGAAAATGCACTACTCATTAGTGAGCACTTAGTATATAAAGATATTTATACTTCTTTTCACATACGTTAATCTGAACCAAGACCCCGAAAAGGTCACTAATAAAATACCACGTTTAGAAGTCCATTTACTCTGAAATTTAGATGAAGTGGAATTGTAATGTTGGGATCTTGGGTGGAAATGGATGATATTTTAGTAGGTAAATTAACGCCCCAAATGGTGAAAGAATCATCGTATGCCCCGGAAGATAAATTGTTACGAACCATACTGGCATGCGAGTATATACTTCAAAAGAAACCTGTCTAAAACTACCTATAGGCAGTAGGGGTCGGGTTATTGATGTGAGATGGGTCTAGAATTCTAAGACACGTGAGTTAGAAACCAGAAAGTATTCGTGTATATATTTTACAGAAACGTGAAATAAAAGTCAGCGACAAAGTAACTAGAAGACATGGAAATAAGTATATCATTTCAAAAAATTTGCCTAGACAAGATATTCCTTGTTTGCAAGGTGGAAGACCTGTCTTTAACCCATTAGAAGTACCATCACGAACGAAAGTATGACAAATAGAATCTTCAGTTAGCGGGGATTTAATTAATTGAGAACATTGTTTAGTAATTAATTACTTATGTTGCAGTTAAAAAAATATAATTACATATGTTGTTGTGTATATAGTTAGTGCGATGTGTAAGATAGTGTACTCGCTAAACTTTATACTTTGTTGTTTTCTCTCATTTTAGGGTAGGACCGCAGGAAGGCTCTGGCAATGTGAAGACAACTCACTCTTTAACGCTCTTCCGCTTTGTTGTTTGCTCTCATTTTAGGGCAGGACCACGGGAAGACTCTGGCAATGTGAAGACAACTCACTCTTCAACGCTCTTCTGCTGTTACCTTCATAGAAAACTTTATTAATTGATTGAGAACATTGTTTTGTAATTAATTACTTTTGTTTTAGAATTTAGAATTTAAGTAAAGGATTTGTATCAAAGGAGCAACTATGTTTAATAACACACACAAAAAAGCACAAGTACGTTTAAAAAAGAGTATGCTTTTTTCATCTCACAAAGATGTTCATTAGTGAATAAGGAAGATAAACACATACAAACACACTCTTGAACATAGTAAATCTGCCTAGGAATAGTAAACTTGAACTACCTTGAGCATAAGTGGACAAAAATCATTTTTCATCATTCAAATGCATGGTGATGTTATTGCTCTTCATCCATGGACATGATCATGTTCTCCCTTTAGAGTGACGGAGAATCGGAGATTGCTACTGTTCATTATGGTTGAGACATGGTGAAAAACATGGTGATGTTCTCCATTCACACAGATAGTGATTGCTTCTTTATTACCTCCAGAAGAGAATTTCGATATACAGAGAGAGAAGGGAGAGAGCGTCATGGAAAAGTGTGGCTACAGAACTCGAATAGATACATATCCTCCACTTGTTACTATCTACAACCGCGATCAGATATAAGAAACCTACAAAAACTCTAAGTTCTTGTTACCAGAAATAAGAAACCTTCAAAACAAATCTAAGTTCTTATTCTTCATAATCGTCTGAGGTGAAACCGTGAAAGGAGTCGATTGCCTTAAGATGTGATCTTTGCTTCTTTCAGTCGATTGCTCATTCGATCCTTGCTTCTTGCATTTGATTGCTTCTGTTGAATCTTGTTGTTATGGGGATTTGTTTCTGCCAGTCTCCTAATTAAACTGCATTCAGCTGTTTGTTCTTTTTTATATTCCTATTGAACTCTGTTCACGAGTTCGATTTGTGAAATGCAGTCCACGATTAAAATGTGTTATCTTTATGTTTATGTGCAGTGATCTATCATCTATGGTTGTAATAACACGGGACAGTTTCGTGTTAGTTAGGTCATTACCAGTTGTAATGCGTCATTGTATGTCTTAATGGGTCATATCTTCAAGAAAATAGTTTCCAATGCATGGAGACGGATCTTAACACTGCGTTTCCAAGTTACTAAGTTAGAGGAGGGGAAAGGAAAAGAAAGGAAAGGGACCCGAAATCATCAATGGGTTAGGACAGTGGTTGGCAGGTGGCGGTGGCATGATATCTGGTGGTCTACAAGTGATTGTGGTAGCACACTGGAACGGTAACAGTGGTTGGTACATGTGACCGTTACCAAGTCTGCCCGACTAGCTCATTTTGCCACCCAATTAGATTTGAATCTTGGATTCACGGCTGAATATATTGATCTCTCACATTGACTACTTAAAGTCGAGATAAATTCGATCAAAAACATAGAAACTTCAAGGAAAGGATGCCAACATGAACTTTTAAAGATTTTACAAGTACTTTAATAACTTGAACTCCAAGTGATCTTATGAGGAGATCTTAGATATCAAAATGGCTCAAATGATGTTCACAATGCTATCTAATAAAACGTATCGCGAAATGTGGTTTAAATCTTAACACATCAAAGGGGTGAGGAATTCACAGACTTTAAAAAAGTTGTGCAAATTGTTATTAGTTTGACTGTTTTTTAGTCTATGTTTATAACAATAGCACAATCTGTACATGCAATGTTTGGACATAAAGTTTCTACTTAGCCTGCTGCATGTTTTTCATGATGCATCAGAAAAGCAAAACAGTTGACTTTATGGTCAAAGTCAAAACTGTTTCCTATTATGCATGGGATAAGTAAAATCAAAGTATGAAACTTGATGATTTTATTTTAAGTAGCTTGGATTCTAGCAATTTTGGTTCCTTGATTATAAATTCAATACATAACTGTCAATAAAGAAAAAAAAAGGAAAAAGAAAAAAAGAAGCTATCTATAAGTTGATGGCTGGATGTATGAATACCTCTGGAGATTGTTGTACCTGAATTGAAGACGGGCGAATCGGGTTTCAAAACTTCATAGATAATGATGATCGAACAGGAGATAATTCCTCTTGCGGTCCGTCAATAGAAGGTTGTATTACTTTTATGAACACGATGTTATAGACTACAGTGAAGATAACGAGTCCAAAGAAAACATATGGTAGAAACGATGTCGTATCTGGAACATCTTTTGTATTATATGGGCTGGGAGCTGCAATAAATTGTCAACAAATTAACCACTGGCCAAATCAAAGCAATATGTATCCAAAATTCTCTATAGAATAATGGATAATAGTATGATTATTGATTACAACTACAACAATGCTCCAATTCTTTTAAATAAAGCAGTTTAAAAGATTGTAAATACTTTTGAGTGTTATGGGCATGGTTCTAAATAACGTAAGGCGTGGCGTGGTGGCGAGGTCAAGCCTCAAGTTTTAGAAGCCATGGCGAAGGCGTTTCTTAAAGCGTCACTTAGCGGCAATTTTGTATATACTTTATAAATATTTATATCCAATTTATCAGTATTAATATACAAATTACACAAAGTTGCACAAATGAGGAGCAAAGTAACATATAGAAATTACAAAATACAAATTTATCGAAGTTCAATACACGCGATTGCAAAAATGTATATAAAAAAGTCAAAAAATTTTAAAAAAATTATTTTCTACGCGTCACGCCTTAAAAACTCGCCATTTGGCGCGTAAAGGCGCGCCTTGGCAAGCCTTGTCGCTCGCCGTGCCTGACACTCGCACCTAGGGTCATTTCTTAACGGTGGAGCCACGCCTAACGCCATGATGCCGCCATGGCACGCCTTTTAGAACACAAGTTATGGGTGACAATGTCTAAGTTAGGTGCTGTCGCAATTACATACCACTTAAATGAGGGGAGTTTTGATCATTTGCATGTTTTAACGACTTAAGTGGTATGTGAGTACAACATTTGTCGACACCATAGATCATTTCCACTTTATTAACATTAGATTACCATAAGTAACTCATTTTCGCATACAAATGTATTAAAACCACCCCTTAAACTTAAATTTAGAACTAGAAAATATGACAACAATATAGTATGTGTCATCCATCCCCATATAGCAACAAGTAGCACCAATACTCATGGAGCTAATGGAAGTGACAAAAATTAGAATTAGAGTTTTACAAATGAACTTCACAGCCCTACAAACTATCACATGTTATTGCGGCTAAACAAACATAAGATCTATCTACAATATGCAAGTTCGGGTTCGACTTGAGGAGGATGTCAAAATTAGGTCAAACTCGGCTTGAAAATCTTGGATATTCGTATGAAAATTACTTGATTAATTTAACTTAAGTGCGATTACACTACTAAGCACTTAAACGAAGATCATTTATGATTCTTTGTGTTAACTTAGTACTACATGGACCCCTCTAAATGTATAAAAACATTAAAATTCATATAATTCCTTATTAGGGTAAATAAAACTTATGTTTTTTCATTCCACCACAAAACACTTGAATGAAGAGTATTGATGGATCATTTTCTATGTGGATATACATAAAAAGAAAACGATATATGCAACCAAGCAAGTACTTTCACACTCGTAAACACTTAAACAGTAAATAATAAAAGAGGATAAGATATATGCTTTTGGCAACGTCGATCTTCCACAATCACAAACAACTAAAATGTGGAGTATCTTAGTAATTTCAAGATTTACACCCATTAGGGTAAAGCTTAAGTTTTTACCACAAACATACATCAGAGCTTCTCAATGAATCAGACAGATGGATACCTTTGGTTTTGGGAATAGGGTTTGTTTGTTTCTGAGAGATAGATTGAAGCTGTTGGTCAAGCTTCTGGAGGGCTTCTCGGGCCTTATCCGGGTCGAATTCGAAATCCGAATCTCTCTCTACTGCTCGGAAATTGTTGCTGCTTCTTTTCTTCGGTTCGCTAGCTTTACAGGATCCGAACCCGGATACCCAATTAGGTAACAGCGGGCTACGAGATACAAATGCTTCAAGATTTCGCATCATAAACCAAAAAATTGCAGTGGATAAAGAATTGGGTGATGGCGAGTACTGACCCGAATTATCACTTCTGCGGCCTATATTTTCTGTGAAATTGTTCTGTTGGTGTTGGAATTCCAAGTTTCCAACGTCCGATAACAGTTTTTATTTATTTATTTCTTTTGTTAAAAATAAGCTAATAAGCTTAAGCTAATAAGTTTAGTCAAACACCTAAAACATGATAAGCTTAAAATATAAGCTCATAAGCTAATAAGCCAAAATAATAAGCTTAGACAAACACCCCCTAAATCTATACTATCTACAAGGCATTTACATATTTTAAATCTCTTAATTTTTAAGTAAGTTGAAATTACTTTATTATCCTAATATCATAAAATATATTTGATAGTAAAGTCATAATTAGAATAAAAATTAATTTGGAAACTATAATGCAATCAATATTTTATATATGGTTTGACTTATCATATCAAAAAATTGAAAATACTATTGATTGTAAATCGACATATAAATTGAAAATTATTCAATGTCAATATAGTGTGAATATTATACTCTCTACGTTATCGAAAACAAGCATATTATCGATTAAGGATTATTCGTTGACACTGCATTGTGCGAGTACCGTGCTAGTGATTATAAAGGTTTAAAACATGATCAAAAATTTTGGGTATGCAAGGTTAAAAATAAAAGACTAATCAAATTGTTATAATACTTTTGTAACCTAAAAGTTTGTTAAATTTAATGTCATTTTTCTAGTGGTGGAATAAACTATATGAGTATATATCAAAATTAAAAATATAAAAATTAAATAAACTTTGATAACAGTTGGGTTTGTTGTGTAATTTGGTCAAACGGTTAGATAAATACATCAAGTTTTGATATTTTAAAATTAAAACATAAGAAAATGAAATCTACCAAGTTATAAAATCAAAATTGACTTTAGTTTTGAATAAATAAAGGGTAAGGGATATCTAATTAAAATAATTAATATTAAGAAAAGAGATGGTTGGGTTTGTAATAGCTAGCAGGTTACCCGCGTAATGCGACGACGATGAATAATTCATACTCGATAACATATTCGTTTTCGATAACGTAAGGTATAAAATTCACGCACAATGATGACATCAAATATTTTCATTCGCAACATATTCATTTTCTTGCCCCCTTTTTCATTATTTGTTTCTTTATTATCTATCAATTTTTTCGTTAATTTTCAAAATAACTTTTGAAAAAACAATAGAATAAGAAAAAAATCTATACTTATAAAAACAATATTCAAGATGAATTGTGTTGATTTGAATGAGGTGTGTTTTAAAAAATGTAAGGATATTCAAGATTATATTAATAATTTTTTATTGTTTAAATTTTAAGAGTTCAAGTAAAGTAATGTAGAATATATAATTAATGAAACTTTTTAATTTACTTATATGAGTGCTTATAAATTCGGGTTACATGTTATGAGGTTTATGAGTTTTAATTTTATGAACTTTCTAATACTTAAATTAAAATATTTGTTATATGATAAAATATTTAAAATATTATCTGTGTGGAGGTTTTTTATTTAATTTATAATTTGTTTAATATCTTATAGGTTGAGATTTAATTAATTTGTATAGACTTAACATTTTTAAACATTGTTTCATATGAAAGTTTAGTTATTAAAATGGTTTTTAAAAATCTAATTAAATTAACTCAGTAGTTTCCTTTTAGATTTAAATGAATGTTAAGTTAGTCATTTCAATTTACTTAAAATTTAAGAGATTTTTTTAGCAGAGGGAGTGTTAAATGCTTTACATATTAGTATAGACTAGCGGGGTACCCGCGCAATACGGCGGCGGCGAATAAAAATGGTTAGTAAGGAGTTGTTTTGGTATGTATTGATCAAGAGGACAGACAAGACAGTACAAACAATAATAATTTTTACACTTTAACTTAAAAAGAGTATAAAGCCAAGAATGAAATATTAGTGTAGTTTATTATAAAAAAATTGAAATATATGTTATCACGAGAACTAACAATTACAATACATTTGCATCTAGACAATTATTTGTACGAATATGCTAAAACGTATCTGGAAAAGTCCATGTACAAATATATCCTACAAAAAAATATACGAGGTATAATATATAGATATTGAAAAATGATGTATAATAATAAACTATTAATTTGTACCTTAGGCTTTGTTTGTTTTTTTAAATAAGGTCTTATTTTAAAGAAACGTCTGCGGGTGCGCAGGCGTTTCTGATAAGCTTGTTTGTTTTTTCATAGAAACGTCTGCGCGCCCGCAGACGTTTTTAATAAGGTTGTTTGTTTTTTCGCAGACATAAGACCTTATTCTGTCTTATTTTTGCTTATTCTGAGAAGCTAAAATCTATAGCTTTTTTTCGCAGACCTTTTAAACCACATCTTCTCCTGAAGACATAAAATAAGACATAAGACATTTATCTCTTCGAAAACAAACAACACCTTAGTCTTCACGCAAAACTTCTTGATACGCCACATTTGATGTGTAAACAGCATCATCGCCAAATGCTTTAGTAGGTTTAACCAAGATCTTTGTATTCCCACGTGATGTTCCCCTAGAAAGTGCCACGTAAAGTTGGTCATGTGAAAATACCGGTTGTGGTAGATATACGCCGACGTGTGGAATAGTCTGACCCTGAGCTTTATTAATTGTCATTGCAAAGCTAAGCCTAACAGACAATTGTTTTCTCTTCAGTCTAAATGGGAACATGTCGTCTTCAGATGGACAAGAGGAATTCTCGGCAAAAATACTCTTTTACCATAATTTTGGCCAATAGCTATCTCTGCATCAATGACGTTTTGTTGAAACTCTCTACATATCAATCTAGTACCATTACATAACCCATTCAAAAGATCAATATTCCACAACAATATTATCGGACATCCAATTTTAAGACGAAGTGAGTGAGGAGGCAAACCACTAACAGTTAGGGAGTTTATAAATTCTATGGGGTAGAAGTTATTCTTATCATCTTCTGCTTGGTCAAAACTGTAGTAGATTTTTTTCCACTCAATCAAAACGGTCAATCAACTGGTCATTAATCCCATCAACATTATCATTTTTAGTTGATAATATTGCCCTAGAAATGATGAAGTTAGAACAATTTCCATTTAATTCCATAAATGGTATAGCATCCACCGACCTTGTTTTATCGATGTACCGAATTGTCATGTCGTCAGGTATGCGAATAAAGGTGTTGTCAATCACTTCTTCATTCCCGTCACCGACTCGCAATAGAAAATCTGAAAACCAAGGATCAGCTATTGCTCTCATATTAATAGTTAACCGCATTTTTTTAATTATAGACCATAATGGTGAATGGCTAATAGGGTTATATGTTTGACGGTTTGGGCATTGAGACATCACAATTTTCTATTCTTGTTAAATGTACATATGCATTAAAATCAACTTTAAGACACTTATGTAACATTTATTTACCAAATACTCCTTTACCAAGAAAATCGCTTGTAACACCGTATTTTTAACCCAAAAATTTTCATTTAAAACAATCACTGCGGAAGCGAATTAAATAACAAAAGTATTTACAACTGTACATAAACCACTGTTTAAATATCAGTATTACAAAACAGGGCTCGTCACAAATAATCTATCAGAGTCCTAGGTGATTACTCCCCAAGCTAACCACTCTCAGCCGAGCCGCTGACTTACCAAAACTTGTAAAAAGAGTGAGAGGTGGGGGATTAGCACAAAGCTAAGTGAATGGAGTACAATCACAACAGATATATCAGCCTGAACCGCATGATATTAACAACCACACATAAACACCCTGGGAAGACCGGCGGTTCTGCAGGAACCTACAACCAATACCGGCCAAACCAAAGGTTTACCGATAGTCCCTTTGCTATTCTCACACAGTATTATACTCTAGTAGCAACAAATGCATCCCCAGGTCCTAATACTGCTTAGCCAATAGTAAATGAACCCAACCCATAAGCCCAGTCGAAAACTGACTTCCCATCCATCATGTATACATATCACAGATGCAACAATTAACATTCAATAGTTAATCAATTATCAGATATACAATCTATCCATGCATCAAACCAACAATAGTTGCAACCAAACCAGTACAACTAATATCACCCGTGAGTAAACATCCACTCACCTCTGGTTCTTAGCTTTTCCACTCAGTGGTCTAATGTTACTGAGCCTTGTATGTGCCTGATAACACAACAACCAAACATCAGTATCCAATTCATAAATATATATCAATCATATATTTATATCCATTTAATCAAACATAAACATGTAAGATTCACATATGTATGCACATATAACACATAACATTCAACAATGCAATCAACAGCCAAAACTATCGGATTTTATAGGAAATCCGACACTACCATCGGATTTATGCAAAATCCGCTAAAAACCATCGGATTCTAGGAAATCTGATACATCTGTCGGATTTGAAGTCAATCCGCAACACTTGTCGGTTTTTCAATGAAATCCGACACTACCATTGGATTTCATCCTTCAAACTTCAATTGTCGGATTTGATCATCAGATTTCAATATGTTTCGGATTTCATCATTCCCGGATTCAAAGTATCGGATTTATGAGTATCGGATTTTCAACACTCGGATTTCTATCATCATCTCCACAATCCGCCACATTCATCTTTCAAGAATCCAACAACTTCAAAACTTGTATAAATCTCATACCCAGTTTATACAATTGATACGCAAGCTTACAAAAACATCTACAAACATATAGAAACATGATTAAACGTCAATTCATGCATCCTAAACACCTTAGCACCTAAGAACACCAAATCCACCAAACCCATGATGTTCATAACAAAACCCAACATAACCAAAACCGTAGCATGTTCATCATGTTTCAAGAAGCATAACATGTTAACAAGAATTAAACAAGAATCCACAAACCTTGAACTTGAATTCACGAATTCACAATCACAAGAAATCCGATGCTTTTTCTTCTTGCTTTCTTTCTTTCGGTTTTACACACAAAATTCACACACACATACAATTCTTCAAAGTGAAGAAAGGATTATTGAAACCCACGTATATATATGTTGCAAGCAGGAGGTGTCATGCTTAAATTCATTTAATTACATGCACACACACACCCTCAATACCGTACACATATATAATCATATATATATTAACACACATATATAATCATATATATATTAACACACACATATATATATAATACTTAATTTAAATGAATAACAATTAATTGAATAAACATAATCAATTAATAACACACGTGTAACATACCCAAGCCTACGTGTCTACTAGGCCTAATCTCAGGATGTTACATCGCTGCACCATATGACTTGGTGATGCAGACCAAATAATTGGGGCGGCTTCCTATGGTGCAGTTTGCAGCTGGTGGTGTTGCTACTCCTGCTGATGCAGCCCTGATGATACAATTGGGATGTGATGGCGTGTTTGTTGGTTCAGGTGTGTTCAAGAGTGGTGACCCAGCTCGCAGGGCCCATGCAATTAGGGATGGCAAAAAAAACCGAACCCGACGGGGAAAACCGAAAACCGAGCTAAACGGGGCGGTTTCGGGGATGCTAAACGGGGACGGGGATGGTGAAAAACCGAATAAATTAAGCGGGGACGGGGATGGGGACGGGGACGGGGATACCCGCCCCGATTACCCGATTAACCGGCCCGATACCCGGCCCGATTACCCGATTATATTTATTTTTATATTTTATATATTTTTTATTGTATTTTTATATTTTATATTCTATTTTTAGTATATATTATATATTCATATGAAGTTGAAAGATTGATATAATTTATAATTTGGGTCGTCCTTGAACACTTAATGTTTTAAAACCATTTGTTAGGATACATTTGAACACTTAATCATTATCATGGATCGTTTTGTATGTATTTGTGGAGAATGTATTAGTGTTGTATAATTTCAGTATAATTGTTTTTTAAAACTCGTGACTTTATCTTAATTGTGACGAGAATCCCCGCGGTGAAAAATCACCGTTTAACTTCATACGGGTATTTCCGCGGTGAAAATTACCCGTTTACATTAAACGGGGATACCCGTTTCCCCGCGGTTTTCCCCGGTTACCCGACGGGGATCCCCTTTAAATCCCCGTGGTTTTTTAAGCGGGGATGGGGACGGTTTTTTTAAACGGGGACGGGGACGGGGGGACCAATCCCCGGCCCGAAACCGGCCCGTTGCCATCCCTACATGCAATCGTTCAGACAGTCACACATTACACAGACCCTAAGGTGCTTGCAGAGGTAAGCTGTGGGTTGGGTGAAGCCATGGTTGGGTTGAACCTTGACAAGAATGTGGAAAGGTATGCTAACTGATCCGAGTAAGGCTCACAAAATCTGTTCCTATGGGTCTATGTAAGGTTGGAATATGATAGCTTTAATCTATTTGTTGTTCACGAATTTAGTATTATTCGAAAATAACATTATTATTATTTATATAAACAAATAAACATAAATGCTCAAGTCATTTGATTTGGAGCTTCGGTTTTTTGCTTGTTTAGGAACTTTGTTTAGTTGGTTTAAATTACAGGTTTTCGAATGGGTTGAATGATCCTCAGCCAAATTATACATATACACGGGTCATCATAATCGTTTATATATACCTCCCAAGTGATCATAACTAATTTATTCTGTTAAAGTTTTTAGAGAAATTTTATATATACCCTTGTTAAAAATTAAAATATCATATCTGTCCACTTTAATTTACAAATATCATATTAACCCTTTATAATGTTAACATCACAATTTTCTATTAAGTTATTCTTCGTTACATAAGTGTCTTAACTTAAATAATTATGCAAATAATGCCCTTATCCACTTGCATAATCAAACCCAGGTTATACATACATATACAAATAGTTCATCATCATTTTTTTATTGAAGAATTCTGGTAAAGGAGTATTTGGGTTTTGATTAAGTTTTGACCTTGTAGATGTTAGTTTGAACATTTTAGGGGTTAAAGGTTGCAAAGCATCGATTTAAAGGAACCAGGGTTGTTGATCTTTGTTTTTACTCAAAAGATTTCTTTCTTGTGGATTATATTCTCTTCTACTCTATGTATGATAGACCTTTATGATGAAATGCATGTGCTAAGCATATAGCTAGCCTTACAGAGTTTGATAATAGTCTCAATCACAGATGATTTCAATCTTAGGCGAACGAGGTTAGCGGCTCTCCGGCCCCATTTCGGTGCACGAGATCTCTTTGGGCCTTCCGCTTTCTAAAAAGCAAACTATCTTACTCTAATTTCATTGAAAATTGTAATCCTTGTATATTTCCAGTGGATAGCAAATTAGCAATCCATGCTAAGATGCTTTGTTTTTAAACATTTGGGGTCTGGTATATGTTTCCAAAACTTTGAAGGGTTTGATATTTTAAACACATGCCCTTTACTTGTAGGGTTAGATTTTCTACGTGATCTGTGTTCATCTGTTGTGGATATTCGTCAGTTGCGTCTAAAATTCTTTGTTTATTTCGTAAACTGTATGTTAGATGCAACTTTCTCTTTCATATTATGTAAATATACAAGGCACAAAGTGAATTGAGGAACTTGATCATGTATCTGATTTGTGCTTACCATCCTTCTAAAATAGATGTTTTATTAGAAAGTTTGGATTATGAATTAAAGTCTTTAACCTCATGCTTTTGTCCGGTTGTTCTTCTTTTTATAGACTTGACCATATAGGCTACAAGAAAAGATTTTTAACCTCCAATCATGTTCAAACATGGCCTTTTACCGTTTCACGTTTTTTTTTACATTTCTTTAAACTTGTTGACAGTGGTTGTGGATTTCACGGCTTCATTCGGTCCTTGCCGCGTGATTGCACCGGTCTTGGCTGAGCATGCTAAAAGGTTTCTCAATGTTACCAAGCACTAAATAATTATCTTATAAAGATTCAAGCAGATAAAAGATTCAAGCACAGAATGAATTATAAGATTGATCTTTTCGTTAATATTTCCAAACCAGTCCCTTCTTAATCAGAATTACTAAGGTGTTGTTTGTTTTCGAAGACATAAATGTCTTATGTCTTATTTCATGTCTTCGGGAGAAGATGTAGAAGGTCTTAAGATTGAGAAGGTCTGCGAAAAAAACTATAGATTTTAGCTTCTCAAAATAAGACAGAATAAGGTCTTCTGTCTGCGAAAAAACAAACAGCCTTATTAGAAACGTCTGCGGGCGCGCAGACGTTTCTATGAAAAAACAAACAAGCTTATCAGAAACGCCTGCGCACCCGCAGACATTTCTTTAAAATAAGACCTTATTTAAAAAAACAAACAAAGCCTAACTCTTTTATGAAGATCTCTTGTGTTCATTTTGTAGGTTAGTATTCCTAATTAGGCAATCAGCTAGATTAAAGCATAGATTTATATAATCATATGAGCTGAATTTTGTAGTCTTGAAATGATTAATTTGGAGGACATTAAAGAGTACTTAGCATTAAAAGGAGTATGCATGTGTTGGGGACATGGTTCTTGCACAAACTCAAAGAGCAAACATAATTTGATAAATTTATAGTTACACAATAAGAAAAAAAAATTATCAAACATAATTATTTATTAGAAAATGATAAAGTTTTGACATATTTACCTCAACGATATGATTTTCAAGAAGCATCTGGTCATTGATGTTTTCCGAGTCATGAACGATGGTCATCGGCACATTTGTTGCAATGATCTCCATTTCCTGTTAACGTTTTAAAAAAATGACATGTTAGTATGTTGAATTGTTCATAAATTTAAGAATGGGTTGATTTGGATATGTCAAGTAAAGTGGTATAAAATAACAGTTGATCTCATTGTTGGGTGTCCCTTGTTTTTATAATCCGAGATTAATTTCTTGAACGGTATTGGTTTTAAGTAACAATTTTCACGGATTATGAAGGGGTTGGTTTGAATTTTTTAATTGCTAGGGACATGGTTCTTGCAAAAACTCCTTATCAAACATAATTTGCTAAAGTTATGGTTACACAAGAAGAAGAAAAAATTATCAAACATAAATGTTTAGTGATTCGGTGTACATAAAGATTATTATTTTTTGAACAGTGATCTTCAAACGAATCACTACAACATTAGTAAACTCATGTCGTTTTGTTTATTGTTTACTTATACGTAGTTTTTAAAACAATTCTCTGTGAAATTAGTAAACTAATGTACTATTGTGTAATGTTTACATTGTATTCAAGGGAAATTTGCAGAGATTATTACTTGATTTTCGTTAACTGGAGCTGCAGGGGTGTTCAATTCGTTGTTCATGATGAATTCCGCAAAATATGGTGAGTATTTGATAAAAATAGTATAGAACCATAAACTGTATATTGTATATATAGTGTAATATGCATATCACCGAGGTTACAATTGAAAAAAGGAAATGATATTTTTATAATTATGGAATAGAGGTTATAATTGCAAAAAGGAAATGATATTTTTATAATTATGGAATAGTGGTTATAATTGCAAAAAGGAAATGATATATTTTTATAATTATGGAATAGTGGTTATAATTGCAAAAAGGAAATGATATATTTTTATAATTATGGAATAGTGGTTATAATTGCAAAAAGGAAATGATATATTTTTATAATTATGGAATGCAAATAGCAGGTTATTTTGTAATATTCAAACCAAGGACCGGAATATTTTAGCAGGCAATTTTGTAATATTATTTATATAGTTTTAACAAGTTATTTTAGCAGGTTATTTTGTATTGAAAATTACCCCAAAAAGCAGGATATTTTAGCAGGCAATTTTGTAATATTCTTTATATAGTTTAACAGGTTATTTTAGCAGGTTATTTTGTATTGAAAATTGTCCAAAAAACCATTTCCCTTTCTCGAATTTATAGAATATTCTTTATAAATTGTAGTGGGTTTGGTTATTTTGTATTGAAAATTACCCAAAAAATCATTTCCCTTTCTCGAATTTATGGAATATTCTTTATGGAATTTATGGAATATTCTTTATAAATTGCCGTGAGTTTTTGGTAGCTGAGGGTAGAATAGTAATCTTAAGTGATTTAAAATTTAAGAGTTGTAAAGAAAAAGCTTAAATGCTTTATATAATAGTATAGATTAGTTGCTTACTTGCTTTTAGCTACGTGTTAATATATTTAATATTTAATCTTTAATATATATTTAAAAAATATGATGTCATCATTTTACTTTTAGAATTGTTTTCCATTAATCATCATTTTATTTACTCAAATGTCTTACGAATGAGTTGTTTCCTTAAATGTTATTTTCTAAGTGATTTAGTTTGTTAACAATTAAATATGTTAATAAACATTGTTTCATATCATATAGTAGATACTTATACCTGTATTCATGGTTATTTACCTAAACATATATATCAATTGGGTTAAACTAAAAAAATTAAATTTAATTATGAAAATGTTCTTAGAAAATTTTTATGATTATATTATGTATGAATTTCTGATTTTTAATATCTCTATGTATGTTTTACCATTGTTTATTATATACGTTAGTACTCTTTAATATTATAAATATTTAAAATTTATTTTAACCATTTTTCGTGTTTATACACGGGGTGTTAAGCTACTAGGCCTTTAAGTGAACATGGAAATAAGAGAATATGTGTGTGTGTATGGTAAGGTTCGGTACATAACAAACCTTGTATACAAAACCTACACAACCAATTTAAACCTTTAAATATGGGTGATCAATAGTTGAGATTATGACCAAATATGTATTTTACTTAAATCAACTATGTGGTTTACGATCGAATATGCAGTTGATATAAATTGACTATACACTCATAATATCAACCATTAATCATCCAAATCTAAAAGACCGTGATTGGTTTCGTAGATTTTTGTAGACAAGGCTAGTTCTGTATTAATCTTTGTTCTATAAAAAATTATATTTTTAGGATTCATACAAAAGTTTGCAAAGATAGTTTGGTAGTATAAAGTCGGTCGACCATCTTCAAAAGATTAATCGGTCTAGGCGGTGATTAATCGGTCTCTAGCTTGAGCCCCTAAGTTATAAAGGAATTTATTTAAAATAAATAAATATTAGCAATATCATAAGAAAAACTAAAATTAGTTTAACAAGCTTTAAAAATAAAAAAAAACATAAGTTCATAATTAGTTTAATAAACTCAAAAACTAAAATCATAAGTCTAACCATTTTGTTAAACCCTAAACAAATTTTTTAATGAAGTCAAACCATTTTATTGACCGTCAAAGACCGATTTTGACCATACTCTATAATTTTGACGGATCATATGATTTCTAGGTCGGTAGAGAGTTGATAACCTCGCTACACTCATAAACTATTTAAATTATTATCATACAAATTATACAAGTTAAAATTTACAAAAAAAGGAAAAAGCATAACAAGAGAAAAGAAACAAATGAAAGAAGCAAAATTACAAGAGTTTTTGCCATTATTATGCTAAATGTTACCCAATACTTTTTAAAAGTTTTGAGTTTTTCCACATCTTTTTATTAAGAGTTAATTACAATTTTTGTCTCTGTGATTTGCTGAAATTTACATGTTTAGTTTCTAGGTTTGAAAAGTTACAAGTTCAGTATCTAATTAACTCGATTTAGTTGCACTTAGTCTCTCCAAAATTCCCCTCTCACCTTATCTTAATTTGTATCAATTATTAATTGACTTTATTATTTAATAATATTTTAATTTTTAAAAAAAGAAAAATTGTCAAGAAAGGTAGCATTTGGACGAAATGGGTCTACCTGTAAAGGAATTTGAAGTTGAAATCAAGTAAAAATGAACATTGAATCTAAAGTTTGAATTGAAACAAAAACCATATTCAAAGTTTGTATTAAAAAAAGGAATTGAAGTAGTGGAAAACCGTAAAATGCTCGTTCAATACATTTGGCCGAAATGGGCTCACCCGAAACATGATCCAAAACACGACACGAATTCAACACAAAAATAAATTTGGCGACGAGTAATTGCCACGAACACAATAACCTAAACTCCCCCCAAACTGTCAACCTTAGTTATCATACTCTTTTTTCTTACAAGTTGAAATTCATCATTCTTTCTTAACTTAAAAAATTAGACATTACCTTTATTGAAAAATTTCAACTAAGCGGTTAGCAGGTCAAGTCACCATACCCTTAGAAATCGAAATTTATAATTATTTCTTGACCTAAGAAATCATAAATTACTTTTATTGACACATTTCGATATTTATGTTACATTTTTCATCATTTGCCTTTTAAAAAGGTTATTTAGTCTCTCGCCCACTCTAGCGTCACCAACTCACCATTGTCGCCCCCCATCTTAAGCTCATCTCATTTTCTACGCCTTCCTCCCCGTCGTCGACTTCCACCGCCGCTGCCACCTTTTTTCTCCCAGTATTTCGCTCATCTAATTTTAAAAATTGTAAAAACAAGATCACCACTAGCTTCTCCACCATCGACACCTCTCTTTCTCTTGGTATTTCGCTCATGTCACACTAATCTTTCAACCTATGTGAGTCTCTCCACCATCGCTTCCGCCTACACCTCCACTCCCCTTTATAGCTGTAGCATGCAAAGAATTATTCGTACATAGCCTTGCAAAGAACACAACGAAGGATCGATAGGTTCTCAACTGAACCGCCTTTACCTCTCTCTCTAATCCATTTGTGGCAGTGGAGTGTTGAAATACCAATAGAAATCAACAATCAAAAAGTGAATAATCCCATATCCACCACAAAGGTACACAAGAGGAGGAGGCAGTGGCATTGGAGGAAGGGACACACATTTGAAGAAACAAAACCCTAATCAAACTTTAATCAAATCAAAAGGGTAAGTATGTTTTGATGAAACACATGAGAGCATATCAAACTTCTCCTCATCATTGTGGCTTAATCGATGTACATTACCTCGAGAAAATAGAGTGCAACCACTGACGGAACACTGTGGTGATGTTGTTGGCGTTGGAGAAGAGGAAGTGCTCATGGCTTTGTGACGGCGTCGAGGTGGAGGAAGTGGTCATGGTGTTGGGGGTGGAGGAAGTGGTCATGGCGTTGGAGGTAGAGTCTTCGTCGGAGCTTTCGACATCGAAGAAAAGGATAAGGGCATCGAAGGTGGAGTCCTCGTGTGAGAGTGAAAGAGAGAGAGAGAGAGATGAGCCGATGAGTGATGGGAGATACGATTTAATTTCTTTAGAAGTAAATATTATTTAAAATTATGAAATCAACTAATAATTGAAAGAAAATTGATAAAATAACGGGAGGGCATTTTTATACTTTCATGTTTGGGAGAGACCAAAATGTAATGAAGTCGGATCAATATGGACTAAACCTAGAACTTTTCAGACCCAATGACCAAACCCGTATTTTACAGCAAACCACGAAGACCAAAAAGATAATTAACTTTTTTGTTAATGACAACCATACCTATTATACATCCTTATTTTGGAACGTGAACTCTAAAACCATCCTCAAAGTCACCCTGTTTCTAAATAGGATGTTTAAGGACACCTTGTCAGGGCTGTTCATAAACTTTGCAAAAAAAAAAAAAATTTTGTTTCATTTTTAACAAGCTCGTATTGTTTAATGATTCTTGGTTTTTGGCTTTTATAAGAATATAAACATGACATTATTAAGACAAGTTTTAAATTTTAACCAATAAGTCATGAAATAAACATTCAAGATCTATAGAATAAATATATGAAATCTAAGAACACCTTCTTTTGGGGTTTCATTCCAAATCCGTTTCTTTCCTTTAAAAAAATTGAGAACAAGGTGTAGATGTAACACAATTGATCGGAGATGATGAATAACCTGGTCCCTATATAAGTTTTGTCTATGGACCGGTGAGGGCCGTCTCAAATGTTTTCAAGGCCAGGGCAAAATTAAAAGATGCGCCCCTAAAAATACTAAACTATCTAAAAACGTTCGGTAAGAAAATTACAATTATACGTACTTAACTGCAACAATAGACGAAAATATACAATTGAAAAGTTAAGACGTGTTTGAGATGTTATAATTTTTTCAAAATTTACATGTCTTCAATACGTCGAATATTTGAATTCTACATTTCACAAAATCTTAGGATTTTGTTTTTTCTCTAGGAAACCGAATAAAGATAAAAGATTGTGATTGTCAATTTTGTTCTTCTTCCCAAACCGTGTAACTTCGTCCCAAAGAGTCAAACAATTTTGTGTAATTTCTTCGCAAACTAACTTATCGATTTTTTTATGCATTGATGATTTCTTCCTAATCTTGTCACATCTAGAAAATCAAGCATCACAAAGAGATTTCCTTCCGAACAATTCGTGGCAAATTTTCAACGAATTTCCCATGGCTTTGAGTCAAAAAGAAAAATTTGAATGGTTTTTCCATGAATTTCATGTGAAATTCAAGGGAAATGGGTTTTCATGAAACTTTTATCCTTCACTAAAATGGAACTTTCATGCCGGCCTACTCATCCGCCACCGATGGTCATCTGAGAGTAGTTCGAAATCGAAACAAAACCTAAGAGAGACTAGACTTGTAGTAACAATAGGTGCAGACGGGAAGATTGAATCTGGAACAGAAAATGAAGGAACAGACGCAATCTTTAATCGAACCGCGTCTTCTCCTTAGCAAAGAGAAATTTTACCATTCGACTATATCTGCTTTTTGAATTGACATTTTTTCACGAATTTGTCAACACAAAATGAGGTGTTGTAGTGTAGTGGGTCAAAAGATTTTGACAATTGAATATATGATATCCGGTTAAAGTGTTAATCTCAAATCTTTAAGAAATTCTTAACATTTATAATAATTAACTCATAATAGATCAATTAAAATAGACTTACAGAGTTAAACCATATATATTATACATACAAGAAAAATGGGCCCCTCTGATCCTTGGGCCCTGGGTCGCCCCTTAAGATGGCCCTGGGATCGGTTAAAGCCGAAACCCAAACCATAACAAATCATTCGGTTAATCTAATATCATGATATGTCGGTTACGGTTATATCAAAATTATCCTTTTCAGTTAAGGAGTAACGATTTAAGAAATCTAAACGGTTAATTTCAGTTAACTACTTAACCCAGGCTTTCGTTTTATATAGGCTATTGTATCATGTATGCTATGAGTTGTTGTTACATATGAATGAGCTCATAAATTAATTGTTTCTATTAAAAAAAGGGTTTAGTTCACCAAAATGTATCCAAGTTGTCATATTTTGCTATTGTGTGTATCGACCTTTAAAATTTTTTATTGTGTGTATCAAACTTTTAATTTCTCGCTATTATGTATATTAAACTGTCAATTGTATGTACTAAACATGTAAGTTCTTTTACTTTTTTATATAACCAAAATACATACAATAATAACAATTTAAAAGTTTGATACACATAATAGAAACTTTTAAAGTTCAATACAAACAATAGCAAAATGTGACAACTTAGGTACATTTTAGTGAACTATACCCTTAAAAAACTACTTCATATTTGACTAATAACCACATAATCAATTGCTACAAAAGTACAACTTATTGCTAACGAACTTAACGATAACCATATAAAAAACGGCCAAAAATTGCTCATTGTTGTAACATATCGTATGGGTTGTTGTACCATGCCCTTAAAGTCCATACAGATATACAATTGAATGAGAAATAGCATCATTATAACAAAGTATGTTAAGGCTCTAAGCCTCTAACTACACTTCAAGTGTCACACCGTAATTTTCAAACTTTGTAAATTGACTCTTTTTTCTTCTTATTTTACAAAAAGATTCACAACGGTGGACTTTTACTTAAACAGACGTATAGATAAATACACAGACGGAGTTAACAAAAACCATTTAAACAACCACAACGTTACGTATCAAAATCATAATCCAAATTCATAATTTATAAACCATAAGTCTAAGTCGGCTTAGAAAGTCTAAGAAAACCATACTTAACTACCCACAAGAACCCCGTCTTACCGGGCCAAAACTCCTACGTGGCCGGTATATTTCAAATAAACCAGTGTCAACTTACGTTTCGTGAATCAACCATACAAGTATAAAAAGAACCCAAAACATTCCATACAATAACTAATGGTGAATCAAACAACCATTTCCGTCCCGTTCAAGTATCCGGCCTCTCCCAAAAACCCACAAACACATGCATAAATCTCAAACCTTTGATCCCAAGACCACCAAACAAAAACTAAGGTTCTAGAATAGAAGTCTTACCTTAGAAAAATCATGATCCAATCCAAAACAATCGATTATAGCCTCAAGAAGACCTCTTCTATAATCAAACTTCCTTTAAACATTCAAAGACCCTTTTTAAGCCTCTAAAACTCACAAACCCTAGTTATAGATGATAAAAAGAGCGTGAATGGCAGTATCAAGCAACCTAAATTTCGGCTAACACACCTTATAGGAGGTCGGTCTTCATAATTTTCACTGTAGACCGTCATAATAGCCTAATTTTCTTTCTAACCCATATTAACTTATAAATTCTTTTCTTTTTCATGTGTTTAACCCCTAAAATCCATCAATCCATCCATTAACATGCTCATATAAATGTATAGGAATTTAAGAGACATTAACCAAACAATGAAGAGATTTTTAGGTCGTCACACTAAGCGCTAAACACCAAAAATCATGTACAATTTCAAGTTCCAAGTATTAGAACTAGTGCATGTAAGTTTTATATTTACTAGTTTAATACAAAATATCAATACATATATATACACATACTAGTTTATAGACTCGTGCACGCACGTGTATTAGTTTATTAGAGAAGTAAACTTGAAATGCATTAAAATCAAATAGAAAAATGCAAGTACTGTATATATAAAAAAAATTCCAAATACGTACATAAGAAACCAAATTAATTTTTTTAAAGTACTTTATACACAAGTAAACTTGAAAAATAATATAATTGAATATAAAACATGTTTCATTGTTTCAAGTATGTAGATAACGAACAAACTATTAAGAATGATACATAAAAAAATAAAAATTAGACATACAAATTGTTTAAAATATATACAAAATAACAAAAACACATTAGAGTAAAAACAACATTATAATAAACAATCATTCTACTTGGTCAACCTAATCATTGGAAAGAATAAAAAACTATCATATATAAAGAACAACTAAAGGTTTTTCATATTTAGAGAAAATGGAAATTCAAGTTCGCATAACTAATAACTTAGTGACGATTTAAGCGCACATATTTATGAGAAATAAAATATACATACATATTTGTACACACGAGCCTTACATGACTAGACCTGAATCACAACATAATCCAATAAAGAATTGTTTGATAATTTAATAAATCAAATTAGTTGATAAAGATGTTTGTCTCCATGATTAATTCTGCTAACTAATGACCACATGTCTTATCTTTTGAATGGGTTTCATTGCATTTCCACTTCTAAAGCCGAATTTTCGTACACCTTACAAGTAAAATAAATAAATAATGGCTCACATGTTAAATATTAAAAAATCAAAAATGATTTCCTGTCTTACGTATAAAAAATTAACACTTTTATTTTATTATTACATTTGGCTAACTATCTACATTAATAAAATAGTTTCAGGACCATGAGGAATAGATATATTTACATCTCTGAATTTAGATTTTTAAATATATAATATATCATCTTTTAGTGATATATTTTATTTTAAACCATTTTTTATAAAAAGTTTCATACATCCTTATAATAAGATTAAAAAGGCTTTAAAATCAATAATTAAATATTTTGAATAGTATAATCAAGTTGACCACTCAGCTAATCACCATAATTTCAAAAAAACTTACTCAGCTAAACAAAAAATTACCTACCTACTACTATTAATGGATAACAAAAAATTAAGAATATACTAATTTTAAAAAAGTGTCATATTACAATAAAATTTATATAAAAACGTAGATAAAAATTAGACGGTCACAAATATATAATTATTTTTTCTCTAAACAAAATATATCACAAGTTACTAAACATAATTTATAAACAACCTATAATTAATTACATTAATATCAAATTTTTATAAAACCTCCTCACAATTTTCATCCAGTCTTTCTCAATTGATTTAAAATTGAATTTAATTTAGAGACATATGTGTTTAATAGCATCTTTATAAAATTATTTTATAAAATTAGAGATTTTGATTGGTTGATAGAGATTGATTTAATAGGTATAAATAGAAAGAAGTTAATCATTTTATATAGGGAAAATTGCATGAAAATATAATGAACTTTGTCTTAATTACCATTGTATACAACCAACTTTAAATTTTTAAAAATAATACAATTAACTTTCATAATTCTCTCATTGTATGCAAACAACTTTTTCATGTGTCTGTTGTTTAGCTACAATTGTATACAATGAACTTTGTTATAACTTTTATAGTATACAACAAGTTACATACAATATGAGAATTATGAAAGTTTGTTGTATTATTTTTAAGAAAATAAAGTTGATTGTATATAATGGTAACTAAGACAAAGTTCATTGTATTTAAATGTAATTTGCCCTTATATATATAGTTATAGATTAGCAAAATATTAAATTTTATTATTGACATGGTTGATATTTCAATCTTCATGTATAAACAAGTCATCACATGACTAGAGTATCGGATAAATTATGCCTTATATATATATATTAAAAAAATAATAATAAACTTGTAATGTATGAGGTCTGTTTGGTTCTAATTCTTAGTTTTTTTATCGGTAACCGAAAATAAACCAATACTATCCATTAACGAAATTCATGATGGTTTGGTTTGGTTATGGCTCACCTTTTTTAATAACAAACTCACCTCTAACTGAAAATATGTTTTTTTCCCTTGTTAAATTCGGGAACACTGAACACATAATATGTTTGGAAATGAAAAATCTTTTTGGAGGATTTAATTTAAGGGGGATGATTATTTTATGGAAGGAATTGATCCATGTACATAATATGCACCATAGAAGCTAATGTACAAATTAGTGAAACATTCATTTTTCATAGATGGATCAATTTATTTCATGAAAGAATCATCTTCTTTAATTTAAAGGGCTGTTTTGATATTACCCATAATCTTTGGGGGGTTTAAAGCAATATACCATCCGCAGAAAACCGCCCGACGACCATTTGACCTTTTTCAGAGCAGCAGCTTCTGCAACCCACTTCGAAGCCCTAAACTGCGAAAATGGCAACCGACAACAAACCCAACTCCGGCAATGGCAAGAAGAGGAAGAACCATTACCGTCCCAACAACGTACTCTTTCTCACTCTATTTACCTTGTTTTGATCAATCGATCCGAATGGAAAATCTCACTTAACTATCAATTTGCTGGTTAACGTGGTTATTCTTGAATACGTGCTACAGAAATCAGTAAAAAAAGGTTCATACCCGTTGCGGCCAGGAGTTCAAGGGTTCTTCATCACTTGTGATGGTGGCAGGGAGCGTCAAGCTTCTCAAGAAGCTGTTCAAGTTATCGATTCTGTACGTGCACTGTTTGTTTTATTTTTTTGGTATTTAATCATACCCATGTTCTTTAATTCTGAAAACTCGTTTGCAATTCATTATCTTTTTCATTTGATGAATAAATATCAACTGATGCTAACTTCCAATTTGGGTGTCGTATCTGTTTTCCTGCTTGCTCAGAGTTTTGATTAAGTGGTGTTTGGATTTGCGTTTTCAAGTCCCAATAATCAATTGGAGTCTGCTTGTTTATAGTTTAGGCTTAGATTATCGGTTTCATAGGCAACAAAACTTGTAAATTGTAATGAAGAGTAAGCTATAATCACCTACTTACCTATTAGTGTAGCCTATTACAAGAATCTGTCAAACACTCAAACTTGTGGCTATTACAACTTCTTGCAGAAAAATCACATCTGGACTTTATCTTGCAGTTGAATCACATTTAAACACCATCTTCTATGGCTCTTGGGCTTTTAAAATCAAAATATTATCTGTTCCCATAATTCCATTTTAAAGTGTATTTTTTTTGTAACAAAGCTGTAACTGTAACCTTTTGATTTATTTTTGGCCAAGTTCTGCGAGCAGAGTTACTGTGAACTTTGTTTTAGACATTACAAGCAATACACTAGGCTCAATTTTTTAACTTGATTCATAGACTAGAAGAGGTGAAGAATTTTTTTATCTAAAATGTTAGGCTCGTAAGGTTTAGTTTTTCTCAATCTTCAAGTAGGGCTTGATACAGATTATTTCATACTCAGGTTTTTTTTCCCTCCTTTACTCCCCCCATTAAAAAAAGCAAACAAGGAGTACTCAAGGCTGACATTTTAATATATCCATCTAAGCTTGAAAGAGATCTGATTAATGATACTATGACTCTTCTGTCGAGCCACATTCGAACTTGGTTGAGTTCAGATAGCTTAAATGTTGCATGAAGGCCTGAAGGGTATAGGATACTGACATTCTGAAATCATAATAGCATACCTGAAAGTTTCATAGAGTTCATCACTTCATTGTATAAGTTTTCTCATACGTTTTCAGGAACAATGCAAATATCAGGAACATTAAAATAAGTTTGTGCTACATTTCTTGTTGTCCGTTTTCATATATATTGGCAGATAAAGTTGAGAAACTTAGACGCCGTTTGATTTTGACTTAATGGGGAAAATAACATATTTTTGTAAACCATAAGAAGCATGACTTAACTAGCAAATTCATGAGGTTGTTGCTTTCCTAATAAAGTAATTGACTTTTCTATGTTTTTCCTTATGAGACTACATGCAGATAGCCACCTACACATTTGTTTGTCTCTGTTTGTGTGCATGTGTTCGCATGTTCCTGTGGATGGGTGTGCATCAGGTTTTAAAAAGCCAACGCACATATGCCCAAAATTGATGCATGGCCCATCACGTGTTGTGATATCCTCCCTTCCTATTTATTTTTACCATAAACTTCTTTCGTTGCCTACTAGGGCCTCCCACATGTCGTGATCTCCTTTTTTTAGCATATATAAGTGTGTGCATGCACGTGGTGATCAGTTCTTTTGCATAGGATCTGATGGTTTCAGGCCCCAAAAATTTCTTTTCTTTTTTCATTTTTTTAAACGTATTGGTGTAAGAAAATAGCTTCATTAAGATACTAGTTAATACAAATGATTGCTAGGAAAACATTTCCTAACATTCTTATGAAAGACTTATCACCATTATGGAGATTTCCTAAATCAATGTACTTGTTTAAACACAAGTCTTATATAAACAATTAATAGAAGGAACTTTGACGGAAGCAACGACTGTCAGCTCAAGGGATGAATTTCAAAAATTGGAAGCCCGAGTTCTGGAATCATTCTATGGTGGGGATGGAGATAAGGAAATACACTGACCATTTTCACGAGCTTGCCAAGCTAGTACCTCGCTTGGCCACACCTAAAGAGAACAACATTGAGAGACATATATGGGGATTGGCACTAGAGATCCGAGGAATGGTTACCTTGGCGAACCCAACAAATAATACCTACAAGTAATATATAATAAAAATACAATTTCTAGACATTTATAGGTTGGGCACACCCTAGGCATGGTTGTGCCTTGGCCCCTGACACGGATGTGCCTTCCTCGGGTATGGCTATGCCTTGGCCCTATGCACGGTTGTGCCTTTTCCTCCTTACGTATGGCTGCGCCTTTCTAAGGCACGCCCGTGCCTCATTCCTTTCAGCAACAGTTCGACCAGAACAGCTGGATTTCAACCGAAAATCACCCCAAATTGATTTTCAAGTGTTTCCAGTGCTTAGAAACCTCAAAACAACATCATAAACCAACCAAAAACACTTATAAACACATCCTTCGATCATCCTATGATCAATTTCACTAAATCTACAAAATTCTTGACCCATTTGACATCATTCATAAAATTTAGTGACATGCAACGACTAAAATCGGTTCAAACTCCATGAATTCATTGAAAACTGTTTACGACTCAATCATCTCATCACCAATACCAAGTTGATGATTTCAAGTACACTTCAAGTTCAACAAAACCCACTAAAACTCAAGTTGAACACAAATGAGGGTTAGATTATTTACCTTGAAGCTTGATTCCATCATTAACACTTCAATGCAGCTTCAATTCGATTAAAATTTGGACCTCTCTCGTTCTCCCTCTTTCTCCTGAACATTCCAGAGAACACAACACCCACACACACTCTATTTTGACTTGATAAAGTCCAAACACCCCCTTATATACTTGTCTAGTTTGGTGATTTGCCAAGACTAGTCCCTCAAGTTCATTTCCTCATAACTCAACCACAACACTTCTTATTAATAATAATACTTCATATATTAGCACTTTTAAACAAATAATTCATCTTTTGCAATTTAAGTGACAATTAAACATACGACGCTTAAATAGATAATAATAATAATAATATTATTATTACTACTTATTTTGGGGTGTTACAGATGGTAGGTCTTTTGACATAAGTATGTGATTCTGCATTGTATTAGATGTCACCGTATTATTGTAGGATGATGTCACAATTATTATAGGATGTTGCTGTTTCTGTTTCTTTTTGTATCGTGGAAGCTGCCTTTTTCTGTTTCGGTTATGTAATTTATTTCCTATTCTCTAGTATGGGAGAAGAAAGGTAAATTATAAATATCATGCATGGTTATCAGCTTGTCGCTAGGGGGGTGTTTGGTTTTTTAGTGATATAGGTCTGAAACCTTAAACCAGGTCTGAACTTTAAAATGCAACATCTAAATTCTGAAGATTTAATCCTTCAAACTATTTGAAAAATGAGTTAAAATGAAATCTTCTGAATCATTTTAAGATGCATCATCCATGTCTTTCTTGCATACATAAATTTTAATTCTGTTTAAGATTGGCTCAGTTCTTGCTTATGTTATCGCCACATATGTTCACATCTTTATGTGTAATATTTTTCTTACAGATCTAACATGATTCGGTTTGTTATTCATAGATCACTTGTTGCTATGATATGAAGTTTGCACAGAATAAGTTCGACAGGGTTTTTTTAAATATTTTAATGCTTTTATTTTGTGCATACCAGTTTCTTGAAGATCTTGTTGAGGGAAAGGACCTAGATGTGAAGCACACTGTTTTAACAAATAAGCCCGTAAATAAAAAAATAAAATTCACTTATTCTGATTCTGAAGAGGATGATGACCATGATGAGGATGAGGAAGATGAAAAGGACCAAGTTGCAGTAGTTTCTAATAAGCCAAATGATGCAAATCATGAAACTTCTGAGAATCAGACAAAGGATAACAGAGAAAATAATAAAATTGAAACTGAAGATCATGAAAATAAAAATGAAAATGAAAATTTTGATGATGAGGGGCAAGTAGGAAAGAAACAACGCATAGAAGCAGACAAATCCAAATGTGAAGAAATCATAAAAAGCAAGGTGGAGGACAAGTCTGTTGATAAGTTAATTGAAGCTGAACTTGAAGAGTTGAAAGATAAAAGCAAGGTAAATTTTTATTTAATGAACATTGTTATAATTTGATTATTTTATCTGGAGATGGCTAGATGGGCATCTTGAGTAGTGGGACATAACGCAATTGCTATTTTATCCATTATTAAAAATTTAATAAATAGTTAATGTGTTAATCTTACTTGCAAAAGCAATGAAAGCAATATTATACATTAATGATCCTTTTTTAAATAAAAGCTGTTTAGGAGATTGTATGCATCGATAATGAATTCTGGGTGACTTTCAACCCGTTTGACCGGATCCCCTTTTTTCTTCATTTTCTGATTTGACCTGTTTTAAATAAAGTACAAATCAAATGGACCCATTTTTAAGTATACGGGTTGAAATTGTCACCTCTTGTTTACTTGTATAGATGAACTAAATGGATTGACGCTAGAATAAGTATTTTTATGTTTCTTTTAAAATGCTAGTTTTACATAACCATCTTGGACAGTATATTCTTTCACGAGTCGTGCTTTAATTTAAAAACAAAATATTTCTTTTTATCACCTAAGTCTTCATCTTCAAATTACAAACCAGTCTTACCAAATGCATTTTTTTTCTCAAACAAAAATCACAATTATCTCTATAAAAATTAACAAGAGAACATAAATGTTCCAGATGTGGCCTATATGTGTTACATTCATAGATTCTTTTATATAATCTATTTATTTGGTGTTGCAGAGGCGTTTCAACTACCTTGATTCTGGATGTAATGGGGTAGTCTTTGTCCAAATGCGCAAAAGAGATGAAGACCCAACACCTAAAGAAATTGCTCAACGACTGATAACATCTGCTGCTGCAACAAGGCAACACATGTCCAGGTTAAGTTTCAGTATTAAATTTCAAATTAACACTAATTTTTTCAAAATTATTTATATATCATATGACTCGCGTAATTACAGACGGTATTATATTGTGGGAGAGTTTCGAGTTGCATGTTGGACCTGATTATGTGGCTATTGTGACTTGAACTCGAAATAATCAATTTTGAATGTTTTAGATAAACAGAATGAGATTACGCTTCTGATTATATTTTACTTGAGGGCTCAGAATAACCGGTTTCATTATACCTGCAGCAAAACTGATCGTATAACGGGTAAACTATAATTACCTATATAACCATTATTTAAACTATAATTTGTTAAGTGGTCAAAATTTGCCAAAACGCTTATACATCTGATAATCTGATCATCACACCTTCAAGCAGCAAAATCAGATCCAAACACCATTTTCTGATCTGTTCTGTAACCACTGATTGTTTTAATTCTATATATTATGTATTAGATAATCATTTTTATTAAATCGTATCCAAACATCACCATCTATGTATCTATACATAGATAACACAATGTTTCACAACTGGCTCCAATACCTCACATGTTATGCATCGATGGATAAAGTCATCTTTTTACCTTTTTCTCTTCTCTTTCATCTTCTACAGCATTCTTCATCATCTTTAACCTTCTTCTCTATCATCTTTAATCTCATGAACGCTCAAATACACAAATTGTAGTCTTATTAATCAAAACCAAATTTTTTTAGAAAAACAAAACCTTAATATATGTCCGGTAAGCAAACCCAACGCCAAACGATTTAGTCTTGATCCTGATTATATAACCCAATATCAAAACTGTAGTTTCATTCTTTGTTTAGCAAATGCACATAAGTAGTGCATTTCTATATGATTTGCACCTCAAAATCATAATAAAAATATCAAATTAAAATGACAAAAGTGCCCATCACATGCCAAGCATTTGATGGGGATTGACGACAGAAGGCTTAATGGCATCCAGATCGCATGTGTAACCAAAATTCAGAAATAGGGACCAAAAAGGTAGTCAATGAAGTTCAGGACCAAAACCATAACTCATGTAATTCCACAGGGACGGTTTTGGAATGTACTAAATAACATATCACATATGATGCAATCTCTATAAGTTTATTGTTTTAAGTTTGCTAAAATTTTAATGGATTCTCAGGTTTATATTAAGAGTGCTACCTATTGAAGTGACATGCTATGCCTCAGAAGAAGAGGTTTCAAGGGCAATCAAACCTTTGATTGCTCAATACTTCCCCATGGAAGCAGAAAAACCATTTAAGGCATGTTATGCTTTTCTTTTCTTTATATTTTTTCTATATACGTTATAAAAAGAACCATCCCAAGATGCCCTAGTGGTAGGATGCCTTAAAAGCAGAGACCTGGATTCAATTCTTACTGGGTAAACATCTTAGACGGCTAGATGGAGTATAGGAAACAGTTAGGTCGCGTACATTACTACATTAGATCATAGCTCAACTCCCTAGGAACCTGCTAAAGTGAGAAATCCCCTTAAAAATGTATGTACATTATAAAAGGGTAGAAGTATATTTATCTCTCTCTCTCTCTCTCTCTATATATATATATATATATATATGTATATAGTAATCACTAATCCATGGTTAATATATCATTCTCCAATTCCAGTTTGCAGTGCTATGCGAGGCCCGTGCAAATAGTGGTCTAGACAGAATGAAAATTATCAACGTGGTTGCAAAATCTGTTCCAGAACCCCACAAAGTCGATCTCACCAGTCCAGATAGGACTATTGTGGTCCAAATCGCCAAGGTAACTCCGTTCTGTTTTTTCCCTTCACGTTTTGTGTGTTTTCACAAACAATTTGGACAAAAAATTTTAACTAGTCGATGCGGATTTGAAGTGAATTTCATGTATGACAAAATATTGAATAGAAAAGATGGCCTTCAATGTTATTATGTCTTCATAGTATATAGATTATTCATGTTTCTATCTCAGTTAACTTTTTGCACAAATTACTGGAAGTTTATTAGTGTCGCTACTATTAAGATGGATCTTATAGAAACGTGCAATACATTTTCTTTTTCTTTTTCCTTTTCGTGTTTGAATGCTAATGGAGTGTGTTTGTCTCTGCAGACCGTGTGTTGCATCGGCGTTGTTGATAAGTACAAGGAATTGGCTAAATACAATTTGAGGCAGCTGCAATCATCCAAACAGTAGCTCCTTAAAGTTGGACGTAATATTTACTAATAACCTACGACTTTCTAGTGATCAACGAGCTTTTTAACGCGTTATGTCCTAAAGACGAACGTATTTCTAAGCTTGAATCCTGTTTTTTATTCTTAGTGGTCACTTTTACAAATTTTTGGGAGATGGTTTGTACGGCATTAAAGTACACGATCTACAACACAGGCATGTTCTATTTAGACTGATCTACTTGTAAAAAGGGTAACCTAAGCATGAAACAACTATCTGATGTCAAATTAATGAAATCGATAGGTTTAGAAAATTAACGAGAATGATGAGCAACATAAGAGAGGAACCGCGTCTTTTTTTATTCCCTTTCATACATAAATTTGTGTTTAGTGAACTTGTCTTCGATTATCTTAGGTAGTGCAAATTGAGATTAGGGGTGTAATCGACTCGAGCAGAGCCGACACATTGCCAAACTTGAGCTCGACTAGGTTCCAAAGCTTAAGGCTCGAAACTCGACTCGAGCTCAGTCGAGCTTTAATTTTCAAGCTTAAGCTCGAGCTCGACTCTACTAAAATAAATTTAATAAGATTTTGTAGCAACAAATGTCAAAATACTTCCGGAATTCGAATTTCACATTTTCGAACAAAAATTAACAGCTAGCTACTAAGGGTATAAAAGTAAATGGTGTGTATGTAAAAGGGTAAAATGGGTAATTTAGTATAAGCTCGATTCGCGAGTCTGGCGAGCTGAGTATTTCAGAGCTCGAACTCGGCTCAAAACCCCTACTAGAGTAGCTCGAGGTCGAGTCTAACTCGGTTCACCTCGAGTCGATTTCAGTTATTTTTCAAGTCGGTCTCGAATAACTCGCGAATTGTCTCGGCTCGATTACACCCTTAATTGAGATGAAGCGATGAGACCTTTGATGAGGTAGCACGAGTGGTTGTGTGTAGAGATGATAAGCCAGCCTTCATGTGTGTCTTCTGTATAGCTAACATCGTTTTTTCTTCTTATGATATTGTGGTACAACTTCTATTACAACGCTTCCAATCCTTTGATGTCAAGAATCGCATAGATGGTCACTTTGTTACAAATGGACAATAACAATCAAAGTGAGCATATAATGCTACAAGTGTATCGTTTTTTAACGCTATAAGTTAACTATCACGATCATGGAATGTGACTTCTGCATCGCCCTTCTTGAACCTCATCTTACATTAATATGATTTTCTTCGACATGACTTCAATTTTAAGGAACACAACTTAAGGAATCTTCGATTTGAATTCAACAAGGTTATATTTATCTTGTCTTCCTTCAAACATTTGTCCTGAACTTTGAATCTCCGTCTTTAATAAGGTTATCTTGATCTCCAGGTTACTTGAGTACAAACGTTTGTAGATAAGCATTACAAACTTGAGTATGAAAGTTTATAGATAAGCAATTGGCGGCTATCTTGAGGCGAGTTGATCAACTCCCACAATGAATGACGTGGATTATCTTCAAAATTCAACCCACTCATCAATCACGGTGTTTAGCTAGCTTGCATGATACCTATTGTATTGGAATTGTCCACCTTTTGACTGATGTCAACTAATCTCTTCAATATTAGAATCTATGTTAGATATTAAGAAATGAAACACATCTATTGTACACATTAAATGTTCGCGTTACCAACATATCTTGAAGTCTTATAGTTCAATAGGCAATGGGTCTTAGCGTTCACGTTACCAACATATCTTCAAAGTCGAATTATGGGTCGATACCAAGCGTTCATGAGGCTACAAGAGGCCACATGGGATAAATATGCCAGCCAAGTATTTACATAAGATTGGTATATAAAAGCCAATAATTTGTAACAATGGGCACTCAATTTGAAGAATGTCTGAATGTGAGAGAGGAAGGGCATCAAACATCGAAAAACTTTGGTATATTTGACAAACTAACTAGAGCTTGTGGTTAGAGTTTACTACTACTTTGCACCAAACATCTCTATGGTTCTATGGTTATAAACTTGATTCCTGATCAAGTCAAATATAGTCAAAGGGCACTCTGTTTTGCACCAAACAAAAACCCAATTAAAAGTCGCAGTATCAAAGATTCTAAGGCGCTTTGAGTCATTCCATTTTGTTGGTTTTTTCTTTTCCATTTTCCAAATACTTGCAGAAAATTCTTCTGAAAACTGTTCACAGAAAATTCTCCAGCTACACAATTGAATTCCATTTCAAGAAAAAAATATATTGAAGCTTTCAGTATATTGAAGAATGTCAAGGAGTACACAGATTTGTGATGAGAGAGCGAGAGAAAGAGATGCAAAACATTTCTTTTGTCATGAACAACAGAACTCTCAATGTATCTAAAAGTAAATTAAATGAAATATTCATTTGTTCGGATCAACATTTTACATGAAAACAACCCGTCAGCCACCTTTCAACATCCTATGCAATCGGCTTGTACAGCTTCTCCACCATTTTCCTGTATTCTGCGAAAATTCAGACGAATCATAATCAAAAACACAAATTCAGAAGAATCACAATCGAACTCACAAATGTAAAAACACGAATACAATATCTTTCCATCAATGTTACCTTCTTGATTACCCCAAAGCGCTGCTGCTTGAGTATTCAGAGGTGAACTTGTGTTAGGTTCTGCAATTGTTAAGAACAAATGTAAGAAATAAGTACCCAATAAAGAGTTTAAAAGCAACTTAAACTGAAGTGCCTCAATTTCCACTTCAGTTTGTAAAATATCATGACAATCAGATCGAGTATGGTAGGAGACATCAATCATACCTCCAAGGAGACTTTGGATAGAAATCAGAATAGTTCTCACATCATAAGCAGATGACCATTTATCCTAAAACAGTTGTATTTTCAAATCATCATCAACGGTTTCAAAGAAACAAATAACAATCCATAAAAAATGAAAATAAATATATCATTCACCTGAAGAATATCCAAACATATGTTTCCAAAAACATCCACATTAGGATGAAAGCAACTGGTCTCGAATTTCACCTTTGGAGGCTTGAACGGGTAATCATTCGGGAATGAAAGTGAAAGCTTGTATTCTGTTCCTTCAAAGACAGTATCTTTGCTCCCTGAAATCATTCCTTTCCAACAGAAGATATTGTCTTCTTCAGGAAACGCGGATATCCCAGAATCACCACTCATCTAATCACAAGTTAAACTATACCCATCAATGATAATAAAAAATGATTTATGTGCCAAATATGAATCCAGTTTTTATGTGTTAAAAAGAAAAACATAGCAAGAAAATGTAGGTTGTTGAACAAAATGTACCAAGCTTACCATTAGAGCCATCAGTTCAGACTGTAATCTGTAGCAATGAAAGACAACAACAAAGTATTAATAAGCATCAAGGTCAACAAAAATGTTTAAAAGAAAGAAATACTACAGAAATCTATGATTTTGGATGCCCTAAAAACTTTGTCAAGTAAGGAAGTTAGAAACCCTAACTAGACATAAGCCCTAGACAGAGAAACAATTCTGACAAATTGATTACGCCAACATTATCATGATTAAATCTCTAAAGCACATATAATTTGAAGAGATTTTCAGCCAACAAATGTTAAGATATAAGATCAGTTCCATACTGAACCCTAGATATATTGTGAAAGATCTGAAGAGGACAAAACCCTAAATTCACACAACCGATTCAGACTCATTTCAAAAGAACATTCAAGACGAACCATGAAGAACGATTTTAGCGAATTACTCACTCCGTTTTAGCCAGATTCGTTATTGATTGTTACAGCAATTGACAGAAATAAAACAGAATTGAAAAAAGAAAAACCTTCTGAAAACAAATTGAATATCGTTACACAAAACCCTAAACTCACACACCCAATTCAGGCTGATTTCAAAAAAAATCCAAGATCAACCGTTAATAACGATTTTAGCAAATTACTCACTCCGATAAAGCCATATTGGCACACAATCAGCATCAACTGTTACAGAAAATGCTTGAATTAAAACAGAACTAATAAAAGAAAAACCTTTTGAGGACTGATTGAGTATCGACAGTCTTGGGCGTTGGAACAGACTGTTTCGAGGCATTCGTGGGTGGACCAGCAGTCACTTGTCTGGTGTTGCTATCTTGATTGTTCATTGTCGCCATAGATTTTCTTCTTTTTTTCGAATTAAAAGACTGTAATTGAAAGTAGAAGCAAATAGAAGACGAATTGAATCTAAAACAGAAGAATTAGAAGAAGAAAGCGAGTGAAATTAGGGTTTTTTCTTCTTCTAATCTTGAGAGAGAGGGAGAGAGATGAATGAGGGTTTGAGTTTGGATTGAATGCGTTGGATGAAGGGGGTTTTAAGCGGATTTGCACGCAAAGTTGCCCTTATTTTCGAACGTTGAGTTTTGACTACGGCGTGTCTCTTCTCTAACGGCTAGTTTTCTTTAGGGTTTACTTTTTTCTTTTTCTCAATTTGATTTACTACTAGCTTTTCTTTAAAAAATGTTAAATATCCTCTTACTACTTTCTTCTAAAGAAGATAAGAAAAGAAAATTAGTAGATTTCACATGTCATATATCATTTTTCTTTCTTTGAAGAAAAAATATCATAGTGTAAATTGTCTTTGTAGTAGGATATATCACTAGTAAGGGTCAAAACAACATTAGAATACTACTATCTTATAATTAAACTACTCTATTTATTAAATTGTCACTCAAGCTAAAGGATATCACTCAGGCAATCATCTCATTATCGTATCTCATGTAATTGGCTGGTATTATGTCATTAAACAACACACTATATACGCAGCACATATATGCATTTAGTTTGTTGGTAGGGTTCGTGTAACTCACATTGAAAGTTAAATGGCGTCTCAATCCATGGTTGATAGAAAAGTAATCATCAAATATTCGGCAACGATCACCTACATGAATTTATACTTTAATTCAAATCTTAAATTGTTCAATTAAGACTCTATTAGTAACAGCCTACAACACGGCCCATGTTTAAACTACACAGTCACTCTAAACGACTACACATGTTCTGCCAAGTGAGTGTTTAATCCTAACCCTGCACGGCTCGTATTGACATACATGGGTTAGTGTGGCATCTCCATACACAGTTTTATGATTTTGATACATGGCATGTCATGAAGGGCTAAACACGGGCCGTATCACCCGAATACGGCGCATGTCTCTCTACACAATTAAAATTAACAAATAAAATAACTACATATTTAATTGGGCTCTAAAATTACTTTTTCGGTCCGAATTATATTTCTATTGAGCCAAGGCCCAATAGTAAGCATCATGAAAGGGTCTAATTCAAAATTAACACTCTTGACTACCAGATCAAGGATGGCCAGGACCCGTTTGGTAAAAATCCAACAACCAAGCCGAGCGTGACTATTCTATACACCATCCTCCACTTATATCTACTTGTGTTATAACTGAAGTATTAATCTCGAGAAGGGTCCAAATGCAATTTTCTTAAGCATTGGGCCAAAAAGCCCAAACCGAAAAATAAATAAATCCTTTTGGGCCTATTATTTAAACTAAACCAAGTCTAAACATAAAAGGTAACCTTAAGACATAAAGCTCAATCTTAAATCCCGATCCATAAACAATAGGTAACATTTAACCCATTTGGGACCAACATATATAACATAAAGCTCCAGACTAATTAAGGTTAAAATTTGATCACTATTTTTAATTATTAGCAAACGAAAATAATTAATATAACCCTTTTATCAAATTGACCAAGACTTGGTCAACAAGTTTTCAAACAATAATCTTAATAAATTTAAATATATTTACACTAAATATCCTATATATACACACACTTGTGGGGTACCCGCGCAATACGGCAACGACGAATAAGAAGTGGTGGTGGCGAGTGATGGCTTGTTATATGTCTATATATATGTCTTGTCTCTTTCTCCTCAACGCTCTCTCTCTCTCTATATATATATATATACATATGGTTAGATTATAGGGATATTAATTTTAGTTACGAATCTATTTTTTTGGACAAACTGCTTCAAAATACAATGAATTTTGGCTAAGCTACCATTGTATACAATGAATTTTTTTTTGAAAATTATTACAATCAACTTTAAAAACTCCTACATTATATGCAAGTGACCTGCTATAATAGGTCATCTACTTTTCATGAACATAAACTTCCCATTTGTTCCCGTCTCAATGTGACGCTTTCTTTATTGAAATGTAATCCAGTTCCGACAACCTTTTCTGATCCCACTGGAGGGGGAGACCCCATATTATACCAGCATCTCTTTCGGTTCTTCGGTCATCCAGAGAGGGGAGCGTGGTGAGATAGATAGACATCCAATCCTGCAGCAGCTAGTTGCTCGGCCTTAGTCTTGGGCTGATCTCACACTTCAATCAAGCCCTTCGTACTTCGATCCAATCAATCGATCGATCAAGAGGCTAATCTCTTTTGTTTGGGCCGGTAGCTAAAAGAAAGTCCTCGCTTTCTCTTGAACAAGGGTAAAAGCTCGAATCTGATCTATAAGAATAGATCTGGAAATAGAGCTCTTTGAAATTGAAAGCGGTATTCCCCCTTAGATATCAAAATAAATAGAATAACCCACCTACCCTGTACTGCCGAACCTACAGTTATAATATTATATAATAACTAATAAACCGATTCAAGTGAACACTCCTCCAAGCGAATGGAGATTGTTCATTCCCAGCTTGCTCATCAAAGAAGTGCACCAAGGGTGAGGGGTTACCATTCGTAGCTATAGGAAGAGGGAATCCAACTATCGCAATTCAGTCATAGGGCTATTGGCACATGAGGTGGCGGGTTTGGCTAGGTAACATAATGGAAATGTATCGGGAAGAGCTCCTTCTCAATCCCATTCGTACCATGTCTACTTCTTTACTATGGATCATGTCTTTGGAGGCTTTTTTATTATTATTTTTTGTTTTTTTTAATAATTTTAATTAAAAAAAGAATACTTGCATATTGTGTTTATGATCTTGTGAAATCTATGTGCAAGCACCACATGACCACATGCCATTTTGCCTTCATAGCCCATCCACCATTGCGATCATTGCTTTGGAACCATCCAGCACCGCCATCTTTGTTTGAACCATCTACCACCACCATCACTGTAACATTCGAAAACCCAGCCTAGTCGTGAGTAGATCGGTGTTAAGTTAGATTGTGTTTGTTTACTCGTGTTTATATTTATTTATGTGATTAAAATAATTATTTTATATCACATGATTTTATGAGTTAGATAAACTCGCTTTTGCATGAGGGTTATAGAAAATACCTCGTTGTATGTTAATTAATTATGAAAGATTAATTAATTGAATTACTGTATGCTAGAAAGCAGTGTAGTACACTGTGTTTGGGATTATGTAGAAAGGATAATGTTGCTATACCATTTGATTAAATCAGTTGTTAAATTGATTATTATATATGTATATATGTGTGTATGTATGTGTAAGTGTGTGTATGCATGGTGATTCCAGCTCATGCTTAATTCAAGTGGTGATGTGTGTGCACGTGTACAAGGAAAATGTGTGGATATACTTGACTAAATTAACACCTCCTCATTTGAAATATCTGGAAGTCTTATGTGTGTGTAAGTGTGTGTGTAGTGCGACCTTTGTGAAGAAGAAACCTCAAGGAGAAAAGTTAACTTTAGTGTTTGAAGAATTCAGAAAAGGTTGGTGCATGTTTATGATTATCCTTGTTATATGTTGCTGGATTTTATTGTTAGAAATGAAGAAAACCATGAAAGAAACTATGAAGGTTTTAATGAAACTTAACATGTGGGTATTGTTGGTTTGTTGATTTCAAATTGTTTAGATGTGTTCTTGATGTTTGGTATCATGATATATGAAGCTTGTATATGTTTTAGAAGTGATTTTAGTTAAATTCAGATTTTGGATATGTGTTGAATTTGTGTTTAAGTCGCCTGGAAAAGAACAGGGAAGAAGAAGATGATAAACTAAAACTTGTGAGATCGCGCCGTGACAGAGTTGATGGTCGCGGACGCTACCGGGTCTTTTGGTGCGACTTTGTGTTTGATTTGACTTTGGCTTTTTGGTCCGACCTATTGTATGGTCTGACCTATTGTGTGGTTCGACTTTTGACTTGATCCGAACTTCCCCGGTCCGACTTTAGCACGTCGTGACGCAACGTAGGTGATGGTTGCGACACGACCAATAATATTTCAGCAAGAAGCTTTCATTTGTAATTTGTTCGTGTTGCATAAATAATGTTATTCATTTGTGAATATAACATGTTTATGGACATTTAGAGATATAAATATATGTGAATATATATTTATGAATTAAAGACTAATTTCGGTATGTTGTGTCCTCAGGAATTGTGAAAACTCAGTGACATTAGACAACCGAGCAAGTGCGATTGAGGACATAGGTGAGTGGAGGTTTACTCACGAGTGGTATTGGTGGTAATTGTTATGGTTACTTGATATTGAGATGTTGATGCTATGATAGACTGTTTTAGTCTGATATTTGTTGATTGTTGATCGATGATTGGTTATCTGTTTGTGTATTGTGGACCTGTGCACATGGTTAATGTTATATGCACATGGTGTGTGGCCTATACGTATGGTTAATGGTATGCGTACATGGTTGTTGGAGGTCAGCTAACGTGTGTTATTGGGCTGGGTTTATTTGCTATTGGTTGCACAGTTTTAGACCTTCTTGACGCATGTGTTACAACTTAAGGGGCTTTAACTGTACCAAGTAGCAAATAGCTATCGGTAAACCTTTGTTTTGGCCCGCATCGGTTGCAGATTCTGCAGAACCGCCGGTCCTCTAGATTTGTGTGGGCTTGTGAGATCTGTTCGTTGACTGTTGTTGATTGTTCGTGGTTTGTTGTTGTTTGACTGTTTGTTTGTAGCTTCCATTCACTTAGCTTTGTGCTAATTCCCCACAGTTGATTCGTTTTTGCAAGTTTGGTGAGTTCAGTTGTTTAGCCGTGTTTATGTGAGAAGGGGAATTTGACCAACGCTCTGATATTTATGTTTTGGAATTAGACGAGCCATGTTTTGTAACTCCTTTGTAACACAATGAATACTGTAATTTTGTAAAGAGTGAAGTATTGTGGGTGTTTGTAATTATGAAAATTAGTAACGTTTTCGCAGCGACTTACAAAAAAGACTTGAGATTTTCGGTGTTACAATCACCATCATCAAAACGACCGCTGCTCAAAATCAGCTTCAATCGGTGTTTAGGGCTCGAAATTGCAATGGGGATTAAATGTTCTTGAATTTAATAGAAGAACACAATATTTAAAACATTAAAAATGGTTAAAAATAAGAAAATGGCCTGCTACCTATTGTTTAGGTTGCCATTTGTATACAATGAAATAATTTATAAAGTTGGTTGTATTAATTTTAAAAAATAAAAGTTACTTGTATACAATGGTAGCTTAGCAAAAGTTTAATGTATTTTGGAGCAGTTTGCTTAATTTTTTGACTAACAAGGATTAATTATTTGGTTACAAAATGTAGGTTTGATTTTCAAAAAATTATTGTTACAAATCTAGGTTTTTATTTCATATTCATTTTAGAATCGATCTTGGGTTGGTTAGGAAGTAGGAACCATACGAGAGTGATTGTATGGGTTTAGGAATTTAGGTTACTCTTTCACATTTTGTTTTTATCCTTATGTCTGTAAATTTAATCTACCAGTAAATCACGTAAAATTAATCATAAATCGTTAGAAGTTATATTATATGTCATTTTGAAGCGTAGAAGTCTACTTTAATTCATATTTAGATTATTCAAAGAAATAAAATTTAATAAAAATATTTAGTAAAATAGAATAAAAATATTTTTTATTATGTTATTGTTTTAAATAAATTTCGAGTGTTACAAGTGGGCGCGTAAACCAAAATAAATTATCATCTTTCGAAGCAAGTCATTTGCTTTGACACACTTTTCTAATTAAGACAACATTATTTCTTTTGTAACTTTTCGTTTTATGTATAACTAAACAATAATATATTTGCTCAAAACCGAACGTGTTGAGTTTAGCCACATAAAGATCATTTTTGTTAGATTTTTGCACACAAGCCGATCATTTTTGTCTGATTAGCCACATTTTTTTGAACAGCTTCGCCTCAGTGGCATAGGATCGAAACCGGTTGATCTAATCCGGGCCCCGGTTTTAAACCACTCCAACTACACCCCCTAATTAATTCGGTAGGGCTGCTTTCACCAACGAGGGAGTGACCCTCAGCTATTCCTAGGAAGAAACACTCCAGAGAGACTTGAACCCAAGACCTCTCCTTCACTGGGAAAACTCCCTTACCGCCAGAGCAAGCCCCTTTGGTTGAGAAATTCAATTATCTGCATAAAAATGACAGACATAAACACTAACCAATTAAGTTATTGTACGTACAAATCATTATTATTTTTTTACAAGTGGCATGTTAGCCTGCGGTAGGTTTAAATATGCACTTTGGATACCATGTTAAAGGTTGATCAAAGTGTATTTGCTTCATAAAATTCTTTAATAATACAATTGATACGAGTTTCATAGTGTTTCATTTTTTAACGGGCAAATTGTATAAAAATACAATGAACTTTGTTTTAGTTATCATTGTATACAACCAACTTTAAAGTTTTAAAAATAATACAATTAACTTTCATAATTCTTTCATTGTATGCAAACAACCTTTTTATGTGTTTGTTGTTTAGTTACCATTGTATACAATGAACTTTGTCATAACTTTCATAGTTTACAACAAGTTGCATACAATGTGAGGATTATGAAAGTTTGTTATATTATTTTTAAGAAAATAAAGTTTGTTGTATATAATGGTAAGTAAGACAAAGTTTATTGGAGCAACGTCGGTTTTGTAACTACGTCAATGGAAGCATTAATAGTGTGTGTTTCCAAGTTCATCTCGTCTCGAAAGGAGGTATTTGGGTGTTAATAGCGCAAAATAGCAAATGCTTTCGGAAATCATCTTGAATTCGAAGTAGTTTTTATGGGTGTTAACGTTGATTTTGTTGTATTTTTGTAAGACTTTTTGCGATTATTTATAACATATTTTGTTTTATAAATGTAGTATAGAAATTATGGTAGTTTTCGTATGAGATTAAATCATTTATAAAGGATCGTTGTGTTTAACAAATATCATTTCTAAATAGGTTGTGTGATTGGTTTGAGTACAACCGTGTAACAATAATTTCCATATATATGCGTGACAATAATTTTTTTTGATTAATTTCTACGGTTTGGTAAGGAATTTTTGTTTGATTAATATCTTGTTGACTTCTAAAGATGAAATTATACTGTGAACCATTTAATGTGAGGGTGAGGGGTAAAATGGTAACCTCTTATTTCTTAAAATTAAGAGTTTTAAGACAAATAGGTAAATGCTTTATAAGGAGTATAGATTCATTGCCAGCAAACTAGTGGACCTTAGAAGCAACCATCAAACACATCTATCTTTCTCATTTGAAGGTCCCCATCAAGATCTACCGGAGATGTTTTCACCACCACCTCCCTCATTCTATTAGGGTTTGTTTTAGGGTGTTTGAAGGTCCTGTGGAAAGTCATTGCCCCATCCATCCCTCTTCCTTTTTGTGAAGGTTCAAAATCCACTAGCCGACGAACACCAACAGCAACAACCAACAATCAACAAGAACAAACCAGTGCATGTGAGTCGCCGATCCACTCATAGAGTCATAGTTACCTCCAACCATCGACCTACTCACCGATCTACCATGTGTGTTCTTCATCATTGATGAGTTTCTCTGTTTGCCGCCCTTTGCAGCTCCGACCATTGTTGCCCTTTGTTGTGTGTGTCCTCCGTCACCACCACCCTTTGCCCCTAGTCTTATTTTATTGAATGGATTGGAGATTCATGGATTTTAATGTTCATTTTAAGTGAACGTGTTGGATTTTTACTCTAAGAAGTTGTTTGTTATCTATCAATGTCTTGTGTACATGCATCTGTTTTTTATTTAGGGATCTGTTTTTTGGTTTCCATCGATTGCCTTTTGTTTCATGATTAGATTTTGGTTTTTTATTTATATGTAATGCTTTGATGTATCAAAAATCGTGTTTTTCTAATGGACTTGTGTATTGATGAATGATCTTAATTGTCTAATGATATTTAGAGGTTTTGGTCATTAGTGAACATGTATTAAGTTGGAATTTTTTAAGATGTTTACTATTGAACGGAGAATTTGGACTAGAACTCTAAGGTTTTATTCATTAATGAATAAAGTTTTTGTGTTGATTTAGAATGCTTTAGATAATTGTTCATCACTAAAGTTGGATTTTTTTTTTCTTGCTGTTTGTTGTTTTTGGGTTGTTCATTATCAAACATAAATATAGGTTTCTTATTAAAATATCAACAATTATAATTTGTTTTATGGTCACTAATAAACAGTGAAAAAAAACTTACAAACAAAAAAAAAGAGATGAAGAAAATTAAATTGGAAAGAAAACAATAAAATATAAATTTAATTTGAAAATGAAAATTACGGTTAAAAACGTATAGATTAAAAAAGGAAAGAGAAAAAATTAATTTGAAAATTAAAATTAAGTTTACCATAATATCTTTCTTATTAAATAAAAATAAAAAATAAGATTTATCTAAACCACTAGATCAAAATTTAATCAAAGGTTAAAATGAATCTCGCACTTTTCGTAAAAGTATAGCTTTTCGCATGAACTCTCCCTTACGTGTGTATATATATATATATATATAGGGTAGAGATCAAGTAAAAAGAAAATTAAAGTAAAAAGGGTAAAAAGGATGATTATTTAATCATATTTCGGTATATATATCAACTGATAATCGTTAGTTCATCATCTTTATTGATTAAAACTAGTTCTTCATCAATTTCTTTTTGATGAATCCAACAAATTCATCACTTTTTAGATGAAAGCATTTTGTTCATCAACAAATTATTCTAAAATTTTGTTTTCAAAATCTGTATTTGAAATAAAAAAAATGATAAAGAACTAGTTTTAATCAATAAAGATGATGAACTAACGATTATCAGTTGATATATATACCGAAAAATGATCAAATAATCATCCCTTTTACACTTTTTACTTTAATTTCTTTTTATTTGATTTCATCCATATATATATATATATATATAATTTTGAATATGTATCTTAACAAATACATATACAATTTCCAATTTTCGGTTTAATTAAACTACCAATAAGGATAAAAAAATTAAAATCCTAATACACACAATATGTAATCTTTGAACCATAGTGTAACATCCTCAAATCGGGCCTATTCGTACACTCCATTTGGTATGTGAATTTATTTTATTAATTAAATAAGACTATATTTATAAGTATTAGTAAAAAAATATACTATTGGTTAGTAAATGAGGTTTGAAAAATAATAACGAAAATATATAAGAATAATATAATATTAACTGGTTTTAAACGAGGATTCTAAAAATATCTTCGTTGTTTGAAACAGATAAACGGGTGTTGTGTTGTATGTTGAAAAGGGGAACAAAATACTCCCTTTGTGGATAAGTTAGAGCCATGAGTTGGCTCTTATCTCATCAGCCACATACACACACACACACTATCCACACATACATACATACATACGTGACACACACACACCTCACCTCTCTTCTCTCTATTGTTCTTGAAGATTCAAGCTAAAATCAAGATCAAGGGCCGGAATCAAGCTTAAATCAAGTTGTAAATCTGTTCTATCAATCATCTCCATCATCTTTTCCATATATTGTAAGCTCTCTTCATGTTGTTCTTCATCTTCAAGTTTTAGGTCAAAAAGGGTCAAACGAAATTAGCCATTAAAGCATGAATTTTTGGATTGCAATCAGTTCTAGTATCATCTGCAAGTAGTTTAGAACTCATGTTTTGAATTATAGATGTTAGTTTGGATGAATTTCATGAATTTGACCAAATGGGTCTTTAATGGTGATTTGATGAATCAAACATGAATTTGATGTTAAAGTGTGTTATGATAATGTTTATGAACTTCTTTTGATGTCCCAAATCTTGTACATGTGCTGGAAGTGATTAAGAACAAGTTACAAATGAATTTGGAATTTGGGCATAAGCTATGCAGAAACCTGCAAAACTGCACAGGGAAAACCTCATGGCGCGAGGTTTAAAGCTCGCGGTGCGAGCCTGGTTGTAGGCAAAGGTTTGCTGTTTTTCTTGGCGTTTTGGGTACACGAGATGGATAATAGTATTTTTAATGACTTAAGTAAATAGTTGGGGGTTAAAACCAGTTTATTAGTGTATGTACATGTTGTATGATCATCTAAATGAAATGAATATATGCAGTAGGTGAATAAGCAAACAAGGGGAGCCGAATCCATATTTGTATTGCTTTAAAATCACAGGTGAGTACCGGCTTCTATGAGTCTAATAAAGGAAGGTTTGAATGCTAATTGAGTTAAATGAACATGGTATGCTATTTATTGCACATAGAATTGTATTTTTATGCATATAAGATTAGAAAACAAGTATTGACATGATGAATGATATGCAAGACATGTATTTAAGTACATGTACATATATGGTGATATTTTGATGAATACAAGTCATATGTAAATGCATGCATGCTATTGTCCCTGCAAAGGGTTAATGATGAGCTATGTGAACGTCCGGACATATATGTTATTAAAGGTCAGCCTCGGCTGGGTCTCATGGGCCTTCGGGCAATTGTTCAGGATCAACGGTACTCAAGTGCCGTTCCTTTAAACTCTTGGGGTGATTGCCTTAATTGGCTAAGCCTAATGAGCCTGTGGCTCCGTAATGAGCAGGCAGAGTCACTTAGGTGATGAAACCAGCACAGTTGGCAGTGTTTGATTCCCCAGGTGGTTGTTGTTGAGCTGGACTAGCTATCTGGCAAGATATAACACTACTGGACATGTCAACATTACCGCTATGTGTTAGGATAGCATTGTATGCTCATTCTTGAAGTATGACTTGCTTTATTGTATTCATTCTTGAGTGTATTCACTAGATATTTTAAATAGCTAGTGTTGTTGATGTTTCCCCTTTTACAGATAAAGACTAGACAGGCCTGGTGAGTTGGGGACACTTATAGCAGTTGTACAGGCTTTTTGTTGGAACATTACTTTTGGTATTATTATATACAATGGTTGGTTAGATTAAAGTAACACCTGGTGGCAAGTTTGACAATTTTTGTATTGTATATTTGTATATACGTCAAACATGTGTTTTTAAACTGTAATAGTTAATAGGTTTGGTTTGTTTATTGTTATAAATTCCGCTGCATAGTTTTGAAATTCAGTTAAGTAAACAAACAGGTAAATATTCAAATTACAAACGGACCCATGTAGTTTGAAATCTCAAATTTATACTGATTTTTAATATAGCAATGCGGTGTTACACATAACCCCCACAATAAATAAAAATTGAAACTTGGGAAAAAAAACTATCATGACAATATAACTAAAACTTTAGTGAAATTTAAACGGGTGAAAATTTGAGGTATCATATAAAGCAGCCAACTCCATACCACTGTTGGGTTTTAGGAGTAAGATTAAAGAGTAAAAATTAAAAAAATAATCTTTATAGTTTAGATTTTGAAAACCAAGATAAAGTTAGGAACTTTATAATCAAAATCTCAGAATTAATTAGCGAAAAAAACCAGGTTTTTTATCATAAATCTTACTAACCCAAATAACAGATCTAGTTTTATAACGTACCTCAAAAGAACAACAAACTCACAAGAAGGTTAGACAAGTTTACCTGAATTGCTCAAGTAATAGTCCACCCGTGATGTTGGAGACGAACACTCTTACTAGCCGGAGAATCGCAACATGATCAAAGCCCGAACTTGGATTGCCTAACCTTCAATCGAGAAAGACGAAAACCATACTCAGTTTTCTTCTTTCTTGGCTTTTGCTTGAATAGAGAACGAAAGAAGAGATATTAGAGTTTTCTTGTTATTAATTTCACTAACTTAAAAACCTTTAACCCTTAATCCTTATTTTCAAGTTTAGGAAACCTACTCTAATAAGGATACCTTTCCTATCTTTAATTTTTAATATATATTAAAAGAAAATGAGTTATGATGTTGGACACGGATCTTAATAAAAAAACGGATTACCCTTATTCTTGATTAGATCTCATGTAATTCAAAAATATTTTTCAACGAAAACTTAATTTTTGATTCAACTATTATCGCAAATCTATTGGTTCACCGGTAACTTTTGGATCTCATGTTAATTCCTAATTTCACTAACAACTATAAACACAAATCTGTAAGTATATTAATTTTATTTCTTTATATTCTGATTTTCAAGAATATTTATTAATTTGCTACGACATATATATTTAGTTATATGTTTAAAGTTTCACACAAAAAATATTTTAAATTTCAACTAACAATCCCCGTGTTTATATACGGGTATTATTAATCTAGTTAAAATAATAGGATTAGTATTTATCCAAACCTTGAAACTTAAAAGGATAAGTTACCATTTAAATAATTAAGACACAAAGCCTTTTATCCATATTATTTAACAACTGAAAATAAGTAATTGTATTGTATCATATAATATTCGGCTCCTTTATAATCCAAAAATTACAATAATTAATTTACAAATATCTTAATTAGTATATATATATAAATTTATTTATCCCAAAATAAATATATAATTAATTACTTGTTTGGATAAATTACTAAACCTTTAATTTACTATCCTTATATTTTTTAAAACCTGACAAAAAAATCTCCCATTTTATGGTTACTATTGCTGCTTGAATTATAGCACTCATAGGTGTGACACTTTGAATATCCTATGAGTCTATGACATTGGTTGTGATATTATATAGCTCTTGTACACATAATTCCTAAGATATTCAAATTTCAATTCCTAATTATACAACCAAATACAATAGGCAAGAAATTAGATTCAAATTTCAATTCTTTCATAGATTCTAATCTTATTGAAAGACATTATGCGAATCAAACACCTGCCTTCTATTGCTTTAGAATAATTGAATTAAGAGTTACTTACATTCTTGGTCCCTGTCGTTTGGATGTTTTTACATATTTGGTTCCTTTTATTTTTTTGCATATTTGGTCCATAATGGCAAGCTTTTTACGAATTTGGTCCATGGTCAAACTCAAAAGACCAAATTGCCCATTTAGATTCCAATTTTAAATATTATTTAATATTAAGTTTAAAAAAAAAATCAAATTATTTAAACCTTCTTCCTTTGCCTCTCTTATCAACTTAAATCTCTCTGACTTCTTAATCTACTTATTCCTCTTTCCCTCTAACTTATATACATTACCTCCAACTGCCACCATCTTCTATAGCCGAATCACCACCACCTGCGACGCCCTCACCCCTAACTCTCTACCCTGTCTCATAGCCACCACCACTGCCACCGCCCGGTCGTAACAGTTTATGTTTCTGTATTAGTTAGGGTTTGTTCTCTATTAGGGTTTCTTGAAGATGAAGGAGTGGTCATTTACAGATGTATAAAATGGTGGTTATTTACATATTTATAGAAGAGGTGTTAGTGGTGATGGTGGTTGAAGATGAATTTGGTGATAACGGTGGTGTGAGAGGGGGAGGTATGAGAGGGAAGAGGGAGGTAATAGAGAGAGAGAAATATGTTGATGGTGGTAGTGACGGTGGATGTGATGATGGTCGGTGGTTGTGGGTTGACTACCACGGTGGTGGAGGTGATGATCTTCAAACACACACACACAAGAAGAGAGAGCGGTGGTTGTAGGGTCTAGTAGTGAGATAGTATAGAGAGAATAAAGACGGTGTTGGTGGGTCGACTATGACGGCAGAGTTAATGGTAGAGAGAGATAAGTTAAAGGGATGCATGAAAGAGAGGGATAGAAGGAAAGAGAAAGAGAGAGAAGACAGAGAGAGTGTGTTAAGATTTATTTAAATATTATTAAAAGAATTTCCAAAGTACTTTAAAAGTAAATAAAATATGAGGCAAAGGCAATTTGGTTTATTCTTTTGAGTTTGATGAGAGATCAAATTCATAAAAAGTTTATCGTTTAAGGACCAAATATGAAAATAAAAATTACTATACCATACAATTACCAAGAATTTTTTTTGTCCTTTTGTACATTCAAGGTAAATGGAATATTGATTAATCGTTCATAAAATTTACATAAGGGAGCCTGGAGGAAGTGGTAAGGTAGTTTGCTTATGGCGCTGGAGCCTTGGTTTCGAATCCCAGCTTTCTAATTTGTTTTTTTAATTTTGTTCTATCATTATTATTAGTATAGAATATTACTTTTTGTTAAATATCGCCTTAACTGTATATTGCCAACTAAGTTATTTACTTAGTCTTTTGTTACTTTTTTTGCTATTACTTAATATTTTGTTACTCTCTTTATACTTCAGCTCTCACCATTTTATTTGCTTTGTTTTTTACTATAACAACATTAAAAATTATTTTATAAATAACTCTTTTTACAGGAGTTTTCTTATTATTTGTAAATCTTTAGACTATAAAATCTATATTGTAAATTTTAAGTCGGTGATTTTTAATATGTATTATGAAAACTGAAAAGTATAAAATTAGAACGACTTTATAATATACTTTTTTTAAATTGATTTTTTAGTATAGAAACATATAGTTGTATATATAAAATCAAATGTCAAAAGTTTATATAATTACACAAACAAATACATTACATATGTCTTACGTTTTTTTTTCTTACCTATTAAAAAATACGTTTTTAAATATATGTTTCCTCGTTAAAGAACAAAATCGTAAAAATCATAAAACAAGACCAAAAAAGTAATTAACACTTGAATTAATTAAAAATTTTGGGATCCTCCCCCTTCCTCTTTTGCCACCAGCGTCGACACAGAAGAGGACCTTGGGCCATCGAAGAGAAATTGTCTACAGAAGCTTCAAACTTCCGACTGTCGATTGAAGCTGTTCTCGACACTCGGCAGAAGCAGAGATCAAAGTCCTCCCTCCTCCTTGCTGCTTCGATTGACTAGTTACTCTCTCACCTGCTGTTCTCGCTCTCTCTCAAGTTTCACATCCTGTTGTCGACTGGTAATTTCTACTTTCCAAATCCCACTTTGCCCTGGTTCTTGATAAATTGATTGAATCATTGAATTTCTCCCTAAACCAACAGAAGCACAAGCCATTTCTGAATTTGAATCTTGTTTTTTTTGTGTGTTTATGCCCTATTAATGTTAAGTTTTTGCTTAGTATTACTTGTTAGTTTGATAGATTTAATTACCCCCCCCCCCCCCACCCCACATTCAATTGAGATTATATTATTATGTCGTAAATCATTCGATTTCTGCTCTGCGTTCGTGTTTTGTTTCAGGTTTTTGTGTTTCCGCCGTAAATTAGACTGTTCGTACTTGTGTAAACATCAGTTGTACATAATTTAGTCAGATTATCTAATTAACAACAGAAGCCCGATTAACCTGATCCGAATAAACCGAAACCTTAAAAAAAACCTGAAGAACACACCTAAATTTTATTATTTGTGTTATTATCCTGTATCAGCCCCCGGCTCTGCTTTGAACTGCATCACTGATTCTCTGTGAACAATGCTAGATTACTATTGACTGGTTTGTACTCTGTGATTTGTTTATTGTGCAGCAGATTTGGCAAAAACTCTTTCTTTGTTTTGATTTTTGGTTCAATCAGCCGCTTGAGTGTTATCGCAAATATCATTTGAACTCAATTTGGTTCTTTTTTCCCTCTAATTGCTTCTCCATTTCTCCATGGATGCTACATGTCCTTCCACCCCTCAGTGGAACGTCGATAGACCGTTCCTCACCGGCAATTTTCACCAGGTTTTTCTTCTTTCCTTTCTCTCATGCTTACACACAGATTTATATCGATAATGCAAGACTGAATCATCTATGTTTTTGTGTGAATATAGCATATAGCCTTATATGATTGAAAATATTGAATTTTGTTGGAAACTAGCATATAAATTTATGCTTGTTCTTGAAATTTTGGTGCAGGAAGTAAAACTGACATCCGGGTTCTCTGAGTCGAAGGGAGATTCAGTGGACTTTTGGTACTTCTACCTTTTTCCATGGACTGATATTGAAGTTATTCATGCTGTCAGGTTCTTTTACTGTATCTTCTGCTGCATCAAGATGAAATTGCTTATTCTTTTACATTTTGTGTATACAGCTTGGAATCTGAGAAGCCTATAGGTTGTTACAATGCTTCAGTGCAGGTATGTTCTGTAGTGAAAATTTTATGCCCTTTTCTATTAAGACTGTTGATGAGGATATCTTCCATTTCTTTGCGATACTAAAGCTCTCTAAGACGTATTACACTTGCAAAATCTGATTTGTTATGATTGTCGATCTGTGATCAGAGTTTGTATCATATCTACGTTAATTCTTTAGTTACTCGCTCAAATATTTGTTAAAAGGTTTCCTATGGCTCTTATTTGAAGCTGTATGGATTCTGAGATCTTTCTTAGATGTTGTTAATGTATTTGTAGTTAACAAGCAGATTGGCTTTTGTAGTTCCTGTTTATTGGGAGAAACATAGATATATCAATAACATTGATAAGGAAAAGTACATTTTAATATTTTATATAGTTATGACCAAATTAACTTGTGAGCTTGTGTTTGAAAGCTTATCATTTACAAGAGTTCAGGTTTTCATTATCTATTATGTGTCTTCTTGTTGCGCAATAGGTAGGTTACATGAGCCTTTTGTGAATTAAACATGCACTTAAGGAAACCGTAGCATGTTTGAAGGGGGGCATATGGGATGTAGCCACTTCTTTAATCGGGGACTATTGACCGAGGTTGACTACTTTCTAAGCATTTTGGAAGATTTATGAACCAATTGCCCACCCAATTAAAAAATCAAGAAAACTAGATATTAGAAAATGATTGAACTCCTTATGTAGCTTGAGAATTTCTATCGTCAGATAGGAACTACCTCGACAAGTTGTAAACTAGACTATGTGATTAGAATATAGGAGAGCTTAATGATTAATACGATGACATTGATTAGGGTCTTTGCTTATGTAAAACTAGGACACCTGAGTGCTTAAAAGAAGTACCATTGTAAAGGTTCAGGTAGGGGTGTAACCGAGTCGAATCAAGCTCGAGCTTGACAGGGCTCGAACTCGACTCGAAATTTTATGTTAAGCTCGAGCTCGGCTCAATAGCTCGACGAGTTTTCATACTTGAAGCTCGAGCTCGGCTCGAAAGGGTACATTTAGCTCGAGCTCGGCTCGAAAAGCTCGAAATAATATAAAAAAATTAAATTCAAAAATAAAATTATTCAAAATATAGATAAAATCTAAAATTAATGATTTTTTAGTAACTACTTATTATAAATAGTATGTATATAAAGTAAATTTGTTTCAATAAATACTCTTTTTTAATATGTTTTAATATTAGTCCATCATATATACATATTACATATATAAATATACATATACTATACAAGGCTCGAAAAGCTCGATAAGAACTCGAGCCGAGCTCTTAGAAGCTCGAGCTCGGCTCGTTAAATAATTCGAGCTCGTTTTTGGGCTCGAACTCGAGCTCGATAAAGTTCGACTCGAACGAGCCGAGCTCGAGTTACTCGATAAAAGCTCGACTCGTTTACACCCCTAGGTTCAGGTATGTGAAATAGAAGGCTGCATCAATTTTATGTCATCTTGGCTATCAAGAAAGCAATAACTAGCTTAAAATGGAAAAAGATTCTAGTTAATGTGTACACGTATAAGAAGTTCACTTGATCCATAAGATTCTTAGAAGAACTAGGATTTATAATTGTCGAAAAAAGAAGTCAAATGTGAAAGTTGGGAATAACATCAACGGAGACTTACATGTCAACAAGTCAATACATTGATTCATTTCACTTGAAAGTGATCGGTTGTCTTTTCAACTCCTTAAACACCGAAGAGTTGCAAGGTCTAAAAGAAAATATGCATATCAAATTCATGATATAGGGTCATAGGCTTGTGTTTTTTTCTTGCAAGTTTCTTGTGACTTTAGTGTAAAAACCATTATAGGTGACTGAGGTGCTGTTTGTTTTAAAGAGGCACAGTGACTGAATCTAAATACCATGTCTGAACAATACGAGGTGGTTCTAATGTCTGAATCTTGTTTGATGTTTGTTTTTTAGGTCTAGATGTTTGTAAACATCCGTTCTATCATGTTTGATATTCATCAAAGTTTAAATTTAATCAACATCATCAAACTTTTAATGCAATTAAAATTAGAAAACAACCATGGCAACTAGGGATCAAAATACTTATTGTAGTGTAGAGGCGACGGCTGTTAATACAACGATGTAGGTTGGAGGGTGTGAGTACGGCGGCGAGTGCCGAGTGTCGAGGATTGTAACTTGTAAGTTAGGTGGTGATAGTCTAGGAGTGTGAGAACAACAAAAACGGGTTAGAGAGTGTGAGTAGGGCAACGATGTTCAAGGAGTTTGAGTCGGCGATGGTCAATGAATTTGAGGTCGACTGTGGCATTAAGAATTTTAGTGGATACAGATAGTTAAATGTTGAAGATTGAGGTTTGTAGCCGATAGTTTCTTAAAGTTTGGTGTTATATAACTGTATGAGGTTTTAGAGGTAAATCTATCTCTTATTCATTTAGAGCTTTTAATATCTTAATGGAAAAAAACAAACACCCTTTACATCTTAAAAACTCTTAACAAATCAGATTAAGATGTATCAAGTGGTTTCTTGTGATTGTTAACGAATGAGATAAATGTATAATGTTATAAATTAAATTTAAATAGTAAAGATACAGGAAAAGCTTGCGAGGTCTAATTGATGAGTTTGGGTTTCTTGTGATTGTTATATAATCAAAGGGTATTGTTCCACTGTCCTAAAGACTCTTTGCCTCTGAATTTTTTTAACAGAGTGGTGAAATTGAGATGTGCATTTTATGATTTTATCTTCTAGTTAAAGTATTCATGTGAAAATGTGAAAGTTCGGTCATATATAGTCTTAGTAATGTTTCTAGAAAAGTTGGCAACTAAATGATTTTTATGGTCAACAGAGAGTCAGAGAGTGTTTTATTACTGGAGTTTTGATTACTTTTTAGCATTTACCTGTAGGACCACTATGTGCTATTAGATTGCTTAAATATGTTTGACCATTACAATTGGCGAACTTTGTGCAATGTCAGTGTCAACTAATGGTGCCTAACCAAGTCTAACATCAAATACTAGTGAACTATTTTTTATGATGTTGGCAGGAACCATTAGATGTCACTGAGGGAGTGTTTGGTTGTGTTATGAAACTAATTATCTACTTATTGTGACTTGCACTTCTAAAAATCAGATTTACTATTTGGTAAAAGTGATTTTGGTTCTTATTATGTGGTTATTTAGGGCTTAAATAATCTGTTTCGGATTACTAATTCCCATACGGCCATACCAGAGGCAATAAAACTGATTATTAAAGGAAAATCCACAATTACTTATTTGTCCCTCTTATTTACCTTTTCTATGTGGATCATTGTTAACATTAAAGTTAAGAACAATGTTAACATTTCGAATTATAGATAAGCACATTTTAAGAAAATTTTTACTAAATAGTTAATAAAATATTATTTTTTGAACTTTCAAAAGTACTATAATTGCTGATAGGAAATAAACCATCATATTCTGAATTTAAATACTTTGATAGTTCAACCATGTCTTTTTTGGTAGTTTATCATTGTTTACTTAAGTACTCAAAACTCACTGAAAGGCTGAAAGCATAAACAATTGATTGTTTGATTATTACAACTTCAAACGGCACAAGCACATCTTAACACTAATGCCTACAAAGAGTTTCAGTACAGTTAGTTATTTGATTATTAAAATATCATATAATTAGTTTCAACATGCATATCCAAACATCCTGTGAGTTAGAAATATGAGCTCTGTCTCAAATCTCAGACTTAATTGTTCATTAGTTGGGTTCATCTTGTGGTGCGATTAGGTTGGGGGAACTGAGCTAATATTGTGGTCAAAGCGACAAATATGCATTTATTAACCTAATGTTCTGATACATGCAGGAATTGATTGTAATTGACGATCTTTTGTCTGCCTTAATTGGTATTGAGGGCCGATATATTTCAATCAACAAAGTTAGAGGGAAGGAGGACTCTTTTAGGTTTCATGTTGACGGATCTATGGATTTGGCACTCCAGGCAAGAGTCTAAACATATGTGGTCTTTTGAAACTTTGATACTTGTGCATCTTTCAATGCTAAATAATAGCGCCAAATACACTCATATGCATGCTTACAGTATACACCTATATATCTTTATCTATACATGCATACATACGTGCATGCATTAAGACATACTTATCAACACACACACACATATGCTATGTGACACACATATGTATGGACATATACATAGTTACATATGTGTATACGTGCCAATAAACCCCAAACCATACAATTATTGTTGTTTAAAGTGTTCCTGCACGGCTGCAAGCTAAGGATGGGGAAGAGATTGCAGCTTAGACCTTAGCTCGATAATTGTTGATGGAGAAGTCAAAGTTAGGTGTGACAGTAACAACCTCTGACAGCTGTCTCCCGGTGATGACGCCTGGATTAGGGAACTGTAGTGCGGAAGCTGAAGCCAAATGGTCAAGGCTAAAAGACCGGACAGCGTGATAGTATAACGAATAATTGGTGTCTCAACGAGCTTGGTGCACATTTGATGATAACATTGGAGTTTGACAATTTGTGGTGGCAGTTAAGCTTGCTAGCAGATTAGTGGTTTTTTTGGGTGATCTGCTGTGAAGGCTGCCTCTGTCCTAGAAAAGGCGCCAGCTGCTTGTTTTTGCAGTGACGACAACAATAAACAGTAGCTGTGTGGTGGTGGCTGGTGGATGTTGATTATTTATAGTAATGATAAAGCCAGAGTTTGGTCTTTGGCATTGAGCAACAGTGGCTAGGGTTTCGAGGGTGATCTGCTACTGCTAGGTGGTTGATGACAGTGGAAGCTTCTTTGGCAATGAACAATTGCTAGGGCTTCGGGTTTTAGGTTCATCAGTTTAAAAGAAACGTTGACTGGGCAGGGGTTTTGGATTTGCAAGGCAGCTATGGTTTTTGCATTTGCAGCGGTGGATTGACGTTGGTCAACAACACATGGGGTTAGCTCTTCATAATAAACCTCGAAAGGTTGATTGAAAGAATTGTTGTTATTAATTAGGGTTATAAGAGTCCCATATATACTAAGAATCTAAGATACTATTACATCTGCTGTATGATAAATATTTCTGGTACCAGAATACATGATTAATGATAGACCTTAAGTAAATGGAAATGAAAATCAGAACTAGGGTCCAAACAGATAACGACTGTAGAATTCAATATCATAAAGAGAGAAGATGTTTCTCATACATCATATTGTTATATACTATCTGACTACACAAGGTACAACACCCTTGCTTGTTCTAACAGAATATGAAAAAGTGAGAAGATGATTCTCATACATCATGTCATTATATACTAGATGATTCTTGTTGTAGTGTGATACTATGATCTAGTCTCCCTTGGGGTTTGGGTGTTGCAAATCGATCCTTGGAAGAGTCTCACAGACTCGCAGTGCTCTAAGCTCCTCCTGTTATTTCTTGCATTTGTAGCCAAGTATATATAAACCCCGATACAGATTTAATAATAATTCTACTTGAAGGTACTTGTACTTTGATTCCTCAAGCTTAAGTTATAATCACTCACTCACATTGCTTACCATTCTCAAGTTACAAAGCTTTTTTTAAGGGTTTAGCATTTTCTCCGAAACTGGTTGTTTTTCAATTCCATGTCCTTCATGAACCCACCTTTGGTGTGCCCTCCATTTCAAATACAACCAACCGAATTTTCATATAAAATTGATTGCACTAGTTATTGTGTCTACCAGTCCTTGTGTAGGGTAGGGGATTAATTTCTGAGCTTCTCTTCCATATCTTTTTTCTTGTTTGAGTCCACCGATCTGATATGATGTGGTCGAACTCCTCTCCATAGGGTTTCTTTTGTGTGCGTTTCTGATTGGCTTTTACCACTAGTCCGACATGCGTTTTACGCTCTCCTTCACCTCTACTATGCATGCTGGCTGCTAACAGTTTTTGCATGATTAGCAACTGCTGTGCTCTGCTCAGCTCATCACAGTTGTACACTTGTACATTCCTCACCATTCTTCAGAGTAGCAACAACATCAGCTCTGATAAGCACGAGCTTGAATGAATACAAATCAAAATCAGAGTTAGGGTCCATAGAGAGAATGGTGTTCTCTGCTGATCATTTGCTCATTCCTGACGGAGCAATGCCGCGTGGAGGTAGAAGGCCCACGGGTCGTGAACTTCTTTTCCCGGAGAAGAAGCAATGACGGTATCTGGGGAATAAGCATCGGCTAACTCTGTGCCAGCAGCCGCGGTAATACAGAGGATGCAAGCGTTATCCGGAATGATTGGGACCATATAAAAAATAGATGATTTTCATACGTCATAGAGCTCATCTATATACACGCGAGCTACTCTAACAAAATATCCAAAAGCTCAATGACCAAGTGACAAAATGATCCTAACTTATGGAAAAGTAAAAACTCATTACTTTCAGTTAAAGACAATGTATCAACTAATATATTCTCGTATATGCATACATGTATGTATGTATCATGACTCATATGTGTGTATGTTTGTTTCTTCATGGAACTAGTTTAATTTTTAAATCAAATATGCCAAGCAAATGCAGGAATCAGCAAAGCGGATATTCCCTTTGTGCAAGAGCTATTTGCTCATCAACCAGTTTGTTGAGTCAAAGTCCCAGTTCAAATCTGGATTGGTTAATCATGCCTTTGCAGCTGCACTGAGGGCCCTCCTTCTAGTAAGTTATTATTTTTAATGCTATTAGTCTATTAGCTAATCATTTTTACTGTAGTGGATTTCTTTAAAAGTACACCCTCTCTTTCATTGTAAATAATATTGTCCAGTTATAAAGTAAATTTGGCTCAAAAACTTTATTTTGGCCAGGGATTAAACAATCAATAAAATAAACTTGGCTCAAAAAGTATTATTTTGGCCAGTATTAAACAATAAATGGTTTTTATGTCTGGATTTTTTAGTTGCAATTTATTCTCTTTGTTAACTTTCTTAAGTTGCATTTGTTTTGTTATTTTTTTGTGGTTTTAATTTTACTTTGCTATACTTAAACTGGTTTTAATTTTATCTTTGACAGGATTACCAGGCTATGGTGGCACAGCTTGAACATCAATTTCGATTAGGAAGACTCTCAATTCAAGGATTATGGTTCTATTGTCAGGTACTTCTTTATTAGTTAAAGTGTTTTTTTTTAATTATTTGCCACTTTATTGTCATTCGGGTAGAAGCAAATGATTCTTGATGAATCCATTAAGTCCAAATTTATGCCAATCTTTAAATTTGCACACAAATTGATCCAAACTGATCCAAATTGACTCACAATCTCTTTGTTTCATGAGCATGCGATCACAAATAAATGTACTATTGCTTTCTGTTATGTTTGTAGCCAATGATGGGATCAATGCAAGCATTGTCAATAGTAATAAAGAAGGCTTCAGCATATGATTTTGTTGGTTCAGCAGTTCTTAACCTTCTACAGAGTCAGGTAGATGTGTTAATTTCTGAACTCTTGGTTGTCTGCCCTCCAGGGTTTTTTTTTCACTTTTTTCAATCTATTACGTGCTTATTTTATCTTTTTTGTTGTTTTTAAATTTAAACAGGCCAAGATAATGGCTGGTAACTATTTGGTCAGGTCATTGCTAGAGAAGATGATAGAATCTGCAAACTCTGCTTATCTTGGCATTCTAGAAAGGTATACAGTTGCATTCCACAAAACTCAATATTTAACAATTGAATGTCCACTATGTTTTCTATCTAGATTTTTTTAACTCAAGTAGTGAACTATAACATGTGCAGGTGGGTGTATGAAGGTGTTATTGATGATCCTCATGATGAGTTCTTCATCGCTGAGAACAAATCTCTTCAAAAGGTACCATTTTCCCTAATGCTATGTTGGATTTTACTTTCCATATTATTATGATTTTTATGACTATCCTATTTTACACATAATAACTATGTTTTATACTTTTATTTAATAATTAAATAACCAGACTGGGGATCGGGTTTCTATGCCTATATATTTACTTGTGTTTTGTCATTAATTATTAGAATGTGATTATATTTTTTTTCTCAAACTTTCACATTAATTGGTTGAATTTCTGAATATATATATATTTTGCAGGAGAGTCTCACCCAAGATTATGATGCTATGTATTGGAGACAACGATACAGTCTAAAAGATGACATTCCTTCCTTCCTTGCAAATTCGGCTGAAACCATCTTAACAACCGGGAAATATTTAAATGTCATGAGAGAATGTGGTCACCCTGTTCAGGTGTGTCTATCACTTCCAATTCTTTCTCTCTTTTTTTTTTTCTTGACAAGCAAAGCAAATTATATTAAATTCGAACAGGGATATTACCTTCAATTGTTGTTGTGAACCAATATAATAAATGTATTTTAATATTAGATGAAAAGGACATGGGTCAAATGGATTGAGCTGGGCAAAAGTCAATCCTGAAAGTGTATTTCTAATGGATAAAATCTTCTAAATCATTATATTTATTAGGTTAATTTCTTATTGTAAGAACAGTTGTACATAACTTATACTAGCTTGTGTATAGGTCCCTGCATTGGAGAACTCAAAGTTGATGAACTTTGGCTCAAATGATCATTATCTTGAATGTATAAAATCTGCGTATGATTTTGCCAGTGGGGAGTTACTAAATCTCATGAAGGATAAGGTGTGGCTATTTTCAGAAGTATTTTTAATATTATTCCTGATTGCTGTATTTATTAATACTTCTTTGCTTGCAATTTACTGATCAATAATTTTTTTCTAACATTGATAGTATGACCTCATTGGAAAGCTACGTTCTATTAAGCATTATCTTCTTCTAGATCAGGTATTTGCTAGCACTAAAATTGTAGTGTAATAATTCTTCTAGAACGTTTATATAATCAGATTAAGTTTGTAATCCATTATGATGACTATTATGTAAGAATTGTGCGTTGACTTACAGGGTGATTTCTTGGTTCACTTTATGGATATTGCATGTGATGAACTTGCTAAAACACCAAATGAGATCTCCGTTGAGAAACTTCAGGTCTTTTATCTAATTACCTGATATTATCTTGCAACTATCATCCACATTCTGAATTAAAAATGTTTATATGTATCTTTTATTGATTCTACTAATATATTTTTCATGAATAACATTTACAATTTCTCTGCAAAATATCATATTATCTACGTTTGCTAAACTTCAGAACTTTCATGGACTGAAATATATTTGGCTTTAATTTTCAGTCACTATTGGACCTTGCATTGCGTTCTACAGCAGCTGCAGCAGATCCTTTACATGAGGATGTCACATGTTCTGTGGTTAGTAAGATTTATAGTCTTGGGGTAAAAATAATTGCGGAAACATTAGTTAATATTTTTTCATTAAGATATGATGTTTTCGTTTCAGGATACGTGTTCTTTGCTAAAGAGATTGAGCACTCTAAAAGATCTTCAAACAGGCGAGACAGTGGCAGAGACCGATCTTTTAGAAGAGCCATTAAATATTACTGGTGTGGAAACGTTTTTTGTTAGTTTCAAGGTAAATATCACCTTTTCTTTCTTACCTATTACGACAGCTGATCTATATATATTGTTTCTTAATAAAATGCTTTAGGAGTTTGCATGCATAAAAATACACTTTGGGACACTTTCAACTCATTTGAGCTGTTTGCTAAAAAGAAATGAAGGTCAACAAATATATGTTTAACACACCATGGAAACTTGTTAACAGATACCCTCTGATGTTGTACATAAATCATAGGGCAAGTTTCATTAACAGGTAACCTAAGTTACAAAATTTTCTATTTGAGGTAATGTAATTATATGTTATGTAAAGAGGTAATGTAAGGATAAAAACTTTTACAAAAAAGGATTTCATATTTCATAAACTTAAACTTAAGGTAACATAACAAATTATTAAGTCAATCTAAGGTAACCAAAGAAACTGTGCTGTAACCTGCTAAAAAGCCACCAAATTTCTTTTTGAAATCTGTAATCTTTTGGTACATTTATATACACGATTACTTTTCGTTGTATTACTTTTTTGCTAAATCTCGTAGTTTCCTATTTTATAATTCATTGTATTACTTTTTGCTAACTTCTAAGGCGGAGGTCTCTTTAGAAGCAGTCTCTTTGCCCTCAGGTAGATGCATAACTTTCCACATCTTACCTCCCACATATCTCACCATCGCGGGACTGGTGTACTGTTGTTGTTATATACACGATTAATTTTACATTACTCTAATAGGAAATTATGTAACTTATCTTACCTTTTAATGCAATTTCCCCTAAATTATATTGCCTTATACAATTCATCCACTAGAGTAGTTATTTTATAATCCTCAGCATGCTTGGATATATAGTCTTACCTTTCTCTTGCAACTTTGCACCACTTTGTTTACCTGAACACTTGGAACAAATAAATATCCTATTTCGAATAAAATTAAAGTTAATGTTATTCTCCTTATCATCAGTCGCAAACCTTTTTTGTTGAATGTTTTTGTGTTATTATTATTAATTTATTTTATGTTTTCTGTTTAAGGTTCAATGGCCATTATCGCTTGTGATATCAAGAAAAGCCTTGACAAAATACCAGTTAATTTTTCGGTTTCTGTTTCACTGTAAACACGTGCATCGACAACTTTGTGCAGCATGGCAAGTACATCAAGTATGAGACTAAATAGCCATCAATTATTATCAAAATACTCCCTTTTCAATGGTTTTTGTTGTAAATTATACTTTATTGTGTAGGGCGCACGCACACGTGATATGCATGGTACAGCAATCTCGACATCTTCGATATTGTGTCGTAATATGCTCAAGTTTATAAACAGTCTTCTACATTATCTAACATTTGAGGTAAAATAATGTTAATTGTCTATGATCTTTCACATCTTTTAAACGCGTACGCTTTAAAATCTCCTTTTTCTTTGTCATAAGTTTCAGAAGTACCATCTATAAGTGGGAACTTGGATCCATTTACATATGAATTGGGCAATTCGGGTTATGCTTTATCTCTAATGGGTCAAAGGCTAAACAATAGCTAAATAGGAAATGGGTCAAATGGGTTGAATGTCACCTGAAGTATTCTAAATCCATAAAACCTCCCAAGTAATTTTATTCAAAGTACTACATCTTTTTAAGAAAATTGGGAATTTTGGGCAAAAACTGATTCAGGTCAATGCGACCTGTCCCATATGACAATTATTAACCTTTTTGACCTGTTATCTAAGCAGCCAATTTGCCATCTCAATTGTAAACCCATGAATTTTTAGTCATGTTATGATTGAAAAACGGATTTATATCTTGTTTTCAGGTTCTTGAACCAAATTGGCATGTTATGCATAACAAACTTGAGAATGCAAAGAGCATAGATGAGGTATATGTTAAATACTCTTTACTCTTGAAATCATGTATGAAATGCGTAGAAAATTAACAAATCTTCACTTTTTTTTTATATTTTTCTTGTGTTCTATTTTCTGAACACTTTGCTCCTAATTACTTGTCCTTTTCTTGTATGTGTTTTTTTATTTTTTTTTATTTTTTCCTAACCACATCTTTCTTTGAAAAAAGGTAATCCAATATCATGACTTTTTCATGGAGAAATGTCTCAAGGAATGCTCTCTTCTTTCACCAGTCCTCCTCAAGGTTGGCCAGATTCCTTATTCATAATGATCTCCATTTTTGATTTATCATCCAAAACCAATGTTTTATTTAACAAGGTTTCCACTGTTTGCAGAAATTTGAGAAATTGAAACTTGTATGCCTTCAATATGCATCAGCAACTCAGTGGCTGATGAACTCCATTGAAGTTCCCAACAAAAACAAGTCTTTTGATGATTCTCCCTCAGAAAATTCAAGGATTTTAAAGCTAAGGAAGCCATCCAAGAGGCCCAATTCACCCACCCAGGAGTCCTCGGTCATTGAATGTGTCCTGTAAGATTTCTGTTATGCGTTATTACCGGTTCAAACGGGTCAATAGTCACCCGAAGTTTTTTTCTTCTTTTTTTCAGAAAGCAAAAAATCATTTTTAGGTATAATGCATACATAGGACCACCCTAGTATTGAAAAGTTTTTACCAACACCGCTCAACTATTAAATATTTTCTAGAGGCCACCTAATTATCCTTTTAGTTCCATCAACACCGTTTCCTTGAAAAACTTGCCGAAAGTTAGTAAAATGACAAAACATCCTTAAATATGAAGATTTTGTCACATCTAGAGTTGTGAAGATGGCAAAACATGGAATTTACGGCCAAGAATCAACTCCAATTAAATTTTCATAACATATATTTTTATTTCTTTCTCATTTTCCAGTTCCAAGCGTGACAAATATTTACATTTAGTCTTGTTTTGTCATTTCATACACTTTTCACAAACTTTTCGCCGGAAATCAGTATAAACGAATAAATTTGTACTTGGATAGCCTGTTACATCATTTTAATAGTTGGGTGGGGTGGAAACTTTTCCATACTTGTGTGGCCTATATCTACATTGTGTCATATATTATTCCAAAATTAGATTAGTATTAAAATTAAATAATTAACTAGTCATATCTGGTGCCCTAATTACATATAAATTTTAAAACTTCAAACAGTGTTTTGGGCCTGACTTAGACCGTTTCAACCGGTCCATTTAGCACTAGTGACCGTCACCATCTTTCTTCTAATTGAGTAATTTGCAGGAAATTTGAAAGGGATTTTACTGCAGAGCTTCAGAGTTTAAGGCCAATTTTAAGCAGCAGGGCCCAGGCAGAACCATATTTGACCCATCTTGCACAGTTGATTCTTGGTGATGGTATGGATCAACAGAAGTAGGTTGTCTTCTTTTTGAGTGCGCGTGTTAGTATATTGTGCTGTTATGTCTATTTTTGATTGGCATTGATTCGGCCAAAGCCCCTTGGTCCTTACTAATATACGATCAACGAAATGTCGGATTTTGGGTGAAAAGTTCAATCAATGAGCAAAGCGAGGTGATTTGTTGTTTGTACACAACAATTTAGGGGTGGTAGTCGGTTATCTTTTCTGGTTTCTTGTTAAACGAGTTGGGTTTTCTGGTATCGCTCTCTAGGAAATATACCCAATCACCGAATCGAAGATTGTATTCGGTATTCGGTTATTGTGTCGGGTTTCGGGTATCATTTAAATATAGTTATATTAACTAATCCAGATGTTTAACTAGTTTTCCAAGCTAAACAAGCCAACAACTATGCTCTGTTACATAACCAAATGATGCTAATGTTACAAAGAAACTCTCTTGAAGAAAACGTGGTTAATATAGAAACAAACATTGCGTCATCTAGTAAAGAAAAGCAGAAACATATGAACATTGAACATCAAACAGAACCTGATTGCATCAGACTACCGACACTCGACAAGGAAAGTAAAACGCTCTAGGAAACAAGCAAATTAGCTCTAATGAGTCGATTGTCTCTGCTCCGAGGTCTTTGAGGGTTTATGCCAATCAAGGGTTCTTCTAAGTCTTTGAGACTATGGTTTCTGCTATGTTCGAGGGTGATCTCATCAATCATTGATGGGTTTTTTCCGAGTTCGATTGAGGGTGTATCTGCTCTTACAGTTATTGTACACAATCGAGGGTTTCTACTTTCTTCTGATCGACGATCGATGGGTGCCTGGGTGGCAAGGAGTGTATGGTATGGGGTAAGCACTTCAAACATAAGCATTGTACAAGTAAAGAAAGGTCAATGAACTATTTCTTAATGGGTATAAAAATCCAGGTGATCCACTAAAAGAATAATCTTTTTTGGACGTTTTATACCTTAACATACATACAAGGATGAGAAATAAGATGATTACTTGTCTGCTACATATTGCTGCTTGCAATTCTTTTTAAGACTCTAAATTAGGGATGTAAACAAACCATGTTTACCTTTAGCCGAAAGTTTTTATGTTCGATTGTTAAAAGATTAGTTAGTTTGTGTACATTTTTGTTCGTTCATTTAAATGATAAACGAACATAAATGAAGGAACACACACTACAAGATAAAACCAGCATTATTGTGCACAAATAAACACTACACACATATATATTAAGAAGACTTCAAGTGAGGACTATTTTTCATATTAATGAGGGGTATTTTGAAAAAAATTAAATCTCGCTCGTTAATGACGGTCCATCCGGACGTAGTTCATGGCAGGGTAAATATATAGTGGAAGGTTTAATTGAGAACGAATATTTAGGTGAGGATTCTCGACCCTTTGTTTGATTTGATCGGATGATCTATATTTGACCATTTTATTTATAAACCAACCATAAATTGCGACGGATGAACTGCGACCATGAGATCTAATAGATCAATATATAATGGATGGCTAAGATTTGTTCTTACATTCTCACCTAAATAATCATTCTCACCATAACCCTTTTATATTATGTGTACTGTGAGAACCAATCTTGGTCCTTGATTTATTTAAATCAATGGCTAATAAAAATCACGGCTTATTAATGGCTCATTAATGAGGGTTATTTTGAGAAAATCATGTCTCGCTCTTTAATAACGGCTCACCCGTTTTAATATTAATATACTAAAGTAACATTTTTTTACGATTAATAAAACAAAGTTTCTGAATGATAACATTGTGTGTAATGTGACCTTGTTGGTTAGTAGGTCACCCTTTGGTTTTTATTATTTTCTTGTTACTTTTAATTATTTATAACTCATTTATATATAATTCTTTTTAAATCAATTATTATTATTTTTATTATTATTATTATTATTATTATTATTATTATTATTATTATTATTATTACTACTACTATTATTATTATTATTATTTGAAAACAAAGTCCCCCCCCTCCACACACACACATGGCTCCACCCACCTCCAAATTCTTTTTCCCATCACAACTCTCTCTCTCTCTCTTGCTCTCTCATTCTCTCTATCTACCACCGTTATGTCCCCGGCCATCATGAACTCCGACTACCACCATCCCGACGAAGAATATCATGAAACCATGTAGTCGATGAAGAACCATAAATGTGATGGCCAATTAGGGGTTTCATAGAGTGAAGCCCTAATTGTAATCAATGGAACCCTAACAAAAACCGATTGAACAAATTAGGGGTTTCACTGATCGTGAAACCACCACAGCCGCCACCTCCGTTGTCTACAACCACATCCACAGCCGCCGGTGGTGTGTGTTGGATATACTATTTTTCTAGACGATCAAAAACTTATTACACACAATGTTTTAAAGATGAAATTACCCTAGAAATATGACACACATGGGCAGTGAACCCACATATGTAGTATAGGCTATTGCAAAATCGGATATCAAACTCAAGAAAGACAGCTACCAATACTCAATCATTACCATTGTTTAGTAACATTTAATGAACTCAGAATACATGCAATAAATCTAAAATAACTAAAGAAGGTGTCAACTTTCACATAATGAAACGAGTCGAGTATGAAGATAACAATCAAGTAATAGAGATGCTTACTCAAATCTCAAATCATCCAACATAGCCATGGATAGTGCAAATATATATATATATATATATATATATATATATATATATATACCATTATAACATTGATCAAGTAGATTTTTTTAAACATGCCAAAATAGCCAAATCAACATGTAAAGAGTTACAAAAAATGATGTTTTAACCCGTGTTCATACAAATCATAAGTTTATAGAAATTCAAGATTCAAAAACCTTTGTAATCCCAAATCTTTACTTACAAAATGATTTGTTTAAACACACCAAGTTTCATGAGCATAACTGCTCAACCACCGGAAAACACAACAAGGTGCATAAATGAAGATTCCAATCCTCCCCCATTAACCTAATGTGAAGCCCCAAAAATGCATATCAAGCATAAAACACATCAAAAACCACCAACCTTGCATGAATCTAACATGATCACACTTGTTTGAATATATGAAAATTTGAAGATAAATTGAGTAAACATTTAGACAAACCTATCATACATATTCATACAACCCATATGGACTGAATTTATCATAAACACAGCCAATCATGCACTCATTGAATCATCATCATAAATAAAATCTAGAAATTTATATGATCAAAGCACACTTGCATACATATTACTAAAGGCGGCATTGGAATCATCTTAATTCAAGTGGACAAATGAATTTAGAAGCACATGATTACAATATCAATCATACAATCCACTTATTTCAAACCTAACATTCTGGAAATCAGATTAGAGTTTACCAAAATGAAGAACAACAACCAATGGTGATGAAGATGGTAGTTCCACAAGCTTGAAACGTCTTCTCCTATCCTTCTCCAATACTCCAAGGGTTCCTCAGAGGTGTATGAAATTGATTTGAACCTGAAATTTTGGAGAAATGTGTAAAAAGTTGAACCCCTATTCTGAACTTCGAACTATTATTTGGAGACGTATAGGGCGTTCTTCACAGGCATGAAGGGCCTTCATGGGTCGTGTAGCATACGGGCTTCACGACCCTACAGGGATTGTGACCAGGGTCATGAAGGGTTATTTGACCAAGTGGGACAAGTAGGTCTGTGTTAGTTGATAAGGTTTCTCACGACCCGTGAGAAGGTTGTAAGGGGTCGTGAAGGGCCTTGACCACATGGCCCGTGAAATGTCTATCCAGTTCGTGTAGCGCGTGGTCTACACGGCTTGTGAAAGGTCGTGAGGGGCCGCGAAGCATCACTTTTGTAACACCGTAAAATCCTAAGCCATTTTTTTAAAACACGCTGCGGAAGCTTAACTCAAAAGATTACATAAAACATGAATATTTACATCCATTCACAAAATACAAACATCGAATCCTCTGTTGTGTGACAAATATAAACATGGCTCGTCATTAAACAAAAACAAATATCAGAGCGTTGGTTAAGCTTTCCTCTAACAAAACCAAGCTACAAACATAGAACCTGCAAAAATAGTTCAACAGTGGGGAATTAGCACAAAGCTAAGTGAGAGGAAGCTAAAACACAAAAGCAAGCATCATCAATCGATACAAAAGCATGTAATTACATAATCCAGAAGACCGGCAGTTCGGCGTAGAACCTACAACCAATGCTGGCCAAAGCAAAGGTTTACCGATAGCCCACCGCCAATTGGCACAGTTAGATCCCCTTTTATACAACTCATGCGCCAGAGGGTCTACAACTACTCAATAGCGACCAGGCCCAGCCCAATTCCACGTATAGCTGACTTTATTCACGCAACTCAATATCATCCAAAGAGTGTGTATCGGCCAAATAATCACACAAACAGATAAACAATCAACAATCATCAAACTAAACAGTCTATCAATCACAAGCACGTGTATCACATCAATCATATCAATCATAACTGTTAGAACCTAGAGGGGGGGTGAATAGATTATATGCCCACTTTTTGAAGTTTTTAACAATGTTTGCAAGTAATTAACGAGTTTAAGGAAGAAAGATATCACCAATGGAGTAGTTTGGACACAATGATTTATAGTGGTTCAAGCAAGGGTTTACAACCTTGCTCTACATCCACTCCTTGGCCTCACCCACCAAGAGTTGCTCCACTAACTTCTCTCTTTGAAGGTAGAGATAAACCTTTTACAACTTCTCTCTAATTCTAAGGCTAGAGATGATCCTCACTTCTCTCTAATTCTAAGGCTAGAGATGATCCTCACTTCTCTCTAATTCTAAGGCTAGAGATGATCCTCACTTCTCTCTAATTCTAAGGCTAGAGATGATCCTCACTTCTCTCTAATTCTAAGGTTAGAGATGATCCTCACTTCTCTCTAATTCTAAGGCTAGAGATGATCCTCACACAATTACAAATATACAAGAAGGTAATGTAGTGTTTGAACTTTGAAGGCTTTCACTCTTGCTTCATTCTTGATCTTGAGATGTTGAATTTGTATCAAGAATATGAGCTCACAAGTTTTTGTATATGTTCTATGTTTTCAGATTGCAAGAGGTTGGTAAAACACAAGACTTGAGTTACCTTAAATAAGGAAAAAGATGCAAGCTCAAAAAGTGTCCAGACTGTCCACGGTCGATCCACGGTCGACCGTGGCATCGACCGTCGGCCTGCTGGAACTTTTTGAGACTTGTCAATATAGACGTTGGCCTTTTACCAAAACCACACACAACCCATTTTTACCATAAAAATGCACTGAAAAGAAGCTTTAGAAAAGTTGGGTTAGTGCCATACTTCTTAAGTTTGAATTTAATCATAAAAATGGTAGTTTAGAAACCAAATGCACAAAGCATGTTGGAAGTTTACCTCTTTGAGAGATTCCTTTTGCTAAATATGGTTTTGGCTTATTTCAATAGAAGATTATGTTTAGTATTTGCCAAAATAGGAATTCATTTGCTTTGACTACCAAGCTTGTGATTTTATAAAAAGTTTTTCAATTTTTATAAAAGTTTTTATAAAAATTATTTTATAAAAACTTAAACTCATTTAATTATTTATTTTGTAAGCTCATAAACTTTGAACGTTTATTTGTCGGAATCTTCGACATCGGCTTCTACTTGAACTCGGATCTTGACGATTGGAGCTTGGCCATTTGATGAAGCTTATTTTGTAGATCATAGATGAGAATATATTTGATTGAATATATATATGTATATGTGCACATATGTTAATGTTAGTACATACAATTATATAAACAAGTTATATATTTTTGTGTCAACAAAAGAGGATATATTTGTAAGCCTATTTTTCCCAACAATAACTTTTACCATCCGTGAGTTAACATCCACTCACTTCTTGTTCTCAATCGCAACACTCAGATATCTAATATCACTGACTCTTTATGTTTCCTGAAAATACAACACCGAAATCAATCTCTGGTTCATAAATATATATTCATATACATTTATATCAAATATATCCATATTCATCAGGTTAGATTCACATATAATAAACATATAATGTGTACTCCAAAAGAACCAGCAATCAAAAGCTTCAAATCCTGAAAATCACTAGACGCGTCGTGTCGCATTTCTTCGAATGGCCACTTCGAACGGACACTTCGAACACCCACTTTGAGTGCCCACTTCAAATGGACATACACTTCAAGCGCCTACTTAGAACGCCTACTTCGAGCGCCCGCCGAGTTGACTTTGAATTCGAAGTCTAACAAGAACATGTCGCGTCCCCTAAATGAACGCGTCACGTCGCGTGTTTTCCAGACCAAAACCTGCAACTTTTCTTCATCTTCCAGCTTCAACCAAATACGAACCAACATATATAATACTGGAAGACGATTTCTAACACATCTAAACTCATAAAAACTTCATATAACATGTATACAAATATTAATAACACATCAAATCCATTTAAAACACCAAAACAAACAAAACCTACATATCAAGTTTTCTTCAAGCTTTCATTAATGGTGATTCATACTTAATCCCACAAAACCCAACAAGAAAGTATATCAATATAATCACAATCATGCTAGAAACATTAACGAACCTTTAGTTTGAATTATCAATCACAAAATCTTCAAATCAATATTTCAAGTTAACAAGTTTCTTGAGGTTTCTTCTTCACAAGGTATGTTGGGGTTTGTTCAGTTTTTCAAAATATATTTTAGCAACGAAAGCATGAACAACAATTTTAAACTATTTAAAACTCCCCACCACTGATCCATATGCAAGCTTTAAGAAAACAAAACAACCATAGGATGTTTAGAACTACAACCTTTGTAGCGTGAGTAAACCGTTGATGAAGTGGTTGATCTATGAGAAGCCAAGAGAAGACTTCCTCCAAGGTATCCACAAATCAATGAGTCCAACACCTCCAAGATTCTAGTCTCTCCAACCCTTGAAATTCAAGCAAGCAAGCAACAACCTCTTGTTCTTCCTCTTGAACTTACTATGTATGTATATGAGTATGTATTCTAGTATCACACTTTGCTTACTTGAAGAACACCAATACTATATAGTAAGGATGTTTTCAAGTATGAAAACACTTAGAACTTTTCTAAGAACACAAGGAAAGGTGGTAGCATGTACTAGTATCAAATGAACCATGCATGAGGACTTAAATCATCAAGCAACAAGGCACAAGAGGGAGAGGTGTGGCTTAGGTGTACTATATTTTTAACGATTCAAAAGCTTATTACCATGCTGTTTTAAAGATGGAATTACCCTAGAAACACAACACACACGGGCAGTGAACCCACGTATGTAGTATAGGCTATTGTAAAATCGGATATCGAACTCACGGAACGACAGCTACCAATACTCAACCATTACCATTGTTTAGTCAAACAAACATCAAAGATCACAGAAAATGAGCAATAAATCTAAAACAACTAAAGATGGTGTCAACTCTCGCACAATCAAACGGGATGAGCACGAAGATAACAATCAATTTATAAAGATATTCACTCAAATCTCAAATCATCCAACATAGCCATGGATAGTGCACATATATATATATATATATCGTAACATTGATCAAGTAGATTTCTGTAAACATGCCAAAATAACCAAATCAACATGTAAAGAGTTATAAATACTGATGTTTCAACCCGTGTTCAAACAAATCATAAGTTTATAGAAATTCAAGATTCAAAAACCTTTGTAACCCCAAATCTTTACTTACAAAATGATTTGTCTAAACACACCAAATTTCATGAGCATAACTTCTCAACCACTAGGAAACACAAAAAGGTGCATAAATCAGTATTCCAAACCATCTCCCATTAACCTAATGTGAAGCCCCAAAAATGCATACCAAACATGAAACACATCAAAAACCACCAAACCTAGCATGAATCTAACATGAACATACTTGTTTGAATATATGCAATTTTGAAGATACATTGAACAACCATGTAGACAAACCTATCATACATGTTCATACAACCCACAAGGACTGAAATTATCAATAAATACAGCCATTCATTCGATCATCATCATTAATAACTTCTAGAAATTCATATGATCAAAGCATAATAACATATATATTACCAAAGGCCACATTGGAATCATATTGATTCAAGTGAATAAATGAGTTTAGAAGCACATGATTACAACATCCATCATAAAATACACTGATTTGCTACCTAACATTCTGGAAATCAGATTAGAGTTTACCAAAATGAAGAACAACAATCAATGGTGATGAAGGTGATGAAGATGGAAGCTCCACAAGCTTGAAATGCCTTCTCCTTTGCTTCTCCAATGCTCCAAGGACGTGTTTTGGACCGGGAATTTGAGAGAGATTGTGTAAAAAGTTGAACCCCTGTTCTGTTTTTCGAACAGATATTTAAAGACGTATAGAGCCTTCTTCACGACCATGAAGGTCCTTCACGACCCTACACGGGTCGTGAAAGGCTAGTGGACCAAGTGGGACAAGTGGTTCTTCAACTGAAGATAAGGCTTCTCACGGGCCGTGAGAAGGTCGTGAGAGGTCGTGAAGGACCTGGCTCCACATGGCTCGTGAAAGGCTATCCGGTTCGTGTAGCATGTGGGCTTCACGGCTCGTGAAGGGTCGTGAGGGGTCGTGAAGGACCCCTTTTCTCTATTTTTCAACAACTTTGCTGTAAATCAACCGGGAATGGCTCCTTTGTTGCCGAAAAGCCAATATATGCCTGTATGGTGAACAATAAGTGATTAAGTAGCTTATATAAAGATTTTCACCATAAATCTAGGCAAAATGCACGGAAATTCGCATAGGAAACATGTATAAATTAGAGTATATGAGGGAGGCCCCTCCCATGCCTCATTTTGGATGAAATTAGTGAGGGGGAGGGTCCCCTCTTGCCTTGTTTCTTCTCTTGTTGATGTAGTCCATGTCTTGGTAAAGACTTCATGCAAGAAAGTCAACATGGCCCCCTTTTTTATTATTGTGAGCATTCTTAGTTTTATATATATTTCAAGTATATAAAATATAATGCTACACTTGCCATACATTGTATAAAATACATCTATATGAATTTTATATACAAACTTGATTGTTACTAGTAACTCTTTACTTGTAACAAAGATATACATACATTTATATAATTGTTACTTGTAACAAATATATATTTATACATATATATATATATACATTTATATAAAATCATATGTTTATATTTATGTATTTGATATGCATTATCTTATATTAATATATATGAGTAATATTATTATTTCACATAAATAATAATATACAACAATGCATATATATTTATATATATATAATGAGTTGGAAACATATTTAAATCATATTCAAATATGTAATTGGTGTCCATTGACTGTAAATGTGTGACCCTATGGGTTTATTTATTATCAGTAATATCATATTAATTTGTGTCTTGTGCACATAGAACCAACAAGGTAAGCACACACTTTCCGGATAATATGAGGAGGTGATAATCCTTTATGACTATCCATATACATATTAACACACGTACTCACTAAATTCTAAGCATGAGGTGTTACATTAAATATCTCATAATGCATACATACATACACATTTACACATATACATACATACATGCAAATCCACTTAACTTTAATTAATTAATTAAGATAAAGAAACTTAATTAAAAATTAAAACACATAATTAAAAATTAAAGCACACATAAACACGTAGCGTCAACCCCCTAATGATCAGCGCGGGTTTGCGGATGTTACAACTTTTTTTTACTTTTCAACAACTTTGCTAGAACTCAACTAGGAATGGCTCGTTTGTTGCTGAATTTCCAATAAATGTCTGTATGGTGAAAAACAAGTGATTAAGGAGCTAATATAAAGACTCTCACCACAAATCTAGGCAAAATGCAGGAAAATATCGCCAAAGAACATGTATAAATTAGAGTATATCAGCCACCTTCTTTGATTATTGCACAATAAGTGAGATGGAATATGTTCTTGATCCGTTCAAAAGCATGTATGGTTTTGTATTCGTGTTCCATTTAGGGTTTCCACCATCGAACAACAATCGGTTTCATCTTAAAGTTTCTATAAAGTCGATTTCCTTTTCAAACATATTTTTCGGGTTAGGTTTCTTCAAGCCTAACTTCATGGAACAATTGAAAAAAAGAGTTGCATGTGAGGAAAGAGGGTTATAGGGTGAGAGAGGGTGCTTGAAACTGTAGCGGTGATTGTTGTGGCAGTGGTGTGTGAGAGCTTTGCCGCAAATTTAAGAGAGTGGTAGTTTATGGGGAATCGATGAGGGAGTGAAGACAGAGAGACGAAGAATGGCCGGAGATGGTGATGGGGAGATGGTGGTGGGGGTTGGGGCCGAAGATGGTGGCCGGCCAAAGATAGCGGTTGTAGATAGTGAGAGAGAGAGAGAGAGTTGTGAATTAAAAATTATAATGTATAAATGAGTTATTAAACAATTAAAAATGAAAATAAAGTAATAAAAACCAAAGGTAGCCTGCTAACCTACAATTACAGGTCATATTACACACAACGTTACCATTCGGAGACTTTATTGTATTAATCACAAAAGAATGTGACTTTAGTAACCGCCATTAATGCTTAAAATATGAGTATTTTGGTCACTTATATATTTTGTTACATAGAGTATTAAAACGGGATACTTCGTTACATTTCTGTGCACTTAACCCTATGTATATGGAGTTTATTTAAGAATTGTTCTTATTACGAGAATTATTTGTAACCATTATTAATGCTTAATAATATGGGTATTTTGATCATTTATATATTTACCTAACCATGAATTACGTTCCAGTGGATGATTCATTGTAAGATTGACTTAATATTCCAAAAATATCCCTCATTAATGAGCCATTAATGAGCCGTCAAAATACTAGTCATTAATTTATTTTAATCAAAGGTCAAGATTGATACTTACAATAAGAATGGTTCTTAAATAAACCATCCTCTTAATTATATATAGATCCTAAAGTCCAATCCTGAACCATTAGATCATCTAAATCAAGGGTCGAGATTTGGTAATGGTATTTCTTGTAATTTTTAAGATAATTATAAGATATAATTATGTATCTAAGGGTATTATAGGAATTTTAGTATTAAATCCCAACCTCCACATAAACCACGTTCATTCTGTAACATCCTGATTCTGGACCTAGTTGTTACGTAGGCTCCGGTATGTTTATACGTGATTATTATTTGATTAAGTGTTTACTTACTTATTGATTATGGAAATTGCTCAAATTAATTATTGGTAATTAATTAAGCAAATTGAAAGTATATATATATTTAATTATATATGTGAAAGGATATTAAATCAAAGAATATATGTGTATGTATGTTCGTATACATGCATGTAGAGATATTTTAGGAGTTGTGAGTCATCACAATGCATGACACCTCCTGCTTGGTTTTAAGTGAATGCTCAAGTGGGTTTTAAGAAGAAATAAACATCAGATACATTTCAGTTACTTTGAAAGTGTGTTGTGTGTGTTTTGAGAGAGAAAGAACAAGGAGAAGACAACTTGGAAAGTGAAAGTGAGGAATTAGTGTTGGATAATTCAAAGTAAAGGTATGAATATGTTCTTAGCTTGATTCTGATCATATTGGTATGTTTTTCTGATGTTATACATGTATATATGATGAATCACCATTGGTAAGTTCATGAGGAAACCTTGTTTGGTGGGTTTTGTTGGATTTAATGGTTTTGATGATTTAAATGTGTTCTTGATGTTTCTAGACATGCTAAAAGATGTTTATACATGTTTAGAAGTGTTAGAAATTGATTTCCAGAGTTTATGTATAAGTTGCATAATTTAGTTATGGAGTTCGCATTCGAAGGTTTGGCCACTCGAAGGCTTGTTGCGATGTGACGGGTCCAGGGTCGTGACGCGACGCGTCGGGTTTGAATTCGAAAGAGGTTGTTCGAAGTCTATTGTGGTGCGAAGTGGGCGCTCGAAGGGACGTCGCGACGTGACGCGTTCTCAGATTTATGGATTTCTTAGTTATTTGCAGTATTTAAAGCTATGGGTTATATGTTGTTACATATGTAAATCTTACATGTGATGTTTGATTTAAAATGATATAAATATATGTGGTTGGTATATATTTATGAATCAGTTACTGATTTCAGTTTATTCTGATCTCGGGAAAGGACAAGGCTTAGTAATATTAGACTACTGAGTGGGAGTTCGAGAACTCGAGGTGAGTGGATGTATACTCACGGGTGATATTAGTTGTAATTGGTTTGGTTACAACTGTATATGAATTGATGCATAGATAGACTGATGTCTATTAATTGATTAACTGTGATATGTTAATTGATTGTTGCGCCTATTGTGAAGTCAGCTATCGGCTGGGCATATTGAGCCGGGTTTGTTTGCTATCGGCTAATAGTATTGTGGTCTTTTGATGCATTCGTTGCAACTTAAGATAATACTGTGTGAGAATAGAAAATAGACTATCGGTAAACCTTTGCTTTGGCCGACATTGGTTGTAGGTTCCTGCAAAACCGTCGGTCTTCTCGTGAGGCAAAGGGTGATTATGTGTTTACTGTTGTTGATATCATGCGGTTACTTGCTAGTATATATGTGGTGGTTTACTTCCATTCACTTAGCTTTGTGATAATCCCCCATCTCTCACTACTTTTACAGGTGGCTGGTGAGTTATGCGGTTAGTTGTGAGGGGGTGTAGCGTGGGGAATAATTGACTGGCACTCTGATTGGAATTGTGACGAGCCGTAGTTTTTGTAATACCGTGTTTTGAACTGATTTGTTTTGTTAAACAGTGGTTTAACTTCAGTTGTAAATACTTTTATGTTTTGGTAAACGCTTCCGCAGTATATTTTAAAAGTGAAAATTTTATGGGCGAAAATACGGTGTTACACATTCTTTGTCTCTAACTTACCAATTTCTCTCTTTGTTATCTCTCTTCGGTGCCTATGTGAACCTCCGGCAAAACCCCTTCCGGCGAACCACTCTCCTACAAAAACGATAGTCCACGGATCTCCCTTCTTTTGCAATGGTCTCAAAGGTTCATCATCGCCCACACATTAACTAATTTATCGAATCTCTCTCTATCAAATTGGCACGCTTCTGGATCTACCCCGCCTTTTCATCGGCCATTTATAGATCTCGCAAACAAAACCCTGCAGGCATTTCCTTTCCGACGGAAGACGATGACGTGGTCTCGTTCTCTCTCTTAGATTCCCGGTGATTTAAGCCCTATAGTACGTTCATTGCCTAACTCTTGCCAGGGTAAGCCTTGTGATTTCCGCCCCTACACTCCCTTCATTGCCAAATGTTGCAGCAGTAAGCCATGTTTCCGCCCCTACACTCCCTTCATTTCTAATCGAGTTGGTGTTTTGAAAGTGCATGCAACAACCATTGTTGTTTCTTTCTTCCTTTTTTTATTACTAGTTTTTATTACAAATTTTAGAAGTTTTCTAGCTTAAGTTTTGTTCTTATAAACTTACCTGATGGATTTTTAGATATATAAGAATGTGTTAGGTTTTATGTTTGTATACGATTTCAAATATCAAATGCATTTTAGTTTTATGTTGCATTTTGGATTTTAATTCCATTTTGTGTTTTGGATTTAGAAAGTAATAGCCTTTCGATATAGAGTTAATTGTCAAATTCGTCCTTTAATTTTGTCATTTCTTTCGATTTGGTCTTTTAACTTCAAAAGTGACCATGATAGGCCTTAAACACCCATTTTGTCAACTAAATGATCCTTTCGTTAGTTGACTCTGTTAAACCGAGGGTACTTCGGTCCGTTTATCATTTTTTCTATTTTTATTGATTAAAATAATATTTAATTATTTTTAAATATATAAAAATATATATTCTCTCCCTCTCTATACACACACACTCTCTCCCCCTCTCACTCTGTCACTCGTGACTCTCCCCACCATAATGCAATTAACCATCACCCCCACCATCCTTTGAGAACAGCCACCGCTAACTACCACCGCCATCGTCGGCTCCCTCTCACACTCCGCCACCAACACCAAACATCACCAAAAATCTCTTTCTGCAAAACAACACGCTTCTCTCTCTAACCCTAATTTCCCCTTTTCATTTTTTGAATTATTGCCCACAATCAAACGGCTACTATCTGTCCACATCTCCATCATCATCATCATCATCAACGTCTTTCTTCTTCACCGTCTCTTTGTTACCTCAAGTAATTGATTTCTATAAGATCCTTTTTCTAGGGTTTACTTCACCGCCACCACACACACACACTTTTCTAGGGTTTTATTCACCGTCTCTTTGCATTGTTTTAGAATTTGTTGTAAGGCTGTTTGTTCATCTTCGTTTCTTTGATTTAGGGTTTATCGTGAATTGAGGGAATTCGAACCGGTTCAATAGGATTTTGGTTATTGGATGGCTATTGAAAAGAATAGTTTTAAAGTTGTTTCAAGCAATAGACTAGAGTCTGAGTTTTCTTCTCGTAGTAGGGAAGAAAGTATGTCTAGTGAAGATGATGAATTTCAGAGACGAGGGTGTGTAGAGTTAGATGATTATGATGACTGTGATTTGGGTGTTGGTTCTCATGACTTTGATTTGCTTGAATTGGGTGAAACTGATGAAGAATTTTGTCAAATTGGGGATCAAACTTGTAGCAATCCTTTTGAGCTCTATGATCTTCCTGGGTTAGAAGAAATTTTATCCATGGACGTTTGGAACGATGTTCTTATAGAAGACAAACGACTTAGTCGCAAAAACAATATGTAATTATTAATTAATGTATAAAATGATTAAAAGTTAAAAATAAAAGAATAAAATAGAAACAAAAGGGTAAAATTGCTATTTTAACAGAGATAACTAACGTCTAATGTTAGAAAGGACTATTTAGACCACAAAATGATGTTTAAGGCCTATCATGGTCACTTTTAAAGTTAAAGGACCAAATCGGAAGAAATGACAAAGTTAAAGAACGAATTTTACAATTAACTCTTCGATATATGAAAATGTATAAAAAGCAGACAAATTGTAATTAAAAACCATATTTATTGTATGAAATATTTAGCTTTTAGGGGGTATTATTTGAATTGATATATCTAACCATCCACACAGCTACAGGATGTAATCGAGTCGAGACAGCTCGTGAACTACTCAAGACCGACTTGAAAAATATTCGAATTCGACTCAATCTAAACCGAGTCAAGCTCAAGCTCGAGCTACTCGAGTAGGGTTTCGAGTCGAGTTCGAATTCCATAATACTCAGCTCGTTAGGCTCGCGAGCCTAACCGAGCTTGTGCTTAATTACATTTTTACCCTTTTATAGATACAAAAATTGCACAAGTGTCCATAGTATATAAGCAAAAAAAAAAAAAAAACCCCCCCTAGCCATTTAACCATTTCCCTTATTTTTCAGCCGTCACTTTCAACTCATCCTCTACAAGACTTATAATCAAAGAACTCATGAATATATATATATATATATATATATATAGGGGAAAGTTCATTTGAGAACCGTTTTTATTGCGAGAACCAATCTTATATAGGAGTAAGATATCTTATTCCTATATAATGCATTTACCACCTAAAAAACTCTTAATTTTAAGAAGAGTCAATTTACTAAAATACCCCTCCTTTATACCTCTCCTTTACCCTCCTTTTAAGTCCACAATTAATGAATTTAAACAAATAAATATTGAAAACATAACCGACAATTAATGAATTTTAACCAATACTTATAACTGAATTATTTCTAACCATATATTTTTAATATTAACTTTTGATTTATGAGATCGCCATACTTATAACTGAATTAAGTCTAATCATATATTTTTAATATTAACTTTTGATTCATGAGATCAACTAAATTCTTGTTTTCAATAAATCAAATTTAAGAGATTTCACAAACATCAAACAAATTAAAGAGTCACGGAGTTGAAATTTATAAACATTGCATTCTAACTCAATTACATAATAATTGAAACTATGAAACATTACACACACATATACATACATATATATAATCAGCAACTTCATGATTCAGTCATGCGACAAAACTCTTCCAACAAACTGAAACACAAATAACTTAGAGTTAGCAATTTAATTCTTAATTTCAAAGTGGCTCTCGCAAAAAATCTTCACAAACTCATATTAGCTCTTTATGATTATTCTGCACAAAACTCATCACAACCTCCTCTTTATTCGCTGTTGTCGCATTGCGCGGGTACTCCACTAGTATATATATATAAATAGATATATATATATATATAGTGAAATGATCTAATGCGAACACTCGATAAAAATGCGAACTTACGAACCGGACTTGATTCTCCAATTTTACCGTCGAGAAGTTAGGAGGAGCTAAATTAAAGTCAAACTTTTCGGCTACATTGATTTGTTTATTGTAAGTTATTTATTTATTTATTTATTATTATTATTATTATTATTCTTATTATTATTATTATTGTGTGTAAAGATAAGATGCAATGTTTTAAACAAGATACAGTGATTTTATGCTAGATGCAGTGATTTTATACTAGATGCAGTGGTTTTTAAACAAGATGTATTGGTTTTTAAATAAGAATCCACCGATTAATTCGTGCATGATGGACTAGTTTTAAGAGAACTTCATGTTTTTTATATATTATGCAATGATTTTATAGACTATATGCAGTGTTCCTAAAGTTCTTATTTTAGAAACCGTATCGTTTGCGAATGCATTGCAAATATCAATTAATTGTCATTTAATTCCACCTCTAGATTTTTTTTCTTTTCCTCCCCACTTTATCCACTAAGCAAGAATTAATGTGTCATTCTTTTTTTATGTGTTAAAAAATAATAATTAGTTTAATTATAAAATCTGTATAACCAAATTATTTTAGGAGTTGAGACGATATGTAGTGTTTTTAGATAAGAAAAGTGATTTTAGATTAAATGTAATGTTTTTAGATAAGATGCAGTAATTTATGTAAGATGAGATGCGGTGTTTTTAGACAAGATGTGATGATTTTATACTAGATGTAGTGGTTTTTAGACAAGATGCATTATTTCTTAAATGAGAATCCACCGATTAATTCATGCATTATGGACTGGTTTTAAGAGAATTTCATGTTTTTTAGATAAGATGTATTGATTTAAAGTTGGATGCGATGATTTTTTTAAATAATTTGCAGTATTCCTAGCTTTCTTATTTTAAGACGGTTCCTATTCAATCTTCAAACTATTATAAAAAATAAATTATCAAACTATTTAACATGTATTATTGAAATATTAAGTTAAGAACTAAGAATTTCAAACAATTAAAAACACCACTGAAGGAAATTGAAAGAAATAAATAACAAATGAAAACCAAATTAAAACAAAATATTGGTGTGATATCATGAAATTCAAGATTGGCGGCTAACTTCAAAAGTAAAAATTAAGTGTTCGCAAGTTCGCATTTTTATATAGGTGTTCGCAAGGGATCCTTTCCCTATATATATATATATATATATATATATATATATATATATATATATATAACCGGCTACCTTTTTTGGGTTTTTTGTAACTTAATTGTGGGCTCCTTTAAGGCTTTAAATATATAAATCACGTGCTTAAATTTTGGAGGGGGCAGAAGGTGGGAATTAATCGGGTTAACCTAATTAAATCATGTCCTATTCGTTTTGTTTGGATCGGATTCGGGTAAACACCCTTCCTATTAAGATCCAGTTGGATTAATAATTAATAATCTTTTGTGGTAAGAAAACCTTTTTGCATTTTCTAGCTTTCCGATAACCAATTAGCTTCTTATATGCATTATGCTTAGTTTTTCTTTAAAAAGGTATTACTTGATCAATTTTAGTAGTGTTGTATAAAATTGTTCAAAATATTTTCCTAAAAGTAAAAACCAGACCATTTGTAAAGTTTTTTTTTTTTTTTTTTTTGGCAATTTACTGCATGTATACCTTTTTTTTATCAAGTCAAATATGCATATAAATAATTATGCCCTTTATATCTACTCTACCTATATATAAAAAGAGCTAATGTCTCCAAATATTGACATTTGTACATTTAATAGTATGACACTATTTGGAAATTTTAAAAAAGACATATTCTTACCTAAAATAATATATATATAAATTTATATCTTTCTATGATATAAGATAAACCCTCAAATAATTATACAATGAAGCTTTTAAAAGAAAAGTGATCATCTTAAATAATAAAAGTGACCATACACAACTTTATGTATTATTAAATTATACCATGTGCATTAACTGCTTGAACCTGGCTAAAAACTGTTGTGTACGAATCAACCCCCCTCTCAAAACTATACACACTAGAAGTTACATACTGTTTGCATTTGCTTATTTCTCATCTTCTTGCCTTTTTGTGCATGTACTTAAAGTATTAAACCCACATTATTTAGAAAAATATTCATTTCTTCTTTTATCAAAAGGAAATTTGGTTGATTCATCACTATCATCGACCATAATTCTCCATCTTTTGTGCAATGTATTTATTTACTCTTTTGTTTTGTTCATCTTTTACCTTTTTGAAATTAAATTTGATAAATTAATATATCATAAAAGGATTTATGAGATATATACAAAGAAGATGTAAGAGATATGGTTTGGTCATGAAATCAAGGCAATACTTGTATGAAGTGATTGTATTTTGAACAATAAATTACGTTTTTGTTAAAGATTTATGATTATTATATAAACTCAAAAACTTTTGAAAGTTGGTATGAGAATAAAAAATGTGACCATACGTAATTTATATATATATCATATTTTTTTATATAATGCCTTATGGTATTCACATAAAATGTATTTCTATTTGTGAGTTAATTAATTTAGATTCGTATATGTTATCTGTAAAGAAATAAGTTTATGAAACGTATAGATATTTAATGTCTATTGTTTTGTTTCAAATATAAAACCAAGTTTTTTGTCTATGATTAGAAAAACTTTATTGGGAATAAAAAATAACGATAACATCTATGTTGAGAGATTTGAAATCCATAACATTTTGAAATCTATTGTTTTGTTTCAAATATAAAACCAAGTTTTTTGTCTATGATTAGAAAAACTTTATTGGGAATAAAAAATAACGATAACATCTATGTTGAGAGATTTGAAATCCATAACATTTTGAAATCCATAAACTAAAAATCTTCTAAGTTGTTTATTGTGTGTTCTAGATCAAAAGGTACACCAATAAAATCTAAATATATATTGGGTGTAATGATAAAAATTAATTAACTTTTTTCAGTTATATAGAATAAAATTATGTATGGTGATGTTTAGTTGGATGGTATCGAAAGTATGATGATACTTAATTGATATATGATATATAGGATGTGTTGAATGATAATTAATAAGTAATATGTGTTTTTTTTGTTATTTACAAAATTATATGTACTCTATTTGTTTTTTTCTTAAAAAAATACATATCTATCTTTAATAATAAATTTAGATCATCATGAGCACGGCCAAAAAAATAACTAGTTCTTATATAGCATAACTAGACTAAATACCCATGTGATACACGGATTTGTTTAAACGATAATAAATATTAAACATTAATAAAAACGTATTAAATAATAATAAAACGCGAATTAAATAAGGATTTAAAAAATGACGACGTACGACATCAATACTCTACCAGAAGTAGAAACATCGACGCGAGTGGAAGTGCAAACTTCAGAGCAGAAACGTGGTATCATGATATGAAGAAATGTGATTGTATTTCTTATATAAGTTATCAATCATTATTGTTAGAATTAAGGGTAATAAAGTTAAACATTATTGGTTATATTTAAAATGATTATTAAATATTTTAGAATGATAAGACTAAGAATTTGATTAATTATGATATTTTGAAATATTATAAAGGGTAAATATGATACTTGTAAATTAAGGTGGACAAATACGATTTTATATGATTTAATAAGGGCATATATGAAATTATCTCTAATAATTTTGACTCTAAAAAATCAAAATTGATTTTTTGATTTAAAGTAAATGAATGATCAAGATTAAATATTCTTTTAAATGAATAATTCAGATCGTATAATAAATTTTATCAAATTAGTCTTTTAGTTATATTAGAAGATAACTCGTATAATCTAAAGGACAATTATAAAATAAATAACATGGAGACTTTCAAGAAGTTCAAAAGGTTGTGAAAACAATTTGCTAAAAATACACAATAAACTATAAAATAATTTCTTACATTATTCGTATAATACATGAGTTTTTAATTTAGTGGTGGTGTACACGATAATAATATATGAGTAAATTACTAATGTGTTCTTTGTGTGTTGCTAAAAATCATTAATCTAGTCCTTTTTATTAAAAAAATTATTGATATAGTCATTGAATTTGTAAGAAAGTCATAATGTCAGCATTTTAACTAACTTGTCATTTAAATTGGCGTTAGCTTTTTCTTTATTATAAGGTATGTTATTCATTTTCTCCTCTAAATTTCACCCAAATTAAAAAAGTAAAAACTAGTCATGAAAGTTGAAACGTCACTCCATCTCTCATCAGTCATTTCAAGCTATCTCTCATCTCAAACGCTCTCTACTCTCTCTCTCTCATCTCAAGCCGTCTCTACTCTCTCTCTATATATATATATATATATATCTTGTGAGACCATCACCACCGCTTGAGAGACGGCCACCGTCCACAGCCACCACCTTCCGCCAACACTACCTTTCGTAGCCACCACCATTCGCCACCAACATCATTGTCATTGTCTCTCACCATTTCTCTATCATCTCGAGCTCCATCTCTCTCCTCTGTAAGACCACCACCACTGTCCAAGAAGACCACCACCAACACTACCATCGTTCGGAAAGGTCATCTCTCTCTCACCCGTCCCCCATCTTTCACCATGTCTCTTATCTCAAGTTGTCTCCGTCTCCTTTGTAAGACTACCATCACTGTATGGGAAAGTCACCACCATCGTCATCTAAGAAGGCCACCACCACAAATGAAGATGAACACCCTTCTTGCTTTGGATCTGAAATCTCTACCATTGCCTAACCTTTGAATATTGTAGCAGATCTAAGGTAAAAGAAAATAGATTTTGAAAAGGTTTACTTGTAATCGGTTTGTAGTTCTAGTCTAGATCTAGTTTCGTATTTTCCTTTTCATCTTTGATGGTTATGTCCATCTTTAATTTTGTTTTGCATCGTTATTGTACTCTACAAGCTTTCATGGTTGTGGTTCTGGTGTTAGATGGTTATGTTCATGTTCAATTTTGTGTTCATCTTCGATGGTTGTGGTTCTTTTCTAAATCTAGAAACCTTTGAGCTCGGTTATTATTTGTTTCGATTGGGTTCGTTTAGGGTGGTGGCCTTTTCGAACGGTTGTGGTGGTGGTGGTGGTGGTGGTGGTGGTGACTTTTCAGACAGTGGTGGTGGTGGGTCTTACAATTAGAGAGATAAATAGATAATAGAGAGACCGAGAGATAGAGAGAAAGATTAGAGAGAGGCTGAGAGTTAGAAATAGTTTGCCTAGGTTTGAGGGAGGGGGAGTGTAGAGAGATACCGCTCTCTCATCAATGTTGTCGCCCCTTGACAATGCCGAGGACCGCCGTTGCTGCCCCACAACATCCCCCGCCTCTTCTCTCCTACCCAAATTAGAGAGAGTTTCAATATCGGTCTCCAAATATCGCGAGAAATAGAAAATATCACTTGCTAATTATATCATGAATTAATGGCACAATTACAAAAGTAACCTTGAATTTATCATGATAAATTGGCAATTTAGTTTGCCAATTGATAGATATGGTAATATCGGTATGCTTACACATAAATCGGTCGGCTGAACTTTCATATGGAGGGTGTTTTTGATGGCGAGGATAGTCTAATTAATTAATTCTTTAAATAGCCTTTTAGACTTTTAGTTACGGAACACCTAAAGCATTTCACATTGTAAATGTGCTACTTCATTGTACGGTTTGACTTGGTGCTCTTTCTATTTACTTACATTTATGAGAATGAAATCATTAAATTAAAAAATCTTTGACATAAGGTACCATGCAAGAGAAATTGCACGTCATAAAAGTATGTCAAAGCTAAAGGAAAAGAGCAAGAATATATTAAGGAAAGACATTTCATTATATTATGCGGTTTGGTTCATTAGAATATATTCAATTTGTCACATTTTGCTATTATATGTATCTAACTTTAAAAACTACCATATAGTGTATTCAATTACCAAAAACTTACCATTTCATGTGCCACCATGTTACATCTAATCTTTTGATTTTTTTTTCTTTCCATCAAATTTTATTTTTATGAACTACTAAATCCTTACTTGAACAAAACATTCAAACTATTGAATCCACTAAGAACACAAACTACAAAACCAAAGCATACATATGTTATGCATTCCGGTTGATACACAAAAAACCCTAACCAACGAATATTGAAACTGAAATTCGTTAAGAGATAACCAAAATCGAAATCTATTACTAGACTTAATCCCATAAATGAAGAACATGATGTATTACCCTAATCATGTTTAAAGTGAATCCTATATCTATTCGAATTGAAACCCTAATGTGTTTGAAAATCAAAAAATGAAGAACATTCAAACTAAAAACCCTAATATATTTGAACAAAAACGCTAACTAAAGACTATTGAACCTAAAACTTAGTTCAAAGATAACCAAAATCAAAATCTATTGCCATACTTAATCCCATAAATGAATAACGTGATGTATGAACCCTAATCGTGTTTGAAGTGAATCCCAAAAATGTTTGAATTGAAACCCTGATGTGTTCGAAAATCGATATGAAGAACATTCAAACCGAACCCCAATCTATTCGAACAAAAACACTAACCGAACAAGTCTAAACTCATGGAGTAAAAAATCGTAGCTCTCTTTGAATCGATAGATGATGATGTTGAACTGAAATAAGTTTCTTATGTACCATATCAAATCATAACAGGAAACAATAAAAATAATAATTATTTGAATTTGGATGGAATAATTGAGGATATATCCATCGGTAATACTTTAACAATTCTAGAAGCCATAGCGTTTGGATGGAAGAATCAAGGACCTATACAAGTTACCCTCGCATTCTCGATCACCTTGAAGTTGCACCTCATCGCTAATAAGTACTCATTCCCAAATCACATTTGACATAAGAAACCCTAGTCTCTCGTTTGACAAATTCACCCAACAGATGGGTTTTTATGCAAATCGCAAACCTTCAAGTATCTATCATTCAAGCATAGAGATATGACTATAAATTGTTTCACTGCATATAAATCTCTTCACTATCTTCATTTTGTGGTTAATATTTTTATTTTGATTTATTTTATATATAAATAAAAGAATGATTTATTTTGATTTATTTTAATCCTTGAAAATCCAATTGTCACGCCCCGATTTTTTTTGAATAAGAAGAATGATTAACTATAACACAATTAAAAGAAAGATTTTTTGTTCATAAAACTTAAAATATATATACCAAACTTGTATGTACATCAAAATTTATTCCCCAAAACAGTGTGTGTATTTGAACGGCTCCTAAATCTATCCCACTCATGTCCATTGCGGGACTTGAACACATGACCTTAGGTCATATGCAACACCAAGCACGAATACCGTTGGGCTAGAACTCATTGGTCATTGTATATCATTTTGTATACATTTGTGCATATATGGTATGTAAGATGAGGTGTATGCTCACAAAATTTTATAGCTTAACTTTTGATGTTTATCCTCAGATACTCCTAGTTCATCAAGAGATGATAAGAGAAAGGCCAAGCTTGAGCCAACAACTCTATGCTTCCGTATCAGCCTGTTTTGTGAAACTCTTTGTAAATATATTTTATTAATATTAATATTTAATAAAGGATATTTACAAAGAGTTTTGCAAAATAGGCTCGTACAGAAGCATACGTTGTTAGCTCAAGCTTGACCCTTTCCTTTATCCTTATAGGTAGGCTATAAAGCTTAGTGAGCATACATATTATATCACATGCCATATATGCACAAATGTATACAATATGCTACACACAAATTATGCCACGCAAGTCACATCTTTGCCACCTAGGCTATTTAAATATTGCCACCCACACTAGTATAATACTGTCACCCAGGCTATTATGATTTTTTCACCCATGCTAGTATAATGGTGCCACCCAGGCTAATATTGCTAGGTTTTATTGACTAAATCTATTATCCAGTATTATCTTAAAAAACAAGAATATGTGTAGAGCAAGCTAAAATGTTTTAATACATGTAATGTTAAGTGACTTCATGTATAGTTCATTTATCTTCAAGTGTATGTATAATGTAAACACGTATGGTTGTGTTGGTTTCACACTATGTTTGGTGGTTATTGATATGATTATGCTTGAAATGTAAATTCATGGCATCGATGGGTGATGATTTCGATTATAAGTCATTTGTATGGCCTTATGTAGCAAAAAGTTATGCTTGTGTGTATTTTGTGTGATTTGTTGAGTTCTTGGTGAATCATGATTTGGAATATAGGTACTTTATCTCCGTTGTGCTTAATAGAACTAGTTGAGGTGGTTGGTGTGTATTTATCGCATTTGCTTTTCAAAAGCTTGTAGAAGTAGGTAACTTTGACAGAAGCTTATTCTATCTTTATAGCGAGGTAATTAGGTAACTTTGATAGGAGCTTAATTTACTCGCAAATTTAAGTCATCTTCGTGAATGTTCTTTATGGATTGATTCAAGATGGTTAGCATGTGCCAGTTGTGTTAGCTTTCCAAAGGGTTGCATGGTTTGGTAACCTTTACACGAGCCTAACCTATCCCACGTTTGAAATTAACTTAATCATTTCATAATAACACATAAGTGTTACCTTATGCATTGAGGATTCGAGTCTGATTTAGTATTTTCTTGCTTTGAATCCCTTCATATTGTATGTTTATGTGACTTTATCTTTATTATTATATTTTATTAGTTGTAATTATGCAGTTTAGATTCTTTGTCTGTCTTATTGCCGACTAGATAATAGTAATGGTTGGTTATTAGAAGTCATCGTTTCCACTGGATATGACCCCTGACTTACCTAGTCTATACCACATATGATCCAGTGATACTTGGTAGTTCTGTATGGCAAATTCTAGGTATTTCTTGTACTTAATTTATAATATGGTTCTCGCACACCAACTACACATTACACAATGCGCATTTGGACTTATATGTCACTAATATGAATACCAGCATGGTATGCCTTATGCCTGTCATTTGAGACCTAAAGAACATATAGAAAAGCATTATGCATTGCGTGTCACCCATATGAAATGGCCATGGGCTTCAAGATATACACCAACAAAAGAAGGAAAAAAAGAAACTTCCACATAGCCATCAGTAGAGACTAAGAACAACCTTGCAACACTAACCAACATCGACAATCAGCTAGAGACTCACATCGTTTTCTTGGCTACCAATGAAATATGTTTACAATACATTAACATATAACATTGCGGGTGTTTTAGGTCATGACTTACCATTTACATTTTTGTGTAGGCACTTACAAAGCTGCTAGCTAACCTTTAGGATGGTTTTTAACTTTTTTTGGTTTCTTTTACACGTCATTATGTCTTGGTTTTTCATGAACACACCCTATAAACTATGACGTTATCAATTTCTAATTGGTAATGATTACGACATCACACAAACATACGTGTACATATAATAATATTTATGACGATCCTAATAGCTTCTACTTCGATAGATTTTCATACACGTATCAAAATTACATGGTACGACTTTTTCCATACATGTAATAACTAACTTACGATTAATACTTCATTCAAAATACGGTGTGCCAAGCTTATATATTTAACACAATGAACCTAAAAAGAAGATGTTATTAACTTATGATAGAGTAGTTGGTTAATGATAAGTTATGAGAAATTAAAATTAAAATTTTAATTTATTTTTAACTTATAATCTCCATCTATAAACACGTTTGTCCAACAAAAGTAACCCTTCGTCGAATTTCCCCCAAATCCCCCTTCTCTTTCTCACTCACACACAAAATACACATACAAAACCTCTCTCTTACCGGACATCATCAAACCGGTGAATCCAGTCGCCTCCGTCGTTAAATTCGTCGTCTAACCGCCGTACTTTAGTGTTCTCCGATTCATATACAACACTTGTTCGTATAGGTTTTTGCCTTTTTGTTTCAAAAATTTGGTCTCGCCGGCGCGTGTTTCTCTTCCGTAAAGGATTTTTCTCCGACGTCCACCCGATTGCTAACCTGCGCGGTCTTTTGTCGTCTTCTTATTTGTCCTTATACTGACGCACGTAATATATATGTTTGTGGGGGCTTACTTCCAAAGGTGAGTCTCCTCGATGAATTGTAATACGTTTAGGAGTCAGTCACCCTCGTAATCGTTGGATTGTGTTTTCTGGTTGGAACAATTGACCTAATTTAGTGTTTTTGGTTGTAGTTTTAGGAAAACTTTTTTGTCGTTTTTTAGGTTTTGCTATGGTCTTTGTTGTTATATGCACGTAGAGTGACCGATCCATTGTTTACACTGCTAAATCCGTTCGAGTTAGTTGTTTTTGCGATTTCATATCGTCTTGATGGCCATTCAGGTTCGGTTTTTTTGATTGTCTTGTTTTCTTTATAAGCATTTCACGGGAAGGTTTACATTCCTCTGATTCAATTTATCAGATGTTCGAGTGTCAGTTCAGATTAGACTATGTGTACTTAAACTTGAACTTTGTTTTTATTTCTCCACAATTGACGAATAACGTTGTTTAGATTATCTGCTGCCTATGTGTAATTTTAAATTTCTGATTTTGCGAAGAGAATTAGGAAAGAAGGCGGGAAATTTGTATGAAGCACCGGACGTGGAGTAATTGAGGTTTTAGGTGAGAGGGAGAATGGCCTTTTTTAGAAACTACACAAATGGAACAGTCTCAGAGGGTGTTTTAAATGACAAGAGCCAGCATGTTAGTATTGGCAGAGCTGAGAATATTGTTGGCAATGATGATTTGGATGGAACATCAAGTGTTGAGAAAGAGTTTGAAACAAAGACAGAGGATGGACAGTATGCGAGTGATGGTGAACCAAATGCCATGAGTAGGTTGCAATACAATGCAGCAGCTGGTGGTGGTGAAGGTAGTTTATCAAATTTACAAGCTCCTACTACCACAAATAAGGTAGCTGGGAGATGGGGTTCGACTTTTTGGAAGGACTGTCAGCCCATGCATCAAAGACCTGGGTCCGAGTCCATGCAGGAATCAAAAAGCAGTTCTGGATATAAAAATGAAGAAGGAACCGAAAATGAATTGTCTGAAGTGGATAAGGCACATAAAGGTCAAAATGTGGATGAGATGCTGTCTGATGATTACTACGAGCAGGAGGAAGATGATCAAGGTGATTTCTTGCGCCACAAGTCGTTAAATAATACCGATGGATATAGTCCGAAATCACGGTCGAGTGTTACTGCAACTGCTTCCAACAACTTCGCGAGTCGGAAGAAGTCGAAAGCTTCATATGTTGGTGAATATGAAGACGATGATGCCGATTATGAGGATGAGGACGATGATGTAGATGGTAACTTCATGTGCCTACATAGTATCTCAAATTCATATTTTTGTATGATTGTTAGGTTTGAAGTGGATTTTAGCGGCTGTTATTAGTATGTTCACTCTCCTTGAAACGTAACTTGCTTTCCTTGATTTTATGCAGAAGATGACCCTGATGATGTGGATTTTGATCCAGATTTTGGGTCTACAAGTGTTGGAAAAGGGAACAAGGTAAATGAGTTTACATTATCTCAGTTGTTGTGGTTTCTATACCACATTAATTTGACTACTAGTACAGTAGTACTATTTAAATATTTGTTGGTTATAGCCTCAGCTCACCTAGTTGCATTCTCTATGTGTCAAATACTTAAATATGCTCTCTGTTGTCGCTGATGTTCAAGAATGTGATATGGCTTGACAAATCTATTGCTCTCAGCTCTTACCTTAAACTTCACTGGTGCAGTGGTGCGACATGGTTTAAGACGTCCCTGCTTAGGTTAGAATTTAAGGCTCAGAGAAGGTTTATGATCATGTTGACTTTAGGTTTAAAGTGTTAACGGATTTCTTTTTTTATTCATAGCGTTTTAAAAAGCATCCAGCAGAACTTAGTGGTCATGTGACCTTATATCTCTTAATCATCTAAGCTGGGATTAAGTGATGTATAAGCAGACTCATTAGTGACTTACTTGGACATTTACAATATAATTATTACTAGGTTATGTTTACATAGGAGACTTGAGAAAAGTTTAGGCCAATGAATAGCATTCTACTTTTAAAAAATTGTCGATATAGGTAATTTACTTTTTTATTACCTAAATAAACAACCTACTACTTTGTGATGAACTATTAAGGTAAGTAAGGATTTGAATTTTTTGATTAGGGTTTTGGCTTTAGCCGGAGTTCCCCCCGTTGGATCACCACCAAACTTTGGTGAACTGGCCGGAATTCCTTCCTAGTCTGATCGGCCTCCTGTCGGCCGTCGTTGTCGATTTAAAGAAAGTTGCATTGTTGTTTATTTTTGTAATCTGGCAACGGCGGACAACATGAGGCCGATCTGACTCCATCATCATCCTCACCAGGAAGGAATTCCAGTTAGGACATTTTGGTTTGGTGGTGATCCAACGGTGGGAGTAATAAAAAATTCAGGTCCTTACTTTGACAGGTCACCACAAAGCATGTTACCTATTTGGGTAATAAACTGCATCGACACTTTTGGGAAACTATGATGCTATTCAGTGGTCTTAACTCAATTAAGAATCCAGTTAATCAGTTATATATTATCTTTGCTACAATTATTTTTCTAAATGATTTGTTTTAATAGTACTCAGGAAAGAATCACATCTTGGTTGAGAAAAATGATTGAACACAAGTTGAGAAACGCTCAATGCAAATTTTATTTGTTAAGATATTTATTTCAGCAGCTACTTATCATAGGGTGCTCAATCTGAGGTAGTCACTTAGGCTGCCTTAACTTATCGAAGCCGTATAGTTGGATGTTTTGATTAAAGTTTAATATATGTATGTGTTTAACTTTGGCCTAATATATCTTTCTATCTTGAAAACCCATTCGCATAAACATCTAAATCATTCATGTATTAAACTTGGAGAACCAAAGTCTATATCGGTTTCTTCACATTGTGCTGTGCTGTAATGCAACTCAACAAGTGGACAAGTTTAACCTTTTCTGGAAAACAAACTTATTATTACCGTCAGCTGACATACACAGATGTGCACATTGGCATGCCGAAACTGGTAGACGAGTTTTGTAACTTTTCTAAACCACATGTGATTGAATCTGGGATTCAGTTGACAACTATGACATAAACAGCATTTTTGTTTGTTTAGTGCAATTATTTGTTATAATAATTATAATAATCTTTATTTTAATTTGAATGCTAAATTGGGGAAGGACAAATATACACCTATGTTATTCACATATGGCAATAATTATAATAATAATAATAATTATTATTTTTAATTTGGATATTAAGTTGGGGAATGACAAATATACACCTCTGATATTTACATATGGTTTCGCATTCTGATGTAATATATTGCTATCATTAAGCCATTTTGTTTTTTTATTGTATTTTATAAGAACTCACTTGCCTACGGTTCAACTGATGAACTTACATTATGCATAGGAACTGGATGAAGACTGGGAAGGTGGAGGCTTTGATGAAGTTGGTAACTCTGATGATGATGAATTGGATATTTTAGAAGATGATGATGATGATTTTTATAAAAAACCAAGGGGTGCGCAAAAACGAAAGGGTGGGCGTAGCAGTGCAAAGTCTGCTAGAGAACCTAAGTTTTCGACTTTGTCTAATCGGAGGAAAAGAGGTAGAACTTCCTTTGAAGGGGAATACTCATCAGCAAATGAGTCAGAGGATGATTTTGAAGAACACTTCAATAGTACAGGAGGAAGAAGCAGAAATATTCGCAAAAAAATTGGTGGTCGATCTGTTCTTACAAAAGGCTCCGGAAGCAATAGTGAAGTTCGAACTTCAACTCGATCCGTGCAGAAAGTATCATATGTAGAAAGCGAAGGAAGTGAAGAACATGATGAAGATATTAAGAGAAAGAGGCAAAAGGTAGGATATCTAGACATCATTCAATTTCTTATTCATATTCTTGTCTCAGTGCTCATATGGCGTATCTACTTCCTGAACATTTCAGATTAGTACTTGCTTATTCTTTTTGTGTATGGTGTGTGGGTACACGATTTTTTTGTCCTTTTTGTCTTCTGTTATGCCTTTTACATGTGGTATTCTTCTCTTTCTACATTGCTCTTTTATAATGTGTTTACTGTTTGTGAGGTAAGGAGGAAACTGAAGAGGAAGATCGCGATTCTATTGAGAAAGTGCTCTGGCATCAGCCAAAGGGAATGGCTGAAGAAGCTGCAAGGAACAACAAATCTACCGAGCCTTTATTGTTGAGCCATTTATTTGATTCGGAACCAGATTGGAACGAGACTGAATTTTTTATAAAATGGAAAGGCCAGTCACATTTGCATTGCCAATGGAAATCATTTTCTGATTTGCAAACAGTAAGTTTGCAATGCAAGTTTTTTGATGTTTGATATTGTTTATGTATGTAATGTTACGTTGCGGTTCTGAAATTTACATTTTCTATTAATGATCAGTTGAGTGGCTTTAAAAAAGTTCTGAATTACACTAAAAAGGTGACGGAAGATATTAAATACCGAAGAACAGTGTCTCGTGAGGAGGTAATGTTGACCGTGGAACTTCTTCTTCCCTTCGTTGTTCTATATGTCCTAATTCTGTTTCTTCTAGTTAATTATCTAGTTTTGTTTCTTTACTAGTTAATAATCGAATTTTGTTTCTTTACTAGTTAATTGTCTAACTTTGTTTCTTTACTACTTAGATTGAGGTCATTGACGTGAGCAAGGAGATGGATTTGGATCTTATCAAGCAGAATTGTCTGGTTTGACATCTTATGTGATCTTTGTCATCTATTGTACTCTCCTTTTTACATTCGTTTCCTCATTTGTTTCCAATTGTTCCAATTAGGTTGAGAGGGTAATTGCTGATAGAATCAATAAAGAAGGTTCTGGAATGCCAGAGTATTTGGTTAAGTGGCAAGGTCTCTCCTATGCCGAAGCAACCTGGTATGTCAACCTTTTCTTTTTTCTTTCTTTTTTTGATAATTTTCTCATTTGTATTTTTGCAAACATTTTTATTGCTCACTATATTATTACTCTCAGATTCATATGTTTGCCTTCACATTTTAAGGTGATCATATTCTAGCATCCGTGTTTTTTGAATTGAGAATAGGTTTTTCCTTGTCTGTTTATACTCGATAGATACATTTGAAGGCATAAAGTAGAACCATCAATAGAGTCAAACTAGAAAACTACCCAATCTAACACCTACTTTTAAGTGATTGGTTTTTTTATTGGTTTTTTAGTCAACCTGGTTAACACTCGAATGTTAAAAAGAAACATACCCATGAGTCTACCATTAGTTCCCCGTTCTCCGAGAAAACAAGGAAGGCAATTATATGCTCTCTGGAGTAAGATTAGATTTCTTTTTGTCAAACGAGTAAGTTTTTTTTTTGTTTCGAAATTGATGAAGATTGATTTTGTTGTAGTGGAAAAACTGATTACTACAATTTTGAGTTTGAAAATACCAAAGGATGTGCGCAGGACCATTTGCTATCATAATCCTGTGACCATCTTCGATCAAACGACTTGACCATTTGCTACAAATCTGGTACTTTCCAAATTCGAATTGGCCCAGGCATTTTTAGTAATTATTGCAGTTTTCATGGGTCAGATGGAGTACTTTATTTGAACAAAAGAGAATCACCCTTCTGTGTAGAATCTGAAGTACAGTTACCTATTTGTTACTAGGGCAAATGTCAAACAAGGTGTTATACTTCCTTCAAAATTCCATTTTTGGTATCAAAGAATTTTCTCACTCATAAAAGGGATCCACTGATCCAGTCTTAAAATCCATCAATTAGGGTGTAGTGACCTTGTAAAAATTGACTCTCTAATACAAATAAATATTTTAGATGGTATGTTAGCTTTGTTATGTTTTACAAAATTTGATTAAACTAAAAAAATGCAATATTTTAGTTTTTAGAAAATGACTTTTAAAGGTCACAATACCCTAATAGATGGGTTTTTAAAATTTGATCCTTTTTACGCGAGGGAAAATTCATTGATACCCAATTCCAGATTTTGATGGAAGTATGATATCATTTTTGGCAATTTGCCTTTCTTTCTATGAGCTGATTAAACAAATATTCAAATATATTTTGATTCATGTGATTTACTTCAGTATGAATGCAAAGTTAAGTAAAAGCATGTGTTCAAGATATTTGATTTGTAAAGAAATACCATTTTGTTTAGCCTCCTCATTTGCCACTTCTAGAACCAATGTTTCATCTATATGGTTCTGCCGTTTCACATCTAAAATTTATTTAAACTTACACGTACATATGTGGCTGGGGTGATGTTTTATTATATGTCGCCTATGAGGAATTTTTCTTAGAACTCTGTAATAGTTAGTGCTTAAATTTACTCAGTTTATATACACATTAAAAAAGAAATGCTATGTGTAATATCTGCTTTCATATCTTTTCCTCTGCATTTGAAGTCACATAGTCCTTGGTAAATATTATTTTAAGAGGTGCCAGAATACTTATATTTGGTGTTGTGTAAAATATTCAGGGAGAGGTTTGTTGATATTGCTTTTGCCCAGGCAGCTATTGATGAATATAAGGTACTGTTTCAAGTTCAATGCCCAATAAAGCCAAATTTGATGGTTTATGTTATGTCACTGATATTCTTTCTGTTCATGCGCCGCACATTGAAGCCTTTTCTGTTATTTCATATTGCAAGTGAATACCTCAACTGTTGTACCTTTTTCCATAACAAGCGTATATGTAATCTATGTTGTAATTGTGTCTGGATATAACCAATGTATCACTTTATATATTAGTGCATGTATGTTTTGTTACGTATATTGATTTTATGAACTGCTAGCAAATATTCTTTGACATTTATGTAGTTAGTTTGAAGGATGTTTTCTAGAATTTGAAGTTTGTGAATTTTGAAATTGGAGATAGGCTCGTGAAGCTGCCCTTACAGATTTACAGGGGAAAATGGTAGATTTCCAGCGAAGAAAGAGTAAAGGTATGCTATTCTTTATTCTAACCTTGACAATTTCTTCATTTTGTGATTCAAAAGCCCTATTGGTTCTGCACTAGAAATTGATGCAACAGAGGCTGGGATTGCTATTTTGGTCCAAAACTACTTTCTTGCCCACGAGGATTAAATGAATCATATTTCAAAAGAAAAACTTTCTTAATGATGACAACTCATAAGTTGTAGTTTCATTACTTTTTTAGAAACGAAGTTGTAGTTTCATTACTACTTTGTTGTACTATGGTAGAAAACAAATAATAGGGAAATTTAGGATATTCTTGGTTCTTTTCTGGCTGCCAACCACAATCAGTTTTAGTTGCTTGTTAAAAAAATCCCTCCAAGTAATTTACAGCTTGGGTTTACTTGAAGATAGACCGGGTACCGGCAAAGATCTTACCTGATGTGAAATTAACAATGTGGGCTATGGATTATAATATTTCAGCTCACAATTCACGTTAACACTCGTGAAAGTTGGCATTTTATGAGAGACATCTCAGCACCAGCATAACAAATTTCGACTTTTGGTTTTGTCTTGCACTGGATCAACCTTTCTGTTTTTTTCATAAGCAATTCAGCATGCACACATACTCTGATTTATATAATTAAACGATTGTCCTTGAGCATTTGTATATTATGAACTTTTAACTCAGAATCCTTTTGATATCAAATATTGAACAATATCATGGTGTAAATATAAGGAGATCATGTATTTTAATTATTCATAATGGTATAAAGACCCTAACATGTTAGTGATTCACCTGTGAAGATGATAATGGATTTTCTTCATTCATCTATTTGATATTATTTTACATCATATCATTTCAATATTGCTATAAGTTTGGCTTCATTTATGAATTACTTGGGCCTTTCACAACACCAACCACCGTACCCAATCCTGCAATAGCGGGGTTTTTTTTTTGGGTTGGGGGGGGGGGGAGATGTAGAAAGTCAAACCCCTAGCCATAAGTAGAGAGAGTGCTTTCAGATACTTGGGCCTTTCGGATTCTTTTTTTACTTTAAAAAAGTCGCCATGGTTCACCTACTGCACGGAGCAATTAATAGAAAGCCACTAGGAATGGAAAGTGAAAAAGATGTTTATCGAGTGCAGTTACTATTTTCTTACTTATCAGATATACTTTCTGTTTGAATTATTTCTTGTTTTTACTTTTAGCAAGTTTGAGAAAGCTCGAGGAACAGCCTGAGTGGTTAAAAGGTGGTAAACTTAGAGATTATCAGCTTGAGGGCTTGAACTTTCTTGTTAACAGGTATGCTATACAAAAGTACAAAACCTCAGTCAAAAAAAAGTGAGGTAGTATCTTAAGACATGTTTCATCTGGAGTTAACTCAACTAATTTCTTTTACGGCGCAGCTGGAGAAATGATACAAATGTCATATTAGCTGATGAAATGGGCCTTGGAAAAACTGTTCAATCAGTTTCTATGCTTGGCTTCCTCCAGGTAGTTATATACATACGGGTGCGCACACACACATATGTGTATCTATGTGTGTTGTGTGTGTGTATATATATATTCATGTTGCGGTATCCCTTCTGTCTATGTAAGATTGATCTGATAATATTTATTTATTTTCCTGTTATTTCCTTAGAACGCTCAACAAATTCGTGGCCCGTTTCTTGTTGTTGTGCCTTTATCAACTTTGTCAAATTGGGCCAAGGAATTCAGGAAGTGGCTTCCTGACATGAACGTTATCGTATATGTTGGGACTCGTGCAAGCCGAGAGGTAGGTTAATACTTCTTGAGTGTGGAGTTTTTTATTTTATGTTTCATGTAATTGATAAGTTAGTAGCTTATGATGCTGCATGCTCATGGTTTTGTTAGAAGTTATTCTCATTAATTTCACTGAGACCTTGAAGTTATTTTATGTCTCATGGTTTTGTTAGAAGTTATGCTGCATGCTCGTGATATGTTATTAGCTTTTGGAAAACTTTCTAATTCGCGGAGTGTTTTACTATTTTTATATCTGTAGCCTATGGGTCTTGAATCTGGCAAATGCATTTGTAATCGTTTTTCTCATTGTTATCCTATGCATTTTGATATTTTGGAGGAAAATATTGTGTGCTTCATCTTGACTTCTCTAGCACCAGCTCATACATATTTTTGTGATGGTAATTTTTCTTGTAATGTTTTTGGTTATAGGTTTGTCAGCAGTATGAGTTTTTCTCTGAAAAGACTGGCAATGGTACAAAGTTTGATGCTCTGTTGACTACGTATGAAGTTTTGTTGAAGGATAAAACTGTGCTTTCAAAAATTAAGTGGAACTATCTTATGGTTGATGAAGCACATAGATTAAAAAACAGCGAAGCTTCATTGTATACAACACTTAAGGTACCCTCATGTTATCTGCTCTTATTCTTAACAGTTATTCTTGGTTCTTATCTCTTTAAATATTATTTCGCAGGAATTCAGCACTAAAAACAAGCTTCTTATTACTGGCACTCCCCTGCAGAACAGTGTAGAAGAATTATGGTAATTTTTTTTTCTTTTTTTGGCTGCAGGTCTTATACAGTACAGTTTGTCTGCTTATTTTTCTAAACGCCGTTCTAGATGTGCACCATTTAGCTAATAAATTAATGCGATTCATGTATTCCAGTGCATATATTGGCCTGCAAATCTGTTCATTCTGATAATCACGAACATGCAGAAATAACAAATTGCTTGCTATTCATCCTGATAGTCTGATATATATATATATATATATGTAATGTTTTAGGCAGATTTTTTAGTGCTTGTGGAAACCTCTTGTTGATGCTGCTCTTGATTTGTTTGATTTCGTGCCTTTGTTCTCCCTCCCCTCTCTCTCTCTTGTGAACTGTATGGAAAAAGGGAATAATGAAACCAGAACCAGGAAGATACTACTTGTTAAATTGGAATCAGTCGCAAGTTTTTTTAATACAAGCTATGAAATTATTCTGTTATTGGTTTCAGATTTTAGTAGATCTTTTTTGGATTGCAGGGCCTTGCTTCACTTTCTTGATTCGGATAAATTCACGAGTAAGGATGAGTTTGTCCAGAATTACAAAAACCTTGGCTCATTTAACGAAATTGAGGTAATGATCATCTTTATAAAAGCCTTTTTGCTTACATTCCTTATCTTCATATAGTATGGGAGCTTTGTTTGCATGATAATTAGTAAATTTGAAGCTGAAGTGTAAATCTGTCTTCAATAGCTTGCTAATCTTCATATGGAGTTGAGACCCCACATTCTCAGAAGAGTTATCAAGGATGTGGAGAAGTCTTTGCCCCCAAAGATTGAGCGAGTTCTCAGGGTTGAGATGTCTCCTCTACAGAAACAGTAAATTTTTTCTTTCTTTTTAAACAGAAAAAACAAGCGCGTGCACATACACACACAAACACATATTTTACACCTTTTGTCCTCTTACTGTATTCTCAAGGATTTGTATCTGTCAGGCAGCTGACAGTTGTGTTCTTTGTTTTCTCAAGGTATTATAAGTGGATTTTGGAACGTAACTTTCACGACTTGAACAAAGGTGTACGCGGAAATCAGGTTAGTGTTTAACTGTTTAAGCTTTTGAAAAATTTGCCGAGACAGTTAGTGAATTCTTTTCATATCCGCTTTGAGTCTAAAACATATCCTTTTCCTATAGAAATGATAAGAAAAAAATAATAAAAATAGTGGGAAATAGTTGTGGAGGATTCAGGAAGTATGATCATTTTTGTTTTGGAGGGTATAATGTTAATCATCCTTAGTCCTATTTCCGTAAGTCAAATCTCTGCATTAATTTGTGAACTCTGAACCACATTGTTAGTTTGATTTTCTCCACTGTTATTAGTCCTCATTGTTGCTATTTTTATCCTGTTTGATATTCAAGCTATTTCTGCTTACGATATATCCTTTTGGAATTACTTTTACCATCTCATGAGCTCATTACACTGAATCAAAAAACATTATCTTGATTCTTGCATCCCTGCAGGTTTCTCTTTTGAACATTGTGGTCGAGTTGAAGAAATGTTGCAACCATCCATTTCTCTTTGAGAGTGCGGATCATGGTTATGGTGGAGACTCTAGTATTACAGGCAGCAGTAAACTGGAACGGATAATCCTTAGCAGTGGAAAACTTGTTATCCTTGACAAGCTTCTTGACAGACTGCATGAGACAAATCACCGGGTTTTAATATTTTCGCAGGTATTTCAACTGCTTTGATGTATTTGTAAGAAATTTGCATGTTGGAAAGGTTGCTTTTTAGTAAGTTCTAGGGTTTAAACTGGTCTTTTGTAGGTATGATGTATTGATCTTAAATGGCCACGAAGTAGAGTGTGTGAGGGTTTGGGAATGGGATTGATAGGCGGTGTTTGGTTTGAGGATGTGGGTTTAAAATTAGCAATGCCCCCTTTGTAGTTTTCCAACTTGTTACACACGCACACACCCACCCTTTTTTTGCTTTTAGTTGACTGACTATTTTTTTACTTTTTATTTCTAAATAAATGCAGATGGTGAGGATGTTGGACATCCTTGCAGAATATTTGTCATTCAAAGGGTTCAAGTACCAAAGGCTTGATGGGAGTACAAAGGCTGAGGTGCGCCACCAGGCTATGGACCATTTTAATGCACCTGGTAGTGATGATTTTTGTTTCCTTCTTTCCACTCGTGCTGGTGGTTTAGGTATCAATCTTGCTACAGCAGATACTGTCATCATATTTGATTCAGACTGGAATCCTCAAAATGATCTGCAGGTTGGCGCTATTGTATGATTTGCACTTTTTTCATCTTTATTTTCAGATTTCATTACTGATATCATCACTTATATTAGGCAATGAGCAGAGCTCACAGGATTGGACAACAGGAAGTTGTTAATATTTATAGGTTTGTGACTAGCAAAAGTGTTGAGGAAGACATACTGGAACGTGCTAAAAAGAAGATGGTATATATTTATTCCTTTTCTTTTAACCATCACCATTCAAATTAGTATTTTGGATTGACGTGTGGCTTTTTTCTGTGTTTGAATTTTTAGGTACTTGACCATTTGGTGATTCAAAAACTAAATGCAGAGGGAAGACTGGAGAAGAAAGAAGCAAAGAAAGCGAATACATTTGACAAGGTATTGATCAAGCAAACAGTAACCATTTTTTCCTTTTTTTGTGTGTCTAATAACCAGTACTTGATAATGTCACATGTATTTGGTCATTCTTTGCTTCTTTTATGCTTTCATAGATATGAAAACCTTTTGTTTTCAAAGATTCGTTTATATTACTTCCTGAAATCATATGTTCATTTATCACAGAATGAACTGTCAGCTATTTTGAGGTTTGGGGCAGAGGAACTGTTTAAGGAAGAGAAAAATGATGAAGAAAGTAAAAAGAGGCTTCTGAGTATGGACATTGATGAAATTCTTGAAAGAGCAGAGAAAATCGAACAAAAGGGAGCCGAGGGGGAACAAGGACACGAGTTATTGAGTGCATTCAAGGCAAGCATATGATATATTTTCTGATATACTGATCAATTATGTTCTTTTAGAAAGTTGTATATTTTTCTGGATTTCTTCCTAAATATGACATTATTTACTGGCCGCTCTTTACAATATGGTGGTGGTATATCGGGATTTACTTTCTCATTTGTTGTCTTCTACAATGTTTTCAGGTTGCTAACTTTTGCTCTGCTGAAGATGATGGAAGTTTTTGGAGTCGTTGGATAAAACCTGATGCTGTTTCACAGGCTGAGGTTTGTGTATATCATTCTTCTTTGAAAATTAGAGGTAGCAATGTCAACCCATTCACTTATGAATGGGTCCATTTTGTGTTATGTTTTATCTCAAAGAGGTCAAACGGTTTTATAGAAAAAGTTAAACTTAGAAGGAAGCTGGTCGAACGAGTCCAGAGACACTTGGTTTCCTACAAAAAGTTAGCTATATTGAGATCCCTGATGTATCCTGACCGTTGTCACCTCTATCAAGAACGATGAGACTGTTTCACTTCGTTTTTGCTCCTGGCTAATTATCTGTACATTTCACTAAATTTATCCAAGATCAATAATATAATAGAATTTTGTTTTCATAATGTAGGAAGCTTTAGCCCCTCGAGCTGCAAGAAACAGCAAGAGTTATGCTGAGGTCATCCCACCTGAAAGGACCAACCAAAGGAAAAAGAAGAGTGCTGAATCTCAGGATCGAGCCATAAAGAGGCGAAATTCTGATCAATCTAATTATTTGTCCCCACCACTTGAAGGAGCTTCTGCACAAGTAAGGTTATGGTCATATGGGAGCTTGCTAAAGAGAGATGCAACTCGTTTTTTCCGTGCGGTGAGACTTTTTCTTACATGTTTTTTGTAACCTTTCTATACTTGAATGTAAATTAGTTTCTTAATTAAATCTATAATTGTTTATGTTGCGTGTGCTGAAAGTAGGTCAAGAAGTTTGGTAACGATAGCCAAATTAGCTTAATTGCCGCAGAAGTGGGCGGATCTTTTGAAGCTGCTCCTGTAGAATCTCAGATTGAGCTCTTTGATTCTTTGATAGATGGTTGCAGAGAAGCAGTTAATGTCGGAAGTCTGGACCCAAAGGTTCTCATAATGTTAAGCTTTTTAATTTGTTTATTGGTTAAATATATTGATTTTATATTTGTTTTAAGTGAAAGCTGATGATCTATTAAATTGTGTTGAGGAGCTAACACTTCTGTCATGTTTAGGGACCTCTGTTGGACTTTTTTGGTGTTCCAGTGAAAGCAGATGATCTACTAAATCGTGTTGAGGAGCTTCAACTTTTAGCAAAACGGATTAACCGTTACAACGATCCAGTCTCACAGTTTCAGGCTCTGATGTACCTCAAACCTGCTACTTGGTCTAAAGGTTGTGGGTGGAACCAAAGTAAGTTATGTTATCCTCATGTTTCCCGGGTTGATCCATTTACTTGTTCATGGGTCAATATGAGCTGTTTTTAATCTCATACGGGTCAAACTGTGATGGTCAAATCAACGAATTAAGCTAAATTAGAAACCTGGTTGAACATTTCAAACAGGGTGAAAATCTCTAATGTCTATTTGTAAAGCGTACAACCTCCTAACTATTTTTTATTCAAAGTTTAGATTTTTGTCGTAGCATGTTCTGACCCTTAACGAAAACACCATTTTGACCCGTTTCCCAACCTGATTGAGCTACCTATAGTACTTGTGATTGAAATTGATGGATGAATTCTAATACTTTTGTTTTGATGTCTTCAGAGGATGATGCTAGATTGCTATTAGGCATTCACTATCATGGGTTTGGGAACTGGGAGAAGATCAGATTAGATGAAAAACTTGGTCTTTTGAAGAAAATTGCCCCCGTGGAACTTCAGCATCATGAAACGTTCTTACCACGAGCTCCCCAGTTAAAAGAAAGGGCTTCTCAACTTCTTGAAATGGTACGTGCATATGATCCTTTCTCCAAACATGTAAAGCTGCTTTTGATATGATAAAATCTGGGTTATGAACAATACTCACACACACACAACTGATCTGATGAAATTCCAACTTTAAGGAGTGCAAGAAACTTTAGTCCTTTTTTGCTTAAGCTGAGTTTCAATATGGTTCTTACCAACTACACACTATTTTTGATTTCTGCATGGAAAGGATTAGATAATTTCATTTATTAGCTGTGTGAACAAAGTAATATGCCTTTGTTTTTCTATTAAGTGACGTGTGTTCTTGGTATGGTATTTTGAAGGAACTTGTTGCTGTTGGTGGGAAAACTATAGGGGCAAAAGGGGGTCGAAAAGGTTCTAAAAAACAGAAAGATTCTCATCTTTCAAATATCCCAGTTTCCCGTAGCAAAGGGAGATATTTAAAACCGGGATCTCCAGACCAAAAGGTCCCGATAAACAAATTGAAGTTGACACGTGCACAGAAGAAAGAAACTTTGGTTAAAGAAGAAGGTGAGATGTCAGACACTGAAGAAGTGTATGAACAGTTTAAGGAAGTTAAATGGATGGAATGGTGTGAAGATGTGCTGATTAATGAAAAGAAGACACTTGAACGTCTTCACAGGTTGCAAACTACTAGCGCTGATCTTCCTAAAGAAAAGGTTCATCATCATCATTATTATTAGTATTAATTGTTATTATTATTTTTTAACGTATTTTTATCGTGTCTCAGCTAGTGCGAGCTTATAATGGTTCAATCTTTTTTAGGTGCTTTCAAGAATTAGAAACTATTTGCAGCTTCTTGGACGAAGGATTGATCAAATTGTCATCGACCATGAGGAGGATCCATCTAAACAAGAAAGTAAGATTTTTTCTCTTTTAGCTTTGTATCATCATGCCCTGTGCTTTAAACATGATTCACTAGCAAAGTTGAAATGGTGAAATGAGTGGGTTGATTAATGAGAACTATATTATTACAATAGGCAAAAGTTCAAACGAAAACTGTTTTTCGTACGAGAACCGCGAGAACTAATCTTAGCCGTCCAATTCCCCCTCCTTCAATTGGATTGCGCACTCATGAATTCCTTACATGCACCCTGCCACACTCAATCCCCCCACGCTCTTCATCTATGAATTCCATTATCCAAAATGAGCGGCCAAGATTGGTTCTCACAGTTCTCGTTTGAACCCTCCCCTATTACAATAATCTTTTTTTTTTCTGAACAGTTAAGGAGTTTGTCAAGCTTTATGGCATTCTTTGGGCTAATAATTTGAACCTGTTTCTTTCTTTAGCTCTGTGTGTGTGTATTATTCTACTCATTTGGTTCAGATAAAGATAGCTATTCCAAATCTATCCGTTCATAAGTAAACGGGGGTCGAAATTACCACCTGTTGTCAGGAACGCTTCTACACGGCCTTTATTTTGATATCTTATTTTTCATAGTCATAAAACTTTCAATACCATTTGATTTCAGTCGGTATACCATGATAATGACAGGAATGACAACACGACTGTGGAACTATGTCTCCACATTCTCAAATTTATCCGGGGGAAAACTTCATCAGATTTATTCCAAACTCAAACAAGAAAACGAGGCTGCTGCAGGAGGAGCTGGAGCATCGAAGCAAATAAACGGAAAACGTCTTAAAAGTGAGACACATAGTCAATCGTCCGCATTACTTAGCAAAGGTTTAGATACTGCAAAGCTAGAAGCATGGAAAAAAAGGCGGCGAGCAGAACCAGATTCAAATTTCCCATCTCAAAGACCTTATAATAATGGTACACTTATGCCTAATGATCCAAGCTCAGGTATTCTCGGTCCAGCACCATTTGATAACCGGCCTCAAAGGCCCCCCCGCCAGATGGGTTTTGGTCCGAAACATGGTTTTCCATCAGGCGTGAAGTAGATTTTGAATCCCGGCCCGTTTAAAATGAGAAACACAATTCTTTTTAATTTTGCAGATTTGTTACAGAAATGTTTTAGTTACTGAAGCCGCGAAGCATCTTCAGAATGCATTCATAAGCAGATTGACGCCGTGAAAATTTGACAAAATTCGTATATATCTGCTTGAGATGAAACGAAACAAAACGAAGGACAACATGCATGGAATCGCCATGCATCCTCAACAGTTCTCACCTTTCTTCCCTTTCTTCTTTTTCACCTTTTCTTCCTAAACTATAAATGTAGGAACTCAGTTCATTTTGTATATAATGGGCAGTGAGAATTATATGGCCCATTTCGAAATATAGCGCTCTCTATGTATTGCTCGCTGCAAAATTCAATATTGTACACCACCCGGTTTTGAAAAAATCATAGTATTTCACTATTGTGCCTTGGTTTGGGCTATAGCGTATCTTTTAATCTTTTTTCGTTTATGTTCGTCTAGCATTTAGACTGACGAACATAAACGAATTACGAACAAACTAAACTTCTTAACGAACGAAAATGGATATTAAAGTTTGTTCGTTTATTTGTTTGTGGTGTTTATTTATTCGACTACATGTGAATTAACGAATACAAACAAGGCGGTCTGTGTTCGTTTACCACTCTAGTATTATGTTGCGAACGTTGCAATTGAAAAGCTAGACTGTTTTCAACTAATGGTTCTTGGTTTTGGTCCTTTCGGACATGCTTTCGGACCCGTGAGTTCGAATAGATGTATAATTTTCTAGTCATTTATCGGAAAATTTTACAAAATAGTAACCGAGTTTAAAAAATTGTTTTACCGAAATTTGTGAAATAAAGAAATTAATTACCTTGGTAGAAGAGTTTAAAGAAAATCTTAGTTATTATTCGTGAAATAAAAAAGTTAATGACCTTGGTATAACAGTAAACCTTAGTTATTATTCGTGAAATAAAGAAGTTAATGACTTTGTTATTATTCTGTAAATATATTTTTTTATATGATTTCTGGTTGAAAAAATTATTGACAATTATAAAAAAAAACATAAGTTATAAATGTACGAGTAAATTCTTATATGGTCGACGTGATTTGTAGAAAATTACGCTACCTTCTTAAGTTTAATACTTAATTTAATTATATTTTTAAGGTTTTTCTAAATTTTATATTATAACCTTTAAAAAAACATAGACGTAAGCAAAAGATTCTCTTAAAGCAGTATTTTTACTAATGGGTAGAGGTGATAACAGTTTATATCTCATTTTTACCGGACCTCTTTATACGAGATTGGTTACTGTTATATTTACACGCGTTATGTTGTTAGGTTTTGTTTATTGGAGCTGATCTCTACACAACAGTTTTTAATCATACGCAACAAGGTATAAGTAATTAATGTATATGTTACAAGTTGATGATGCATATAGTTATTATGTATGATCACTTTTGTTATGTATGGATCACCTTCCTTTATTTATAACCGGAATAGAAGTCACTCGCTAGTAAACAATTGTTATATTAAGGTAAGACCATCCATGATGTGGACTGGTTTGTATCGGCAAGAAAGACGATAAAAACTTCAAACTACAATCCTCCCTTCTTCGTTATAACTAAAATAAACAAAATACAGCCTTGGAGCATCCGTACTTCTGTAGTCATAAATTTCATCATTGTCATTATTAAACGTCATATCAGCATCACTAACTCATTATTAACCATCTTGTATAACTGCAATCACTAACCAGTTAGTACCAATTTTATTTTTTATTTTCATCTATTTATAAAGACACATAATATTTATCAAATAAAAAATAGATTAATATTTTTTTTAAATACTAACTAAAACTCACATTAAAATAAAATATTACACTACTAAAAGTAAAAAAACTTAAACAGCCACTATTACAATAATTTAAAATTAAAAAATAACCTAAAATTATTAAAACTAAACCAACTCTACCAAGTAGAGTATGATTTTGTAACGCACCATTTTTTTTAAAAAAATTATATATTTTATCAGAGTAAACGAAAACCATAACATTCCAATAAAATTTCATGATGAGGTTCTGCACTCGGGTTTACACGACTTACAGGTTCCTAAAACTTTAACAATATTTAATTACAATATAGTTTCCAACATTCAAATGGTTGTTAAATAAATAGCGGAAAACGTATTGTAATTGATGAGCCGTCTTCACTCTGCTGGAGCTTTCTCACGAACAAATCATGAAAAGATATAAAACAACAATAGTAAGCAATTCGTTTAGCGAGCATACAACTTACACACCACACCAGATATGCACATATAAACAACATCTATATCACATAATATCGAAGCAGCGCACTGACGTCGATTTCACATTTTGGGTAAGTTGACTATCCAAACTCTACCAAGAATTTCACATTACTGACTGTGCCCGAATTGTGACAACCCTTCACTTCACATAAAACACATAAGTTATACCTTCAAAATCACACATGTACATTTCACCCTAATATAATGAGGAAGTCAGTGTACTCACCTGATTGTAGCACAATGAGATCCACTTAAATTCTACGGTTACAGTTTCCACATCATTAGGTCATAATTAAATTACTATCTTTGATCTACTTGAATTCTACAAAATAAATCAGTGTAACTCATCTGATTGCAGCACAGTGAGATCCACTTAAATTCTACAGTTACAGTTTTCACATCATTAGGTCGTAATTAAATTACTATCTTTGATCTACTTAAATTTTACAAAATTTCCCTTTTTGCACAGATTATGATTTGGTGCAACTCGAATTACGATTCCATTATTTGTGTATTTTGAGTTTCAACCCACTAGGTGATTTACGATTTGGTTGTATTTCTGAATCACGATTACACCCTAGTCTCAAAAAACGATTTACCTTCAAGTCCCAATTTACGATTGTATAAACAATTTGCAATCCACTTCAAATGATAATTTACGATTTCCTTTTAATATGATTTACGATTCCCTCGATTAACAAAAGGAGATTTGCGAACGGTCCAGAATTCAGTTTGCGATATATAGGGTAATCTCACTAAGAGATTTGACCCACTCTTATGATTCTGTGTTCAGTGACATTCTTTTCGATACCATTAGAATGCTTTAGAATGCAGTTTTTGATTCCACCTCCAGCCATGATTTACGATTCCAAATTGATTATTTAGTTTTCAATTGCTAAAATGTGATTCCCGCCCCAACCGATATACGATTCGTTCCCAATAACAATTTTCGATTATTTCATCCCAACTCTACCTTTTCGATTCACGACTATAAATCAATTTACGATCCCTATTATTTAACACTATTTTCGATTGATACTTCTCCTTAATTTACGCTTGAGTTCATTAAGAACTTTTGCGATTTATCAAACTTCCGCCGTTCAACTACAACTCAATGATTTGTTAACCAAAATTTATGATTCTAACCTCATTAGATCCCTAACACAATATGAACAAACCCCTTATCTGTAATTGCGGTTTAAACAAAATTTGATGGATAAAAATTTCACTTATGTTCTCGGTTTATACCACTGTTCGAAAAATCCAAAAATCTCCCCAAACCCCATTACAAAGTGAATGAATGACCATGAAATCGATGTATATAGACTCGTAAAGACCTAAAGAAGGTTACAAGATTAATTCTTTTTGTAAAATTCGATTTGGAGTTGAAATGCCTTGAATCCGTCTCGGTTGTTCGATGAACACATGCCCCAAATTAGTTGCTCGGCGGCTACAGTGTTGATTACATAGGGTTGTGTGCCTTAATTAGCTTATATACCTTACTAAGTTCTAAATAGTCGCTTTTAGTCCCCTCCTCTTATGAATACCATAAATTAGACACCCCTAGTAAATGCAATACTTCACTATTATTATAGTTATAAAAATTATTACAATCATAAAGGAAAAAGGTATTACAGATTTTCTTGCCCTCGTTGGCTACCCCTTTTATTGATGCTAAAAAGGGAACTTTCTCTACCATAATTTTCATTTGTTCAACTTCTTGTATCATAACAACGGTCTTCTCTTTCTCCTAAGCTAATTTGGACTTGTAATGAGCTAACTTATCAAGCTAGTCAACGAGCTCGGTTTGAAATGAAGAAGAAAGTCTAGAAGTGTCTAAATTTGACAAATTTTTTTGAAATTTTATTCCTTTCTTTATTTTCTGGGTAGACAAGGAATACGACCCTCACCTAATAGCTCATTCTAGAAATCGGTATCGGGATCAACAATGGCATTACCAGCCTCATGAGGACTCACTTTACGAGGCAACGGCGAGCGGATGACAATGGCATTAATGAGCATTGTGCCTCGTTACACTTTTATTGGATCCTATAACGAGCCAGTTATATGAGCACTATGGGTATTGTTATAAGACGACACATAACAACTCATCATAGAGCTTGTTATGGTGGCTAGGCATCCTCGTGATGGCTAGTCATCTACTACCAGTGTTCATCATTTTGGCTCGTCATCCGGACGCTCGTTGTTTTGGTGACGAGCTCTATAGCTTGTCACCAATTTCTTTTTAAATTTTTTTTTCAACCAATAAAATCAATCTAAATTAATATTATGAGGGTCCAGTAGATTATGATGTGGCAGTCAGCCCTGATAGTTTTCACTAAGTCTGTTAGTCATGAGATAGTTAGACCACTCGTAGTCATGACATGCATAAATGTCATGACTAGCTTTTCAGCCTATAACATAGTCATGATTATACAGCCTTAGTCATGATATGCATGACTAACTTCCACATTATCACCCATTTTCATTTGCATTTTTCTTCAAATCTAAATAATAAATTACAGTTAATATTTAAAAATACAAACTTTAAAATCCTACAATAATAAAAAAACCACAAATAAAATACATATTCAAAATAAAGTTATGTTTGGAAATGAACCGGGACTTGCCAAATGTGTAGCTCCCCAAAAAATTTAAAAAAAAATAATATTTCATAAATATAACTTTTTTAAAATATTCAAAAATCGCTTCTCAAATGATCACCGGCCAACACGTGGGATAAGACGTTGAAGGAAAAATACTAATTGAATCAAATAATATTATCAGAGTTTTATAAAATGCGAAATTTGCTGTCACGCCGGCGCCTTAACCTTGTCCACACGAGACGGTCCAGAATACATTTGAAATACACTAGTAAGCATAAACTTAGTGTGCTAACACAGTACTTGTATTTTATACTAGATATCACATATTCCGATAACAAGTACATCACATCAATATCAGTTAATGCCACACACATGGATAAGTGCCCAACTACACATAGATTGACAAAGCTGCAATGATAAGCGCCAAGCTGCGCATGAATGTCACAACAACATATCACAATACGTCATCACTCATGAACAATTATCTCACTATAAAGAATAAGTTAGTGAAAACTCATACAATGAGCATCAACAAAGTTAGCTATAGATAACAACAGTACTTCAGCAAACAAGTAAGTAAATCAGCGAGAACTTACAACACAGTTGTACCCGATTAAACCAGGTCCTAAACTAAACAGCTGGTTATTACTTATGGTTTGCAATGTGTTAGATCTTATCATTTAATTTTGCGATTTAACATGCCTCATTGATTTGTGATTGGGCCTTGGGCCCAATTTGCGATCCCAAGCACAAAAGCCAATTTGCGATTCACTCTCCACACAGTTTGTGATTCAACCAATTTGGGATTTCCAATTTGCAATTTTATTCATTTGCGATTACATATATGAGCCATTTAGTATATTGTAAGTTGATTTTGAGTTTTAGGCTAATATATTGTTAGGTTCTAATTAAGGTTTACTTTGACACTGGTTTGAATTTTATTGTTAGGTTCTCTAATTGAGGTATACTGTTGACATATGGTTTTAAATCTCTTAAAAAACTTGAATGCTAGTTTGTTATGTTTAATGTAGACCTTAAAATGAATGTTATGTTTAAATTCTTGATTTTCATCTGGCTAACTATACGTCTAGAGACTAAGGGGGTGTTTGGTATAGAGATTTGAAGGTAGGGAAAAGGAAATAGAAACATTTCCCTTATTTGCTTACATATGAGAAAAGGAAATTGCGAGAAGAAAACCATTTTTCAATCCCTATTTTTATTGGGAAAATAATCCGTAATGTTAATATCATCTAACGATGTTGCACACACAAATCATTTAAACAAGTAAATACATAAATGACTAAATTACCCTTTATTAAAATAATTTATAAGTATAACTAGTTAAGTATCTAAGCTGTGCAACTCACAGCCCATGAAGTTTTTATGTTAACATCTTAACTATTTACATAATTATGTAAAAAGTTCAGATATATAAATTATTTACCTACTTAAGTTAATTATAAATTGGTTGAATATTTAAAAATTTCATAGCTAGTTGATTGTAAATAAACTTAATTCTCATATGTCTGTCATGTTTTTTGTAACATCCTGAGATTGGGCCTAGTAGAAACGTAGGCATTGGGGTATGTTACTCGTGAATTATTATGTTAATTAATTGGTATTTAGTGGTTAATTTGATTAATTAATCATTTACTTAATTACTATGGATTATGTATATATGTATGTATGTATGTATACGGTGATATGTGTGTGTGTGCATGTGTTTAGAATGCCACCTCATGCTAATTAAGTATGTATATGTGGGTGTGTGTTGCATTACTTCACATTGAAGCTATTACATGTGTGTGTAATTTGAGTGTGAAACCGAGAGCAAAAGAAGAAGAGGAAGAACAGGCAATCGGATTTGGGTGATTCTTGATTGTGTGATTCAAGATTCAAAGGTTGATGATTTATTCATGATTCTTGCTAACATGCTAATCGTTATAAGCATGCTACGGTTTTAAGTGGGTTTTATTATATGAAGTAATCGGATTTGAGTTCTTGGTGTTCTTATGGTTTTATGGTGTTTAAAATGCATGCTTGCATGTTTAAACATGTTTATATGTGGTTATATGAACTTGTATGTGAATTATATAAACCGGAAGTTGAGGTATGCAAGTTATGAAGTTGTCGGATTCTTGGTATGATGAAGGATGCGGATTTTAATGATGATGATGAAAAACCGAGTGAAAATCCGAGTGTTGAATCCGGATTTTGAAATCCGATTCTTGAAATCCGCATGTGTTGAAATCCTATGGTTTGAATCCGAAGGTGGAATCCTAAACATGAAATCCGATTGTGCATGCTAAGTTGAGATGCAAGTGTGGAAATCCGAAGGAAGTATCAGATTTCTTGAAATCCGATACATAGAAGCGTGTTAGAACCTAGAGGGGGGGTGAATATGTTATATGCCCACTTTTTGAAGTTTTTAACAATATTTGCAAGTAATTAAATAGTTTAAGGAAGAAAGATATCACCAATGAAGTAGTTTGGACACAATGATTTATAGTGGTTCAAGAAAGGGTTAACAACCTTGCTCTACATCCACTCCTTGGCCTCACCCACCAAGAGTTGCTCCACTAACTTCTCTCTTTGAAGGTAGAGATAAACCTTTTACAATTTCTCTCTTTAGCTTACAAGAATTACACTTCACTCTTGCAAACAAGGTTAAGATAAACCTCATTTCACTCTAATTGGAAAGGCTAGAGTTGATCCTCACTTCTCTCTAATTCTGTAGGCTAGAGATGATCCTCACTTCTCTCTAATTCTAAGGCTAGAGATGATCCTCACTTCTCTCTAATTCTAAGGCTAGAGATGATCCTCACTTGATCTTGAAATGTTGAATTTGTATCAAGAATATGAGCTCACAAGTTTTTGTATATGTTTAGTGTTTTTCAGATTGCAAGAGGTTAGTAAAACACAAGACTTGAGTTGCTTTAAATAAGGAAAAAGTTTGATGCTCAAAAAGTGTCCAGACGATCCACGGTCGACCGTGAAATCGACCGTCGCACTGCTGGAGATTTTTGAGCCTTGTGCATATAGACGCTGGGCTTTTACCAAAACCACACACAACCCATTTTTACTATAAAAATGCACTGAAAAGGAGCTCTAGAAAAGTTGGGTAAGTGTCATACTTCTTAAGTTTGAATTTAATCATGAAAATGGTAGTTTGGAAACCATATGCACAAAGTATGTTGGAAGTTTACCACTTTGAGAGATTCCTTTTGCTAAATATGGTTTTGACTTGTTTCAATGTAAGATTGTGTTTAGTATTTGCCAAAATAGGAATTTATTTGCTTTGACTTCCAAGCTTGTGATTTTTATAAAAATTGTCTCAATTTTTATAAAAGTTTTTTTATAAAAACTTAAACTCATTTGATTATTTATTTTGTAAGCTCATAAACTTCAAACGTTTGTTTGTAGGAATCTTCGACATCGGCTTCTACTTGAACTCGGATGTTGACGATTGGCCATTTGATGAAGCTTATTTTGTAGATCATAGATGAGAATATATTTGATTGAATATATATATATATATGTATATGTGCACATATGTTAATGTTAGTACATACAATTATATAAACAAGTTGTATATTTTTATGTCAACAAAAGAGGATATATTTGTAAGCCTATTTTTACCAACAATCTCCCCCTTTTTGTTGAAGACAAAAATTTATAACTTGTATAAGAATTGTATATATAACTTTAACATGTTAACATGTGCATATATACATATATATATGATTGGCCATTTGATGAAGCTTATTTTGTAGATCATAGATGAGAATATATTTGATTGAATATATATATGTATATGTGCACATATGTTAATGTTAGTACATACAATTATATAAACAAGTTGTATATTTTTGTGTCAACAAAAGAGGATATATTTGTAAGCCTATTTTTCCCAACAAAGCGGATTCCGATGGTGGATGCGGATTTGATGCAAATCCGATAGTAGTGTCGGATTTCATGTGAAATCCGACAGTTTTGGTTTGTTGTTTTGCATTGTTTAATGCTATGTGTTATATGTGCATGCATATGTAAATCTTACATGTTTATGTTTGATTAAATGGAAATATATATATATGTGATATATATATATATATATATTATGAATTGAATACTGATTTCAGTTTGTTGTGTTCTCAGGAACAGACAAGGCTCAGTAACATTAGATCACTGAGTGGAATAGCTGAGAATCAGAGGTGAGTGGAGGTTTGCTCACGGGTTATATTAGTTGTACTGGTTTGGTTGCAACTATTGTTGGATAGATTGTATATCTGTTGGATAATTAACTGTGAATGTTAATTGATGAATTCTGTGATATGTATACATGTTGGAAGGGAAGTCAGTTTACAACTGGGCTTATGGGCTAGGTTCATTTGCAATTGGCTAAGCAGTATCGGGACCTTGGATGCATTTGTTGCTACCAGAGGATGATAATGTGTGAGAATAGCAAATGGACTATCGGTAAACCTTTGCTTTGGCCGGCATTGGTTGTAGGTTCCTGCAGAACTGCCGGTCTTCCCAGGGTGCTTATTTGTGGTTGTTGATATCATGCGGTTCTGGCTGATATATCTGTTTTGTGATACTCCATTCACTTAGCTTTGTGCTAATCCCCCACCTCTCACTCTTTTTACAAGTGTTGGTAAGTCAGCGGCTCGGCTGAGAGTGGTTAGCTTGGGGAGTAATCACCTAGGACTCTGATAATGTATTTGTGACGAGCCGTGTTTTGTAATACTGATATTTTGTAAACAGTGATTGTAATTATTGTAATTACTTTGTTCTTTAAAAACGCTTCCGCGGTGTAATGAAAAGTGAAAATTTTTGGGTTAAAAAATACGGTGTTACAAGTTTGGTATCAGAGCTTTGGTTTGGTAGTGTAGGCACAGTGGAAGTGTTACATTCCCAAATCTTGGCTCGTGGTAGGTCGATTACTCCTTGGGTGTGGGATTGGGGTGAATTGGAGAGGGTGGAGTTAGTATGTTGTGTACTAACGGATTTATCTAATAAATCGTGAGGTGATGTGATTGTTACAGATAACAATGGCTGGACGTGATTACTCAACCGGTACCCCTACTGTCCCATCTACTGCTGAGGTCCCTACTGCAACTGTTGAGATTCCAACCAATGCTGGTACATCTGGTACAACAGTTGATGGCAGGGATGAGTACATATTTCAATTGGAAGGTCAACTGCAAGATTTGAGATCAGAGTTGGAGCAGCAAAGACAGGCTCATACAGCACAACCACCGGTTACTTCTGTAGCTTTAACTACTGTTGCGATACCTCCAATCTTTCCAGCAGTGACTACATTGGCAGAGGTTCCTCCCATGTCAATGCCAATACCACCGTTTACCCAACCGATGACTCAACCGTTTTATTATCCGTTGTTTCCCCAAGGACCCTATCCTCAAGGATCCATCCCACAGGGGTCAATGCCACAAGGAACCGGATCTTATTCGTATCCATTTATGGGATTTCCACCAGGTATGGGATAGAAGCAGCCGTGTACTTACAAACAGTTCTTGGATTGTAAACCAAATGAATATCACGGCAACACGGATCCCAATGTTACTTTGAACTAGCTTAGGGATACAGGGAGGATTTTGGATGCTTGTAACTGTGAGGAGGAGATGAGAGTTTGTTTTGCTACCCGGATGCTAAAAGGGAAAGCAATGGTTTGGTGGGATTCCATTACCACACATTTATCGAGAGCACAAATGGATTCAATTACTTGGAACCAATTTCGGGATAAATTGTGTGAACAATATTGCAACGCCTTCGAACTGAATAAAATAAGGCAAGAGTTCATGGAACTTAAGATGACGAGAAAAATGACGGTGGATGAACTGATTGAACAGTTCAACTCTAAGTTGAGGTTTGTATCTCAGTGGGTGCTGATGAATCTTCCCAGGTTCAGCATTTTATCGGGGCTTTATTGCCAGAATACAGGAGCACCACCAGGTTGGCTGGATCTTTGTCCCAGGCCTTCACCTTAGCAAAATCTGCTGAGGGGGACATCCAAGCCAAGGATAAACAGAGTAAGGAGGAGGCGGCTTTGTAGAAGCTGAGATATGATCAAGCTGGGGGTAGCCAACAAAAGAAGAAATGGCAGGGTAACCAGTCCAGAACAACCAGAACAGGAAGGCATCTTCAGGGGATTCTGGGGTTAAATCACAGTGGTGCACAAGGTGTAGGGCTACTCACACTGGGCAGTGTACTGCTCAGACTATGTGTTGCGTGAGATGTGGTACTCACGGACACGAATCGAAGGATTGTCGGTACCCTCGGAACGTATGTTGGAACTGCCACCAGGAGGGTCATAGGGCGAGTGATTGCCCTACAGGGAGAAGACCAGCGGCAGGGACTGGGTCAGGGGCAGGGGCAGGGGCGGTTGGGGGCTCGTCTGCAGCGGGTGGGCAGAAAAGGAAGAATCCTCCAACTCCGGAGGGCAGGGCGTTCCGGATGACAGTAGATGATGCTACTGCCACATATGACGTGATTACCGGTACGTTCTTTATAAACTCCTTACCTGCTCGTGTGTTGTTTGATTCTGGAGCGAATCGCTCCTTTATTTCTATAGCATTCTGTGCTAAGTTAAATTTGCCTACTACTAGTATCTCTGTACCGATTGATATAGAAGTAGCAGATGGTAAGATAGTGCCTGTTACGACTTCTGTGACGGGTGCTGAGATTGACATAGATGGTAAGTGCTTTCCTGTATCATTCCTATTGATGCCATTAGCGGGGTTTGATGTGGTTTTGGGGATGGATTGGCTAAGTAAGCACAGGGCGAGTATTAAATGTCATAGGAAGCTGATTTCGTTTCCGTTATCTGATGGGTCGCGTGTGGTGGCTCGAGGGAAAGGAACAAGTCTGTGTTTCCTATCATTTCGATGTTGAAAGCTAGGAAATCCTTGAGTAAGGGATGCAAATGTTTTCTGGCATATACGATTGATGCTAGAAAAGAGAAACGGGCAGTTACTGATGTGCGAGTTGTATCAGAATATCCTGAAGTATTTTCGGATGAGTTACCTGGGTTACCTCCCGTTAGAGAGGTAGAGTACAAGATTGATTTAATACCAGGTTCGAATCCAGTGGCTAGATCTCCTTATCGGTTGGCTCCTTCTGAGATAAGGGAGATGATGACGCAGATTCAGGATTTATTGGATAGGGGATTTATTCGTCCGAGTTCTTCACCGTGGGGTGCACTAGTCTTATTTGTGAAAAATAAAGATGGTACTCTGCGAATGTGTATTGATTACAGGGAACTGAATAAGTGGACAGTGAAGAATAAATACCCCCTGCCCAGGATTGATGATTTGTTTGATCAGTTGCAGGGTGCTTCGTATTTCTCGAAGATTGATTTGAGATCTGGTTATCACCAGGTACGAGTTTCTGACGGGGATGTTGCTAAGACTGCTTTTCGTACCAGGTATGGTCATTATGAGTTTTTTAGTCATGCCGTTCGGTTTGACTAACGCACCTGCAGTGTTTATGGATTTGATGAACCGGGTTTGTCGACCGTTCTTGGATAAATCTGTGATAATATTTATTGATGACATTCTGGTTTATTCGAAATCTGAAGCTGATCACGAGGTTCATTTGAGACAGGTTCTTGAAACTCTGAAACGGGAGCAATTGTATGCCAAGTATTCAAAGTGTGAATTCTGGATGCGAGAAGTTCACTTTCTGGGGCATGTCATTTGCAGTGATGGAGTCAAAGTAGATCTGGCAAAAATAGAAGCGGTAATGAATTGGGAGGCTCCGAAGTCGCCTTCTGAGATTAAAAGCTTCTTGGGATTGGCTGGGTATTATAGAAGATTCATTTAAGACTTTTCTAAGATTGCGAATCCCATGACTAAACTGACTCGCAAGGAGGTTCCATCTAAATGGAGTGATGAACAGGAGAGAGCTTTTCAGACGTTGAAACGACTCTTGTTCCAGGCTCCTATTCTTGCTTTACCGGATGGGTCAGATGACTTCATAGTTTATTGTGACGCGTCATTGGCAGGGTTGGGTTGCGTGTTGATGCAAAGGGATAGAGTGATTGCGTATGCTTCTCGTCAGTTGAAACCTAATGAGAAGAACTATCCAACCCATGATTTAGAACTGGCAGCTGTGGTTTTTGCGTTAAAATTGTGGAGACACTATCTTTATGGTACAAAGTGCGTCATTTGTACAGATCACAAAAACCCGCAGTATGTATTTTCGCAGAAAGAACTCAATATGCGACAGAAACGATGGCTGGAACTTGTTAAAGATTATGATTTCGAGATTCGCTATCATCCCGGGAAATCCAACGTAGTAGCCGATGCTTTGAGTCGCAAGGGAGTTAGTGAACATGTCAAATTCATGCGAATGGAAATAATTTCTGACTTGATCGATAGATTAAAGGCAGCTCAGTTGGAAGCCTTGATGGATGAAAATCTAAAGTCTGAAATTATGTTGAAGAAAAAGAATGATCTGACTAATGATTCTAGAGGATTGAAGGTTTATCAATCCCGTGTCTGGGTGCCTATGCTTGGAGGTCTCCGGAGTGTAATCATGACTGAAGCTCATAAATCGAGACTATCTGTTCATCCAGGTAGCACAAAAATGTATAACGATCTAAAGGTGCTGTATTGGTGGCCTACAATGAAGACAGATGTAGCACAGTTTGTGGAGGCTTGCCATATTTGTGCACAGGTTAAGGCGGAGCACCAGAAACCCTATGGATCATTAAAACAATTGCAGATTCCAGAGTGGAAGTGGGAGCACATAACGATGGATTTTGTAACAAAACTTCCACGTACGCAGAGGAATAATGATATGATTTGGGTGATCGTTGATAGATTGACTAAGAGTGCTCACTTCTTGGCTACCTGTGAGACGGCATCACTTAGTAAGTTGGCTCAGTTATATATAGATGAAGTTGTTTCCCGACATGGTATACCGCTTTCGATTGTGTCAGATAGAGATTCCAGGTTTGTGTCAAACTTCTGGAACAGTTTACAGCGGGAGTTGGGTACACGTGTGAATCTGAGTACAGCTTACCACCCACAGACAGACGGGCAATCAGAGAGAACTATTCAGACACTCAAGGATATGCTACGGGCATGTGTGTTAGAATATGGAGGTTCTTGGGATTCCCATCTGCCGTTGATTGAATTCGCGTACAACAATTCGTATCATTCGAGTATCGGTATGCCGCCTTATGAGATGTTATATGGTCGTCGCTGCCGAACTCCTACATGTTGGTTAGAGGCAGGTGAGAAACAGTATGCAGGTCCTGATATTGTGTAGATCACCGCAGATAAAGTTGCTATTGCACGAGATAAATTGAAAGCTGCGAGGGATCGACAGAAAATGTATGTTGATCCACGTCGTAGGACAGTAGTATTCGTTGAGGGGAAGTTGGTTTATCTGAAAGTTTCTCTGTGGAAGGGGGTTATCCATTTTGGGAAGCAGGGAAAGCTAGCTCCGCGTTATATTGGACCGTTCCGTGTCCAACAGGTGGTAAATGATCAGACGGTTACTCTTGACCTTCCGGCAGAATTGTCAGGTATTCACAATACCTTCAACGTGTGTTACTTGCGGAAATGTAGAGTTGAGGATGAGAGTCAGATTTTACCTCTACATGATCTTAAAGTTGATTCCAGTAAGAGATTGGTAGAAGAACCCATTGAACTATTGGATTGGAAAGTGACGAACTTGCGAAAGAAACAGATTCCGATGGTTCTAGTTAAGTGGAAACATAGTTTGGGTTCAGACTTGACGTGGGAAACCGAGGCCGATATGAAAGCCCGTTACCCGCAGTTGTTTGATGATGTATAGATTCCGAGGACGGAATCCAATGTAAAGGGGGGAGATTTGTAACATCCTGAGATTGGGCCTAGTAGAAACGTAGGCATTGGGGTATGTTACTCGTAAATTATTATGTTAATTAATTGGTATTTAGTGGTTAATTTGATTAATTAATCATTTACTTAATTACTATGGATTATGTATATATGTATGTATCTATACGGTGATATGTGTGTGTGCATGTGTTTAGAATGCCACCTCATGCTAATTAAGTATGTATACGTAGGTGTGTGTTGCATTACTTCACATTGAAGCTATTACATGTGTGTGTAATTTGAGTGTGAAACCGAGAGCAAAAGAAGAAGAGGAAGAACAGGCAATCGGATTTGGGTGATTCTTGATTGTGTGATTCAAGATTCAAAGGTTGATGATTTATTCACGATTCTTGCTAACATGCTAATTGTTATAAGCATGCTACGGTTTTAAGTGGGTTTTATTATATGAAGTAATCGGATTTGAGTTCTTGGTGTTCTTATGTTTTTATGGTGTTTAATATGCATGCTTGCATGTTTAAACATGTTTATATGTGGTTATATGAACTTGTATGTGAATTATATAAACCGGAAGTTGAGGTATGCAAGTTATGAAGTTGTCAGATTCTTGGTATGATGAAGGATGCGGATTTTAATGATGATGATGAAAAACCGAGTGAAAATCCGAGTGTTGAATCCGGATTTTGAAATCCGATTCTTCGCATGTGTTGAAATTCTATGGTTTGAATCCGAAGGTGGAATCCTAAACATGAAATCCGATTGTGCATGCTAAGTTGAGATGCAAGTGTGGAAATCCGAAGGAAGTATCAGATTTCTTGAAATCCGATACATAGAAGCGGATTCCGATGGTGGATGCGGATTTGGTGCAAATCCGATAGTAGTGTCGGATTTCATGTGAAATCCGACAGTTTTGGTTTGTTGTTTTGCATTGTTTAATGCTATGTGTTATATGTGCATGCATATGTGAATCTTACATGTTTATGTTTGATTAAATGGAAATATATATGTGTGATATATATATATATATATATTTATGAATTGAATACTGATTTCAGTTTGTTGTGTTCTTAGGAACAGACAAGGCTCAGTAACATTAGATCACTGAGTGGAATAGCTGACAATCAGATGTGAGTGGAGGTTTGCTCACGGGTGATATTAGTTGTACTGGTTTGGTTGCAACTATTGTTGGATAGATTGTATATCTGTTGGATAATTAACTGTGAATGTTAATTGATGAATTCTGTGATATGTATACATGTTGGAAGGGAAGTCAGTTTACGACTAGGCTTATGGGCTGGGTTCATTTGCTATTGGCTAAGCAGTATTAGGACATTGGATGCATTTGTTGCTACCAGAGGATGATACTGTGTGAGAATAGCAAATGAACTATCGGTAAACCTTTGCTTTGACCGGCAATTGGTTGTAGGTTTCTGCAGAACCGCCGGTCTTCCCAGGGTGCTTATTTATGGTTGTTGATATCATGCGGTTCTGGCTGATATATCTGTTTTGTGATACTCCATTCACTTAGCTTTGTGCTAATCCCCCACCTCTCACTCTTTTTACAAGTGTTGGTAAGTCAGCGGCTCGGCTGAGAGTGGTTAGCTTGGGGAGTAATCACCTAGGACTCTAATAATGTATTTGTGACGAGCCGTGTTTTGTAATACTGATATTTTGTAAACAGTGGTTGTAATTATTGTAACTACTTTTATTATTCAAAAACGCTTCCGCGGTGTAATTAAAAGTGAAAATTTTTGGGTTAAAAAATACGGTGTTACATTTTTATTGCTTTATAAACCGTGCTTTTAACTTGTATATTTCCTTTATATTTTCTACATTCCAAAACTTAGGACACTTAAATTTTTTCCTCTAATGACTTGGAAATAAAAGTTAATAAGTAAAATATTTGAACTCTAAGTTAAAAAGATAAACATTGTTGACTTTAAGTAGCAAACCGACCTACGAAAATACTTAGATAAAAAAGGATATCTAACTCCAGTTCACTGATTGATTCATAAACATATAAAGCAAGATAAAAATAAAATTTAAGAGATATAAAGTAAAACAAAAGTGAAGATATAAATTATACTCTATTATAGTAGTATCATATCAACCATTCTTAGATACAAGACTCTCTCAATAATTTTAAAATAAAAAAAATTCTTTAGTGTCCTAATATGTGCTACAAATTATTTATAACATTAAATAAATAAAACAATCTCATAATCTCATTTGTACTCTATCTCTTTTTGATTTTTTTAGCTTCTCTCACATTAAAAATTACTTTTTTATATTTTAAAATCAATTTCTCATGATGTAATGATTTCAAAATGAAAGATTATAGTTTATAAAAAGAAATTAAAGTGAATCTTATTCATTAATTTTAAGTTTTGGGATATGAAATTTAGAAGAATTTGAAATAAGTTAAATTGAACATATCACTTCACATTTTTACTATGTTATATGTTGTAACACCTTGTCTTATCACAACACAATATTGTGTGTTTTGTTTAAATTTGTTCAAGGTTTTGTTTCTCACAGACCAGGAAGAAACTTCCTAAGGTTTGATTGCTCCCGTACAAGCACGTTTAACTCTAAAGTTCTCATATGGTTTATCATACTTGTGGCCACAAAACACGTTATGAACCAAACATGTCTCCTATCCACATCTTATTTGAGATTCACATAAAGTGTTGCAAACACCTCCTAGACTCATCGTCCTTGATAAAGATTACCACATAATCCCAAATAGCACAATAGTGGCTCTGATATAATGTGTATCTCTTTATCATGCGAGAACTTCCTCATACCTACGCACTCAAGCAAGTTTTAATCCATAAAATTTAAGTTCTAAAATGTAAAACTTAAATATATACATAAACTTAATATCCTTATTTGATCAAATGTGTACTTATAAACTAATCTCTTATGTACACAACCGATGGGTGATTCACCTAAAGTGTTACATATATAATTACTAAGTAATATATTAGGCATTAAATTTATATATCAATGTTAAATGTAAACATTAAACTTTAATTTAAAGTATTAAATGAAGCTAATAAATTTGAAGGTTAAGGGATTGAACCATAAATTATACTATCAAATATTCATATATGTTTCAAAATATTATGTTTATTTTTATTACAATGGTCTCAAATAGTTTGACACTATTGGAATTGACACATGTTAGATGTAAAGGGCATATGTTCTTTTTATATATATTAGAACCGTACCCGCGCAATGCTGCGGTGGTAAATAGTTCATGTTTTACAACATGTTTTCAAGAATGTAATGATATATGATTCGCGCAATTCAATGTTACAAAAAAGTTTTCTAGAGTAACATGTCTGTTTTTAAAATTTTTCTTTTATTTGCATAAACTATTTTATTAATTTTAAAAATAAATTTCAAGGAGAGACAAGTTAATAAGATTTTAGAAATTATATTGATTTAGGTGGATAACTGTTTTTTTGTAGGAGAGTTTGTTAATACGAGAGGGTATATTTTAAATGAATAAAAAATTAAAGAAAATTATGAGAGAGAGTGAAATGGTTATAAATTGAATAGATAAGATTAATTTAAATAAAATAAAAGACTAAGATTTTATATTAATTGAATTTTAAAAGTATTAAAATTAAGAAAGAGAGTATCATGTTACGGATATTTTCCCATTTTCATTTATCCTGAAAAGAAACGGTGAGAAAATGCAGGGAAATAAAAAAACACACGAAGAATTGAGTAACCGCATGTTCTCTTCGTCTCTCTCCATCAGACCCCAAAAAACCACGGCTCCGTTTCCTTTCGTCTTCGTCTTCTCCGGCCTCAGAAACCGGCAGCGCTGCTAGTCTTTGTCTTCTCCGACCAAATATATTGACGGTATGTCTCTGTCTTTCTTGCTCTCTCTCTTTCTCACCCTTTTCGGGTTTGGCAACAAGCAACTAGGCAAGGGTAGAAGAAATCTGAGAACACATTGTTTCTCACTTTTTTTGCCCTAAAAATGCAACAATCTTGGTAGAAGAAATCTGAAAATTTGGTTTAAATCTTGTTTGGTGCAATCTGAGATTGTTTTCTTTAAATTTGTTGTCTTTGAAATTCACGTATTTGAAATAAGATTGGAAGATGCAGGAGATGTGTTTGTTGAAATGCCCAAAAAATGTTTTTTAGATAGTCTGTTACGATGTTACGTATTATTGGATTTGTACTTTTTGGTTGATGTTAATCATTCTTGTAATAAGTTCAAACTTGTATGCTTCTTCGATTGATGAGGAGCATGTTGGTAACTACCGATAATTGTTCTTTTGATGTGTTTTTTCTTTCTTATATACCTTTAAATAACTTATGGATTCAAAATAACTTTGTTTTTTTGCTGCTGTGAGTTGTCATTTGCTTAAGGATTCAATATCTGTATATGTTAAGAAGTTACGTGTACAAATGAATTGAAAAGAAAGAAACAGGGTGAAATACGGGCGGATTAAAGGATAGGAAAACAGAACCATACAATCTTTTGGAAAAGGAACCTAATCGAAGTTTCTGAAGTGGGTTCAAAATCGAATTTTTTTGGTCTGTGTTAGTGGCCAATCAGAGGGGTAAAGAGTTGCAGATAAATGGTGGTTTAATGTAGTTGTTTTGAGTGCAGATTTTGTGTTGATGTCCAGCTTTCTTTTCTGATGCATAGAGTAGCAAGTGTCTATGAGTTGTATACTTGGATGGTAATTAAATTTGAGTTGAGTAATGAATAAAGATTTTTGATTGTTCAAAAAAAGTGTATTAATTAGTTTGATCAATGTATTTTTATTATTAATTTATGCATCTTTTTGTATGTTTTTTTTTGTTTGAATAAATGATTGTTATGAAAAAATATGGGTGCAAATGGTAAAGTTGGTAGAATTCTTTGTTGAATTTTCTGTTGTAGCAAACAAGAGAAATGGCTCTTTGTTACATTTCTCTGTTAAAATCCCTGTGCTACCAAACAATAGTCATTTCTCATTCTGTAGACCAATTCCCTTTCACTGCAATTCCATTCTCTAATATTATTTCTCTGTAATTCCATTCTCTACTAGCATTTCTCTGCAATTCCATTCTCTGTACCAAACGCACCCTAAGGATCTGATTAAGAGTTAAGATTTTGCTACAACTTAGAAGCTTAGATATGAATTTGTTGACATCAGATAGTAACTTGGCATTTTGGCTAGCGAATCCGTTTGACCCGCATATATTTTAATTCATTGCATAAGTCCTCTTTCCATGTAGCAACGGTGCCCTCAATGGGGAAAATTCCTGAATCCACCACTGAAGGTGACATCCGTTTACTCATAGAATTCTTTGTTGTTTTCTGCAGATTTCTAGTGACAGATGATGGACAGAGAGGACCTACAATCAGAATTACTCGCCTTGCGAAGTTTATATGGGCTTCTTATAAACTACGAACACTGGCGAGAAGACGTAGGCTCTGGAAACGTAAGTGTGTATTTTAGCTTTTAACTGTTTCTAATAAAAAAACTCCTGCTTTTGTGTTTTGATATTTACGGAATTTCGGTTATGATAAATCTCAAAGAGATCAAATATTTGAAAGTTGCTCAAAGCATATCTTTACTGCATACAACTCGATAGAATTATTAGCCTGCTTTTCTTGTGATTTATTTTCTTTTTACCGCATCTGTCCCTGTGTTCTTTCTTCTCTCGTATGCTCATTAATGCCTTTGTGTTACTTTTGATACAGTTGGACAAGAACTCTAGACGATTACTACTAAATTTATTAGACACTGCGGCCATTAAAGCTTTCGAGGCTCATTCAAAGGTATGCTATGTTATTTAGTTCTTGACATGAATTTTGTATTTGTTTTGGTAATACTATTTGAACTAGAATTGCAAGACGTTTACCAGGTTCTAGGTACTCAATTTAGAACATCTTATAGCCCATGGTCAATTTCACAAGGGCAATCCACGAACGGGCTAAATCTTCAACCTCTTACTCTGAGAAATGCACCAACTAGTAGAGCTCACCCGAGTCAGCAAAAATCTGACTTTATAACTGGTGAAGGGATCTTCAGTGAGCCAACAAATCAAGTGGTTTCTTCTGGGCAGTCAATAAGCATCTCAGCAGGTGAACCTGGTTTCAGGCTGAAACGATGCCGGGTATGCCAAAGACCAAAAGTCAAACAGCTGACTAGAGAGATTAGTACTCTGGATAACAGAGCTTTGATTTCAAATGACGGATGTCAAAATCAGAATCATAAAAGAAGCTGGGAAGTTCAAAATGATCCCAACGGAGTTGGAGGTTTGGCGTTTTCATCCAACAGTCCCTTAGCAGTTGACTTCTTTGAATCACTAACTTTGACTAATATAACTGACAAAGAGGATCAAATATCTAGAGATGCTACTAGTAAGATCCTACAGATAGAATCCTGTGTTTCGGCTTTGCAAGTAGCAGTCAATCATTCCAATCCTTTCCAAAATGATTATGAGAATGACCCGAGTCAAATTGGAAACTTTTCTGTGGGTACAAGTGATCCAAATACTAGCACAAGTCAAAGAATTTGGAAGCCTAGAGACATGGCTCATAGATGGCATGACCAGACAGCAAAGTCCTTACATGAGTTGACCCTTCAAAGTCCACTAGTCAGCACAATGCTGCCTGGTAGTCAAACAATGAGTCAACAAGTACAGGAACCAGTGGTAAACAAAATTGACATGTTCAATCAAATCACGAACCAGTATGATCATGTGCCTAATGAAACTTATAATCCTTTTCAAAGTGGCGGAGACTCTTCCGATTTGAATTACGAGGCTGAGAAGAACCATTTTTTACACAGGAATTTGTCAAGTCAGATTTACAGAGAACAGATGGAACAATTACAAATGGCTAAAAAGGAGGCACTGAGGACTTCAGAGTTGACCCAATGGTTGGTCCCACCTGTCGTATATGGTAGACACAACAATGAGCAAGAAGAAGCTGAATTCACAAGGCGAAAGGAACCTGGTAAAACATATAAAGATCAAATGGAAAATTACAGAGGGAAACACGATCTGATTGACTTGAAGAAGAGAATGGTGTTTCCTGCAAGCCAGTGGCTTTCTGATAGTCCAGTTTCAAGCTCAAACTATTCCTCAAGTCAGTCAACTCAGAGTCAAATTCAAAGTCAAAGTCAGAGTCACAGTCAGAGTCAAAGTGAAAGCCAGCAAGTTTCTGCTAGTTCTAGTGACAGTGAAGGATCGACGCTTCGAAACAGGGAGGTGTACTTAGGATCAAGCAGAAGTAGGGGTCATGAAAAAAGTGAGAGCGATTCTTACTCGGATTCAAGTCAGGATCAGATTTCTTCCATGAGTAGTTCATACGATTCTTCGGGATCGACATCAAAGAGGGCAGTTCCTACAAAGGGCTATAAAAAGGGTGATCATAAAGACCCTGCAAAGGGATACAAAAATTGTGATAAGAAGGAACCAAAGAGGAAACGACTTGGACGGTTGAAGAAACTTAAAGACAAGTTAGGACTCATCTTCCACCACCACCATCATCATCACCACCACCACCACCATGACGCTGATAAGGACAATCACAAAAAATCCTTATGGAAGAAAGCAGGAAAAGCCCTTGGTCATAAGAGGAAAAAGGTTGAGGCTTATGGTGAGCAGGCGGTCAATAAAATTAAGAGCACAGCAGTGGTGGTTCACAGAGTAGGAGGTAAACAGCAGAAACGTCAGTTGCAGGCACTCGTGGGTGGGTTCTTGAAACACTCTCGCCATCTTAAGAAGTCAAAGAAGTCTAAAGGTGACATAAAGAAAATATCGAGCCGTGTAAGTGGGCAACATGGTGGTGGAAAGACGGGAAAGAAAATGCAGTGGTGGCAAATGCTGCGCCGCCAGAGAAAAATAAAGAGGCTTGAGAAATTGCGTGGCAAACTCGACCCTGGTAGTAAAGGTGCCAAGTAAGATTTTATTTTCAATTTCTCTATAGTTTGTGACAAGTATGTACAAAGTCTTGATCCATTCAGTGTATATAATGAAAATGTGAAAATCCTATGCAAATTTGAGATGTGGAGGTCCAAGGGTGTTGTTCGGGTTTATTTTTCAGGTAGATCGGGTTGGGTATTTTGTTGCCAGCGTTTTAACCGTTAACCAGTCCGAATTACAATTCGGTTAATTGGTTATTGGTTAATTCGGGTATTGGTTCGGGTCGGGTATAATTATATATATATATATATATATATATGTATAGGGATGAGATCAAATAAAAAGAAAATTAAAGTAAAAAGTGTAAAAGGGATGATTATTTGATCATTTTTCGGTATATATATCAACTGATAATCGTTAGTTCATCATCTTTATTGATTAAAACTAGTTCTTCATCAATTTCTTTTTGATTTCAAATACAGATTTTGAAAACAAAATTTTGGAATAATTTGTTGATGAACAAAATGCTTTCATCTAAAAAGTGATGAATATGTTGGATTCATCAAAAAGAAATTGATAAAGAACTAGTTTTAATCAATAAAGATGATGAACTAACGATTATCAGTTGATATATATACCGAAAAATGATCAAATAATCATCCCTTTTACCCTTTTTACTTTAATTTTCTTTTTACTTGATCTCTACCCTATATATATATATATATATATATATATATATATATATATATATATATGTTACCGACGGTGAGTGAAACTTAAAATGATTTTTAATTTGTTAGATGTAAACTAAACAAATCCTAGCCGTGTTAAATAGCAAGTATCCATCGCATTCCTATGAACTTTAACCGCACACGATAAGTCCCTTATCTCTTTGCTGCTAAACATTCCGTTCATCCCGTCACTGCTTCCCTTCATTTCGTCATCGTCGGTTATTCGTTTTCTACAAAAGATTAGTTGATGTCTTGTGCTTTTCATAGCTTCATTCTGCTCTTTGGTTTCTACAAACGAGCTTCACCATGATTTGTCCGTTTATCTTTGGTTTGCTCATCTTCTTCTACTAATAAAAGGTTGCTTTTTTTGTTTCTTCTTGATGATAGTTATGATGTCTCCTTAGGTTTCTAATGTATACTTTGCTTCTCTTTGATTTAAAAAAATATCGATTAAACATTGCGTATTTTATATATGTTGCCGGAAGTGAGTTCAGAAGTATGTTAGCTGATTGTCGTGAACACAAACATGTTAGTCATAACTCATAAGATGGTTTGCTTTTTATCATACTCTGATGAGGCGTCGATGACTATATCTTTGGCTTATCGTATCGTGTGAATGCATGTTGCTGAACTAAAGATCAAACTGTGGGTGGCCTGTGTTGCAATTTTTGTACTTAGTGCAGGTTGGGTGATACTGTTGTATCAACTCTTGAAACTCAACAACAACAAAGTGGTCCTGCTTTTAGGTTTTCTGATAACGGGTCGAGAAGATTTGCAACTGTGTTTCCATTGCGTAGGTTTAGCAGCGCAACGATGCGCAAAGGAGCATGAGGGTATAGATCAAAATGGTGAAGATTTAGTTTGAGTTGTAGTTTTGTGTTCATTGCAACTGTGTTGTAGTTTCTTTGCCTCTGCTAAAAAAAATTCTGTTATAATATTTTTTTATTATTTCTATAAAATATATTTTTATACACGTCGCAACAAATATATTTTTATTATTACTTCCTCCAATCCAGTGAAACAATGTTTGAAAAGTTGAAATTAAGCAAAAAGGAAAAAAAGTTTCGGGTAGAACGGGTATACCCGAATGGATTTATACACAGCTGATAACCGGACAGAGATAATTACAGGTAACCCAAATAACCGATAAACACTAACCGATTAACCCGGCCCGAACTAACCAAATCTTTAACTGGTCGGTTGGTTTTTTCGGGTATTGGTTATTTTCGACGAACCTATGGAGGTCTACCCTAGCCTGCAACAGGATCTTGAGCCATCCATCATATATTCAACTAGAGGTCATACAATTTGCGGGTTAAGCGGGTCAGTAACCAGTCAAAGGTAAAAACTAGTAAATTCTACAGCCAACCTGTGAACCCTTTCTTGTCTTTACTTTTGTTGAATGTTAACAATATGTAATGTGAAAATATGATTAAAAGGCTATAATATTACAACGATAATCTGGAAGCAACTCATCGGGTTCAAAATGATGAAAACTATCCGTATTTACCAAACCCGACCCGCATGTCCCTAAAAATTGACCCCGCTAGTCCGTGTTGCCTTACATAATCCTATTCACAATTGTTATCTCAAGTTAATCCCTATGCATATTTAGAAATTTGAGGTTCGAAGATGGGCGTTAGGGTTGAAACACGTCATTGATTAGTATTTGGTCTAAAAACGAACAGCTTAACCTACAAACACTTTCCTTTGTCCATTTATTCCTATCATCTACGATTAAAAAAATATATTATTCTAATATAATCTAAAGTTTTAAATAAAGACGATTTTGAAGGTCGTATGCATTAAAAAAATATCCTCTTTCGACCTATTTAACCCATTGAACTTTTCACCTTTTACCTATACTTATAAATTTAACCATTTGAGATAAAATATATACAATTCAAATCAACTTGTTTTTAGTAAATATGTTAAAATTGCAACTAGTAAAATTTTGAAGTTGTGCTTTTGTTACCAAAGTGTTTGAAAATGGATTTAGTTTTACCTTTCTTGTTGGCAATGGTGTTGGTGAGCCATCCCCACGACGCTCGGCCATAAGTCCCCAGTCAGAAGCTGAGAAGTTAGGTTTTCTTCAGATGGGAGATGATTTGTACACAACAGATTTTTGTCATACACAACGATTAGTTGTTATTTGGACCATTATACCCTTGAATATGTAGATAAGAATACGAGATAGTGGGATTTCAGGGGTATAAAAGTCATAATTATTATATATGACAAAAACTTGTTGTGTATAAATCATCTCCCTTTTTAGATATAACATCAGACCCAAGAAACCATTCTAAGTGTTCCACTGGTAAAGCAGCCATGGCACATAGTGTTACATCCCAACTACCCATCGATCCTGACGAGGTTGTAACTTGTAGGCAGCCATCACTAAGGTTTTGTTTGTTTTGTTAAATAAGGTCTTATTTTAAAGAAACGTCTCAAGCTTGTTTGTTTTTTTATAGAAACGTCTGCACGCTTGCAGACGTTTCTAATAAGGTTGTTTGTTTTTTCACAGACATAAGACCTTATTCTGTCTTATTTTTGCTTATTTTGAGAAGCTAAAATCTATAGCTTTTTTTCGCAGACCTTCTCAATCTTAAGACCTTCTAAACCACATCTTCTCCTGAAGACATGAAATAAGACGAAAGACATTTATGTCTTCGAAAACAAATAAGACCTAAGTTGGTTGGAAAACGACCGAAGCAATCAACGCCACTATTGCTAGTCTAGTTTTTCAAAATAAAATCCATAAACAATTTTATTCCTGAAAAGAATTATCAAACACTATAAATCTTCAACAACAGCTTTGTATGCATCAAACCTATTACAATGCAGGTGATTTATATACATCAAATTTATAACTATTTTAATTTTAAATAAATTTTACCGTATATAAATCAGCTCTTAAAAAAATATGTGTACACCATTAAAATTATGCATATGCATTAAAATTAGGAAAAATTAGTATTTTCTATAATTTTATCCCTTTGTCTATTCATACGGTGAGATGGTATCTTATAAAAAAATTTATATTTAAGACACTTTTCTTGATTTTATAAGTGTGAGGATAAGTAACAATAAAAAAATACGATGATATAAAACATCTCTTAATGAAAATTTTAAACTTCTGATGATATATAAATCGTTTTCAATAATGTATCAAATCAAGTAACAAAAAAAGTTTTATTGGTAAATACAATCTAGGTTTTAGTGGTTTCCAAATCACGTCTACGTACGTTAGAAAATAGTAAAATATTAACGATAGGTGCTTTACTTGTAATTAATAGACACAAGGTACATACCAACAAAAAGTATGAATAGTTCTATACCGTACATACCGTTCAGGTACATAAATAAATTTTTTATATTTAATATTTTTTATATATACTCTTTTAAAAAATATAAAATTATTAACTATATATTTTTCAATCAATATTTACGTGACATTTATTGCTGAGAGCAGAGTTTCTTTCTGCTCTGTCAACAATATATAGTAAATTTGTGATGGGTCTCTTCGCACAATGCATTAAGAGCTTATAAAACAACAATAGTAAGCATACCGTTTAGCGAGAACACAACTTACACACCACACCAGATATGCATATATAAGCAACATCCATGATCACATAATACCGAGGCAGTGCATTGATGTCGATTTCATATTTTGGGTTACAGTTGACTATCCAAGCCGTACCAAGAATTTCACTTGTCTTGATTGTGCCCAAATTGTGACAACCCTTCACTTTACATAATTACACCTTCAAAATCACACTTGTACATTTCATCCTAATATAATGAGTAAGTCAGTGTAACTCACCTCATTGTAGCACATGAGATCCAACAGTAATTAATTATACTTTCGGAATCTACCAGCAGTCCCCTACAGTTACAGTTTCCACATTATTAGGTCATAATTAAATTACTATCTTTGATCTACTTAAATTCTACAAAATTTCCCTTTTTGCACATATTACGTCTCATTACGATTTGGTGCAACTCGAATTGCGATTCCATTACTTGTGTGTTTTGCGATCAACCCACCAGGTGATTTACGATTTGGTTGTATTTCTGAATCACGATTACACCCTAGTATCAAAATACGATTTACCTTCAAGTCCCAAATTACGATTGTATAAACAATTTGCAATCCACTTCAAATGATAGTTTACGATTTCCTTTTAATATGATTTACAATTCCCTCGACTAACAAAAGAGATTCACAATCGGTCCATAATTCAATTTGCGATTTCGAATGGCGATATATAGGGGAATCTCACTAAGAGATTCGACCCGCTCTGATTTATGATTCTGTGTTCAGTGACATACTTTTCGATTGAGTCTCCTAACTGATTTATGATTCGAATTCTTTAGGATGCAGTTTTCGATTCCACCTTTAGCCATGATTTACGATTCCAAATTGATTATTTAGTTTTCGATTGCTAAGATGTGATTCCTGCCCCAACCGATATAAGATTTGTTCCAAACAACAATTTGCGATTATTTCATGTCCAACTCTGCCTTTTCGATTCACGACAATAAATCGATTTACAATCTCTATTATCTAACACTATTTTTGATTGATACTTCTCCTTAATTTACGATTGAGTTCATTAAGAACTTTTGCGATTTATCAAAGTTCCACCGTTCAACTACAACTCAATCATTTGTTAACCAAAATTCATGATTCTAACCTCATTAGATCCCTAACACAATATGAACAAACCCCTAATATGTAATTGCGGTTTAAACGAAATTTGATGGGTACAAAGTTCACTTATGTTCTCAGTTTATACCACTGTTCGAAAAATCCAAAAATCTCCCCAAACCCCATTACAAACGGAATGAATGACCATGAAATCGATGTATATAGACTCGTAAAGACCTAAAGAAGGTTACCAGATGTAATTCGTTTTGTACAATTCAATTTGGAGTTGAAATGCCTTGAATCTGTCTCGATTGTTCGACGAACACACACCCCAAATTAGTTGCTCAGCGGCTACGGTGTTGATTACCTAGGGTTGTGTGCCCTAATTAGCTTATATACCTTACTAAGTTCTTAATAGTCGCTTTTAGTTCCCTCATCTTATGAATACCATAAATTAGACACCCCTAGTAAATGCAATACTTCACTATTATTATAGTTATAAAAATTATTACAATCGTAAAGGAAAAGGGTATTACATATTTCTGGTCCTCGTTGGCTACCCCTTCTGTTGATGCTAAAAAGGGAACTTTCTCTACCATAATTTTTGTTTGTTCGACTTCTTGTATCGTAACAACGGTCTTCTTTTTCTCCTCAGCTAATTAGCTAATTTGGAGTTGTATTGAGCTAACTTATCAAGCTGGTCAACGAGCTCGGTTTGAAGTGAAGAAGAACGTCTAGAAGTGTCTGAATTTGACGAACTTTATTGAACTTTTACTCCTTTCTTTCTTTTCCGGGTAGACGGGGAATAGGACCCTCACCTATAGCTCATTCTAGAAATCGGCATCGAGATCAACAACGGGTTTGTACTTGACTTCGATAAATAACTCGTTTAACGAGCCGCTAAAGCTCATTACCAACCTCACGAGGACTCACATTACGAGGCAATGACAATGGCATTAATGAGCATTGCGCCTCCTTATAGTGTTATTGGAGCCTATAACGAGCCAGTTATATGAGCACTACGGGTATTATTATAAGACCATATATAACAACTCATCATAGAGCTTGTTATGGTGGCTAGGCATCCTTGTTATTGCTAGTCATCTACTACGGGTGTTCGTCATTTTGGCTCATCATCCGGACGCTCGTTGTTTTGGTGACGAGCTCCATAGCTTATCACAAATTTCTTTTTTTTTTAATTTTTTAAACCAATAAAATCGATCTAAATTAATATTATGAGCCCCGGCAATTATTACCAAGTCTGGTTATCATGAGATAGTTAGACCACTCGTAGTTATAACATGCATGAATGTCATGACTAGCTTTTCAGCCTATAACATAGTCATGATTAAACAGCCCTAGTCATGACATGCATGACTAACTTCCACATTATCACCCATTTTATTTTTTATTTTCAATTTTCTTCAAATATAAATTATAAATTACAGTTAATATTTAAAAAGGTAGAAATATAAATTCTACATTAATTATATAAAAATACAAACTTTAAAATCCTACAATAATAAACAATCACGAATAAAAATACAAAATTAAATAGTTACAAATACAAATTCAAAATAAAGTTATGTTTGGAAATGAACCGGGAGCCGCCAAATGTGTAACGTCCTAAAAAATAATATTACATAAATATAACTCAGTAAATCATTAAAACTTTAAATCATAAAATATTCAAAAATCGTTTCTCAGGTGATCATGGGCCAACACGTGGGACTTACTTTAAAGTAAAAATATTAATTAATCAAATAATATTATTAGAGTTTATAAAATGGCGGAATTTGCCGTCATGCCGGCGCTTTAACCTTGTCCACACCAATGTTTTAAAACCCAGGTTGACACGGCCGATCCGACCGGTTGACTCGTGACACATGAGGAGACCAGGGTAATGTACACCAGGTTTTTTGGTCATTTCTGGCCCGCATTGACCTGTCCAGGTTTATGGTTGAACCGTTGACCCGACCCTGTTTGAACCCGTTTTTATTTTTTCTAAAACATAAAAGTTTAGCGATTTAGTCACCTCGACAGTCGACACTTTGAAACCCTCACTCGACAGAAACCCTAACAAAGAGTTGTGCACACCTCTCGACTGTCGATGGCGACTCTATCCCCTGTCATCTACAACCGGCGTGAGACGACATTTTATCTCCAAAATTGTTTCCAAGTTTATATATATACATATGTATATATATATATATATGCACACACATATGCATATATATTTTTTTAAAAATTAAAATTCTAAAAACTGAGTTGACCCTCCAGTCGAACCGGTTGACTCGTGACCCGATGAGAAGACCAGGTAAAAACCCGGGTTTTAAAACATTGGTCCACACGAGACGCTCCTGAAAACATTCAAAAAACACCGATAATCATAAAGTTTAGTGAGTTAACACAATATTTGCACGTTATACCACATATCACATATTCAGGTAACAAGTACATCACATAGGTATCAATTAATGCCACACATGTGGATAAGTGCCCAACTTCACATAGATTGACAAAGCTGAAATGATAAGCTCCAAGCTGCGCATAAAACATTAAGCGCCCAGCTACGCATGAACGTCACAACATATCAGAGTACATCATCGGTCATGAATAATCATATCGGTACAAAGAGTAAGTTAGAAAAACTCACATGATGAGCAGCAACAGATTTAGCTACAGATAACAACAGTTTTTCAGCAAACAAGTACATAAATCAGCGAGAACCTACAACACAATTCTTCCATAACTAAACAGACGGTTATTGCTTATGGTTTGTGATTGTGTTAGATCTTATCATTTAATTTTGCGATTCAACATGCATCATTGATTTGTGATTGCGAGAACCGCGAGAACTAATCTTAGCCGTTCATTTGAGAACCATTTTTATTGCGAGAACCAATCTTAGCCGTTCATTTTGGATAAGATTGGTTCTTGCGGTTCTCGCAATAAAAACGATTCTCAAATGAACTTTTCATTAATTGTATATTTAATGAAAGAGTAAATTGCATAATTGGTCCTTTGTGTATATCGAATAATAAAACTTTGGTTCTTTATTTCAAAAAGTTGCATACACAATACTTTATTATGAATATTTTTTTGCTTCCACAGCCCTTTCTAACGAATTCTTTTAGTCAGGTTGATTAATTTTTTTGGAATGACAATTTTGCCCTTTCAATTCGAGGCGTTATGGTTTAAACGTTCTGCATGGATGGTCCTTTAAGAGAAAAGTGAATTTAAAACTAATAATATATAAGTCATACTTGAAGGATCATTGGAGGTTTATTAACTGGCGAAATTGCATTTGGAATTGGGCTTATATGTAACGCCCCAAATTTCCTCAAATTTTTGTCTTTGAAAATAAATGATAATATTCACCAGAGTAAAATACATAATAAATCATAAGATTTTAATTACAATTCAAAATGAAAAGTCAGTCAAGTCTTGTCTGTAGGAGTTAAAACTATGGAAAACATAGTATTAGAAACAATATGTATAAAGCTTAGCGAGCACAATAACTTACTCATCATACTAGATATGCGCAGTTAACACATAGTACATATACTTAAATAATTCACAATCAATGACTCCATTTTTATCTAACTACCCAAGACACCCTAAGGGGGTGTTTGGTAGAGAGAAAAGAAATTAAGAGAAATGGAAATGGAAACATGGGAGAAATGGAAATGCGGAAAAATAGAAATGTGTGGAGAATTGAAATTGATTTCCTTGTTTGGGATCAGGAAAGAAATGAAACAGAGAAATGGTTGCTCAAGTCGGAGGACGGCGGTTACGGCGTTTGCCGCCTTGCCGGACGTCAGGTGAAGCTATCTTTATTCAGTAAATTGGTCAGTAGCCACTTACCCCAGCTGGCCTAGCTTTATGCCTGACTCTATGGCTTACTTGCTTCCCTTTCGACGATAATGATTAGAATGCCGGAAACACATCGCAACCGGACATCAACAATGATGAGTAGACATTGGCTGTCATTTCTCTTCATTTCTCCACAATTTGAAGAGAAATGAAAATACAAAATAAGGGGAGAAATGGAAATGGGTGGAGAAACCATTTCTCCTTCCAAACTATAATCATTTCTCCCAAACAAGAGAAACCAATTCTCTCCATTTCTTTTATCTCTACCAAACACTCCCTAAGGGTTTTACGTTTCAAAAATGTTGTTGTGACTACCTAAGGCATCCCTAAGGGTGTTACGTCTCTCCCATGCCTGAGTTGTGTTTTCACTCCATTTACACAACCTCGGGTTGTGTTTTTACTCAATTTACACAACCCTTCACCTCATATCAATAACTCATGCAAGATACATAGTTAAACACACAACAATTACGTACATACAAGTATAAAGAATAAATTAGTGTAACTCACCTGACAGTAGCACAACAGATGTAACAATAAATATTCGAATCTACAATTTTACAAGCAATCACCTACATGAAAGGTTTTCGTATATTAATTCGTGATTCGACGTATATTTCACATTTTGCGATTGGGCCCTAAGGGCTGATTTGCAAATTGCAAGTTTTAACCCTGGTTTGTGATTCGAGGTTTATAAGGAAATTTGCGATTCCTCAATGTGAACTAATTTGCGATTCTAAAAACTTGTGCTCATTTGGGATTATGAAATCTTGTGCTAATTTGCGATTCTGAACTTTATAACTGTTTTGCAATTCTATGGTTTGCACTAATTTGCAATTCTGAAAACTTGTTTTAATTTGCGATTCTGAAATTTATAACTGTTTTGCAATTCAACACCAGTACCCAATTTGTGATTCAACTAAATCAACTAATTTGTTATTCACCATTTTAATACTAGTTTTGCAGTTTATATGAGACTTCAATTTGTAATTGCCCCATTCACAACTAATTAGCGATTCAACCACCCTTTATACAAATCCTTCGGCCCAATCCCCATGCCCAATATCCAATTCCATTTCTACGGCCCAACTATATTGCCACAAGCCCACTGTGGGTTTTGCGATTCACACATATACACTTCAGTTTGTGATTACCCCAGCCCAAAACAAATAGCGATCCTTAGTTACTACCCAATCTATTCCCTCGGCCCAACTACAAACAATAGGCCCATAATGGATCTTGCGACGGGAATATGGGCCTTGATGGTCTTTGACTTCCGTCCCCAACCTCCGATCACACACAAACTCATACCGCCCCCTTCCCCACATGAATAACAGATTGAAGTATTGATTGCTTATTCCATTTATTAGCTAATTAGTGACTAATTACAGGATGTAAACGAGTCGAGTCGAGTCGAGACAGACACTTATCGAGCCGGGCTCGTTTTAGGACTTTTTAAGCTCGAGCTCGGCTCGTTTAATATTTGTGAAGCTCGGGCTCGGCTCGTATAGGCTCGGGTATTATTTTGATATTTTTATTAAAATGATATATATAATTATTAAAAATTAAAAAATATAAAATATAAATTATATTATATATGGAGCTCGTTTAAGTTCGCGAGCCCACTCTTTGAAGCTCGAGCTTGGCTCGTTTATTAAATGAGTGTTAACCTAGGCTCGAGCTCATTAAAGCTCGACTCGTTTCGAGTTTTTAACGATCCGAGCTCGAATAGCTCGCGAGTAGCTCGGCTCATTTACAACCCCGACTAATTAAACAACAATCTGCGATTTATCCTAAGCTCATAAGTAATCTGCTTGTTCAAAAAAGAAAAGAAAATAGAATCGACCTCAAGAACATTCCGTTGGTTCTTCTTGAAATCAAACCCTTCTTAAAACTAAATCATAATTCAAGATTTCGGTGGCATTCGATTTCTATGAGAGATGTTGGAAATAATGATATATATCAACCACCACAGCCCCAAACACCGGAGGTAACCGCCGCCGCCGTTAGCCGCCGCCGGCTGCCGTCCACCACCGTTACTTGACGGAGAACCGCCAGAAAACCGCCATACTTTTTACCCTATATATATGTAATAGCAGATAGGGATTTGTACATAGATGATATACGAAATAAAGCAAGAAACTTTGGTTATTTTTGTTGTTATTGTCGTCTTCATACCAACATTTGGTATCAGAGCTTTGGTAAAGGACCAAAGTTTCATCATCTACCGGAAATCTCATCGGAGAACTCACCGGAAAATCTCATCGGAGATCTCGTCGGAAATCCAACATTTGGATACTCAGAGGTGGCCGTTAAACAGAGGAAACTACCGCCATTCCGGCACCCTTATCGGAGAAAGGGAACTTACCTCGTCGGAGGAACAAATCGAGCAAAATCATTCGGTGAAAACCACCATCGCTCGAACCAAAGTCGAAGAAGGATTCGACCGAAGGAAATCAGAAGGACAAGCATCGCACGCCGCCACAAACAAGGGGCTGCAAATCAGATCGGAGAAACAAAAAAAAAGAAAGGCATCGGCCGTTTTTTTTCTCTCTCATCGATTGGAAGTAAAAAGCGCTGCAAGGGGCTGCTCAGAATTTGAAGAAGAAAGGATAAGAACCCTATTTTGCACTTATCCCTCTATTAAACCTTTAACTTTTAACTTCCTTATTTTTAAAAAAAATTTAAGCTTTCTTTCCTCAAAAAAGACGGACCACGTTTTTTTTTATATAAAATAATAAAAGTTATTATTTAAAAAAAACTAATTAAAACATAATTGAAATATTAACCTTCAAAAAAAAAGTAAGTTGCTTTTTAAAAACAACAAGGAGAATTCAACACAAAAATTTTTAAATTCCTTTTAGTTAAAAAAAACGTAATCATCATTTTCTTTATCAAAATTTTTTAATTAAGGTTATATTTTTAGTTTTTTATTTTTTAAAAAATCTTCAATTATGTCAGAAAGTGAAGATAGTGAGAAAGGAAGAAGAAATCTAGGTTTTTCAACTCATTTCAAATGTCCGATGTTAAAATCAACTACCCAACTTGGGCAATTCGGATGCAAGTAATTTTAGAAGCAAATCAGTTATGGGAAGCAATTGAGTCTGAAGCGACGGACAAAGTCGATGAAGACACAGATAAAAATGCAACTGCCTATATTTATCAAGCATTACCAGAAGATCAGTTACTTCTTGTATCTAAATACAAGACGGAAAAAGCAATTTGAGAAACCTTAAGAACAAGACACGTTGGTGTCACCAGTGTTCAACAGGAAAAGTTACAGACACTCAAATCAGAGTTTGAGTTGTTACAGATGAAAGAAAGTGAATCGATAGATTCATTTACTACAAAATTGACAAGTATTATCAACAAAGCAGCGAGCTTGGGTTTAACATATGAAGATTCTACTCTTGTACGGAACTTACTGAACGCCGTACCAGACAGATTTCTTCAGATTGTTGCATCCATTGAACAATACTCAGATCTGAATATTACTTCTTTAGACGAAGCAATTGGAAGGCTGAAAACATTCGAAGAAAGATTGAAATTCAAGAAAGAAAAATCTTCGGATACTCAAGAAGGCTTGATGTACACACAACATGAAGATCGCAACCAAGATTACAGAGTATGTGGTCGTGGGAGATTTAACTACTCGCGAGGACAAGGGAATAACAGATTCGGATCAGAAAGAAAGAACTAGGAATCCTCACAAAATAATTCCAAAAAGGGAAGAACAAGGATCTTTTGTAGAAGATACAAAAGACAGTGAGTGCAGAATCAATTGTAGTGAAGAACAAGGATCTTTTGCCTATGAATGTCCAACCAAACGCAAGAAGAAAATCAGAGAACAATCAAACCTTGTTGAATAAGATTTAGAACCAACGCTACTCATGGCAACTATTGCCGAGTATACGTCAAAATTGCAGTGAGTGCAGAATCAAAGGCAGTGAGTGCAGAATCAATTGCAGTGAGTGCAGAAACAATGACAGTGATACAAAAGACAAATCTCAAATCACGTGCTATCGATGTCATAAACTTGGACACTTTGCCTATGAATGTCCAACCAAACGCAAGAAGCAAGTCAGAGAACAATCAAACCTTGTTGAAGAAGATTTAGAACCAACGCTACTCATGGCAACTATTGCCGAGTATACGTCAAAATTGCAGTGAGTGCAAAATCAAAGGCAGTGAGTGCAGAATCAATTGCAGTGAGTGCAGTATCAATGACAGTGAGTGCAAAAATCGCAGTGAGTGCACAAACTAGGAATTGCAGTGCAGTGAGTACAGGAACCAAGTGAAGTTATGTGAGATGGCTATACAAAGAACAAAGTGGAGTTATGTGAGACGGCTACACAAAGAACAAAGTGGAGTTATGTGAGACGACTACAAGAATGAAGATACTATGATTGAAGAAAGTAAAGATATGACTACCAACAATACGGGAGGTCAAACGGCCAACACGAGAGGACGAACGGGAGATTCAGTTAGCCAAAAAGAGTGAGTCGGTTGGAGCCATCAAAGCGAGGGATCACGAGGATCTCAAATACAAGAGGAATTATGGCAAATGAAGCAAATGCAACACAAAGGTTCTGGAGAGAACGCAATAGAAGATTCAAGCGTCATCATTCTATGAAGACTTGAAGCAAGATGTGAAGATTGCTGATTATATCATTAGGTGGTGAATGTTGGAAATAATGATATATATATATATATATATATATATATATATATATATATATTACAACCACCACAGCCCCAAACACCGGAGGTAACCGCCGCCGCCGTTCGCCGCCGCCGGCTGCCGTCCACCACCGTTACTTGACGGAGAACCGCCATACTTTTTACCCTATATATATGTAATAGCAGATAGGGATTTGTACATAGATGATATACGAAATAAAGCAAGAAACTTTGGTTATTTTTGTTGTTATTGTCGTCTTCATACCAACAAGAGAAACAACAAAATCTTAGAAATTAATTGAGTTTTCATGGTGATTTAGGGCTTGAGAATTGAGATTCAGGCCTAAGGGCTCGGTTTTAACCCCTCACAAACAGCAACAAATTTCAGAGTGTACAATCCTTAAAACCCAGTCTTAGATGGTGAAATTAGCAATTTGGTGGTCAATATAGATGAAGGAATCATCCTGCGATGTTCCTAGTTGTTTCCTCTTGATTTTGTGAAGCTTCGATCTGATACGACCGTTTCGAGATGGTCAATCTCCCGATTGCAAAATTAAATTGAAGGTAAAATAAGGCAAATGAAACTGGAGCAATTTTCTGTGTATATTACCACTCATGCAACAATTTATATAAACATGCGTACTGACTCTCTACTTCCCCTAATTTCATGCAGACGTGAAACGTGGACCACTAACTTGACTCAACAGAATTGTAAACATGCAAGACTCAACTACTCCTAATATTATGCCAACTAAGTTTGACTCAAACATATCTAACGTTAACATGATAATTGGACCGGATCACACTTGCTATTCCTCGAACCGGGCTGGACGTTTATGTACTCTGATGGGCCTATTGGGCTGAACTGTATCAATTTCCCCCTCGTTGACTTTGACCTTGTCCTCAAGGTTGGGAAATCCATATCTTTGAACGAGAGTATTTGGAAATCTTCGAAGAATGTCGGCTTCTTCCTCCCATGTTGCTTCCTCTACCTGCTGATTTTTCCATTTGACTAGTATCAGTGATGTTCCTTCAGCTGAAATTTTGGAGTCTAATATCATCTCTGGAGTCTCTTGGCAGTCGCCAACAATAGTTACTGGAAGCGGTTCTGTGGATGGGTCGTCTTGACCGTAACTTGGTTTAAGTAACGAGACGTGGAAAACGGGATGAATTCGTGATCCCGGTGGTAACTGTAGTCGGTATGCTACATGTCCGATTTTTTCGATGACTTTAAAGGGTCTAGAATATCGCTTGCTGAGCTTCTCCGAGTGTCTCTTGTTAACTGATGATTGCCTGTACTTCCTTAGCCTCAATAATACCAAATCTCTCACATTAAAGTCCTTCCCTTGGCGATGTTTAGTGGCTTGTTCTTGCATCCGTTGCCTTGCACTACGCAAATTCTCTTTGAGTAACGAAACGACACGCTGATGTTCGGGCATGGTGGTCTCGATCGATTCTGTTTTTGATGACCCAAGGATGTAATCTGGAATCTTGGGTGATTCTCTACCGTAAAGAGCTTGAAATGGAGTCATGTTAATTGCCGAATGGAATGATGTCTTGTACCGAAATTCCGCCAGATACAATAACTTGCACCAATTCCTTGGTTCGTCACCTGCAAAACAACGTAAGTATGATTGTAAACAACGGTTGACGACCTCCGTTTGGCCGTCTGATTGTGGGCGATAAGCTGTGGAGTGAAAAAGGCGTGTGCCAACTGTCGCAAATAGTTCCTTCCAGAATCGACTCAAAAAAATAGGATCACGATCTGTGACAATTGATTTTGGAATTCCGTGCAATCGGTAAATATGGTTAAGGAAAAGACTTGCCAATGAAGTGGCTGTGAAGTTGGAAGATAAGGGTATGAAGTGAGCAAATTTTGTAAGGCGGTACACAACAACCCAAATAGCTGTTTTACCATTTGATTGTGGAAGATGTGTAATGAAGTCCATCGAAATGTCTTCCCAGACTTGATTTGGTATGGATAAGGGTTGCAACAAGCCGTATGGTTTGTGAGTTAGGTATTTGACTTGTTGACAAACTGTACACTCTTTAATGTACTGTATGACTTCGTGTTTTTGGTGTGGCCAAAAGAAAGAAGCTTGTAGTCTTCGTAATGTGGCTGTGCGACCGGAGTGGCCACCGATTGGTATCAGAGCCATCCCCATCTTGCAAGGTTCCAACACCTGGATTGGTGGCCTACGGAGTGGTCACTTGGACCCGTAAAAGAAGGGTGCCAACCGTGACCAACGTAGCTGTGACCAACGATGACTCGGAGTGGTGGCCTATGGAGTGGTGGCTTGGACGCGAAAAGAGGGGTGCCAACCGTGACCAACGAGGACGTTAATGAAAGCATCAGATGATACGACCGTTTCGAGATGGTCGATCTCCCGATTGCAAAATTAAATTGAAGGTAAAATAAGGCAAATGAAACTGGAGCAATTTTCTGTGTATATTACCACTCATACAACAATTTATATAAACATGCGTACTGACTCTCTACTTCCCCTAATTTCATGCAGACGTGAAACGTGGACCACTAACTTGACTCAACAGAATTGTAAACATGCAAGACTCAACTACTCCTAATATTATGCCAACTAAGTTTGACTCAAACATATCTAACGTTAACATGATAATTGGACCGGATCACACTTGTTATTCCTTGAACCGGGCTGGACATTTACATACTCTAATGGGCCTATTGGGCTGAACCGTATCATGATCCCACCGTCTGTTCCTTCTTCTTGATTGATGACACACACACTCACACAATATATCTTTTTGTTTTTTTTCTGATTTGAGCAATAGTAGCTAAAAGTGTGTATAGGGTTTTGTGCATAGAGATATTTAAATACCTTACTTTCTTTCCTAAGACCCATTAAAGTTAGTGATTACATTAAGGCCCAACAAAATTTCATTAAAACTAACCCAAATCACAATCTATTAACTCAAAGTACAACCAAAATCAAAGGAATTACTTTACAATACCCTACAAAATATCTTACTGAATTTATTTACAATTTATGAATTAAAATCGGGTATTACATTATAGGTAAGGATATGAATACCCACTTTGAGTACCTTGCCCTAGACATCCAAACATTGTACCCGTTCATTTCTTTTCTTCTTTGTGTGGTGTTCGAGATTTTCAACCGATAGGGAGATAGACCAGAATTCGAGCTCCCTCGTTACAAGCTTCATGGGGGGATGTTTAAAATGTCTGAGGGTCAAAGCCGAACATCAGAAACCGTACGGGAAACTGCAACCATTGGAAATTCCAGAATGGAAATGAGAATACGTCACGATGGATTTTATTACCAAGTTACCGCGAACACCAAGGAACTTCGATACTATTTGGGTGGTGGTAGACAGGTTAATGAAGAATGCACACTTCATACCGATTCGCGAGACTTTCTCGTCGTCTATGTGAAAGAGGTAATCTCCAGGCATGGTGTGCCTTTGTCGGTGGTGTCCCACAGGGATACGGCATTCACTTCTAGGTTTTGGGAGAAGTTTCACAGCGACTTGGGAACAAGGTTGCACTTTAGTACCGCCTATCATCCATAGACAAATGGTTAAAGCGAGAGAACGATCCAGACTCTCGAGGATATATTGAGGGCTTGTGTTTTAGACTTCAGTGGTAGTTGGGATACTTACCTTCCATTGGCAGAGTTATCCTACAACAACCATTTTCATGTCAGTATCGGAATGCCTCCATACGAGATGCTTTACGGGAGGCGGTATAGAACGCCTATTTGTTGGGACGAGGTCGGGGATATAGTACTTAGGGGTACAGAAAATGATAGAGAATATACAGAAGATTCGATAAAGATTACGCGCAGCTCAGAGTAGACAAAAGATTTACGCAGACAAGAGGCGCTCAGATCTAGAATTTCAAGTCGGAGACTTCATATTACTAAAGGTATCGCCTTCGAAAGGGATCATACGTTTCAGGAAGTGGGGTAAACTAAACCCCAGGTTCATCAATCCGTTCAAGATTATTGCACGAGTGGGCAAGATGGCCTATAGCTACCCGAGGAATTGTCAAGGATTTATAACATGTTTCATATGTCACACTTGAGGAAGTGCTTAGCCGACGAGTCTACTTTTGTACCATTAGGAGACATTAAGGTTGACGAGAACCTAAATTACATGAAAGACTTGTTGCTATCTTAGACCAGGAAACATAAGTTCTACAAAATAGGCGGGTTTAGATGGTAAAGGTTCAGTGGGAGCATCGGGAAGGTCTCGGAGTAGACATGAGAATCCGAGTTGAAAATGAGGAAATACTACCCCCGAACTATTCGAACAGTGACTTCGAGGACGAAGTCGTATCTAAGCGGGGGAGAGTTGTAATACCTGTTTTCAGTTAATACTAAGAATGTAATATTACTATTGTAATTATGAATTAATAAAAGGATTCTTCTACTTAGACTTCTATTGGGCTTACCTTGAAATAGTGATGTAAATAAAAGAAAACTAGATGGATTAGAATTTAGTTGGGCCATGCTTGAAGGATCATTGAACAGAGGTTTAGTAATGGGCTAAATTGCATTTGGAATTGGGCTTATAGGTAAAGATAGGAATACCCGCTAAGAGTACCTTGCCCTAGACATCCAAACACTGTAGTTGTTTCTCTCTTGTATTCTTCGTGTGGTGTTTGAGATTTTCAACTTAGAGGGAGGAAGACTAGAATTTGAGCTCCCTCGTTACAAGTTTTGAGGAATCGATTATATCAACATTAGGTATGAAACCTCTACACCTCACAACTAATTTTATGATGAAACCTTAGTCTAATCGATGGATTGTGGTCTGTGCGACAGGACGAGAGCCAATAAGTGCAGAATCATGAGCTTTGTTGGTATAAATTAAAATTTATGAGTTAGATCACATCTAAAGGGTGTTAGAAACATAATTAAGCAAATATAGCATGGTTTAGTGTGGGTTTAATCGACTGTTACTGGGTCATCGTCTATGTGAGTGTGTGTCGACCAAACTGAGAAGAAAATAGGGCCTTAGGTCCCACCATAACTTGTTTAAAATTGAATTAATGGATGTTGGTGATGTGTTGTGTGTTGGACCAAATCCGAGAGGGAGAAGGGACCTTAAACCTACTAAAACTTGATTAAAACAAAATTAATTCGTCAAGGTTGGATTAGGAGATGTTAGAAACCATTTTCAAGTTAGAATATGAATGGTTTGAGGTGGGATTGAATCCATCTGAGGATAGTCTGTGAGTGTGTGTCTGTGTGTGTTCATATGGCAGATTCATTGTTGTGTTTGGAATCGCAAAACCTCAATGATTTTGAATTAAAAATTGACTATTAATCTTGAATCACAAATTGGTTGTCGATGATTGAATCACAAACCGGTTATTGTTGTTGAACCACAAATTGGTATTGATGATGAATCACAAACCAGTTATTGTTGTTGAATCACAAACTAGTTATTGGTATTGAATCACAAATTAAGTGACATGTTCAATCGCGAATTGGGAGTTAATAGGTTGAGTCCTTAATGGATTCCCAGAATCGAAAATTTTAGGCTATGTTGTACGAATCGCAAATTAGGCCATTTTGTACGAATCACAAATTAGGATATTTTGTACGAATGGCAAATTACGCCATTTTGTACGAATCGCAAATTAGGCCATTGTGTGCCAATCGCAAATTGGTGTATTGTCTCAAATAAAAAATTAGCACTAGAGCTATTTTAATGGGGAACTTGTGCTCAATATTAATTAATTAGGACATATTGTAGGTTCCTGTCGTCGGACCCCTTAACCTTACAACTCTGTGACTTATTGAGACTCTGCGTTGCGGATCAAGTAGGTTTCACTAACTTATATTTTATGTTATGATACGTATTCATATGTGATACTATGATGATATTCGAGCAAATGGCTTGTTTGGCGGATGGTCACTCCGCCTGTGTGGCATATTTGAGTTGGCCACCTCGCCTATGTGGTATACTTTATGTGATGTGTATTATCTAATGAATGTGTCATCTTATTTAATATATGAGTGTTGTGTGCATACTTGTTATCTTTCAGGACTGTCTTGTACATGTCGATAAGGGGAAGGCTCCAGTGTGACAGCTACACTTCCGCGACGCAGTTTTACAAACTCTGATTTTTATAAACAATCACAATTAAACAATTTATTTATTTGACTCTGTAAGTCCTATGTGTTAGCAGACAATCGATGGATGAATGTAACAAATATATATTTTAGCTATTCCTAGTTTAAATGAATTTTACTGAATTTATTACGAGTTTGCTTAATTTTTTTTAATTGTTATTTTATATTCGATTATATAGTAATCAAATAAAATTAATATCATAATTTTTTTAGTCTTATTTTATAAGTCATGTGATGACTAGATAACACATACGAAGTGAAGGACATACCAACCACACTCGTTCGTATCAAAGATATATGAAGGCCCTAATTAAAAAAAATATAATTATAAATAACAAAACGTGTTCTTGTGTCCCTTTGCCTTTTTGTCAACGCTTTTGGATAAGATTGCCACGGTACGTCACTACGTCGTACAACTAATATTAGTTAAGAATGTTATATATTTTTAGGTTTTAGATTGTTTCGTATAATTTAAAAGAAATAAAATTGATTTAAATTTTATATAACCCGACTATAGAATTGACTTTCTATTACTTGAGAGAATGTAAGTATTTCAAATAATGAGATTTCATTAAAAACAAGTTTTTCAAACGTAATACAACATGTAATTTGAGTTCAATTTTATTTTATTTCTTCTAATTCTGTGAAACAAACGAGTCTTTATACTTTGTATTCCTATTCATCTTTATACTTATAAGATCGAGACATGTATCAAAATTAAGAGAGGAGATTAAAAGGAGATAATTATTAAATTTTATATATAATTATTTAGTAAGTAGAAGAATGATCACAAAGAAAAAAGATACAGGAATAAAATTTTCCTATTAATTAAGTGGGTAGTATACAAGGATACCCATTATTCCCTCACTTTTGATTCCAATGTTAGGTTGATGAATTGAAGTAATAAACCACTCATGTGTACCTTTAGGCTTTAACTAATTATTAATTTACACTTTTAAAAAGGATTTAAAAAACAAAAGGGTGTTGTTATAGTATGGTTGCTTATAATCTCTTTTACATAATGTAATTTTTTTAGATACATTACATTGTAGGATTATACTCACATTAATTCGGAAATTCTACTTTATTAAAACATATTTTATGTAAAATTGTTACATTTTAAAAATTAAAAAAACGCATGAAGCCGACTCTCCTAGGTGTATGTCCTCGTGTCTTCACCCTCTTCATCTTTTATGACATAGTAGCGTCATCGATTTTCTCTTTTCATCTTTTACTCATCTTTCAAACCTAGAAAATGCTTATTTTTTTAACTTTTGTACATATCGCGAGAACCTCTATAGGGTTTCTCATTTTTTTTCTAAGGTATGTCACCTGTTTGTGAAAGGCTCTCTCGACTACTCTACAAGATTGGATAGTTGGGAAGGCGCTTCTCTTTGGGTGTGGCTGTGTGATTGGAATGTGGGTACTTGACTGTATGCCCCTCTATCAAGAGTATGTGTGTATGAAACATTGAGAGTCATATCATGTTCATACTACTAAAACCATTACTTTGGTGGTCTAGTAGTTAGTTCTCTTGTCTCTCATAGAGGAGATCAAGTGTTCAGATCTCACGGGCTTCAATCAAGGGTCTGTTAGGAGTTGTTTTGAAAACGATCACATGTAGTACGAGTTAGAGATCCAAAGACTCGATACCCTAGGAACATAAACAAGGAATTTTCAGTATTCAAAAGCATATGTTTTATGTGAAGTTGCTGAATTATTTTTTCAACCCCGTTAACTTTTTGCTTTTAGGATTTTGTCCGGTTATGAGTTTCTAACCTGGAGATGATTTGAACACAACAAGATTTTATCATATATAACAATATATATATGTGTGTGTGTGTGTTTTTAGGCCGTAATACTTTTAAATATATAAATGAGAAAAGTATGTCACAAGTTTGTAAAGCTAAAAGTAGTCATGATTGTTATGCATATCTAATCTTTATTATGTATAAATCATCTCCCTTTGTAGTCTGAATTTGTTCCTAAATTACAAACCACTAGCATGTTACCTGCGCAATGCGGTGACGATGAATAATTCATACTCGATAACATGTACGTTTTTGATAACGTAAGGTATAAAATTCAAGCACTATGATAACATCGAATAATTTTCATTCACAGCATGTTCATTTTCTTTCCCCCTTTTTTATTTTATTTTTTCTTTAATATCTGTCAATTCTTTCGTTAATTTCTAAAATAACTTTTGAAAAACAATAGAATAAGAAAAAAATCTATACTTATAAAAAAGATAATGAAAACACATGATAATTTTGTGATGAATGATTTATATACTAATATAGATATCAGTGATTCACATGACACATCTTTTTCCTTTTGTAGAAACATAATTTATTTAATACTAGTTAAAAGGATCATGTATATAAACACTAACTCATTTTTATTAATATTTTTATAAAAACTAATTAATGTGGTGTTGTTGCATAATGTTTATGAAAAAAATAAATATTTAAGAAAATCTCAAAATGAGACGATAATCTAGTTTTGAATCAATAAACGCATCCATTAATTCTTGATGTTTTTTGGGTGTAATCAAATCTTGGTGAATACAAAAACAGGTTTTTCAAACATAATTTTATCATTTAAAAACTTTAAATGACATAAAAGAAAGCGTAAATTGTATGAGAATACAATAAATTTTGTCGTAGTTACCATTGTATATAACTAACTTTAAAATTTTAAAAATAATATAATTAACTTTCATAATTTCCTCATTGTATGCAAACAATTTTTTTATCCGTCTGTTGCTTAGTTTTCATTGTATACAATGAACATTGTCATAACTTTCATAGTATACAACAAGTTGCTTACAATGTGAGGATTATGAAAGTTGTTTGTATTATTTTAAGAAAATAAAGTTGATTGTATATAATAGTAACTAAGACAAAGTTCATTATGTTTTAATGCAATTTGCCCTAAAAGAAATTATTAAAATCATCACTTATCATTAACAAGTTATAAAAAGTTAAAAGAGATGTGTCAAAATATCCTCCTACTAATTATTCCGACTCATTATTTTACTCATTAAACAAGACATGTGTTAAAATCAAGAGACGGGATAAAGAGAGTGATTAATGGATTACTTGTGTCATTATGTATAATAGTAACTAAGACAAAGTTCATTATGTTTTAATGCAATTTGCCCTAAAAGAAATGATTGAAATCATCACTTATCATAAACAAGTTATAAAAAGTTAAAAGAGATGTATATATACATATATCCTCCTACTAATTATTCCGACTCATATGTTTACTCGTTAGATCAAGACATATGTCAAAATCAGAAGACGAGATAAGGAGAGAGATTAATGGATTACTTATGTCACCATCTACCGAGATTAAGTACGAGAAAATAGAATCTTTAAAAGTTAAAATAATAAATCATAGAAAAACTCTTGATACATCTTAAAGGGTAAGAAATATCCAAAATTTAACCTTTGTAATAAAATAACCAATTAACCACCTTATTAGATATATTAAATTTAGAGTTGACTTAAAACAAACACTTGATTCTATTTAAGATAAGTACATGAAACCAGATAAGCACATAAGTTACCAAAGACGACGTCATTTCTAAACTCTTTGTCCCTTTTAATTATTAGTGTAATAACAAACACCATCAAGTTTTATAGGGATGACAAAAAAAACCCTATATGTATTTGATTGGGAACCTGATCCTTCATTCCAATTTGACTAGAGAATTCCCGAGTTGAACGAGGATGAGATTGGGATTGGGATGAGGATTCCCGAACTTAGAAACGAGGATGGGGTCGGGAATTGGGATACCCCTCTGTAACCGAACCAATTCTCGACCCGACCCCATATTTAATATATATAGAAAAATTTATTTGAGAACCATTTTTGTTGTGAGTACTGCAATAACTAATCTTAGCTGTCAAATTCCCCATCCTTCAATGCTATCACCCACCCATGAATTTATCACTTTCACCTTGCCACACTCTATTCCCTCACGCTCTATATCAATGAATTTCACTTACCAATTAAATAACTAAGATTGGTTCTCGCGGTACTCGTAATAAAAATGGTTCTCAAATGAACCCTCCTCTCTCTCTATATATTTTTTTAAATCAAATTTCTCATATGATTATGTATATGTATTGAATTTGACTTTCATACGTCAATACACAAATGAATAAGATTGTTTTCTTGTTTGATGATAGTTTCATACGATGTATTAAACATAGAGCACGTAGAAAAATCAATATGATATATCTTAAAAATATTAACTCATTGATTGATAACGTTATGTATATTAATTATAGAACGATTTAGTAAATATAGTGTGTCTTTAATCAACAACATATCTGTTTTAGAAAATATTAAATACTTTGATTGATTAATTTTTGATGTTAACAACTGAAAGATTAAATCAGATTTATAATTTCTAATTTTATATGAGAATTCTCATGCATATTTCTTTAAAAAGATCGATTTTGTAGGCAAATAAAGAAAAATCCACAATTTCCTACGGGGATTCCCGATACTCATGAAAACGGGGATGAGAATACAAGTCAATTTCCTGAGGGGGATGGAAATGAAGATGAAGATTGGGTGTGAAGAACGTGGATGAGGATGAAGAGTGCGATTCCGATACCCCCAAGCCGCTGTTATCTTTAATCAAGAATGTTCCAACAATTATTACACTATAAAAGCCCCACCGTACAAGCGACGTTACATGCATCCCTTGTGCTAGATTTATGAATTAATTAATAGTTGATTGTTAAATTTGTAGCGGATTAAATAGGGATAGCAAAAAGACCCGAACTCGATGAGAAAATCCGAATTAAATGGGGTGGGGTGGGGTGGGGCAGACTTATCGGGGAACGGGGCATTAACCAGGAATCTTTTGGGTTTAGGGGTAGTGACTGGGGATGCCGCCCCGCCCCGCGCCGCCCGATGCCGATTATATATTATATATATTTATATTATTTGATATGTATGTGTGTATATATATATATATTTGTATTTTATAGAGAGTTTTATAGCCAAAATCTTCATTTTCAGCTATATTTTCGTGTTTGTATTTTTTATTTTTGTTAATGGGTATACAAATTTTGAGGCAAAAACGGGGAACGGAAAGGAAATCGGGTAAGCTATAGCCCAAATGGGACGCCCAGATAAGCTCCCCGGCAGAGTACGGGACGAGGATGAAACATAATTTTCTTAACGGATTCGGAGACGAGAATTATCTGTCATACTCCAAAATTGCCCTATTTTCATTCCAATAATTAAATGTTTATATTTAATGGATTTAATAGTTTTAGATAACATTCATTCTATTAAATATTAGAGTTAATTGTTAATTTGGTCCTTTAACTTTATCATTTCTTCCGATTTGGTCTTTTAACTTCAAAAGTGACCTTAATGGGCCTTAAACATCCATTTTGTGGTGTGACTGGTCCTTTCATTAATTGACCGTTAGTTGACTCACTTAAAACGAGGGTACTTTCGTCCTTTTGTCCTTTTTTCTATTTTTTATTGATTAAAATAATATTTAATTAGTTTAAATATATAAAAATATATTTTCTTCCTCACTATACACACATATACACAAACACACACACACACACACACTCTCTATCTGACTATCTCCCCCTCTCTCACTCTGTAACTTTATCACTCTCTCTATCTCCCCCTCCCTCTCCGAGAACAACCACCACCAACCTCACTGCTATCGTCGACTCCCTCTCGCACTGCGGCACTAACACCAAACAACACCAAAAATCACCATCTCCGCCATCTCTCTTTCTGCAAACGCGATTAACCACCGCCCCACCATCATCCGAGAACAGCCACCGCCATCAGCCACCGCTATCGTCGGCTCCCTCTCGCACTGCGGCACTAACACCAAACAACACCAAAAATCACCATCCCCGCTATCTCTCTTTCTGCAAAAGCGATTAACCACAGCGCCATCGTTGGCTCCCTCTCACACTCTGCCACCAACACCAAACAACACCAAAAATCACCATCTCTCTTTCTGCAAAACTACACGCTTTCTTCTTCACCGTCTCTTTGCTACCTCACGTAATTGATTTCTATAAGATCCCTTTTCTAGGGTTTTCTTCACCATCACCATACACACATACTTTTCTAGGGTTTTCTTCACCATCTAGTTGCATTATTTTAGAATTTGTGGTAAGGGTGCTTGTTCATCTTCATTTCTTTTTTGATTTGTTGAATTAGGTGAAACTGGTGAGTTTTGTCAAATTGGGTCACAAACTTGTAGTTTTCCTTTTGAGCTCTATGATCTTTCTGGGTTAGAAGAAAGTTAATCCATGGATGCCCTAAACGATGTTCTTACAGAAGACGAACGATTCAGTCGTATAAATAATATATAATTATTAATTAATGTATAAAATGATTAAAAGTTAAAATAAAAGAATAAAATAGAAATAAAAGGGTAAAATTGTCATTTTACCCTGTTTTAACAGAGATAACTAACATCTAACGTTAAAAAGGACCACTTAGACCACAAAATGGATGTTTAAGGCCCATTAAAATCACTTTTCATTAAAATCACTTTTGAAGTTAAAGAATCAAATCGAAAGAAATGACAAAGTTAAAGGATCAAATTAACAATTAACTCTAAATATTATTTAGAATATTTAGACCCTGACACACGTCAATATGTCATTGATACGTTATTGTTTTGCTTTTAATTTTAAATCTTGCTATGGGAAATGTTGCGTGAATTTACATCCTTTACTTGCATAAGGAAATGTCTTTTTCGTATAATTATTTAATTCATTCGTATAAAATGTATATTTTATATTCTTGTAAGCAGGGGCGGACTCGGTGGTAGCACCATTGCAGTGAGTGGAAGCATCACATAGAAAAAATCAAAATTTACACTACGTGAGTAAAATTGGTTGGTGTCTCGTACCACCATCATTTTATATGTAAGTCCGCTCCTGCTTGTAAGATAGTTGTAGAGTATTATATCTTATATAGATAAATTCTTTATTTATATAGAAGAATCATCTCTTATTTTCGTATTATAAATGTATTAGTATAGGCTTGCATGCTTATTTATTTCTTTTATGTAATCATAAATATATATTTTTGGCAAGTTTTTAAATAACGTGAGGCATGACGTGACAGCATTATCAAGCTTCAAGCCTTGGAAGGCATGATGAGGTCATGGCGTTTCACAAGGCGTAACTTAAGGTGATAATTTTGTATATAAATTATAATTATGTATATAAACTTATACAAACAAAAGAAAAAAACACATAATTATAGTTTTTTTTAACGTAGTTCATCAATTTTATTTGTTGCTTTTGGTATAATTAACCATCTTTATTACTGAATAGCTATATACGGCTTATATGGCTCCATTACTTTAACACGTCAAAAAACATGGCTTATAATAGGTAAATGTGCGTTAAGTTGGGCCTTAGGATACACCAAGCCTTATGCACAAGGCTTGGACCATGACATGACGGCATGATCAAGCTTCAAGCCTTGGCCGAATTAAGACAAAGCGAAGATGAGCCTTTTAGAACCATTTTTGGTATATATAACTAACTAGGATTTTATAGCCCGCACGTTGCGTCGGTTTTATATATCTAAAAATTTTTATCATAATAAATTTTAGGATTAGTTGATTTATATGATAATATATAAATAAAAATCTTATTTGCTAGTCTGTAAAATATAATTAATAACACATATTTAAGAATATTTTTATCCAAAATGATAGAAGTTGCAACGTCAAAAATTTCGATTGTTCTATGACGATGTATTTACATCTTGACATAACGATCAAACTATAATATGATACATACCTATATAAAATCAATTATAAGAATTAAGTTTAATGGTTAATAAAAATAAACTTAAGCTTTAATGCTTAAACAATTTCAGAATAAAGGTTAATGGTTACACCAAAATAAGCGTAAGCTTTAAAGTTAAAATATAAAAAAAAGTTTAAGAGTTTAAAAACTCTTAAGCAAAAGTGTTTACATAAAATTATAAAAAACATATATATGAAATTTACATTAAGCAAAAGAAAATAAAAAAAAGGTAGACATGATGCTTTAAGAAAATAAAAGTTAAAAAATAAAAAGATTAAAACAAAGTTTAAAAAGGGTTAAAAATCAGAATTCACATTTTTAAAAAATGGAAAGTTAAAATAGGCCAAAAAAAGTTTTAAAAATACAAAGATAAAAAAAAAGACACAGCAGGAATCTAACACGGGCCTCTTAGATAACAAACATAAGCATAACCACTCCGTCTAACCCAAGTTTAGTCATCAAACGCGTTATTAAATATATATATTATAAAAGTGTTTTTTTCCTGATAAATGTATAATATATATAATTAGAAAAAAATTAAGACATAGCTTAGAGAAACCAAGGAAAGAAAAAAATAAGGCGAGCGTAATTTAATACACCCAGGTATGAGACATGTTTGAATTTTCATGTCTTACAAAAAAATTACATGTTTAGTTCTTTTAGTCTGTCACTAATTACATTTACCGTTTTTATAAAAGGATATAAAGATAAATGTGTAAAAATAAGCTTATAAGTAAGAAAATAAGTTGATTTAAGAAGACTTATAAAAAATGGGTTATTTTTATAAAAAAAAAAACTAATAAGCTTAAGTTGATAAGCTTAGCCAAACACATAAAACATGATAAGCCCAAAACATAAGCTCATAAGCTAATAAACCCAAAAAATAAGTTAAACCAAACACCCTAATAAGCTAATGTAAAGATGTCATTTTTGTCATTTTACATTAATAGCACACCTTTTTAGAAGAAACCTATTAACTTATAAGTTATAAACTAATACAAATACTTTTTTCTCCCAAAAACATATAAGCTCGTAAACTCTTTTGTTGAGAGTTAGTAGCAATAATGGATCCTGTTGTAACCAAAAAGACAAACACATTTACTTTTTTGTTAAAAAAAAAGACCTTTATACCATTGTTCTTCTTTTTTATTTTTTTTTCTTAATTCAAAAACATTATTTGAACTAATAAATCTTAATATTATATATAAAGGAAAATTTTTAAGTAAGAACTATTTTTCGTACGGAAAATGTGAGAACTATTTGTAACAATATTAATGACTCATTAACAAGAGAATTTTGGTTATATGTATTTACCCAACCGTGAATTGCGTTCGGATGGGTGAGTCAATATTAGATTGGATTAATTTTCCCGAAATACTCTTCGTTAATGAGCCACTAATGAGCTATCAAAATTCTTAGCCATTGATAATCAAGTGCCAAGATTGGTTTTCACACGAAAAACAGTTCTCGTTTAAACTCTCATATATATAACTCCTAACCCCTTCCTTATCTCTCTACCCCACCCCTTTCTCTTTCGCCAAAAGACTACCACAACCACCCACCATCTCCGCTCGCTAGAACACTACCACCTGCGCCCCATCACCTCCTACTGCACTTGTCGGAATACCACCACCACCACCCACCATATTCCATTGCTACATCACTACCACCTGCGATTAGGGCTTTTATGTTGCCCACCAACCCACAAAAAAAGATAACACCAGGGGAGGGTGTATATGTGTTGCATCAAAGAAGACAAGTAGAAGACATATCTTTGTATGAACATCACCACCATTACTGCATCATCACCGGCTTACCACCACTGTCGCATTTCAAATTAGGGTTTTCTCATCGCTGTTCTCTCTCACCCACACACACCTCCCTTTAAATTAGAGTTTATTCGTACGATTCTCTAATATGTGTGGCATTTCGGATCTTATTCTTGATTTTCAATTTTCAAATCTTGTTCTTGATCTTGCTCTGATTTAGGGGTGGCAGAACCGCATAAGATGGTGGTTCATAATGTTCTTGATAGAGAAGATTGGGGTTAGATGATGGTGAGTGGTGGCAGGGATGGATGGTGGTCGAGGTGTGTAGGTGTTAGTAGACAGTGGTTATGGATGAAGGGATAGTGGTCTATGGTGGTTCTTTAAGTTTTTGGTGGAGATGGTAGTTGAAATGCATTTCATTTATTTATTGATAATACTTTATTAATAATTAGTTTTTAAAATGAGGTAAATTATATAAAAAACTAATAAATAAATAATAAAAGAATATTATTGTCTTTTTAAATGCAAAATGAGTACACATGGACTAGGGGTGAGCATGGTACCGGAATCGGTACCGGTACCGATTTTACCGAATACCAAATTTGGTTTAAAGATGACACCGAATACCGTACCGAGTATTCATATATTGGTACTGGTACCGGTACCGGTACATATTTTACTTACTTTTTTCGGTACTAGTCCCAAATACCGATTTAGCAATATTTCAAGTACCGAGTACCGGACCGAAAACTCTAACTCGGTACCGGTGCCGGTACGGTTCGGTATTTTCGGTACTCATGCTCACCCCTTCATGGACTATCAGATGATAAACCACATGGACCAAATATGTATTACATTATTTATTAACCGTGTGATTGTGTACGGCGCATAAAGTTAAGCATGCTTTGGAGATTATTAGAAATAGAAATCTAATTTATTAAACTAAAGTTGGGAAAAGATGTGTGCAGCTAAAAACAACTATCTTATATTCTTTTACACTCACATATACTTAATTGAGTAACTGACGAAATAACTAACACACCCATCATTTTAATTGTTTGTGAGTGTGAAAAATCTAAGATAGTTATTGCTAGAAACATATATTTTATCACCAATAAAGCTTTATGATCATTTAAACTGTAAATCGAATTTTATAAAATGCGTCTAATTTCTTTTAAAATAGTACACCGTCTAAAATGAGTTTTAGACATAAACTGTATAAAAAAACTTATATGCATATGTGTTCAATAAAGTCCATATAAAAGTCCGAAAGATTTAATATTTAATCACAGGTGATTAGTATACAATCAAGTGTGGTTTGTAAAAGCATCACATGTGAATTACGAAAATGTCACTCTGCCTAATCTGGAGCATTGATGTCATTTATCCAAAGGTTAAAATTAGTCCCTTAAAACTTTGAATTAAGTATGAATTATATTGAACATTCTTCTATAAGTTAATAAAACTTATATTAAATCTAATTTTAAAATTAAATTTAGATAAAATATTGGCTCTATCAAAGTTTATAATTAAACTTTAAAAACATTTTGAAATCCACCGTCTTAGATGATATATTTAGTGACGATTCTTTAACATAGAATTAAAACAAAGGTAACATGATAACATAATTAGAAATATCTATATTAGTGAGTAGGAGAGGTTTATTTTAAAACTGCTTTTAATACGAAAATCGCTAGAACCATTTATAACCATTATTAATATTATTTAATAAAAGTATTTTGGTTATTTTTATATTTATTCAACTGTAAATTTCGTCCGTTTGAACGAGTAATTATTTAATAGAATTTGATTTTTTTTTTCAAAATACCTATTAATGAATCATTAACAAAGACTTATTAATAAGTTAAGGTTTTGTTCAATACACTCATAATTAAATTATAGTCCCGAGGGACAATTTTTAGCTATTAGATTTCAAGATTTAATGGTTAAAATTTAATCTTATATAATAATCAAAATTGATATGAGGGAGGACAATTCTGATTTTTTGCTTACTGGTCCTCACTTTCTCTCTCCTCTAATTTATTTAAAATTGATTATTTCACAAACCGTTAATCGTTAGACGAAATGAATTATACCGTTGCAATCCTCGTGTTCCCCTATTTTATTAGAGAGGTCACTTAATATACTTTCGACAAAAAAAATTCTTCATTTTGTTAGGTTGGAATTAAATTTTATTAATGTATAATCACATGTGATTCATAACAATATTACATGTGTTGTTTTATTAATTTTTTTATCTTCTTGAATTGTATATCATTTAACGTTTATTAATTTTGAATGTTTGCTTAAAAAATCGATGTTTGCTTAAAACCGTTTATACATGTACTCACGAATGCATATATTGTGTACTAGCAACATCTTATCACCTCTATCAAAGGTCCAGATGTGTTATCCTTCAAAGTCGATGTCGTTTATATTGGTTCTCGTAATAAGAATGGTTCTTGTTTGAACCATTCTCTATGCAATCACATATGATTGAATACCAAATCTCATGTTTTTTATTCAATCACATGTGAATCTGTACAAACTCTCATGTGATTCTGTACAAAATCACATGTGATTAAATATGCAATCATATGTGATTGAATACCAAATCTTATGTTTTTGGTATACAATCACATGTGATTCTGTACAAATTCTCATGTGATTTTGTACAAAATCATCATGTGATTTTGTACAGAATCACATGTGATTAAATACGCAATCACATGTGATTGATTTTGTCAAATCTGTAATATGAAAATGCTACATTTAATCAAATCACACGTGATTATGTGCATGTATAAGAGATAGATAATCACATATGTTATGAAACAACTAATAACTTAGAATCACTTTCAATTTTTGATTTTTTGTTACTAAATCATAGAACTTTGCCGGATTATCAAACATCAAACTATAATTTTTATAAAGATTATATTGAGTACACTTCTATGAATCACATGTGATTATACTTTAATAAAATTTAAGTCCAATCTAACAAAATAAAAAAAAATTGTCGAAAGTATATCAAGTGACCTCTCTAATAAAAGAGGGGAACACAAGGATCGCAACGGTATAATTCGTTTCGTCTAACGATTAACGATTTGTGAGATAATTGATTTTAAATAAATTTAGGAGAGAGAAAATTGGACCAATAGTCAAAAAGTCAGAAATACCCTCCTTCTTACCCTTACATACAAATATATCAATTTTTATTATTATCTAAGATTGAATCTGGAGCATTGAATCTTAAAATATAATTACTATAAATTGTTCCTCAGGACTATATTAAATATTTTTCTAATAAGTTATTATTATTATTATTAGTTATTGATTTATTTTAATCTATAAAGATTAGTTATTACGGTTAATAATATAGAAAAACCTTTTATCACAAATATAGTTCATAGTCTTACTAAGGTGGCATTTTCCAAGCACAAGACTTTGGACCCAAATATTTCTCATAGTCTAAGTATTGCCACTAGTGATTTTTTGTACACAAAGATTCATTATCTAAGAATAGTAAAATAACCAAAGTGTAAGAAAGTTTGAAACATTGGAAATAAAAGATGATGCCTAATAAATAATAATCCTAAAAAGGAAATAAAAAACACACTGATATAAATAATATCAGTGTGTATTTAAGATCTCCCCTTTTTAAAGTTGTAGGTTAAATCCCGTTGTAAATATAATTATAAATTAGAATATGTGTGTTTTTGCTGTTAAGAGGAGAGGAGGGCATCATCACGATAGGCAGGTGATCATCATATCACGGCGTGATCTCCATCCTTTTCCATCATGATATAAATTTCATTGTTACATAATATATCTTTAAATTTCTAATTGTACATTAAAGCTTACAAGAGAAAAACAAATAATATATAATACTAATTTTTTAAATTGATTTGACAAAATGGCAAAACATATATTTTTTTTTAATTTTTTATTGTCAAAAGTTCAACTCTAATACCATTTCAGTTTCCAACTTGGGGTTTTTTTTAACAATCATATCCTTTTTCAATGTCAAAGTTTGAAGTTATTTATGTTTTTGAATGAGAAGGTTATATTGGTTATCTCACCAATTTTCCTATTCTACTGAAAACTTTTCTTTATTTTTAAAATTAATAATGTCAAATGTCTTGTTGTATATAAGACATTACGACTTTTTTAAAATAAAATTTCACCATATAATACATTAGTTTTTATATCATTCATTTTAATTTTAGTTTCCCGTCGCACCTCATACCTAACAACTCGTTACTACTATGTTTCAAAGAATTAGGGATGGCAAAAAACCCTGTAACATATGTGAAATCCTTTTTGACCCTGATTTGATCAGAGAATCCTCGAGTTGACCAAGGACATAGACGGGGATGGGAATTCCCCGAACTTAGAAATGGGGATGGGGATACCCCTCGGTTCCCCAAACCGGTACCTAACCTTGAATCGGCACATATTATATATATACATGTATGTATGTATATGTATAATTTTTAAAATCAAATTTCTCATATAAATAATTAAATATGCATTTGTATCCCATTTAAAATTATTACATTAATATGCATATTAATAAGATTTTTTTTTGTTTGAACACACATGATCGTTTCATACGATTATTAAACATAGAGAAAGAAAAAGGGGGAGATCTAAACATACACTGATACCGCTAGACTAAAGATTTTTTTTCTCGATACCTGACGGGGACAGAGATGGGGATGCAAATCAATTCCCTGGTGGGGATAGGGACTGGGGGAAGAGAATGGGAATGGGGGGAGCGATCCTTGATACCCCCGATCCCGTTGCCAACCCTGACACCCTGCAAAGAATTGTTTAAAGACTAATGGGCTTCTCTTAACATATCTAAAAAGTATAAGGGGGCAAAATGTAACAATTCCAGAAGAAAATAACTCACGGGCCTTGTTCTTATTCAAAGCCCCAGACTTTGACCCGCCTTGTAAACGTGTGTACCGGCCACGAAGCTTCTCATAACTCGACTTCCCCGCCATCGCCATGTATATATAAACAACACAATTTCTTCAATTCCCTTCACAAAAATCAAAATCTCAGTCATATTCAAACAAACCCATTTCATTTTCGTTGATCTTTAATCAAAAAATGGGTCTTGAAGAAATCTCAGAACAAAAAGTCGATGTTTTCGATCTGTTACCAGATGCTCTGCTTCTTGAAATCTTTAACAGAGTAGAAGATGCTAAGTCACTATCTGCTTGTAGTGTTCTTTGTAAACGTTTTGGAGATCTCGTTACCCAAACCCACAACGTTTCACTTGAAATTACTCGCCGGAATGCGTTACCGGAGTTGTCAAAGGGGAATTCCGGTGAACATTTGAATAAATCCAAAGGGTTTGTTAGTAGATTCATCTTAAACCCGATTAATTCTTTCGTGAATCGTTTAATTTCAAGGAAATCGAAAACGTGTTCGCAATGTTGTGACGACGATGAAGATAACACTTTCAAATTGCCTAATGATTTGCTCAAGAATTTTAAGGAAATCCGTTCTTTATCGGTCAAACTTCCCGGCCACGCCGGAGATATCTCGTCGGAAAACGGTTCAGGTGCGTTGTTGAAATGGAAAGCGGAATTTGGGAAACAATTAGAGAGCTGCGTGATATTGGGGGCAACTGGCTTTCACAAATCGGAAAAGAAACAGAGCAACGACGGAAATGATAATTCCATGGCGGCGTCAATAACGAGAAATTTGACGAACAAACAGCTGAAAAAACGAGTCGTGTGGACGATTTCGTGTTTAATCGCTTCATCAGCGAGACACCACATGTTAAAGCAGATAATCTCATCGAATCAATTGATACGAGATGTGAAAATCAGCGACGGAAGTAAACAGGGGACGATTGAGATGACGACAGAGCAGGTGGCGGAGCTAAGGAAGGATATAGATTCCAGTACGGCGACGGAGGGGGGTGTGGATTTGGACAGAACGAAAGTTCCGGCGGTAACAATAAAGATGTGGTATTTGCCGGTGTTGGAGTTGCCGGAATCTGGTGGCGTGATGAAAGGAGCGACGTTGGCGGTGATTAGACCGGTGGCGACGGCGGTGGGGAAGGATGATGACGTCACTTTGGCGATGGGTGCTTTCGGAGAAAAGTGCGTTGTGGAAGCTGTTAGGAAGTTGATAGATAGAAAAAAGTCGTATACGCTTGAGATGAATTCGTTTTGAGGACCAACTTATTTGACTTAGTTAAGATATTTTTTAATATTATTAAATTTAATTCCACGTTTATTAATACATGTTTTATTTGTATAACTTGTAAATAATATATTATATATTTTTGATAAATTATACGAAAATATAATAAACTTTGTATCGGTTAGTACTTATGATTGTATATAATAAACTTTTTAATTTAATAAATTAATAATTTTTACTTTCATAATATTCTCAATGTATATAAGTTGTTGTATACAATTAGAATTATGATAAAGTTTATTATATATAATAATAATGGTAACTAAAAACCAGACACAAAAAAAAGTTGTTTGCATACAATAAAAAAAATTATAAGAATTGATTGTATTTTCAAGCAAATTGTTCTTTTTTTTAATTATGAGTCATGACAAACATTTATTTGGTTGCTAGGACTCCTTAGGAATGAAGGAATTGAATTCTAATAATTTTTCATGTTTGGTTCATATTTATCAAATAAATTGGGAAAACATTCTTTCAAACAAGAGAGTGGAATCCTTCCCCTTACCTAAGGAATCGAGATTCCCTCATACTACTCATCATATGCTCACCATCGGCATACCTTTTTCAACTCTTCTACTTATCTTTGGCCACACCATCGACATACCTTTTTCACCGATGACCGATGACATTGGTAAGTTGGCGTCGACCGGCGAGCGGCGATCACATCTCCAGCCACACCTCCGTAGCAAAGGAAGGTTTCACCTCTGGCCACACCTCCGTCTCACCCTCTAAAGTCAATTTTAGTATATGGCTCGAACAAGAACATCACCACAAAGTCAAGGCAATCTACCCTTTCCGGCGATTTCATTATAGTCGCACCTGAGGTAACACCTCCGTCTCACCTTCTCCGACGATTTCAGTATAGTCGCACTTGAGGCCACCCTCCTTTGCCGATCTGGTTAATTTAGGGTTCTGATTAGGGCTTCGGAGAACAAGGGTCGACGTGGTTGGTCTACATGGCTTCAATTAGGGCTTTGATAATGGTGATAGTGGGGTGGTGGTGGAAGTGGAGATGGCGGTAGGTTTGATTTAGGGTATGTTGTGGTGGAGGTGGTCGTTGTTGAATGCGGATGGTGGTGGCAGGCTGTGGTGGGGAAGTGAATTCCTGAAATTTCAATTCCAGGTGTACTACATACTACCAAACACAGTAAACTAAAGATATAGATTTCAAATCTGAATCCTTTACATTCCAATTTCTTCATGAATTCCAATTTTATTGGAAAACATTATGTGAACCAAATGCAATCTTAGTTTTTAATTTATTTTACATGAAACACCAATTTTCATTTTAACATATTTATACATTTACATCAAGTTAGCAACAAAAGTTATCAGAGTTTACAAACACATTTGTTCACATATTTACATAAGTGCTAACAATATTCAAAACAGTGTGTCAAAAGTTTAGTGTTTTATAACCACTGGAGCTACCCAACCTATTACAGAGCTGGAGCCTTACCCTTGCCGAAACTCGAGCCACCTGTAAGAAACAACATAAATAAAATATAAGCTTTCGCTTAGTGAGCATACTAATTCCACTTTATCAATAAACAACAATATGTAGCAACTTCACTCACTACTGCAAGCCATACCCACCGTATAGCAATACAATTATAACCTCGTAAATACATATACATATAGAGACCAATAGGGTGAGTATGGGACTCCTTCCACCACTTACTTGGTAACAAGTTAACTCCACATTCGTGCAAAGATATACCCACTGCATAGTAATACACTAAGCTATATCCACCGTATAACTACACACTAAGACATACCCACCGTATAGCTATATATAATAATCACGTAATTGTGAGTACACCACTTATATATCATGTATAAACAAGGATAAGATTTAGATTACATATCACAATTCATCATATACACATGTTGGGGTTTGTTCGGTTTTTCAAAATGTATTTTAGCAACGGAAGCATGAACAACAATTTTAAACTTTTTAAAACTCCCCACCAATGATCCATATGCAAGCCTTAAGAAACAAAACAACCATAGGGTGTTTAGAACTACAACCTTTGTAGCGTGAGTAAACCATTGGTGTAGTGGTTGATCAATGAGAAGCCAAGAGAAGACTTCCTCCAAGGTATCCACAAGCCAATGATTCCAACACCTTGAAATGCTAGTTTCTCCAACTTTTGATTTTCAAGAATGCAAGCAACAACCTTTGTTTTTCTTCTTGAACTAGATGTATGTTTGAGTATGTATTATGTTACCACACTTGGCTTAATTGAAAGAACACCAATACTAGTAAGGATGTTTTTCAAGTATGAAAACACTTAGAAAAATTCTAAGAACACAAGGAAAGGTGGTAGCATGTAAGTATATCACAAAATGGACCATGCATGTAACTATAAAGCCAATAAGCAAAAGCAAGAGCGGGAGGCCCCTCCCTTGGACTTCTTGAACGAAATTAGAGGGGGGGAGGGTCCGCTCTTACCTCTTGCTTCTTTACTTGTTCCATACATGCATGTCTTGGTGGAGTTTACTTGAAGAAACCACAAAATGGCCCCCATTTGTGAATTATGTAGAATTTTCTAGTTTTTCTTTTAAATACTTAAAAGAAAATACTAGACATGTCTTAACATGTATAAAATATATCTACATATATTTTATATACATACTTGATTGTTACTAGTAACTCTTTATTGTAACAAGGATATACATACATTTATATAATTGTTACTAGTAACAATTTATTTGTAACAAATATATATTTATACATACATACATACATACATACATACATATATATAAAATCATATGTTTATATTTATATATTTGATATGCATTATCTTATATCAATATATAGGAGTAATATTATTATTTCACATAAATAATAATATACAACAATGCATATAGACTTATATATATTAATGAGTTGGAAACATATTTAAATCATATTCAAATATGTATTGGTGTCCATTGACTGTAAATGTGTGACCCTATGGTTTATTTATTATCAGTAATATCGTATTAATTTGTGTCTTGTGCACATAGAACCAACAATCTCCCACTTGCACAAGTTACAACTTAAGCCGATATAGACAATGGTAAGAACGTCTAGCAACATCCCATTGCCCCTAATAATAAATAAAGTGTGTTGATCAACACTTTCACCAACGAAATTAACTCACTAGCTACAAATCGTTTTTATAGGTTAGTCATCAATTTATCCCTTTGTTTTAACATCTCGTTGAACATGAGACATGGATCGTCATCAATTCTCATATGGTGTTCAACTTGTTTTAGGGCCTAGAGATATTATACTCCCAATTAAATGAGAGAAACAAATTCCATCTTGACCACATACGTCTCTTATAAGACTCACATCATACCTAATAATGGCCTTTATAACTACCCGGTTAAAGATAACGTTTAACCACATTAAAGCATGATACTCATCATACTTGAGTCCCAATATGTGTCTCAGGTCTAAGGATACAAAGATACCACCTTTTTCTCAAGATTCACTTATGACACTGATCCATGAAGCGATCTTAAGAGCGGGTCATGTCCAATGTTCGTTCCCTAACAAACATTAGTGAATTTGGCTGCAAACCCTTTTGCCTACTATCATCACGAATGAAAGTCAACCAACCGATTCACATTAGTCTTAATTCATAACTACTCTCATAGTTATAATCGACTATGGATGTTTTAGAATAAAAAACTATTCATGGATTTAAACATGCTAATATAGAACACAATAAATATTAATGAAGTGATCATATTCAATATATCATTCAAATAAAATAGATATTGTCATAATGTTCCAAAATATCCAAATACTAAATTACAATTCAAATCCAATCCCTTGCAAAGCGAAGACCTATTGCCCTAGTATGAGACTCATTCTTAGTCGGGGCAAGAGGTTTCGTAAAAGGATCTGCAAGATTCTGATCTGTATGAACTTTGCGAATACACGCGTCTCCTCTATCCACTATATCCCGTATGTAGTGGAAACGCCTGAGGATGTGTTTGGTGCTGTGATGTGATCTAGGTTCTTTTGCCTGGGCAATAGCACCTTCATTATCACAAAATATCTTTATGGGGTCTTGAATACTTGTTACTACCCCAAGGTCAACAATGAACTTCTTCATCCATACAGCTTCTTGTTTAGCCTCAGAAGCAGCAATGTATTCAGATTCTGTAGTGTATTGTGCAACTACACTTTGCTTAGAACTTTTCCAAGCAACCGCGCCTCCATTCATAATGAAGACATAGCCCGATTGTGATCGAGAATCATCTCGATCTGTTTGGAAACTAGCATCTGTGTAACACTTTACACAAAGATCTTCTTCCAAACCCCCATAGATCAAGAACATGTCTTTGGTTCTTCTCAAGTATTTTAAAATGTTCTTGACTACCATCCAATGGCTATCTCCTAGGTTTTGCTGGTATCTGCTCGTCATGCTCAAACCATACGAGACATCTGGTCTAGTGCATAGCATGACATACATGATGGATCCAATTGCAGAAGCATATGGGATCTCACTCATTCTATCTAGCTCTTCTTTTGTGCTAGGGCTTTGAGCTTTACTCAAAACCGTGGCTTGTGCCATTGGCAAGAATCCTCTCTTAGAATTCTCCATCTTGAACCGTTTCAAGATCTTGTCAATATATGCACTTTGACTTAGGCCAATAAGACGCCTAGATCTATCCCTATAGATCTTTATTCCAAGAATATAGGCGGCTTCTCCCACGTCTTTCATTGAGAAACACTTCCCAAGCCAAGACTTGATGTCTTGCAAGGTCAGGATGTCGTTTCCAATGAGTAGTATGTCATCAACATACAAGACAAGGAATGCTACTGCGCTCCTACTAGTTTTCTTGTAAACACACGGTTCATCTTCTGATTTGATAAAACCAAACTCTTTGATTTTCTCATGAAATCGAAGATTCCAACTTTGAGATGCTTGCTTTAGTACATAAATGGATCTTTTAAGCTTGCACACCTTGTTAGGATACTTAGGATCTACAAAACCTTCGGGTTGAACCATATAGACATCTTCACTTAAGTGTCCATTTAGAAAAGCCGTTTTGACATCCATTTGCCATATCTCATAGTCATAATATGCGGCTATGGCAATAAGTATTCTAATAGATTTAATCATGGCCACGGGAGAGAAGGTCTCATCATAGTCAATACCATGAGTTTGAGTGAAACCTTTCGCCACTAGCCTTGCCTTAAATGTGTGTACATTTCCATCCATGTCGGTCTTCTTCTTGAAGACCCACTTGCTCCCGACAGTCTTACCATTGGGAGGAAGATCAACCAAGTCTCATACTTGATTTTCATACATGGAATGCATCTCAGTGTTCATGGCATCAATCCATTTATCGGATTACGGATCCGATATAGCATCTTGGTAGTTAGTAGGCTTAGAAGAGTCTACCAAGAAAATCTCATCATTGGACACGAGAAATCCGTATCTCTCGGGTTCTTGACGAGGTCTACCAGATCTACGAACACTTTGTGTTTCAGTAGGTTCTTGAACAACCAATTGTTCAGGATCAACAACCGTTTGTTGAGTGCTAGTGCCAACCTGACTTGTATTTTGTGGTTCTTGAATTTCTTCAAGGTCTACATTGCTCCCACTTGCCTCTTTCGAAAGAAACTCCTTTTATAAGAAAGTGGCATGCCTAGAAACAAACACTTTGTTCTCAGCCGGGTTGTAGAAATAATATCCTAATGAATCTTTAGGATATCCCACAAAATTACATTTGATAGATATAGGATCGAATTTGCTTGAAGCCTCTTGTCCTACATGAGCTTCACAACCCCAGACTTTCAAGTAAGATAAGTTTGGAACCTTTCCATACCACATCTCATATGGTGTCTTATCTACCTTCTTGGTTGGAACCATATTCAATATGCGCGTAGAAGTTAATAAAGCATAACTCCAAAAGGACGAGGGTAGAGTACTTCGGCTCATCATAAACCGAACCATATCTAGTAGAGTTCGGTTCCTCCTTTCAGACACACCATTATGTTGTGGTGTTCTAGGAGGAGTAAGTTGTGAGATAATCCCACAATTACTAAGATGATCCATAAATTCTTGGCTTAAGTATTCGCCACCTCGATCGGAACGAAGGGCCTTGATTGTTTTGTTGAGTTGATTTTGTACTTCGTTTTGAAACAACTTGAACTTTTCAAATGTTTCATGTTAATGTTTCATTAAATAAACATAACCAAATCTACTATAATCATTAGTGAATGTAACGAAGTATCTATCACCATCCCTAGACATTGATCTGAAAGGACCGCATACATCCGTTTGTATGATTCCTAATAGATCTTTAGCTCTTTCACTTGAACCGGAGAAAGGAGCCTTAGTCATCTTCCCATATAAACATGATTCGCAAACTTCAAATGAGCTAGAATCGTTTGATTTTAAAATTCAATCCTTTTGAAGTTTTGCAATGCGTTTCTTGTTTATATGACCAAGTCGACAATGCCATAGGTATGTTTGACTTAAGTCATGCTTAGGTCGTTTGGTGCTAGTGGTATATATAGAATTATCATCAAGAGGTCTTTTAAGTTAACTTCATATATTCCATTAAGAGGGCGAGCCTCAAAATACATAATGTTGTCTTTGAAGGCACGAATGTCATCATCAACGAACCCAAAAGTGAATCCTGATTCTCTCAACCGGGCTACTGAAATAATATTCCTAGTTAAACTAGGTACATAACAACAATTGTTTAATATTAAGTACAGACCATTTGGTAATAATAATTCAAAAGTTCCAAGGGCTTCAACAGCAACATTTGCTCCATTGCCCACGTGGAGGTCCAAATCGCCTGGCTTCAGTAGCTTACTTTTTCTCAACCCCTGCACATTGTTACAAATGTGAGTTCCACGACCGGTACAAATACCCAGGAACTAATGGAAAAAGTATACATTTCAATCATATATATACCTGAAGTGTTGGCCTTATCAGCCTTCTTCTTTTTCAACTCCACGAGGTAGGTTGGACAATTGTGCCTCCAATGTCCTACCACCCCGCATTCAAAGCACGGGTCATTCTTGGGAACTTTTCCCGCCGTCTTGGATGTAGGAGCATTGGCAACTTGTTTGCCTTTGTCCTTTCCCTTTGCCTTTCCCCTTTGAGTTGTTCTTTTTCTTTTTCTTGATTTTCCCTTCTTGAATCATCAAGACCTGAGGTGTTTTGCTTGGAATCTTACTCTCAGCAGTTTTAAGCATCCCATGCAACTCTGAGACAGATTTCTCCCAATTGTTCATGTTGTAATTCATGACGAATTGATCATAAGCTTTGGTCAACGAGTTAAGGATCATATCCTGTGCAAACTCGTTGGTTATGGGAGATCCAAGCCTAGCAAGCTGGTCAATGTAGCCTTTCATCTTTAGCACATATTCGCTGATGGATTGACCTTCCTCCATTTTGCATGGATGGAAGGCTCGAGTGACCTTGAAGCGTTCTTGCTTCACTTGCTTTTGGAACATTTCCTTAAGCTGGCAAAGCATCTCATATGCTCCATGCTCTTCAAGGTTCTTTTGAAGATCCAAAGACATGGTAGCAAGCATGAGGCATGCAACTTCGACCGAGTCGTCGGAATGCTTCACCCAAGCATCCCTAACGGCTTTGGCCGCAGTCAATGGAGGTTCCTCGGGTACGGGATCCTCAAGTACGTACAATTTCTTTTCGTGCTTAAGAACAATTCTCAAGTTACGATACCGGTCTAAGAAATTTGTACCATTGAGTTTTTCTTTCTCTAAGATTGAACGAAGAGATAAGTTGTTAACGGGCGTAGTTGAGTTAGGGGCCATCTACAAAATTTACAAAGTTCAATTTAGTATTTTCGATATTTAATCCTTTAATAATTAATACCCTTTAGAAATATATAAAGTTCTTTAATTGTTAAAGGCTAGGATCCAAGTTGAACTTAACCTTGAATGTTTGGCTAATGCTCTCTCCATCAAGTTAAAACAACGAGGTAGGTAACGTTTACCAATTACATCTCGTATGTAATTCCTAGATCTTTATGAGATCCTAGACAACAATTGTCAATTTTGTCATGTTTGATCCCATCTATGCCTCGGGCTTCCTTACGTTTGGCTAATACCCTCTCCATAATAAGATTCCGATTAAGTCGTCCTATTTTAAGACGGTGAATTTCCGGCCCAAGACGTTCATGGAAATCGTGGAAAAGCACCTCGGTTGTTACAAAAACAATCCACGCGTTTAGCTAGTGCTCTCTCCACGTGAGTGTCGTTGCAACAAGCGAGTGTCTTAAAATGGGATGACATATACTTACGTTTTGAAAAAGGGCTTTAACGGTTTTGTATATTTATTAAATAAAACAAAACGAATCGTGTGACTAATATTGCATGCATACAATCATAAGTCTACGTTTTTATAAAATCATATTTTATATATATATATATATATATATTGGTCTTGAGTATTCTTAAAATCCATATTTTACGAACTCTCAACGCGTTCAGTTTTAAACTAGTATTATCCTATATTAACGTGTGTAGTTTCGAGCGCACGAATACGACCAATTTTAGCTTTTAATAAAACCATTTTATTATTAAGCTTGAATGGAGTTTGGTTGAGTTTTTAAAATCTCTATTTTATAAAACTCATATATATATATACATATATGTATATATATGTACACATATATATATGTATATTTTGACATAATGAATATTAATCTTTATAAAAACCCTTTTTATATGAAATTTATTTTACATCTTATGTTATGTCAACTTAAAATACCAAACTCCCATTGTGTGATTTATATTATGTCAAAAATATTATCTAGCATGCAAAAGTCTTATTTTCAACCATGCATAATAATATAAACATAAACACACACAAATAACATGTATAAGTGCATAATGAAGTCATTTATCCTAAGTGGTATTTTTGTGAGCCATACAAAAGTACCAAGTCATAACTAAGGACTATAAAATTCCTTTTGTGATGAACTTGAAGCTCCCACTTGCCAAAACATCTCCTTGTAGTGCAAATGACTCAAAGCCTTCATGGTTGACTCCACCACACTTGAAAACTTCAACTTGGTCATGTCTCCATCTTGTTACATTTTTATAAAAGTAAACTAGTCTAAACTGTTCTACTACTTACAAAATACAATAAGATGAAATAAAACTAAAATATTATTATATACCAAAAGAAAGAATAATTTTACAACTAAATCGAATTTTCAACACATCACAAAAGGTCTATGGCTTGTTATGCACAACATACACTCAAACAAACATATATATCGACACATGATATTTAGGCAACTTTTACAACCAAACATGCATGTGGTTTGGTTGTTTCCCAAAATAAATATATAAACATATACAAGTTGTCAACAAGAAAATCCACAACTTTTCTAACAAAAGAAAAGTTGTCCATTTTCTTAAACAATACATACTCAAAAATAAAGTTTCTTAAAACTATGCATAAGTGGCTCTGATACCACTGTTGGGGTTTGTTCGGTTTTTATAATATATTTTAGCAACGGAAGCATGAACAACAATTTTAAACTTTTTAAAACTCCACACCAATGATTCATATGCAAGCCTTAAGAAACAAAACAACCATAGGGTGTTTAGAACTACAACCTTTGTAGCGTGAGTAAACCGTTGGTGTAGTGGTTGATCAATGAGAAGCCAAGAGAAGACTTCCTCCAAGGTATCCACAAGCCAATGATTCCAACACATTGAAATGCTAATTTCTCCAACTCTTGATTTTCAATAATGCAAGCAACAACCTTTGTTCTTCTTCTTGAACTAGATGTATGTTTGAGTATGTATTATGTTACCACACTTGGCTTAATTGAAAGAACACCAATACTAGTAAGGATGTTTTTCAAGTATGAAAACACTTAGAAAAATTCTAAGAACACAAGGAAAGGTGGTAGCATGTAAGTATATTACAAAATGGACCATGCATGTAACTATAAAGCCAAGAAGCAAAAGCAAGAGAGGGAGGCCCCTCCCTTGGACTTCTTGAACGAAATTAGAGGGGGGGAGGGTCCGCTCTTACCTCTTGCTTCTTTACTTGTTCCATACATGCATGTCTTGGTGGAGTTTACTTGAAGAAACCACAAAATGGCCCCCATTTGTGAATTATGTAGAATTTTCTAGTTTTTCTTTTAAATACTTAAAAGAAAATACTAGACATGTCTTAACATGTATAAAATATATCTACATATATTTTATATACATACTTGATTGTTACTAGTAACTCTTTATTGTAACAAGGATATACATACATTTATATAATTGTTACTAGTAACAATTTACTTGTTACACATATATATTTATACATATATATATACATACATATATATAAAATCATATGTTTATATTTATATATTTGATATGCATTATCTTATATCAATATATAAGGGTAATATTATTATTTCACATAAATAATAATATACAATAATGCATATAGACTTATATATATAATGAGTTGGAAATATATTTAAATCATATTCAAATATGTAATTGGTGTCCACTGACTGTAAATATATGACCCTATAGGTTTATTTAGTATCAGTAATATTGTATTAATTTGTGTCTTGTGCACATAGAACCAACAACACATTATAAAGAAAGTAGTAAACTCACCTTAGTATCATGTAAAGTCTTATAATAGTCCAAAGTCGATTTTAAGTCAACGTACACGCCAACGACTCGTATCTACAAATATTATACCAATAATATAATCAACACAGGACACTACTGAAAAGCTGGAAACTCGGCAACTCAAGGGCACGCCCGTACCTTCTACCGGGCACGCCCGTACCTTACAAATAAGTACGGTCGTGCCTTTCTCAGACATGGGCAGATCAAACATCGGACACGCCCGTGCTTTGACCAGGTACGCTTGTGCCCTAGTACGGTCATACCCTAAAAACTAGGGTTTGCCACGGGGCGATGCCAGTACCCTCCTTGGGTACGCTTGTGCCTCCCCTTGATCTACAGTAGACAGACGACCAGTCAACTATTTTTGCCATTTTCAACCATTTCTTAGTACTTATCGATTTAAAACAGTAAAAAAGTGTTTTCCTACACCCTAAACAACTACTAACACAATTACATATTATATGATTGATTCACCTATTTGAATCATTGTTTGACCCATTAGAACATCTAGTCAATCAAACAAATATACCTTAAGCTATATGTGACTGGTTTGCTGTTGTTTTGATGTTAAATTCTGATAGTTCTTGCTTAATAATAAAAAAGAATGAGATGGCAGCCCTTGAACATGTAGATACGCATGTCATTGTCTGTGTGTTTTGTGTGGATTAAAAGCAAAAGCATATATATATATATACCGGTATGGGCAATTGGCAGAAAAGGTCCCTCAACTTTTCATCTTATTATTTTAACAGTTTAACTCCTTTAGTTTTATAAACATTTCTAATTTCATACAAGCAACTCACAGTTTATATAACTAATTTAATTATTAATACTTAATTAAGGATAATCAAACTTTAGGTGTTTAGAGATGGCAACGGGCCGGTTTCGGGCCGGGGATTGGTCCCCCCGTCCCCGTCCCCGTTTAAAAAAGCTGTCCCCGTCCTTGCTTAAAAAACCGCAGGGATTTAAACGGGGAAAACCGCGGGGAAACGGGTATCCCCGTTTAATGTGAACGGGTAATTTTCACCGCGGGGATACCCGTATAAAGTTAAACGGTGATTTTTCACCGCGAGGATACCCGTATAAAGTTAAACGCTGATTTTTCACCGCGGAGATTCTCGTCACTATTAAGATTTTGTCACGAGTTTTAAAAAACAATTATACTAAGATTATACAACATTAATACATTCTTCACAAATACATACAAAACGATCCAAGATAATAATTAAGTGTTCAAATGTATCCAAAAAAATGGTTTAAAAACATTAAGTGTTCAATGACGATTCAAATTATAAATTATATCACTCTTCCAAATTCATATGAATATATAATATATAATATATAATTAAAAATAGAATATAAAATATAAAAATAGAATAAAAATATAAAAATAGAATAAAATATATATAAAATATAAAAATATAATATAATTGGGTAATCGGGCCGGTTAATCGGGGCGGGTATCACTGTCCCCGTCCCCGCTTAAATTATTCGGTTTTTCACCATCCCCGTCCCCGTTTAGCATCCCCGAAACCGCCCCGTTTAACTCGGTTTTCGGTTTTGCCCGTCGGGTTCGGTTTTTTTTGCCATCCCTATAGGTGTTACATTACGAATATACTTAAAAATTACGATTTGATTTTGATAGTTTTATTAGTATGTGCTATTAGACATTTTTAAATATTTGATCAATATTTATGTATTTTTATATATCCAAATGGAAATAAAAGTGTAGCTGTCTAGCTATAATTGTTGATATAGTTGTTATAACAAAATTTTCAATTAAGAGTTAAAGAAGATATTTGTTTCATTAATAACATATGTATTTGTTCATTTTTACTATAATCAGATCCTTTTCTTTTATTATTTTTTTATTATTAAAAAAATTAAATATTTAAAGACATTAATATCAACTTGTAACATCCTAATTTTTTAATTTAAAATTTAAAACATTTCATACAACTCCATTAATCAAGTCTTTAAATAAATATTATACATGAATATAAATTGTCTAGTCAGCGAAAACATGTTTAATCGATATCTTAAAACAAGGGCATATTTTATCAAAAACTTAAAAGCTATCTAAGAATCACAGTGGAGCCTTCTCGTGATCTTTACTCGATGGCACCCATATTGCTAGTTATGTGTGCATATTTGTAGGGACGAGCAAAATAATCGAATGGACCGGATCGAACCGAATCGAATTACATATAAGCGGGGTGGTTCGCTATAAATCACCTATCAAGCTGTGAATACAAGTAACAATTCTGGAAGCAAGCAATTAGCTAAGTAAAATAAGCTACAATGTAGTTATAGCTAAGTTAATCATATGATTAAAAAAGGCTGCTAGAATTCCTTACGGTCTATTCTCGAGTTAATTTAAGGAGGGGAAGGAAGAGATGGGAAGAGGAGGAAAAGAAAGTGAAGGATAAATAAAATTCCCCTCTTAATCATCTCAAAAGTGGGAGGAAAGTTTTATAACATAAAAATGGTAAAATAGCCCCTCCTAATCCTTCCATTTCCTTACCTTTTTCTCTTTTGCTCCTTAGCAATCATTTCCTTTTCCTCCTTAAATTAACTCAAGAACAGACCGTTAAGGATCCATCACGGGCTTTCATGGATGCTACAAGGGCTAAAGGTCTTCACGACCATGAAGCTACCCAGTCTTTCGATTGTGATATGTTTACAACCCGTGGAAACAATCGCGGACATGAATTTCATTCATTCTTCATGGTCATGAAGTACGAACTTCAAGTTGGATATCAACCTATGCTTGTCCAAACACAAATTTTGACCATAAAACTGAGTTTCCACAACACTTATGTTCAAAATCTAACACTCCTAAATTACTACCCTTTTGTACTAAAATTAGTGTACACAGACAAAATATAAAAAATAAAAAAAATACACGGTTTAAGATATTGTAATTAACACATTTGTTACATTTAATACATTGTAGACTTGTAAAAGATATAATATTGGTAACTAATTAAGGTTAAAATAAAAAAAAAGTAATAATTAATGACAATTTCTTTTAGAAGTGGAAAACTATTTTGAGACGTATTAAAATAGTGTAGTGGACATTAATTAGGAAATAGGGAGTATTACATGACAATATGCTAAGAAAACGTACAATTGATCCTTGATCATAAATTAACTTATTGGATCGAAAATCATTTCTGACTTTATAACTATCGTCACCCTAGCAATCCGAATTTGACTTATAAACTTGCTATATCAGCAACAAACTCTCATCAATTTAACAATGAAGCTACATGCATCATGCCAATAACCTTGCTCTATCAAATGATTACCAAAACCCTCACAGTAACACTAACTAGTGTTTGCTTAACATACCTTTTAGCTAAATTACTCAAAACCACCACCAATTTAGCTTGAATGTAAACTTAAGTTCCTCTGTCATCACCTATTACCTCACTTTTGGTAGAAATCGTCAACAAAACCCCCAATCGCAAAAGATCCGTCCACCGTATTCTTCATCTTCAACCACCTCCTATCTTCATTCACACACACACACACACACTTTTTCTCTCTTTTTCACACACACATACACATAGCCATCCAATAAATGCTTCACTGCACCAACACACAAACAAACGCTAAATTGACCATCACATCAAACCCCTAAATTGATCAACCCCTGAATTGATCAACCTTCATCTAATTCTTTGAATTTCGTTGTCGGTGATGTGAGAGATGGGGGGTTGTAATAAGGTGTGTGAGCAGAGAGATTTTGAGAGAGAACGAGAGAGACCACAATGTTGGAGATTTCAACTATGGTTTTTGGGCGAAAAAGATGACAATGGGTGGTGGCTAAGTGTAGTGATCGTTGGTGGTCGCTGAAGTGTGAGAAGGAGAGAGATCTACGAGAGGGAAATATATATATATATATATACTATGAAAAAATTTCAATCTAGAACTATTGGTACGAACTCTTTATAACACCATTAATGTCTTATTAATAGATGTATTTTAACATTTATATATTTACACAACCGTGAATTACGTCCGGATAAACCGTCGTTAATGAGCAAGACTTGATTTTTTTAAAATACCCCTCATTAATGCGTCATTAATGAGTGCATTAATGAATTATTAACGAGCCTTTACAATTACGAGTCATTGATTTATTTTAATCAAGTGTCAAGATTGATTCTCACAGTTTTCGTACAAAAAACTGTTATCGTTTGAAATTTTCCTATATATTATATATGGGAAAATTTATTTGAGAACCGTTCTTATTGCGAGTACCGCGAGAACTAGTCTTGACTCTTGACCCATGATTAAATTAGATCAATTACTATAATGCTAAGGCCTCATTAATGCTCATTTAATGAGGATATTTTGAGAAGTTAAGTCAATCTAATAACGACATCATGACACAATTTATGATGTGATAAATATATAAATAACCAAAATACCTCTATTAACGAGTTATTAATGAGCATAATAATGATTACAAATGGCACGAACTTCTCCATATATATTTGTGAGGGAGAGAGAAGTCCGAGAGACTAAGTAACATAAGAGAGAGAGAGAGAGAGAGAGAGTGTGTAATATATGCTTTATTAACTTGTAACATATATTCAAGGGTATTTTATATTTCGTGGATGAATCAATTTTATAGATCGAAGAATTAACACCAAATTATTATATTGATTTTAATTATTAAATAATTATAAAATGAATTAAAAAGTTAGGATAAGGAGTAATTCCGTCGGGATCAAAAGTGTAATAAATTGGATTAGAAACATAAGTTTTTGGATCCAATATCAATTATGTAATTATCACCTGACCAAAAAATCAAATTTGTAATTTACTTTTTAAGAGTTTTTATATCATTCTACTTTATATCCTTAATTATAAGATACGATTATAAAAATATTTAAATTAAAAAAAATTAGTGAATTTGATACAGAGTTAATTACATGGTTGGTCCTTTAAGATATGCCTAAATCACACTCTCAGTCCTTTATTTGAAAATCTTGCAAAGTCGATCCTTTAGCCGTTAAAATATGTTAAACTTTTTAAAATGACTATTTTTACCCTTTACTGTATTCATTTTGAGTTTAATTTTAAATCATTAAAAAATATTTTATTATTACAAATAAAAATAAATTTTTTTGTTCTAGAATATTAGTTGTTGACCCTCTCTCATAACTCTCACTCTAACCCTCACGCTCACACTCACTCATAACTTTTTCTCTTTCTCTTTCTCACATTTTCCGGCCACCGTCGCCGGTCACCGCCCACAGCCACCACCACCGTGGTTGCTAACCACTCCACCACTGTTGATGCTCCCTCGTCTATGCCACCATCTTCTTCTCTTTTTTTTTCTTAAAGTAGATTGTGCGTGTGTGTGTATAAGTATGTGTATCTAGTGTGGGTGAGAGATGTTTCGATCTAGGTGTTTGTGGATGTTTAGGTTTCAAAATCAGATTTTGTACACTTAAAATCGAGTATGCGGCGGTGGTATGAGGTGTAGGTGGTGGCGGTTGCGGTGTTAGGGTTTCTTCATCCAAGTTTCGGCGGCGGCGACGGTGTTTAGGGATTTTTCATCCAAGATTCAACGACAGTGGTGGCGGGTTTTTATGGTTGGTGTTTGTCAGCCCTAGCCATATTTATTATAGCCATATCACAAATCAAATCAATAAACTCAGATCTGGACCTCAACAAATCATACATGAATACTCAAATGAATAAAAGAAGATTTTCATGGAATAGGTAGGTATGCATTTGTTACCGTTTTGGTTAGGGTGAGCATGGTATCGGTACCGGTACTGATTTTACCGAATACCGAATTTGATATAAAGTCGGTATCGAATACCGTACTACGATACCGACACCGATTACCTTTCTTACCTAGTTGGTTTGGTACTAGTCCCGAATACCGAGTTCAGAGTACTGATTTAGCAATATTTCAAGTACTAAGTATCGGACCGAAAACTCTAATACGGTACTGGTATGGGTTCCAGTACGGTTCGGTATTTCTAGTACTCATGCTCACCCTTAGTTTTGGTGGGTATATGGCAGTGGTGTGGTGGTGGTGGTGGTGAAGAGATGATGACGGCGATGGTAAAAAGGCGATGATTGTACTGGTAGTATGTGAAATTGGTGAAAAGAGGTAAATCTGTAAAAAAATAAAAGAGATAACACTAAAATAAAAAATTAATTTTTATTAAAGGACCGTTCATGTAATATTAAAAAGGGTAATATTGTCATTTTGATAAGTTTAACGAAATGTTTGTTAAAGTTTACAGCTAAAGAACCGTCCGTGTTCAACTTTTAAAAATTAAGGACCGACTTCGTAAGATTTTCAAATAAAGAACTAAAAATGTAATTTAGGCATAAGTGTAATTAACTCTTTATACATCATACATGTGACTAAGGGCCTGTTTGTTTGCTGCTTAATAGAACCATTCAGCGCTGAATGCTGAATCATTCAGCTTGTTTGTTTGTTGCTTCTGAATGAAGACTGTGCTGAATGATTCAGTATAACGTTGCTGAATCATTATACCTTAAAGTGCATTCTGAAGCATTAAGCACCAAGTATTTTACCTCAATACTACTTCTTTTGTACGTTGTCTTGTTAAACAATCATATCATATCTTATAATATAATATATTACTATTAAGGTTAAAATGATAATTTGCACCATTCAAATTGTTCATTCAGAACCTTTATCAAACAGTATATCACATTCAGAGACAAATTCATTCAGAGCCTTTAAATTATTTAGACCACATAATCATTCTATACTTAATCATTTCGTTTTAACAAATCGTCCATAAAATATTATAAATGTTTAGCATCATTCCTCCTTTGAAATTCAGGGGAAAGAGAAGATGGAAGATTTCGAGAAGAAAGTGAGAATATCAGAAGGCATGGACGTTGATCAAAATGCCTCGAACGACCTCGAAATCGTCTCCTTGCTTCGCCAATTTCTCGGAGTTCAGCAGCGGCGAGCCGAAGCTTATGCAAAACTCAAAAAGTTCGTTTTCAATAACTCATGGTTTTTGGTTTTCTGCATGTTTTTACTTTTCCCGTAACATTAGCAGATCAATTCTTTGCATAACTAGGTTAAGTTGCAATCTAAACTGGCTAATTGGGTTTTTTTCTGGCGACATACGAACTTCTTTGCGTTTTCTTTGCTTAATTTCCATGTTTTTAGTGTTCCTTTTGAAATATTGATTTGTAATGAGTTCGTTCCTTTTCAGTAATTTGGGTTTCATGTTTGATCTACTTTGAAATGAATACTACCAATTGCTAACAGTGATAACTTCATATAAAAATTTGTGTAAAAATACTGAAATCATATGGAAATTGGAGTTTAGAAATTGCCCTTTACTTCTCATCATGAAACATTGTTGGTAGATCTGATTGTTATAGCTCAGACCTTAGAAAAAACCATGATCATAATTTCATCAGGTATTATTGGGACTGTTTTTTTTTCCTTTCTATTTTTTTATTTCTAGAGATAACCGAATGTGACATATTTATAACCCTAGTATTTGGTACTCTTACTCTTACTCTTACCTAGGGTTTGCTTCTTGGACTTTGTTGGTGTTTAGTACCCTTTAATCTCTTAGTTTACAATTTTTGTTTAGATGTAACAAGTACAACTACAATAACAAACAATTTTATTCGAAACTAGTTGCGGCAGGCTAAAGATTGAGCATTTGGAAAGTAAGGGTTTGCACATGACTAATATCCCAAATGTTATCAGTTTGAAGTTGTGTTGTCAACATATATGATTATATACTATTCATAATTTTGGTTTGATTTGATGAAGCAAATGAATGAATGATACGAAATTGTATAAATTAGATGAATTTGAATTGTCTTTGTACTGGTCATTTACCCTATATCAGAGAACTGTATTACATTTTTTAATTCCTTTAGATTGAATATATATGTCTGTATAAGCATGGATGATGCATCTCACTCTAGATATCTTCATTTTGGCTAATTTATTTGTCTTGTGATTTTGATGTAGGTTTTCTTTGGAAATGCACTATGGTTTTCTTTGATTATCTCCTTTGCTTTCTTGATTCTGTTTGCTCCACTTAGACCACTAAAAGCTTCTACCTTTTGTCATAATATAAAGCAAGTTTACTGTTGGATGGGTGGATGGTAATTCTACTACCTGGAGTCCTGGACCTGATGTTTTCTTAATTGATTTAGTAATGCAAGTTTAGCTATTAAGTAACTTCTTATGAGTTGTAGATAATTGACTGAGCAATTCTAAATCTGTAAGTGTGCAAAGTATCAGAAGTTGATATTTTTCATATTAGGTTCCATTAAAAAGGCTGAGCTCCGTTAATGCTGTGCATTTTTCTTTATTTCAGAATTCGTTTTGTGGGTATCATACTATAATATAATCTATACATGCATTACATAACACACCAAATAAAAGTAAAGATAATGAACATAGGGAAAATAAATGGTGACTGTGAATTGTCATTATCACTCCTATAGTCCTATCATCATATTCAAACCTTTTAAAATTTTTTTAATCTTTTTTATTGATTCTACAAAGAAGAGCATTCAAATTCCTGACAAAAAAAATGTAGGCTTTCTAATGAATGTCTTGATAACTGATTTCATCCTAGTTGTGGGCATATGTACTAGTGACTATCATAACAATCTCATTCCATCAAATCTTTTGTCTTCTATTGCTTAGGATGAAGTCTTGCATTTTTCCTTCGATCCAAATATGAAATAGCAGTACACATTTTTAAAGCAACACGTTTTGTTTTTTTCCTGATTCCAAGAACCTGATTTGTTTTAATCTTTATTTGGCGTTCGTGTTCTTGATTCTTTGATTCCCGACGATGTTTTGATGTTTGTGTTAGATTGTTTGAGTATTTTTCTTTACCTCTCTTATAAAAGTTGAACATGGTTATGTAAATTCTAGCTTTGTATTTAGTTTGAAAATTCTAGTTCTATACTACTCAAATTCATAAGTAACATGAACATTAATAGCTTCCTAGATTGATAATAAAATATTATTTTGCTATATTCTTCTAACTTAATCTAATAGTATTTTTTTACTCTACAACCGTAAGGTACTTACCAAAAGTTCATAGATAACTGATTTGAGACTGAAACTTAGAGTATAAATTCCTGAGACACAATGTTATTCCGTATATCATATGGTAACATCTTCAGATTAGCCATTTGTTTCAAAACTAATAAGGAAACTCGGACAATAGAAGAAAATGATAAAAGAATAGAGGGAATTTATTCGCTGCATATCTCAAAATGTTTGTGCTGGTAACTTATGTAATTCACAATTATTATTGTCAGGGGATTTACTGAATTGGGAGATTCTGCATACCAGCAACTTTGCAACGAGATCACAGTCGATTTCAATGACTGTTCAAAGCAAGTGAGCAACATAGATATTTCACCTCTTTTTGAGCTTTTTAGACATTTTTAACTGAATAAACTTTCTCCATAATCGCAGGTCCTTGCATTAGAGTCAGTATTTCTTAGTCCCAAATATTCCCGAAACGATTTAGCTTCGTTGTTGAGATCAGTTCAAGTACAGGAAAAGCAAAAGCTGCATCTGGTACTCGATAGCTCCATCCCTAAGTAGTTTTTCTTTGAAGCTATAGAAATGGACAAATGGGTGGGTTGTCCATTGGAATTGGTCAAATTGGGTCAGCTTATACTACAACAACTATAACCCAAAAAGCTCACTTATTTTATAAATAATTATAAATACATACCTCATACTATTCACTAATACTTAAGTTTTTGAGCAGAATGATTTAGGAGGTTATAAGCATTAAAAATACACCCTTGGGCAACTATTTGACCAGTTTTTTTAAAAACATAAAACATAATAATAATATCAAAAAGGAAAAAAACGTTGCAGATTCTATAATCGCTTCTAAGTAGTTCTTCTAAAGAGGTCAGGGTGGAAACATGTCATTATTAAGACAGGTCGGTCAGGTTGGGCTGAACCGTAAATACTAAAGAATTTTTCCAATAACATGATATTTATATTCATATCAAATAATTGTGTAAAAAGTTAAAAGAAATTACCCATTTGACCCCGACCAGCCTATCCTTGTTAAACAGACAGCAACTATTCAAGTTCTGAAGAAAGCTGGTCGTCCATCAGAGCGTTTGGTGAGCCACGAAAATTGCAAATATAGAAATAGTAATAAGCAGCAGCTGCAGCAGCATGAGCATGAATGTGTGCATGTACATGAGATAACTGAAGCTGCTGGAACCGAAGAAGCAGAGGCAGACGCAGAATATGATAATGCTATCAAGGAAGCCATTCAAGGGGTGCAAGATGCAGTCACCACCATTAATGACCATCTTGAAGAAGTCAGATATGAGATTGCTGCACTTGGAGCAGATTGATGATTTCTGAATCAATGAATATTCAAGTGAACTGTTAAAATTAATAAATCTGTTCTCAATAGTTCTCGCTTGGCCTTTTGTTTCTTCCTACAACATGATAAGTGAATTGAACCTTTACATTATTGAATGAGTTATAAAGTGGGCAAACATTAGTTAGGCTGGGTGTTATATGTCTCCAGATAGATAGCAGGTCGCAGGTGGTGTTATACGTCTCCAGATAGATAACAGGTTGCTTTGGGTTGAGTGAACCCGCTTGGGAACACCTCCCCCTCACCTTTACCCGCTGATTTTACACCTTCAGTTTCGTAAACTTGCTGAATTTCCAGCTTCTCTCTCCTCATTTTGTCTCTATCTCTCTCTTTCTTTTCTCACTCTCAAAAAAGGAAAGAGGTAAAGGGATAAAGGATTGGTATAACCGAGTTAGACTGAAAAGAAAGAAAGATTGAATAGGGAGTGATGTGACGCTGATTTAACAAAAAAGACGAGAAAGAGAAATAGAGAGGTAAAATGGATAGTGTTATGATGTGTCAATTTGAGTTTTGTTTTAACTTGAATGTATGAAATTAGTACTAGCATGGCACCAGCATAGTGTTGCGGTGACGAGTAATTATTACTCGATAATGTTCGTTTTCGATATCGTACGAGTACAATATTCACACACTATGGTAACATTGAATAATTTCCAATTGCCACATTTCCATTTTCTTTCTCTATTTCAATTTTCTGTCAAATCTTTTATTAATTCTTAAAATAACTTTTCAAAAACAATAAAATAAGAAAAAACTCTATTTATAAAATAAGATGATAGAAACATATTACTCCATGACTTTGGAAATTGCGTTGACGTGGATGAAGAATCGTATTGGTATGAAAGAGTGTATTAGTGGGTTTGTGTGTTTTAAGAAATGCAAGAAAAAGGAGATCCAACGCCGATCAACTTGGATCAATAAGCATGATATTCTTCCTAACCAACTTACTAAAGGGCACAGATGGGAGAATTCTGTTGAATGCAGTTAACTCAATTAGAGCCATGGTCGACGTGTTTGTGGCGAACAAGACAAGTAAAAATGGATTAAATTTTGGTTTTATGAGGTTCATCCGCTGTAACGATATTGCAGGTATGAAAAGGAAGCTAAACGAGGTTGCCATCAATGGATCTTACATTAAGCCGAATGTGGCGAAATATGACGACAAACGGAGAAAAATGGAATCCTTTAGCACCGGTAAAACCTATGGAAAGTGGATTGAATGTATTGAATTTACAGAAGTCATGAAGAACAGAAAACCATGTCAAGAGGGTGCAAAGAATGGTAGATCGTATGTAGAGGTACTTTCTAACTGGAAAGCTGAAGGTAACATGCCTATGCCTAATCTGATTCAAGCACCAAATTTTGGGCTCATGCAAAGAGATTCTTATGGGAGAGGTGAAAAGCTTGCAAATTTTGGTTAACATGATTGATCTCTTGAAAGCAGATGTGATAGATGATTGCACGGTTATGGCGGATTGTCGTTTTACATTTTTTTTGATTCAGAGCTAACGGCGAAGAAATTTCTAAATGAACATAAAAACACCCGGAAAAATTGGTTTTCATGGTTACAAAAGTATCAGAAAGGAATCCAATGAAAGTCATCTAGGTTTGTCTCAGTGGCCAACCTCCTCATCTGCGAACCGAGGAGAACATTCAACATATCTTGGGGAAGTTTGGTAGAATCCTTGTTGCGGGTAATTACGATTGGGATGATGTAGATGTCTCGCGCTATAAACCATGTTTGCCGGTAAAAAATTAAAATTTTGTGGAGGGACAAGTAATACACGTTATAGATATCGGAAATTTGCGAATCCTGGGCTCCTGATTTCGCGTTTGAGAATGAGGTAGAGGATGATATCTCAATTCAAGAGACAGAAAGTGATAATCAAGATCGGTTTAATAACAATGAGGTGATGCAGGAAGATCCATTAGATATTGACAAACTATTGAATAATAACAATTTGGAGAAGAATACCGGCGACCTTGATGACGGAAAAAACAAATCTCCGGCGACTAAAGTTAACGAGGAGATTGAGTTAGGCTACCGCATCCAACCAACAGGTGTGTAGCTGGTTGGAGCATTGTAGCATACTACCGTTTTCTTTAAAGATGGGATAGTTGAGGGGGATGGACGTGGGGTTAGAGTAATATGAGTGGGATGAGAGAGAAAAATGATGTGACGCTTGTAACGTCCCAAATTTTTTTAATTAATCAAAGGGTACTTGTTAATAATTCACCGAAATCAAGCATCGTATAAGTTAATTACAAACCCGGGTGATAACCCGTAGAATTCAAATGTAATTGTATAAATACATCATGGAACACAAAATAGTTTGATAATTGCGGAAGCTTGTGGAGTATGAGCTATCAACCGCGTGCTGGAGCCCCGCCGTGGCCGTCACCTGAAAAGAAGGTTAAACAACAACCGTAAGCACAAAGCTTAGCGAGTACGCTTACTTACAATCAACCATATGACATCACATCATTGCCATACAATCATGTTACATCCTTCATTCCCGCTACCATAGTAGACGGTCCCAACATTCCCGTCACTGTAGTGAGCGGTCTCATCATTCCCGTCACAGTAGTGAACGGTCTCATCATTCCTGTCACCGTAGTGAACGGTCTCATCATTCCCGTCACCGAAGTGAACGGTCTAATCATTCCCGTCACCGAAGTGAACGGTCTCATCATTCCCGTCACCGAAGTGAACGGTCTAATCATTCCCGTCACCGAAGTGAACGGTCTAAGCAATAGCATAGCATAACACATTACCAATGTATAAATTCATCAATCATCATTCATGGGATTCATCACTCATTCATCATTCATAGGCTCATCATTCATCATTCATATAGCGTGCAACACTTTAAACACATACATCATAAGGTTTAGATGGTAAGTAAGAATACTCACCTGTCTATGGTTCAATCTCACAGCCTTAGCTTACTAGTACACTTGTGGTTACTTGTCAGTCAACCGTCACCTACAATAAGTCTAATAAATCAATACCGTGTACGAATCCCTCGTTCGTTTGTTCACATAATTTATTCGGGTCTCACGTTGGACCTCGCTACTAAGTTTCATAAGTTGGACCATGCGGAAGTCGTATGGCCACCTGGCCTAGTGAAAGTCGCATGAACACCTTAGCCAAATGAAAGTCGCACGGCCACCTTGGCCATTTGAAGGTCGCATGACCACTTGGTCATCCGAAGGTCGCATGACCCCTTGGTCATCTGAAAGTCGCATGGCCATTCATCTACTTGCATCCGAAAGTCGCATGGGGTATCACTAAAGTCGCATGACCACTTGGTCATCCGAAAGTCGCATGGGGTATCACCAAAGTCGCATGACCACTTGGTCATCCGAAAGTCGCATGACCACTTGGTCATCTGAAAGTCGCATGGAGTAGCTGGGAGTCTAGGTGGAAGTCGCATGGACTTCACAAAGGTCGCATGGAGCCATGCGAAAGTCGCATGGGACTCCACCTTCCCTGTCAGTTCGTTTTTCTCAAAAACCCAGCTTCCATAACCAAAAATCAAACTCTTTCAAACTTAACCAAATCATTTTATTTTTGTTCCAAAACGTTTCTCCGTTCATTTAAACACTTCTTTCAAGATTTAAACACATTTTGTCAAGTATTGAGGCTTATATCTTAAATTTCTTCCTGTTGTTCTTCATAAACCCATAACTCAAAAACCCAGATGCTAAATCATGCTACCATCAACCAAACAAGATAAAATTGATACTTACAGTATCCTAGTGAGGTAAGAAACGTTACCTGATGATTCTTTCACCAATTCCTCAAGTTTTCAGATGGTTCTTGGCCCTTCTTCTTCTTCTTTTTCGTGGGTTTAAGCTCACACACTAAAACTCTTTCTCTCTCTCTTCAATGTAACAGTAGCAATTCTTTGAAATGGTGTTGGGGGCTGTGCCCTAATTGTATATATATATATCTCACGAAAAGGCCTAAGCCCACATTCCATGATTGGGCCCAAGAAACTTTAATATAATAATACACATAACTAATCCAATAACATATATATAAATAGTCCACTATTCATTCATCCATTCAAACCCATAAACTCTTTAATACATTTCACAATCCAATATAAACTTTCATTTTCTCAATAAATATTCTTTTATTTTTATTTTTTTCGGAAGTTCGGGTATTACAACGTTGATGTATCAATGGAAAAGAGTGGAATGGATGCACATGATCTTATAGGGGACGGACAAACTTGGGTGGTGTCCTATGCCACTACTGCCTTATAGGAAGGTCAGCCCCCGGTTATAATCCAAAGTTGGAGTCTCTTTTATAATTTTCTTTTCTTATTTTTATTTATTTTCTAGCTTCTTGATAGAGTTTTTAATAAAATTTCTTCTAGTGTTAATAGTTTTAGGACAATACTCCCTTGGATTTTACGGGGCTGCAAAATTTAAGGATTTCATTAGGAATTGCCATATCTCTAAAATTAATTTCGGAGGGAGGAGGTTTACATGACTTAAGACCATTAGCATCCAATCTATATTAGACTATGCGCATCGGTCAAGGTATCCGATGATGGGTTCCATTGGGTAAGATGGGAACACCATCGACCCTAGTGGGGTTCCATCGGGTCCTTGAGCCGGCTAGTCCTCCAATCCATCGGGTGTTTGAATTTTTTTTCTTTTTACCGTTGTAACGGTCATATATATATATATATATATATATATATATATATATATATATATATATATTTTTTTTTTTCTCTCCTATAAATACCATTCACACCTATATATATTTTACACATCTCCTCCTCTCTATTATATTTTATACACTATCTTCTAATCTTCCCTTTCTCATTATACACTATCTCCTCTCTATTATATTTTATACATATTTTATCTTTTTTTTTCTTTTTTTCTCTCCTATATATATTTGTTGTTTTTTAATTTACGTACTTCTATTTTTTTATTTTTTAATGTAAGGTGAAATATTATTTTTATTTTGAAATTATGTAATGAAATTTATGAAATATTATTAATTATTTTTTATTTTATTGTTTTCAAAATAAACAAATTATTTAAATTAAAAAAAAAGAAAATAAAAATTGAAAAGATATAGGGTTGAAAAAGGTTGGATATGGGGGTTTGTGGGGTAAGTTGGGTTGAAGGTGAAAGATGATGTGGATGCTGATGTGACAGTGGGGTAAGTTGGGTTGGATGCTGGTGGTCTTACCCTATCAAATTTACTGCCATATCAGCATTCACATTATCTCTCACCTCCAACTCTTTCTAACCCACAAACCCCACATCAAATATTAATAAAAAATATATATTAAATAAAAGATAAGAGAGAGAAAGAGATAAGAAGGAAAAAAAAGAAACCCGCAACAGGTTCGTCAGTTAACCGGGCTCCTAACCTAAGTCATCCCATCACCAGCGATGGTGTGCCCGTTGGGTTCCATCCCAACCCGTGTTGGGTTCCACCGCGGATGCGGGTGGTCTGATAATAGCTAATAATGGTAAAGGCTATAAATAACTTATTAATACACTCATTAATAAGGGGTATTTCGGAAAATTGATGTTGTATTTATTAGTGACGGTTAACCCGGGCGTAATTCACAGTTGAATAAATATATAAATAACTAAAATATCTCTATTAATTAGTCATTAATGAGCATTAACGGTAATTCCCTTGTTTATAAACTTCCTCTCTTTATATATCTTTACTTTCAATAAATATCTATCTTGCCACATGGCATGATTCTAAAACCATAATTTCCATGTGACAATGGCATGACCGCATAATTCTAGAACCATAATTTTCATGTGTCATTGTCACAGAGACTTGTTTTCTAATTTTCCCGCCCACAGCCTCATAATCCCCCTTCGTAATATTGAATCACCGTTTTGTCGGAGTTATTTATGGTTCCATCAAGTTGTTCCGATACTTCCATCCCACTCTACTTCACTAACCCTTACATCCATCCTCTAAGGCATTAACTATTCTCTATCTATTAAAAAAAAGTGACAATTTCGTTTATATCCTTAAAAACTCTCTTAATTACGTATATATCCTTGTAAAAATTAGAATTATGTGTATATCCTTACAAAACCTATAAACTCACGTATATACCCAAACACCTAATTTAATAATAATTTTTCAATTTAAATACTAAAAATATGAATTAAAATTAATTTATTATTATTAAAAACTAATTACTTATCATATTACATATTTACCCTCTTCCTAAATTACCCATATCCCTTATCCAGAAACATTCATCAGTTCAAAACTTCAAACCCATCTCAAAAACATCCAACATCGATCGACATGTACTATGGATACATTTTCAATAGTAACCCAGGCCATAACCAATCGACAAATTATGGTTTATTGTAGCTCACGGTTCTATTCGATGGAGGTTCGAAGCCCTAATTTTCGAACAGATTGTGGTCGATGGCGATTGGTTTGATTCAACAGAGGTATAATTTGTTGGTTCGATTTGAACTGATTGTAGTTGTTTTTTGAAGTTATTGGTTCGATTTGCACTGATTGTATGGTCCGATTTAGAAGTTATTTGTTGGTTCGATTCAACAGAGGTATGGTCCGATTTTGAAGTATGTTGTTTGTTGGTTCGTTTTGGTTCAATTCGAAGATTGCTATCTGTTGGTTTGTCTTGGTTCAATTAGAGGAGTTTTTAAGGATATAAACGAAATTGTCCCAAAAAAGAAATTAAGAGAGAGAAAAGGGGAAAGAGTGTGTGAACAGCAACCCAAAACCCTCATTTTGAAATTAAGGGGGTGGGGGCGATTGTGTACAACACTCTCACGCACCAACCAGCTCTCTACTAGCTGGTTGGTTGCGCATGACCTAACTTAAATTTTATTTATGGTGACCGATATGAATGCAGAAATATATTTATAACTTTTTGTAAGTGACAAAATTACCCTTACAATAAATAATTTTAAAAAGTAAGGGTATTACTATAAAATGACCATTTTTTCTTTCCTTCATCTCCAACTCAAGAACACAAACTTATTTCATTTCTCTCCGATTATCTTTCTTTTGTTTCCAGCTCGGGAACACGGAAAATAAAATTATTATCCTTTCTTTCTTTCGTTAATTTTCTTTTTTCTTTTCTTTTCTTTCTTAAGATATCTCGGGAACACGGCATAAGAATCGAATCGATGAAACTCCTCTTTAAACCGCCCCCAATTTTAAACTAGGAAGATCTGAATTATTGAGCATTTATATAGTTTTGAAGTTTCTCATCAAGCAAGCATGTTGTTACACTTTAGTGTCATCATCTTTTGAATTTTTGTAGGTTTGATAGCTGCTAATGGATACGCTAAGCCACATATGGAGACAATCAAGATGGCAAGATGACACAAATATATCAAGCCCGCGTGTTGCGCGTGTCGATAATTAAGATGATTGTTCAAAGTTAGCGTACGTAGACAATATTTAATTTAATATGTATCAAGCACATTTGATGGTTACATTATGTACATAAGGCTACGTGACCTAGTAATGTTATAAGATCAAATGTAACTTATATAAAATAAAGTGCAAATAAAAATTTATTAAGGGTTGAAATTAAATAATTGAAATGAGGTAAACATGACCTAAACCGTTAACCTTAAAGAGTGAGACATCTTAATATACCTTGATACTGTTAAGAGTAAAAAGTGAAAATTTATTAAAGGTTAAAAATGAAAAAATTGAAATCAATAGTATTCTCATGTAACTTCTATAAACATAAGTGTAAAAAGTGAAAAATCAAAATGAATAGTGTTCTATTTTAGAAATTGATTATAAGAGGTAACGTATCGCACATACCGGCAGCCATTTTTCAGTTACCCGATGCAGGTTTGTGACGCCTGTCTTCTCCACCGCATCACCACTGTTGTTTGTCTTATCTAAACCGATAATTAATGGCATAGATCAAACTTATCTTATGTTTAAGATAATTAATGAGAGGTAATTTAGATATTATGATATTTACTCCTACTTTTTAAACTAATATATCTATCAAACACAAGAAAATTATGCTTTTTAATTTGAAACCGATATTGCTATATTTTTTCAAAGAAAAAAAATTATATTTGTGTTGGTTTTTTTTAGCACAGCTTTGGTTTTGTACACCTATCTGCACCTTTTCATATGTACATGCGCAACTCAGAGTTAGTTAAAATTGTTCATTATTCATAAAGGATTGATTTGAAATAGAAAATTGATCCATTCATTCAAGGGTTTAGTTTAAAAAATGTGTAACGTCCCCAAATTTTTTTTATAACAACACAATATAATTAACCATAAATGGATAACATTAAAACTAGTATTATCAAATGTTAATTACAACTCGATTGGAAGGTTTGAACTGAAATGTTGAAATTGAACGACAATTGTTTAAGGTGTAATAGGAGGTTTAAAATGGTTTAAGAACGACGCGGAAGCAAAGTCGAGGATTAGCCATCAAGCACGTGCCGGAGCCCCGCCGTGGTCATCACCTAAAAAGAAGTTAAACGACAACTGTAAGCACAAGGCTTAGTGAGCACATTACTTACAAACTATTTTGGATCATCACATCATAAACTTATTTCACATATGCAACGTTAATCATTCCCGCAACCGTAGTAGACGGTCCATCATTTCCGTCACCGAAGTGAACGGTCCCAAGCATTCCCGTCACCGAAGTGAACGGTCCCATCATTCCCGCCACCAAGTGAACGGTCCCATCATCCCGCCACTGAAGTGGATGGTCCCAAACTACGATCAACTGTTCTAGTATCATTATCATGCACATACAACATATCATGATTCACATAAATCATCCCGTTAGGTTGTAAGTAAGAATACTCACATGTTTGCAGTCTTAGTCTCTCAATTAACAGATATTACAGAATTGCTGGTCACGAATCCCAGAGTATGAACCTACAGTGCATATATTTGTATTAATATTGGTTATTGCCTTTTGCTCTAAGTCGGATGTTATCTCAATCTAGCCAAAACCGCAAGTCGGACCACATAAATATAAATATCAGGTCGGACCAGTGTTTGTATCTTCATAAGTCGGACGACATATAAGTTCATAAGTCGGACCATATCAATTCCCTTAAGTCGGGCGAACAATAAGTCGGACAAGCCTCAAGTCATATAAGTCGGACCAATCTCAAGTTCTTTAAGTCAGACCAAGTCTAAGCAACATAATTCGGACCAAATCAAATTATAATTCAGACAAAATCAAATTATAAGTCGGATGGGCACCTAAGGTCTAGGTTGGACCAAAGCTTCAAACCCTTCCTTGGTCGGACCTATTCCAGTCTTTACGTATATGTGTATATATATATATACATATATCGATACAGAGATTTAGAACCTCTTTAAAATGTAACTAAACAAGGATCTTTTTATTACAAACCATATCTCCATTCATTTTAATAAGTCCTTAAAGATCAATTTGCATTGTATCAAGTTTCAATGGTTAAAAACTCAAATATTTCTCTCGGGTTCAAACCCACGAAATACACACAAATACTACAAAACTTCAACTGATAATCACTCAGAATTTAGTCAAATTTCCACGTAAATTGTACATTTGTTATCACATAGGCATGAGGGATCATACCTTACTATTTCTTTGATGAATCTATGAAAATGACGAAGATCCTTTGTTCTCTTTGCTCTCCTTCTTGTTCTGGGTTCTTCTTGAATAACACACACTAAGCACACACACAATATTTCAGAGAAAGGAGAAGGAGGTGAGCGTTGGTGTTGGGGGCCGTGCCCTACCATTCTATTTATAGTGGCCTTAAAAGGCTTAGCCCACCACTCAAACTAGCTAAGCCCAATTAAGTTACCCAAGTCCATTTATTTAATCCATACTTAAATAGCATCACAAACTAATAATAATGGTAATAGTAACACTCGAGAAATATTCTTTTCTTAAATACCGAATTTTCACGTCTTACAGATAAGTTTTAGAAAACGGGTATTATAAAATGTATCAAACATGTCACATTTTGCTATTGTATATACCAAACTATAAAAACTACCATTTGGTGTACTCAACAATAAAAAACTAACAATTTTAAATGCCAAATATTACTCGGGGTGTTCATGGATGGTTAACCAGGCATAAGGTTAACCAAGAACCGGTTAACCGAAGTACCGATTCGTAATTTTCGTAAACCTAAACCTAAACCGAAAAACTCGGTTAATTGGTTTTTTCAGTTCGGTTGTCTGGTTAACCAATTAACCATTTTTAACTATTAAATATATTTCTAAAACAAAAGGTTTCAAAATTTAATAGTCATATCTCAACTCAAACAAGGCTTAAATGATAAATTAATAAAATATTCAAAAATGTGTTATTTATGTATCAACTAATAATAACATAAGGAAATATTATGAATAAAAATGTGACTAAGATAGAGTAAAACTAAGTAAATAAATAGTAAATGATAAGATTTATAAATCTTGTTGACTCGTAAACTTAAATAATACATATATGATACTTATATTAAAAAATGAGATATAGATATTGACTTTGCGTAACAATTTGTTATGAGTAGATAACTACTGTATGTGAATATTGATTAAATTTTAAGTATTAATAAACATAAAAACTAAAATTTGACATTTTAAGTTTTCGTTTTTCGGTTAACCATCCGTTTCTAAATTCATGAATCATATCCGAAGAAATTCTTTTAGGTTTGGTTATCAAAACTGAAAATTAAAATATTCGGTTTGGTTAACCTAGATTTCGGTACGGTTTGCCGTTTTTAGGTTCGGTTTTTTGGTTTCAGATATTGTGAACACCCCTAAATATTACCACATCATTATATATGAAGAATATTCAATGTGTTCCTCCTTCAAATTCTAGAAATGAAGAAAATTTAAATAAAATACATTAACATCAAGAATAAACTAAAACATCAACATCAATCCCCTAATCGATTGTAACTCGGATTTGAAAACAATCGATCGTAACATCAACAAGAACCCTACATAATGGATTGTGACTCGGATATGAAAAAACCCTATATCAAAACTAAGGTTTTTTAACAATAAATGGAAATCAATTAACAACAATTGCATTTTATCACCTCAACAAACCGAGATCCGAACAAAAACCCTAACCTAGTGAAGGGTCAAACCTTGATGTAGAATAATACGAACTTGATCAAGATCAAGGTGAAATAGCATAAGAAGATGAAATCGAGATCCGGAACAACACTCGGTGAGTAGGGTTTTTGTTCAACTATGTACCCATAATCCTTTGATAAAGAAGTTGAAACCTTATCGTCGATTGAACCCACCACTGATTTTAGAAACCTTACTCTCATTTGAACGTTATTGTTGATTGAAGAAACCTTACCGTCGATCACATATGAAGAAGTAAAAACCTTACCGTCAATCACAAAAACCTTACCTTTCGACCTTAACGTCGATCGCAGCGATTACATAAATTGAAATCTTGCTGTTGGTGGTGTTGCCAAAACCTTACCGTTGATTGAACTCAACCTTCTATTACATATTTACACATATTTACCGAACATTTAGTGAGAAGTTAAGTCCCTCATAACAATGACGATTAAGGTCGTTGACGGTGTTTCGGTCGCTAGCATGAAGGGAAGGACTGAGATGAATAGGGGTGAGCATGATTCAGTTCAGTTCTGGCATAAAACCGAAACCAAACCAAAAATTTTGGTTTTTGAAAAACCAAAATATAAACCATTATGATTTTGAAGTGGTTCGGTTTTCGGTTTTGAAACCGGTTTTTGGTTCGATTTTACAGCTTTTCCATTTAGACCATTAAGATTTGAAGCCATACAACCATCGTTGTGAAGTTATGAAATTAAACATGATTGATGTTATATTAAAAACATCAAGATGCATGCTACCTAATTCAAGCTATATACATTGCGATTGATACAAGCAAAATGTCAGTCAAATGTTTAAATTTTGAACCCAAAGTTGATAGAAATCAAAACTCGAAGCAAATCGATAAATAACATATTTCCAAAAGTGAAAATCGAGGTGAACAACCAAGTGTAGATAAACTGCATACAACTAGGAAAACTAGAACCTAAAAATTGAGATAAATAACTAGAAATGGATGGAAATAGATAAAATCGAGAAGAAGTGAACTTGTTGACTCGAAATGAAGTGATGTAGGGGAACTCAATCGAGTAGTCCCGCAACCAAACGGAGTTGCAACTACGAAGGAGTTTTGAATCGGTGTGAGGCTACTTTGGTGGAACCCTAATGTAAAGGGGAGGCTGTGTAAATGAGAAAGTCATAGTGTATTTGATTTTTTAGACATATATGTTTACAATATTGCCCCTTGGAACATTTCGGTTTTTGAAAATTTAAAAACCGGAACCGAACTGAAAAAGTTAGGTTTTGGATTTGAAAACCAAAACCGTCGGTTGCTATATTGGATAGGTTTTTTCGGTTTTTAGTTCAGTATTGGTAGATTTATAAATGTAATTGGGGAATAAGAAATATTAGAACCGCGAAATCGGAATATGAAACGTGAGCAGACCTAGTTATTTTATAAATGGACTAACATACCCTCGCAATTAAAAAGAAAATATTTAGGACAAGATAATAATCGATTGATCCATGTTGGTTCTCGCAATTCTCGTACGAAAAACAGTTCTCGTTTGAACAAATCCTAACCATCATTCCATCGAGAACAAATCCTACCATAAATTAGATGTTGATATGTTAGATCTAACAGCCCCATTCAATGGTAGCAATTCATGGCTGTCACAACTTATAGTTGGGTAATATATAAAATGAAGAGACAAGTGTAGACTATCCGATCAAATAAAATGAAGGACGAGTATTAAGTCTCTCATTCTAATCTAAATATCATTCTCATTTGAACCTTCATACACAAACACACACAACCAACTGTGAATTGCGTCCATGTGAGCTGTCATTAATTTGTGAGCCTTGATTTTTCAAAAAAATCCCTTATTAATGCGTCATTGATAATCTATTAATGAATCATTAATGAGCCGCCAAAATTATTTAGACATTGATTAATTTTAATTAAGTGCTAAGATTGATTTTCGTACGAAAAACAATTTCGATTGAACTTCTCCTTATGTATATAGGGTAGGGTTATTGTAAAAGTTAAATCTAAATAAGAGGTATAAGAGGAAATTAAGGCCGTAGGATTATCATCAAAAGTGAACAAATATACAGTCAAAATTAATGGACAAAACTTCCAATTAATTGAGGTTTAAGGGTAAATTTGGAATATAAAAGTTTCTCACTTATACTAAAATCAAATCATCTACTAAAATTACGTTTAGTAAGTCCCTGCAACAACAATACCAAGAGAAAATTGATGAACATGCCTAATTAACTTCCAGCAACAACGATACAAGATTCAATACATAGCTAGTATTCATCAAAATAATTTCCTACGATTTCCGATATTGATGAAAGTTGCAGAGCAACAAACAACCGATGAAAATCAATTCAAATTTGAATGGGGCAGAGGTGGTGGATACGTGTAGCGACGGCCGACGGTGGTGGTGATTGGCTCGCTAATCAATGATGAATAAAAAGGAAAGATTTTGTGAGATGGCGTTAGCGGTAGTCTATAGACGCAGAAAAATAAAGGGACGTGAATTTGCATAGGTGGTCTCCGACGAATATAGTTGTGCATGCAATGGTGGTGCTCGACAAATAAAAATATATATATATATATATATATATATATATATATATATATATATATAAAAGGGATCAGATGCGAACGCAATGTAATTGCGAACGCTGCGAACGACGATAACCGTGGAAATATTTCACGGTGGAGCTAAATTTTTGGTCAAATATAGCATACGGTTGGAATTAAATATTGGCAGGAAACTTCCAATTAATATCTTCATTTGTGATTTATTATTTATTTATATATAAATTAATAATAAATTATATATATATATATATATATAAAAGATGTAGTGATTTTATACAAGATGCAGTAGTTTTTAGACAAGATATATTGGTTCTTAAATGATAATCCACCGATTAATTTGCGCATGATGAACTAGTTTTAAGAGAACTCAATGTTTTTTAGATATGATGCAATGATTTTAAGTTGGATGCGGTGATTTTATATAATAGATGCAGTGTTTCTAGCGTTCTCATTTTAAGGACTGTTCTCATTGGATCCTTACCCTATATATATATATATATATATATATATATATATATATATATATATATATATATATATATATATATAACCGATGGTCACAAAGAATTAGTTCATTGATTAGGTTTTGACTTTTGACACAGCTGATAAAATCCGTTCATTGACTTGATGACTTTGATTTGTTCATTGATTTGTGTAATAATAATCGTCTTTCATATTTGTGTTTAATAAATATAAGTTTGAAAACCGAAAAAGATGATAAACATTAAACTTTAATAAAAGAATTTTATGAAAGTAAGTGACAAATTATTAAAAGGGCAACTCAGTCAGTTTATTGCAAATTATATTTTAATTCCTTTGCAACAAATTAATAGTTTGTTTAAAGTTTATCAATCAAACAACAAATTAAAATTAATTCCTAATTTCATAGTTTAATATTTTTTGAATTTAAATTTCTTTAAAGTTCAATTTTTAATCTGATTCCGATTACATTAGAAATATTTTGCGAACAAATCACATATCAAATTAATATGAAAAAAATTTACATATGAAATTAATATGTTTATATGTGAATTAAGATAAAGTGAACATATATAAACAATAAAGTTTTAATTTTTTTAACGGCTAAACACACACCTAATTAATTCTACACTATATGTTCACTATCGGTACTTGAACTCATAATCTTAAGATTAGGAAACACCTTTTTTTCAAACTTAGTGTCGCTAGGCCAAGTCTATTGGATTAGAAAGTTCCAATGTGTTTTTGTGTTGCTTATTGAGCTGACCCAAACCTAAGTTATCAATTCAAAAAAATTTATCGCCGAAAAGTTTTCAAAGTGGAAGCAAAAAAGTAAGGGAGATAATATTTTTACTTGTAAAATTGATTCATCCAAGGTAAACTTATGCTTCACTAACTTATAATATAGCTTTAAAAAAGTTGTACATTCGATGGATAAATCAAATTTATAAATGAAAGAATCAACTCTCAAAAAGTAATTTACATCAAGACAAAGCTAACCATGGAATAATTAAGGAAGGGAATGAGAGACGGTGCGAGGGTCCTCAACTAAACTCCATTACTTACGAGGTCTGTACAATTTAGTAAAATTATGTCCTAAAACCTATATTAAAAAATATTTAAAAATAAAATTCTAATTTTTCATTTCATCTGATAGTATTCTTCTAAGGCAAAATTCATATCAAGAAATATGTTTTCTAATTTCAGGAGGCATAATAAATTATAAAAAGGAGATAAAACACCCGTAATTTATAAATTTACTTTTTTCTTGTGATTTGTAGTATGTAGATTTTTAGCTCTTGAGTCTTGAGCAACCAAACCAAATAGTACTAAAAAAGTGAAACTTAATTACGTTAAAAATAAGAACAATATTCAGAAAAACATTAGAAATAAGAAAGGTAAAAACGTGAAACTAAGAAACTTATATAACATTTAATCATTTGCTTACCTCAAACACAAATTCGTACTTAAGAAATCAGAATCCAAATCTCAAACACAAATTCAACCCATGTAAAGTTCAAGAAGATAGAAAATTAGACATTAAATTATAAGTTAGAAACAAAAATTAAGATATAAACTTACAAAAATCAAGAATTTGGAATTTCACCTTCACGAATCACAATTTCAGTATTTCATCTTCAGCTCTCAGCCCACCCAGCCCTAGTCGAACACTTGAATAGTGTTTGATTAATGATTGGGACATGGGAAGCAACTACACGATTTGATTTCACCTTCACGATTTGACGATTTGAGATGTCAATCTGTGACAATTTGATTTCAATGGTTGAAGCAAGGAATTGACAAAAGATAGAGGTAATCGACTCATCGACGATTAAGGGTATCGACTCATAGAGAATCAAAACCGCCTTCTTCAACTTCTAAGGTCTGCCAAATTGCCGAGTGCCGAGATGGGATTATTGGTAAAAGGAATAGTTGGTTACTCGGTTTCTCCAGCTCCACCTTCACATTTCACTCGTTTTTAAGTCTTTGAGTCTATCGATGGACAATGGATGATGGGGGCCACGGGCTTTAATTAAGCAAAAAACTTTAACCTAGTTGGGTAGTTATAAATCTAATAGACCTAATAATATTAGGCATGTAATTATGAGGCCCCTATCCAGTGTTGGGCCTTCTGCGAGCTAGGGCACTCCGGGGCGGATCTATGTGGAGGCCGGTGGTGTCACGGGACACCAATCAATGGTGCTACAACCCATTTAAAATCTTGGGTCCGCCACCGACTCCTTGGACTTGACTGAGGCCGTCCCTTACAGAAGGTGCTGCAATAACATAGTACACAAACGGGATGAGAAGAACTAGTTGAACTGTATCAATGCCAAATTACGTTACGATTCCTTCAAATTTTAATTCAGCTTTCATTCCTATTAAAGATATCAAAGAAAAAGTAAAATGGATTGGCTGGATTAAGTCAAAGTCAACCATGGTACAAATTTCTCCGTTGAATGATTCGGACGTTAGACTTGACAAGCTCATTCTTCTTTAAATGTTTAATCCCTCGATCCCCACGATAATCATCACTGTCAACAAAATGAAACAGTTTCAAGTTTTTTATTTCCCAATCTTCATTTTGCTAACATCGTCATACACAGAGGCAATTGATTACGCCAAGAAAGGATGCCAAGATAGTTGTGGGGGGATTATGATTCCATACCCTTTTGGAATCGGATCAAACTGTTCTGTCAACGAGTGGTTCGTTGTTGATTGCAAGTCAAAACCATATCTCTCGGCATTCAACAATTTGGAGGTGTTGGCTATCGGTTTGGAAACACAAACTATCCGTGTTGGTGGCTCATCGACAACCCACAATAATTCGGTCCAAAATACAGGTGAAATTCTAAGTCTTGATCTTAATGGGAGTCCGTTCCTATTTTCTGAATCGCATAACAAATTCGTCGTTGAGGGTTGTGGTAACGCAGTAATCACGAGCCGTGGGAGGGTGATTGCGGGGTGCTCCACATATTGCAACAATGACAGTACTTCAATTGAAGATGATAACTGCTTTGGCATCAATTGTTGCCAAACAACTATTCCTGGCTATCTCAAGTCATACAGTATCAATGTTACGAGCTTGCAAAGCCTGCGTGGAGACGGGTCACCTGGGTTAGCCTTCTTGATGGATGAAAGCTCATACCGTAATTCATTTGCTGTCATGTTTGCTAATCCTCAGGTTCGTTGGTTTCCTCCGGTATCTCAGGTTCGCTCTTTTGATGATGAAGTATCACTTTTATGGACTCTAACACGAGACGAGCTGAATAAAGAAGCACTTTGTTGGGAGTCGGACAGTGGAAGACAAGTGTTGTATTTGGATGATAGGACCCCAGTGGTGTCTAGGAAGTGCTACTGTGGTGAAGGACGTGAAGGTAACCCTTATTTACACTATCAATGCCAAGGCTCACTAGCAACAAGTAAAGCTTGTAGTGAATGTGAGGCATCTGGACAAGTGTGCAAACCTATCAAAACAGAGTTGGATGAGCGGAGTTACATATGGTCGCACTCATGTGTTCATCCAACAACGTATATTGTACAAGATTTTGGAAGAAACAAATCTCCAATAGGTTTTATTTTAGGTACGTAATCCATTAATCTTGTTACATACACACACAAACATATATATTGTTAGGATTCGGGATACCCCAAACACGCGTTAGAATATGCGGATAACAATAAAGACAATAAAGCACGGCACAAAGATATAACGTGGTTCGGTCGTCGAGGTCACGACCTACGTTCATGGGCAGGAACGGAGACTTCTTTATTAACTGAGAGTGTTTGTCAGACGTGTACATATGACTGAACCTATGCCTCTATTTATAATTACAACCAAATGCCAAAATGTTGCCCTAATCTAATTTAAGTAATAATAAACTCCTATTATTAGAAGATTAGGCCGCCGCACATCGCATGGAAAAAACCCAATAGCTGACCAACATGCCCCACGACGTGGGCCATTTGCGCACGCCAAGCACACCTCGAGACCCCACGCCGTGGAACACAAGTCCACGCCATGCAGCATTACAATTTGGTTTTCATGCAATTTCCTACCCATGAATTCCTTACATGCATCTTGCCACACTCAATCCTCCCACACTCTTCATCCATGAATTTCACTTACCAATTAAACGGCCAAAATTGGTTCTCACGGTTCTCATAATAATAATAGTTCTCAAATGAACCCTCCCAAGTTCAATTGAGAACCATTCTTATTACAAATACCTCGAGAACCAATATTTGCGTCATCTAATCCTCTCGTTAAAGATATCAAATTAACAATTTAAGACCTTGAAGGCTTGATAAGATTCAGCTTGCTTGTTGATTGAGGCTCAAATCCATCTTTCCCATGAAAAATAAATCCTCTTGATTTGAATTCTATTACTAACAATACCAAATTCAATTGCATCTTCTTATACGATTCACAATTTGAAAAGCATAAAATTTGTTTTGTCAAATCCATAAGACACAGGTGGTAGCTGTTTAGAAAATTATACATGAAACAAAATCAAAGCTACAAATAATACTTAATATGATTGTAGAAGGAGATGGTTGTGGCACCAGGGGTTCTTAATCAACGGTGATGAAGTGGTTAGGGGTTCTTCATTGGTAGTGATGGTGGTGGTTGCCACCGCCGGCGACATAATAGAGACAAAGAGAGGGAGAGCATTTGAAGTCTTTGGAGTTGTAATTGATCCCAAACTTCTTAAATCTTAATCAAAAGCGATGGTGAAGGCTAGAGCCGGGTTTCTATTGCCGGTGCTGAAACTAAGAAAAAGAGAGCAAGAGAAGTCTCGACAGCAATGGTGGTGGTGGAGGCTTAATCGCTAGCGCTGGAGAGAGAGAGAGAAAGAGAGAGAGAGAGAAGTCTCGACATATTTTGAATAGGTGTGTGTGATAAACAAACTTGGGAGCTAGAAAAGTGGGAAGGGAGATTTATGTTTTCCCAAAATAACCCCATACTCACAAACTAAACTAAAAAACATGGACAAACAACAACCATCCAATTAAATAAATCAAGGGTAAAAAAATGTTCTCATCGTTCTCTCTATATATATTAACAAATACCTAATAGAATTTCCAATTCCAAAACACCATGTTCACTTGCCACACACATTCAACTTACAACATCAATAAAAGTAGTAAATATTGTTTATATCAATTGTTTAACAAAGTCATAGTTATAAAATGTTTGTTGAAGAGATAGTTGTCACTCCAACTTCTTTTCCTTGTTCACACGAGAGACAGTCCTGAAAATATTCAATTTTTTTAAAACATGCAACAAGGAAATACCAATAATACTTTATTAAAAAGGGTAACAACCGACTCATGTATAATATAAAAACAGTTTCATTTGATGTTGCACAAAAACTCTCTAGTATATCCACGTGGAAGCCTGTCTGCCACAAAATCTGAAAAGGATAAACAACAATAGGAATGAGCTAGAAAGCCCACTGTGTAACTTCACAAAGTATTCAAATGATAATAATCAGTATGTAAATGTAATCTCATCAAGTATGCCACTCATTTGTATTCTACTTAGACTATTATACGTCACTTAGGCTGCTGTATGCCACTAAGGCTATTATGTGGCAATTATGTGCCACTCAAGCCTCTTTATGCCACTAAGGAAATTATCATCAACACAATACAACTAACATATACAACACATATAAACATCGACTTCTAATATCACATCGATCCCTTGATGCTACATCAGCATCTTGTCAGTCGCATTGACCAATAATGACTGCCACTCAGACAGGTTGGCCTTCTGCCAATGAGCCACGTGCTCTGATAAATATCACGTATACACATATCGCATATAGCAGCATTGGCTTAAACATCATCTTATATATATCACATACTCTGTCATCATACACATACATTGACAACCTATAAATATCACAACTATAACTACACATGCAATGTTTGTAAATCTAATTATCCTCTTACTCTCGATTCATTTAATCATGGTGTAAGCATATATATTATTACATATTTACATATTTACACATTCTCTATATTATTCTTTCATCTTTCACTGGTTTCATTTCACTTTTCTCTTTTAATGAATATATATGTGTGTGTGTGCATAGACCAGTCTGTATACTCTCTTATATTTGTATATATATATATATACACACACATAGACACATACGGTTACTCTTATCTTTAACACTATGATATGTATCTCACAATGATACCAATTATCTCGGTTACCCAAGCTTACTCTTAATGTATATAAATATGTATTTATAAAACATATCTCTGTAAGAACACATTCTCTTTAATTATGTAATCATACATATCAACATCGTCTGTTTAAACCATTGAATACTCTTTAAATTTGTAAATCACACAACACTAATTGTAGTTTCACTTTAATGTGTAGGATTAACTATTAAATATTAACACCAACCTTTTCTCTCTTTTTTATCTGGTTTTCGCTTCTTATTTATTCATTTATACTCATCTTTCATCATTTAGTATAATAGCATAACACTCTATCCTTAGTCAAAAACATGTATCTCTGTCTCACGTCTCTTAACTACAGTTATACTCGTCTCTGTTAATTTTGTATTCATCTCTATACTCTTTAACAAATAGTTAATAACAATTTTCTTGGTATCAACCGATAATAATAATCATGTAATAAATCTCACTCTAGTATTGAATATGTACAAATACAGGTAATTAATATCTCTAAGTACCTGGTTGAGGTACTCGTCTGTGATCCAAGATATGAGACTATCTTCCAACGATGCCTTTAATGTGTATTTCAACCTAGAATTAATGTAACGTCCCAAATTTTTTTTTCTAAAACATAATTCATTCATAAAAGATGTCAGAAATCAATGATAACGTAGTTACATGACGCATCGTTAATTGAATAAACACACAATATTCTTTAAGTTACAATCATCCTTGTTTGTCTTTGAAACTATTACTATTAAAACTAAATCCTTGTATGCGGAAGCTTGAGTATTGAGCTATCAACATCGAGCTAGAGCCCCGCCATTGTCATTACCTGAAAAGAGATAAAACAACAACTGTAAGCCCAAGGCTTAGCGAGTATATTACTTACAAACCAAATAGTTCACATAACTGCTCAACTCATACCCACTACCGTAGGAAGTGGTCTCATCATGACGGTCTCGTCTCACCCGTTGTCGTCACAACGGTCTAACATACCCGACACCGAAGTGTTTGTCTCATACCTGACACCGAAGTGTTGGTCTCGTACCCGGCACTGAAGTGTGCGGTCTAACATACCCGTCACCGAAGTGAACGGTCTAACATACCCGTCACCGAAGTGAACGGTCTAACATACCCATCACCAAAGTGGACAGTCTAACATACCCGTCACCGAAGTGGACGATCTAATGACATTTAGTTATAACTCATGGCTATTCACGTATTCATATGCATAAGGATACATATGGAATATATTTAGATCATAAGTGAGAATACTCACCTGTCAGCTGTCTTAGCTACTCAGTTCTTACTGAAAGACTTTTCTTGCTTAACTCTACAATTGACTGCTACCTGAGCCAAGTCTAAATATGGTTAGTACTGGTACTAACTGCTACTTAGTGAAAGTCGCATGACATATATGCATGGCCTGAAATTCGCATGAGAGTTACACAAACTTTACTGAAAGTCGCATGGATGCATGCTGGAAGTCGCATGGACTACTAAAGGTCGCATGGAACTCACACTTACATACTGAAAGTCGCATGGAACTCAACTATACATACTAAAAGTCGCATGGAGTATACTCATATACTACTGAAAGTCGCATGGCACATATACTTGGTCTGAAAGTCGCATGGGACAACTACACATCAACTGAAAGTCGCATGGAATAATACATACTCACTGAAAGTCGCATGAAACACTTATACATACTACCAAAGTTGCATGAACTTATACATGGATCAACACATATACAGTCTACTAAAGTCGCATGAACTTATACATGCATCAACTGAAAGTCACATGGCACAAATATAGACTACTAAAGTCGCATGAACTTATACATGGATCAACTGAATGTCGCATGGCACATATACAGACTACTAAAGTCGCATGAACTTATACATGCATCAACTGAAAGTCGCATGGCACATATACAGACTACTAAAGTCGGATGAACTTATACATGCATCAACTGAAAGTCGCATGGCACATATACAGACTACTAAAGTCACATTAACTTATACATGGATCAACTGAAAGTCGCATGACACATATACAAGAGCTGAAAGTCGCATGAAACATTCCCGGCACTCATGTGACTGTCGCATGGCACACTCATGTGTCCATGTGACTGTCGCATGGTGCATCTTCTTCCATGTAAGTTCATATTTTGATGAAAACCCAGACTCCATGGCTAAAATCAAGCTTTCTCAAAACTCAACCAATTCATCCCATTCTTGTTGTAAAACATTTCTCCACTTATATAAAACTTTTCTTTTAACATAAAACAATATTTTATCAACTTACAAGGTGTTCTTGGTTGGATATTTCTCCTGGGTTTTTCTTAAACCTTCAAAACTCAAAAACCCAGATTCTAAGCATTCGACTATCATCTTAACATAGCAAGAAAATGATGTCCACATAATCCTAAAGGATAGAGAAACATTACCTGATGATTTTTCTTGACAAAATCCCAACTTTCCAACAATGGATGCAACCTCCTTCTTCCTCTCGTTTCTTCAAGATGGCACACACCACACACACACAACCTAGAATGAATGAAACAGTGACTTGATGGTTTGTGTGGGAGGCTGTGCCCTAAACTTCTATTTATACCCTTATGCCAACTTCTTGTGGACCTAAGCCCAACTCAAGACCTCGAGTCCAAAACCCACTAAACTTTCATTGGATATATATATATATATATATAAGCCCAATCTACTTAATGAATTTCCATCCACAATATACACACATATATATATATATATATAAAACATAAGTCCCACTCCTTAAATAATTTCAAACCACATTGTACATAAAATCACCATTAATAACCATACAAATATTTTCACACATTCTTAAATTACGGGTATTACAATTAAATCCTAAGCAACAAAACAAGGAAAAACTCCAAAATAGTACTCTGGCGTCGCGTCGAATGAATAAGCGAGTAGCGACTAGTATTCCGTTGCATCGTGATGCTAGAACAACAAGAACACCGCCATATTTTCTGTAGCACTCAATCTGACCCAAAACCATATAAATCGATTCCCAAACGTTTTCTAACACTTACAAAGGTTGTTTGAGACCTTTTTAACACTTTCTAGCATGAAACTTTCAAACAAAAACATCAAAATCAAAGAATTTAGCCAAGAACCCATTTGGACAAAAACTTCAAGAACAAGAACACTTACTTGATTAATTCTTGATTTCCAATTGATAGATATTAATATCCCTTCTCTAATCTTTAATCAAAGCTCCAAGTTACTTCTTGAGGTTAAAGGTGTATGTGTGTGTGTGTTTGAAGAACTAAGGAAGAAGAAGAATCAAGAAACAAAGGGAAGAAAAGAGGCTACCGACCCTTGGGTCGATTGTGTATTTTGTAAATTATTTTTCTATATAATGATGTCTAATGCTTCCACTAATTGTGTGGTTAGCCTTTCATCTCCTATCATGGTATCAGATGCCATATTCCCTCTCTTCCATCCATAACTTCTGCCTCTTCCTTCTCCCCTCCATCAGTTGTTTTTCTTCTTCGTCTCCTTCTTTCCCATGGCTTCATCTTCCAGCACTGAATCCAATCTATTAATGAGCACCCTCATCTGCCTTGTAACCAATGGTATCAGAGCTTCAACGTGATTCAAGAGGTTATGATATGCTACGACGGGACAAATTTGGTTTCGCCAGAGGAGGTAATTTGAGACCATTCTAGATCCTCGACACCCAGATTATGAGTGTAAACTTCATAAAGCAATTTATGGATTAAATCAAGCTCCTCGTGCTTGGTTTCATCGCTTAAGCTCCTTTCTTGTGCAATCAGGTTTCCTGTAGTCGTGCTGATCTGATGTGCGTGTAGCGTACCAGTTTTAAATTTATATTTTATCGAATTATTTACTAAAAACTGCACGAATAGGCAAGTGTACCTAATTGTTTCGTATTATAGTTAGTAAGTCGGGTGTCGAACTCTTGGGGAACGGGAGCTAAACTGATTTTATCAAATTAACTAAGAATTAACTAACACAAACTAATTAAACCAAATAAACACAGTTAAACTCAATAAATGCAATAAAATACTAAACTAAAGCAATTAAACTATATTAAGGGGAATTTGTTATCAAGATTAAAACTTTATTATTCTAAGTGACTACTAACACTACTAAATTACCAAAAACAACCAATTAAGCAAAAAGCAAGCAACTTTTATGGATTAAACTATCAAATTAAAAGGCTTCCCTCCCTAGATTTAATTCCACTCTTTTCAAGTTGGTTTTATAAATCAAAATCAATGCAATGGACAATTAATGAACACTATACCGATTCCTATATTGTTAGACTCTTGATCCGAGTATCCAACTTATCTAATCATGCAATTAACTAATAAATTGGTCATTAAATCAATTAACTACACAATTAAGCATATTTAAGTTCGTATCTATCAAGATCTAATCTTTAATGATTGATTAAGTTACCAAATCATTTAATTAACACATGAAAGTCATCATATATCAATTCTAACACATTAAAAGTTCCTATCTTGATTGTTTAACCCTAGGTTTTGATCAAACACTAGTCAACACTAATTATTGGTCCTAATTAGCATTGATTAAAGTCTTTTAAATGGATTGGTCCTCCAATTTACATCAACTCAGATTCTAAACAAATCAAAAACAGAATTAAAACATGCTAGGATCATTGATTAGACTTGAAAGATAAATATAATGCCATTAAAGTAATAAAGATACAAAATTAACCAACTTGATAGAGTTTCATCTCCTCTAGGGAGGAAAACAGAAAACCTAGCCTATTACAAGCATAATCAACTTCTGGAAATCAAGATTAAACATTAAAAACAGAAGAGAAGTAGAAAAACCGTAAAAAGCAAGAATTCTAAGCCTTTAATCTTCAAAGTTATGCTCCAAATCTTCAAATCCGAGCTCAAGCTTGCTGGGATGTGTTAAGGGATGTATTTAGCAGAGGAATGGTGGAAGAAATCGGGTGGTTCTCCCTGTTTCAGATCTGGAAGTTCGTTTAAATAGATTTCTGAAAACAAGGGTGTCGCGCCGCGACGAGCAAGTGTCGCGCTGCGACGAGCAAGTGTCGCGCCGCGACGAGGCATTTTAACCCGATCCCAACTCTTTCAAATTTCGAAGCCGGCGTCACCCTTTCACGTCGCGCCGCTACAGGTATTTCGGTCGCGCCGCGACGGCACGTGGCAAGGAGATAGGCTCTATCCGGTTAGCTTCGTCGCGCCGCTACAAACAAGTGCGTCGCGCCGCGACGCCTCTTTTGGCGGCCGGTGGACTCTTTTTCTTGGGCTTTCTTTTGGGCTTATTCTTCTTTCTTTCTTTTTATTTCTTTCTTCTTTCATTTGGGCCCATTTATTTCTTCCTTGATTTCTTTCTTCAGCCCGGTTATTTTTCTCGACTTCTTTTTACTTTCTCGACTCATCGGGCTTTATTTATTTTTCTCGATTATTTAAATATTTCGCCTTTCTAGCCTGCAAAACATAAAAGAAACGGTAAACGTACCTTTTTACAATTAAATGCACGTTTTCCGGCTAAAAACAACCCTATATCGCATAATATTTATATATATTTAGCGCGATATCATGATTCATCTTTATTTGTTTATAAAAAAGGGAGCACCATTCTTTATCTTCTTGTGTATGTTGATGATCTCATCCTTACTGGAAATAGCTCAACTCTCATTCGATCATTCATCACCACCTTACACTCCGAGTTTGCAATAAAAGACTTGGGTAATCTTAGTTACTTTCTTGGACTTGAGGTTAAATACACCTCAACTGGTTTATTTTTGGGTCAATCTTGTTATGCCAAAGAGATTCTTGAACGGGCTAAACTCCTTGATGCTAAACCTGTCTCCACACCTTTGTCAACCAACACAATGTTTGTTTCCGAGGGTGAACTGTATTCCGACCTTACCCACTACCGGTCTATTGTTGGTGCTGTCCAATATCTCACAATTACTCGACCAGATATTTCTTATGCTGTCAATCAAGTGAGTCAATTCTTGCAAAAACCAACAGTTGATCATTATGCCCATGTCAAAAGGATTCTTCGATACATCAAAGGCACAATTTCACTTGGTCTCAATTTCACTCGGTCTACCACGTCATCTCTTATCGGTTATTCTGATGCGGATTGGGCCTGTTGCATTGAGACTAGACGTTCCACATATGGTTACTCCATTTTTCTTGGTGGAAATCTTGTCTCTTGGAGCGCGAAGAAACAACTCACCATCTCTCGCTCAAGTTCTGAATCAAAATATCGTGCAATGGCAAAAACGGTAGCTGAGATAATATGGATCACTCATCTGTTTAGGGAACTTCATGTATTACCATCCGGCCGTCCTACACGGTTGTGTGATAACAAAAGTTCCTTATTCTTATCTCAGAATCCGGTATCTCACAAACGGGCAAAACATATTGACTTAGACTATCATTTTATTCGCGAGTTAGTAACATCCGGAAAACTTCATACAACTTACATTCCTACCAAGCTTCAGGTGGCTGACATCTTCACGAAAAGCCTCCCAATACATGAATTTGAATACTTTCGTCAACTTTTGACATTGGGTCCTCCACCGTTGCGCTTGAGGGGGGATATTAGATAACATTTGTGTATATTTGTAATTAGTATACTTTCTTGTATTTATCTTTTGAGGGTGTATTTTGTAAATTATTTTTTTATATAATGATGTCTAATGCTTCCACTAATTGTGTGGTTAGCCTTTCATCTCCTATCAGATTGGCTCTTTTAAAGGGTATCCCACTTCCCTATCTGACTTATATATCATTCGAACGATATCAATAAATCTCAATCAGGATATATGCGGAATTATTATTTTAAACCATTTAATAATTCATAACTTTTATTTGTTTTCCTCAACTTGTACTCCACACCTCGTTTTAATAACTTTTATAAATTTTGGGGTGTTACAAGTACAAATCACACTATAATTTCTCTAGTGATTCCAAGCATTTGTGTAACACCTTGATTTTCAATACAAATTTAAACTTTTAGAAAGTCACTTTAAAACATAGTTTATATAAAACTTATTAAATATTAGCGGAAGCATCATGATATCTTTAAAGAATTTCAACAAAATATCATACTATGTTAAACATTAACTGTTTCATACAATACAGTCCAAAACCTTTGGTTTTATCATAGTCGATCTCACGACCAATAAAAACCAGTAGGAAATCCAGAATTACGAGAAATGCAAGTAAAGCTATGCCCGAGGCATCTACCCGCCTCACCAAGGCCACTAGACAACCTGCGGATACAAAACATTTTCATACACAATGTTAGCTATAAACATAGCTAGTGAGTACAACCAAAACCATTTGTTTTTTCAAAACCAAGTCATCATCCTTTCTCTTTTGAAAACACGAGTTTGGCAATAAATATACTTTAAAAGTACACACATAAGCACATAAGGATGCATGTCTGTCCATTGAGCCACAATGTCTTCACGTGGTAGCTAGCCACGGTCAACACGTGCCCACATGGGGGATAACCACATCTCCTCGTCGAGGTGGGGGAAGCACGAAGTAGTCCACCATACAACGGTTATCTGGAGTGCATGCCTTGTTCACCAAATCCACTCGTGTTTCCCCAGGTTCGGTGGCTCGTCAGCCTAGTGAACCCACACAGTCATGATGCTACTGAAATACCTCTCCACTCTCTACACCGATTCCTCAACCACCCGTGCATCGTAGTTCCTCAATTTCCAAAGCCACATGAACTTGTGCACATCTCAATGGCTAGAAACCCTATGGTACAGAGTTCATATCACACAATGGTCTGGACCAAATCACATACCACAGAGGGTCACATATCACATGCCATAAAGGCCAAATAATCCAAGCATCAAGCTTATTAATCAACACATAAGTGTCACAATCATATCTTTTGAGCATAAATGCTCCATAATCAATATCACATATGGCATCTCAATGCCCACAATACATCATAAGTGTAAACATATTTTTTTTCATTACTCAAAATTATATTTGTTATTGTGAAATCAAAGCTCACTCCAATATGGAGTAACATGTTTCAAAACCATCAAGCAAGGCACAACATTAGCATAGACCATCTCTAAAATGGGGCAATGGTCTTATTTTGAAAACCATCTTTTCTTAAAACGCATCATATAACAAGTTCACAAATTTCCACATTCTTTAAGTTCAAAAGCTTCATAAACATTTGCCAATCTTAGAAAACACATTATAAAGCAAATCCATATTCCACATCCTTTGAATAATCAAGTTTCATCAAGCATTTGCCAACAATCAAAACACAATCATGATGACTTGAAACTTTAACAAAAACTAGGTATCCGCAGGGTGTACTCACCTGAGAGCGTGATGAGGATCACAACCCCTTCCAACCAAAGCTCAAACACTTGATCATAAACCTATGATCACAAAACATAAGGTTAACTTACATAAGCTAACCAATCACAAGATTTCTTAAGAGTACACACTCAATTCTAGTCTTAGACACCCTTTCGGGTCTTAAAAGACTCCAAATAAACCTTCTATAACCATTGGAATCAAACCCCAAGCATATATAAGGTCAAAATAGGTCAAAATAACATTTTTTGAGGTTTTAGGGTGTCTCGCGCCGGGAGAAAATCCCTGGAAAACACTCTTTGCCAAACTGCGGACCTCGCGCCGCGAGACCCTGTGAACAGTAACCATGGCTCTCTTTCTTTGCTGCAAATCCCAATTTCTTCAATTCTTTCTTATACCAAACACATATCAATCATCAAAAGCTCTAAAACTCTACTATAACCACTTCATAACTTCAATATCAACACTTTAATCACATATAATCATTCAAAACCCCAACTTACTCATTCTCCAAATTTTTTACCCAATTATCAATATACTACACAAATTCAACCATAAACTACATAAACAACTATCATAACTTAAAATCAAACACAATTTGGAATTGGAACTTACTTGATTCAAATCCCAACTTGAGAAGTTCACTTCTTTGCTCAAGATCAAACCAAAGTAGAAGAAATGGAACCCAAACACTAGGTTTTTCTTGAATCCAAGCACCAACCACCCAAGTTTTCTCTTCTATCTTCTTCTTTCTTCTTGAAATCCCTTAGAACTCTCCCTCTCTCTCTTCACCAATTCTCCAAAAGAAACGGGGACTCCCCATCTCAATTATTGAGATCAAACACACATATTTATACATATGTACACTTTAGGTCCTTAGTCTTTCTTTCCCTTCACACTTATTTACCAATATAAGTTTATAAAACACAAACACACTAATAGCACATAAATACCAACAAAACACATAATTTTACTAACTCTCATTTAAATTGCATATATATATATATATATATATATATATTATAATTTTACGAAAATACGGGTATTACAATTTGATGTAAAGCTTATAAGAATTTGGTAATAGAGAGTTGGGATTATTACCTGATGTTCTTGAGTGATTCCAAGTGATATGGTGAAAGAATGGTGATGTTTCCTCTCGGTTTCCTTCTCAAATCGACACACACCGAATAATTTAATGCGGCTACAATAAAGTTACCTAGGGTTTTGTCATTTGTGCCTTAGTCGGGTATATATCCTCCCAAGGTTATCTCAATGTCCAGACACCCATTAATTAATCATAAATGACTAATAATCACCGATTATAAATAATAAAGAAGTCTCTTCTTATTAATAAAATACAATAACAATATCAAATTATTACAACTTGGAAACATGTATTATAAATATATATATATATATATATATATATATATATAGGATCAATATAGAACCCTTCTAATACATAGAACCTAAAGAACCATCATCTAACCATTGATCTCATTAGCTATCTTAAGGGCATGATCGCTAATTGTCATTTTTGTTAATTAGGCAAATATCAGTTACCATTTTTAGCGATTTTTCTAATTAGTATATTTCATTCATTGATCTCACTGATTTTGATTTTTGATTCTACGATTTGGTTGAAAGTATTATAGAGATTTTGCTAATTACATTGTGAAATTCATGAATTTGTTTCTATCAATCGGCATTGGATTAAGAAAAATGAAAATTACAGATGAACATGAAAAAAAAGATGATGTGAAATATTTGTGAGATTTATACTGATTTTTACCTTCAAAAAATCTGTATAACATTTATTTTGATGAATATTAATAAAGTAAAAATCTGTATAACATTTGAAGGTAAAAATCTGAAAAAAGGATGATGTGAAAATCTTCATTTTACATGTAAAAATATTCATTTTCACAGGGCCAAAATACAAAAAAATTGTTGTATGTTATCATTTTCATCTATAGATTATCATTTTCATCTGTATTTTGTATTTTGCATTGTTATAAAGCCTTCATTATTATTGAAGTGCAAAATACTTGATTAAAATGGTAAATGTACATCATGTATTAAGAAAAATACAAAATACAGATGAAATTATAACATACAACGGTTTTTTTATAATACACATTGTTTTAGTTTGCATTTCAAGTGATAAATGTGTCACACAATTATTATATTCATTGACAAATGTAAGTTATTGCCTTCAAAAGTTATCATTGTTAACTTTCATGGTAATAATGCACATGGTTTAGGTTGCATTTTAAGTGACAACAGTGTCTTCTTTAACTTTTTGTATTTTGTAATTTGGTCAATGTGATTATTATATATTTTTAATTGTTATTGAAATGCAAAATATTTTGATTCAAATGATAAATGTACATCATGTATTAAAAAAATGCAAAATACAAATGAAAATGATAAATGTATATCACATGTTAAAGGAAAATGATAATATTACTATACTGTAGGATGTGTCTTTCCTTTTTGCATTTGGTCTATTTATGCGATATTTTAGCTTAAAAGACGGCAGTTGAGTTGTTGGTTTATGGTATGTTACATTTTTGCCCTCTTATGTGTACTAAATTAGGCTTATTATTGATTGTGATTATGTGTTTTTTAAATGCAATTCTAGCCATCCATTTCTAAATCTAATGGTTTATATTGGTTTTATATATAAGAAGGGTTCTATATGTAACATAACTCTCTCTCTCTCTCTCTCTCTCTCTCTCTCTATATATATATATATATATATAGGAGAAGGTTCTCAAATGATTTCTCCACACACACACACACACACATATATATAGACAAAAGTTCAAACAAACACTGTTTTTCATACGAAAACTGTTTTTAACGCCATTAATGACTTGTAAACCTTTTTGCGGCGACATAATACTATTTGCGGCGGCCATTAATTAATTAGTATTACAAAAGGAAAATTCATTTGCGGCAACAGTATTTGCGGCGACAATGCCCTATTTGCGGCGACATGTAATATTTTAGGTGGGAAAATATCCCGCCATTATTTTCGCGATAATAAAAATATAAATATGAAATCATTAGAGTATTAGCGGCGACATATGTCGCCGCAAATAGTCTTCGTTGAAAGTCAAACATCCTTGACTGGAATTTTGTCTTTTAGTGGACTTTTTGAGGCGACATATGCCGCCGCAAAAAAGTGTCGCCGCAAAAACTTTTTTTTCTTGTAGTGTCATTAATAAGGGTATTTTAGTAATATATGTTTACCCCTTCTTAATGCTTAACAAGGAGACATTTTTTTATGATTACATACTTGTTTTGGAGTATATAGTTGTATGTTTAATTGATACATAATATGATAAACTTATCATTTTTTCACTCTAAAATAAAATGTTAAATCTGGTTGAAGATGATTTGAAAATATTAAATGCTATTTTAAAAAGATTCTTGTGTTCATCTTACAATATTATATTAACCTCATTGCAGGTGTTAGCATAAGCATGGGGCTACTTTTCCTGGCAAAGTTTATTTACGAATTACACAAGCTAATCAAGAAAACCATGGCCAGGAAACAGAAAGAAAAGTTTCTTAGTCGCAATGGAGGTTTACTTCTTAAAAAACAAGCGGCAACCGATGTGGGTTTAGTTGATAAAACCATACTTTTCACCTCCAAAGAGTTGGAGGCAGCCACCGACCATTTTAACGATAATAGAATTCTCGGCCGAGGAGGTCAAGGAAGCGTGTATAAAGGCATGTTAGCCAATGGAAGAATTGTGGCAGTCAAAAAATCAAAAATTGTTAATGAAAGCCAATTAGAGCAGTTCATCAATGAGGTTGTCATTCTTTCACAAGTCAATCATAGAAATGTGGTCAAGCTATTGGGATGCTGCCTAGAAACCGAGGTTCCAATACTTGTCTCTGAATTCATCTCAAATGGCACCTTGTATGATTTTATTCAAAACAACACCGATGAGTTCCCATTTTCTTTGGAGATGAGATTACAAATCGCGACACAGGTTGCAGGAGCACTTGCTTATTTACATTCAGCAAGTTCCATTCCAATATATCATAGGGACATCAAGACCACTAATATACTTATGGATGAAAATTTAAGAGCCAAAGTTTCTGACTTTGGAACTTCAAGGTTTGTATCGGTAGATCAAACTCACCTAACTACATTAGTCAAAGGGACATTTGGTTACTTTGATCCAGAGTACTTCCAATCTAGCAAGTTCACTGATAAAAGTGATGTATATAGTTTTGGAGTTGTTTTGCTCGAACTCTTGACTAGAGAAAAGCCAATTTCATTGACTAAATTTGGTGAACACAGAAACTTAGCTACATATTTTATGTTTGCCATGGAAGAAGGTAATGTGATGTCAATATTTGATCCAAAGGTTGTTAATGAGGAATCAAAGGGTGAGCTCTTAGCAATAGCTAACTTGGCAATGCGATGTCTAAATTCCAATGGGAAATATAGACCAACCATGAAAGAAGTAGCCATAGAATTAGAAAGTCTGAGAGCGCCGGAAGTGACTTCTACAATTGACGGTAAATTTGGACATGCAATTCATAATGAAGATGTACCAATGTTTTCATATGATGAGTCAACGTCCACAACTGCAAGTTTCGAGGACAACATTAATGAACGATATGATTAGACAAGTTCGTACTTATGTGTTTTACTATGACTTAATTTCCCACATGATTTGTTTTGATGAATAAGTTAAGTTTAGAGAGTGTGTGATGTGTGTATACACCTTCGTTTATATATATGTCTGAAGCATCGCAATTTTGTTTTGAGCATGGAAATTTCACATATGATATATGAAAACATTATAAAATACCAAAGGTATCAGAACAAACTAATGGTAAAATGGAGTAAAAAGACACCACGTTCTACCCATAAAATATCATCATCTTACTACCTAACCGCCATCGAACCACATGGAAATTCTTTAGAGATGTGGGTGAAGCTGAAGCAGCGGCCGGAGACTGGAGGTTGAATATAGAGCAGGAGAGTAATAAAAATATTTAGAGATGTGCGTGAATTAGTTGAAGTGAAAAATTGTAAAATGACATATTCTTTAAGGATAAATTGGTAATTTTGAATCATCCTAATTTTTATCTATAAGCTACTTCATGGACATTATCTTATATAGTATTATGGTAATTGTATTTTCAGGAACATTTATAAAGATTTTAATCACCTAATTAAGGAGTTAAATAACTTGAGATTGTTAAAAAAAAAATAGAATCACCTAAGCCACATAACCTCTCACAATTCCTGTCTCGAACACACCATGTGTAATGATCTGATTATTGTATTTTTGTCTGATATATTGTAAGAATGATTTTTAAGGTTGAAATTTGATTCATGATCGGGATTTGATGTGAATAGGTTGCTCTAATGTTAAGTCGGAACGAAAAATGAAGAAAATCGATAGAACTCCGAACCCGACGCGTTCTAGATAGTTAAACACAATGTGTAATGGTCGCGATGTGACAAAAAGGATTGACGCAATGACGCGACAGCCTGGAAGACAAAAGTTGGTGGGACGGTAGCTGAAAGTAGTAACCTCTCATATCGGATCTAATATTCATGGTTATGGTTGCGAAGTGATGATACAACTTCAACATCTATAAATACAAGTTCGTATTTCAGTCGAATGTTTCAGCTTCTAAACACTCCTAAGGCTGTTCTAGAGTATTTTGAGAGTTCTTAAGGTTGGGGTTCATTTGGTGGTGCTAGGATTCAATTGGTGCGAGTAATAGAAGTTTTAATGTGGGTGGGGGTGCCGTTGTGAGTTCGGACTCGATTCTTGCATCATATCAGTGACTATTTAAGGTAATTTTACTGTCCTAGAATCCTTCAAGCTATATATCTGTTATAGATGTTGTATTCATAAGATTTATGGATTTAAAAGTTAAGGTTTTTAGTTGTTTTACGCATTAAACGGAATGAGATGATTTTAAATCTTAAACACTGATTTTTATGCATGTATAAGTCCAAATAGAAAGGTATTTAGGTACCGATCTGTTGGTGATTTTAGTGTCATTAAATCATTTAGTATAATCGGGATTGACATGATACTAGCCGATTCTAGACTTAGTTATAATTTGGGTTTGGAGGTATGGAGTCCACATTCGAATAAACTAAGTTGGTATCGGGAATACAAGGGTTCGGGGGCTAGCCCTGGTGGGGTTCCAAGGGGCATCGCCCCTTGGCGGGGTTCGAGGGGCAGAGCCCTTGGCTGGGGTCCCGTTGCCCGATCAGCACGCAGGGTGCAGGGCAGTGCCCCGTAGCAAAAATTATTTATATACATACATATATATATATAACCGGTGCCAACCGCCACCGGCCATTGTCGCCCAACCGCACTCAACCGTCGCTGGCGGTAGCTGCCTTGTAACCGCCGCGGATTCACGCCTATAAATAGGCATCTCGGATTAACCATGCTTCAAACCCTTTCCTCCAACATGATCTATTCTGGAATTAGTTTATGCATATTGATGAATTTATGAAGGTTGTGGTCCGACAGAAACGTCACCTTTCGTTTAAACCATAGATCGGATATATTTAGAATTGTTTCAGACCTTTAAATTATATAACTAGAAGAATGTTTAATATAGTCCATAATTAATTCATAGTCTTAAGAGACTAATTTTAGCCTTTGTATCAATGACATTAATCGTTCAGATTAAATTTTAAAAATTTGGACGAAGTAACATTTTCGTAATTCACATGTGATGCTTTTACTAATCACATGTGATTGTATACTGAATCACATATGATTGAATATTAAAATTTTTAAGACTATGTTTTTTAAATGGACTTTATTGAACACAACTCTATATAACTAATACAATAGCCTTTATAGGCATATTTGGAACCTTAAAGATCGAAATAAAAAGTTTAGAGATTTGGTGATTCATATGAGAAGCCTAACGAATCGAAACCTGGATTTATCAACTATTACTAGATCGATGTGAGTTCAATATTTTCTCAAAACCGAGTACTAGACAATATGTATTTTTATGAAGATTTCCGTTTATTAATATGAACTTACTTGTTTTATATGTGAAACTTCGTTTCCAATAATGATATGATATTATGATTGAATTAAAGATATGAAATTTGATAATGATCTTGCATGCTATGTCATTGAATATAAATGATTACTCATCTACATTAATAATGGGACGTAAGTAGTTGTTGCATGCTTGATAATGGTTAAAATGACCTTCTAGTAAGTACTAGCCAATTGGAGAGTTGTCAGGCAATCATGGCATGTTTGGTGGCAACATGGTCGATATTTGTACTCACTGGAGTGGTGTGGGGCCAAAGAGGTCAAATCAATAGCATCACGTGGGTACGTGTTGGGAGGTGTGTTAGATAGAGAATGGGCGTCGTTAATACCTTCAGTTAATTACCTAAACGATACCGTAGTGTACTGTGCGCTGCATCGTTTGAGTAGTGATAGTAGGAGGACCTAGCTAATATAGATTTGGAAGGAGTCACGCCCCAATGGTTCTTAGGTTATTAGGCGCGTGATTTTTGAACGGGTCTAAAGATTTGGGTTAAGATGATTGCCCTAGACTCTATGAGAGAACATGCATGCAAACACTAACCTAGATCAAAACACAATACATTGTTTTTGTTTCAAAATGAATTATTATCTTTTATTAGTTTAAAAATTCGGACATCACGTTCATTCACTAATTTTAACATTTATGTTACTTTTTTCTGTAATTTGCGTAATATAAAAATTAGTCACGTCATCAATTTTAACCGGTTATCTACTATGACAGTAAACCGATTACCTTTTTGTAAGAAATTAAAATTTAAACTCCTTTCTTGACCTAAATATCCAACCTTTATTAACATATTTCGAAATTTATATTACATTTCTCGACAGTTTACCCGAATTAACATACGTGAACATATAAATTAACTATAAGTTCTAATGTGTTTTTAAATTTTATCAATTCTAAATTATTAAATTTTCATCGACAAATTTTGAATCCCATCAAGTAAAATTCAGCCATGGTCCAATTTTCTCCGTTGACTAATCCAATCACGTGCGCGGACATTATTGACAATTAACCTCATTCATCTTTAAATGCTTTAATCCCGGCCTCCTCGCGATTTCCTCCACGAAAATTCCTTATTCTTAACGAAAAATGAAGCAATTTCAAGTTTTTTATTTGCCTATCTTAATTTTGTTAACATCTTCATACACAGAAGCCGCTGATTACGCCAAGAAAGGATGCCAAGATAGTTGTGGGGGAGTGACGATTCCATACCCTTTTGGAATCAGATCAAATTGTTCGGTCAACGTGTGGTATATACGTTGTTGATTGCAAGTCGAAACAGCCATATCTCTCTGTATACAACAATTCAAAGTTGTTGTATATGGGCTTGGAAACCGATCGGTGTTGATGTCGATCTCTAATTCGACCCATTCGGTCTGAAATATCAAGGGAAGGTGATTGCGTGGTGCTCATCATATTGCAAAACAATGACACTTTTATTGAATAGAGTAACTGCTATTGCATCAATTGTTGCCAAACAACTATTTGTCGCTATCTCAAGTCATACAGTGTCGATCGATGTTACGAGCTTGGACAGCTTGCGTGGAGACAGGTCACCTGGGTCAGCCTTCTTGGTGGATGGAAGTTCATATATACTTACCTTCGTTGACTGATGGTTTGCTTCCAATATCACTTTTATGGATACTAACAGAAGGTACACTTTTATGGTTTGCTTCCAGCAACGAGCGTACAAGGATTTACAAAACTTTGGAAGCAACAAGTCACCTATAGCTGTTATTTTAGGTACGCAATCCATTAATCTTTTCATATATATATATATATATATATATATATATATATATATATATATATATATATAGGGGAGGGTTCAAACGCGAATTGTTTTTCGTACGAGAACTGCGAGAACCAATCTTAGTCGTTCATTTTGGATAATGGAATTCATGGATGAAAAGCGTAGGGGATTGAGTGTGACGGGGTGCATGTAAGGAATTTATAGGTGGGCAATCCAATTGAAGGAGGGGGAATTGGACGGCTAAGATTGGTTCTCGCAGTTCTCATACGAAAAACATCATACGAAAAACAGTTCTCGTTTGAATAGTGAAAAGTTTATTTGAAAACCGTTTTTATTGCGAGAACCAATCTTAGCCATCCAATTCCCCTCCTTCAATTGAATTGTCTACCCATGAATTCCTTACATGCACCTTGTCACATTCAATCCCCCCACGCTCTTCATCCATGAATTCTATTATCTAAAATGAACGGCTAAGATTGGTTCTCGCAATAAAAACGGTTCTCAAATGAACTTCCCCCCCCCACACACACACATATATATATGTATATATATATATATATGGTGAGGTTCAAGAGAGAACCATTTTAAAATGCATAACAGTGAGAACATAAGTAAACTTGTAATTTAGCATTTCTCCTTTACGTTTATGTTCACCCATAACTACCCTAAAATCAAGTTTATATCCTAAAATCTTAAAATCAAAATTATTAAAATAATATTAACAATTTAAAGATTTGTATGTATTGATGCATCAGATCACAAACACTTTTGTATGTATTGATGCATACAAATGATCAAAAAACGTGGCAACTTTCAAACATGTGATCAATAAAATCAAAAGTTTAAAAGAAATGTGACAATTTTTAAATCATCCGATCAATGAAATCAAATGTCCAAAAGTGTTCCCTTTGTTATCATTTAAAAGGTGTTCTCACTGTTTTTCGTATGATAACTGCGGAAACAATCTTAGCACTTGATTAAAATTATTCAATGGTTTTGATTTTTTGGCGGCTAATTAATGCTTCATTAATGATGCATTAATGAGGGTTGTTTCGGGAAAATTAATCACGGCTCACCCAGACGCAATTCATGGTTGGGTAAATGTATAAATTATCAAAATACTCCTATTAATGAGTCATTAGTGACGTTAAAAATAATTCTCACAGTTCTCCTACGAAAAGCAATTCTCGTTTGAACTTTTGCCTATATATATAACATGAATAAATTGTTGCCTTTTAAAGAAAGAAAAAGGATATGTGTGTAGTTAGAAGTACCTATAATAGGTGTTTCACACTCATAAACACTTGAATGAGCAAACGATAAAATGACTAACATACCCCTCATTAAAAGTGTTCGCAAGTATGAAACTTTTAAGATATGTGTTGCTAGAGCATATAGCATATCTCCTAAAAAGAGCCTATTGTACTAATGTGTATATAATACTTTTTAGAAAAATAATTTCTTAGTGGTTTTATGGGCATAATCAAGATGGGTTTTAGAATTTGCTTTTGTTTTTATCGAATGTCGAGTTGCTTTGTAATAGAGGAGGGAAGAGCTTTGAATTATTGGTAGTGAGCTTGTTCAATTACGAGGGAGACAAGATATATAATATCTTAATAAACTTATTAAAGTATTGATACTTTATGAAAAGTATCCTCCACTCACATTATTTAAATGAACTAAACATACCTTTTATCTTGAACAGTGCGATCTTCCTACTGAATACATGAATCTTTTGTATTCAATATTTCTTCAATACAACTTGACTATTTCAAGCATGGTGTTGTCTGTCACGTTTAAGATTTAGATCAAGATCTTCAAGATCTTTTTTTTAGCAACTTGATTCATATCTATTAGATCATCCTCAAAGTTTTACCTTGCAAGACTTAGAGTGCTGGTACATTACACATAAAAGATCCAAGGCTATAATGAACAATACATGTTCAACAATGACTTAAATAATAATTACATGTTAGAAATATAGAAAGTAACAAGCAGTAGACAAGACTACACATTTGAGCGAATGGATTGCTCAGATATCCTTGCTAAGCTCAGTGAGAAACTCTTCTTAACTGATCAAGTCCGATAGCAAGTACTCGGTTAGCTTTGCACATAGAATGAAAATTATAAGTCTTATCTTAGCAAAACATGTTAAAATAAATTTCTAGTATATTACATACGATAATTTTATTACTATCAAATGTTATATATTTCAATAATTGGGTTGAAACGGTTATTTTCCCAATAGAAAGGAAAGGAGAAGAGAGTGACATGATATTGATGTGGCATTCGGGTTAGGTAACCTAATTAGATGACTATATGGATCATCTTAGAGGATGATAAATATTTAATTCTTTATTTAGTAAAGCAAGCTAGAGAGTAAAGACATTTGGCCCAAAAAATTTGACTTTCACAAATTTACCTACACGTTCAAATATCTTAACCCAAAATGTGAATCAAAATATAGAAGAATGTTCAATATAGTCCATAGTTAATTCTAGTTTTAAGAGGCTAATTTTAGCTTTTGGATCAATGGCGTCAATGGTCCAGATTGCATTTTAAAATTTTGGGCGGAGTGATATTTTCGTAATGCACATGTGATTGTATACTAAATCACCCGTGATTGAATATTAAAATTTTAATACTATATTTTTTACATGAAATTTATTAAACACAACTCCCAAAATATAATATATTCTTCACACTTTTATGGAACTTAAACCTTGACTTGAATAGTAATTATTCGGGTGTTAATATTCACATTAATTATTATTTTAAAATTAGTATTACTTTTTTTTATATATAAAATTGTGTCCATGAGTCCTTCATATGATAAGCTTTTGTTGTCATCATTCTGAAGGCTTCACTTTTAATACACACATGACTACTCATTTGAGTGCTTATATAAATGCTTTGTTGATATAATTTAGTAATTTACCTATAATCTATAATTTATATATAATATAGTAATTACATGTGAAATATTGGTATATGTTCATATGTGAATGTACAAACTATTGTTAAATGAAAAGATGCTAGATATATAATACATTTGTATATAACTTTCTTCATGATACTTAACATATAAGAAAATAATCTAGTAGTGATTTATTTTTATTTTTTTTATTAATTATCAATTCTTTATTGGACACATAATGTTTAAGCATTGAACAAACTAAAAAAATGACATGTGAAATTAACTAATTCTTTTTCTCATATTCTACATTGATTTTGACACCTGTGTTAATTTTGTTAGTAGGAGGAAATTGTAGGATAATATATCGCGTTTCTAAAAAAAATATTCTAGTGTTGTTGTTAATAAAATGTTATTGTCGAATTATTTGACAACGTAGAAATAGGGTTCTATTTTTATAACTTTTTTTTCGTCATCTCTTGTTACTAGATTTTCTTAATTAAATTTTTATTGTAAGAAAAGAGGCTGTTTAACTAATAATTTTGGCTCCACCACATCTTGATGAATCATATTTTATCATAGCATTCATATTAAACCTTTTTTAAATTATAATATGGAATTTTTATTAGAGTTTAGTTTATTAAAATGTATTTAAATTCAAATTTCAAAGTTATGTTTTAATGCATCCAACTCTCAAAATTTACGTTCGATATATTGAACTATCAAAATTTATGTATCCAATTTTATATAACGAATAAATCAAATGGTAAAGTTTAATCCATTAAAAAGTAAATTTAAAAGTTGTATACATACAATAACAAAATATATAAAGTTAAATATATTTTTGTAAAGTAAACCTTTTTTAATTATTCTAAATTTTGGACGTATTTTTTTAAGTCCACTTTTATAAAATCTAACACCCATTTTTAATTCTCAAAATATTCAATGAATCTAGCTTATAAAAATCATTCATTTAAAATCAAACATAAACCATTCAATATACTTTGAGTTCAACTCAAATCAAATTAAACATCTCATTACCGCTCAATTAAAAGAAATCATAATTGTGGAAGCCGTCTCGAGTGATTGTACTTGAAGTACTACCCGTCACTCAAAAAGATAAATAGTAACGAGGTAAATGAAACACTTAATGAGTACACATAACATGTACATTACATTACATATTCATATATGTATGTAATAACGGTCCCTATCTCAAAGAGAACGGAAACAAAGGTTATGGTCACGTAAGCATTTACAAGTTATCTATATGCGCTAGACATCTAACATTTCAAATTTCTGATGATAGTCATTACAGACCCACATTCAAGGTGGAACTCGCAATAACCAAAACACTCGCCTTTCTCGCACACATTGTCTGTGAGAAACTAGTTGTCGATCACTAGACCCCCCACTCGCTCCTCTTGTCTTTGTGTTTTGCGAGAACTAACACACCCCACACTTCATGTTCATTGCATCAAGCATACCCAAACACAACACGCTGTAGATTGCCATTTGATTCAAAACATAAACATTTATCAAATCAATTATTTTGTTGACGTTCATGAACGTAGAAGACCATTGTTCATCTTCATATATTTAAATGAATGAACAAGTTTTGTGTTCATGTTTGTTTATTTATTAAACAAGCGAATTTCCTGCTGAATGGTAGACCGTTACTTTAAGTTCATTTACAACCCTACTTTGAATTAGTGGACACTTTTCAAATTTTTTTGGGGGGGGGGGGTCGAATTGAAGGGAAAGAATTCCAAAATTTATCTATTGATGTGGTGGTTCAAAGTTCAAACCATGATTTGGGTTGTTTGGTGATTTTGAAATGTGACCGGCTTCATCGTGAGTTTCCTTTTCAGTTAGATTACTTTTAAAAGTGAGTGGTTTTATATCATTCTATTCATCTTCTACTCAATAAACAAGTGTTACTTATTATTTAATAAGTAGGAAAATTGAGTAAAAGGATTTACTACCGAGTAATATAAATTTTCCTTAAAGCAGGATTGATAGGCTATTTGAGTATATGACTACCATAAGAGATGGAGTACTAGCCTCAAGTGATAATTATTAACATGACACGAAACACGACTAAAACACAACACACAAATAAAAGGGTTTAGGTTGATAAACATGCTTGGTTATGTTCGGGTTCAGTGTTTCCTTTTTACTATTCGTCGTTTTGAGACCATCGAGAGTAGACATATTGAATCATCACTTGTAGCTAAATTGTTTCTTAGAAGCATCCAAATTTTGTATTTTGAATTTAACTATCTTGGTAGAGTTGAATTTTATTTAGTATTTTGTATTTAGATTATGTATTTTGACAAACAAGGGACACAATTAGTTAATCTAAACATACTAACACGTATACTTACACGGGTTAGTAGGTGGTTACGCGGGTTGTGTTGTATTTTCACGTATGCGGGTTCATGGCGTGTCTCCTGACACAGAATTAAACGGGCGTGTTCGTGTTATGACCCATCAACCCGCCAACCCTCTATGTGCGAACCCAAACACAACATGATTGCCACCCTACAATAACGCTCGGTTGGTGACCTTATGTTGTTTGATCATTTCAAAATTTTAATTTCCACATATGTTTAGAGATAGGTTACACTAATTGTAAACTCTCCCTTCTCGCAATGGAGAAAGGTAATGTTTGACCATTAGGCCATAGGTTATACACTTTCTTTTTTCTTTCCCCTTCCTTTTGCTACATCGGCTTCACATCACTCCCCTACCGTTCACTTTCCCTTCCATACAACTCTAGTTTTATCTTTCCTTTTCTTTTCAAATCTTTTCCTCCTTTTTTTAAATTTTTATTAGAACTAATTATTAAAATAAATAAAATAATTTATAAATATGTTAAAAAGTAATAACTAATACTAAAACAAATTCTAACATTAATAATAATAATAAGATCTAAATAACAAATAAAATTCTAAAATTTTAATGATTACATAAAACAAATTATAAAATCTAGAAAGTTAGTCGTCCCCGTCAGCCGGGAGGTTAAATACTTGAAAAATGTTCGACCAAAGGTTATTATGAGTCTCCTGGTCATGGACTTCTCGAATGTGTGTCACACATTATTCCTCACTGATTTGTATTTTGATATCATTCGGTAGAAGGTCATTTGGATTGAAACTACAAATCACTTTGCCTTTGTCTTCGAGTATTATATTATGTAATATGATGCAAGCGTACATAATATTTCTTAGTATTGTAGAAGACCATAATCGCCCGTGTTGTGAAGTACATGCCAACGTTATTTAAGAAATCCAAAATCCCATTCAACTTCTTTCTAGTTCATTTCAACCATTTTACAACACTCTTGACAAATCACTTCAAAGACTAACAGAAGATATCTTTCTCCACAATAGTTGGTTTTACTCCAAACTTTTCCCAAAGTGTTCGAAACAGAATGGTGAACATATTGGTACTCAACTGGGATCAAAACAAAGGGTTCTACCAAAATCCAGTAATATGAACTTACAGGAAACAAAGTCTAAGAGTGAGTTTTCTTACCTTGTGTCACGGGTCCTGCAAGCCTTTGTACTAGCTTATCATCACTTCTTCCTAAACACAATTCTCCTGGGAGAGTTTGCATGATACGGTGAAGAATTCTAACTAACGGTGGACTAAGGCATGCAGTGAGTAACTTATGGAGTAAAGGGCAATGCTCAATAATGAGCATTCATATAAGAGATAGGGAAGCTTAGGCTTTCCATGCATTCACTCCTTTGTCAACTTGTCAAAAATGGCAGCAAAGATTCGGGAAAAAATATGCAGATTAAGACATGGAAGTTTGTAGACGTAGCTGGAAAAGGGGCATGTAAGATAGTTCAATTCTTCTCTCTCATTGCTCACTCAAATGAGTCGGTAAACGATCTCCGTTCCGACTAACAATTTATCACAACATTAATATAATCTTAAAAGTGGGTATTTTTTGGCATCATTAATTTGTTCCATTCAATGGTATATATTTTCAAATTGCATATGAGGATATAACTTAAGTTCCAAATGCGCGAGATCGATAAATATATCCACAACTCCGTGGATTATTCAACAAAAATTCATTATTTATTTACAACACAATTGGGATGTTAGATCCATGTGCAGCATACAAGTGCTAAATATCATCATAAGTTGGCTTGCGTAAATATTGTCTATTATAAATGTGAAAAATACCTTTATAAAATTTGTGTAGGCAATCATGTGATGTTTTATCACACATTCAGGTACTCGTCAAGTGAAACGACACTCGTCGTGTACACCAATTGTCGAACAACAAAAGTACATTTTGTAGCATAGGAAACCCCTTCCGACCTCTTGCATCCCACTCTCACTTAAAAAATCAAAACTCTCCCTCAAAATCAACTAGGGCCAGGGAGGGTAAAAAAACTAAAAATTAAAAATTAGCCGTTAGGTAATGGTCCAAATAGGGGTGAGACAAGTGGATGAAGCCGGGTAACACCTGTCCGTAACGGTGTTCCCTATGGTACCTAATTGCCCGTTGGACTGGATAGGGGAAGGGTTACCCATAACGGATGGCCAAAAAGACGAATGAACGTACATCCAATTCGTCTACAACGAAGTGAATAAATAATTCTTTAGTGGTTGATTTGCAATTCTGCATATTTGATCTACTACATATATCAAGTAGATATTGCAGATAGGTGATGGAGGACCGTTGACTTTACCTAGGTCGGAAGAGATTATGTTTTCTTTTTTGATTGAAGAAAATATAAAGAGAGGAAGCAAAGAGAGTATTTTTGTATGGTGTATTGCTTGTTATTGAATCTTACAATACAAGAGAGTATTTATACTCTTTGAAAAAGGAATGGAATACACAAACATTTTTATAGCTTGTTGGTGTCCACCCACTGTTACACGCATACTGGTATCACTGCTAACAAAGCACAGACCTATTGGGTCACACGTCAAAGATTGATCCTCACAACATGCTTAAAAGGAAAGGGGCAAAAGAAGTGATTTTACTATCAAAATGTGCTTCGTGACTATGAAGCTTTTTGCTTCATGGGCTGTGAAAGCACGCTGAAAAGTTAGTTATTGGACCTTTTAGTTGGTCCAATGCATGCATTTCTTTTTGCAAGCCATGGGAGTTCTAGGGGCTTTAAAAGGCCATGTACACCATCTCCTTACCTCTTCTTGTCATACTTGATACATTTACACTTACACACAATACTTGCATATACTAAGTAAGGTTTGTTCTTGAGTGCTTGTGATGGTGCGAGAAAGGAGCTAAGGTGCTATTCTAGAGGTGCTTCAAGTCTTTGAAGCTTAGTAATGGCTTGCAAGCACTTGGGGATCTTACCAACTTGGTGTGAATACAACAATAGAGGAAGCCTATCTTGGTGGATTTGGTTATCCCTCCTTGCATGGTTCCAACCTCTTCAAGATGGTATAACTCTCTTCTCTCCTCTTTATTTTAGTTTCTTTACTTGCATGTAAGGTTTGCTCCTCTTGATGGGTTTTAATGTCCCAAGTTTTGTTTGTATTTGTTAATCTTTGTATGTTGTTGCTTCTATTGCGTTGCCCTTGAAACCCAACAGTGGTATTAGAGCCACCCTTACATGAGTATAACACTTTTGGTGGCCTAAAAAGCAGATTTTTGAAAATTCCTTTTCTATCCGGTAGCTCTTCACAGGCCCTGAAGTTTTGTGCTTCACGGGTCGAGAAGGCACCACAACCAGTTGTTCTTAAGGTAAATAGGTTTTTATAGTTCATGAGTTCTTCATGGTCCATTAGTGGTTGTAAAGCTCCTAGGTTTAATAAGCTCGTGAAAGGGCCCTTGAACAGTTTTTGGCCTTTAAAAGAAATAAATTTCAGTTTTGGCAGTTTTGTTAGTTTCTGGGGTTTTTTTATCAGATTTTGTTTTTGGTTTCTAAAAGCCCCAAGTGTGTTTTGGTTCACACACTTGTATGTATGTTATGGTTTTGGCGTGAAATGCATACATGCATACATTTGTGATGTGTATATATGAATATGGATATAAACTTGGTATTGGTAATCCTAACAAGAATTGTTTGTTTGTGTCTTGAGTGTTTGCGTTGTTGTTTGGTTGCTTCCTTTGTTGTGTAGCTTGAATTCGGTAGCTTGATGCCCTAGACCTATGTGTGTTGGATGATTGGTTGTTTTTTTTTGTGTTTGTTTATTCATTCATTCATTTGGTGACTTAAGGTCACATTGGTTTGTAATAATTAATTAATTTATTAGGTTTGTAATATTAATTGCGGCTTGCATGCCGTTGTACTTCATTTGTACATGTACTAGAGAGTTAGGATTTATCATGGCTTGCATGCCATTTTCCTTTTACCTATATACTTGTAAAATTTTGGAAGACCAAAGGCAACCATCAGGAATCACGGGAGATGTCTTGGCTAGACCAAATCCAGGGAACCTAATGGAGGTGGTGGATTTAGTGGGAGCTCATCCGGTGGGTCTTTAGGCGTGTCCCTAATTGACTTACTTTTCCCTGTTTTGGCTCACAAGGAAAACGCATAGGACTTTTGGGCATGTTACCGAATATTTGTGTGTATGCGCGTGGTTGTGATTTTAATTCCTTGAGTGGTTGTTTACATTTCTTCGCATGCTAGATATCTTTTCGAAATTAATAAAATCACATGAGTTTTAGTTAATATGGTTAACAACTCTCGCGCGCACACGATTAACAAAATGAAATATAAACTTGGTATTATAGTTAAATGTGAAAATCAGTTTTGTCACTTATTTTGTTAATCAAAATTAATATGGTTTTTAACCGGAAAACAAAAGCCTGTTTTCTAAATGTAAATCACACACCATCCATAAGATGACACTATTCGAATCAAGTGAAGTTTGGATGATTGTCGAGCAAAGCACGAGTTGTTCCTTATGTAACTGTATGGAAGGGTGAGTGTGGAAACTCGCAATTATTGATTGCCGAACATAGCATAGGACAATCGTTGGTCGAGAGTACCACCATGTATCATGATGGACGATTTACAATTTCAAACTAAAATCCTTCTGTGATTGTCAAGCTAAGCATGAGTCAATCAAGAATTTTAATTTGAAGTTGATGTGGGAAGGGATCAAACATGACAATCGACTAATGGATGTTATCAGATCTCGCAAGGGTTTAAGAGTTGTAATGGGGATTGCAATTGGTAAAATGGTTATCGAACTAAATAACTTCATAAAGTGATCCGCGGCAAACCCATCATGTAGCGGGGGTGAAATATGGTTCTTAGCCATTGTTAAGATATAAGTTTTTTTTTCTAAAAACTTTTTGTGTAACTATTTTTATGAGGATCATATCAAACTAACTAAGACGTGTACTCTTGTTGTAAATAAATGGAAAACACTAATAACACTACATCGAACATTTCACTCCGTATGTTCCTCGAGAAGAAACTCACGGGAGTGAACCTTGTTGACTGACATAGGCAATTGAGGATTGTCCTCTGTCATAAGTCAAAGTTGTACATCCTTGAGGAACCTCTTTTGAGCCACCTGTTACCAACGCGTACCAGGTCACACGATACGCGTGTGAAAAACGTGTTAGAGACACAAATGATATTGCTTGCTTCATGTTGTCGACTATGAGCTCAAAGCTGCAAAAGAGTTTGGGCATACGAGTGTGTATGACATGATAAACCTGCTGAAGGACATGTTCCAATAGCAGGTTAGACAGGAACTATATGAATGTGTTAAGGGCCTTGTCGGTTATCAGATGCAGGAAGGCGGGAATGTGTGTGTTCACGTCCTTAGGATGAAGGCGTATGTGGATCAAATAGAATGGCTTGGATTCCCTATTGGGAGGGTGCTCTAAGTGGATATTGTCATTCAGCCCCTACCCACATCATATGATCAACTTGTAATGAACTATCATATGCATGGAATGGAGAAATCCCTAATAGAACTGCATATCATGTTGAGGACTGCTGAGTCTAACATGACCAAGCATAAACCCGCCTCATCCATTCCCGTCTTATGTTTAAAGAGGCAAAAGATCTGGAAGAAGAAATCGACTTTAAAAGGGAAGGTTGGTGTTCCGAAGCCTATCCCAACCTTAGAGTTTGAAGGCATGGAGTATGTTTCTCAAGATAAGACTTAACATGAGGTGGTTTGCTACTTTATAAGATATATGTTATTCGCTCTGCTTGGCAAACTACATTATCTCTCTTTATATGCCTTTGTTATTGTTCGAGTGAATTATTATTATTATTTTAAAGCTTATCCATGCCATGACATTTACAAGTGTTTGTTTCAAGTGTTTGATTCTAAATCCCAAATGGTTTGGATAAGTTATCTTTATGACATAATCAACTTGATCATATAAACAAGACACATATCACCAAGCTCTAAGTGGTTAGGATCTTGAAATTATTTGACCATTGGTCAAATATTGAATACGAATCTTGTTTTTTAGGCAAGATGATTAAGGAACCATTCACCGGTATTTATTAGAGGGACACAGACTTGTTAGATATTGTTCACACTTTTGTTCTAGTGCCTCTCCAAGATGGTATAACCCTCTTCTCTCCTCTTTGTTTGTATTTTCTAATCTTTGTATGTTGTTGCTTTCGTTGCGGTGCCCTTGAAACCCAACATCACTAACATCCTCCCACAAGTTGAACTGAAGCTAACACGTGAAGCTTGGACCTGGTTCAATCGATGAGAAGTAAGTCCTTTAGTGAAAGTACTGCTAATTGTTGAGTTGTAGCAACATACTTAACATACAAGATGTTAGAGAGAACCATAATTCGAATAAAATGTAAATCAATCTCGAGGTGTTTTGATGGTTGATGAAAAGCTAGATTGACTACCAAATAAGTAGCGCCAATATTATTACACCATAAAGTAGGCATGTATGTCGATGGAATATGTAGCTCTTTAAGCAAAGACATTATCCAACGAATATCGGCAAAAATATGAGCCATAGTTTTATATTCAGCCTCCGTGCTGGAACGAGCTACGTGTGTTGTTTCTTACAACTCCAACTTATAAAGTTAGACCCAATAAACACATAATAGCTAATTGTCAACCATTGACATCTAGACAACCAGCCCGATCAGCATCCGAAAAAGCATACATTATAAAATCAGGAGATTGTCGTATTTTTAGAGATTGTTCCTAGAAGATAATGTAAATTACGCTTAACTGCTATTAACCGATACAAATAAAGAATCATCTATAAATGTAGCGTGTATTCTCATAAAATAGTTCAAAGAGCATTTATACTCTATTTTCAAGAAAGGAATACACCGACACACACAGAAATATCTGCCCCTAATCCCTCAACAAACTCAGATTGCGTAAACTTTGCACCGGTTTGAGCTATGGATTCTGAAACCCTAGACTCTCTCAATCTTCCTGATTCTTCGTCTTCAAGTGGTCACTGGAACCGTGATGTTTTTTTGAGCTACAGAGTTGAAGACACCCACAAAAATTTCACGGACCATCTCTACTTAGCTTTGACTCGAGCTGGAATTCCGACCTTCAGGTATGATCGTGTACTTCCCGTAGGGCATAATCTATGGTCAGGGCTGGAAAAAGCAATAAGGAAATCTAGGGTTTCGATTGTTGTTTTCTCTAAAGACTATGCTTCTTCCGAGTGGTGCCTTGACGAATTGGTGAAGATTGTTGAGTGCAAAGAAAATTGGGGGCAGTTGATCATTCCTGTATTTTATGACGTTGATTCGAATGATGTACGCAAGCAATCGGGGGCCTTTGCTGATGCTTTTGCAAGGCATGAGGAGTGTTATGTTGATGAGGTTGCGAAGGTTGAAAGATGGCGATTGGCTTTGAGGGAAGCTACGAAGTTACCTGGATGGGACCTGCAGAATGTTGCGAATGGGTAGCTCATTTCTACTTTTAATTCTGCAAAACTATCCATCATTTTCACCGGCTTGAGCTTGATCATTGGTTCTCCAACAATGCAGGTATGAAGCAAAGTTCATTCAAGAAATCGTTAGGCATGTTCTTGAAAAGGTAAAGATCACAAAGGTATATGTTGCCAAGCACCCTGTTGGGTTGGAGCCTCGTGTTAAAAAGTTAATTTCATTACTCAAAATTGGCTCGGATGATGTAAAGATTGTCGGTGTCTATGGTATGGGAGGTTTAGGTAAATCGACCATTGCAAAATCTTTCTATAATTCAACATTTCACTTATTTGAAGACAGCTGCTTCCTTGCAAACGTTAGAGAAGTTTCCTTGCAACCAAATGGGCTAGCTCGTTTACAAGAACAACTTCTTTCTCAAACACTCAAGGGAAAGAAACATAAGATCGCAAATGTTCATATAGGAATTACTTTCATAAAAGAAAGACTTTGCTACAAAAAAGTTCTCATTGTTCTTGATGATGTGGACCAGTTAAGCCAACTCAAGGCATTAGCTGGACAACGACATTGGTTTGGTTTAGGAAGTAGAATAATTATAACAACAAGAAATGAACATTTGCTAAATCAAGCTAAAGTTGATGTAAAATACGCTGTCAAGAAGTTGAACGACACCGAGTCTTTGAGGTTATTCAGTTGGCATGCTTTTAAGAAACCTGTTCCAATGGTTAGTTATAGGAAACTTTCGAATAAAATTGCAAGCTACACTGGAGGGCTTCCATTAGCTCTTGAGGTTTTAGGTGCTTCTTTGACTGGGCAGACCAAAAAAGAACTTTGGCAAAGTACCTTGGAGAAACTGAGAAAAATTCCTCCACACAAGATTCTAGAAAAACTTAGGATAAGCTTTGAGACACTCGATGATGATAAAGTAAAGGATATCTTCCTAGATATCGCATGTTTTTTTATTGGAATGGACAAAGATTATGCCGTTGATATATTCAAAGGTTGCAATTTCTTTCCCGGAGTTGGCATTAGCATCTTGATTGATAGATGCTTGTTAAGAGTCAGCTCGGGCAATAAGCTTAAAATGCATGATCTAGTGAGGGATATGGGAAGGAAAATTGTCAATGAAAAATTCCCTTATGAACCTGGAAAACGCAGCCGAATTTGGCTTCAGGAAGATGTAGTTGATGTGCTAAGAAGATGCAAGGCAAGAGTTCTTTTACCCATTTGTTTACTAATTTAAATCCATTTAATATAAATAAAAGCCTATGTCCATAATAATTTCTCTTCATTACATTATATACTTTTGTAGGGTTCACAAGCAATTGAAGGTCTTCTATTAGACCTATCAGGGCCAATGCATTTTAGCACTAAAGCATTTGAAAGGATGCACAAGTTAAGATTACTTCAAATCAACAACGTACATCTAGATGGACACTTTAAAGGTTTATTTGAAGAGTTGAGGTGGCTTTGTTGGCATCACTGCCCATTGGATAGTTTACCTGATGATTTTCATCCTGGAAAACTTGTTTTTCTTGACATGCAACACAACAATTTTAATACCCTCTGGCAGGGAACTAAGGTACATAGTCCTGCTTACAAAAACACACACACACACACACAAACACACACAACCAACACCACACCCAAACGCACTCCCCCTTTTGGCTTGTGTCATCTACTGCAAGTTCTGAACAGGAGATGACATCGTTTCTTGATATGGATTTTTACAGTTTCTTGGGAACTTGAAGATTCTAAATATTAATGACTCTAAATACCTGACTACAACCCCCGATTTTTCTGGTTTCCCGAATCTGGAAGAGCTGTCACTTGTCTCTTGTCCAAATTTGTCATATGTTGACAGAACAATTGGAGTTCTGGGTAAGCTAACCAATCTCAACCTGGGACAGTGCCACAAGCTCAAATTCCTTCCAAGTAGCATTTGCAATCTTAGGTCACTTCAAAAACTCTCTCTTAGTTTCTCAAAGCTGGAGCAGCTGCCTGAGAAACTTGGAGATATGAAACAGTTGAGGGATATTGATCTTACTGCATCTGCAATAAAAGAACTACCAGATTCAATAGGATTTCTATGCAGCTTGAATTCATTGACGCTGACGTCATGCAATAACCTTAGAAGTCTTCCAAGTAGCTTATGCAATGTGAGGTCACTTGAACGTCTGTACATAAATGAGTGCATTAGCTTGCGTTGTTTGCCCGAAGATGTGGGTAATATAAAATGCTTAAGGGTGCTTAGTGCTAGCGGAACTGCAGTTGAACAATTACCTGACTCTATCGGATATTTAGGTGAACTAACCGGGTTACATTTGAAACGCTGCAAGAACCTCCGTAGTCTTCCAAGTAGCATCTGCAATCTGTTTTCTCTTGAATTTTTCAATCTTAGTTTCAGCTTGAGAGTTAAGTTAGGCGAATCCGCTCAAATGTGGGACAAATGCTTACTGAATCTTACCCACTTAGATCTCAGAGACTGCAATTTATCGGAACAAGATATTCCTCATAATCTTGGAGAGTTTTCGCTTTTGGATTTCTTGTGTCTAGGAGGAAACAAGTTTTGCAGCCTACCTTCAAGCCTTGGTCAGTTATACAACTTGTCTAACCTTGATTTGAGTGCATGCAGGAACCTTCTATCAGTTGAAGTATTTCCTCCTAATCTGACGTTTTTATCCTTAAACGACTGCTCATCACTGCAAAAACTCTCATTGCCAACATTAAAAGATTTGAGTTCAATGTATCTTAAGAATTGTGGTAGCTTGGTTGATATTCAGGGCTTAGAGAACTTGTATTTGATAAATGAAATACGCATGGAAGGCTGTAGCAGTCTGTCTACCGCATGGACAACTAGTTTGATACAGGTTCGTTATGTGTATGTCTGTGTGCGCATAAGTCTAATAGAGGTGGCGAAGTATATTTTAAATGAAAACAACTTCCTAAATCGTTTATTCGAAGATTTATACTGTGTTGCAATATATGTTTTTGTATTCGTATTTAACTAGTAAATTATTCTAAAGAAAATGTAGAAATGGTTGTGGGTGAACCCTACTCATTTTGGAATGTACTATAAAAATGACCCGTTTCGAGCCAAACCCACAATTTGATCCGTCACCTTCCTTCTTTTCACCTCGAATTATAATCTCTTCTCTATCTCTATCTGAATGTGATGACTGATTTTCTGTTGAACAGGGACACTTTGGTCTTGTGCATAAATGTGCAATTTACTTTTCGAGGATGGAGATTCCTCATTGGTTTGAATACCAAAAGACTGGGAATTCTTCAATTTCTTTCGATGTGCCTATATACTTTGGATGTGATCAGTTAGATGTGACTGTTTGGGTTGATTATTCATTTGGCAAGCTTAGTTGTGTTAAAAGGCGGTTAAGAATACATATTACCAATGTAACAAATGATGATGAATTGATTTATAGACTCTGGGGTAGCTCTTTTGACGTAGGGTCATGGGTGAGACATTTACCACCAGATTACCCAATTAAAGGTGGAGATAGAATCGAGATTTGCCTAGAAGTGGATGATATGGGTGTTGGTGAAGGGGAAAATATAAGAAGTATAAATGTAGAAAAATATGGAGTTCATATAGCGAAAATGCAACATAGCAGACAAGATTTCAACTTGATCACACAGACAAAGAGAGGTCTCAATACCAACACGGTTGAAACAAACCCCGGCTCTAAAAGGTAAAAATATAATTCTTCACTTTGGAATCATGTAACTCTTCATGTAGATTTCATATCTCGTATGAGTTTATAATATTTTGAACTATTAGCTATATGCAGATTTACCCATTGGTAATTATTCAAAATTATATACTTGGAACATGTGGGAGGCTCTTATTAAGTGTTGCTTAATGGGCAGATATATTTTCGCAACAGACTACTGAAATTCCTTTTCACATGTTGTGTTCCATTTTTGTTCCCCATTAGTTGATCAAAGATTCGGTCATGGCCTAGAATTAACATGATCGGTCACAAGGTTTAGTTATTTCATGTTTTGTGCTATCAATTAATGACATGTTATTTGTTTGTTGTGAAAATTTATTTATTTTTAGGTGTGTGATTGAGCTAGATTAGCTCCATCTACCCTGCCTATAAGTGCTCCTGGTATCATTGTTGGTCAGCAATTTACTCAGATTGTTTGGACTCTCATAGACATTCAGGATTGGAGGACACTAAGAAACTCACAGAAAGCCTGCTGATGGCTGGATGCAAAGGTTACACTGTAGCACAAACTGGTCATGCTATGCAAATTGTATGCATGTGTATTGTATCTATATCCTGATATTTGTGTGTGCATATGCATCTGTTATTAGTATGTTTATATCTTCTAATTATATGCCACTGAGGCTAGTAAGGTAAAGTCAATTTCCATTTCCAGTAGATCATTTCTTGTGTAAACAATAACAAGAATGAAGAAACAAACTAGTTTATATGCAAGAAACTTTTATTGCAATACATATGAGTATATGATTAATTAAGAAAAATAGAGTATGTTATATCAATATGTAATTTTTTTTTATCAAGTTTTAATTTTTAAACTTTATCTCCAAATAATTTTTTTTATACATTTGACCAAAAAACAGTTAAATCTATCACAATACTCCATCTACACAGAACCCGAACATGCAAGTTCCTACCTGACACGATTGTCACAATACCCCATCTAAAGACATGCATACGGTACCTATGCTATACAATCGAGATCTAAACATTGGGATAGTAATAGTTACCTCTCAAGATCACCAAAACGAAGCCAAAGTTGGATCTAAGCTTGTAACGATACCATTGCACCTCTTCGAGCCTTGAATACACGCACCTTATCGAAACCCAACACTACCACATGATCTCCGGCCTTAATATCGCTCTTACAATAGGCAGAGTAACATTAATAAAGCACAAGAACTCCTTAAAATCGACTGAAATGCAAACATATATATAGACCCTGAAATGGACATGTCGCGTCACGATCCCTGCCACACGCAATCTCTGACACACGCCACCTCACGTGATTGTGCTGCACAACGCGTCGCGTCGCGATCTTTGGTCTGCCCGAATTCTTCGTTTTTCAATTTTTAATTCTTTTCTTTGAAGCAATAGTATTCCATAAATATCTTTCTTAATAATTAAACTTTATAAATTTCATTTCTTTTTATAATCATGCTTACGTCAAAAATACGAATTTTGGGTCATTACAAAAACCACACACACAACAGTGGCTGGTCACACACACTAAAAGTGTGTATTTCTTCTTTTATACCCTAAACTTAAGTTAAGTATAATATACCCCTTACATGCTTACAACTTACTATTAATGAAAACTTTATCACTCTTCTTATTTTCTTTTTAAATTCATAGTTTGATCCAAAAGGTAACCACCCTCTGTACTCTGTTACAAAATAATCACTTTTAGATTTAAATAATAACTTTCTAAATTTAGGGTGTTACAACATCCACACGCCACCATCATTTTCACATAATTGATTTCTTGTTTATAGATGGATAGTTTCTTGTGTTCTAACATTTTAAGGTTCATTAATTTCCGATTTAGAGTTTATAGATTTGTGATTCTAGTTTAGAGAGTGTTCGTTTGCGACTTCTTGTGTTCCTGCGATTTAAAGTTCAGATCCCAAAGGTTAGGGTTTGTTTCGAGATTTGATTTAGATTCGATGGTTTGTAGTTGTTGTTTAGAGATTATATTTGCAAATGGTTTGTTATTCAGATCTGATTTTCGGTTTGGAGTTTACATCTTAGATTTGTTGTTCTTTTATTTCCCATGGGATCAAACTACTACCGGACAACCTAGTAATTGATCTAATTTACTGGGTAAAAGAGAATAGTAAAAATAGGTTTGTGGGAAAGGCAAACTAAAAAGTTTACATGTGAGATATGTTGTTCTCTTGTTTTTCATCTGTTGTTCAGATCTAATTGTACATTTATAATATAATAAAAAAAATTTTAAAAATATAAAAGTAGGAAAGAGGCGTGAGTTGTTTAGAAATAAGGATAATAAAGAAATCGATAAAAATACCTTTTGATTAAGAGTTAAAGTTAACTGAAGTTAGTGTAAATGATCAAAACTGAAACAAAGTAACAACAATAATGACTATTTAGTGTGTGTATATATATATATGTATATATATATATAGGAGAGGGTTCAAACGAGAACTGTTTTTCGTACGAGAACCAATCTTGGTCGTTCATTTTGGATAATGGAATTAATGGATGAAGAGCGTGGAGAGATTGAGTGTGGCAGGGTGCATGTAAGGAATTCATGGGTGGGCAATCCAATTGAAGGAGGGGAAATTGGACGGCTAAGATTGGTTCTCGCGGTTCTCATACGAAAAACAGTTCTCGTTTGAACTTTCACTATATCTACTTGTATTATAAAAAGAACACCCCACCTATTTTTTGACATGTGTTTCTTAATAGTTTAATACTATTCTCATCTTGCTAATATATTACACATCAAAAAAAAAAACATGAGACTTTTATTTCTTTTTAGCCATCCCCTGCAGCATGAAGCGTAAAAGCAAGAACAAAATAGTCATCTTCACCCCATGGATTTGAAATTGCTTCTTTTTTCCCTTACTTTTGTCTTTCAAGATAGCATGTAGTGGGAAAGAAGAAAGATAAACCAATTTTACAGTTCATCTACTTTAACTAAACACTCACCATCCTCTAGCCCCCTCCTCAACGAGAACTTTCATTCACTTGTAGCAATTTTGGTGCTTAAAGTAGTTTCGACTTAATTCCTTAAATGTCTTCACTCTCAGAAAATAGAAAAAGCTTATTCTTTTTCAATATGGAGAATAAATTTTTTTATAAATTAACGTTACAGGTGAAAGTTTTCAAGTTTGGTTCTTATTGATTTACTTTACTATTCTTGCTAAGTTATGACGTCATGTTTTACTGAATGTAAAATTTCAACACGTTCATTTTTCTTTCTTTTCTTAATTTTCTATTCAACTACAAGTTGATATATACTCATTTTTACAACCTTTCTTTTGTTATCTAATCGCATTAATTTACATTATTTTACACTTTTAACTTGATTTTATTATCTAATTGCATTATTTTACACTTAATAAATCCCTTAATGTACACTTGGAATTAGATACGAGCAACCTACGTTAAAAAATGCATTTTTTGTTCTTGCTTTTGTAGGCGACACTACCATTTGAGAAACTCTTATATGGTCTACTATCATTGTTTTCCTCTATAGTTTGAAATACAAAAGCTTGACCTGCGAATTTCACTAGAAAATAATAACATAAAACCTAGGAAAGAGTTTGTTTACTGATCGGTCTAATATACACGAGTTGTCAAGTTTTGATCAAACATTAGTTTTAAATTTTAATCACCAAGTGTGCACAAACATAGTAGATGTATATTGATCTGCTTTCATTTATGCTTATAGTTAAAATTTTACATTAGTTTACACCTCATTTATTACCATTTCCATCTATATAACATAATAATATGAATACATATATCGAATATTTGTTGAAGAGTGTTTCTTCAACACCTAAAACTTTGAATTCCTTTAAAGGTATGGTTCAAAAAATAACAACGATTTTTTTTTGATGAATGTCAGTATTTATTTATAGTTATATGTAAATTCATTAAACTATAAATTTTTTAATTTATATAAATAAATGTTTATTAAACATTATTTTTGGTGGCACAGCCGAGAAATTCACTAGTATATATATATATATATATATATATATATATATATATATATATATTCATAGTGCTCAAAATGCCAAGAAGTAGATTTTATGCATATTTTTTTCTTTGTAATAAAAAGAAATATAGTAGCCCATGTAAGGCAACTGGTTAATCTAAAGCCTCTCAATATAATAATTCAATACTTGAGACCTTACTAGCATTATACCCGCGCAATATTGCGGCGGTAAATAGATTTTGGTTTACAATATGTCGCTTTCAAGAATGTAAAGATATGTTATTCGCGCTATTCAATGGTCACGGAAAAGTTTTCTACAGCAACATATCCGGTTTTTTTCAAATTTTCTTTTATTTACATTTAACTATTTTATTAATTTTAGAAATAAATTCTAAAAGACAATAAAATAAGAAAAAAGATTTATATTGATGAAATAAAGAGAAGAGTTAATAAGATTTTAAAAATTATGTTGATGTGGGTGGATAATTGTGTTAGTATGAGAGAATATATTTTGAATAAAAAGTTAAAGTAAATTAGGAGAGAATAAAATAGTTAAAGATTGAGTGGATGAAATTAATTAGATTAAATTAAGGGTCAAGATTATATATTGATTGAATTTTAAGAAGTCTTAAAATTTAAAAAAGAAAGAGAATGTTAAATACTTTATATAGTAGTATAGATAATGTAGTAATCAAAACAAAACCAAATCACCAAATGCCACCTGCTGCCTCTCCAGACTCCATAAGTGTTTCTTTTTCTTGCTATCTTAAATCTTAAATATTTATTAAAAGAAAAGGATTATATAATGTTATAATTTAATTTTTAAAATTAAAAAAAACGATTATAATGTTATAATTAAATCAATTTCGTTAAAAGTATTTTTCAACTAAACCCTAATACCACCAAGAGACAGCTACGTAAAACAGACGAGTATAGCATTTTTTTGTTCTTCATCAATTACTCTGACTTGATGAATTAAGTTTATTTCTTGATTTGTTTATTTCCGTTACCAATTGTTGCTTTCATAGGATCATCATTGCATTTTTTTTATTCGGCATATAGGGCACCGGGAAAGGTAGTAGTTAATGAATTTGGTTGTTTCACAATTTTAAACTTTTAATGCTTTTGTTGTTGCTATAATTCAAAAGAAATCACGAAATAGAAAAGATGTTGAATTTCCTATTAGTTTCTTTCTATTTCTATATGTATTCTTTAGCGTGAGTTTTTAATGTTTTGCATAGTTTTCCCTGACTTTGTCCGTATCAGCAAACAATTCGAAATGCCTTGACTTTTTTCGAAGACAAGAGCAAAAAATAAGAAAATAATATACCATCCATTATATGTTGTTCTATATCTCCATGAATCTAGGAAATTTATGGAACATGTGAATTTAAAAGATTGTCGTGAAAATGAATTTGAATGATTCATTGATCGGGATGACAACCAGAGACCATTATTTTTTTATCATCAATCGGGTGTCTTTTGCATTGTTTAATTCATTAGGGCAATGGTTTGGAATCCAATCGTTGCACAAACATTTGGTTCATTTGCGCTTCTCATAATCATTGGATTTGGTGGTTTTGTGTTGACACGAGGTAATTATAATTTATTATTACTAGATATAAAACAAATAAATTTGAACGATGAATTTTGTTTATAAAGATATTTTATAAAAATACAATGATGATCTTATGTATAAATTTCTAATTTCTAATATATTTATCTTTCTTTTAAAACATTTTATATCACCTACTATAAATGTTAGTATTATTTCACATCATAAATATTTAAAATTTGATTAACCATCCATGGTGTTTATACATGAGGTATTAAGCTAATACATATTATAGCAATAATGAGCAAGCAATATTAAATGGTGTAAAACAAAGCAAATATGACTCGGCCTAATAATTGGCAATAAATGGTAGAAAAACCTTACCTTAAATTTCACTAAGCATTTTCTCAAACATATTGTGTGCGTAATATGAAAGTGAAGATGAAACCCCGAATCACAGTGCAATGCATCTCCAACCTCAAGGTCCCCAATAGGGTTGTAATCATTCGTGAAATCGTTCGGTGGGAAGTTCATTTACGTTCTTTTGTTTAATAAACAAACGAACACGAACTAGATTTTTCGTTCACTTAATTAAACGAACAAACAAGACCTGAGCTCTGTTTGTTCATTTATGTTTATGAACATTCGGTTATCTATCTATTCGTTTATGTTCATTTATATATATATATATATATATATATATATATATGTATACACACACACATACATACATTACTATATGTGTGTGTTTGTATATAGTGTTTATTTGTGTTTAATAATGTTAGATTTCCATTATAGTGTGTGTTCTTCGTTTACGTTCATTTATCATTTAATGAAATGAACAAAAAATGTACATGAACTAACCAATCATTTTTAATAGTCGAAAAGCTCGTTCGTTTATCGTTCGTGTTTGTTTATTTGTTCGGCTAAAGTTAAAAAAACGAACACGAACAAGTTCAGTTTGTGTTCGTTTTGTTTGTTTACAGCCCTAGTCCCATGGATCATAGTTTACCAAAGATCGTTTCTCCTCATATCCCATAGATAAATTGCCAAACAATATATTTATCAATGTTGCAGAACTCGCTACGCGGGAGCTCGGCGGTAGGTGGGGAGTAGCGAGTACTTGGCTTAGGAGGGAAGTACTTGGATTGGAGTTTTTTATATTTAAAATTTAAAATTATATAAACTACATGTTAATAAAACTTAAACATAAACATAATTGTTCATAGAACTAAAACATGTGTTTAGAAACACTAATAAAATTGTTTTAGACTTAAAATACTAGTTCAAACACAAATTTCATCTATGTCCTCGTCACTCATCGTCTTGTTCGTATTGTTCAATGATTTAAACTCCATACGATTCATATTCAACTTCAACTTCCTCATCTTCATTTTCCGATCGAATTTTTCATCAAAGAGTTCTCTCGAAGAACATGAGCAGAAAATCGAAGATGAAGGACCGGTTTTGCTTGGTGATGAAGAAATCGAGCACCAATGGAAGAAAGATTCAGGATTTGGTCTTCAATTGGGCATAAACTATAGTGGGTGTTCTTCAATGGAAGCAAAAAGGAAGGAGGCGGCAGTTTTACGCGTGAAAATGGAAGAAAAAAGCGACTAGCTTCATTAAAACCTAATTTTTTCTATTGACCGAGTTGGCCAAGTTTTGACTGAGTTTGACCAAGTACCGAGTAATAGACCAATTTAGCTTAACTCACCTCGGTTAGGGTTCGAGTACTCGGCCGAGTTTTCCGAGTTTTGCAACACTGATATTTATAGTTAGTTACTTGCCCAATTAGAATAAAATCAACTATGTGTCATGGATGTTCATTAAGGTACGTCTACCATACAATTTAGATTTCTAAGATAACAGGGAATCAAAGATTTCATATAAACTAAACGGAGCTGAATTAAAGCAAGTACTAATGCGATATGAAGAAGGAATACTTAGAAATGGCATAGACGTATAGAAAGAAAGAACCCATTAGCAGTTGAATGCAGATGAGAAAAGTACGAAAGATTGAATCGTAATGGATCGACGCCGGGAAAATGATATGGTGTTGTTGAATTCGGCTGTTGGCATAGTGAGATTCAAGAGCAGTTGTTCTTGAATACTGTTAGCCTAGATTTCTGTCATTGCTAGCTACTGTTAGCCTCACCTCCATCTCCTTCTACCTCTCGTGTAACCTCTTCTCTACAATCACCAACACCCCACTCCTTCTGCCACCGCTAGTCACCCCTCCTGCCATTCAATACCGGTGGTCACAAAGAATGAGTTCATTGTTACATCTTCTTCAGTTATCAATTCAAATTAATATTTCATTGAAAAGTTTTCAAGTGGAAGCCAAAAGTAACTTGAATTACATCAAGTCATAGTCAACCATGATCCAATTTTCTCCTTTGAATAATCAAATCATGAGGACATTAGACTTGTCAAGCTCATTTATCTTTAAATGTGTTAATCCCTCCTCACGATTTCTGACACGAAAGTTCCTTGTTCTTCACAAAAATGAAGCAATTTCAAGTGTTTTATTTCTCAATCTTGATTTTGTTTACATTGTCATACACAGAAGCAATCGATTATGCCAAGAAAGGATGCCAAGATAGTTGTGGGGGGGGGGGGGGTGGCGATTCCATATCCTTTTGGAATCGGATCAAACTGTTCTGTCAACGAGTGGTACGTTGTTGATTGTAAGTCGAAACCATATCTCTCTGCATTCAACAATGTTGAGGTGTTGTATATCGATTTGGAAAGACAAACCATCCGTGTTGGTGGCTCATCGACCCACAATAATTCAGCCCAAAATAGAAGCGAAATTCTAAGTCTGGATCTTGATGGAAGTCCGTTCCTTTTTTCCAAATCGCGTAACAGATTCGTTGTTGAGGGTTGTGGTAATGCTGTAATCACGAGTCATGGGAAGGTGATTGTGGGGTGCTCCACATATTGCAACAATGACACTTTAATTGAAGAGGATAACTGCTTTGGCATCAATTGTTGCCAACCAACTATTCCTAGCTATCTCAAGTCATACAGTATCGATGTTACGAGCTTGGAAAGCCTGCATGGAGATGGCTCACCTGGTTTAGCCTTCTTGATGGATGAATTCTCACACCGTAATTCATTTCCTTCCAGATTTGTTGATCCTCGGGTTCGCTCTTTTGATGATCAAGTATCACTTTTATGGACATTAGCAGAAGGTGAGCTGAATAAAGAGGCACGTTGTTGGGAATCAGCAGAGAGTGGAAGAGAAGTGTTGTATTTGGATGATGGGAATTCAGTGGTGATTAGGAAGTGCTACTGTGGTGAAGGACGTGAAGGTAACCCTTATTTACACTATCAATGCCAAGGCACACTAGCAAGTAAAGCTTGTAGTGAATGTGAGGCATCTGGACGTTTGTGCAAGTATTACAAAATAGAGTTGGATGAGCGGAGTTACACATGGAGGTACACATGTGTTTATCCAGCAGCGCATAATCTACAAGATTTTGGAAGCAACAAATCACCAATAGGTGTTATTTTAGGTACGTAATCCCTTAATATTTTTATAAATAAATAAAAAAACAAATATGTATGGAAAAGTCTAAAAAAAACTATTTTTCGTACAAAAACTGAGAGAACCGTTTATAACATCACTAATGACTCGCTAATAGGGGTATTTTGTTCATTTATATATTTTTTTCACCCGCAAATTACGCCCGGATGGACTGTCATTAATATGCAAGACTTGATTGGCCCAAAATACCTTTCATTAATGCGTTGTTAATGAGTCAATCATTAGCCGCCAAAATTATTAGTTATTAATTTATTTTAATCAAAGGTAAAGGTTGATTCTCGCTATTCTCGTAAAAAAAATAGTTCTTGTTTAAACCCTCATCTATATATGTGTATATATAGAGAAATGTTCAATTGAGAACTGTTTTTCGTAAGAATTGTTTATAACACCATTAATGACTCATTTATAGTGGTATTTTGGTCATTTATATGTTTACCTAACCGTGAATTATGTCCGGTTAAGCTGTTATTAATTTACGAGTCTTGATTTTCTCAAAATACCCACCATTAATACATTATTAATGAATCATTAATAACCGTCAAAAATTCTTAGTCGTTAATTAATGTTAATCAATAACTAAGATTGGTTCTTATAGTTTTTATTTAAACCCTCTTTTATATATATATATATATATATATATATAGTGAAAAGTTCATTTGAGAACCGTCTTTATTGCGAGAATCGCGAGAACCAATCTTAGCCATCCAATTCCCCCTCCTTTAATTGGATTGTCCACCCATGAATTCCTTACATGCACCCTGCCACACTCAATCCCTCCACGCTCTTCATCCATGAATTTCATTATGCAAAATGAACGGCTAAGATTGATTCTCGCAATTCTCGTACGAAAAACAGTTCTCGTTTGAACCCTCCCCTATATATATATATATATATATATTCATATATAGGGGAGGGTTTATGCTAAATATATTTTATTTGCAAAAAGTACGAGAAGCGAACCTAGCCACTTATTTGCATTTTGATCTATTGGCATATTTTCTTTATTTAATTCAAATGGTATAATAGTAAAAAAATTCTCTCTACAATCTATTTCTGTCTTCTAAAATTTTTAAATAAAATAAATTAGAAATAATTTAATAATAATTATCAATTTTACAATGTACAACGATGAACACAGTCAAAACTTTAAAAGTTTTAAATCATTACCCTTAGTTCACTAATAAACTCTGAGTTTATATTATATTATTTCATCACCGAATGTTTTTTCTTTCTCTTTTAATATTTACATCTTTTTTTGTATTATTTTTTCCAAAATATCATTAGCGATTTTTTTTATTGAACAACATAGAAGACGCAAAAAATAACATTTCTTTTTAGGGCAAAATGCGCGAAAATACAAAAAACTTTACTAATATTGTCATTGTATGCAACTAACTTTATTTTTTACCTATAAATACATACAACTTACAAATTTTGTTCATTGTATACAATTGGTAACCTGATTACGAGGTTACCGGTTATCCATTGTATACAATGAACAAAATTTGAAAGTTTTTTATATTTTTAGGTACCAAAGTTCTTTTATTTTTTTCATGTTACTGGTAAGTTACCTCTTATAATAGGTAACTTGCATACAATGAATAAAATTTGTAAGTTTTGTGTATTTTTAGGTATAAAATAAAGTTTGTTGCATATAATGACAATATTGACATAGTTTGTTGTATTTTCGTGCAATTTGCCGTTCTTTTTAATACCTGACATATTTATTATTGAACAACTAAATATTTTTTATCTCCATTATTTGTGTTCATTAGTTAACAAGCAAAAACAAACCAATTTTTTTCTATTTCTAATAAAAATCAATACACCATAAACAACAAAAAAAACAAACATGTTTGAACAACGTAAATGTTTAATGATGAACTCATAAACAACAACAAAAACCTTTAAAATTTCCTACTCAAACACAATTTATATTTACCCCAAGACATAAATGTTATCTAAAAAACATCTATAACACTAAAGTACTATCTTATTTCAATTACAATAATTATACAAAATAAAATTTTACATAATTAAAAACATTAGCTTAAATGTAATAAATAGATATTTAGATATTTGCTTACATTGAACTTTATGATAAAGCAATCTATAAGAAAACATATCTACTAAACAGTAGATACACAAAAGAAAAACCTAGTAACTTCAAAGTTTATCTTAATATTCATTAGTGATCAATCAAAATTTGAATACACCTGAATTAAAAAAAAACATAATTAATAATATAGTAAACACGGGAATGCACATACGCATTTATTCCTCTATTCATCTTCTTGTGTCATTACAGGTTCAGGTAACACCGTAATGAACACCTGGAATTTATTTACATATGTGTTAAGTAATAAATAAGGAAAGAAACAACATACTTACCGTTACTTGTTCAAAACCCTAAAGAGACAAAAAAATCTAATTTATATTTGGCATAGACGGGGTGACAGTGAAGGCTAGCTGAGCGACGACCATAGATCTGGGCGGTGATGAAGGGTGACTGAGGCAGCGATCGTAGATCTGGCGGTGATGATGAACCCTGTCCGTCAACAATGGCGGACAGAAGGTGGTGAAGGACAGAAGGGGGCGGTGATGAAACCCTAGCCATCAACAATGGTGGTGCTCGGTGGCGGACAGAAGGGAGTTTGATGGCGGCGGGTGTGTAGAGATGTGGATGGCAACTGTAGCCGGTGTTAGATGGGGTGAACAACGGCGGCCATATCTTTCCATGACTTCGTTGTTAAGAGAGCTAGAGATTGAAGAAATTAGGGTTTTGACCTTTTGTTGTTGCTAGATGAAGGCTGCAGTGGTTTGAGTGAGAGTGGTGGTCGCTGATGTAGTAGATGACGGTGGTCATAACCACCGATGGTGAAGATGGTGGTGGCCGGCGGCAGAGATGGTGCAGTGAGATGGAGGCCAGCGGTTGGTGGCGCAAATCTGGAAGCAAAATCACACTAGTGATGCAGATCTGGAAGCAAAATCGCAGCTAGGATGCACGTGGCCGGCGACCCGGACCCAATTCATGGTTGAGAAATCAAGCCTCGCACATTAATGACGGCTCACCCAAATGCAATTCACGGTTGGAAAAAATATATAAATGACCAAAATACCCCTATTAATGAGTCATTAATGATATTACAAACAGTTCTCGCAGTTCTAGTATGAAAGACAGTTCTCGTTTGAACTTTTCCTTATATGTATATATATATAGGGGATGGTTCAAACGAGAATAGTTTTTTATACGAGAACTGCGAGAACCAATCTTGGTCGTTCATTTTAGATAATGGAATTCATGGATGAAGAGCGTGGGAGGATTGAGTGTGGCAGGGTGCATGTAAGGAATTCATAAGTGGGCAATCCAATTGAAAGAGAGGGAATTGGATGGCTAAGATTGTTTCTCGCGGTTCTCGTACGAAAAATAGTTTTCGTTTGAACTTTTGCCTATATATATATATATATATATATATAAGATGAGGTTCAAGGGAGAACCCTTTTAAAATGCATGATAGTGAGAACGTGAGTAAACTTGTAATTTAGTATTTCTCCTTCACGTTCATATTCACCCATAACTACGCAAAAGTTAAATTTACATCCTAAATCATAAAATCAAAATTATTTCTATAATATTAACAATTTAAAGATTTGTATGCATTGGTGCATCATATCACAAACACTTTTGCAGGCATTGATGCATCAGGTGTATAGTAAAACATATGATAAAAAACGTGGCAATTTTTAAACATCCGATCAATTAAATCAAAAGTCCAAAAGAAATGTGACAACTTTTAAACCATCCGATCAATGAAATCTAAGACACAAAAGTGTTTTCACTGTCGTGTATTTTAAAAGTGTTCTCATTTGATCCTAACTATATATAGGGTGAGAATCTAATAGAAACAGTTCCTAAAATAGGAATTCTAGTAACACTGCATCTACTCTATAAAATCACTGTATCCAACTTAAAATCATTGCATAATATCTAAAAAACATGGAGTTCTCTTAAAACAAGTATATTATATGCGAATTAAACAGTAGATTCTCATTTAACAACCAATATATTTTGTCTAAAAACCATTACATCTAGTATAAAATTATTGCATCTTGTCTAAAAATACTGCATCTTATATTTACATATACAATAATAATAATAGTACATATATATGTATTAATTCAGCCAACATATGTTGACTTTGGTATGAAAAAGAAGAAGAAAAGGATTAGAAGAAAGCGTTCGTAGAATAAGGAGCATTCGTATATAATTCTCTAACTATATATATATATATATATATATATATATATATATATATATATATATATATATATATATATATATATATATAAATTGAAGATCGTAGGATTTGAGATAGAATCTAGAGCATAGGATTTGAGATGGAGTCAAACTCACATCTTTTTTAATCATATATAGTGCTAGGATCAGTTGCGAACGGAGGAAATCGTTCGCACGGTTGCGAACCACCAAAAATGTCAACAAAAGTGGCTTTATATTATTATTATTATTATTATTATTATTATTATTATTATTATTATTATTATTATTTATGTGTGTAAAGATGAGATGCAGTGTTTTTAGACAAGATGCAGTGATTTTATGCTAGATGCAGTTGTTTTTAAAACAAGATGTATTGGTTCTTAAATGAGAATCCATCGATTAATTCGTGCACGATGAACTAGTTTTAGGAGAATTCCATGTTTTTTAGATATTATGCAATGATTTTAAGTTGGATGCAATGATTTTATAGACTAGATGCAGTGGTTCCTAGAGTTTTCATTTTAAAGGGTGTTCTCATTGGATCCTCACCCTAATATATATATATATATATATATATATATATACTAGCATCGTACCCGCGCAATGCTGTGACAGTAAATAGTTTCTGTTTTACAATATTTCACTTCCAAGAATGTAATGATATGTTATTCGTGTGATTCAATGTCACCAAAAAAATTCTACAACATGTTATTTTTTTCAAATTTTCTTTATTTACATCAACTATTTTATTAATTTTAAAAATAATTATAAAAGATATTAAAATAGGAAAAAATATTTATATTTATGAATTAATGAGAGAGAAGTTAATAATATTTTGAAATTATGTTGATGTGTGTGGATAATTGTGTTTGTGTGAGAAAGTGTGTTAGTGTAGAAGAATATATTTTAAATAAATAAAAACTTAAAATAAATTAGGAGAGAGAATGAAGTGGTTAATGATTGAGTGGACAAGATTAATTTAGATTGAATGAAAGGTCAAATTTTTGTTTTGATTGAATTTTAAGAACTCTTAAAATTTAAAAGGAGAGAGAATGTTAAATGGTTTATATAGTAGTATGGATATAGAAATATATATATATATATATATATATATATATATATATATATATATATATAGGCAAAAGTTCATTTAAGAACCGTTTTTATTGCGAGAACCGCGAGAACCAATCTTTGCCGTCCAATTCCCCCTCCTTCAATCTTACATGCACCCTGTCACACTCAATCCCCCCACGCTCTTCATCCATGAATTCCATTATCTAAAATGAACGACTAAGATTGGTTCTCGCAATAAAAACGGTTCTCAAATGAACCTTCCCCTATATATATAGGGGGTTCAAATGAGAACTGTTTTTCGTACGAGAATTGCGAGAATCAATCTTGGCCGTTCATTTTGGATAATGAAGTTCATGGATGAAAAGTGTGAGGGGATTGAGTGTGGCAGAGTGCATGTAAGGAATTCATGGGTGGACAATCCAACTGAAGGAGGGGGAATTGGATGGCTAAGATTGGTTCTCGTACGAAAAACAGTTCTCGTTTGAACTTTTAACTATATATATATATATATATATATATATATATATATATATGAAGAATGTTCAATATAGTCCATACTTAATTTATAGTCCTGAAGGACTAACTTTAGCCTTTGAATCATTGACATCAATGGTCTAGGTTGCATTTTAAAATTTTGGGTGGAGTGACATTTTCATAATTCACATATGATGCTTTTATAAATCACATGCGATTGTATACTAAATATTGAATATTAAAATTTTAGGACTATGTTTTTACATGGACTTTATTGAACACAACTCATATATATATATATATATATATATATATATATATATATATATATATAACATGCGATTATAGGGGAGGGTTCAAACGTGAACTATTTTTTGTACGAGAACTACGAAAACCAATTTGATGAAAAATGAACGATCAAAATTGTCTCTTATCCCTCTTACAATAAATTACCTCTTACAATAACCACACACACTATATAATGTGTATATATATATATATAGAGAGAGAGGGGAAGGTTCTCAAATAACCGATTTTATTGTGATTGTCGTGAAAAACAATGTTGTACCTTGATTAAAATATAAAAAACTGGTCAATAAAAATGACAACGCGTTAATGGCTGTGCAGGAAAATCAAGCCTTGCTTTTTAATGATGGTTCATCCGGACTTTTTAATGATGGTTTATCCGGACGTAATTTATGGATGAAAAAATATATAAAAGACCAAAATACCCCTATTATTAAGTTATTATTAGTAGTTACAAGTAATATTCACGGTATTTACAATAAAAACAATTCTTAAATGCAACTTTTGTTAGAAAATACATAACTGGGTATGTTATAAAAAATTCCCAATAATTATGATTACGTTCTTCTTTTAGAGTATATTTTTGTATGTCTAATTGATACATGACATGATAAAACTTATCATTTTTTCACTCGCTAAAATAAAATGTTAAATCTCATTGAAGATGATTTAAAATTTGTGAATGCGATTTTAAAAAGATTCTTGGGTTAGTCATCTTACAACATTATTTATATTTACCTCATTTCAGGTGTTAGCATAAGTATGGGGTTGCTTTTTCTGGCAAAGTTCATTTACGAATTACACAAGCTAATTAAGAAAACCATAGCCAAGAAACAGAAAGAAAAGTTTTTTAGTCGCAATGGTGGTTTACTTCTTAAAAAACAAGCGGCAACCGATGTGGGTTTAGTTGATAAAACCATACTTTTCACCTCCAAGGAGTTGGAGGCAGCCACCGACCATTTTAACGAGAATAGAATTCTCGGCCAAGGAGGTCAAGGTACAGTTTATAAAGGCATGTTAGCCAATGGAAGAATTATAGCAGTCAAAAAATTAAAAATTGTTAATGAAAGCCAACAGGAGCAGTTCATCAATGAAGTTGTCATTCTTTCACAAGTCAATCATAGGAATGTGGTCAAATTATTAGGGTGCTGCCTAGAAACCGAGGTTCCAATACTTGTCTCTGAATTCGTCTCAAAGGGCACCTTGTATGATTTTATTCAAAACAACACCTATGAGTTCCCTTTTTCTTTGGAAATGAGATTACAAATCGCAACACATGTTGCAGGAGCACTTACATATTTACATTCAGCAAGTTCTATTCCAATATATCATAGGGACATCAAGACCATGAATATACTTATGGATGAAAATTTCAGAGCCAAAGTTTCTGACTTTGGAACTTCAAGGTTTGTATCGGTAGATCAAACTCACTTAACTACATTAGTCAAAGGGACATTTGGTTACTTTGATCCAGAGTATTTTCAATCTAGCCAGTTCACCGAGAAAAGTGATGTATATAGTTTTGGAGTTGTTTTGCTCGAACTCTTGACTAAAGAAAAGCCAATTTCCTTGACTCGATTTGGTGAACATAGAAACTTAGCTACATATTTTATGTTCGCCATGGAAGAAGGTCATGTAATGTCAATATTTGATCCAAAGGTTGTTAACGAGGAATCAAAGGGTAAACTCTTAGCAATAGCTAATTTGGCGATGCGATGTCTAAATCCTAACGGGAAATGTAGGCCAACCATGAAAGAAGTAGCCTTAGAATTAGAAGGCCTGAAAACGCCAGAAGTACCGTCTATGCTTGACACTAAATTTGGACATGCAATATATATTGAAGATGTAGCAATGTTTTCATATGATGAGTCAACGTCAACAACCGCAAGTTTCGAGGACAACATTAAGGAACGATATGATTAGACAAGTTCATTATTAGTGTTTTATTAAGACTTAATTTCCCACATAATTTGTTTTGATGAATAAGTTGTATATGAAGTTTAGAGAATGTATATTGTGTGTATACACCCTTGTTTATATGTCTAAAGCATCACAATTTTGTTTTAAGCATATAGTTCGATCTTTTCTATAAACTTACATGGTATGTTTTTAACTAAATGGATAAGCGAAAAGTTGTAAAATGGCATGTATTCGTAAAGGATAAATTGGTAATTTTGATTAATTATCATCCTAATCTACAAGCTACTTTAAGGACATTATCTTATAGAGAATTGTAGTAATTGTATTATTAATAACACTTTAAAGATTTTCACAACCTAAGGAGTTAAATAACTTGACATTATAAAAAAAATAATCTCAAGCCACATAATTTGTCACCACTACCCCAAAAAAGACATTTAGGTCCGTTATTTAGGGCCTTTAAGCCCGGTTTTGATGGGGTCTGAAAGGGGAGTCTGAAATCAGGGATTCAAGCCCGGTTAAAAATCGGGTCTGAATGTTGCTTTTAAGCTCGGGCTTTTATATAAAAAAGGGTATGTTTCTTTATAAGTTCTAAAAGGTCACTTTTAAGCCATGTTGTTTGGTTAATAAAACAAGTCTGAATCTTTAATTTTTTTAAAAAAATCTATTTTTTGTTAGTTCATGCTATTATTAGCCAACCATATTCAACTCAACTAACATGACAATGTATCATACAACTACTCACTAATAAATAAAAATCAATCAAGTCAAATTGGTAAACCAACCATAATAACAGTTCCCGTTTTTTAGATTCGGGCAATTTGGGGTTTAATGAACCGATATATGTTTAGTATGCTATGTTCAAACCATATTTTTTACCTACTATCTTACGCTCATTTGTGAATGTGTCAAATCTCAAAAGACTTATACATATGATAATAAAAGTTAACATTTTATCTAAATAGCAAGAACATTTTATAAAAACACCTATATTCCTTAGCTTGCAACACGATCAAATTGATCATCTCTTCTCTTGTCATTCAAAAGAAACACTACACAAATAATAAGAAATAATTATCTTAGTTAATTAACCTGAGGGTTTAACAAGAAGTCTATATACATGTTACAATAAAAAAAAAATTAACTAGGAGGACTTCAGTTTACTATATCCGGGAAACAAATACTTATTGTATCTAAGAACCGGTAGTGGAGAGAATCCTATAACAAACATATAAAATTAACCCGTTTCATGTAGTCTATTATATATAATGATAACCACAGCACTCAACAACTACTTGGCTAAATTCCACTGCTTGTTCCAACACACTAACTACATTTATCAATGAGGGCAACAACTACATTTATCGATGATGGCAGCAATGTTATCAGTGTTATCTTAATATTAAACTTCATGCATATTCAAGAAGCCATGGCATCAACAAGTAAAGGAGTAGTAATATCAAATGCAAGTAGTATAATAAACAAGTAAGTGATAATGAAACAGCTATTGAAATGATATTCATAAGTGTTACTTGAACAGTTTGTTCATAATATTTACTCAGATGCTATAATTTGCAAGTTGCAACCATTGTATATCAATCACCCAATTTTATTAAAAAACACCCATCACATTTTTCTAAAAAATCAACAGCTTGTTAAGTTTGACAAAGAAAATGCCAACTAACAAGCTATTAAATTTAGCAAAGAAATAGCAACCATTGTAAGTCAATTCAACATTGACAAATCTAACAAGCAAAAAAAAAAAAAAAAAAAAAAAAAAAACCAGCTATGAAGCAAAAATTGAAGCATTCTCACCTTCTATATCCTCTTAACAGCCCCCCTCTTCTTCAAGATCAAATCACCACCCTTTGTTCTTCAAGACTAAATCGACCAAGAAGCAAGAAACCAGACCAAATCACACCCTTATCAGAAATTAATCACATGAAATTCAAAACAGAACCTACACAGAAGAAACAATACACAAAAAAAAAAATTCAAGACAAGAAACCAAACAACAGTGAAGAAAGAGCTACAAACAAAATTCAAACAGAACCAGCAACAAACAGAATAAATGATACACGTAAAAAAACCCAACAAAAGATTTTAGTAAAGGCTAAAAAACTGAAACAATCAGAAAATTAACCACAAAAATTGAAGCAAAATGGAACTAGAAAACTAACCACGGGAAACTCCGACTAAGAAGCAAGTGTCGAGTGTGAGAGGCTTTGCTTGTTTTGCCAAACTTATTATTTAATGCTTTATTTTGCCAAACTTATTATTTTCATATTAACATGGAGTTTTATAAGATAGTTAATATTAAATCCAAATATTCATCAAAACATTTAAATAAATGTTTATTCTTTGATTGCACTAACATTGTGATACTTCATGTGCTTTGTTATGTTTTTTATTACGTCTGTACTCACTAGCTTTTAAAGCTAACCCTCTTCCAGTTTGTATGCATTTGCAAAGGTTATGTTTGGTTGTGGCAAGGGAGGACACTTGTTGTATGTTGACATGTATGATGATCGGTCGGTATTGATGTTGGTAACACCCGTGTGTAAATTGAAAACCCAGTTGGGTTAATTTAAATAAAGAAAAATATTCGGTTAAGACTTTCACCGGTTATTTATCAAACTGAAATATGTTTTAGTTATAAGTTTTAAAAAGTCAAATTTTGTTTGGAAAATTGCGGTGTTACATTTTTTATGCATTCTCACGTAGTTTATTCCCACATCTTCAAGTACTCGTCCAAAGAGTCAACGGATACCCCATATGCCATTTTCCGAATTGCAAAGGTATGCTTTTTCAAAGGAGGAAACCCTTTTTTGCCTCTATCATCCCAACCCTATTGAAAATATGTATACTTTCGCTCCAGATCTTCGACTATTCGTATGTAAAGTCGTGTACTCATGTGGAACTGTCTTCTAAAGGTCTTGTGATTGTAATTATAATTACCCGCAAAATAATCTTGAAAAAGTCACTCGTGTGCAGCTTGAAAATCTTAACTTGCATCCTCTCCTCTCCGTCCTATAGCCAAACTTTCTTCTTCACCATTATCGAGAAGTCTATGTACAGTTGTATAGTACTCCACGAAATAATACACCCCTCTACGTAGTTTTCTTGAGCAATGAATCAAACTCGAAATTTAAAACTATTTTTATAAAAACTCAAGCAAATTAAGAGCAAGTTGCTATGATACTAATTGTAGAAATTAGAAGGGAGGTTGAATAGTTGCTTTGATATCCTATAAAAATTTTAATTTTATCTTTGGTTTTTTATCACACTTTATACAAATTATATGCTTGTGCACAAAAGTGTATAAATATAACATGAACCAAGAATATAAAAGTGCAAAAATGTAAAGAGTTAAGGGAAGTGAACGAGGACACCCGGATTTATAGCGGTTCGGTTGAATTCAACCTACATCCACTCCTTGACCTCCGTTAGGAATTTCTTCACTACCACAACGTTTCTCTTACAAGGAAGGGATTGTCTTTCATAACGTATCCTTATTTTCATAAGAAAGTGATCACCTTAAGCAACAAGCTACTTTCTCCTAAGAAAGTAGTTACCTTAACTTCAAATCACTCTTTGGTCAAGAATATGACCATCTTAAGAAATACCCACTTCTAAGAACTTTTTAAATCAATGTTCTTCACCAAGAAATTTTCACCCCAAATAACAAATGAGTTCATCCCAAAGAAACTTCTCTTAACAAAGTAATCTTACAACTCGAATAATATTGTGTACAATATATTACATCCAAGTTGTGTTTATTTTATCATTTTATTTATGTTTTGCTGCTAGTTGTATTTTCTAAAAATATATGGTAGATTTAGAAATACCCTTTGGGTATATAACAAAACCAAAATCCTTAGAATTGTTGACCTACTTGTCTGCTTGCTTGAATTAAATCACGCTAGCGCTTGCTTGCTTGAATTAATTCTCCTGATTACTTTTTTTTTCGTTTAACCATACTACTACGAAGAACCCTAATATTTTTTATTTTGAATGTTTAATTCAAATTGATCATAGGTTCCTTAATTTGATGTTTATTTGAAGATTGGGATTGAAATCGGTTGATTTGGATTGAAAATTAAGTAAAAAAGTTGCTTAATTTGAGGGATTAAGTTAGTTTTTGTTGTTGTTTGATTGGGGCTTTAGAATCGCAATTGTTCTTCCCCAATTGAATCGCATTTGGTATTTCAATCATATTTGTTGTAATCGACTTTCCACTTTGAGTTCTTCTAATTCGTATTTGTGTAATCATATTTTGTCGATTGCATACAATTCCTCCGATTGCCATTCTGAATCGCAATTCCAAATCGTAATTCACCAATCGCAATTTCCAATTGTAATTCCTAATCGCAATTCCTCAATTGCAATTCCTAATCGTAATTCCTCAATTGCAGTTCACAATCGTAATTCCTTCGTTCGCAATTCCTGCAATCACAATTCCCATCAATTGCAATTAATTAACTGCATTTCATCAATCAAAATTCATCACGTTTATCATTTCACTCAAAGATATATTGTCAAGTATCAATCATCTTTGGTGTCAACATAGAATCCAGGCTTTGTGCAAAGAAAAAGAACTTAATGAATTAAAGATGAAAGCAATAGCAATATTCAGTGGAAATCTCCATCTTAATGTAGCTTTTAGGCAACAACAGAAAAAGAGAGTAGATGATTTAGAACAAGAAAATGCAAAACTTACTCTACAACTTTCTAAATTGGCTAAAAAACTTCACATGTGAGAAAACAAATATCATGAGCATGAGATTGAAGAATGTGTCAATATAAGAAATCTTGAACAATAATTGTTGGATATTAAGAACAAGTCACATTCAGAAAACATGAATTTTACGAAAGAAATCAATTTGTGCTTAAAATTTAGAAATTGGATCAAGACTTACAAAATTGTGTAGAAGAAAAGGTCACTTCAAATGTGTAAGTCTTTCAAAGGAAAAGAAGTCAAGGTGATTCCTGTACCAGTCCATACATGTGAATCATCAAAAAAATTATATGCATATGAACACAAATACTCTAAGGATGATTATTCTAGTTTCAAGTCCTACACAGGGAAATTCATAAACAAGGTCAAGCTTTGGAATGAAAGTAAAGATACTTTTGAAGGAACGAAACAACAAACTTTTCTTCAAAACAATTGTTGTTATGTTTCTCGTGCTACTCCTCATCATGTTGCTCGTCCGTTTGTGTGTGTTAGTCAAACAAAACCATTCTTGAATTCTAACACGAATGCACATCTTCCCACCTTGCCTGAACTTAAATATCCATTTGTGATTCGCTCCATCAAATATCTCTTAAGACTTTCTAAAGAGAAGATTTTCATAAAGCCACATACTTTTCACCGGTTGTCTATCATAAGAAGATATATGTTCGAAAGATCGAGGGGGAGCAAGGTAATGAAAAAGTTTAAAGTCATTGTTGATGATCAAGAGCTCCATTCGAGGGGGGAGTATATTTCTGTTTTATGAAAAAACAACAAGGATGCTAAAACTGAAGATTCCCTAAATATTAATCTTTCAATGTTAATGCTCAAAATCAACTACTCCAGCAAAGAAAATATTTTTTTTCGTTTATATGCTTTATTTGAACAATGAACACAAAGGGGGAAAATGTTAAAACCAAGTTGTGTTCATTTTATCGTTTTAATTATGTTTTGCTTCTAGTCGTATTTCCTAGAAATATAGGGTAAGTTTAGTAAATACCCTTTGGGTATATAAAAATGTAACTCTACCATAATTCCCTAAAGTATTTCATTATTCTAAAATCAAAGTGTGTGTTCTTAGTTTTTTTTTCTTAACTGTTCATACTAAGATTATACATAATCATTGTGGATTTGCTTCTATCCATTGATACTTGATAATTGGGAACCTACACAATAATATTTCTTTAACTAAACAAATAACAAAAGGCAATAGATTTGAATGTATGAAACTCTCTTCTCTTGCACTTGAGTTGGTATTGAATAGATTTGATTTTTTATCTTTGTATTCAACTACTTATTGACTCACATTTAGAATATTCATTTGAATGATCACAAGTGTATGTAGAATAAAGAGAGAACTTTCTATGCAAGAAGAATGTTTAGATGGTAGCCCAATAATGCTTTTATAGGCATGAGTAGAGGTGCACAAGTCCGGTTTTTTAACCGAACCAGATCAGATAAAAACCGGTCCGGTTTTTTTCGGTTTTTTGTGATCGGATTTTTTTCAAAACGGATTGGATCATAACCAGTTTTTTTGTAGATAAAGTGTTAACCGGTGTAACCGGATTCAGATCGGATCGTAACCGGTTTTTATAATATCCGGTTTTTATATTATCCGATTTTTTTAAAAAAAAATTCAGCTTTTTATAAATTAAAATACTTAAAACATTACAAAGTTACTTAAAATTCTTAAACATTACAAGGTTCAAATTAAAATACTAAAAATACTTCAAGTACAAATAGTTAAAATTCTCGCTTCATGCCACATTTTTATTGCGTCTCATCTAAGGGTTGTACGACTTACTTGAGTATAACTGGGTTGCATCCTTTGTTGAAGTATTGCCGTGAATTCTTCATCATCAAAGTGGTCGAACGGTAATGTTTTTTTTAATTACCATTCTTGTAAAATTGGCCCGTAGTGCATTCATGCCACATTTTTATTGCGTCTCATCTAAGGGTTGTACAACTTACTTGAGTATAACCGGGTTGCATCCTTTGTTGAAGTATTGCCGTGAATTCTTCATCATCAAAGTGGTCGAACGGTAATGTTTTTTTAATTACCATTCTTGTAAAATCGGCCGGTAGTGCATCGTTGTCGTAAACAAAAACACCACCTTGCGGAGTAATATTCGTTTGACTTGGATCCGATCTTGATCGAAGAGCCTTGCATGATTTTGAAATATGGTTTCTCAACGTTGTGTTCCCCTCCAGTGCAAAAAACTTTCGGCAAAATTTACAACGCGCCCTTTTCGATCCATTTGACATCTCACACAATTCAAAATGTTCCCAAACTTCTTTGTTTCGATTGTGTTCGATTACCCTCACCATGTCGACATTCCCCCTAACGGAAGATTCAACCGTGTTACTAGCACTAGCCATGAAAAAATAAAAAAGATGGAGATTTGAGAGAGTTTTTTAGAGATATAAGTTTATGTGAATCATCCTATACCATTCCCAAACTATTTATAGAGAAAAAATGTGAAAAAAGCCAAAAAAAGGTAACGTAACGGCTAGTTTTTGAATCTCGAGGACCGGTTTTTTATCTGGTTTTTTTGAACCGGTTTATTATCCGACGAAAAATCTTGTGTAGCCCAAATCCGAGAAACCGGTTACACTATCCGGTTAAAAAACCGGTTTCCCAAAAACCGGTTACGAATAGTTTTAACGCGAAATCGAATATTCGAATTTTTTACGCACCTCTAGGCATGAGAGACAAAACAAAAGGTTGTCAATTTGACCAACAACAATAGCTCACGGTTGATTGTGAGGCACATCACAATATTTTGGACAATTTTAAATATGAACATTATAAGCTTTTTTGTCCTTTTTAAAATCTGTATTTTACAACTACATACCCATAAAATAATATCTCAAAGTGTACATTCAATTTAGAACATGTGAGATAATTTGAAATTTGAAATGCATGTTTAACCATTAGGTAATAACCTTAGATATTTTTTATTTTCTTCTCAAATTAAATATGTGGTGGAAAAACACCCAACAAATTTGCTTTTATACTATGAATTTCTAGAACCATACATAAAAATCGACTTTATGTATATAAAATCATTTAGTTAATGAATACTAAAAGATATGTTCTCACATATTGTATGTAAATCTTGTTGGTAGATTTTTCAACAACTTTGTCTCTTACACTAGATTTGCCAACTTGCAATTTGTATTTTGTGATTGAATTTAAATTTGAATTTCATTTGCATTTCATTTTGTCATTTTGTCAAACACATTTAAAGTTCATGTTAGTCTAGTATATGACGTTCCTTAATCTTGTACAACAGACGTACACTCACAAATGGCAGGCGACACTCCATAATTGGATTGCCAAGTTAGCTAACTCATCATAAATAACTTTTCTAAGAGATTTTCCTTGCAATAAATATGGAGTCATCTCACACTTACATGTATGATTTTATGAACCAACTCTTAACTCTCTCTCTCTCTCTCTCTCTCTATATATATATATATATAGTGAGAGAGAGAGCATATTATCCAAGCATACATACTGACTTAGCTGACATATTGGTCATTTACCCCTCTTACAAAGATATTATTGTTTTAAAACAATCTTTACGAGCTGATGTTGCATCTAGAGCACCATTACTTGATTCCCGTAATTATACCGAGGAAAAAATGGATTTTCCTTCCCCTATAGCAAGGAAGATGGCTAAGTTAAGGATGTAAACGAGTCGAGCTTTTATCGAGTAACTCGAGCTCGGCTCGTTCGAATCGAACTTTATCAAGCTCGAGTTCGAGTTCGAGCCCAAAAAACGAGCTCGAATTATTTAACAAGTCGAGCTCGAGCTTCTAAGAGCTCGGCTCGAGTCCTTATCGAATTTTTCGAGCCTTGTATAGTATATGTATATTTATATATGTAATATGTCTATATACATATACTTTATATATTAAAACATATTAAAATTGAGTACTTATCGAAACAAGTCTACTTTATATACTTACTATTTATAATAAGTAATTACTAAAAAATCATTAATTTCATATTTTATCTATATTTTGAATAATTTGGTTTTTGAATTTAATTTTTTTATAGCTTGAGCTAAATGTACCCTTTCAAGCCGAGCTCGAGATTCAAGTATGAAAGTTCGTCGAGCTATCGAGCCGAGCTCGAGCTTCATTCGGCTCGTTTACACCCCTAGTTTGGGTCCCTAGTTGACCATAGGGAGAAAGGTTGTTCATCGAATCAATTTTTGGGCTTGTCAAATAGTTTAGTTTGACAATTTTCTATTGTGATTTCAAAACTGATTTGAATTGGAATTTTTGCTTGTTAAACCAACTTGATTTGAAAATCTGAATTTAGTTCGAAGTAAAATAAAACCAAATTCAACTAATTGGGTAGATTTGTTACAATTTTAAAAAGTTCAAACCTAGTTTAATGAGAAAATATTCCTATGAATTTGAATTTTTTATTGATTAGAAATTCATTTTGAAAACCAATATATACTTTCGAATCGAGTGTAAAACAAATTAAAAGACCAAACAAAAATTCAAATTGAATTATTCAAATTTTATACGGTTTGAATTTTGGTCTTTTACAAATCGTATCCAAATATTGAATATATAGAAAAAAGGAGAGTGAGAGTCATCCCCAGTAACCATTGCCTCGAGGGTGATAAAGCTCACCTTTTGTCATATTGGGTCCACGTGTAGGCTAAACGGGTAAGTATGGTTGTGCTCTAGTCGGGTGTATCAAGGGATTAGAAGGAGGTTGTGATGTGTAACTTATGGGAATGCAGAGGATCAAAAGGGATAGTAAAGATTCATGGGAAAGTAAGCGTAGGGAGTAAGGCCATCCACTATACCCATTTTTCGATTTCCCTCATCTTTCTTCCCACATTAGTGCCACGCCACTCCTTCTTTAATCATTCTTCGCATCTTTCTAACCCCGCTAAACCTATATTTATATCCCTTTAAATCTCTGCCATTTTTTAATAATAAATATGTATATGTGATATATAGAGAGAAAGAGGAAGGAGAGAGGGAAATCAGTGGGTTCTACAATCTTAAAAGGGAGAAAGTTGCAGGTACAGGAAGGGGTGTTTTTGGTGTTCCTGCTTAACCAAAACCCACCGGCAGGCACGTTGGGTATAACGGGCACCCTAAGGACTATATAAGGTATCTTTGGAATGGTTGATGTTTGGTTTAATCGAGGTTATGGCGGACCTTGTAGGGGTTGAATGGACGGATTGTTTTCGGCATGCAAGAGCGCAAATGGCGTATATACGGGAATGAGAGATATCTTTTGGGGTAAGCCTTTCGGCCTTCGGGCTTAGTGTTGAGAATCTCCTCACGAAACATGGGTTTCTACTTTGGTCCCTTCATTATGACATATTTTCCGAGATCAGCATCTTATTCTAATGTGAATAATTTGGTGGCAAGAGCTTCAATCCTTAAGTGTCAAACTCTCTTTTTTATCAATGATGTATGGCCTCTAAGTTTTCTTGAACAAAATCTTTAAAGATTGTGTAATGTTGATTTTCTAGAAGAGTGATACTTTGTTCAACCGGACTAAAGCCATGAGTATGTGGGAACTTGGGTCAGGGTTTTAAGATGTCAGATGGGGTGATTCTATTGGTTCCACTCATATCATTCAAATAGCTCTCTTGATGTGATATTTGTGAGTGGAAAAGCTGTCAGATGAGTAGACATAGCCTAAGGTTTGAAATGATATATGGTGAATCATTGTAGTATGGTGGTTACGTATGTGAATGGTGTTGGGTTTTAGGTGCCATATTAACCAATAAAATTCCTTGTTAACCAATTTTATGGAAACCAAGAGAAAAAGTTTCTACAAAAGTTTTATATTTAATTAAATTATGTCGTGAAAACAAAAAACACTTGTATCATAAAATCCAAGAACCTAGTAGCAGAATAGTTTTCATATAACATCTCAAAAGAATTAATCTACAAGAAGGTTAGAATTAGTTACCTCATAAACTCAAGAAAGTCCACCCGTGATATCGCAAACAAGCACTCCTACTAGCCGGAACCAGCAACCACGATCAAACCTAAACCTTGGATTGACATAACTTAGGTCGAGAATTAGCAAAACCCGAAACACTATGGTTTTGCCCTAAAGGTCGGTGAGGAGGGAGAGTAGGGAGAGATTAAGCGGGTTTCTATTCTTACTAAAATTTGACTAACTTAAAAACCGTTAACTTTGGTCTTTATATATAGATCTAAGAAACCTATTCGATAAGGATACAACTCTATTAAAATAATAAAGTTTTCTTTTATCCAAACTTATTTAAACTTAGATGATAAGTAACCTATTTAAACAATTAAGATAATATGATTTATCTAATTATTTGAAACAGAAATAATTAATTAAATATCTTGAAATTTTCAGCCGTCTTTTAATCTTTTAATATAAATAAAAGACTAATATGTATTAAATTTATTATATGATTCTAACCTTTCATTTAATAAAATAAAATTAATTATTCAATCTTGGTCATCCATTCATTCAAATTGAAATTCCAATTTTGACTTTTGTTGGTCAAAACTGAATCAAACTTATTAGAGAAGTTTCATATATGCCCCTCTTAAAACTTAAAATATCATATTTGTCCACCGTAATTTACAAATATCATATTTAACTTTACTAACATTTTAGAATATCATATTTAACTAAATTTATAATTTTATCATTTTAAAGTAAGTTATAATTATTTAAATTCTTTTTCAATTATAGACAATATAGACTTGACTTTATTACGCTAATTATAACAATAATGATCGATTATATATACAACATATACAATTATGTCTATTTGTATTATGATATCACGTTTCTATCATCACATGTGCCTTCGACGTCGCATCAACGATTCCACCACCGGTTTGGGTGTTGATGCCGTCGATCACCCATTTTAAACTCTCATTTCTATCATGTTTGATATTTTATATCTTTTTATTAATGTTTAATATTTATCACTTTTTAAAACTAATTCATGTATTATACGGGCATCTAATATAGTATTATTTTTAAACAATAATAAAAAATTCCATTTAATTAATAAATCCTTAATTATATATGTTTATTCAATCCTATATAAATAAATATACATGATTAATAACATCTTATCTTATATAATAATATAAATCTTTCATCTGCTAACACCGCTAGAATTATAACACTCACATCTATAACTCTTTAGTATCCTATGCATTGGTCATGACATCAGAAGAAAAAAAACAGAAGGCAGAAAAGATGTAGCTACGCTCCTAAATCCTGACTAATAGTTATAAAGAGTCTCCCTGGGCATACCACTTATTTGATCGATCATTAGAATCTGGAATGACCTAGTGCATATTGTTGGTTAAAATTAGAGTTTGAATGACCTAGTGCACATTGTTTGGTCGGAAGCTAGCTTGGTTACTCGATCAGTCGGGAGCTTGGTTACGGAGAGAGAAAGTCAAGAACCAAGTAACCAACTTAAAGGTGTATTTATTACTTTTATTAATGACATATTTATTGGGCAAATTAAGGGTGAATATTATTACTTTTATGGTAAGTAGAGAAAATTAATTTTTAAGTTGACTGATTATGAAATAAAGCATTTTAAAGTATATATACACCTCAAAAGATATCTTTTTCATGTATTCAATGCTCTTACGTTTCTATTTAGAACTTGATAAATTCAAAATCAAATTCAATAAATGTGATTAAATACAAAAGATATGTAGAAACATAAGTTTATGCGTTATTATGATCACTAATTTTTTTTCCTCAGCATATATGACACGCAGCTTTAATTACCCATTAATTGGCTAGCTAGGAAAATGTGTCTAATACATAGGAAAACAAATAAACCATGCAACTACTTATGCTAAATCTTTGAAATATATGCTTTATGAAGTACTTAATTCTTCAGCTCACAAAGCTTGACCAAAGTCTCCATCACCACTCTATCAACCTTTTCATCCACTTTTCTCATTGTCTCACTTAACTCGGCAACCTTTTCCCTTATGCTTTGGCCACTGTCCTCCACCACCACCTTTCTCACCACCTCCGCCATATCCTCTCTCTTTAGCCTCCCATCTCCATCTCTACTCACAATAATACCAGCTCCAATTTCCTCAACAAGCCTTGCATTGTTTGGTTGGTCATATTGCATTGGCATTGCTATGATCGGAACCCCATAGAAAATGCTTTCCATTATTGAACACCAACCACAGTGGCTCACGAATCCTCCGGTTCTTGAATGACTCAAAATCTTGGCTTGTGGTGCCCAATTATCAATAACCATACCCCTCTCCCCTAACCTATCAAGAAATCCATCAGGAAGTACTTGCTCAACCCTAGTTTTGCTTCCGTGAGGAAATCTTATGACCCATATGAAACTCACTTCGCTAAGCTCCAGACCATAGGCTATGTCTTGTATCTCGTTATCAGATAAATAACATTCGCTCCCTAAGGATATGAAAACAACTGAAGACTCTTTCTTCTTATCAAGCCACTGAAATATCTTAATGTACTCAGGATTATCTTCTTTCGAGGGCTCTTGAATTAGTGCACCAACAGGCAACACTTTCTTATCAAGAGTTTGAGACATGTAATCGATATACTTCCCCTCTAGTTCCCTGGTACTGTTGATCAAGATGGTGTCACGGGAACTATTGAAGGAATCCAAAAAAGATTGAAAAGCCACTAAACTTTCGCGCCCATATGTAAGTTCATGTTCATCATGCTGAGCTTTAGGATTGATTTCAAGGAAAGGGTATGGTTCAGTAACTTCAGTTGAATGTATACTCACGATATGAAGAACCGCACACCATGATGCTGCACACCCGGTTGAGAACATAACACTAGGAATGTTAAAAGTTGAAGCTATGTGGGCTGCCCATGATTGGTTAAAATCATAAATAAGCAGGTCAGGGCGAAGGTTTTGGAGAATTGTGGTGAAAACCGGAGAAGATTTCTCCAAAGTAGCTAAAAGGGTTTCATTGAGGTGGACTGGGAGACCATTGGTGGTGTGGTAGTGAGGAGGGAGTTCAGGTGAGGATGGAAGATTGAATTCCACAAGTTCAATATATTGTGAGTATTTCTGAGAGAGATTTTTTTTGATGTAGTGAAGGTTGATTGGGGTTGAAACCAAGTAGATATGAAAGTTATGGGCTGTCAATTTTTTGGCTAACTCAAGGAAAGAAGATATGTGACTGTAGGCTAGCCATGGCAGCATTACAACACGAAATCTGTTGCTCTCGTTTCTTGAATCCATTGATTAATTAACTCTGTTTGTGAGTCTGAGCTTGGATATCCTCCACTGCCTTATATAAGGGTAAAGCTAGTCAAAGTATAAAGTTGAGATGTTGCCCAGAAAACCTCTACCTGTCACTTATTAAATAATATAATATAATTAACACGATACGATACGATATCTTTTAATATAAATAAAATATTAACATGCATCAAATTTATTAAATGATTATAACTCTTCACTTAATAAAATAAATTTAATTACTTAATCTTGACCGTCATTTAATTAAAATTGAAATTTCAGTTATGACATTTCTAAGTCAAAATTTAACTAAAATATCTAGAGAAATTTCATATATGCTTTTATTAAACCTTAAAATATATGTCTAAAAACCTCTATCTCTCCCTTATTAAATAATATAAGACGATATAATATAATACGATACGATATATATGATACGATACGATACGATCCGATATATATTATATGATACGATACTATACGATATATATGATATGATACGATACGATATGATGTGATGTGATGTGATATTATATAATATAAATAACAATAATGATGTAAATACAACATAATATAACTAGATTATATGTTTGTATGATACACGGGTTAGTTTAAATAATAATATCAACTAAATTTTATTAAAAAGATATTAAATAATTATAATATGTGAACGAAATAAAAATTTAAAAGGATAATAAAGAATAAGAATTTAACAAACAGTATGTTAAAATGGTAAAAAAATGTTTATTTACCACATGGTTTAAAATCAATCAAATGATTAAAAGATATTCAACTAAAAATTAAATAACTAACTAATCAAATGGTTATAATACTTTCGTAGCCTAAATGTTTCTCAAATATATTATATTTATTTGTATTGGAATAAACTATACAAGCGTATCTTAAAATTAAAAATTAAAAAATAAGTAAACTTGTATATAAAAATAAATAAACTTTTACAACCATTTATTTTATATTAATTTTTACCACTTAATGTATAGTAATGAAATAATTACTACGTATATATTTGATTTTAATGATTTAAGTTACTAATTATTAAATTTAAAAGCATTATAATACTACATTCTTGATTCTATCTTATCTTATATTAAAATTGAATTTGATTTAAAGTTAAAATTGAGTTTTAATTTTGACTCAAAAAAGTCAAAATTGAGTTTTAGTTTTTATAAAATTTTATGGTTAAGATTCGATAATTATAACTTTTTATCTAAATCAACGGTTAATATTACATAATAAATTTTATTCATGTTAGTCTCCACACTGTACCACAGCGACATCATAATTCATAAGTCTTAATGTAATTTTATTTATTAATTACATAGGGGTATTATTCTTGATAAACATTAGGAATCATAGTTTCATCATGATATTGAAATATTACATAACTAACACTTGGGTTTGTACCATTAAATATACTTATTTGATAAGCTGATTTTGTACTTTCGGTTACGCATTGTTAGAAGATTATGTATCCTCGATCGTAAACCATTATATATGAGAGCTCGCTTATTTCTCAAATACTCGCCTTCATATTCACTTATTGTCAATTTAATTTTATCTACCTTTCATTTTAATTTCTATTCTATTTTTAAGTCGTTGTAGTAGTAAGTGATGGGGGATTCTAGAAGTTCAGGATAAGTGTCTCTCCTTAGTGAGTAACCTCTCAAACCTCTTCCGATTGCCGGAGTCATCACCATCACCTGTATGTATAAAATCTTCATTGTTTCAAATCCTTTTCTTTTTCTATGTATGTTAAGTAAACAACCAATTAAAGTAGTACATTCTAATCTTACATTAATTACATCATTATATCAAATCGTATATTATGCCTCCAAAACATACCTATTGTGCTTATTAAATATTCATTCCTCCGTTGTTTCCATCCTTAAACTTTATCCTAATATGCAATTGACAAGCTCAACGTATGTTTATTATTAATTTAATTAAAATATTAACCGTGATTTATGTTTGTTACTTTTCACATCAAATATTTCTCCTCCCATATATATTACATGAATTTCCTCTCTAATATAAACAATATTATTTAATTATGTTAGGTATTATATAACATTAGTTGGTTTTACTCTTTCGAATCACTTATCTAGTAATGAGTGTAAATTAACAATGATAATAATAAGTTATTATTATTATTATTATTATTAATATTAATGACTGTCTTTATCAAAGTTTGAACTGTAGTGTAATTATAGATATTTTATTACTTTGCTAAAGAGTTTGAATTCATTGATATGAGTACTAGGGGTGTAATCGAGTCGAGCAGAGCCGACATAGTGCCAAGTTCGAGCTCGACCCAGTTCCAAAGCTCGAGGCTTCAAACTTGACTCGAACTCGATCGAGCTTTAATTTGAAGCTCGAGCTCAACTTGAGTAAGTAATCGACACTCTCGAGCTTGACTCGGCTCGACTCGACTAAAATTAATTAAATTAAATTTTGTAGTAACAAATGTTAAAATACATTCCGCAATTCAAATGTCATATTTTCGAACAACAATTAAAGCTAGCTACTAAGGTTATAAAAGTAAATGTTGTATCTGTAACAGGGTAAAATTGTTATTTAGTACAAGATCAATTAAGCTCGCGAGCTAGCGAGCTGAGTATATCAGAGCTCGAACTCGGCTGGAAATCCTACTCTAGTAGCTCGAGCTCGCGTTCGAGCCCGACTCGGTTTACCTCGAGTCGATTTTGGTTATTCTCGAGTCAGTCTCGAATAGCTCGTGAGCTGTTTCGGTTCGATTACACCCCTAATTAATTGAGGTTTGACGGTATTCTAATTAACTTCTTCCGCTTTTGTCAACCAAACATATTAAAGAACTTCGATTCCATGATTCCTAGTAATTTGTGAACTAAACTAAGGCCTTAGAAGTTTAAAAAAATAAAGATGATTTGTATTATCAAGTTTTTATCATAATTTAATCTAATTAACTTTAAATATACTAACAAAACACACATTAATGTGCATATCATATATAATCTTCAAATATAAATAAAAGACTAATTAATATAAAATTTGTTAAATAATCTTAGTTCTTCATTTAACAAATTAATTTTAATTATAAAATCTTGATTATTAATTTATTTATATTGAAGAATCAATTTTAACTTTTATATGTTAATTTAATACAAACTATTACTTAAATTTGAATTTTATATTTCATTGTTGGAAATAAATGTCATCGATAATGTTTGTCAACATGTACAATTTTAATTAAACTTTGTTAACTTTAAATTCTATCCATATTATCTTCATAATTTGTATATTAAAATTAAATTATATTCTTATAAAATTAACTCCATAATTGTACATATGTGTATATAAGTAGATATCACGTTTTATATGACTATTATTTTTTATATGAAATAAGTATTCAACTTATGTTATATTAATATTAATATAATATTGTATTTATTACATAGATATATTACATTTTACATAGGATTACTTGTGTAATGCTTTATCATAATTATTCATGGTAAGAAAAGTTATACATATACTTTCCGTTTATCAACTACAAATAAGTAAGATTTATTTTATCAAATATACAACTAGGATTGGATAATTTTACCTATCGGCATACATATAATGACAACATCTCTTAGTAATTCTTATTAAAATCATTATACTTTATTATATAATAATATAAGTACACTTTATTTTTTATATTTTTTGTTGTAGTATTCTTTCATGTGTGTTACCGGTCTTCATCACCTTGATCATAGCAATACACGCAAAATTAAATAATATTTATAATTTTTCTTAGAAGACCGGTTTTTTTTATGATCAGTTATATATTATTATATCTCGTGTCACCTATAAAAAGCGATTGAAAGTACTTATAGTTGACGATGATGATATACTTACTTCAAAAACTATGAAAGTATGAAAGTTGTATACAAGAAAGTAATACAAAATATTTGAATTCCTCTTTAATATAAATACTTTTCATGATTTGCATTTGTTACTCTATTGCATCAAATATTTCTATGTAAAATAATAAAAACCTCGTAGATATTTTGTATTATAGAGTATAAAAGGTATAAAAGAAACCCAAATAGACCATGGCCTAACTATACAATAGGGTTTGGTCATCTTATACTAAACCCTAATTTATATTCTCTAATACTCCTCCGCAGTGAGAGCGATAGAAGATCGGACGCTCACACTAGAGCGAAAAATACAATAAAAGATGAACCTTAATTTATATTCTATAATTTATATTCTCTAATACTCCCCCAAAGGAGATACGACTGCACCGGCAGGAGCTACAACTATAACGGCAGCGGCAAAAGCACAACGATGGAGGAAAGAGGTGCATCAACGGTAGGAGCTACAACTACAGCAGCAAGAGCTACAACTACAGTGGCGGCGAGAAGCGCGGCGGTGGCAAGAGATTCGATGGCAGGGGCAAGGGAGAGAAAACTAATAAATTTTTATTTACAATGCGTCCCTAGGGAGGACGGGAGGGTAAAGAAAAGAAAGAATACCATCACTCAAAGGGGTCGATGGGGAGAAGCAAAACGGCAACGTCTAACCGTAGTTCGGCGGAGGCAGAAGAGAAAGAGAAGAGATGGCTTAAACCCTAATGTTGAAGCAAGAGATCCGGACAAAGGCTTCAGCACGTAACAAGTAGGGACGTCCGGATGAAGGAGAACGTTCGGACCAGCGCACCACCTAGGATCTCTGCAAAACAAACAAGCGTTAGCCTCGCCACGAGGAGGGGGTTGGCCTCGTGACCAAGCTCCGGCGCAAGGTAAGTATCGTGTATGAGGGAATAGAAGTTTACGAGATGTCAAAGGAGTGAAAGGAGTGTGTGTTCTGGACTTACCTCTCTCTGGTGGCCTTTGTTCCCTTTTTATAGGATTGATAAGCAAACATGAGTCTTCCAAGGATGTGCTCAAAGGGTAAGCTCCTCCTTCAGTCAAACCCTTGGTATCAGAGACCAATGTGCTCTGCCAAGGATGTGACTTGGCTTAGGGTTTGACCTTCTTCTTGTAGGGCTGCTTCTAGAGGGTTGTGCTTGTCCTCTTTGGGAAAGCAAACCTTAAACATGCTTATAGTAATCCATGTGATGCAGCTTTGGTCTGCTCATCCGATTATGGCTGTTTATATTTCCTTATTTGTGAGTTGCCTTACCAATGTCTATGGTATGCTTTATCCTGAGGGGATTGTGGAGTGAAGGTCCGGACGACGCTTGAGAGGCGAAGGTCTGGACTCTGACTAGAGGTAAAGGGTCCGGACGTCCGTGGTTTGGTCTAGGTCTGGCTAAGACTATAGGAAGCCAACATCCGGACATACCTCATCACTTAAGGCTCTCAAACCATGTAGAATAATGAAAACCCCGTAGGTATTTTGTATTATACTGACAACTATTTATAGTGTACATAAAGTACAAGAGAAACCCTAATATTAAACTCTAATGGACCCTAACCTAACTATACAATAGGGCTTGGTCATCCTATACTAAACCGTGATTTATATTCTCTAAAATTCTCATTCCCCGTGTAGTACACGAATTATCTCTCTAATATAAGCATTGTTCTTTAATTACATTGGTTACTATTTTGCATCGTTTATTTCTCCTAGCCTACGTAGTATACTAGTCATTTATATAGTATACCTAAGATGAGATTAATATGAGGTCGATATCAAAGAACGGTGGTTATATGTATAATAGACGAATACAAAAAACTTAAGATGATGAAGAAAAATAGCTTTTCAAGACGAAACACTTTTTGTTATGACATGACGTCGTCACCCAAGGTCACAAAATGACAAAACTGGTCTTTTTGACCTTTTAGTTGACTAGGAACCGTCCTTGGTCGATGACAATGTCGTCACCAAAGATAAATATAATTTATTTTTCACTTTTTTTTAATACTCAACAATCATATTTAATAGGAATTTATTTTAAGTCAGACATACACCATCTATGACGACAACATCCTCATGAAATGCAAATACCATTTTTTTTATTTTACTTTTTTTCCGACGAAAATAAATGTTTAGGCGGTAGAATTAGCTGCCAATTTCAACGATGGCATTGTCGTCGAAAATGTGCACCTACCATATTTATTACCCATTAGTTACGGCTTAAAACGACGTCGGTGAAAGCTTTGGTAATGCATGTTTATAAAGAAAGATCGAGTAGTCCGCTTAGAGGGTATTTAGTAGTGAGAAAAGAAATAGAGAGAAAAGGAAATGAGATATATGATTTTTCTTGTTTGAGAGAAATGGGTTTTTATTTGGGCGGAGAAATGGTTTCTCCAACCATTTTCATTTCCCCTCCTTTGTATTCTCATTTCTCTCCATTTTGTAGAGAAACCGGGAAAAATGGCAGTCGACCTTCTTGCGATGTGCAATGTGTGTTGCGATGAACCCAAAACTATCGTTTGTTCCTAAATCGCCGTCTTCTGTTCAGATGTGTTTCCGGCGAGGCGGCCAACGCCGCAGCCGACGTCATCGTCGACTGAACTCTAATTCATCGTGGTCGTTTGTTGCGATGTACGTGTTTCCAGCGAGGCGACCAACACCGAAGCCGTTGTCTGTTGCGATAGAACCCTAATCGCCGCCCCCGCTGTTCGATTGAACCCTAAATCTAGTTTCTGGCGATGATGAGTAGTCTGGCGTCGCCGCCGCCGCCACCGTCCGGCGACCTCAGCCCCATTTCTCTTTTCATTTCTTTGATATACCAAACAAGGGAATTCTTCCCTCATTTTCATTTCTCACCATTTCCTTTTTTTCCCCATTTCCATTTTCAATTCTATCCATTTCTTTTCTCTATACAAAACACCTCCTTAGTATAATTTCCCTAATTATAAACAAGAGATAAGAAGTCGATTTTTTTTCACAAATAATATTATTTTGTAAATAATTAACAAAACTATTGGTTTTTTCTTTTTTAGTTCTACTATTTTCGAGCTTTCAAAAGCTAGGAACTATGTAAACTTTTAATAGATCTCGACTTTTAAAAAGTCGGGAATAGTGTTGTACGTTGGCCAATCTCGTGAATTTATACGAATAAAGTTCCAAACTTTTAAAAAGTCGGATAATGGTGTAGTCAAATCATGTTTTAAATCGTATTGGGTGTTTCAAAATTGTAGTGGGTGTGACAGACCTCGATCAAAGATCCCGACTTTCGAAAAGTCAGGAATAGTACAATAAGTTCAGTGGTTGGGTTGTGTAATACAATAATTCTAGTGGTTGGGTTGGTGGTGGTTGGATATTAATAATGATCCCGACTTTTCAAAAGTCGGGTTCTTTTTCTCTAGAAAACCTGCTTTTCCTACTGTTCAAACCAACCAAAAAAATTTCACACTTCAACAAAAATTCAAATTTCACTCTCGTATTAAGCATTCTTATATTTACTACTTTAAATGGAGAATGTGGGTATTACTCCACGTCCATCCAATCATGAGTTATTTTTAATGACGGAACACACAGCGTACCCTTCTTTATTTCACAAACGGTTAAGTGATACTGCTATGTTCAAAATTAGAAGAGCTGGCTAAAAATTATGGCACATTATTAAAAACAACCCAATCCATCCGAGGGTGATGCAACATATTCGTGCAGCCGGGTTCGGTGGTGTATTTGACTGTGGTTACAAGGTAGTTGACCACAGTCTTGTAACCGCGCTTGTTGAAAGATGGCATCCTGAAACAAACACCTTTCACTTACCTATTAGAGAGGTTACTGTCAAACTCCAAGATGTACAAGAGAAGTGGACTTATGAAAAGTCCTATGAGATGTGTGTTCAGTTGCTCGGGTTTGCACCACAATCTGGTTATTTCAGATGCGGTCTGATGAAAGCGAAATATTTACGAGATCATTTAGAGACCGCATTACTAGAAAACGCACCTGAATATGTGTATACAAAAAGCCAAAGTGTATATACTACTTCTACTAAGTTGTGTTCTTTTTTCTAACACGTTAGAGACCACTATACAAATGTTTTTGTTATGTTTAATAGAAGATTTAGGTAAATGTAGTCGAATAAGGTGGGGGAGTGCTATACTAGCCTGTGTGTACAGAAACTCTACAAAGCTACGTCGCTGGAAGCAATTGAAATTTCTGGTCTGCTAACGCTTTTGCAGATATGGGCTTGGTGTAGGTTGCCAGCCACTTCCCTAGATATACAAAATGTTGGTTTTGCTGGCAAACCGTATGATGCTAGGTATGTAAAAACGTATTTATTTATTGATTAAAATATTTAAACTTATAAATTTATTTTTACAAAATAGTAATAAAGAGTATTAAATAATGTTTATAAAATTGTGAAGGTGGAACTGCGCTCTTAATTTCAAACAAACACCTTCGCACATGTTAGAGGGGATTCTGTTAGTCCCAGATTGAGTACACAACAACAAATGTTTGTAGAAGGGGGGGTTGAATACAAACTTTAGCTTTTAAAAATAAAGACACACTGATATACTTTTATATAATTCTTATTGATATTGAATCAAGAATTACATGTACTAGAAGCGGAAATTCTAAGTACAATAAAAGGTGACAATCTATTTGTCTAACACATAGACAAGCTAACTCTAAAATAACTTATGTATATAGAGTGTTCAACACATGAACAAGTTTGATTCTACACAATACTTAAACTCTAAGAATTTCTCAACTGATGAGATTTTCTTTCTGTGGAGTAGAGACTTCACTGTATTGTATTTTGCATGTCCACCATGCATGAGTGTATATAGAAATCTTTGGTGAATCCGGTTGCATGAAGGTAAGAGACAAAGAGGATGTGGAAATATAATATTTTAATTGTAAAGGTAGTGGGTGAAAAGTAAAGTTACTTTAATCAACTGTTTGATAAAAGTAATTGTACTTTTCTGCAAAAGTGCAACTCATACACAATATAAAATATTAAAACCCACATCTACTGTCGTGTAGAAGTTTCTTTCCCTTTCCATGCTTGTACTTTAATCAACACCATGCTTCTATTTGATTTGACTTTACCAAGTATGGGATTGCCAGCCATACTTAGTTGTTTGAACAAATCTTCAAGATCTTCGTCTGTTTGAGGTATCATTATCCTTTTCCAGAGGATTAGATCAAACCTTTTTGTCTCATACTTGATCCAAAAAGTGCATTTTTACTTTTACAAACAAAGATCTAAGGCATAATAGAACAACACATATTCTGCCTTTTACATATGACTTACAATCTGAAAAGATAGAGTAGATTTGACATTTTACACGACTCAGCTAACAGATTGTACTAGGAACTCTGATATTCACTACTCAGTTGACAAAATATATCAGTTGATTACTTTTTGCTAGGACTCGGTTGATACATATTGCTTAGCTGATCATATAGATGCTCAGCTGATCAATAGTAAGCTTAGGAGAGCATAAGCTCATGTATTTGTTTGATTAGTTGATCAAGAATGCTCAGCTGATCAATCAAATACATCAGTTTATGAGGGGAGATGACTTGTGTAAAGGAAGACTTACTTAGTTGATGCTCTGGGCCTCAGCTGATCCATTTGTTCACTCAGCTGATGGAGTAGACACTCAGCTGATCAATTTGTTCACTCAGCTAATGGAGTATTTTCCTCAGCTGATGGAGCATTTTCCTCAGCTGATCAGCTTTTTCACTCAGCTGATGGCTTATTTTTCTCAGCTGGTGGTCTTCTTTACTTGTTTTCTTCATCTGATGCTCCTTGGCTGATATCCCTTGGCTGATACATTGAGTCTGATCTGATGCTCAGCTGACCAACCGATGGTTCCATACTTAGCATATTTTTACATAAACTGATTCAAACAACACATGTTTGAATTCTTTCTAAGTCATACTGAATGTAGGGTTTGGTTATCATCAAATTCTATGTTTTAGGATAGGCAGAGTTGATTATTAGGGTGAAGTGATTATCTCCCCAACAGATTCGCTTTGTTCTGCATGCATTACAAGATGATGAGGTACTCTGAGTTTATATAATATGATTATTTAATTGTTAATGTGGTAGCTAAAAATATTAAACTATTATTTCTAGTTAAGTGGAATCCTTACGACGGTATTCTCGGATCACCGGTGGATATTTGTAGAAGTGATCAAGAAATCGGGTGTGCGATGCATATGTAATATTGTCTACCCAATAGGGTAATGAGACAATTTCACTTACTCAAAACAATTCTCAATCACCCAATCTCAAATGTGGATGAGCACAGAAAGTTACACAATATCATATGTCGAGGGAGCACAATAAAAGATCGGAGGATTGTTCATCATATCCAAATAAACCGATGAAATCGTGTACTATATTTCATTCAAGGGAAATTTTCTCATGTTCCATTAAAGGTTGATGGGTATATGGATTAGTATTGGCCTCGTATCGTACTATTTATTATCAATTTACGCCAGGTCATGATCATTCCTACCGGTCTAATAACCTTGGAGGAAATCTTGAGATTCCGGTACGTAAATATATAATTATTAATACCTACTTCATACATGATTGCAATATTTATTAATAAAAATACTAACATATAAAGTATACACAAGTTGACGGTTTTAGCCGGATATATCAAGAAATGGGAAACGTCATTGGAAATGAGCCACAAAATCCGCCGTATGTACAAAATGTTTACGATATATTTCGGCGGTGTTTACATCTTATCATGCAGATGAACGTAGGCATCTCAAAGCAAGGTCATCATGGTTCTTTTCATCATTATGAAGTTGGTCCCTCGAACCAGAGTCAAAATGAAAATAGATAAATTTCTCCTGTAAGTGTTGGTGGGTTTGATATTAACGAACCATGGATTGAAGATGAAACACACGAGGAAGAACATGGCAAACCAGTACGTACGTAATAGAGGAGCACCTAGTTGTGGTATAGGAGGTAGACTAGGTCACCATCATTAGAATTTTTTAATACTTTATTTAAGTTGTATTTTTTTATTTATTCAAGAATATTGTAATACTTGATTTATTTATTTATTTATTTATCCAAGAATATTTATTTATTTATTAAAGAATATTGTAATACTTGAGTTATTTATTTATTTGTTTATTTGTTTATTTTTTCAAGAATATTGTAACACTATTTATTTATTTATTCAAGAATAATGTAATACTTTATTTATTTATTTATTTATTGTTATAGAAAACACTAAATTAAAACACATAATATTATTTCACAATATAACACAAATTAATCTAATTGGTCAAATAAAACTAGACGTCTAAACGGTAAAATTTTCCCTACTCCCGAATAACGGTAGCTATATAAGTCATGAGCCATAAGTCTTCGATAATCCAGAGCGGTTTGATTAGGATCTACACCTTCATTTAGGCACACTATTTTTTCTTAAACCAACTTATGAATGAACATGCGGAGTCTTCAACTTTACCTTGAGGTACGTCCTTGGCATATTTAATAGTTGGTGCAGGGGTGTTAATGTGACTAGAAAAACTCTGCTGAAAAGCGGTCATTACTTGTGACCAACGTTTTAGGATTGTTTTAAGCTCTTCAAAATTTATAGAACGTCGACTACTAGAATATAAGATTGTCTCGGTAGTAACAAGATTCATCTGCGCAAGTAACCAATTATTTTTATTTACACAAAATGGGATAAATACCACATCAACATCCGACCAGGTTGGGTATGGTGCATAACTGCCATCAGCCCATATTTAGCAGCATCAGATGCTAGGTGGAATTAGTAGAGAATCAAATTTAGTTGGCATTATTGTCCAACACATCTGTTGTGTACTTGTAGTACGTTGGTATTCCTGATATCGCAACCACCATTTAATCCAACCGTCTATATGTTGTAAAAAAATTATAATTATTTTAGTTTAATGAATTTTAATTAAAACTGAAAATACAAATAAAAAATTACGTACCATGGTCCATAAAACACTGTTACAAATCTCGCCCAAAAGTAAACTCCAAAATTCTCTAGGTACCATGTACACGACCAAATAATGCAATATAACAAAATAGATCATTCCTGTGACTATCGCCGCCGAGTTAAAACTCCTCCACACCCCGCGCCTACCCCATCTCAGCAACTACATTATTCATGACCGGCTCGGGATTATCTTGCAACATGAGCCCAGGCCGTCTCAAACTTTTTTTTGGGGCCCCGGGAAAAACTAGAAAAGAGGTCCCTAAACCGTTAAAATATATAAAAACATACTAAACTATATAAAAACGTCAGATAAGAAACATACAATTATACGTAACCGTAACAATAGATGATACAATCTCTTCCAATGATTTTAGCTTCCATTTTACTTACACATCAGTCCAACACCCGCTAAAAAAAGTCATAAAAATATGCTTCGTCGAGCTTTTCTCGATGCAAAATCACTAATAACAGTGCCAAGATCAATGTTTTCTAACATATCTTTCCCTATACATAAAATGACCAAACCATTGAGTCTTTCTTGAGACATTGTTGACCTCAAATAATTTTTTAGTAATTTAAGTTTTGAAAAACTTCTCTCGGCTGATGTTACCATTACAGGTACACACGTACAGTTAACAATATTCTATATGCAATTAAAACATTTGGATAACAATCTGCAACTTTAACAAACTCTAATATTCAACCGCCGACATCTTTATAGTTGGTAAAGTCATTTGCAACACTTTTAGTTCGGAAATAAGATCATTTGAATCCACATCATAGACATTGTTGTGAGAAAATGTTGTTGAAAACTTAACAAAACAAATTTGAAGCTTAATACCATCCAATGATTTTAATTTATTTGAATCGTATAAAAATCCAAAAATACTTTCAAATGTTTTTAATCGATCAAATCTATTACTTAATGAATTAATTGTCATATCTACTACAACCAAGAAATATTCAACTCTAAAAGATTCTTCAATTGAATGTGTTTGATCTTCACTATTAGTTTTGTCATATTATTTTTTTCCTAATAACACGACGTTTTTTAGGAAATATAGGTTCTACATCCATATTATATGCAATGGTTTTAGCAACATTCATACTTGAAATAAACCCTTCATTTCTATATTTCTCAAAATATTTTATTAAACCATCTATTTGATCAATAATAGCTTCAATGCATATAGTTGAATATTGTAACTTTTTACTCACCATATTAATAGCAAATAGAATATCATACCAAATAACCATTCCAAGTAAAAATTCAAAATTCTTTAAGGCACTAACCAAACTTTCGGCTTCACTCTTTGATTACATCCTCACATGATTTAAATAATTCTATTTAAACTAATATAATTTAAGGAGCTTGAAATCTAATAGCTTTGACACTATTCACTCTACTCTCAGCTCCCAACAAGTATTTGATAAAGATTTCACACGTACTTAAATTTGGAACATTATCAAACAAAAATTTTCATCTTTTGGTAGAACTAGAAAATAATGTATATATGTGTTGCACAACTCCAAAAAAGATAAAGCTTTCACACAAGAATGTATCATATGGCTAAGCGTAAGATTAAAAGAATGACAAACACATGACATACATAATACTCTAGAATTTAGGTCAAGTATTTTTTTTTGCACAACTTGATGTTTTCCTTTCATGTTAGAACCATTATCATAACCTTGACCCCTTATATTATCAACATTTAAGTCAAGCAAGTTAAGGGCTTTTAACATTTTATTATAGAGTCCCAAACCAGAAGTATCATCTACTTTTAGAAACTCTAAAAAATCATGAATTTGTATTTTGTTACTAGACATGTTGACACATCGTAAAATTAAAGTAATTTGTTCTTGATGACTCACATTAGGGGTACAATCAAGAATTACAGAAAAATATTTAGCTTCTTTGATTATTTTAATTATATAATTTTGTACAGTTTTACCTAATACATATATTAATTCGTTTTGAAAAGAATGTTCAATATAGTTCATAATTAATTCACAGTCCTAAGAGACTAATTTTAGCCTTTGGATCAATGTCATCAATGGTCCAGATTAAATTTTGAAAATTTGGGTGGAATGACATTTTTGTAATTTTCCTAATTCACATGTGATTGTATACTGAATCACTTGTGATTGAATATTAAAATTTCAGGACTATGTTTTTTAAATGGACTTTATTGAACACAACTCTTTATTTTGAATGTTGTGACCAAGATAGTGATGATAACATTCTTGTTTTTCAACACGTCTCACATGATCTTGTATACTAGCATCAAATTCCGCAATCATTTCAATTAATCACAAAAGGTTTCCATTATTATTTTGATAAAGTTTATTATTAGATCCTCAAAAAGCTAGATTGTGTTTAGATAGATATTTGACTATACCAATTATTCTTTTTAAAACTTATCTCCAACGTTCTTTCTCTTTTATAATTCCTTGTTGTAAATCTTTATCTATCGCTTGATTCTTATTTAATCTTAGTTTTAGTTCGGTCCAATAATTCATACATATTAAATTTCAATACTGTTTTCGTGTTCTTTAAGTCTCTCACCTAGATGTTTCCAATCACTAAATCCATCATTAGCCAAGGCACCCTTTTGATTATTAGATTTAAACAATTTACAACAAAAACAATATACTTTATCTAATTGTCTTGAATAAACTAACCATTTTCTATCACTAATCTCTCCGTTACTCAACTCCCTAGTATAATGAACATAAAAAAAACGTCTATTTGAGTCATCACTAGGAACATCTTTAACATTTAATTCTCTTGTTGGCTCTTTTCAATTAAAATCTCACTTTATTTTTATCACGATCGACCATCTCATAATCTAGGATCATAAATATCTTTTAATTTTTCGTTATTGTTTTCATGTAAATTGGTATCATTCTCATCTATATTAGAATCACTTTCATTCATGTTCTTATCACTTTGATTCAAGTTCGTATCATTTTCATTCATATTAACTTCAGTTTCATTCTCATAATCATTTTCATTTTGATTTAAATTCTGATTTAGGTTATGATCATTCTCATTAAAATTTAAGTTCTCATCCATGTTACTATCATTATCATTTGAAATATTAGAAGTGCTTACTTTCTTTATAAATTTATCCTTTTATCCTCTTTGAGATCGTTTTAGTTTTTCAAATTGTTCTCTTTTCTTTCTTTTTTGATTACCGGATAAATGCTTTTTGGGAAACATGATTTAAAACTAGCTAATGAAGTAATGAACTAGTTATCAAGCAATTCAACTATTCAAGTAAGTAAACTAACAAATTTATTTGATATCAAGTAATTCAAGTAACCAATTAACTATCAAGTGATTTAAAAGTAGCTAATGAACTAGTTATCAAGCAAATAAGCAAATCAACTATTCAAGATTTCAAGTAAACTAACCAATTAGTTTGATATCAAGTAATTCAAGATTTCAAGTAACCAATTAACTATCAAGTGATTCAACTAGTACATTATTATGACATTTTTGTCCTTACAAACTTGTAAACTTTGTCACACGTAACAATTATACATTTTTGTCCTTACAAATTTGTAAACTATTGTTCCCATCTACATATTTTTTGTTGCGTATAACAAAAATTTGTTAGGTGCAAATCATCTCTATATTCATAAGTTACGTTCAACAATTCATTTAATTAAGACGTATACTATCAACTATGAACAAAAGTACAATTTAATTAACCGCAAAATAGAAAGATTATTAATTGCTTACTCTAAATCATAAACCTAATAACTTAATCAAATCCAAACGAATGAATATTATTCATAAAAATGTAGCACCCATGAGTTACATAAAAGTTTAACAAGAACAATAAAAACGGAAAATCGTATTGCAAACCAACAATTACCGTATTTTCACATGGTTGGAAGCTTATCGAGCGTTCAAATGAGTTGGCACAACTCTATTTATTACAAGGGTTAAGGCCAACAAAACTCCAACATCGCCGCTAGAAATGAACTCCGGCTAGAGCCAAAACCCTAATCGAAAATTCAAATTTTTACTTATTTGAACAATTTAATTACCTTTATAAAATGCTTTGTAGAAGCTTACAAATGTTATCACCGTATCTAGATGGCAGAATAGGATGAAGATAAGACAGACATATATCGGTGTTTTGTGCTACAAAAGAAATGCCTTTCAGCCTCAAGAACACATATTCATCATATAGGAAGAGAAAATTCTAGTAATCCACTAATTCTCTTTCCTCACCTCCTCCATTAATGTTGAAACTTGTGTTAATCTTCTAAGTAGAAATATTTTATAAGAGGATATACAGGAAGAAATGTATTAATACTATGTAGATGACATAGTGATAAAGAGCAATTAAGAGGAAGGGATGTTAATAGTCATCAAAGAAACCTTCAACACACTCAACTCGATCAATATGAAGTCGAACCGAAATAATTGATCTTTTGGATTCCCATACTTCTTTCCTAGAACATGTCGTCGTAGAGAGAAGGGATTCAAGCAAATACCTTGAAAGTTAAAGCCATCATGGAAATGGAAGCTACCAAGAGCAAGAAGGTAGTCCAGAAGTCATATCAAATCTAAGGCCGCAAAAAAATCTATGTCGTTCTTCCATATTCTTACAGTGTAACATCCCAAAAATCCAAGTAATAAAAAAATGTGAATATATTTTATTTAGACGATTTAGGAACATATGTATGGTTTCTTATGTGTTTATTAAGTGTCATAAATAAATAAGTTGATAGATGGGTTTTGTGTGAATTGTATATGATGTGTGCTCAACTGATAGTTGATGACAGTTGACTTTGAAAGTCAACTAAAGATGAACCAGCTTGTTTAAACAAGGTTGAAAGAGCCAACATATTTTGTTTACAAAATGTTAATTTAATATTTAATGTTTCTAAAACAAGTGAAAATGACTAAGAGGGTATTTCTAATGACTGGATAGCAGAAAAAAGAAGTGCAAAAAAAAAAAAACATAACATAACCAAAGGATACACGTAAAAATAATACTCCATATAATTGTAATCAACATCATAATCTCGATCTTAATCGTAAAATCTTACTATTTTATTTAGTTAAAATGTATCGATCCTCCACATGCTCTCTATAAACATAGGATCTTACGTATGATCCCGATCTTAAGTCTTTATCATAATATCTTAAGATCTCGATCTAATTGTACTTGACCAAAGTTAGACATTTGAGAATTCACAAATATGCTATTTTTCATAATATAAATTACAGAGTTAATTACATTTTTTTTCTTTATGGTTTGGTGGTTTTTATATTTTTGGTCCCTAACTTTTTATTTTTACGATTTTGGTGCCTAAACGAGGAGACCTCTTACGAATTTGGTCCATGACAAAACTCGAACAACCAACCTACCCCTGCCACATTTTTTAATTCGTTTTCTCAATTTTTATTTTATTATTAATTTTTGTAGAAAATAAAAAATCAAAACAAATCATATATAACTCGTTGCTCTGTCTTCTATGCCTAAACCTAGACCCCCTTTTCTTTCTCTATCTACCGTAACTAGGGTTAAGCATGGGTCGGTTAAGACTTTAAACCACCATAACCAATAGTTTCGGTTATGTTTTATTCAAACCTATCGGTTTCAGTTTCTTAATGGGGCGTTTAATTGGTTAATACGGCAGTTATCGGGACGCTTAGCCAATAAGGAAGTCGGACATTAAAAATAAACTTGGGTAAATTGAACAAGAATTTTGTATAAGAAATGAACAAACCTTGGCATAAAAATAAGAGTAAATAATGATTTAACTATCAAAGTTTTCGTTCAATTTCGATTTAACAATCAAAGTTTTTTCTCAACGATTTTAAAATACAATTTTAAATTTGATATACCTTAGGTGCTACCTTACTCACAAGTCACAACCTACTTAAATCAATAAACAATCGAATGACATAAATGACTTTCATTCAAATAGGTTACGAGTGCACTTGTACCTAAGTTAAGTTTTACTAGACGCATGAATCTTTTACCTTATATGTAGTTCAAGATGTTGTACACCTTTTTAAAGGCATGAAAACGAGTTTTCTTGTGCAAAATAATCTCAAGCTTTTGTCAAGTCGGGCTTTCGAAAACTATCAAACAACCTCGTTTCTGTTAAGTTTTATGAACCAAAACGAATCATTTATGTCCGAAAACACCATTTTCATAAATTTTGAAAAGAAGTAACAGCATTGGTGGCCATTTTTTCGTTCAAGTTTCTTGGTTTTGAGACATTTGGTTATCAAACACGACCCCACAAAATCCATCTTCTTCGGCCCCTCCACCACGCACACTCCTGCTTGTATCTCTCCATCTCTCTCGCATTTGTAATGAAAAATTGGACAAAGAGGGGAAATATGGAAAGATTGGGTATTTCAAGGGTTGAAATTAGAGGAACAAGAGAGATGGGAGTGATGCAGGATAAAGATGGGAATGATGAAAGGGTATAATTCACATAAAATTTGAGATCAAGATGAATAAGATACTAAAAACAAGAAATCAAAGATCCTGTTTGTACAAAACTACAATTAGTTAAAAACAAATAGCAACGGTACGGTCACCAGAATGCTATAAGCACGAAACATCAAGATGCATACTACATTTATATACCGAGTCTCTGCAACAATCTACGGATAAATAGGATAAATAGTAAAACCCGTTCCTTAGACTTCTCAAATCCTCCTTTCCATGTTAAGTTTCTGCACTAAAACAAAAGATTAAAAAAATTAAAGAAAATTATTTCATGATTCAAATACTGAATATAAGCTAAAATCTAAGCTTCATTAATTCTTCTTTTACTTTTACTTTGTGCATTTATACTGTATAATACACTAAAACAGCAGGAAAAGTACTCTCCATATTTCTTTTTCAAAAAACTCAAGTTTAATTTCTATTGTAGCATATTTCTAATCTTACAAATAGCAAGCTCAATCTCTCTTTTTGATGATAGAAAGAGTATGTATTCTTGTTCTAGTATCCTTGTGAATTAGCAGTCCCAACCATTTCGGTTATTTGACCTCAAGTGGGTCAAAATCAACAAATAGTAGGTAAAAAAGAAACATGAAATAGGTCATGCAGACAGGACTTTGCCCAACCGTACAGTCTTTAGTGGATATAACCGCCTAAATCATTTATTCATTTTACTCTAAAGATCCGATTATTATTATTAAAAAGGTTTTAAAATATGCAACCATATTTGATACATTATATATTTCATAAGACATTAAAGTCAAACAAACAGTGGTTCGGGTCAACTTGACTACTTGAGTACTTGACGCAACCCATTTTGATCCATGATCCAACCCAACCACTTTGCCACCAATGCCACCCTTAAAGGGAATTCGGATCACAGCATACAAATCACAAATTCTAAATTTGGGCTAGGTTTTATCTCCAATAGGTCACTCGGATAAAACTAAAAAAGTAAGCTAAATTAGGAATCGTACAAATGGGTTGAAGCCCACCCTGAAGGTTTGTAACCATATTTGATAAACTAATTTAAAATATTTAGAGAAAATAATTCAGGTAAACCCAAACCCAATTCCACCATGCGTAGTTGTGTACCAAAAATTTATCCATTTTGACACGTAAACAACACGCTGACCTGCTAAAATTTATCAAAACCAGTATTTTAATGACCTATATAATGAAGCGAAACTTGAATGCAGACTAAGAAGCCGAGTTTTACATACCATTGGCACCTCATTCAGCATTATGAGATTGATCATGCTCAATAAAATCTAAGGCTTCATCCATGGTGACAACATTTACATGACTGACCCGGTTTTTGTGGGTCACACCATATATCTTGTCAGCAACTTTCACAAGTTCAGGTCGGAATGTTGTTGTAATGAACTGTGTACTTGCCATATCTGCCAAACGACGAACCATATCTAGAAAAAAATTGTCAAGAATCCCAGTAGCATAACAAAACGAGGCAACCCTGGGTTAACAATCTATTTGACTAGCTAATTGAAGCAATTAGAGGTGGTGATTTTGCAATTACTTCTGAATTAACCGATCCAAGTTATGTTTTATCTCTAACTGGTCAAAATTCACCCCGAGTGTATTTTTAACACAGAAAACCTCCAAAATCATTTCAAATAAAATTAGATTGTTATCAAAATAATACGATGTGATTTTTTTTAACATATTTCCCGCACTAATTATCTACAAAAGATATTGACAAAAGGTGCATTGGCCCGACCCTTTCCAACCCATTGAACTGCCCAATTTTCCACCTCTACACACCCCAAGAAAATCAATAAATTTCAAGTACAATGCAGGATACTTCCTACGGCTGTCCGGTACTGAGGGTCCAATGCAGCATCTATTTCATCAAAAAGGTAAAAGGGAGCAGGATCACATCGTTGTATAGCAAAAATGAGTGCCAATGCAACGACAGTCTTCTGACCCCCAGACAATTGTTTCATGGACTGTGTCTCCCCTTGTCCAGTGAAGGAAACCTACCAATAACCCCAAACGAAAATTAAATTTGCACATATGAATCCATTTTCAATAATCAATGCACAAATGCCACAAGCCCACAACATCAACTGATTTTGGGGAATTGAAACTACACGAGTCTCATAGTCCACCAACCACAACACAGAATGTGAGGTCCAGACAATTAGAACTGGTATTTTTCATGTTTCTAAAAGTGTCACTTTCGACCTCACTTCTTTATGAACAGGTCGACTTCAGCTGTGTTTTTATCTCAAGCGAGTCAGACAGATCAAATCAAAAAATAGCTGAAAGAGTAACAGGTTGAACGGATGAAAGTCACCAAAGAATTTAAATTTTAGATTATTATCCTAATACAATATTGTTTCCTAAACATTATCAGCGCATTCAAATTAATTAAAAAAATAGAGTGAAAAGTGTAAGCAGGTCAACCAGGCATGACAAGTTAGACCAATTTCCCAACATGCCCGACCCATTCATATTCCCACCTCTACATATAATACTACAGAAAGTTTTAAATAATACACACCTTCACTTTCACACCAATATATTTTTCCACACGCCCCTCCATATCAACCCGAGGCCCATCCTCGTCATAATCATCAGTGGGATCACCGTCCTGCTTTGTAAGAAGCCAGAGCAATAAGTTAGAAAGGCCACAAGTCTGATTAATGAATAAAAAAACAAACAAATAAACAAACCTTTTTTTTCATCATGATCAAAAATCCATGACCGCCTTGGACAAGTTCAGAAAATACGTCTCGAAAGTGTTTTGCTACACCTTTGAAAGTACGCTCTATAGATTCATCCTTACGTTGATCCAGTACTGATACAAGTTCTTTAATTTTCTGGTACAGAATATGGGTCAAACCGCATTGCTTCCTAAGTATAACATCACTGACTACTTAACGGTGTGTTCTTGAGTTCCCTTTCAAAGAGGAAGTCAGAGATTTTGGAAAGAAACTGGGGAAGTAGGAAAATGTTTCCTCGAGGTTTTCTTAGAAAGAAGAAATTGAATTGATAGAATTTTGGGTAATTTTCTCTCCATATATGCGTTCTTTTCCTGACAAAAATTTACTACTCTTTTTTTTCTTCCATTTCTCTTATTTTCAATTATATTCTCTCGGAACTCGAGAAGGGTGTGAAAGTGAGAAAATAATGATTAAAGTACCTCATCACCAGCATCAAGTTCTTGTTGTCGCTTCTGGAGTTCTTCTCTTTGATCTGTAAAGTTTGCATACTGATCAAGTGCTTTCTTGTTTACATGACTAAACTGCTTTAATTGCTCATTGCACTTGTGCAGCATTTTATATAATTCCTTTATGCTCTTCCGCTTGTGCCTGCATTTTTTAATATGTTAACATGGAAAATATACGATATTCGAATTATACAAGAAAAACAGCCGTTTCAAGAAAAGCATGGCTAAAAAGGAAACAAATCATATGGGTCAAGCAGATTAAAGAGTTGAAAGCCGCCACAAGTATCTTTCTTAAATCTTAAGGATTCAACTTAAATCCTTTTTCAAATATTATATTGCAATATTGGTATTGCAATTCTAATTGTTTTTCTAATCATATTTAACACACATTTATAGATAAGATGGACGAAAAATTACTCTTACATTTCAAATGCATCTGAAGATAATGGACCCAGTTCTCTAATTTTCTTGGAGTACTCTTCTTGCTTTGCAAGTAAAATATTTTTTTTACTGATAAGTTGCTCTGCTCTTTTATCTTCATTTTGGCGGGTCTTTTCATACTCCTCCAAACGAGCCTACATATATTGGAAATGTCATAACGTATTACTAGTGGCAATCACAGTAAGACTGTCACTGTTTAAAAAGCAAAAACTACCTTTAAGTCGCTCTTTTTCTTGTTGATTTTCTTGAGTTCCTTGTTTCGATCTTCTATGCTTTCTAACACCCCTGGTCAGAGGAAAAAGATGTGAAGCTTAATCAAGGAAATTCATCGGTGGTATTAGAAACTTTACGCAGAGAATGTAAAACTCCTACTTTTGAGCTGCGTTTTAACTTCCTCAAGAGACAGTTTTGCATCTTGTAATTCTTGTTTCTTTGCTTCTAATTCAGCATTTAACGTATCAGTTTCTGAAGAATGTTTCACTGCCTCCAGTTCTTGTTTCCTTCTAACAAGATTGGTAGATAGATTGGTCTCAAGTTCTGCTTTCCTTGTTTCAGTCTACCAATTATTAAAAGCAGTGAGTTACGTTTTATTAGAAAGTAGAGGTTGCAATTTCAACCTATTCATCTATGAATAGCTTGTTTTGGGTTGTGTTATCTAAAAAATGGCAACTGAAAAAAATTAGCATATATGGGAATGGATCAAATGGGTCAAACAGGCTAAAAGTCACATAAAATTCTAGATCATTTCATTCAAAGATAATGATTATTAGTGCATTAATGAAATGTTTGCACGTCAACCTGCCCCACCCCTTTTTAACCCCTAAAAACTGACCAGTTTGAACTTGTTGTGCAACCCATCTATCATGCCACATCTACATCGTTTGCCAACATGCAAAGACATGTTTGCAAGTTAACCTGACCAGTTACCCCCTACCAAAAAAAGATCTATTTCAACCCTACCCCATTTGAACCCATTGCCCAACCCACCCAATCCGTCCATCATGACACCTCTAAGAAAACTTATTTTTTTTAAGTCTTGTAAGATTAATCAGCACCTCCACTCGGTTTGCCCTGCAAGCAACGAGCTTTTCTTTAAGGTCTGTTATTTCAGGATTTAATCGAGACAACAGATCCCTTTCCTCTGGGGTTAAGTGATCAACAAGATCTGTTCCCATCTCATCTCTTTTCATAGCAATATTAGCTTTGACCTGATCAATTTGAGTCTGTACATTTGCAAGCAACTTGCCCTGCGAATTTTTGAGTTCATCAAAACTGTTACAACAGAAGATTTCACATAACTTAACAAATTTTAGAAAGCCTTCAAAACCTTCTTCTCAAGAGCTTTAGAGATATTCTGTATGTGCTTGTTAGCATTAGCAACATCTTGTTTGAGCTGTTCCAGTTCTGATCTCTCATGTGCCAGCTCAGCATCATCTTTCTGTTGCTCATTAATAATTTCATTGATATCCTTGTCTATAAGTGCGGAAAGTCAAGTCCCAACCAGTAACACAAGTTGACGTTGAAAAATCTTGGAAGAATGAACTACATAAATGTTGAACTCGTCTACTTATGTCCCAATTGAAGGACATAGAGGTGGCAATTTTGACCCGTTTATATACAAATATGCTAATTTGGGTTTACATTTTCTCTCTAAAGGAACAAATGGGTTAAGTTAAAAGATTAACAAACAAATAAACAGGTCAAAGGGGCCATGCAGGTCAAAGTGTCAAACCCCTTGAAAGTCATCCATATTGTATTCAAATACATAAAACCTTATAAATCAATTTATTAAAAAAAGTTCACGTTATTATTGAGAATACAGATTTGTAATCATAATTAAGACACTAATAGTTTATAAATTGAAGAGAAAGGAAGTATTTATGGGTAAGTCCAACCCAACCTGACCCATTTTAGCCCGAGCCCGTTTGCCTCAATCCGCCAAGTTTGCCACTCATATGTAGAACACAAGGGACCGATTAAAGAAACCTTAACCCCATACAATAACAATAGATATTAATGGTAGCAACAGCCAATGGGTTTCTAAAATTTAGCACCTGTCGTGTAAGAAAAATTATGTAACACACTAGTTTAAGTGGAGAAAATATCTGGGACATAGAAAGGATATTTTGCAGTTCAGATCTGACGTTCTGGAGTTCGTTTTCCTTTGAAGTAATTGACAGGGCATTTTGTCGAATGAGGTTCATAAACTTTAGCTTTGAACGCCTTTTATCATAAAATCCACCTGTCATACCACCTTTCTTGCTAACTTGATCACCTGTAAAGATGAAGATTAACTTAACAGAAACAAAAGTATGAACAAAAGAGGAAAAAAAGAGGAAAAAGAGGGAAAAAAATAAAAGAAAGATGTGAAAATGAAAATGCAAGGAAACCTTCAACAGTAATGCAGTCCAAACCATCAGTACGAGCAACACGGGTAGCAACATCCAAATCCCGACAAATCACTGTTCTAGCAAAAACCTGAGAGGTAGAATGGCCAACATCCAAATATGGTGAGATTTAGTAACCGTATTAGCATAATAGCATATTTGTATCCTCTAGATTATTGGTCATAGTTACAGATAATAAAATAAGAAAATGACTGATATCAAACCAATCAAGACGAGAAACCAAAAAAAGAGTATGTCTAGATTGCAGGCATGAAATCAAACTGCAAAGGCACAGAGCACGACTTCGGTCAATCATAGAGCAAGACTCAAGCCAGTAACTCAAAAACATCATAAGGAATCAAAATCATAGAGCATTTCAATTTCACGTGAATAGCACTTAAAAGTGAAAGACGAGAGACTTTTGTTTAAGTTTATGATTCTGCTTATAGGTTTGAGGTTAATTTAATGTTAGTACTTAATAGGATGTTCACAAAGATAGGAATTTCCACTTCATGCTATATCATATTCTATTATGTTCATATTAATTAAATAACAATTATTACCATATGTTGGTTTTTAGTACATGCAGATTATAATTTACTTGCTAGCTGACGACATTGGAATTGAAAGTCAATCAACTTTATTATCAATTTAACAAAAGTTAGGCGATAACAAATAATAATCAATTCACATTAGCAATTAGTATAACTCCTAAAGTAGGCGGTCAATGGGCTGACCATAATTAAAACAGGTAGGCATAACAGAAACTCTTTTGAACAACACCTTTTGAAACATACTGGGAACTAATATCACCAACTAGTAAGTAAAGTAACATACTAAAATTCACTTGTCGGAAAACTTAAAACTATGTTATCAATTTAATAAACTTTTAAAAGATTTACGATTTTCATAAGTAGAATAGAGTTACTTGTTGAGTTAAAGCCATGGATATCAAAAAATGCTTTATAATGATAACAAGTTACAAAAGCCATAATGTTAAATACACCATATTTTTGGTTTGTTGTGTATAATAAGAAAAATTTTCAGCTTAAAGGGGAAGGTTTGTTTCAGTGCTAAGCCTTTCAAGAATATTATATAGTACAGTGCAAGCTTTTGTATTGTTATAGTAAGATAGAAACATATTTGTAGTATAGAGTATCTTAGTATCTGAGTAAATTAGGTTTTAGTATTCTTATGTAATATCCTTTTCTGAATAAATTGAGGTCCACACAGACCACACCACATGATGTAAACACTAAGAAAGATAACCAGATATAAAATCACCTGATCTGATTACTCTTAGTTATGAACAAAAAATAAGGCAGACATGTATACATATAAGTAAGCACTGTAACAGACTTGTAGCTTCTTGTTTGTTGATATTAAGGGGTTGTTTGTTAAAACTTAAAAAAGAATGATTAAGCACTAAATTATTATTTGGCCTGAATATTTGGCTCTGTATGAAACTGCCTCTGAATGTGACATGTTGTTTGATAAGGGTTCTGAATGAACAATCTGAATGATGCAAATTAACATTTTAACCTTAATAGTGATTTATTATAGTATAAGTTATGATTGTTTAACAAGGCAACATGTGAAAGAAGGGGTATTAAAATAAAATATATGGTGCTTAATAATTCAGAACGTATTTTAAGGTGGAATGATTAGCAGTAATCTCCTGTTTCATTCAGCACAGTTTTAATTCAAAGGTGGCAATAAAACGAGCTTAATGCTGAACGATTCAGCATTCAGTGTTGAATGGTTCCATTCAACAGCAAACAAACAGCTCCTAAGTCCAAGTTTTTCGTACACAAGTAATTTTTGAAGGCTTTTAAGCACAAAAAACATAAGTTCCACAAGGTATTGTGTGATACTGTACGTTTATGTATACACCTTGAGATGCAGCAAGAGGTTAATATTGCACCTTACTTGACATGAAAACTATGGTCATTACTACCCAATATTTGATGCTCTGAAATACTACAATGTTGCTAAGATTACAAAGTTAATTAAACTGAAGTGTTATGCACAAATCTTGAGACCTGTATTAGGATCTAAGAAGAACCAAATTTCGTTTGTCATAAACATGTAGAACAAGAATTCCTGGCATGTACATGATTAAAAGAAAAAACACGGTAAGTTTGGCTAAACCAGAAAGAAGCTAGACAACAAACGTATTAAAGAAAATATATATAATACAAATGCCAACAAATATTAGTTGCTGTTGGAAATGGTACAGCTAAAATTATGAACATATACATGTTGTCTGTTGTTATCAACGTATCAAAAACAGAAAAAGATTCATGGGTGAATGCTGACCTGTCCAAATGCTTGCTCATAATTGGGGGAATATTTTAGTTTCTTAAGAAGAGGAATCACGTCAGAACTTCGTGGATAAGTGACATGAGGAGCCTTAACCCTATTAAGGGGTATAAATGTAACTCTTCCACCTTTCTCTGCATTAAGATGTCGAATTACTTGAGTCGATATATCATCAGTTTCAACCACCACATGAAATAGGCTGCACAAGGAGAATAAGAGAAGTTAGGTAGTCAGTAACTTGGTATTATTTAGATGGGTTTAGTTCACTAAAATGTATTAAATTTGTCACGTTTGGCTATTGTGTATATCAAACTTTAAAAGTTTCTATTATGTGTATCAAACTTTTAATTCATTGCTATTGTATGTATTTTGGTTACATAAAAAGGTAAAAAATTTGCTAGTTTAATACATACAATAGAAAGTTTAATACACACAATAGCGACAAATTAAAAGTTCGAAACACACAATAGAAATTTTTTAAGTCCAATACATACAATAGCAAAACATGAAAACTTGGATATATTTTGATGAACTAAACCCTATTTAGATTAAACTATCAAAATAAATTGAATTATAACAAACTCATATGTTTGTATATTGATTTATTGAATTAAATAAGCTGAAGTAGAATAATGATACATAACTCAGTTAGCCATCTTTTTCATAAGGTGCATTATGAATTTGATATGGAAATTTCTATAAAACAGTGTAAATTAATGACAGAAAGCAAATATAAAGATGGACTGTCAAAATACTCTGCTCAAACCTGTTTCCAGCAGTCACTTCAACAGCAGTAAACAAATTCTCGTCGCATTCAAGCAACTCAATTATGGAACCATAAACTCCAGATATGTTATAGTCCCTGCAGATTCTTCTAATACAACTAATTCCCCGTCTTATGTCCTGTTAATTGTCCAATTATCAAGATATCACTATTAAAATGAACTTAGTTCACCCATATGAGTAGAAAGGATAAAAAATATATAATTATTATTAAAACAAAAGTTATTTAAAGAATAGATACAATACTTAAGAGAGATGATTAATATGGCGAGAGAATGACTGTCGCGGCTAAATCTCAACTAAATGAAGTGAATAACTAGCAAAACCTATGGGCTTTAAAGAGTTGTGTCATCTAAGGATGCACATTTCTGCTTCGGTAGTATCAGTCTGAGGCTGGTAAAAAGACAATTGGATCCTAAATATAGGGTATATCATACTGTTGGGAGGATCATAAAGTAAATACACTCAAATAGAATCAGCTAAGCAAGGAGCTGAAACTCTGGCATAGCATGATGCAATCTGAAAATGTAGTACTGGCAACTGCATTTTACAAACAAACAATCCACTGCTTATATACATAAATATATGTGTGCATCATCATTTCTTCGCATTTACCCACAGTAGCATTCAAGTAATGCCCTGTGATTTCACCTGTTTCAAGGGGAGAGAGGGGTGTTGATGGGTATGTGGGTACATACACGCGCATATGTATATACGTATATATACACATATTTAAATACATATATAGACGTAGAAACATTGATGCATGCATTTAGATACGTATCCATGTATATATCTAGTATTTAGATACAATAAAACATACAAGTATATTGTATATTTACACAGGGGTCAGGGGGTGTTTGCATGCATGTGTGTACATATATATACGTATATATGTATACATATACATACAATTTTATGTATACAAGTTGATGTGGATATAAGAACATGTATAAATTTATCTATCTAGGTATACATACATATATATAAATATGTATGTATAATGACGTATCTAGGTACACATATGTATAGGGGTGAGCATATTGACCGAATTTCCCCAACCAAACTGGTAACGGTTCTTGTATTTCAGTTCGATATTTGGTACCAAAAAAATTCAAGAAATTTGGTTTCAGTATTTTAGGTACAGGTACGGTCCGGTTCTGGAATAGGTGAGCATATTGAATTTAAATTTCCCGAACCGCTACCGGTTATTGTATTACGATTCGGTATTCAATACCAAGAATTCAAGAAATTCAGTTTCAATAATTTCGGTACCGGTTCTGGTTCCAAGCTCACCTAGACACCCCTACATATGTGTAGATACATATCAGGTATACATACATGCATGCATTACTATCTGGGTATACATATATATGTATATCTTATACGTCTCTACATATACATATGAGTATAAAGACTTACACGTGTATGTAGATGTATAAAGACTTACACATGTGTATGTAAAACATATCAAGAAAGCAACTTCATAAACTAGAATTTTCAAGGGACTTGGAGAGTTCTCCAAAATGTTCGGCCATTTCTTGTATCTTGTTTTTATTAAAAAAAGGTGCCAATTTGACCATTAATTTAAAAATGGGTCAATTTGGTTATATTATCTCAACAGATAGAGTTGGCTGTCCAATTTAATTATTTAAAATTTAGCTACAAATAAGATGGGTCAAATGACTTAAAGTCGCACAAATTACCTTAAAATCTTAAATAAATAAATTAAAAAGAGTTAATGACACAAATGGTCCCTGTGGTTGTCACTGAATTTCGTTTTTCGTCCTTTAACTTTAAAAATTACAAAAATAGTCACTGTGGTTGTCACTTTGTTTCACTTTTAGTCATTTATGCTAACTGCTGTTAACTTTGACTGTTAGTCAAAGGGAATTTTGGTCATTTCTCACTTTATTCTAGTTACCAAACACTTTTTATCTAGTAATTGTTTCCAAACATTTTATTAAAGAGTTTATATTTAACCTTGTTACCAAACAAGGTTTCTTGTTACTTTTTTCATCAAAATCCCCATCTCTATCCAAATTCCTAAGTACATGTCACCTCTCTCCCTCTCTCTCTCTCCCTAATCTTCTCACAGCTGGATCTTCCCTAATCTTTTCACCGCCGGACGACCACCGCACTGTCGTTGTTTTCTCTTTCCTTTCTCTATACGCAACCATCTCCAATGCCCACCATCATCTCACTGCTCGATGTCAACACCACCAGACGAGATCTCTCTCTAAGAAATCTGGAAGATAGACCACTATCTCTCTCACCGCCTGTCACCAACACCATTGCACTGTTGTTGTCCTAAATCCAGATCTCTTTAGCCCACATGTGATTTGTGTGTGTTTTCCTTGGAATCGAAGCTTTAAACCCAGATTTGGTCTATAATACTCTCGATTTAAGGGTTGAAGCGGTGGTAGAGGTTGCCCAGATCTGAAGCTATATTCGGTTTGAAAATCTCATTTCTTCTCAGATTAAGGTATTGTGTTATTTGCTAGAAAAAAGTCACACGGTGGAATCTTTAGATTTCTTGTGAAGTTTGGTAAATTAGAAGACTCTTCTTGTTGATTTTTGGTTAGGTGTGATGTTCTTGTTGTTTCGTGTGTTGACGAACCATTTCCATGTTTTGTATTTTTGTTTTGCTTTTAGTTTTGGTATAAATCAATTCAGATTCTAGTACAATATTTTTGTTAAATCATTTATATTTGGGTAAATTCTTAAATCGATGCATGATTCTGTCATGTTGTTAATGCTGGACAGTGGTGACGACAGTGGATTTATGGATAGACTCACGACGGTGGTGTAGGGATGGGGATTGAAGGGGATAAGGGGGTTTGACTTTTGAGTACTATTTTGTTATTGTTAATAATGTGTAATTAATGAACAAAATTAGTAAACAATGTTTGGTAACTAGGATAAAGATGGAAAAGACAAGAATACCCTTTGACTAACTGTCAAATTTAACGTCAGTTAGTGTAAAGGACTGATAGTGAAACAAAGTAACAACCACAGTGACTATTTTTGTAATTTTTAAAATTAAAGGACTAAAAGTGAAATTCAGTGGCAACCACAGGGACCATTTTCGTAATTAACTCAATTAAAAAATACTAAAGTGTTAACTTACCCCAGGAGTAGCATGATCTAAGGCTTTTTCTGCTTTCACAACTTCTGCTTTAAGACGCTCGATTTCGGCATTAAGTTCGCTTTCTTGCCCCCACAAAGACCTAAAAAGGTAATAAACTTCAGTATCTGGTAGACCGGTACATTGAATTGAACTATGACACATAGAGGTGTGCAAAACTCAGGACAAACCCATAAAACTGATCGAAACCGGTATACTCAATCCGGGTTACACTTCCGATAATTTCAAAATCCAGTTCTCAATTAGGACCAGTTTGGTCCCATCTGGCAGTATCGACCCAGTCCAAAACTGATATTTTTCCTTTTACTAGGCTTAAATCACTAGCCAAAATTTGGGCCCTGTTCAGGGCCCGGTTTGGGACTGAACCAGTTCTAAACAGTAGGATACGGTTTGTTCTCGGTTCCTGGTAGCATAAGATTGCACACTCTAAATTGTAAAATCCAGGAAAACAAAGAGCGTAAGCATACTTTCGCTTATCATGAAGCTCATCTCTCCTTGACTTATGCCGATTAAAACCATTGCGATAACCTGATATTCGAGCTTCTAAAGCAGTTATCTCTGCTTCACGACCTTTGACATGTTCAGTTTGTGCCGCCAGATCTCTTTCAAGTTTACTGATTTCATCCCTAAGTAGCTTTTCCTATAATGTACGAAAGAGCAAACATTTTACTAGTTATCTCAGAAGAGTAATGCATCAATCAAATCTAACTATTGAATTAAGCATTCTGATAAACTAAGGACGAAATGAGAAGAATGAGACTAATAAGTTAAACCGCTATCGATTGAAGTAACAAAATAATGCAGCCTCATAATTCACAATCTAGCTAAAAAATAAATTTATAAGATTACCTGCTTCTCATTAGAGGAAAGAACCTTGTCGTACTTATCAATATCTTTTTGTAGCCATTCATCACGTGCAGCTTTAGAACGGAACTGTGTTGCACGCCCCTGTTTCTGATAGAGTATGCTGAGCTGCTTTTCCCTTAACATAATTCTATAACAAAAACAGTTCAACACAAATATGTGAAGTAAGAATAAAAGAAGATACCCTAAAAAGAATACAAACAACACAACTTTGACTTAACCTAACTAAGAGAGTATCAATTATAAAAACTTGTAACTTTCAGCCGATTTAGAAGAATTTAAAGCACCAGAAAGAGAAGAAGAGCAATATGAGATGGCTATGACCATCATTTCTATTATTTGTGGTACACCAGCAGATAACCAACAATTTCTGGTGTTCTGAGATACTGAAAGAAAAATACCCTTTTGTGATATCCTCCTCCTGTTTAACTTGATCCTCATACAAAGGCCTGATTTTGTTTAGCTCTGCTGTGGATTCCTGGATTTCTCTGCGTAGAACCTCAAGCTGCTTTCCAGCATCATCCTACAGCATGAATTTTAAATAAAAATTTAGATCAGACTACTTTGGTACAAAACGAAATGGGTCAGGTTGGGCATAAACACTTTCCGTCCCAGTTTCTAACAAGAGCTTATAAATAATTGGGGTGTTGAATATGGTTGCACAAACTATATTATTTCAGTACTAACTCTAATAATAAAAGGATTTGAGAAGTTATGCATTACTAATAACCATGGGGAAGCTTCCAAACTGTTCAGAGGCGGACTTGAAGAAGAAGGGTATGCCATTGCATACCCTACAAAGTTTTTTCTTACTACTAAAAGTTCAAGGATCTCATTTATTATGTAAAAATTGCAACTTATGCATACCCTTGAGACTATACAGTGCATTCTCTTTTTTATTTTTCAAATCCACCACTGCACCTGTTTGACCCGTCTTTTTAGAGCTAAGATTTTTTAGTTTACCTTTGACCTGTTAAAGATTAAAATAATAATAACTCAAATTGACCCTTCATATGTAAATGGGACAAAATTGCAACCTCTAATTCTTAAAATGAAGCTGATTCAGCAATGTAACTGTGTGGTCCTTGCACATTTACACACTCAAAATGTAATTTTATAATATATTTACCGGTTCACAATACCTTGGCTCTTCTACTTGCCAGAATTTTCTCCTCGAGGTCCTTCACATCAAGGTCAACTTCTGTGTTCTTTTTAATAGCTTTTGTACGTTGCTTCTCTATTGCCTCTTTTTCTCGGCTTAAACCCTGTACCTCTCTTGTGAGATCTTTATATAATTTGTCTAATTTCTTTACTTCTTCCTCTTCATCTACTGAGGCATTATACTTTCTAATTAATTCCTCAGAAATGGCATTTCGTTCCTCGTCCACCTGCACCCAGTGAGACATGTTTATATTAGGCATCATAACAAAAATTATACAATACCTTATTTTGCAAGAATAAACCCTTTAACATGTTAGATTCCATGAAAATGACAATTTGTGTTTGAATGACAATTCCCTAAACTCGCTAAAAGGAACCTTCTCATTCAGGTTTTTAAGAAATATGAACTTAATAATGCAAAATTGGCGTTCAGTGATTTAATTGTGCAAAAATTGGAAGTCGTATGGTTTATCCAAATTTCGCTCAAATCTTGTTAGGTTAATGTTGAAAAAACACATCAGGTACTCATTTGGTGGTTTAACCATGAAAAAATTTGGTAAAAGTACCAACCCCTTAACTATTTTGTTGTATTTAAACATATATAAACCATTGCCATAAATTCATTCAGGCTTATCCCACAAAATGAGTGAAACTTGATGGGTTTTCCTAATATTAGCAAAACTCAAAGGGAAAAACATTCAACAAATTACCTCAGCCAATTCCCGACGTGCATCATTAACTTCTTTATCATAAATGGTGTATTCTAGAGACTTTCTCTGCTTATCAAGCTGCTGATACTTTTTTAACTCAGCTTTCTCTTCATCTAGCTCTCTTAATCTCTCATCCAAGTATTGCACGACTTGAATTATTTGATTTCTTTTATTTCCTGTTATATAAAAAAAATAAGAAAGCATTCACCAGACGCAAGAAACAAATAACATAACAATCACTTGCCAGTTTCTTGCATAATTTTCAAGCTTTCGCGACGTCGCTCCTCATAAACTCGAGTACCACCAATTTCCTTCAGTAGATCAAGGCGTTCTGAATCTTTCATCAAAGTCAATGATGCAATCTACAATAAATGCATAATTATTATTAATAATAGTTTGATATTATCTTACTATGCCAATCAAAATCAGATGGAAGAGATGCCATACTTTTCCCTGTTGCACCACATAATATGGATTGGAACGGGAGAACCCGGCACTTTCAAGAAGATTCATAACTTCCGTTTTCCTACAATAATGCATTACTCATAAAAGAAAGGTGAGATGAAAAAAGGAAGAAAATAATAAATTAGCTGGTACTCACGTAATATGCTTCCCATCCAGAAAATATTCATCTTTTTTTGTACCAATTGTTCTCCGAAGGCGCACCTCTTCTTTATCAACCTTAAAATCGTAGAAAAGAGTTATAACAACCAAAAATACAAATTAGAAACTAAACACATTGCGAGTGGAAAGACACAATACATGATAAACACATGAAAAAAGGAAAACAACAGCAAGATGGATATTGAGATTATGCCATCCTAAACAGCAAGTACTCAAGCATGCAAACAACTAAAAAAGAGCATATAATATTAACTTCAATGTCTATGTCTACCTAACTGTGGAATCCTTAATAAAGTCGAGCGAATTTCAGGCATGGCAGCAAGTGGGTTGCATAATGCAGGTACCTGGATTTCCTTCTATAATGGTATTGATGGATATTAAATTGATATTTGCATTACTAAAAAGAAAATGGGAACAGAGATGTTCCCCCCTTCGTCTCTAAGCAACCCTATAGGCCATATACCTACTCACAGAAGAAAAGTTATATGACCAAATCTTTGCAATGATGGGCTGTTTCTGTTTCTCCCAATGCTGTCAAAGACCACAAAGGCCAGGCCTAAGGCCATGAGACCGGGCCATTTAAGAGTTGTCGCCTTAGAAAAAAAAAGTAAAGGCCATGTGTGAGGCTATGCCCTTGGTCAACTAGTTGACTGGCCCTAAAGGTGATGAGGTGAGGCCTCTTCCCCGACATCTCTTTCTTAACGGCTAATTTCTGTTTTCTTTCCTTATCAATTGTATTTAATTCCCTTACCTCCGCATCAAATACATGGGGTCCACAGAGATTAGGATAAGATAGATATATAGAATTAAAAGCTTTATCCCTCTGTGGTTCTGCCTTTCCTCTCTCCGTATATATACATGAAGAGGGCGAGTTAGTTTTTGGTGACATGGAAAGACTCACTTGGGTAATGTAGCAACTACAACTGGAGTTATTGAACCAAGTCACCAACGTAGAAATGCATCAAATTGTAAGGAGTAGGCAACTCCTAATTGACGAACCAAATGAAGAAGAATGAAGATGATATAGTTAATGTAGAAAGTGATGAGATCATGAGGGTATAGAAGAAGGTAATTTTGAGAAGTGATTAAAGTAAGGCATCTAGACTTCCAGTTTTTTGGTTTTTTCATTTCAGTATTAATTTTTAGCATTTTATATCTTCAAATTATGCTTTTAATTTAAGTCTAAAATCATGTCATGATGCTATTTGTACTATTTTATCAGAAAATTTTAATCGGGTCATAACCTCTCGACTTAGTCCCTAACCAGGGCACGTCGCCTCAAGGTTGACTTCACCTTTAAATCTTTAACTAACCTACTTTCTCCCGCAACTTTATCCAGTTTTTTGAGTAACTTTTTGTGGTTGATTTCTAATGTAGAACAAAGAAAGATATGATGGGACACTTTAAAGCTTTAAACTAACAAAACAGATAACTCACAAAAATACAGGTTTTCGTCTCCTCATTCGACAATCACTATAGTTTTATACTTTTATGTATTCCATCTAATATTTGTCCTAGAATTATTGTTTATAATTTGCTTCTACACACATCTTGATCTTTACGTCCTTAATTGCTTTACCAAGGTTTATCATTACCAAAAAAAGAATAAATAATGGTTTACATGCCTTCAAAGAAAAGTTCATGGGCCACTAATATGTGATGAAAATTACCGGGATGCGATTGTCAGTGTTATCAAAAACAATCTCAACAAAAGCTGATAGAACTTGGTGTCCTGCTCCTTCCTGAGCAATGTTCAAGTAGAAAACAAATAAGTACTTTAACACGTCGTTAATAATTAATATGACTACTTGATAGACCATAAAAACATAACCAACATACATGGAGAAAGGCATGCCTATCTTCGTTTCGCAAGTTATGAAAAAGGTCACTTATCACAAAACGGATTGCTGCAGACATAAATTCGGTAAGTTGGAATGTGATTACCAATCGGGAAAGTGAGAAAATAGAAAATTAAAATCAATCAAGACGCACATACCATGAAAAAAATTTGACTTGCCAGATCCATTTGCGCCAACTGCAGTTGAGATTTGTGTTCAGACAATAATAGTGGAAGAGGTATAGTAAAAACAATACACAGATTTACTCATGTGAATCTTCCAAAAGTCAACGTAAAATATAAAGATACATATGAATAAGCATGATATGATAATAGCAGAGAGAAGTTGGTCAAAGAACACGAAAGAATATTATACCAACACAATTAACTTTGGGACTGAAGTCTTCAGTTGCAACTTGTTCCTTGTAGCTCTTAAACCCTTCGATTATGACCTGCAGTACAATCCCACATGCAAATGCAAATGTTAAGAATGAATATATACATAAGAAGACTGAGAATAATTCAAGACAAGAATAAACACAAAAAGTAGAAGTAGAAGCAGTAATGAAGCTAAAAAAGTTACCTGCTTTATGTACATTTTGATAATATTAGCTTGCTCAAACCTATGGATAATCATATTGGAAAAGCGTCAACATAAAACATAATTAATATGAAAAACTGACATAATACTGGAAGTATGATGAGGATTCTAATAATGTATTGGAACAATACAAATTGATCAGAGTGAATATTACTCTATAATGCTTAATTTTTTTATAAGTTAGTCATTGGTCAAACACTAAATGATTGCATTTCACACAAAGCTTTGAGTTCTTCAAAACACTACGTCAAGCACACAATAAAATGTTTATAATATGCAAATCAACAGGGCATTGAGCTTTCAGACTCAATTTAAGCCACAGATATAACAAAGCCTAGTTTTAAGTTTTAACAGCTTTACTCAGGAAATACCTAGAATAACAGGACCAGGCTCAAAACCAAGTGAAAAACTCTTCAAAGAACAGGATTGAACAGCAAAATGAAGAAGTAAAACATCGCAAAACTCAGCAAAACTAAATAAAAGGTCTGTGGTTTCATGAAAGAATACTGAAGAAATGTAGCCTAGTTTAGACATATATACATAACCGACTAACATGTACAGGGCCGGTCCAATGGTTTTTTATGCCCCGGACAGGGTAGGGAATCAATGCCCCCTATCCCACACCGGGTGAGAACTTTACAGTGTAAGAAAAAGTTTTCTAACATAAATGTAAAAAATAAAAAGGTAACTTTTTTTATTTAACAAGTTCAAACAGTTGCATTAAAGAAAATTGTTAGAAAACTAAAAGGATTATTATACTTTAAAAAAAGGAGAAGAAGGTCTGGTTAGCAGCATGTTTAGTTAAATGCAAAGATTTTTCTCATAGGAGTGTCATGCACTGAAAGAAGCAGTTGAAGAATATATAGGGGAGAGAATTGCTAAGTACCTCGTTAACTAGAATTATATTAGTCATATCCAACAAATTGCAATCCATTCATTTGATAAGTCCATTGACAGTGCTCTAGATTGTTACTTGTTAAAAGATGAAGCATATTCATATGGTGCTTCCAGCATATCTCTATGAGGACTTAGTGTCTTCACTTTAGTAAACTGCACTTCTAACAATGCTCATAGACAATTAGAATATGGTGAATAGATGGTTAACTAAATTTATAATCTAATTTGGAGAAATGGTTATAGATGATCAGTAGATTTTAAGTGCAAGCATTCTTGCACCAAAGGTAACTAATGGCAAGTTTCAATTTGTTTTAGATTTATATAACCTAAAAATCATTCCAGAATTCTTTATTTCCATTTATATTCTCTTGTTGCTACTGCTATTCAGATTGCTTATGCCACAATGCCACATCAATTGTCAATCGGTGTACTTTACTCTTGAGTTTATTTGATTATCAAATATGAATCGAGAAGAGACCTATTGTTTTTCTTGCATAGTTACTTGATAAAATCACCAATAAGGTGGTTTAAGAACAGTCGAACAGAAAGATATCTTCAAATATCGCAATGGTTTCATGAATATAGATTCATTTTTAGATGGCAAGTGGGAATGCATTCAAGATCAAAAGTATGAGGCATTAATTCAAATTGAAAACCAATTAAAGGTCTAATTCTTGCTGTGCTAAAAGAGGTCCAACACAAAATATCATAGTTTTATTCAAAAAAAAAAAAGCTTATCCAAAATCAACAAATCATCTTCTTTGCTGTGTAAAAGAGGTCCCACACAAGCAGAGGTCCCATTCCCTTTTTAACAAGACTTAAGCATGATGACAGGGGATCAAAACAGTAACAAAAAATAAAACTCAGCTTAGATTTCGAGTTAAAGAATCAGATTCAAAACCAACTAAAATCGGAATAGAAGCTTAGCGTCATGAACAATTCGAGGCAGAAGTATTACATATATAGAAGAAGAATCGAGGTTCAGTGTTACAAGAAGGAATCGAACATACCTAAATGTTACAGCAACAGTGAATCACACCTAATGCCTGTGTAAGCTGCGATCGATTTCTTCCTTTTCTACAATCGCTAGTTCGTGAATTCATGCCTTGAGAACTCCAATCGACTCATCGATGATGATCTGATGCATTGATGTACTCGCCTCGACTCCTCGTTGCCCTCTTCCGCCTCTTCGCTGCTCAATGGCTACGTATTTCCTATTTCTTTGTATTACTAATGACGTAAAAGATGCCCCTTGTATGTGTTGCTGCCCTGGGCCCAAGCCCAGCCTGCACATGGCTTGGGCCGGCCCTGAACATGTAAACAACTCCTTTATGCATACATCAGTTTGAGCAGAGAAACCTAGATATGCCATAAAAAATACAAAAGGAGGAAGGAATGTCGCCTAAATTACTTGGATCAAAATCTCAGACAGCAAACATAAGTGCATAACTTAGCATGTAGCACGATTTTCATACTAAATTTAGCAAATGATTACAACAAAAGTAATATACTTGTAATAAATTGTGCTCGGAATCCTGGATCGGACAACATACACAAGCATGTAAACGACCCAGTTACGTAAGAGACAAATACAAGACATAAGACACAAATATTTGCACTTCAGCAAAAAATGATTACATGCTAAACTTTTAAACACGTTGGTATAAAAGGTTATTTGAATAACTTGGATAGTTGGATCTTTCCGTCAAAATAAGCAAGTATACAATTGTACTCACAAAACTGCATAAATAACTATGGCTCATACACCAAACTAACCAAGTAAACAACCACTTTAACAGAAGAAAAATCCACTAAAGTCAACAAACACAATCAGAATGTCATGATTTAGTTGTGCTAAAAGTTCATACACGATAACACGGACCACACAGCAAAATCATACACTACACAACTTCTATATCTATACAAAGCCAAAGGGGCGCAGTAAATTTAGCGAACGACGACCAAAAATGCACCAATTCAAACAATTATACTCGGAAACAGAATAAAACTATCTGGATCGAACAGCAAAGCAAACAATTCTTCAAATGAAACATTTTGCCCTAATTTCGCCCTAGATTGTTGTGACATGTTCCGACAGCAAGTTAAGCAGGAACACTATGAGTGTGTTAAAAGCCTAGTCGGTTGTAGGCTGCAGGAAGGCGGGAATGTTGGTCTTCACGTCCTTAAGATTAAGGTAACGTGGACCAAATGGAGAGGTTAGGATTTCCTATTAGGAGAGAGCTCGCTGTGGATATTGTACTCCAGTCTCTGCCCGCATCATATGGTCAGTTTGTCACAAACTATCATATACAAGGAATGGAGAAGTCCTTAAGCGAATTGCATGACATGTTGAAGTCTGCGGAGTCTGACATGGCCGAGCATAATTCCACCTCAACCACTCCCGTCTTGGGCTTAAAGAAACAAAAGAAAAGGAAGAAGAAACCGACCCTAAAAGGAAAGGTTGGAGTTTCCAAGCCTGTCCTTGATGTTGAGTCAAAGGACATAGAGGATGTGCCTCAAGAAGAGACTCAAGAAAAGGTGGTTTGCTACTTCTGTGGAAGATTTGGAAATTGGGGCCGTCACGCCTGCCCTACGTGCCGAGAGGATATAAAACTTCTCAGGAAAGAGAGAGTTAACTTTCCATCTTCAGGTACGTTCATGATTCATTGCTATTCTTCTATAAGCTGGGTTGTTGACCCGAGCTGATTGACTCACGTTTGTCACAAATTTGTTTGTTACAAAGTGTAGGTCCTTTGGTGAAAGAAAAGCATGAAGAACCGGATCTCGAACGAGGAAACCATGGTGATTGTCCTCCAAGAGAAGATAAGGAGACTTGATCTCGCTTGTGTCGCCTGTTTATTTATTACTTTATTTTATTGACCTGCATGACAAGTAACATCTCTTTGTATGCTCGCTTTAATTACGGTGAACAAAAAATTTGAAGTTTTAAGAATTGATGTTGAACCTTTTTAAACGTTATTTATTCAAGGTTTTTATGTCATAGCTCATGTGTTGTTTTGCCCTACGTGGCGTACAACTTTACATGTGGTGACAATGAGTTTATTCTTAAAATACGAAATTTATTATGAAAATCTATTGTGAGATATTTTGTTCAAAATTTCCCATGTCATGGCATACACAAGGATTTGTTACAAATAATAGAATATTCATGAATAATTGATTCTGAATCCAAAATAGTTTGGATGAGTTATCTTTGTGTGATAATCAACTTAACCACATAAACAAGAAATATATCGCCTAGATCCATGTGGTTAGGATCTCGGAATAGTTTAGTCTCGGGCTAAACGCTTTGATGTTGATCTTGTTTATTAGGCTAAGATGATTATGAGATCCTTCGCCGGAGTTTGTGAGAGGATTACAAGCTTGTTGGATATTGATCACACTTTGTGGATAATCCGTTCAAGCACACCACAAAGAATAACGAAAGAGAAACCTCTTCATCACTATCTTGATGGTAGTAATTGTGAGACGTTTATTAGTTTAGGCATATGTCTGAAACCTTGTTGGTGTTCAAAATTAGCCAAAACAACTTTAAGAATCAATAGGGCATATAGATCAAGGTACTTAGATCTAGTTAAGATGCTAAGGTATCTATTATCTATATATTGGATGACCATATAGTGAATTGTGGAATTGTTTCACAATTCATATCCTACTAAGACACATTGGTACATGGTGTCATGGAGTAGGGAACCGGGTGTTATTGATCCGGTTTATGACGGGTCAAGAATGTGTGTCCGATTTGTTGGGATATTCATTTACCGTTTTGACTAAGTTCTCAAATCCAAATTCAATAGATAGTCTATTTAGCATTTATTAATATACGACTAGAAAGGTTCTTTGCTTGTCTATCTTAATAGTTTGAAATTATCCATTCTACATTCAGTGGGAGATGGATAAACTTGAAATCAAGAAGTGCTAATACATTTGAGGAGTTCTTCTAAGTTTTAGTTATTCAACCTTTTGAGAACAATGTTTATTGCTTAAAAGGGGAAGAAGAAAGAAACTAAAACTAAGGCATCCCGGTGGAAGAACGTGGAACTTAAATGAAAGACTTGATGATGATACTAGCATACAATCTGATATCTTTGATAGATGATCGTCATGGTTATGCTGGTATGCCTGACTAGGAGTCATTACTTCTTTTAATTCTGATAAGGGTCATATAGAGCCAAAGAGATATGGGTTTCTCATATCTAAATGGTAATGACTTGATGGTGAGTCTGGTTGAGTTCGCCACCTATCAGAAGACGTAGTGGATCCAGAATTCACTAAAATAAAATAAGTAAATGATAAAGAGATGCAATCCATTTGAAATGTCCAAGTACTTGACTTGACTTGATCCCATACCTAGGTGTAAACCAAGGTGGTAGTGATGGGATTAACATGGATGGAATTGTAGACAACTTCAAATGCCGACTAGTGGTAAAGTTTTCATGATGGTTATGGAGAAACTTGTCCTAGTGGCTATGTTGAAAAATGTTTGATACTCGTGGATATTAATGACCGCGTTTCGTCATGAAACAATTGTTGGATATTTGCCCACTGTTATTGGTAAATCCAGAAACACGGCCGGTGACACAAGGGCTTTCTGGTCACACGGCAAGAACATCCGCGATCACCTCGCAGGAACAAGGGACTAAACCAAATAAGGTTACATGGTCGTGCTCTGTGTGGCACGGGGCGTGTAGGTCTGGGTCAACACGGCCCGTGTTGTCTTAGTGGCTATGTTGAATAATGTTTGATACTCGTGGATATTAATGACTGCGTTTCGTCATGAAACAATTGTTGGATATTTGCCCACTGTTATTGGTAAATCCAGAAACACGGCCGGTGACGCAAGGGCCTTCTGGTCACACGACAAGAACATCCGCGATCACCTCGCAGGAACAAGGGACTAAACCAAATAAGGTTACATGGTCGTGCTCTGTGTGGCACGGGGCGTGTAGGTCTGGGTCACACGGGCCGTGTTGACCCACCGGACTTCTCTTATTGGGCTATCTTATGTCCAGGCCCAAAGGGCCAACACGGCCGTGTACCCTGAGCTACACGGGCCGTGTTCGGCGCCTGATGAAGAAATTTACCCTAATTTGGTTTCCTAATTGAACTCAAACTCCTTCTCCTATATATAGGGGTCATTAGGCTCCGGTTTTGGTACATGAAAACTCATAGGAGACACTAGATAAACACATTGGTGGTTTGTTCAAGAGGAGGAAGTTCTGCCCGAGTTCCCGGAGGCTTACGGCTAGCACCCGATCGCACCAAGATTCTTGCGGTGTCAAAAGAAGGATTAGTCTACAAGTTCTGACTTCTAAAGGTAATCCTTTCTCCTTCCTTTCCTTTTCTTGTTTGTTGCTAATTCGATTGTGCAAATCGTACCCTGGTTCTACATTGTGGTGATAAATCCTTTATTCCGCTGCCAAAAACCTTTTGATAAGATCACCATAATGTTTCAATAGTGGTATTAGAGCCAAGTTGCACAATGATTGAGCACAAGATCAAGAAAAATCGAATTTTTAGCAATTCGGTCACTGACACGGCCAAGGACACGCCCGTGTTCGAGGCCGTGTTAGGGTCGGATCGATTCCAGATCCGGACATAGGCTTTGGGCTTACAACCCCACTGCAATGTGCCGGAACACGGGTGTGTAGGTCCCTACACGGCCGTGTTGATTTAAAATTTTTTATTTTTATTCTGGAATATCGACACAGCCCGTATATGCAGGACGTGTACGTGAACACGGGCCGTGTCTCTTAACACGGCCGTGTTGCACTATTCACAGTCCAAAAAAATTCGTTTTTCTTTTGTCTCGTTCCTGTTTTTATGTATTATTCTGTTTTGCCAAATATTCTATTATACACGTGAGATGTATCTGGATGATTTTGGCATGAAATTCATACGGGTACATACACGGTGTACGTTTATACGAAATACCGTTTATTATTTTGTTTGGTATTTTAATAGAATAATTGTTGTGCACGTTTGGTTGGTAACCCCTATGCCTTGACATATAGACCTTTGTTGTGGTGTGTTTGCTTTATTTTGGTTTTGGTTTTGCGCGGCCTGCGTGCCGTTTCTTTTGGATATTTGTAATTGTAACCGCGACTTGCATGTCGTTTCCTTAATTCTATGTAACGTATATTAGTATAGGATTAGATAGGTTATTTATTTACTATTATTCAAATGCATTAACCGAAGACCGGAGCAATGGAATCAAAAGATGATGTCCCGGTGAGGCATTAAGTCAAGGACTAAGGATGGTGCCAAGATTCAGTGGGAGCCGACCGACGCCACGATGGTTTACTCTAGTCCCTAGAATTGACCATGTCTTCTCGTTGACTCGCGAGAAGATGCATAGGTTTATTTGGCATGGTTACCAATCTTTATTATTGTTTGCGTGGTTGTGTTTATTTTATATATTTATTGATCTCGTATGATGCTTAAATATAAAAACGTTTTTATAAAGAACACTTCATAAGTAGATATAACCAAGAAAGTGGTGTCTAGAATAGTCGCATTCGGCTTGGTTGTTGGATTTTCCGAAAGGTCTTTTGACTGACAGGATCCTGCCTCCCGATCGACCTGCCTGGCAACTTATCTTTGGTAGTCAAACGTGTATGTGTTATAAAATCGGTACAACTCGCGTTAACAAAGCAATTTCTAAGACTATATGGTTTGTTATGATTTTGCCTAAAAGTTAAATTCTTTTAACTCGGAAAAACAAAACCCGTTTTTCATAAATGCAAGTCTCACGCCGTCCATTTTAAGACACACATCGGTTCTAGGTTCGCGACACCCGGGAGTCCTGGGCCGAATCTAGAATTGGTGAGTATTCGCGATTCCCGGGAGTCCTGGGCCGGATGACTGCGTGTTTTATTAGGGATGACTTGCGATTCGGACCCGTTGTTAGGTAAACCGTCCTCAGGAAAGGATCGGCGTGGAAGGGGTTAAACATGCCATTTGACACGCTTATCGTATTAAACCCCGCAAGGATCTAAGAGTCGGACATATGGTCGTGATTGGTAATTCATTACCTACCTAAATAGTTTCACTTTTGTGGGCACGGCAAACCTCCATGGACTTGAAACAAAATATGGATCTTAGCCTTGTTAAAACAATTTTGGGTAATTATTTTAATGAGGATGTTTATTCAGTGGAAACTAAAACTATTGAACTTATTCTTTTGTAGATGTCTTCATCATCCCATTCGAATTTAACACTGCGTTCCTTCCTTGAGAAGGATAAACTTACTGGGATCAACTACCTTGATTGGTTGTGTAACTTAAGGATCGTCCTTAGGTACGAACACAAGGAGTATGTCCTAGACGAGCCTGTTCCTCAGGAACCAAGGGCTAACGCTGCGCAGAATGTGAGGGATGCTTTCGCAAAGCATACGAAAGAGTCTCTTGAGGTTGCCTGTTTAATGCTTACCACTATGACACCGGAGCTCCAAAAGGGCTTCGATGGTCGTAGTGCGTATGATATGATTGTGCAGTTGAAGGAAATGTTCCAACAACAAGCACATCAGGAACGGTTTGAGACGATGAGATCTCTCCTCACAATCAAGCTGCAAGAGGGTACTAGTGTCAGCAAATACGTCTTGAAAATCAAGTCATATGTTGACCAGCTTCAGAGGTTGGGTTTTGAAGTTCAGAAGGAGATGGTTGCTCACATCATCCTTAGTTCATTGACCAGGGCATATGAGCAGTTCGTTACGAACTACATCATGCATAACATGAACAAAACCCTAATGGAGTTGCATGGCATGCTCAAAAATGTTGAGGAGAACATGGCCAAGCACAAAACTCCTACCTCTAGTGCCACTCATGTGTTAGCCATCCATGAGGGTGGAGTCAAGAAGAAGAAGGGGTCTTCCAGGGCCAAGGGTAAAGGTAAAGCAATTGTTGAACCTAAGCCTGCAACCAAAGGGAATACCTCCAAAGCTCCTGCTCTTAAGGCTACGACGCTCGAAGATGCGACCTGCTACCAATGCGGTCTGAAGGGTCATATGAGGCGTACTTGTCCTATATATCTGGATGAGCTGAAGAAGCTTAAGGCCAAAGGTATTGGGCCTTTAGGTATATACATGATTGAACTTAATTCAACTTCTTTTTCTAACTCCTGGGTACTAGATACGGGATGTGGATCTCACATTTGTACAAATGTGCAGGGTCTAAAGGAAAGTAGAAAGTTAAAGAAAGGAGAGCTGGACCTGATGATGGGCAACAAGCAAATTGTTGCTGTGGAGAGGATTGGAAGCTATGAGCTGTCTTTTCCTTCCGGCTCCTCTATTTTATAATTAGATTGTTGCTATTCTCCTAGTATATGTAGAAACATTATTTCTTTTCACGCATTATTCAAGGATAATTTTGATTTTAGTTTTAATTAAGGAGTTATATCCGTATTTAAAGATTCCATCTTAATATTCAATGCTTATCCTTGTCATGGTGTTTATGAAATTGATGTTTGCAACAATAATAATAGATATTCAATCATGAATGTTGGCACTAGCAAATCCAGTACTTTGGATAAAATGTCTTTGTGGCATAGTCGTCTTGGCCACATAAGCAAGACCCGCATCACCAAACTCCAAGTGGATAGGATTTTGGAATCATTTGATCTTGGATCTAATGAAGAATGCGAGTCATGCTTACTAGGCAAGATGACGAAGGCACCGTTCACCGGTTCAAATGAACGGGGCAAAGATCTATTGGATATCGTACACACGGATGTATGTGGACCTTTTAAATCGTGCACAAGAGACAATGCTAGATACTTCGTGTCATTTATTGATGATATAAGTAGATATGGTTATGTTTATCTTGTTAGACATAAGCATGAAACGTTTGACGTGTTTAAAACGTTTCAAAACGAAGTAGAAAATCAACTGGGCAAGAAGATTAAAATACTCAGATCTGATAGAGGTGGTGAGTATGTTAGTCTTGAGTTCCGCGAACATCTTAGGAATTGTGGGATTATCTCACAATTGACACCTCCAAGGACACCACAACATAATGGGGTTGCCGAAAGGAGGAACCGAACATTACTTGATATGGTTCGATCCATGATGAGCCGGACTACGCTACCAATAAGTTTCTGGGGTTATGCCTTAGAAACTGCGGTTAGGATCCTTAACTGCATTCCAACTAAAAAGGTTTCAAAGACACCTTATGAGATGTGGTTTGGTAAAACTCCATCTCTTCAGTATCTAAGAATCTAGGGTTGCGAGGCTTACGTTAGGCGTGAGACTCAAGACAAGCTAGAATCTAGATCTGAGAAGTGTCTATTCATCGGATACCCGGCATCCTCATATGGATACATATTCTATAAGCCTTCCGAGAACAAAGTATTCGTGTCTCGAGGGGCTGTCTTTTTAGAAAGGAACATGTTATCTAAAGGGGATAGTGGGAACCGAGTTGACCTTGAAGAAATTCAAGAGACAACTAACATGGAACCTGAAGTTGACACTAGCGAGCCTCAGCCAATGGAAGTTGAGGAATCTGACATTGTACCATCTGCTCCACGCAGGTCTGGTAGGATTCGTCAAGAACCAGAGAGATATGGGTTATTCGTCTCTGGAAACGGTGAATTGGTAGATTCTGATGAACCTACAAACTACCGGGAAGCAATGGCGGGCCAGAGTCCGCTAAATGGAAGGAGGCGATGGACCGCGAGATGCAATCCATGCAGGATAACCAAGTCTGGGACTTAGTTAATCCTACACCAGGTTGTAAAACCGTTGGGTGTAAATGGATCTTCAAGAAGAAGACCGATATGTATGGAAATGTGCACACCTTTAAGGCACGACTGGTGGCTAAGGGTTTTACTCAAACTCATGGTGTTGACTATGAGGAAACCTTCTCTCCAGTGGCCATGATAAAGTCTATCAGGATTCTCTTAGCAATAGCGGCGTACTATGACTATGAGATCTGGCAAATGGATTTTAAAACTGCATTCCTCAATGGAAAGCTTAATGAGGATGTGTATATGGCACAACCTGAAGGTTTTAAGCACCCACAACATCCTGATAAAGTGTGCAAGCTACAGAAGTCCATCTATGGACTAAAGCAAGCATCACGTAGCTGGAATCTTTGCTTTGATGAGAAGGTTAAAACCTTTGGTTTTAACAAAAGCGAAGATGAACCATGTGTATATGTCAAGGCTAGTGGGAGCAACACTACATTCCTAGTCTTATATGTCGATAACATACTACTCATAGGAAACGATGTTCCAACACTTAAAAGTGTTAAGGACTGGTTGGGAACATGTTTCTCTACGAAGGACATGGGAGATTCGTCGTATATATTAGGCATAAAGATCTATCGAGATAGGTCCAAGCACCTAATAGGGCTCAGCCAGAGCACGTACATAGACAAAGTCCTGAAAAGGTTCAGGATGGAAGAATCCAAGAAAGGATTTGTTCCTATGCAACATGGTATGACACTCAGCAGGGCTCAATGTCCTAGTTCTTCCGAAGAACTAGAAGAAATGAATAGGATCCCATATGCCTTGGTTGTAGGATCAATTATGTATGCCATGCTATGTACGAGACCTGATGTATCGTGTGATTTGAGCATGACGAGCAGATATCAGTCTAACCCTGGCAAAGCTCATTGGATAGCAGTGAAGAACATTTTGAAGTATCTAAAAAGGACTAAAGAAATGTTCTTAGTATTTGGGGGAGAGAAAGAGCTTCGGGTGACCGGTTATACCGATGCTAGCTTCCAAACAGATAGGGATGACTTACGTTCTCAATCGGGATTTGTATTCCTATTGAACGGGGGGCGGTAAGTTGGAAAAGCTCCAAGCAAGAGACCGTAGCTAGCTGGCTCTACAACTGAATCTGAGTATATTGCAGCAAGCGATGCTGTGAAAGAGGCGGTCTGGATGAAGAAATTCATCAAAGATCTAGGTGTCGTTCCAAGTATTGAAACACCTACTGAGATCTTTTGTGATAATGAAGGGGCCGTTTGTCTTGCAAAAGAGCCCCGGTCACATAAACGTACAAGACACATACTCAGAAAATATCACTACATCAGAGACTCCGTTGCTAGTGGTGAAGTGATAATAAGCAAAGTTCACACGGATGCAAATTTGGCGGATCCTTTCACCAAGCCACTATCTCAGGCCAAGCATGAGACCCATTCTAGGTCTTACGGTCTTAGATTAGACATGCCATTGGCTTGATGTAATAGTTTTAAAATTTTCCTGAGTATTTTGGTTTTTAATTATTGTCGGACTTAATGTAATTATTATTTGATGAATGGATGCTTAGAGCAAATTACATTAATTAACAATAGATTGAAAAACCTTTTTTTGCATGTTTAAAACACTTCCATGAGTTGTATTGATAAACTCTAAACTCTCCACAATCAATCATTCTTTGCTTGGGAAGGAAGAATTGAATTAAGATTGTTGTGATGGTGTTACCTGATTAAGTTGCAACTAAACTCACGAATACTTGAGCCAGTACTAAGTATTGGAGGTGACCACACTTGGATATTGTATCATGGATATGTCAAAACAAATCCAAGTATTTGTCCTCTGACCTGAGATACATACCTACTTACTATGATTCTATCACTCTTTGATATCTCTCAAACGTTGTCCGTAAATGGCTGCTATAAAGGGAATGTTGGGAGTGTTATGATTAAATAGATAAGTATGATGTAGTCGATGGAATTTGTTTCTCTTATCATTGATAAGAGTGATGTCCGTAGGCCACTCGATGATTCTGTGCTAACGACAAATGCATGGCCATGCTCAGGCCAGATTTGATCGTAGTCTGTTATAGTAGGTTACCACGAATCTTGATCGAGAAATAAAATTGAACGATCTGGAGTTGACTTTGCCATGACTCATGTTCAAATGGACGTAGGTAACAATAGGACAATATTGGGATTGTTACACGATTATGTGGTTTCAGCTATCGTCTGCATAATTGCTAGTTGCCACTCATTGTTAGTGTCACTGGATTGCACCATAACATGTGCAAGTGGGAGATTGTTGGATATTTGCCCACTTTTATTGGTAAATCCAGATTCACGGCCACGCAAGGGCCTTCTGGTCACACGGCAAGAACATCCGCGATCACCTCGAAGGAACAAGGGACTAAACCAAATAAGGTTACATGGCCGTGCTTTGTATGGCACGGGGCGTGTAGGTCTGGGTCACACGGGCGTGTTGTACTACACGGGCCGTGTTGACCCACCGGACTTCTCTTATTGGGCTATCTTATGTCCAGGCCCAAAGGGCCAACACGGCCGTGTACCCTGAGCTACACGGGCCATGTTCGGCGCCTGATGAAGAGATTTACCCTAATTTGGTTTCCTAATTGAACTCAAACTCCTTCTCATATATATAGGGGTCATTAGTCTCCGGTTTTGGTACATGAAAACTCATAGGAGACACTAGATAAACACATTGGTGGTTTGTTCAAGAGGAGGAAGTTCTGCCCGAGTTCCCGGAGGCTTACGGCTAGCACCCAATCGCACCAAGTGTAATAACTGAACTTCGAAAATAAATAAAGGAAATAATTGTTGAGAAATAATATTGTGTATTGGAGTGCAAAAATATATTAGATAATTATGTTGGACAAATTGAGTTCTATTAGGATAAGTATATATATGTGTACATGTTGGGCTTGAATGAATGAAATAGAAAATGGGCTAGACTATTATGTATTGTTGAATTTTGTTCTTGGGCCAACTTATGAGTGATGTGGCTTAGGCCTTTTTGGGTATATATATATATATATATATACAAGATTAGGGCACAGCCCCCAATACCTTTCAAAAGAGTGTTACTGTTACATTGAGAGAAAGTGTAGTGTGTGTTTGTGTGTGTTTTAACCCCACGAGAAACAAGGAAGGAAGTGCAAGAATCATCCGGGAAAACTCAAAGAATTGCTACAAGAATCATCGGGTAATGTTTCCTACCTCGTTAGGATACTGTAGGTATCAATTTTATCTTGTTTAAATGATGATAGCATGCTTTTAGAATCTGGGTTTTTGGGTTCTGGGTTTAAGAAGAACCAGAGAAAAAGAAATGTAGATATGAACTTGAAAACTTGATGACATGTGCTTAAATCTTGAAAGAAGTGTTTAAATGAATGGAGAAATGTTTTGAAACCAAAATGAAATGATTTGGTTGAGTTTTGAAAGAACATGATTTTGGCCATGGAGCCTGAAAGTTGAAAAAGATGAACTGACAGGGATGAAATAAGTCGTGCGACCTATTGTTTTGTTCCATGCGACTTTCAGTTGAACCCCAGTTAACCCCATGCGACTTTCGCATGCCTCGTGCGACTTTCACACTTTGTTTCATCCGACTTTCATATTTTACCCCATGCGACCTTCTGTTTTGTGCCATGCGACCTTCACATGATACCCCATGCGACTTTCCTTTGAAACCCTCATGCGACTGTCGCATGGAGCCTTCATGCGACTTTTACACTTGGAACCTTTCATGCGACTTTCGCTTGTACCCTAAACTTACCTCATGCGACTTTCGTTACTTATGAAACACACATGCGACTTTCATGTGTTTACCCTATGCGACTTTCACTTTCTATTGCATGCGACATATGAAATCCGGATGAGTTGAAATCCGAGTCTAACAATCCGATAGTTGCAAAATGAGTTGAAATCCGCCAGTCGAACCCGGATTGGGGAATCCGACACTTTGCATTGACGCGACGCGTCGGTTTGTAGGACGCGACACGTCCCCGACTCTATGGACTTTAGTGAATTTCTTGTTGTTACTGCCTTGTGAGGCTCGAATGTATTATATGAATAAACGAACAAGGGATTCGTGCACGGTATTGATTTATTAGACCTATTGTAGGTGACGGTTGACTAGCAAGTAACCACGAGTGTACTAGTAAGCTAAGATTGAGAAAACTAAGACTGCAGACAGGTGAGTATTCTTACTTACTATCTAAACCTTATGATGTATGTGTTGAATGTGCTATGTGCTACATGAATGATGAATGATGAATGATGAATGATGAAATGATGAAATGATGAATTGATGAACTGATATTTGTATCATGTTATGCTATTGTTTAGACCGTTCACTTCGGTGGCGGGAGTGATTGGACCATTCACTTCAGTGACGGGAATGATGGGACCGTGCACGTCGGTGGCGGGAATGATTGGACCGTTCACTTCGGTGACGGGAATGATGGGACCGTGCACTTTGGTGGCGGGAATGATTGGACCGTTCACTTCGGTGACGGGAGTGATGGGACCGTGCACTTCGGTGACGGGAATGACTAGACCGTTCACTACGGTGACGGGTATGATGGGACCAACTACTATGGTAGCGGGAATGAAAGATGTAACATGGATGTAAAGCAATTGATGTGATGCCATATGGTTGATTGTAATTAAGTGTACTCGCTAAGCTTCGTGCTTACGGTTGTCGTTTAACCTTCTTTTCAGGTGATGGCCACGGCGGGGCTCCAGCACGCGGTTTATAGCTCATATCTTCACAAGCTTCCGCAATGTTTTTAACTATTTTGTTTTAAGGATGTATTCAAAACAATTACATTTGAATTCTACGGGTTATCACCCGGTGTTGTAATCAACAGATACAAGGTTTTAATTTGTGATGCGTTATCCATCGTACCCTAGTTTAATCGTTAAAAAAAATAATTTTTTTGGGACGTTACACCAAGATTCTTGCGGTGTCAAAAGAAGGACTAGTCTACAAGTTCTGACTTCTAAAGGTAATCCTTTCTCCTTCCTTTTCTTTTCTTGTTTGTTGCTAATTCGATTGTGCAAATCATACCCTGGTTCTACACTGTGGTGATAAATCCTTTATTCCGCTGCCAAAAACCTTTTGATAAGATCACCATAATGTTCCAACAACAATATGATGAGGAAGTGCTTATAACACTCTCCGAGGGTCTTAATATACATCCGTAGTATCCGTGTTATGTCTACAAAAGTGGATAAGTCCAATTCGGACTTATGCTAGCATCTTAAAGGAAATATCTTTGCTTACTATTAGAAAATCATAGTGACGAGTTTTCTAGAAGCGTAGATAAAACCTTTTATGTATGTCAGAGCTAATGGGAGCTTTGTTGTATTCCTAGTGTTAAATGTATTCCTAGTGTTAAATGTCTATTGAAGATAATGTCCCGATATTAGGTTATCTGCGAACCTAATTCAGGAATTATTGCTTCATAAGGGCATTTAGGAGATACAAAATTGGATATTATTTAGTTCAAGAAATATAGAGATATGTTCTTGATGTTTGACGACTAGAATAGGCTTGGAGTAAGTAGTTACTCTAATGCGTGTTTCTGCTAGGATAACGGTTGATCTTTGATCAAAGTTGATGATCCTAACTTGTGGTGTTGTTTGTTGATTCTTAAGTATCACTAACCCTATTGTGGGCTTTTGAGACAATGAGGGTGCGATTACTTTAACCTTTTTGAAAAGTAAGATCTCTTTGATGCGTACTTTTGAAGTAGTCTTGTCAAAAGAGATATAATTGAATAACAAAAGAACTTGTGGATGTTGTGGGACAAATCCACTAGTTAAGCCGTTGTTATGGACTAGTGGTGTTTGTCATACTAGGTCCATTAGCATGTCTAATGCGTATAACTTGGCTTGAATATGTTTTGGTTTATGATTGATTTGTACTTATGTTTTGGGGACGTTAAGCAGTATTGCAATTCATACTATATCGATTATTAAATGGAGATTTAATAATACACCGAGGGCGGGTATTTTATGAATCCTTATTGTGTTCCATCTTAGCATGTTTAAACACTTCCGAGAATGTTTTTCATTCTATATCTCCACAATCGGTTATACTTTATGGGAAGGAAGTATAAATTAAGATTGAGGTAAAGAGTTGGTTTTGTTAAACGTGATTCTTGCCTATACTTGAAAGGGGTTTCAAGTGATTGGAGGACCCGCACCCGAGTTCGCTTCATGGTTCTAGTCATAAGAAACTCGGGATGATGATGACGTTTCATCCTTAAACTAGAGATGCATGTGATTCTAAATCATAGATCTGCTGTGCTTTGATCGTTTTTTAACGCGATCCGTAACTGGTCGTTATAAGGGAGGTGATTGGGTAGAGTATTATCTATGTGGCGGGACTATGTAGTTGAAAGAAATTTGTTCCTCTATGTATAGAGATGATATCCATGGGCCCTTCGATGATTGAGTGCTGACATTCATATGAATGGCCGTGCTCAAGTTATATTGATGATGGATCAATGTTAACTTGGTTTGTTGGTCACCACTAATCTAGAATCGAGAAACATAATCGTGAACGATCTGAAGGTTGACTTTATTCCATGCCTTGTGTTCACATAGGATATTGCGAACAAAGGGATGTATATGTTCATTTATCTTTAGGACAATCATTTTATGATTGGGATCTTGTAAAGAGTGGCATACCTTATACTGACTTGGGAGCATAGATGTCTTGCTAGAGGCCGCTCTATGTTTGTGTTATTTTTCGTAGTCGTGCCACGTGCAAGTAGGAGTCTGTTGGAATATGCTCGCTGACACGAATGAGTTAATAGCACTGCTGATGAAGTATAGGCCTATTGGGTCACACACCAAGTATTGATTCCGGCAACACGATCAAGCAAAAGAGAGGAAAAGGCCAAAATGGGTTTTGGCAGCATGGTACACGGGCCGTGTTCTTGAACACGGGCCGTGTCCAGCCCAACTAGCACGGGGCGTTTTGGCCCAAGTAGAGACCGTGTGCTTTGGGCCTACACGGCCGTGTAGATGAACACGGGCCGTGTTGGGTCTGTTAGACACGGGCTAACTTTTCCAAATTGAGGCCGTGGGCTTTGGGCCTACACGGTCGTGTTGACCAACACGGGCCGTGTATAGTGCCTGTAACAGCAGAATTAACATCTTTTAACTCACTTTTTAATGGGATTAACTAGAGGTTAATGGAAGCTACGTTTTTCTCGGCATATGAACAGACTTGAGAGAGTTCAAGAGGTTCTTGGAAGTTCATATTCTCTCTTGGTTCTTCTAGTTCTTGGTGATCAAGTCTTTGGTGCACTAAGTGAAGAAATACATACATATTGTTCTTGATTGTTGTCTTGGTGGTTACACACCAACCTACTAGCATTTGGGAATCAACACAACTTGGGGTGGACTTCACTAGAGAAATCCTAGTTTGGATTTTTGAAGCTTGACTTGGTTGGATTCTTGAAGCTTGACAAGAGGAAGATTATAGTACTTGCATAGTGGTACATTTCTATCCATCTTGTTCTTTTGATTAGTTTCAATTCCATGTCTAGATGTTGGTCCATGACATGTGTGTTTGTTTGGCTAGTTTTGTTTTTGTTCTATATCTTGCTTCCGTTGCTATTCGATTCTGCCGAACAAATACCTTCAATTTTTCCTATGATAAGTAGTAAAAAGTTAGAATTTGTCATATTTACCAAAAGATACTAGTTAATCGAGTTAAATGCATCATGTTTACCGAATAAGTAGTCTAGAACTTTAATTTGAAATAAATGAGAAATATTCAAGTTCCTATGCATGGAGTACACATTACTAAATGTCATAAAAGAGATAAAAAAAACCAACTTTATTCATTATGAACAAGATGAAACAAATTGACATAAAAAAATCTAGTCTTGAATTCAGAAATAACTCCTAATTAGAAGATATTAGATCAAATAAAACTATAAGTCACCATATTACCTTAATATCAAGAATTTCCAAAATACTTAAGAAAAGTACATAATATAATAGATACATATAGTAATATGTAAGAAATAATTAGAACAAATATACATCAAGATATTATCTTTAATACTCAATATATTTCATTTTCCTTTTTCTTTCTTCTTAAGCTCATAAATAAAGGAATAAAGATACACTTTATCCAGGATCATGATTGGCACTAAACAAATTTATCATAAAGGATATACAAAAAGTATAAAAGAAATTAAATGATCAACATCTAAGAAACCCATATAGAAATTATTGCATAAATGTTATATATGTTATGTGTGGTAACCATCCATATATTATAAATAAAAACTCAAGAAACTTACAAGATGTTCACGTGCTCTTTCGTCGACCCAAATCAGCTCGTTTGCATGAGACCCACCCTCATCCGACCCACTTGCCCCCGACCCTCCCTCACCTGAAGCGCCCCGCTCTTGCTCCCTCCCTTTTGTTACATGTGTCTTTATAAAAAGCTCCCTAGAACTTACTGGACGTCCCAATCTAGCTTCCTGCAAAAATTATATCATTAAAAATCAATACTAGAACATTAATTATTCATATTCTAAGTTAAGTTATGACAAACCAAAGATATCTTACCATGTTTAGCCTAGTAGTGTTATAGCTAACAGACCCGCACGTATGATGACCACCTACCAATTTTGACCTGTTGATCTTGTTTTGCTTTGATAAGTTTTTCCATTCATCTTTATTCCACTTTTCAATTAGTTGTTTCCAATATTCTTGTTTCATCCAAGTTGGGTTATACGGAACCATATAAGAAATATCATCCCCAACTTCAACGCCATCCTTCAACGCACGCTTAGTCGCTCTTACCCGACCTTGAGACATGGTATCCCTAAATCTTTTCTGAATTTGTGTCTCAAAACGTTCACGAATTCTCACTTCAAGCTCAGTATCCCAGCAATAATGTCCCTACATATAAATCACCGGTTATAAACAATTTAACGATTTATGATATTATAACAATATAATAATTTATGAAATTATAAACAATATAAGAACAAACCTTAAAACGTTCCCACATCCGATCACGCTCTTGTTCGGGAACACTAACCCAGCTTTCCCATGTTCAAGGTCCTCCCCATACTTCTCATCATTTTACTACTTTTTAATCTAAAAATACAAAAAAAAAACAAATTCAAGGCCGTCACAAATCCGTCGCAAACTTCTAGGATTTGCGACGGACCTTAACTTACCATTTTATTTTTGAATTGTTTTTTAATACAATAAACTTATAAACCCTTTAACAAACTATTATATGACTATACAAACCCAAATAAAATTAAGAAAATATTATACGTGAATGTCGCACATGTCGTTGTATGATAAACGATATTTCAAGTTTAGTACACTTGTTTGTAAACCTATTAAAACACACTTGAGCGTGTCTATAGACACACATGTAGAACCTCTTCACCAAATTGATAACATGTATAAGAAATGAGAGAATACATGTTTTTTGGTGCATTTTTACCACCTTTTAATTTTAAATGCAAAAAAACAAATTCAAGGCCGTCACAAATCTGTCGCAAACGTTTAGGATTTGCGACGGATTTGTGACAGACCTTAACTTATCATTTTATTTTTTTGAATTGTTTTTTAATATAATAAACTTATAAACCCTTTAACAAACTATTATATGATTATACAAACCCAAATAAAATTAAGAAAATATTATACACGGACATCGCATATGTCCTTGTATGATAAACGATAATTCAAGTTTAGTTAATGTATAAAAAAGTATACAATCATGTTTATAGAAATACGTATAAAAGCTCTTATTTCACCAAATTAATAACACATATAGAAAAATTAAATAACTCATATGTGTTGTACGATAAACTATATTTCAGTAAATGTATTTATTGGTACATTTGCGTCGGATTTGCGACGGTTATTATTAATATATTATTTTTTTATATTACTTTTGCGTCGGATTTTCGACATACAATTATAAAATTTATTTTTAAATTTTTTTTTATGATTTTGCGTCCGTTTTGCGTCCCATTGTTCTGTCGCTAATCCGTAGCTACTCTGTCGCTAATCCGTAGCTACTCCATTGCTAATTTTAATCAAATAATTGGTATGGTTTTATGTGTTGCAGTCTATCGCAAATCCATCGCAACTTTGCTATTTTTTGCGACGATACTTTTTCGTCACAAATTTCCATCGCAATAGCCAGTTTATGTTGTAGTGACTAATCTCTTGGTCATTCAATAAAAGAATTAAAAATATATTATTTTTTAAAATTAATTTGTTTTATTAATATAAAATTTATATAAAAAATAGATAAGATTTATAATGAACTAAGATATATGTTAAATTGTAATACCCGAAATTTTGTAAAATTATAATATATATATATATGCAAGTAAGAATTAGTAAAATTATGTGTTTATGATGCTATTTATATGTTATATGTTGTGTGTGTGTTATAAATTTAAATTGGTAATAAAATGTAAAAGGGAAGAAAGTGGGAGGACCTAGTGTGTAAATATGTGTATATATACTTGTAAGACTCCAATAATCGGAGTCAAACAAGCAAAAATCTGGAGAAGAAAATCGTGAGAAAGAAGAAGAGAGGGTTATAGAGTGTTTAGTCAAATGGAAGAAGAAGAATCAAGAAAAAAGGTTGTTTTTTGTGTTGGATTCTAGGATTTTTGGTGTTTGGGTTCCATCCTTCTCATTCTTGGCTTGAATTTGATCATATCAGGTAGCCACTCAAGTTGGGGTTTACACATCAAGTAAGTTCTAACCTTGGCTAGTGCTTGATTTCAAGTTTTGATGGATTGTTTGTATGATTTATAGTTGTTTATGTTGAAGTATGTGTTTGATGGGGAAAATGGGTCAAATTGGGAAAAGAATAGTGAGTTTAGGGTTTTGATGATCTAAGTGGTAATAAATGTTATTGTTGTAATGTTTTGAAGTGCTTTTGAGTGTTTTACATGCTATAATTGAGTTGGGTTGGAAGAAATTGTAACATCCTCAGATCGGGCCTAGTAGTTTTGGTGGCTTTGGTATGTTAATTTGTGATTAATTGTGATTAATTACTTCTTATTATTAAGTTATATGATTTTAGTTGCTTGATTTATTAAAAGAAACAAATGAATTATATGTTTAAATATATATATATATATGTGTGTGTGTGTGTGAATTCATGTACGGTTATGTATATAAATATATATGTATATGTGTGCTAGTATGCATGGTTGTGTAGTGACACCTCATGCTACAAATATTAAGAAAAGGATTACGTGGGTTCTTATGAATTAACATCTGAATATTTGTTTCACTTGAAAACCGATACTTGGTGTTTGTATATGTTTTTGAGAGAATAGGCAAAGAAGGAAACAAACTTGAAAGTTGGAAGTTATGATTTGTTGTGTGTTAATTCAAAGTAAAGGTATGGTTGCAATCCTAGCATGATTGTGATCATTGTGATATGTTTATTTTGTAAAGATATGCTAAGAACATGAAGTTGCCATTGTTAAAGCTTAGAAGTAAACTTGCTTGGTGGGTTTAGTATGAATTGCCATGTTAAAAAGGGTTTGATGTATTCTTTTGGTTGTATACATGTTATAAGGTAAACTATACATGTTTTAGAAGTGTTCATAATTAATTATGAGGGTTTGAATCGGATTTGGGAAGTTAAGTTGGCTGGAAATCCGACACAAAAGTGGAGAAGACAACCTGGAAGAAGGGTGTCGCGGCGCGACAAGGATGAAATCCGACGGATAGGTTTCGGATTGTTAGAATCCGACAATATTGCAAAATCAACCCTTGAGAATCCGAAACTTGGCAAATCCGACACTGAAATCTGATTTATTGGAAATCCGCCACCGAAATCCGAGTGATGAGTTCCAGATTTGAAATCCGACACGGTCGCGGCGCGACGGACTTTGTTTCAGAAAGTTACTTATTTTTAATATGTTCTACTTAGTTTAAGTTAGCATATTAACTATGTGATATATGTTTATACATATGAGAATCATACATGCTTGTGTTTGATTAAAGGATATAAATTTATGTGTTTGACATATATTTATGAATCGTTACTGATTTCAGTTTGTTGTGTTCTTAGGAACAAACAAGGCTCAGTAATATAAGATCACTGAGTGGAGAAACTGAAAGCTTGAGGTGAGTGGAAGTTTACTCACATATATTATTAGTTGTAACTGGCTTGGGTTGCAACTGTTTTGGTTTGACGCATGGATAGATTATGCATCTGATAATTGATTAACTGTTGATTGTTAATTAATTGTGCGTCAGTGATATGTATACATGAAGATTGGAAAGTCAGCTTCGGCTGGGTATATGGGCTGGGTTTGTTTGCTATTGGTTAATCAGTATTTGGATTTTTTGATGCATTTGTTGCAACTTAAGGTAATACTGTGTTAATCCATTCACTTAGGTTTTACTCCATTCACTTAGCTTTGTGCTAATCCCCCACCTCCCACTCTTTTTACAGGTTTTGGTAAGTCAGCGGCTCGGCTGAGAGTGGTTAGCTTGGGGAGTAATCACCTAGGACTCTGATAGTTTAATTGTAACGAGCCGTGTTTTGTAATACTGATATTTAAACAGTTGTGTTTGTACAGTTGTAAACACTTTGGTTATTTAAATCGCTTCCGCAATGATTATTAAAATGAAAATTTTTGGGTTAAAATACGGTGTTACAAGTTTGGTATCAGAGCCTTGGTTTGGCGGTGTAGGCACAGTGGAAGTGTTACATTCCCAAATCTTGGCTCGTGGTAGGTCGATTACTCTTTGGGTGTGGGATTGGGGTGAATTGGAGTGTAGTTAGTATGTTGTGTACTAACGGATTTATCTAATAAATCGTAAGGTGATGTGATTGTTACAGATAACAATGGCTGATTCTGATCACTCAACCGTTGCTCCTATTGTCCCGTCTACTGCTGAAGTCCCTACAACAGTGGAAACTTTGCTAAATGCCGGTACATCTGGTACCGCTGGGGATGAAAGAGACGAATATATCTTTCAGTTGGAGGGCCAGCTGCAAGACTTGTGAAAGGAACTGGAGCAACAAAGACAAGTTCCTATAATTCAACCCCCGGTTACTACAATGTTATCAACTGCACCTGCGATACCACCGATTTTTCCACCGATTACTACTTTGGCTGAGATTCCACCATTATATGTACTATTACCACCGATGTCTCAACCTACGTCACAACCGTTCTTTTACCCGTTGTTTCCTCAGGGGTCTTATCCACAGGGATCGATGCCTCAAGGATCCTACTCTTATCCGTTTATGGGATATCCACCCGGCATGGGATTCAGACAGCCATGTACATACAAGCAATTCCTGGATTGTAAACCAGAGGAATACCATGGCAGCACGGATCCTAACGTCACTTTAAACTGGTTGAGAGATACCGCGAGGATTTTAGATGCGTGTAACTGTGAAGAGGAAATAAGAGTATGCTTTGCCACCCGGATGCTCAAAGGCAAGGCGATGGTTTGGTGGGATTCCATTACTACCCACTTATCGAGAGCTCAGATGGATTCAATTACATGGAACCAATTCCGGGATAAGATGTGCGAGCAGTACTGCAATGCCTTTGAACTGAATAAGATAAGGCAGGAATTCATGGAATTGAAGATGACTAGGAGGATGTCTGTTGATGAATTGATTGAAAAATTTAACTCGAAGCTGAGGTTTGTAACACAGTGGGTACGAGATGAATCTTCACAGGTTCAACATTTCATCGGAGCTTTGTTACCGGAGTACAGGAGTACTACTCGGCTGGCTGGATCATTGTCTTAGGCCTTCACCTTGGCAAAATCTGCTGAGGGAGACATTCAAGCCAGGGATAGACATAATAAAGATGAGGCGGCTGTTCAGAAGCAGAAGTATGACCAGGCAGGTGGTCAACAAAAGAAGAAAAGGCAGGGCAATTCTTCGCAGGGTAATCAGAGTCGGAAGCCGACTACAGTTGGTACAAATACGAAGTCTCAATGGTGTACCCGATGCAAGTCCAGTCACACTGGGCAGTGTACTGCCCAGACCATGCGTTATTTGCGTTGTGGTACACATGGGCATGAAACGAAAGATTGCAGGTTTCCCCGCAATGTTTATTGGAATTGTTTAAAAGAAGGGCACAGGGCTGGTGATTGCCCTACTGGGAGAGGAGCCGGGACAGGGACGGTGGCAGGGGACGTTGGGGGATTATCGTCAGGGGCACAGAAACGGAATAATCCTCCGACACCGGAGGGTAGGGCGTTCCGGATGACAGTAGACAATGCTACTGCCACTGATGATGTTATCACCGGTATGTTTCTTATAAACTCCCTACCTGCGCGTGTGTTATTTGATTCTGGAGCGAATCACTCCTTTATTTCTGTGGCTTTTTGTGAAAAGTTGAAATTACATGTTACTGTTATTTCTGTACCGATTGAGATAGAAGTAGCAGATGGTAAGGTAATTCCTGTTACAAGTTCTGTGACTGGGGCTGAGATAGATATCGATGGTAAGTGCTTTCCAGTGTCATTTCTATTGATGCCAATAGCAGGGTTTGATGTGGTTTTGGGGATGGATTGGCTGAGTAAACACAGGGTGAGCATTAAATGGAGGCACAGTTTAGGTTCCGACTTGACTTGGGAAACCGAGGCCGATATGAGAGCTCGATACGCTCAGTTGTTTGATAGTGAATAGATTCTGAGGACGGAATCCTGTTAACGGGGGAGGATTTGTAACATCCTCAGATCGGGCCTAGTAGTTTTGGTGGCTTTGGTATGTAAATTTGTGATTAATTACTTGTTATTATTAAGTTATATGATTTTAGTTGCTTGATTAATTAAAAGAAACAAATGAATTATATGTTTAAATATATATATATATATGTGAATTCATGTACGGTTATGTATATAAATATATATGTATATGTGTGCTAGTATGCATGGTTGTGTAGTGACACCTCATGCTACAAATATTAAGAAAAGGATTACGTGGGTTCTTATGAATTAACATCTGAATATTTGTTTCACTTGAAAACCGATACTTGGTGTTTGTATGTGTTTTTGAGAAAATAGGCAAAGAAGCAAACAAACTTGGAAGTTGGAAGTTGTGATTTGTTGTGTGTTAATTCAAAGTAAAGGTATGGTTGCAATCCTAGCATGATTGTGATCATTGTGATATGTTTATTTTGTAAAGATATGCTAAGAACATGAAGTTGCCATTGTTAAAGCTTAGAAGTAAACTTGCTTGGTGGGTTTAGTATGAATTGCCATGTTAAAAAGGGTTTGATGTATTCTTTTGGATGTATACATGTTATAAGGTAAACTATACATATTTTAGAAGTGTTCATAATGAATTATGAGGGTTTGAATCAGATTTGGGAAGTTAAGTTGGCTGAAAATCCAACACAAAAATGGAGAAGACAACCTGGAAGAAGGGTGTCGTGGCGCTACAGTTAAGGGTCGCGGCGCGACAAGGATGAAATCCGACGGATAGGTTTCGGATTGTTAGAATCCGACAATATTGCAAAACCGACCCTTGAGAATCCGAAACTTGGCAAATCCGACACTGAAATCTGATTTATTGGAAATCCGCCACCGAAATCCGAGTGATGAGTTCCGGATTTGAAATCTGACACGGTCGCGGCGCGACGGGTATTATGTCGCGGCGCGACAGACACTGTTTCAGAAAGTTACTTATTTTTAATATGTTCTACTTAGTTTAAGTTAGCATATTAACTATGTGATATATGTTTATACATATGGGAATCATACATGCTTGTGTTTGATTAAAGGATATAAATTTATGTGTTTGACATATATTTATGAATCGTTACTGATTTCAGTTTGTTGTGTTCTCAGGAACAAACAAGGCTCAGTAATATAAGATCACTGAGTGGAGAAACTGAAAGCTTGATGTGAGTGGACGTTTACTCACAGATATTATTAGTTGTAACTGGCTTGGGTTGCAACTGTTTTGGTTTGACGCATGGATAGATTGTGCATCTGATAATTGATTAACTGTTGATTGTTAATTAATTATGCGTCAGTGATATGTATACATGAGGATTGGGAAGTCAGCTTCGGCTGGGTATATGGGCTGGGTTTGTTTGCTATCGGCTAATCAGTATTTGGATCTTTTGATGCATTTGTTGTAACTTAAGGTAATACTGTGTGAGAATAGCAAATGAACTATCGGTAAACCTTTGCTCGGCATTGGTTGTAGGTTCCTGTAGAACCGCCGGTCTTCCCGAGGCACGATTATCTGTTATGTGTTGTTGATTTTGATGCGGTTATTTGCTGATATATCTGTTGAGGTTTTACTCCATTCACTTAGCTTTGTGATAATCCCCCACCTCTTACTCTTTTTACAGGTTTTGGTAAGTCAGCGGCTCGGCTGAGAGTGGTTAGCTTGGGGAGTAATCACCTAGGACTCTGATAGTTTAATTGTGACGAGCCGTGTTTTGTAATACTGATATTTAAACAGTTGTGTTTGTACAGTTGTAAACACTATGGTTATTTAAATCGCTTCCGCAATGATTATCAAAATGAAAAATTTTGGGTTAAAAATACGGTGTTACGGAAATGGAGTTTTGGCAGCGTTTGGTGTAAAAACAAGCTGTAAAATACTGTTCAAGTGAGGCTCGCGGTGCGAGGCCCTGCCTCTGCGAAGGCCACTTTTTCCAGAGATTTTCTCGTGGCGCGATCTCCCTTCCTCGCGGTGCGAGACACCCTGAAACCTCCAAAACTCATATTTTTACCCCAATTGACCATGTACTTGTTTGGGGATTGATTTTAATGTTTTATAAGGGTTATATGAAGTGTTTTAGACCCGAAAATGGCGTTTAAGTTAAGTGTCGAGTCTATATTCTTGTAGAACCTCAATGATTGGTTAACTTAACTAAGTTAACATTATGTTTGTGATATTAGGACCTTGTTGCAAGTGACCTAACATTGATTTTGGATTAGAAGTGATCCTCATCACTTCAAACCGGTGAGTTGTGCCCTGAGGATACACAAATTGCTTTTAAACGTGCAAGTCATCAACTATTTTCTTATAAATGTGTTTTATACATATTTGTGGCATCAATGTGAATTGTTATTGTTTACTATCATGTTTATGATAATGATTTAAGTATTGAGCATATGTTACCCTGTTTTGAAGCATGCTATGCTATGTGACTGATTTTGGCAAGTTAGTGACATATGTGTATAATTTGCTTGTGTTGTGATCGATCCTTGTGGTCCGAACCTATGTTGTCATTGGTATTTTGTACCGTGATGATTCATAACCATTGAGACGTGTACTGGTTCATGTGGCTTAAGGAATTGAGGAACCTTGATACACGGGTGGTTGAGGGATTGGTGTAGAGAGTGGAGGGGGATGATAGTACCCATTATGACCGTGTGGGTTCAATGGGCTGACGAGCCACCGAACCCATTCAACACGAGTGGACTTGGGGAACTGGACATTCACTCTAGGTAACCGTTGTATGGTGGACTGCTTCGTGCTTCCCCCACCTTGACGGGAGATGTGGACATACCCCCACGAGGGCTTGTTGACCATGGTTGGCCACTATTGAAGATACAAGCACAAGTGGACTTGTCCCCCACATCTTGTGTGATTTGTTTATTGATGCCATGAATGTTTTGCATATAACGATGACTTGTTTATTTGATTAACTATTTTGGTGCACTCACTAGCGTATGCTAACAAGTCTGTTGAATATGTTTTCCGTATCCACAGATAAATAGTAGCGTGGTGCCGGTGAGGCGGGTAGATGCTTTTGGGAGAAACTTGTTGCCTTGGGATATGTTTGGAATACATGATTATTCACTTATTTTGTCTATTTGTAATTAATGATCGTGTATTCGGGTCAACAAGTAACACCAGTTTTTGTATATCCGACACAACTTCCGCCTGTTGATATAAACTAATATCAAACAATGTTGTTTTGTTTAAATTTAAAAAGTTTAAATTTGTGCTAAAATTCAAGTTGTTACAGTTCTTGATTGAGTTTTGTGTGTTTTGGGTCAAGTAGGTGATTTCAAAGGTGGAATCACTGGTTGCTGTTGTAGTTGTGTTTGTAGTTGTTGTAGTTGTGTTTGTAGTTGTTGTTTAGTAGTTTCAGAGGTTATAGCATGCTTTGCAAGTGCTGGAAAACATTTGTAATGTGTTTTATTGTGTTTTTGACTGAATTTAGGCATTCATGGAACTGCTACTTCAGTTCATGAGGCACGGGCGTGCCTATGGGGTATGGCCGTGCCAGGTGGTCGTGACCGCCATTGTTCTTGGGGTCTGGGCGTGCCGGGGAACGAGCGTACCTGTGAGAGTGTAACACCATCATTTTGAGAACCAAATTTTTCTTTTTAAAATACAATTTAAGTTTTCAAACCACGTGGGTTTGACTGTAAATAGAACATTTACACCTGTATTATAATATAAAAATGCATCGGAATTAAAACATGTGGCAATATATATAAGGAGTCAAAATGTTGCCACATACACCAGTTGGTGTTACGGATACTTAACCGGTCGACTATTATCTTAAAACAAATACAAACATAACATAAACAGAGTTTAAAACATAATAGTGTTCCTCCCAAAGCATTTAACTACCCGTAGGCTCCCAAGCTCACTAAGGATCACCTGTACATGTGAGAGATAGTATCTGTTAGCTATAATAGCTAATGAGTACAGAAGAGCATAATGATCAACATAAACATATCACATATCATCAATCATGCTCAAACAGTGCTATCCTAGCATCTCGTGATGAGCTGGCGTAGTCAAAAGGCGGCATATCTCGCAGGGGAGCTAACCCGGCTCAATGCACCAAACTGGGGTACCAGACACATCAACCTCTCCGCGAAGTGTGTGTAGTGCACAAACAGCTTGTTGTTTTGTGCACAGCAATGCCATTTTTACTCATTTCAACTCCAAATCAATTTTAGTAAAATTCTAGTGTTTCATAAGACCATTTGACACTTGTGAAGCTTTCTAACATAAAAAACTCCTATCCAATTAATTCATACGAAAATCACAATTAAATGGACAAAGAAGTGTGCATATTGGCCAAAACTTGGTATTGACCAATTCTAACACTTGCAACACACCATATACACCTAATATGATGTATTGAAGGTGTTGCAACTGACCAAAACCTTTAAAGTCATTGTTTGGTACCATTTTCCAATTTCTTGCCTATTTATGGCTTAATTTTCACTATTTTAGCCATTTCAAGCAAAACCTTCATTTCAATTCAAAACCAATGTTCTAATCAATTCATATAAGTCATATGAACCTATTAGAACCTTAAAAATCAATTCTTGATGTGTAAAAACAGTTTGACCTCATTTTGGCCATTTTGACCCATTTATGCTAATTCTTGGATTTGTGCAAAAACACCACTTCTAATCCACCATATGATTTCTAATCAATCCTAACAAGTTATAGGAACAATTAGAACACTAAATTTCAGTTTATGAAGGTCAAAATCAGTTTGACCCGTATTTGACCAATTTTGACCCATTTGAGCCAAAATTCAAAACTCATCAAGATCACTACTTTAATTCATGGAATTGATTCCTATGTACTTAGAAATGATATTAGAACCTATTTCAATCATAAATTTCAGTTCTTGATTGCTAAATCAAAGAACCCACTTGAAACCTAGAATTTCAAGTCTTGAAGAACACAATCAAGAACAAGGATGAATTTGTACTTACAATGATCAAAGGATGATTAGGAACTGATTTGGAGTGATTGTAAGCCTTAATTCATAGCTGGAACAAAGCTTAGTGAGTTTTCTTTCAAAAACCCAAAATCAAGAACATGAAGAACAACCATGGAGATGAGCTTACCTAGAGATAAAGATGATGATCTAGGGCTGACTAATTCTTCAATTTGCAACTGGAATCTTGATTATTTGATGACCTCTTGACGATTTCTCCTTCAAATTTGCAAGAGCAGAGACTAAGTTTGAGTATGTGTGTGTACAGACGTGAGTGTGTATGTGTCTGTGTATAGAGAATGGGTTAGACCGACTTGTGGGTAATATTATCAAGTGGGTATTTTGTTCCCCCTTTTCAACTTACAACTCGTCTCTCGTTTAACCGTTTCAACTAACGAGGATATTTTTGGAATCCTCGTTTGAAACCGTTCGATATTTTATAATCTTTATCTATTTTTATTATTATTTTTAATAACCCATTTACTTATTATTTTCATATTTTATATCATTTTCTAAAATATATATATTATTTAATTAAATTAAATAATCGACGTACCACGTTATCCCACATTTAGGCCCGTTTTGAGGATGTTACAGAGAGGTACGGGCGTGTCTGGCCCAGTACGCCCATCTTTATGCAGGCCATGTTTGGGCCTGAGTTAAGAGGCACGGGCGTGCCTTTGCCCTGTTCATAGGAAGTCTGAAGTACGCAATGGTTTGCACGAGACCCGACATTGCTCATGTTGTTGGTGTTGTAAGCAAATACTTGTCAAATCCAGGAAAGGAGTATTGGGAAGTGGTCAAGTGGATATTATGGTACCTTAGACCTACATTTAAAATGTGTTTGTGCTGCGGGGGAGAAATACCAATTCTAAAAGGCTATACAGATTCTTATATGGCAAGAGATCTTGATAGCAGAAAATCAACTTCAAGTTACATTTTCACTCTAGTAGGGGGAGATATGTCGTGGCATATCCAAGCTCCAAAAGTGTGTAACACTATCAACAACAGAAGCCGAGTAGATTGCCATAGTCCTTGGAAAGAGATCCTGTGACTTAAATGGTTTCTCCAAGAATTGGGTTTCCCACAACAAGAATACATTATTTATTACGATAGTCAGAGTGCTATTGACCTTGGCAAGAATTCAATGTATCATTCTTGCACAAAACATATTGATGTCCGCTATCAGTGGCTTTGAGAAGCTATTAAGAAAGAAGAGTTGAAGCTTTTAGAGGTCAACATAAATAACAATCCCACAAACATGTTAATGAAGGTGGTGACATGTGAGAAACACAAACTATGTGCTGACATAGTTGGACTAACAAATGATCGACGGAGTCCGGAGGGAGAGATTTGTTGTGTTCTGGACTCCATAATATATTCCAACTACCATAGCCACCATAGCTATAGTAACTCCTCATTTGTTGAAGAACATATCTACCGGCCAAAGAAAAAATCACCTTGCCAAATTATGAAGTAAACTCATTTAATGATATAGTGGTTGGCTTGTGTATAAATAGATGTTCCATTTGTTGTTGTAGAACACTAAGAAAAAGTGTGAAACTTTGAGAGTGAGAGTTGAGAGAAAAAAAGGTCGGTTGTTTGTAATTGTCGAGTGTGAGAGTTGCTCCTTATATTGTAATTCTATTCCCGTTGTTAATAGAAGAGTTTTCCAATCCTAACACATATATGCGGAGCATTCATCAACAGGTCAATATTAATAATCCATGAAGAATGAGGCACACTTTGGCATTTGGTGAATAATTTATATCGATCTTCCACTTTCAATGCATAACCACAACATAGGATTCCTTGACTCATTTGTTACTGTAACATCCTCAAAACGGGCTTAAACGTGTCCGAATATGGTACGTCAATTATTCAATTCGATTGAATAATATAAATATATATTCTAGGAAATGATATGAAATATGAAAAATAATAAATAAAAGGGTTATTAAAAATATTAATAAATATAGATAAAGATTATAAAATATCGAACGGTTTCAAATGAGGATTCCAAAAATATCCTCGTTAGTTGAAACGGGTAAACGAGAGATGAGTCGTAAGTTGAAAAGGGGAACAAAATACCCACTTGTGGATAATAATACCCACAAGTCGGTCCAACCTTTTTGTCAATACACAGACACACACATCTTCATACGTATACACACAACTTCAAGGTTTCTTCCTGTTTTTGCAAAATTGAAGAAGAAGATCAAAGAGAGCTTAGCAAACAACAATTTCCAGCAGCAAATAGAAGGTCAAATCCATCCTAGAACATCATCTTCATCATCTCCATCATCTAGTAAGCTTCATCTATGGTTTTCTCTTCATTCTTGAATTTTGGGTTTTTGAAGAAAAATCATAAAACTCTTGTTCCAGCAGATAAATAAGGATCAAAATCATCCCACAAGTTGTTTCTAATCATCCCTTGATCATTGTAAGTGTCAATTCATCCTTGTTCTTGATTTTGCCTTTCAAGACTTGAAATTCTAGGTTTACAAGTGGGTTCTTTGATTTAGCAATCAAGAACTGAAATTTATGATTGAAATAGGTTCTAATATCATTTATAAGTGTATAGGAATCAATTCCATGAATTAAAGTAGTGTTCTTGATGAGTTTTGAATTTTGACTCAAATGGGTCAAAATTGGTCAAATACGGGTCAAACTGATTTTGACCTTCAAGAACTGAAATTTAGTGTTCTAATTGATCTTATAACTTGTTAGGATTGATTAGAACTCAATTGGTGTATTAGAAGTGGTGTTTATGCACAAATCCAATATCTAGCCTAAATGGGTCAAAATGGCCTAAATCTGTTTTTACACATCAAGAACTGATTTTTAAGGTTCTAATAGGTTCATATGACTTGTATGAATTGATTAGAACATTGGTTTTGAATTGGAATGGTTGTTTTGCTTTGGCTAAAATAGTGAAAAATAGGCCATAAATAGGCAAGAAATTGGAAAATGATACCAAACAAAGAGTTTAAAGGTTTTGGTCAGTTGCAACACCTTCAATACATCATATTAGGTGTATATGGTGTGTTGCAAGTGTTGGAATTGGTCTACACCAAGTTTTGGCCATTATGCGCACGTTTTTGTCCATTTAATTGTGATTTTCGTACGAATTAATTGGATAGGAGTTTTTGATGTTAGAAAGCTTCCACAAGTGCCAAATGGTTCTATGAAACACTAGATTTTTACCAAAATTGATTTGGAATTGAAATGAGCTAAAATGGGCTTGCTATGCACAAAACAACACTAGCTGCAGCTGCTGCACACTGGTCGCGGCGCGACACAAGGCTGTGTCGCGGCGCGACACCCCTGCACACAGCCTAATGTGCTATTTTGTGCCACGTATTCGCGTGTTGTTGCTTGGGCTGCTATAGTTAGTTAATAAATGGTAAAATAGCATCATTAGGGTATTGTTTCAAGTATCCTAGACGTTCCTCGCGTATTCAAATGATTGATGCGTAAGTCTTGGTATTATAGGTTGAATTGACAATCCGTGTGTGCCAAAGCAAGGTCTTTGCTTATTCTAGCCTATCAGGTGAGTGACGAATGACATAACAATTAATATACCTATAACATTTATTAACAATGATCACAGAATTGTATACCATGATTTGTACACGCACTTGTTTAAGTGTAGGATTGCATGATAATGCTAGAACTTACCATGTTGACACAATGTAGTATGCACTTGTTTAGGTGTATGCTATGATGATAAATGAATATATGCGCGCATTGATGATTGATTGATTGATGATTCGGTTGAATCATACTATCTGTTTGTGATCAGTACGGATCTATTGGGCAAGGTTTTCCCCGGACCAAGTTGTCCTACTTATTGGGCAAGGTTTGCCCCGGACAAGGTTTGTCCTCTTCGGGTATAGCTGCGGCTGTATAACAGAGGAATCTGTTGATTCCAAAACGCAACGGTGGACGCTTAACAGCTCCCCCACCAGTGCGGTTGATGTGTCTGGTACCCCAGTTTGGTGCATTAAGCCGGGTTAGCTCCCCTGCAAGATATGCTACCTCCTGACTACGCCAGCTCATCACGAGATGCTAGGATAGAACTATCTGAGCATGATTGATGATATGTGATGTACTTATATTGATTGCATGCTATTTGGTACTCACTAGCTATTATAGCTAACAGATGCTACACTCCACATGTGCAGGTAATCCTCAGTGAGCTCGGGAGCCTGCGGGTAGTTAATTGCTTTGGGAGGAACACTGCTTTTATGTTTAAACTCTGTTGAACTATGTTTATGTCTGTTTAAGATAATGGTCAGCCGGTTATGTATTCCGTAACACCAACTGTCGTTTGTGGTCATTTTGAATGTTTGTATAGTTTGCCACGTGTTTTTACTTCCACTGCATTTTTAAATTATAAGACAGGTTTGATTGTTCTATTTACAGTCAAACCCACGCAGTTTGAAATCTTAAATTGTATTTTAAAAAGAAAAATTTGGTTCTCAAAATCACGGTGTTACAGTTACTTAGTAATATGTGGGAGCATCATACCCCTCTTAACAATACATCAATAGGACACTAGGACACTGAAGCTTTCAATCTTGTAGTCTGCCATGTTGAGGCCTTTCCAATAACAGATGCTGCAATATTATCCTTCAATCTTCGTGTATGTCTCCCCCATGTTATGACGATCAACCAAGGTAGGAAAAAACCATCTAGTTTTAGAATCAGTTTAGGTTACCTAATCTGCAACTTGTTCTTCAATGGATTTTTTGGTTGCAACTTGGTTTTATTGTTTTTCTTTCCAGATTTAGGATTTATGGGGTTTTGATTTTTCTTCATCTTAAGGTCATGGGGTTTTCACTTTGTGTTAACTAGTTTGTGTTCAAAATCTCATTTCATATGGGGTTATTGAATTTATGGGTTTCAATTGTTATCCATTTTAAGTTCATCTTCATCTTAATCTTTAATATCATATTATTTAAATTTGATAAAAAATAAATTAAAAAACAATGAATTTACAGGCTACCGGTTTAGAAGGTAAATCAATTTAGACACAGTAGCAATTGTGGTATAGTTTGATGTATTTTAAAGTTGTATATATACAATAGCAAAAGGTGACAACTGCGATCTATTTTCAGAAACTAAATCCCTTTCAAAATGGATCTACCTTCGATGAAAGGATGTTGAGCTTGGCACGTCACCATATTGATTACCAATTTAATTTTATTTGTGTTTGTAATATTATATTAAAATGTATATATAACTAAAAAATGTATATATTATTTTGTAATAGAGTTTACTTCTTTAAAATACATCAAACTATACCACAATTACTACTTTGTGTATCTACATTTCAAAAGTATTATTACGTGTATTGAACTTTTATTTTGTTGCTAGATAAAAAAGCAAAAAAAGAAAAGAAAGAGTAAGTTAGCATTCACAATTGAAAGTTTACTACACAAAATAACACATTTTTTTTAAAGTTTGATATAGACAATAACACTTTAAAAGGTAAATACACCAATAATAATTAAAGTATAATTTAATACATTTTATAAAAGTAAAACATATTTTAGTCAATATATACTTTATATAATTTATTGTAATATATTATATTACATTATATTATATTATATTATATATTTATTTATTTACTGCATAGACTATCTATCTAGTATTACACTTTTATTTTGATTATTGTTAATTCGTAATTACTAATTCACTATTTAACAATCAAAAGATCTTAAAATTTAAAGCAGAATATATCATAATCTTTTATCTCTTATAGCATTAATAATAAACTAACATTCATCACTTTAATTAAATAATCTCAATTCTTCATTGATTCAAAATTAACATTATTTTTTAATTAATCAATTATAGTTATTTATGTAGTCAAAATTGAAACTCAAGTTTATATTATATAATAAATCTAGACAAATTTAAAAAAAAAGTGAATGATCGAAATATAAAGTTTTACAAAATATTTGATTTCAATAATAATAAAAATACCTCATATTTTTAATACATACCTCATATTTTTAACACATTTAATAAATCTATATATATTACATATCTTTAGTTGACTTTTATTTTTTTGTTTTTCCTTCGATTGAGTCACATGGTTACAAAACAAAATATTTGATTTCGACAATAATAAATACTATTCATTATTTTCATTCATGATTATTTTGCACTAATTTTTTTCTTTTAATATCCCTTTTTAATTATAATAACGACTGATTTAAAACATGACATTGATATACAAACAAACAAAAACAAATCATTTATTGCCCAGTAGTCTTTAAATTGGCAGGTTAACAATTACATTTTCACCAAAAAAAAATGACTTATTCCTTGCATAAAACCGTTGTAGCATTGTTGTTCATCTTGATCGTATGTTCTGGTAAGCTTAACTTCATTAATGATTATTTTGACTTTGATTTTTCTTCTTGCAACACATTTTCTTTACGAAAAATGTTGTTTTTCCAGGAGAGAATATAACGACCAAGTTGTGCGAAGTTGCCAAATCCTGGGGAAGGCGTTGCAATGCAGATAAATGTGCAAATGATTGCAAAGGAGATGGCTATCTGGATGGCTTTTGCAGACCCATTATTGTTGATCCTGTGTCTGTTTGTATGTGTCTTTGTACACGTAGTTGTCCATTATCAGGAGTAAGTAATGAGGTAATAATTTCACAACAGGGAGTAGATTGTGTAATACCCTAATTTAATTAAATGAATATTTACTTGGAATTATTTTTATGTTATTTTCAATACTTTACTTCAAGTTTAGGGTTTAATGTGAAAGGAAAGAAAACGAAACGAGCGTATACAATTGACAACTTGTGAAATATTTTAAGAGCATAAATGATGTTTAGGGCACAAGGCCCAAGATAACATTCTATAGTCGTCCCACACACTGCTAGTGCTAGTGCTAGTGCTAGTGCTAGTGCGTGTTTGTGTTTTAATGGATTTTGGTTGGGATTTTGTAAGATTTCTCACTCATCTTATAAAGGTGAAGCCAAGAATTTCTTAATAGACTAGTGTTAATGATTTTTAAATTAATGGTCAAGGTGGGGGCTGATTTGTGTTTAGTGAGTTTTGAATTTGGTAATTGGATTTAGTAACCTATTAGTCAAGAGTTTGGGGGATATGATGTTCATAGCTCGTCGGCACTTCTATGCCGAGAAACCCCCGGTCGAGACCTAGACTTAGGGTTGTCAATGGAGCAAATCGGATCGGATCTTTTAAAGATCTAACCTGACCCGTCGACCCATTTAATTGGATTTGGATTAGATCCAATAACATATAGATCTATTTAATTGGATTTGGATCGAATCAATTACTATTGGATCTTGACCCGGATCGACCCATTTAATATTAATTATTAATTATTCTTTATATAATAAGTAAATCAAATATTTTCCCTACCCCTCCCACTTAACCCCCACCCTACCCTACTCCACCCCACCCCACCTCACCCTACCTACCCCTACCACACCCACCCTACCTTACCCTACCCTACCCCACTCGCTACCTTACCCTACCCCACCCTACCTTACCCCTACCCCTACCCCTACCCAACCCACCCCACCCCTATCCCTCCCCTACCCTACCCCACCTCACCTACCCCTACCCCACTTACCTTACCCCACCGAACCATACCCCTACCTCACCCCACCTACCCCATACCCTACCCTACCCCACCCTAACCTTCCTACCCCCACCCCACCCTACCTTCACCTTACGGTCTACCTAGGCCAGTGGTGGCGGCGGTGGCTGTGACGGTGACGGTAGTGGCAGCGGCAACGACAAGGGTGGTGGCGGAGGCGGGTGGTGATGGTGATGGAGGAGGAGACGGTGGCGGCGGCGGAGGAGACAGTGGTGGTGGCGGCGGTGGTGACGATAGTGGCGGCGACGGCGACAAGGGTGGTGGCAGAGGCAAGTGGTGACGGTGACAGTGGTGGTGGCAGCGGAGACGGTGGCGGTGGCGGTGGTGACGGTGTGGTGGTAGCGGGGGCGGTGACGGTGGTGGAACTGGCGGCGATGGTGGTGGCGGAGGCAGTCAATGAAGGCAATAACGAGCGGCTGTAATGGTGGTGGTGGTGGTGGCTGGTGGTAGGGGTGGTAACGGTGGGTGGAGGTGGTGACGACGACGGCCGTGACGGTGGTGGTGGCGGCGACCGGTGGTGAGGGAGATAACGAGCGGTGGAGGTGACGGTGGCGGCGCTGGTTTTGGTGGTGGCGGCGGTGGGTGGTGAATAATAAATTAATGATAGTTGGTGGTTGTTAAAATAAAATTGTAATTTAATATTAAATGGATCGACCCAGGTAGATCTTGGATCGACCCACGTAGTGATCCAATTAAATGGGTCGACCTATTGGATCACTTATTAGGTCAAATGGGCAATGGATCTAGTTTTTTTGACCTGTTGGATCATATAAATAAAGCAGATTGGATCGGATCTAGACCAAGATCCGACCCATTTGACACCCCTACCTAGACTCTCCTTGTTCTTCAAGTTTATTTATAGGGTTTGGATTGTATTGTGATTGCTTTGTTGCCATTGGTATCACTCGGTTATTAAATTTGAGTTTTGTTCGACTTGGCTGATTGATTACAAGCCCGTTAAGGCTTATGCATAGGTAGGCAATGTGATGCAAATGTTCGATGGTTGAGATGTCAAATGTGCATTGACTTGAAATTATTGATATGATATGCACAATCTGATGCAAATGCTCCATGTAAAGATGTCAATGCATTTTGATGTTTATGACTTAGTTTAAACACATTTTTAAAGAACGCTTGTTTTTGTCTTTTAGAAAGTGAAAATTCCACCTATATCCTTACAAATTTTAATAATTAAATATATATTCTTATAAAATTTGAAACTACATTTCCATAAACTCTAATATAAATATCCAATTACTTATTTTAAATATCATTAAACCATTTAAAAATTTTAAAACTATCTTCAAATGGATATTTAAACACTGATATCATGTAGTATTACAAAAAAACCCCAACCCCAATAACATAAATGGTGATACAAGCTTGCTTTCTTCTCGATTGAAACTAGAAATAACATCTTCTTTTAAACAAAAAATTCCACAATTATGCAATCTGTTTCCAAATTCAAATAAGCTACTAAAACAAAAAAAAATTGCATTTAAAGGTATATCTGAAGCTTATTGGAGTTAATAGCATTTTATTTTGAAAGAAAAAGCTACAAGTCATGTTCGGATAAAGGGTAACTAAAGCTTTTTTAGAGCTGAATAATAAGCAAAAAAAATGTGATTATATAAATAAGAAGTTTATCTTTTAAAAAAAGGCTAGTCTTTTTTTTTTCTTACACACATAACACTTATAAACGATAAAAGATAAATAACCCTATAGCATGCTTATAATGAATCATCTTCTTGCATTCCATATTGAAGTAGCGATATCATTACGTATTTGTTTCATTTCATTAGAAGACCCTCTAAAGAAATCTTTATCGTCCCACGAACATCGGAAGCTTCGTCATGTGGTATTTAATTTGGATTTTGCTCAATTGTACCGAACATAATGTCTTCATTAGAGATGAATGTAGTTATGCAAAGCAAACACAACTATAATAATAATATCAATCTGAGTTTCGACATCATATTGGGGCCTTTTATCAAGTATTCTTCATCGTTTCTATAAACCAAATGACCTCTCAATATAACTTTGTAGAGATGAATGAGAACGGTTAAAAGCTTCTTGCATGTTAGTTGGCGGCTCATTTTAAAATTGAGAATGATGATTTCTTGTCTTGGAATATGGAACTAGATATCCTTTTTTATCCGGGTATCCTTTATCAACTAAATAATATTTGCCTGTTAATCGGATAAAAAAAGACTGAACATATTGTAAATAACAAAAAAAATCTTGAAATAATAGCTTAGGTATATATAGCTACCTGAAGGTGGTTTTGGGAAGTTTATTGATGGTGTGTTGATCGCATGAAGAAAAACTCATGTGTCATGTGTCAATCCTTCCCATCCAACTGATATAAAAGTAAAACACATATCAAAATCATATGTTGCCATTAAATTGAATGTAGATACCCCTTTTCTACCTATATAACGCATTTGTTGAGACTCAGGGATACATGCTGTAACATCTTCAGATTGGGTCTAGTCGTGTTCGAATCTGATACGTTTAAAATTCTATTTAAATATTGAATAAAAGAATTATATTTATATAATTGATTAATTGGAAAAATAGAAGAAAATAACCCATCGGAACAAAATAATTGCGCGTAGAAAAGGGGTATAACCGATCATTGATTAATCAAGTATGATAAGTCAAAATAATTGCCGACTTATTTTGTATATTTCAATAACCGATCGGAACTTCCTCCTCTTTTGTCGCCTCCGGAGATGTCCTCCCAATCGTCCTCCGACTCAAATCTAGGAACAACGAATCTTCTCGGTGGTGATCAATTGATCCCTTCTCATTTGAACCTGCATCTTCAACAATTAGTTTCAATCGATTGGAGCGAAGAGGACGACAATGTAGCTTCAATGGAAGAGGAGAAGCAAATAGTCATCCTTGTAGTTTCGATTAAAGTGGGGAAGCAAGCAAATAGCTACGTCCAACGGTTGATTAAAGTGTAGAAGATGACATCAATCGAGAGGAGAAGCAACGACAGATTGACGAGGGCTTTAATCGTGGATTTTGTGGGATAAGGGTATTTTTGTAAACTACATGATATTAATTTTTATATATTAATAAATCGATTTGAAGATGATTTTAAAATTTTAAAATGGTTTAATTGTAGTAAAAATAAGTAATTGGATATATATATATATATATATATATATATAAGAGTATATAGAGTTTAGAAAGACATACATGTAGTTTTAGATTTTATAAGAATATATATATATATAATTATCAAAGTTTGTAAAAACTTAAATGAAAATAAAATCATGTTAATATTAAGTTATATATTCTTTTAAGAAAACTCATTAGGTAAAACCCGTTTTAACGAGATTGTTAAGTTTTAATCAATTAAAATTATTTAGTTTTTACTGTTAGAAAAAGAGTTTGAATGATTTTTTTGTAACAATACCAAAAAAGGTTACCACTTACCATTAAGTAACATGTAAAAAACTAATATATTAATTTGCTTTTACTCGGTGTATCGCTCGTGCTATGAAAAATTTGTTTTTAACAAATATTGATCAAGTTTTATTATTGTTTCAGAAAATTGATTGATCTAAGTTATTTAAAGGGTAAAATGTATGAAAATACAATAAACTTTGTCTTAATTATCATTATATACAATCAACTTTAAATTTTTAAAATTAATACAACCAACTTTCATAATTTACTCATTGTATGCAAATAACTTTTTTCTGTGTCTAGTATTTAGCTATCATTGTATACAATAAACTTTTCTATAATTTTCATTATATACAACAACTTGCATACAATGGGAAGATTATAAAAGTTGATTGTATTATTTTTTTTAAAAATAAAGTTGATTGTATACAATGATAATTAAGACAAAGTTTATTGTATTTTCATGAAATAATCTAAATAAAGTAATTGTTAAATTTAATTAGTATTAGTGAATTTATTAAATAAATTTTTTACGTTACTTTGAAATTTAATAAAAATATTAATTATATTTTTTTTTGCATTACTACCGTATATCTTAATTTTATTATGATTTTTTAAGGGTAAATTGCATGAAAATACAATGAACTTTGTCTTAATTATCATTGTATACAAGCAACTTTATTTTTTTAAAAACAATACAATCAACTTTTATAATCCTCCCATTATATACAAGTTGTTGTATACTATGGAAATTATCGAAAAGTTTATTGTATACAATGGTAGCTTAAAACTAGACACAGAAAAAAGTTTTTTGCATACAATGAAATTGTTTTTAAAGTTAGTTGTATTATTTTTTAGAATTTAAAGTTAGTTATATACAATAATAATTAAGATAGAGTTAAATGTATTTTCATGCATTTTGTCCTTTTTTTAATTATCTATGCAATTATGTTGTTTTCATTGAGTACATAGAGACGCTAGTTAAAAATTACAACGAAATTTTATTAGTTATCTATTAATTTCACTCTATTTACAAATTCAATTCCCATTTAATATGTATTAAAAATATATGATAAGATGTAAACAGTAGACATCTACCTATGAGTAAAAAAGACTGGTTGTCCAAAGACCTGCAACGAATATAAAAAATTTCCATCACCGACAACCTTACGCTATTGATCAAAAATCTAATTAAATTTTAAAAAGAACCAACATTTTATATAGGAATTGAATTAAAAAGTAATGAACTTTGTCTTAGTTACCATTATATACAATCAACTTTATTTTCTTAAAAATAATACAACCAACTTTCATAATTCTCATATTGTATGTAACTTGTTGTATACTATGAAAGTTATGACAAAGTTCATGTATACAATGGTAACTAAATAACACACATAAAAAAATTGTTTGTATATAATGAGAAGATTATGAAAGTTAATTGTATTAGTTTAAGAATTTTAAAATTAGTTGTATACAATAGTAACTAAGATAAAATTCATTGCATTTTTATACATTTTACCCTTTTATATATCTACCAACTTTCTTCAAAACAATCACATTTCACCAAATTCCATGTTCTGTTCCTCTCACACACAATATAAATGAGTTAAGTAAACTATGTTATTCCATTGCATAGCATATACTAGTTTATTGCCACAAACAAAACTGAAGTTTACAACGCACAAAATATCATTGAAGATCAAAGTTTTACATAAATTTTGCATATTATACACAGTTTTGTCTCCAATCTTATCTTAAATTGGTATTATCCATGATAATGTACTCCCAAGCTTACACTTCAAATCCATGCATATATCAACTTCTGCATGTGTGAAAGCACTAGGAAGTATAGGTTAGTAACTTGGTTACAAACCACTTAATTCAGTGATTGTAAGATTGGCATTGCTTATGGATTTAGTAGCATATGGAGATTCATCAATTTTTACCCTTATGTCTGACATATTGATGTTGTTTCTACTCCGTGGGTTTTGCACTCGTGATCGATCACTTAGAAGCATCACCACATGTGACATCATTGGCGGGGCCGAAACAGGCGACCGGGTGCACATTAGTGCTATTTCTATAACTTTCTTTACATCTTCGTCTCCATACTCACTCGGGTCTAATGCCTTGTCAACCAACTTCCAGTGCAAGTGTGATTCATAAAGATTCCAAGCCTGATAACATAGGTTAAGTAAACAAGGTTACTAATCATACTTCCCTTTGAAAAGTTAGATAAATGAAAATTTTAATTATTAAAAATATTGTATATTCGGGTTTTACTATACGATAACCTAGCTCAATTGCAGTTGAGTTAGGTTATCACTTACTAAAACCACATTATACATTATCTCTAAAAGTATGTGGTCCGGTTACATATGCAAGTAGATACTGCTCACTAGCAGATTCGTTTGGGACATTAGTGCATCTTTTTCTTCTAACAATAATGCCAAAGCTGTAGGTGTCAACTTTCTCAGACAACTGTCCATGGATTGCATACTCTGGTGCTGTATAATCCCTTAATTAATGAGAGAAGTTTTATTCTTTTCTTAATTTCTTAACAAATACTAACTAAATATGTAAATTCATATGTTAACTCATAAAACTTACAACGTTCCAGCAAATCTAGTACTAACATGGGTCTAATCCTCAGGTAATAGCCTTGCTAATCCAAAATCTATAATTTTTGGCTGAAAATCGCTATCTTGTAAAATGTTGCTTGGTTTTATGTCTCTATAGATGATGATTACATGGTACAGCTCGTGCAAATATGTGAGACCTCTAGCTCAAAAGGGGGGAGAAAGAGTAAAACGCGACGCGTTAGTTTCCTGGACCCGACGCGTTTCGTGCGACTAGGTTTAAAATCAAATTCTCTCTTTCTTCTTCTTCACTCTTTCAAACACATGCACGACACGTTCTCGTAGGAGAACTCGATTTTGACTGCATTTACACGTCCACCATCGTACATTGCTCGATTTTCATCGTCCAAGTAAGTTTCACATCTTCTTTTCAATTTCGCGCGATCTAGTACGATTAAAGGTTGATTTTGTTAGTTTATTTTCGTTTTTTGATGATTCATGTTGTTTCAATGATGTGTGGTAATGTCACGATGTTTCTGAGTTCATTTATGTTCTGTGTGCGCGATTTTGTCAAAGATTTAGACTTTTTAGGGCTTCTGTTTCAAGAACCGAATGATTGGGGGTTTATATGTGGGGTTTTGTGTTGATTAACTACATGTATGATCGTTCCTATGTCAAATGCTTTGTTCTACTACCTCTTTCGATAGGATCTGCAATGTTAGGGTTTCAAACGTAAACAGATCGAATGCGGGTAGTTTTAGGTAAAAACATTGACTATTAAGTACTAATTCGAGTTATAAATGCTTTAAATCATTCGTGTGTGTTGAATTTTGAGGAAAACAGGGCCAAACAATCGACCCCTGTTTCTGCCTTCTTCTTCATCGCGAACACGACGCGTTCGGGCTTTGAACCCGACGCGTTGCGAGGTTTTTCAAAAAAATCTAGTTATGTGATTTCGTGCAATATGTGGGCCTAAGTGCATGCTAATATCTCTGATCTTTTAGGCTATTCTTCTCATGTTTTGTCTGCTGAAAATTATCTATCTTGCGCATACGTGTCTTATTGATTCTGATTCTGATTTTCATTTAGGGGCGGTTTATTGAAATCTGATATCTTTCCTTTTCCGTGTGGTGCCATCCGACTTATTGATTTGAATTGTCATATCTACAGTATGGCTAATGGAGGACGTGGTAGAGGCTGAGTGGCTGGTCCTGAGACGATTCTGGCCAGTACCGGAACAAGTACATCTCTAGGCTGACGCAGATGTTGCGCAAGGAGATCGAGGTGGCACACACTTTAGATTGGGAGGTAGCCACAGCCGCCGGCATCACAGCCTAGATCACTCCGCTGCTGACCCAGGAGTATAAAGGGTCTGTTATTTTCTCCTGTCGGGCATGGGAGCGCCTGTTCAGTATCCAAGAGCCTATCTACCGCGAGTTGATGTTGGAGTTCTACTCCACCATTAACTTCAACGCAGTTTTTGCAGTTTACACTTATCGGCGAGTCATATTTTTCCACTTGGGGGGCAGAGGGAGTGCTCTGTAACATCTGAGAACCCGGCCTAGTCGTGAGCGGGTCGGTGGTAGGTAATTGTGTTTAGTACGCATGTTTAATATTTGATTATGATTATTATCAGTAATAATCTTACAATTAATTAAAAATTGATTAGTAATTATGTGTATAAGTTAAATGGAAACAATGAATTGTGTAAGTATGTGTGTATGCATGTGTATGTGTAAGTGTATAAAAGATTTTATGGGATTGTATATATGTATGTATGAAATGAGTTATTCATTATAATATACACCTCATGCTTTAAAAATTGAGAACGTGTGTGTACGTGTGTGCTTGATTATAAGTGGAAGCATTGCATGATTCATTAAACCACCTCCTCAATTTATGTGTATGTGCAGAGTGTGTGCTTACTTTGAAGAGAAGAAAAGCTAAGAAAAACTCTAGAACTTGAAGTCTTTGATTTGTGATTTAGTGTTTGAAGAATTCAGAAAAGGTTGGTATATCTCTTTTGTTACTTATGATGAGGATTCATGCTAGTTTTACTATGCTCTTTGTTGCGTTTTCATGATAAAAAAGCATGAACACCATTGATGGGTTTATGAAGAAACTTGACAAATGGGTTTTGATTGTTTTGATGTTATGCATGGATTTGAAGCGTTATAGATGTTTGTTAACATGTTATATAAAGTTTAAACATGTTTTGGTAATGTTCTTAGTGAGTTTATATTACTGGTTATATTTGTTATGGAGTTTTCATCGGTTGGAAGAAGAAGAAGAAGAACAAGCTCGAAAATGGGTTATTCCAGATCGCGGCGCGACCCGGTCAAATTGCGAATTCGAAGTATCTGTTCGAAGTCATTTAGCGGCGCGATGGGTTTAAAGGTCACATCACGACCCAATTTAGTTTCGAATTCGAAGTAGTTGTTCTCAATGATCATTCGAAGTGTCCGCTCGAAAGCAGGTCGCGACGCGACAGTTTGATGGATCGCAATGCGATCCTATTTGATTGCGAATTCGAAGTCTTGACCCGACGCGACGCGTCCGAGACAATTTCAGAATTTGAAGTGTTGTTTTGATGTACTTTGATATTATATACTTTATGTGTATTGTTATGTGTAAAGTTAATATGCTATTTGTTGGCATATGAGATATTAATATATGTGGGTATATATATTTATGAATTGGGAACTAATTTCAGTATTGTTGTCTTTTTAGGCAACACCAAGACTCAGTGATATTAGACCTCTACTCTGAAATCAAGAGGTGAGCGGATGTAAACTCACTGATGATAAAGGTTATGATTGAAATGATTGATGTGTTTGATGTGATGCATAAGATTGTGATTGATAAACTGTTTAGTCTGATAATGGATGACCGGTTATGTACTACTTGATCGGGATAAGACTTGTGTTCATGAGTTGTTGACGAGTATTTGGCTTTTTTTGAAATCATCTATGCGTGTATTTCGGCTGGTAGAGATTCTGTTTGAGACTAGTTATGCATGTAGTTCGGCTGGTAGAGGTCAGCTATGCGTGTAGTTTGGCTGGGCCTAATTACAATTGGTAGGGCAGTTGTAGACTCTCTGGTGCATGCGTTATATCGGAGGGGATCTAACTGTGCCAATTGGCAATAGACTATCGGTAAACCTTTGCTTTGGCCCGCATTGGTTGCAGGTTCGACATAACCGCCGGTCCTCTGGACTCTACTAGATTTGTGTGGCTTGTGTTTACATGCTTGCTTATTGATCGTTGATGTGACTTAGCTTCTTCTCACTTAGCTTTATGCTAATTCCCCACCGTTGAGTCGAATAAGTACGCTCTAAGAGGTGTTCTACACCTAACCACCAAAAGCCAACTGGGGATAGGTTGAGTCGAATGTTCGCTACATGGGTTTCATAGAAAATCGTAGACTTATAAAAAATGAAAGAATAAAGGTATATGTTTATTAAAGCCTGGAAATCTTCAATAAGCTTTGAAGTTGGGGGATTGCTTAAAGGTAAATTGACCGTGTGTTGAATTTAAAAATAATTCGTGAATTAAAGTCTGGTTATTTATGAGGAAAATGATAATTTGAGTGGTGAGAAGTTAAAAGGATAAATACACAAGAATATGTATAATTCTAGATATAATCATTATGATTCTGTTTTTAATCATTTAAGTAGTACTTGAATTCCTTATAGATTGATGTTTTAAGATTGATTTTCTATGCCTAATTGATTTTCAATATGCTTGAGGACAAGCAAAACTCAAGTGTAGGTTATTTTGATATCGCGTTATATATATATATATATATATATATATATATATATATATATATATATATATTGGTTGCGATAAAATGGTATTTAAATGTCAAATATTTCTCTAAATTATGGCAAATGCTACTTAAAAGTGTGTATTCGTGAAAGCCAAGTCATAAACACTCGATGGCAAAAAGTTAAAGCGGAAAAGACGGAAAAAAACTCGAGATATAAAAGAAAATCATAAAGTTAGAAAAGCCGAAAACGCGTCGCGTTCAAGAATTAAACGTGCCGCGTTCCTTTGGAAAATGGTGATCTTGTCGGGCAAGTTTAGTGGAACACGACGCGTCCAAGCATACAACGCGTCACATCTTCGGCCGAAAAGAACTCTATAAATAGTCTTGATCTATTCCAAAACGAGGAGTTGAGCAACCCTAGCCGGCCCTAGACGAACCACATAGGCGTTTTTTAAGCATTGAAGCGAGATCTTACAAGAGCTTAAAGATTTATCCTTTAGAAGTGAAGATTAAAGATTTTTTTGTCTTGGATTCATTCATTGGTAGCTACTACAACATGTTTAGCTTACTGATTACGTGTTTCTTTTGCTGTTTTCCTTTGATTATGGGCTAAACACCCTGTTATCTCTATTCAGACATGATAACCCTTGATAATTAGTTGGATTTCAATGCTTGGATTACATATAATGATATACTTGTTATGATTTAGCTTTTTCAAAGATCTAAGTGTGTTAAAGTTTTGATCTTGATTCCTATTACTGAGTTTTCATAGGTTAGATGATCATTCTTCCTTTGATTGCTTGTATTATGAATTTCTATGATCATTAAGATTCATAACTAGTGATTGACCAAATCCTAGGGTTAGGTTTAAAGATTGAAACTTTAATGTGTTTGCAATTGCCATTGATGACCATTCTTTGGTGATTGATTGATTTTGTGAATTAACAAATCAATAGATTAAGTCTAGAATAATACCATAATACGAACAATTTGACTAGTTAAAATATTAGTTAATTCCATGACTATTGGGTTAAAGTCTTTGAAATTATAGGGTTAGTGAGTCTAACCAGAAAATCTAGCCACTTTTGACATCGATATATTGTTATAAGTTGTACATTGCACTTTATTAAAATCTGCTAATTTGATAAGGGGAATCTATTGTCTAGTAGAGATACTTTACCTCCTGATTGCTTGAATCTTTTAGCTATTTGACTTCTCGCTTGTTTAGTTTCTATATATTAGTTTCTGGAATTTTAGGATTAAGGTTTGGATTCGTTTGCTTTAAACTGATAATTGAAATCTCCCCATGTTTATTGCTTTTTAGTTGATTTAGTAGATAATTAAATTAATTATATCTACAATCATACTCGTTTCCGGCAGTTCCACACCCGTACTTATTTTCTATACTGCTACACGGTTGGGTTCACTTGCTTATTTTCTTCGTACTTAAAATAAAAACGGTTTTTATAAATTTAAAAATGGTACTAAATTCGCTTATCAAGTTTTTGACGCCGTTACCGGGGGGAACGGTTTTATTTTAGTATAACTAAATTAGTGTTTCCTTTAGTTTTTATTTTTGCTCATATATTATAAAAATACAGAAAAGTAAAAAAATCATAAAATATAAAAAACTACAAAAAAATAGAAGCTTTTCTATTCTGCCACAAACGCGACGTGTTCTATCATAAATGCGACGCGTTAAAGTTCTTAGATCGTTCCTGCTTTTCGCTAAACACGACACGTTCAATTATATAACGCGCCGCGTCGACGTTTTTCCAGACGTTTCAATTTCCTTTCTTCTCACCGCTCGGTGACACTTGCTGCAACTCTCATCTTTGGGTAGTGCATGCCCAAGAGGTCTACTTGCCATTCGAAGAACCGGAGCGCGAATTCCATCGATTGTTGAGAGAGTCTCGTGAAAAAGCACGTATACGAAAGATGGCGGAGAATTTCGCCAACATGTCACTAGAGGAGTATGCGGGCCGCATCCGAGAAGGGACTGGAGCAAGGATCCACCGACCCGAGATCCCTGAAGAGAAGTCCTTCGAAATTAAGGGCTACTTCTTATATCTTTTGCGCGAAAGTTCTTTCACCGGAAAGGACAATGAAGACGCAAATTAGCATGTTGAGGCCATTCTCGCGAAAGTCCTTTCATATTTTTAGTTGACTTTTATTTTTCTTTTTCCTTCAAATGAGTCATACGGTTACAAAGAAATCTTAATAAAATTTTTGATTTCGACAATAATAAATACTATTCATTCTCTTCATTCGTAACGACTAATTTAAAACATGACATTGATATACAAACAAACAAAAACAAATCATTTATTGCCCGGTAGTCTTTAAATTGGCAGGTTAACAATTACATTTTCACTAGAAAAAAATGACTTATTCCTTGCATAAAACAGTTGTAGCATTGTTGTTCATCTTGATCGTAAGTTCTGGTAAGCTTAACTTCATTAATGATTATTTTGACTTTGATTTATTGCAACACTTTTTCTTTACGAAAAATGTTGTTTTCAGGAGAAAATATAACGACCAAGTTGTGTGAAGTTGCCAAATCCTGGGGAAGGCGTTGCCATGCAGATAAATGTGCAAATGATTGCAAAGGAGATGGCTATCTGGATGGCTATTGCGAACTCGTTATTGTTGATCCGGTGCCTGTTTGTATGTGCTTTTGTATACGTAGTTGTTCATCGGTAATAATTTCACTACAGATAGAACAATGTGTAATACCCTGATTTAATTATATGAATATTTACTTGGAATTATTTTTATGTTATTTTCAAGACTTTACTTCAAGTTTAGGGTTTAATGTGAAAGGAAAGGAAACGAAACAAGCGTGTACAATTGACATCTTGTGAAATATTTTAAAAGCGTAAATGATGTTTAGGGCACAAGGTCCAAGATATCATTCTATAGGCGTCCCACAAATTGCTTGTGCTAGTGCGTGTTTGTGTTTTAATGGGTTTTAGTTGGGATTTTGTAAGATTTCTCACTAATCTTATGAAGGTGAAGCCAAGAATTTCTTAATAGACTAGTGTTAATGATTTTTAAATTAATGGTCAAGGTGGGGGCTGATTTGTGTTTAGTGAGTTTTGAATTTGGTTATTGGATTTTGTAACCTATTAGTCAAGAGTTTGGGGGATATGATGTTCACATCTCGTCGGCACTTTTATGCCGAGAAACCCTTGATCGAGACCTAGACTCTCCTTATTCTTCAAGTTTATTTATAGGGTTTGGATTGCATTGTGATTGCTTTGTTGCCATTGGTATCACTTGGTTATTAAATTTGAGTTTTGTTCGACTTGGCTGATTGATTACAAGCCCGTTAACGCTTATGAATAGGTAGGCAATGTGATGCAAATGTTCAATGGTTGAGATGTCAAATGCGCATTGACTTGAAATTATTGATATGATATGCACAATGTGATACAAATGCTCCATGTACATATGTCAAATGCACATTGTGATGTTTATGACTTGGTTTAAACACATTTTAAAAAAACGCTTGTTTTTGTCTTTTTATAAAGTGAAAATTCCACCGGTATCCTTACAAATTTTAATAATTAAATATATATTCTTATAAAATTTGAAGCTACATGTCCATTAACTCTAGTATAAATATCCAATTACTTATTTTAAATATCATTAAACCATTTAAAAATTTTAAAACTATCTTCAAATGGATCTATTAATATCTAAAAACTATGTAGTATAACAGAAATACCCTCAACCCCAATAACATAAATTGTATTCTTTAAGTAGTTTTTAAAACTAGCTAGAATCTTTTTATATGTCAAATTACCTAACCTCTTTAATTGTTTTATTACTCATATTTTTATAATTTATCATTTTACATTATTAAGCTTCGGCTACCATCTAATTTACCAAACACATATATAGCTAAAATAATAAGCTTCTAGCTCCAACTATCAGCTAACAGTTTCCAGCTATTTCCGCCAAACATACCCTTACTAATGCTATCGTAATTCAAAGCATCAAACATTGCAAATAGTAATACACCAACATTCTACATCCAACCTAAAATACATAAATAAATCTTTTCGGTTAACATATGAACTCAAAAGTCAAAATAATTGCCGACTTATTTTGTATATTTCAATAATCGATCCGAACTTCCTCCTCTTTGATGTCCTCCCAATCGTCCTCCGACTCAAATCTAGGAGCAACGAATCTTCTCGGTGGTGATCAATTGATCCCTTCTCATTTGAACCTGCATCTTCAACAATTAGTTTCAATCGATTGGAGCAAAGAAGACGACATTGTAGTTTCAATTGAAGAGGAGAAGCAAATAGACGTCATTGTAGTTTCAATTGAAGTGGGGAAGCAAGCAAATAGCTACGTTCAACAGTTGATTAAAGTGTAGAAGATGACATCAATCGAGAGGAGAAGCAACGACAGATTGATGAGGCTTTAATCGTGGATTTTGTGGGATAAGGGTATTTTTGTAAACTACATGATATTAATTTGTATATATTAATAAATCGATTTGAAGATGATTTTAAAATTTTAAAATGGTTTAATTATAGTTAAAATAAGTAATTGGATATATATAAAAGTTTATGGAGTTTAGAAGGACATACATGTAGTTTTAGATTTTATAAGGATATACATGTAGTTTCAGATTTTATAAGGACATACATGTAGTTTTAACGAGTTAAAATTATTTGGTTTCTATGGTTAAAAATAAAAGTTTGAATGGTTTTTTTTGTAACTATACCGAGAAAAATTATCACTTAACGTTAAGTAACATGTAAAAAACTAATATATTAATTTTCTTTGGGTATCACTTATGAAAAACTCGTTTTTAAACAAATAGTGCAAGTTTTATTATTTTTTCAGAAAATTGATCGATCTAATGTACTTTAAAAGGTAAAAACCACTTTAAGTTTTAGTATTAGTGAATCTATAATATGCATTTTTGGGTTTAGTTCGTAGAAATGTATCCAGATTGTCATGTTTTACTATTGTACATACCAAACTTTCAAACTTACCATTTAATGTACTTAACTCGTAGAAGATACAAGATGATTGATGTATCATGGTATCTACTCATGAGGTAGCCAGTAAGTTTTTGACTTTTCATTTATTTATAATGCCACTTCACCAATTATACCACTTTAGTGTTATATTTTCAAAAATAAGTTAACCAAAGGAACAAATATATGAACAAGAAGAACATTTGAAGAACTAGATCCAAACATCAATCCGACACAACATTGAACCCAAATCAAATCGAAACCCAATCCAAGAACAAAACCACAAGAACAAGATATGAAGCAAAAACATAATCTTAGCAAACAGATTTGAAGCCAAAATGGAACCTTAAATCAAGTACCACAACCATCGATGATGAATAAAAATACAAAAAAATGAGGAACCTCGGAAGAAGCACAACCATAATCAAGAAGAACCCTAAACTTACCAAGAACCATATGAACCTTAAAACGGTTTGAACCCCATATGAACAATGAAAATTGCCAACTGACGAAGAACTCTAAACTTACCGGATGAAGATGATGAAATCCCTAAACTAAAATCGAGAAACCCAGAAGAACCCTAATCGAAGAAGGTGAGGATGGAGCTGAATTGATAAAACCAGTGATGAAGAACCCTTAATCAAAGACCGTAACTCTTAAAAATTGTACCTCACATGAATCGGTAACACCAGTGGTAAAGAAGCCCCCAATGAAAGATCGTAATCCATTCAAATCGTAACTCACAATAAAATTGAAGGAGGTGAGGCTAGAGATGAGTCGAAGAAGGTGAGGATGAAGAACCCCTAATCCACGAATTGTAATTCATATATGAAATTGAGGTAGGAGATGAATCGAAGAAGGGGAGATGAATCTATATCACAAGTGTATGGTCAATCAGACGTGAAGAGGAACCACATCTAGAAACTTTTGCAACTTATTAGTATTAATTATTAATATTATTTAAAATAAATATCAGTTTTATTTTGAATTATTTTTAAATTAGAAATTTCATGTCACTCACCACGTCAGCAAACCGGTGTCACGTCAGCAGATAACTTGCTATAGAAGGTTCGATAAATTAAATGATAACTTTTGAAAGGTCGGTACATCAAATAGTAACTTTAAAAAATTGATATACATAATAGTAAAATATGAAAAGTTAGATATATTTTAATAAACTAAACCCTATATTTTTTACTTTACTTTGAATTTTTAAATTAATATTAATTTTGTTCCTTTTTTTTTTTTTTGCATTACTACCGAATATCTTAATTTTATTTATGATTTTTTAATTTTCTATATATTCGTGTTGTTTTCAGTGAGTAAATAGAGAATAGTTAACAATTCCAACAAATTTTTTTTAGCTATCTATTAATTTCATTCTATTTACTCTTTGATTTCCTCTCTCACGGTTATCACAAAGATCAACAAATAAAAACTAGTGTTATGTCCGTGTGTTGCTCGGGTACATAAATAAAACTTTTATATTTGATAATTTTACACATACTCTTTTTTAAAAGATATAAAATTATATTACACATCTAAAAGTTTTTAGTATAATATTAATGTGTTTCTCGTGATGGAGCTCTGTCCCGACATTCTACAGGCACAAACATAATATTATTGTTGATATTAATTATGATATTAATGGCTTAAAAGACATTTTATTAGCTAATTATATGTTTGAATCTTTGGAATTGTAAACTAAACTTGTTAAAAATTAAATAATAATAACATCAATCTAAGTATACACAAATTAGATCACATAAAATTAAAATACTAACATAGAATAGATTATGTTTATATATACGTAAATTGCATAAGTATAATTTATTATTTAATTAAATTAAATAATTAAAAACACAAGATAACATTAAATTCAATTATCCATGTAATAATAAGCTTAATTTTATGTTTGAAGTTATTAGTTAAAAAATAGGGAAACTTGGATAATTAAAATCTTTAAATAAAATTTCAAGTTATAAGGGTATATAGTTACAAATTTCACTAACATAAAGGTTGTTTCACTACATAATAATTATGTTTGATTATAGTTTCTGTACGGTTATTTACCCACACACAATAAGAACCAACGGTTTCAAAAGACTCATTAAGTGGTTATAACATATAAATTTATTGTAATACGACAAAACTTTAAAAAATAGTATATTTTTAATTCTTTTCTCGGAAAACCAAGAAATCAGTGAAATATCGACTATATTACGTAGAGGAATGAATATAAAAAACGAATAAAATGTGTAAGAATTACCTACTCGTTGCTCTCGTGGATAAAAAAAATTAAAATATACTAATTAAAACAAAGTCATATTATGATAAAATTTATATCAAAACGTAGATAAAAATGAGACGGTTACAAATATATAATTATTTTTTTAAAACATAATTTACAACAACCTACAATTAATTATATTAATATACACTTTTTATAAAACCCCCTCATATATTTCATAGAACCCGCTTACAATTTACATCCAAACTCTCCTAATTAATTTGAATTTAAACCATTTCCTCTTTTTTCTACCAATCAATGTTTTCTATTTGTCCATGTCATCGATTACATCATCATTTTTTTACCACATCATACGTATATTAATTTCAAATTTCAATTCTACTCTCCCTCAACAATAAGAAACAATAACCATACTTTATTCTATTTTAAGTTTTTAACGGGCATAGAGGAATTAAAATATAGACAGTAACACGTCAATGATCTATAGAAAGAAAGATCGTTTGTCGAAACACATTCGACACAAAAATTGGTAATATGGAGGTATGTTAATAAGGTGACTCGTTAATATTTTATTTCTACTCTCTCTCATAGGCCTCAAGATCATCGAAAAATCTAATTAAATTCAAATTCGACATTTTATCCAACATTTCATCAAATTCCGGCTTTTGTTCCTCTCACACACATTATAAATGCATCAAGTAAAGTAGTAAACTATGTTATTCCATATCATACTATATACTAGTTTATTGCCACAAACAAAAGTTAGGTTTACAACACACAAAATATATATCATTATAGATCAAAGTTTTACAATGATATTTTGCATATGATACACACTTTTGTCTCCGGTTATCTTAAATTGGTATTATCCATGATAATGTACACACAAACTTACACTTCAAATCCATGCATATATCAACTTGTGCATGTGGCCAAGCACTAGGAAGTACAGGTCGGTTACCGACCTGTTAATTCAGTGATCGTAAGATCGGCATTGCTTATGGATTTAGTGGCAGATGGAGAGTCATCAACTTGTACCCTTATGTCAGACGCATTGATGTTTTTTCTACTTGGTGGGTTATGCACTCGTGATCGATCACTTAGAAGCATCACCACATGTGACATCATTGGCCTGGCTGAAACAGGTGACTGGGTGCACATTAGTGCTATTTCTATAACTTTCTTTACATCTTCGTCTCTATACTCACTCGGGTCTAATGTCTCGTCAACCAACTTCAAGTGCAAGCGAGATTCATAAAGATTCCAAGCCTGATAACATAAGTTAAGTAAACAACTAAACAAGGTTATTGATTACTTCCCTTTGAAAAGTTAAATAAATGAAATTTTTAATTATTAAAAATATTGTATATTCAGGTTTTACTATACGATAACCTAGCTCGATTATAGTTGAGTTTGGTTATCATTTACTAAAACCACATTATACATTATCTCTAAAAGTAATTGTGGTCCGGTTACATGTTCAAGTAGATACTGCTCACTAGCGGATTCGTTTGGGACATTAGTGCATCTTTTTCCGCTAACAATCTCTAGCACGACAATGCCGAAGCTGTAGGTGTCAACTTTCTCAGACAACTGTCCATGGATTGCATACTCTGGTGCTGTATAACCCCTATAATTAATTAGAAAGTTTTATTCTTCTCTTAATTTCTTAAAAAAAATACTAATTCAATATGTAAATTCATATGTTAATATCATAAAACTTACAAAGTTCCAGCAAATCTAGTACTAACATGGGTTTGATCCTCAGGTAATAGCCTTGCTAATCCAAAATCTGCAATTTTTGGCTGAAAATCGCTATCGAGTAAAATGTTGCTTGGTTTTATGTCTCTGTGGATGATGATTACATGGTACTGCTCGTGCAAATATGCTAGACCTCTAGCAGTGCCAAGAATTATATCATATCGTTGTTTCCAGTTTAAGGTCCCTTGTTTTTCACCTAAATCGTAGAAGTATGAAAGAGAAAACATTAAAAGGTCGTTAGAATATAAATATGGTTAGTGTTCTTGATACTATTAGAATGAGTTAAGACCCTCTCTGTTGTGGTCAAACATGAGTCGTCATATTCTCTCACAAGCATTAGAGTAAGACTTACAAAGTCATTTATTCTTGACTTAAAATAAAGGATCCACCCGACTAACCGTATATGTATTTTTCAAGGCTTCCATTTGACATATACTCGAGGACTAGAAGTAATTCTTGTCCATAGTTACAACATCCGAGAAGACGGATAAGATTACGATGATGGACATTACTAACAACTCGTACTTCACTCTCGAAGTTATCCTTTGCAGCATTGGAACCTATGACTAATTTCTTCACTGCAACAATGTTTCCATCTTTTACGATCCCCTACTCAACATAAAATGCAATAAATGAACCAAACAAAAGTAGCATTGACTTTTAGAGATGACAATCGCCTTTAAAAACATTTTGGGAAGTTGTTTTGGACTTTTGACACAACTTTTGTCATCTCTAAAAGCCACTTTCTAGACTTTTGACAAGCTAAATTATAGAGTTATGTACCTTGTACACATCTCCAAACCCGCCTTCTCCAAGTTTATTTTCGTCCCCAAAATCTTTTGTGGCTTTCTTGAGATCATTGTAGCTATAATCCTTTGGGCTCTGCAGTTCAGTTGTCGCGTGTACGACACCTTATATGGATAGAATAAAATCAATACAACCTTTTTTATGATCAAGTTAACATTTGGCTAGCAATCAATAATGTATATATACCTGTAGATGATGCTCTTTTTGACCAACAACACCAGAAAAGAACTGCCATTGGCAATAAGATCAGGACTACTACACCTCCTATAATGGCTCCCTTATTACTTGAACCTCCTGTGAAAATATTACAATTGAGCATGATCTTGATGCACTTGATAGCAAGTACTTTCTTCCTTTTTCGAGATCGAAGATCACTTCAAGTGTAGTGGTACTCATATTTATTAAGATCCTGATTTTGATGTTAAATCTTTCGATTTCATTTACCACAAACTTGTCGATCAAGGATCTTTATATCTATAGGATATTGTGTATGATCTTGATCTTAACCGTAGGATCATAAGATCTTGATTCGATCTCATCTTACTTGTTTTCGAGTAGTGAATTAAAAATTTACGAATGAGCTAACATTGTTTATGACTTACGTTAAATTCATAATAACCTAATTATTATTTTTTATAAAATTTGTGTTATGTTATAGTTGTCATATTTTGATTCTTAGATTAATTTGTCATACGGTTGATGTATAAAAGAAAATATGATATTTGAATAGGATCTTTCGATGTCGATCTTACCATCTTCCAGAAATGGTGTTATATCCATGGTCTTATTTTTGGGAAAAAACGGAGATCCTGAAAACCTCATAAAACACCCCGAATCAACACCCCTCCCATCAATCAAATCAACAGCACAACTTTTTATGTTGGTGTATGCCACCTGTAAGCAATTTTTGCATCCGTCACGTGTTACCGTCTGTGTACATTGCGCTATTGCATAAGCAGCACTTGTATTGGTACCAATAATAGGCGCTGTGGTAGCAGCATAAAATCCATTTATTTTAGGGGTCGCGATAGAAAGATTAAACAATAACCCATTCACGGCTGTTTCAAATACGCTTTGTTGCGATGAAGTACGATTACCGCATAAGCCAACATTGCCCGGCAATGTTGTTTGATCGTAGAAAGAATTACCCTCGTACCTTCATACAAAGAAAAAAGAACATAATTATTAATCTCATGGTTTATAATTTTATATATATAGTTGTTTAGTAACTTTTAGTTTTTAAAGGTTGTGTTTTTTAAGGTAATGTTATTTAGAATGCATTTAACTTTTCATGCTGTGTTGCTAGCTATATTAAACTTTAAAAGTTTATATTGTTTGTATTAAAATTTTAATTTGTTGCTACAAATGTGCTTTGATTACATAAAAAAGAAAAATGTGTTTAAGTTTAGTACAAACAACAAGAAATTTAATACACAATAACCATAAACTAAATGTTTAATACACACAATAATATTCTTTAAAGTTCAAACAAAAGATGTAAAACTATACTTTTTTTTATTATTGTTCGGCTACGTACTTCTCAAAATTAGCTCTGTTTCTAATTGTTTTCAAGTAGGGATGACAAAAAAAAACGGAACCCGACGGGGAAAACCGAAAACCGAGTTAAACGGGGCGGTTTCGGGGATGCTAAACGGGGACGAGGACGGGAATGGTGAAAAACCGAATAATTTAAGCGGGGACGGGGTCGGTAATACCCGTCCCGATTAACCGACTAACCGGCCGATTACCCGATTATATTTCATATATTTTATATTCTATTTTTATATTTTATATTCTATTTTTATATTTTATATTCTATTAATTATATATTGTATACTCATATGAAGTTGGAAGAGTGGTATAATTTATAATTTGGATCGTTCTTGAAGACTTAATATTTTAAAACCACTTGTTTGGATACATTTGAACACTTAATCATTATCTTGGATCATTTTGTATGTATTTGTGGAGAATGCATTAATGTTGTATAATTTTAGTATAATTGTTTTATAAAACTCGTGACAAAATTTTAATAGTGACGAGAATCGCCGCGGTGAAAAATCACAGTTTAACTTTATACGGGTATCCCCGCGGTGAAAATTATCCGAATTACCCGTTCACATTAAACAGGGATACCCGTTTTCCCGTGGTTTTCCCCGGTTACCCGACGGGGATTCCCGTTTAAATCCCCGCGGTTTTTTAAACGGTGACAGGGACGGTTTTTTTAAACGGGGACGGGGGACCAATCCACAGCCCAAAACCGGCCCGTTGCCATCCCTTTATTTCCAAGTGATAATAGTGTTTGTAATTTGTAATTATTAGGGATATCGAAATAAAATCGGGAATTTTAATAAAGTGAAATAAAAATCAAATATTTGAGATTAAAAATATAATGAAACCTTATTTTAGATAATTAAAAATGTTTATTAAAATAATAAAAAGAAAAAATTCTAAAATATTTTAGTTTTTTCATTTAAAACACAAAATTATACTTTAAATTAAAAGAATGGCATGCCCTGTTTGGAATGAAAACACGTATAAAATCAGACATCAATTTTTTTGATATAACTAATGCTGCGTTTACTTTTAGAAAAAAATTTCATTTTATTATAATTCTTTTTTAAGAAAACTGTAAATTAGAAAACATATTCACTTGCATATTTTTTTAAAAAAACAGAAAACTCTTTCACTTTTCCACATTTTCCTAAACTCCTCAATTTTTACAAACTCTTATACTTTTATAAGAAAACATTTTAACTAAACATGTTTTTCATTTTTTTCTGAAAAAGGAAAACTCCACCTACTTCATCTAAACACGTTTTCTATATTTTTCAAAAAATGGAAACTCCACCATTTTTCACAAAAAAACAGAAAATTTTTCTCCTGCTAAACGCAACTTAAGCATTTAATCAAATATAGAAGAAAATATATTTTATACCCTACAAAAAGTAATTTATTTAATATTACGATTCGGAATATATATCTCTAGATAAACATTAAATTATGATACAATTTATATTAAAATGTAGATAAAAATAAGATGATTATAAATATATATAGTTATATTTACACAAAGCATTACATGTTAAAGTTTATAAAGAAAAAAACAAATAAATGTGAAATTAATTATTTTAATAATATAATAATAAAAAGAAAATAGCAATTTAAATGGGTTTGTAACTTTGGTGAATTGTCCAAATGCATAAGCACTTCGCCAAAGATGAAATCATGATTTTATGTCATCCATTATCTCTATAACATATATTTGTTTAATTGCAGAAAAAACACGAAAACTATTGTTCGTTTCCCAAACAAATGTTATATATAAAATTGTTTATTCAGATAAAAATCATTACTACACAAAACTAAATGAGGATCAATTATTTTCATCATGGAGATCAGTTTTAACCGATCCCTATTAAGGGAGGTCTTTATAAAAAAACACATAGAGATCGGTTCTAAAACAGGTTTCTATAACATATACATGGAGACCGGTAAAAACGCATAAGCATTTTTACGTATTAAGGTATATATATCTGTGTGTGTAATAGTTAAATATTAAGTTCGATCTGTAAAGAAATTAATATAACTTTAAAGTTTAAAATATTAATTTTTTTCTAAATTGAGACCTTTAACCAACTAAATTATAGCATTTAAGTGTATGAACGGAATATGCAATTCATGGCAATATGAACAAGAAAATAACTAAACGGAAGTGTTCACCTGAGAAAGCATCCATCAAGTACTACACGAGCACCAATGGCAGGAGCACAACTACGTATCATACTATCCGCGAAATCAAAACAATCCACGCAATCACTCATCGACATGTAGTTCCTGCACTGAGTCATTGCGTAAACTGGCTCCGAATATCTTGTCTGCTCTGAGGTCACAAAGTAGGTGTTATTGTTTGTTAATCGTCTACGGACATCTCTGAATGTTTCGTTAAGATTTTGGTAAAAATTCGGAAGGTTTGTGACATTGACTGTTGCACAAGCTCTTAGGATTAAGTTTGTTTGTGGTTGTGATATCGCCGGTTTTGTTAAAATGACGATAGATACGACGGTAAGCACCACCATCAGACACCCATGGCAATGCCACCACCTAGTCATGGTTCTTTTGTTTGTTGCTACAAATTGGATGCTAAGTGAGCACTTTGGTGGGAACCAATTATATATAGAAGCAAAAATTTGACCTAAGTAATAAATCTATTTATTATTATTATTATTATTATTATTATTATTATTATTATTATTATTATTATTATTATTATTATTATTATTACTATTACTATTAATAGTAGTGTTACTATTACATGTATTATTATTTTTATCATCGTTATTACTTTTTTTGTATTTGTAGTTAATATCGTTTTTGTGGTTTGAAAATTGCGTAAATAGTGACTACGTTCGTAATAATACACATAAAGACCTACACATACATGGTATATACGTAATTATAGTTTTGTAAGGTCTTTTATATTTCAACAACTAAAAAAAAAAGCATCACCAACAGAATTTCATACGTAAAATATTCTACTGTAAATTTTCAATGAATTTCCAACAAATTTCCAATAACATATTAGATCATAAAATGAACAAATTTCACAAATAACACCTGCGTAAAATAAATAAATTTTAAATAAAAATTAATATAAGTGATTTATTAAACTACCTCGAGCTACATATTGTCTAGACTTGGACATTGTCTAGACTTGGACATTATACACGTACAAATCAAGCAGCAGGGTGTACTAGTAGCCGTCGTTGAAACTAATCTATATCTAAATCTATACTACTATATAAAACATACAACATTCTCTCTCCTCTTAGTATTAAAACTTCTTAAAATTCAATCAACAATACATCCCACCCTTCATTTTATCTAAATTAATCTCATCCATTCAATTTTGAACCATTTCACTTTCCTAATTTACTTAACTTTTTATTTATTTAAAATATAATTTCCCACTAACACACTCTCTTACACAAACATAATTATCCACCCATACCAACATAATTTTCAAAATCTTATTAACTTCTCTCACCTTATTTCATAAATATAAATATTTGTTATTATTTTAATGTTTTTTGAAATTAATAAAATAGTTAATACACATATATGAAAATTTGGAAAAAAAACCAGACATGTTGCTGAAAACTTTTCATGATATTGAATCACACGAATAATATATCATTACATTCTTGAAAATGACATGTTACAAAACAGAAATTATTTACCGCCGCAGCATTGCGCGGGTACGATGCTAGTTATTATATAAATTATTTAACATTCTCTTTCATTTTAAATTTTAAGAGTTCTTAAATTTTAATCAACACAAAATATTGACCTTTCATTTTATCTAAATTAATCACATTCAATCAATTTTTAACCATTTCATTATCTCTCCTAATTTACTTCAAATTTTTATTTATTTATGATATATTCTTCTACACTAAGACACTCTTTTTCCCAATTTACTTTAATTTCCAAAATCTTATTAACTTCTCTCTCCTTAACTCATAAATATAAATCTTTTTTCTTATTTCAATGTCTTTTAAATTTTATTTTTAAAATTAATAAATTAGTTGATGCAAATAAAAGAAAATTTGAAAAAACGAACATGTTGTTGTAGAAAACTTTTTCGTGACATTGAATCATACAAATAACATATCATTACATTCTTGAAAGTGAAATATTGTAAAACAAAAACTATTTACCGCCGTAGCATTACACGGGTACGATGCTAGTTTTATAATAATGCAAGCAAATTTTTAGAGGAGCTGATCCGTACATAATAATTTATAGTCATACATAATAAGATAAAACAGTTGATACATATAGTACAAGTTAATCATTTTTATTATGTAAGAAACACCTCCCGATCTTTAGTAGTGCGCATGTGCTAATATTTTCTAGATAAATTCTCCATCAATCAAAAATATCTTCTAACTCAACAGTAACGAGTCCACTGGTCATTTGTTGACTTTAGTCACAACTTTTGAATTATCGGTCGTCACTTTAATTATATGTTCTTGATGGATTTACACCAATATTTTCTCATTCTTTTTCTTCGGGAACTATATATCGAAAAACGACCTCTACAGACAATCTTGTAGTACCATCGACTGTTAGTTTGTAAGGTTACAACTCAAAACCAATTGAATATAAGTAGAGTAGCTCATGACTTTTATTAAGCACATTACAAAGTCACTTTTCATCCGATGTGAAACATTACTCAACATCGACAGTGGTATGATTGTTGAGAATATAGAATTTATAGTGGAGGTCCATAACTCCATATATCAAACCCCGGCCCCTAACACATACTTTTTTACCGTAAGTTACATAATTTACCATATCTATGTTGACCGTAAGATATTGATTGTTATGACCGGAGGTATGTATCACTACAAAAAAAATATGTCATTTATCCACGGTTCATAAAAAGTGTGTAAAAAATTTAAGTGTTGTCACGCTTATAATTGTGAAAAATAGTTTAAAAAGTAAAGATTGTTAAAAAAAGAAAAAACTCAACATTTATACACGTGTACATTTGATTTTAAAAGTACACGCTTTCATATGTGTGAATTTTATAATAAATAGATGATTATAGAAGTTCACATTTAAAAGCGTGGACTTTTGTAACTCTATAATTATTTTCAAATTTTACACACTTAACAGTGTGAAAATTTAGATAATTTGTCCACACTAATAAATGTAATTTTTTACTCCAATTTTCACACTTTCAAATGTAAAAATTTGGTAGAAATTAGTAACACCTAAAATTTCCACGCTTGATCGTAATTTTTCACGGTCTTCAGTATATTATATTGATAAAAAAGTATGGATAATCGATATTTTTTTGTAGTGTATGGATCGGTTTGGACACCGAACCATTACTAGTCTAACATAGTTTATCTACCTCCATTGAATAACAAGTTTAGTGCATGAAAAAAATATTGATCAAGGCAAGTTACAATCACCAAACTAGATCATAGTTTAAAAATTATATTTAGAAAATACAAATTCTTATTAATGGTTAGCTTCGATTTTTATTAGATTGGTTTATAGTTGAAATAGAAACCAAACTAATAAAATCCGTTATGAAAAAAATTAAAACCAAACCGTTAGTTTTAATAACGGTATATTACTGAAAGGTAACATAAATATCGATATTTGCCAATAAAGGTACTGTCCAATTTCTTAGGCCAAGAAATGATCCTAAATTTTAATTTCTAATATTAAAGATAACAGCATAGCAGGTAACAGGTTAAATTGATGACGTGGCTAATTTTTATATTACACAAATTGACGAAAAAAGTAACATAAATGTCAAAATTTGTCAATAAAGGTAATGTTCATTTTTTCTAGACCAATAAAGGATGATGAATTCCAATACAAAACATCATGTTTGGATCTAGGTTCGTGTTCGTTTTCATGTGTGCGTTTTCTCTTTCCTTTATATAATAATAAAATATTCAAAACTAACAAAATATTACATCATTTTTGTATTTTTGTATATGATTTTTGGAATGTATTATGTTGGTATTTTGACATTCGACTACTTGCAGTGAGTATTTTAGTACTTTTATATCTTATATTGGTTTTATAATTGTATTAAATGAACGTAAACAAAATTTTAAGTTCAGAATTCGAATCAAATTGAAACGATCACCAAATTTGAAGTTCGAATCAAATCAAAATGAGCATTGAATTCTAAAGTTTGAATAAAAAAATATCATATTCGAAGTTCGTATCAAAACAAAAAAGAATACCAGTATTGAAAAATCGAAAAAATACTCGTCGAATACATTTGGCCGAAATGGGTCGAACCAAAACATAACGGAATAATTGGTCAAAATGTTTTGACACGAACACGGTAACAAGAACTCGTCGCAAATTGTGAGCATTAGTCAACATACATTTTTTACTACGGATTGAAATTTATCATCCTTTTTTTGACTTAAAAAATTAGACATTACCTTTATTGGCATATTTGAATAATCTTAACCTGCTAAAGCAGGTCATTCAGGTCAGTATGCCCTTTTTGTTAGAAATTGAAATTTAAAATCCTTTATTGGCCTAAAAAAATTAATATTATCTTTATTGGTAAATTTCAATGTTTATGTTACCTTTCTCAGTAATTTGCCCTTTTAATAATGTTCAATTCTCAATTAATTAAAGCGTTTCAGTTCGATTTTTTAAGTTATTATGTTTCCCGGTACTAGACTTGTTTACCCACAAAAAAGGGCATGAAAATGTTATGAATTTTGTCTTAGTTATCATTATATACAACTAATTTTTTCCTTAAAAACTATACAATCAATTTTCATAATTCGTTTATGGGTTTAGTTTACTAAAATGTATCCAAGTTGTCACATTTTGCTATTGTGTGTATCAAACTTTAAAATTTTCTATTGTGTGTATCAAACTTTTAATTTGTTGTTATTGTATGTATTTTGGTTACATAAAAAAGTAAAAACATTACAAGTTTAGTACATACAATAGAAAGTTTAATACACATAATAGTGACAAATTAAAAGTTCGATACAAACAATAGAATATTTTTAAGTCCAATACATACAATAACAAAAATATGACAACTTGGATACATTTTGGTGAACTAACCCTTCTTTTATTGTATTCAAATAACTTTCTTCTGTGTTTTTAGTTACCATTATATATAATGAACTTTGTTATAATTCCCATTGTATATAACAACTTGCATAAAATGTAAGGATTATGAAAGTTGATTCTATTGTTTTTAAAAGAGCAAATTGCGTGAAAATACACCAAATTATGCCTAAATTGTCGTTGTATACACTAACTTCATTTTATACCTAAAAATAGGGTAAATTGCACGAAAATACAACAAATTATGTCAATATTGTCATTGTATGCAACGAACTTTACTTTGTATCTAAAAATAAACACAACTTACAAATTTGGTTCATTGTATGCAAGTTACCTATGACAATAGGTACCTTACCGGTACCCTAGCAAAAAATAAAAGAACCTTGGTACATAAAAAAACAAAAAAAATTCAAATTTGATTTATTGTATACAATTCGTAACTGATAATTAGGTTACCAATTGTAAACAATGAACAAAATTTGTACGTTGTATATATTTTCACGTAATTTTTTCATAAAATATATACTCGATAATCAAATTTTAATTAATGACCTTCAAGTTGACCTCCACCATCTCAAGTCTCCGGTCATGTGGTATAGTGGTGGAAAATTTTGAGCTGTCATGTTCATAGAAATTTGGTTCGACCATTAATGCTAATATGCATTAATAAAGAGTAATTATATGTTTTCCAAATTGTGGAAACATTTATATTTATTTATTTAAAAATAAAAGCTAATAATATATATGGATCGAAATGCCATCACATAGGAGATTGGATCGATGTTTTTTTGGTTAATTGCACAAAAATAAAATAAATTTTATATTAGTTACTATTGTATATAGAGTTCCATTGTAACACCGGAAACCAAAGCCATTTTTTTAAAACGCGTTGTGGAAGCTTAATTAAACAAACTCACTTTACATACAATTCAAATATTTACAAACCACAACTATTTGTTCACAATCAACAAAACAACTGTCATGGTGTTACAAAATAACTGGCTCGTTTCCTTTTTAAAACTCAAATTATAGCAGAGTCAACTTCTCCTTCTACAAACACCACCAACTCACAAACCTGCAAAGCAACAACTGAGTAGAATTAGCACAAAGCTAAGTGAGCAGAAGCTAAACACAAAGGCAAACATCAACAATCAATATCAAAGCATGTAATCTCACAATCAAGAAGAGCGGCGGTTCGGCGCAAAACCTACAACCAATGCCGGTCAAAGCAAAGGCTTACCGATAGCCCACTACTGAATTGGCACAGTGAAATTGCCCTCTGATGCAACGCATGCATCAGTAAGATTACCATTGTTCAACCAACCAGTAGACGAGCCCAGTCCAATTCCACGCATAGCTGACTTCTCAAACGCAACTCGATATCATCCAAAGAGTGTGTATCGGCCAAATAATCATGCAACAGATATAATCAATCAACAATCAGAATCAACAATCAGACTCAACAGTCTATCAATCACATAAGCATGCATCACATTAATAACATTAACCATAATTTTTACCATCCGCAATTAACATCCACTCACCTCGTGATTCCAAACGTGTAACTCAGATATCTTATATTACTAAGTCTTTGTGTTGCCTGAAAACACAGTAACAACGAAATAAGTCTCAGACTCATAAATATATATGCTCACATATATTTATATCTCATTTCTCATAAACGCTAATATAAATTCTCATAAGATAGCATATATAACGAACAACTTCAAATAAGATCCCAAGTGTCAGATTTTTAAAATGTCGGATTTATCATTATCGGATTTCAGGGTACTGGATTTCAAGAATACCGGATTTTATGTTAATCGGATTCATGGTAATCGGATTTCATCTCTCGGATTTTGGGTTCATCGGATTCAATAAGTTCCAGATTCTGAGTATCGGATTCAAGGTATCGGGATTGGATTGTCGGTTTTCATGATATCAATAATGTCGGATTCTAACATCATCGGATTTGGGTGTCAGAAATGAGTTAATCGGATTTTATCACTTATCGGATTCATCATCCTCTTCTTCAACACATAATCCGCCAACTTCAACCATCTAATTCCAGAACTTTCAAAACTCTCCAAATCTTACCAAAAACATATTCGAACATCTATAAACATGTATTCATGCATCATTAACCTCTTTTAGTCATGTAAATCACTAGAACAACAAAACCCACTTAATCAAATAAGCTTCAAATTTCACTCATGGAGTTTCACTTCTAAGCTCATAAAACACAGCAAGAAACGTAGCAAGTTAATCAACAACATGCTATAAACACAATCTAACCTTCTTTTGAATTTATAACCACAATTCCTTCACTTTTGAAAATCCAAGTTTGTAACTTTCTTGAGAGTTTTTTTTCTTCAACAGAGAGTAAACACATACACACACACTTCACTTTTCAAGATTGTATCAAATGAGTTGATACTTTTAACATTTCACACGTATACATAGACATACCAAAATCCTAAGCAGGAGGTGGATATAAGTACTTATCCATCTAAATACATGCATACATACAAACTTCATACTATCATACATACATACTTATTTACATAACTTCATACTATCATACATACATACTTATTTACATAACTTCTATTTATTCCGGTAACATTACCATTTAATTAATTAATTCAATCAATTAACTTATAAATAACCACATAATTAAATTAATGCAAATAAGCACATACCGCTAACCCGCTAATCGACTAGCTCAGGTTTGCGGGTGTTATATCTATTTAATAAAGTCCATGTAAAAAACATAGGTCTAACATTTTAATATTCAATCACATGTGATTTGTAAAAGCATCACATATGAATTACAAAATTATCACTTCGCCAAAATTTTTAAAATGCAATCTGGACCATTGATACTATTGATCTAAAGGCTAAATTAAGTCAATTATGACTATGAATTAAGTATAACTATATTGAACATTCTTCATTCTATATAATGGACTTTTTGTTTTTAAAAATGACAAAGTGTGCGAAAATACAACAAACTATGTCTAAATTGTCATTATATACAACTAACTTCATTTAGTACTTAAAAATACAACCAACTTGTAATTTTGATCCATTTTATATATTTAACCTTCATTTACCGGTTACCATCCGGTTTTATGAGTTGTACTAGAAAATCTCGATGGACATGTTTTTATGCTTCTTATGCAAATTGATTTGAAGAAACACAAGTGAGGGTCTCTCTACGATTTGCTTCAACGAGGGCGGATGAACTCTACGATTTGCAAATCAATTTGCATAAACACATGTTCATCTTGAATGAAGAGGCATGACAAACTCGCATCTGCAATCAAGTAGGGTTGATGAATTTACAGACCAGAAGGATTTGTTGCAATAAACCTCTCCTAATTTTGAGATGGATTTGATGAACTTGCAACAGTTTAATCTGTGGCGGATTTAGTAATTCCCCTAAACCTTTTCATTCAAAATTTTGTTCAAGTTTGATTAGGGTTCCATACGCAATTGTTTCGGATGTGATTTGAGTTGAAATTTGTTCAAGTTTCTGATGTGATTGGTTTCTTATGTGATTATTTTAGATGCTGTTAGAGCTTGTGGTCGATTTAAATATGCGATTCCGATATCCTTCTAGATCTACCCATCCGCAATTTGCTATGGTTCTTGTTTAGATTAGGGTTTGAGTAAGATTTTTCTTGTTTGATGTTCTTGTTCTATTCGTTTTCAAATTTTGGTTGTTCTTCGGATTTTATGATGTTCTTGTTCAAATTTGCTGCTTTTGTTGTTAAGATTTTGGTTTTTATGTTGTTATTATTGAAAAACATGTTGTTCTATTTCTAAATGTACATTGAGCTTTAAGTTGAGATCTGTGTGATTATACACCGATTTTCAAGCTTCTGATTTAGAGAAACGATATCCTAGTTGATTTGATTTTGTATAAAGAAGAACACCTTGAAAGAACATATGAATATTCTAATTTAAAAAATTTTAAAATTAAGAAAATAACCGGTAACCTGGTAATCAAGTTACTTATTGTATACAATGAATCATATATAGAAGTTAATCGTATTTTTAGGGGCAAATTGCACGTAAATACAACAACTTATGCCAATATTGTCATTGTATGCAACCAACTTTATTTTGTACCTAAAAATACACACAAGTTACAAATTTGGTTCATTGTATGCAAGTTACCTATGACATTAGATACTTTACCGGTAACCTCACCAAAAATAAAAGAATTTTGGTACCTAAAAAGACAAACAACTTTCGAATTTGGTTCATTATATACAATCAATAACCGGTAACCTGGTAATCCAATTGTATACAATAAACCAAATTTGTAAGTTGTATGTATTTTTAGGTACAAAATAAAGTTAATTGCATAGACAATATTGACAAAGTTTTTTATATATTCGCTTAATTGATAAATTAAATATGTCGGTTTTGAAAATAAATGAAGTCAAATTATACTATATACATTCACCAAGAAGTGTTACTATTTAATAAAGGGCAAAATACGCGAAAATATAAAACTTTTTACCAATATTGTCATTGTATGTAATTAACTTTATCTTGTACCAAAAAATACATACAACTTACAAATTTTGTTAATTGTATACAACCGGTAACCTAACTACCAGGTTACCGGTTATCGATTGTATACAATGAACAAAATTTGAAAGTTTTTGTATTTTTAGGTACCAAAGCTTTTTTATTTTTTGTAATGTTAACGGTAAGTTACCTACTATCATAGATAACTTGCATACAATGAACCAAATTTGTAAGTTATGTATATTTTTATGTACAAAATAAAGTTAGTTACATATAATAACAATATTAACATAGTTTATTATATTTTTATACAATTTACCATTTAATAAAAAATACCTTCATATTAATGTTTATTAATCTGAAAAAATGATCATGTTAACATTTCTACCTCTGGGGAGTGGTAAAGTGGTTGGATAATTTTTTATTACTATATTTATCTATTTAAGTATATATAATTTGTTTTTCTCTAATAACTTTTAACAATTATTGTGTGAATCAAATATAATTATATATTTATAAGGGTAAATTGCATAAAAATATAAAGAACTTTGTCTTAATTTTTATTGTATACAATCAACTTTATTTTTTTAAAATAATACAATCAACTTTATTTTTTTAAAAATAATACAATCAACTTTTATAATCCTACATTATATGCAAGTTGTTGTATATGATGGTAGCTAAATACTAGACACGGAAAAAGTTTTTTGCATACAATGAGTGAATTATGAAAGTTTGTTGTATTATTTTTAAAAATTCAAAGTTGATCGTATACAATGATAATTAAGATAAAGTTAATTGTATTTTCATGTATTTTACCCTATTTATAATCGTCTTATTTTTATATATATTTTAATATAATTTTTATCATACTAGGATATTTATGTGATATATACACACATATATTCTGAAGCCGTAATATTAAAAAAATACATTTTGTTTGATAGACATCATTCTACATTAGAATATATATCAATGGTGGATAAAATTGAAATGATTACATCTATATTTAGTAGTCCTTATTTATTCTTCATACATGGAGCAATAACTCCTAATAATTGGTTAACCTTATTAAAAAGGAAATTAAAGATACTAATCTCTCTAATTTAATAATTTTCATTGCTTAGTAAAATGGCTCCATTAAATTTTTTTTTCAAGGACAAAATTTTAAGTTTCTTTTTATATAATAAATGGTTGTATGTATATTTTTATTGCAAGTTTAATAAAAAATTAGAATGATAAAATGTTTTTGGATGAAAAAAATTAGAATGCTTCTATAAGAGTGCTTTCCTTTTTGGATTTAGTTCACTAAAATGTATAAAAATTATCATGTTTTGCTATTGTGTGTATTTAACTTTTAAAGTTTCTATTGCGTGTATCAAACTTTTAATTTGTTTCTATTGTATGTATTTTGGTTACATAAAAAAAGTAAAAAACTTATAAGTTTAGTACATACGATAGAAAATTTAATACATACAATAGCGACAAATTAAAAGTTCGATACACACAATAGAAATTGTGTAAGTCCAATACATATAATAACAAAACATGACAACTTGGATACATTTTAGTGAACTAAACCCTTCCTTATTTGTGAAAAATTTTCTTTGGTAATTTAAGCATTTATTTTGAACTAGAACCAAATGGTATGAACGCTCTACCAAATATTAAACTAAAGTTTCACCGTATATCTAATTCTAATAGTTTTGATTTTTTATGTGCTTTATTTCAATTATTTGTTTCCAAATGTTAGTTTTAAGGGTTTAGTTCATTAAAATGTATCTAAATTGTCATGTTTTACTATTGTATGTATCTAACTTTAAAAATTTCTATTGGGGTAAAATGCGCGAAAATACAACAAACTTTACCAATATTATCATTGTATGCAACCATCTTTATTTTGTATCTAAAAATACAGACAACTTATAAATTTCGGTCATTGTATACAAGTTACCTGTGATAGCAGGTAACTCTACCCAGTTTTACATTTTTTATTTGTTTTTTATTTTTAGTGTTCTTTTTATGAATTTGTACTTTATGAACATTTGACTCACAAAACCCCAATAATGTCCAGATCTGCAAAGATGAATGAAGGCAACAAATGGATGAATGAGGGTTTGTTCTCTGCTCCATCCCATCTTCATCTGCTTGGCTTTTCTCCACCCCATCTTCATCTTTCATAATCGAATGGAGTGTTAGGATTCTTCTTTGCTTCATTGCTCCACTTCATCTCTATATTTGTGGGTTTGCAATGGTTAGGGCTTCATCACAGGGGTTTGCAATTGTTGACTTCGATTAAAGGTATTTCGTTACATATGAAGCAGATGAAGCAATCGTTGACTTTGATTAAAGGGGTTTGCAATTGAAGCAAATGGTTAGGGCTTCATCACAGGGGTTTGCAATTGAAGCAGATGAAGCAATTGTTGACTTTGATTAAAGGTATTTCATCACAAATGAATGAAGCAGATGAACATGATTAAAGGTATTTCGATTAAAGGTTTGACTTTGATTAAAGGTCTGTAATCGTTGGCTTTTGAAATTGATTTAAATTAAGCACCAAAGTTTACTGATTTGTTTGTACGAGATTTAATCATTTCTTTTGGTTTGAGATTTCATCGATTCATCTAGTTTGAGATTTAGGTTTCAACTTATTTAGGGTTTTTGTAATCATCTTGTAGATGTTTCTGTTCTTGATTCTTTTCTTTTGGGTGTACATATTTGCTTTTAGATAAAAGATCTAGGGTTTTTAAATCAACAAATTAGGTTGATTAATATGTTCTTGTGGGTTTGATTTTGTGTAATGACAGTTCCTTGTTGTGATAACAATTCTTCATCTGTTCATATTTCAATCGGATTTTGTAAAATATGTTAATTACTGAACCAAAGAACATATAAAGAACACCAAGAACATGAATATCTTAATTTAAAAAATTCAAAATTCAAGTAAAAAACCGGTAACCTGAAAATCGGGTTACCAATTGCATACAATGACGCAAATTTGTTAGTTGGTTGTATGTTTAGGTACAAAATAAAGCTGGTTGTATACAATAGCAATATTGACAAAGTTTATTGTATTTTCACGCAGTTTGCCCTTTCTATTGTGTGTATCAAACTTAAAATTTGTTATTATTATATGTATTTTGATTACATAAAAGAGTAAAAAATGTATAAGTTTAGTACATACAATAGAAACTTTAATACATACAATAACGATAAATTAAATGTTCGATGCACATAATAGCAAATTTTAAAGTACGATACATACACTAGTAAAATATAACAAGTTAGATATATTTTGATGAACTAAACCCTAGTTTTAATAATACTAATTCGTAATTTATGTTTTCCCGACTCAAAGCACTGGTTATTGTTAACTCGTTATATATTAATGATTTGTTTATGTTTATTAGTATATTGTGGCGAGTATTTAATATGAATAAATATGAAAACTAAAATTCAAATACAAATACTTAAAATAAAACATGAACATTCTAAATATTTAAGATCTTTAGATTCAAATCAATTCAGTTTTATTCATATTAACTTTTGTGTATTTTTTCTCTTTTAAGTTTGTGAAATAATTAAATGTATATATTTAATTGCATTCGGATTTTATTTTCCTGTTACACATAACATATCTTCTTTCATAGTTTTGATGTATAACAAGGTATTCATACCCGTACGTTGCACCATGTTAGATTTTTAAATAATCACATTCATATTAATTTAAATTATATATAGTATATAAATAAGATTGTTGTTCGAAGGTAATATACATACATATTATTTAGTTTGATAATCGTCCTCTAAGAAGTTAATATGGAGTTATATTTTTAGCAAATTGTAGTTTATCAAGTAGTTAACTAAACTATGATTTATCTTTTTAGGTAAAATGTAGTCGTATATAAATTGAAGGTAAAAAAATAAAAATTTATTTATGGGTGAAAATTAAAAATTGGAGATTAAATTTATTTATATAAATTAAAGGTTGAAAAACAAAAGTTTATTAGGGGGATAACATGAAAATCAAAATGAATAGTGGATTTTTTGTAAATTGATAAAATTTATGTATGGGTGAAAATTAAAAATTGAAGATCAAATTTAATTTATATAAATTAAAGGGTAAAAAATAAAAATTTATTAGGGGGATAATATGAAAATTGAAATGAAAAAAATTGATTAGGGAGATAAAATGAAAATTGAAATGAATAGTGTATTTTTTGTAAATTGATAAAATTTATGTATGGGTGAAAATTAAAAATTGAAGATCAAATTTAACTTATATAAATTAAAGGGTAAAAATAAAAATTTATTAGGGAGATAACATGAAAATTGAAATGAATAGTGTATTTTTTGTAAATTGATTATAAGGTATAAAGTGGAGCATGTGTGTGTGTGTATAATAAAGGGATCAGATACGAATATTTTTTTAGACAAGATGTAGTGTTTTTAGACATTAAGCAGTGTTTATTAGCTGAGATGCAATGAATTTAAGTTGGATGCAATGATTTTATAGTCTAGATGCAGTGTTCCTAGCGTTCCTATTTTAAGAACTGTTTCTATTGGATCCTCACCCTATATATATATATACACACACACACATATATATATATATATACATATATACATATATACATACAGAGGAAGGATCCGGTGAGAACACATGTTAAATGGAGAACGGTAAGAACACTTATAGACCAATCATTTAATTAAATAAATAGGAAATCTAAAATCAACCTACCTTAATTAAATCAAATCATTAAAATTCAACATACCTTAATTAACCATGATCAATCTCAACCATTAAATAAAGATCATCCAAGGGCTATAAACTGTTCTCCACGTTCTCATATTAGAAGGTGTTCTCATTTGATCCTACCTCTATACATACATATATATATATATACATATAAATGTTTAATACAGTCTTAATTTAATTTATAGTCCTAAGTGATAATTTATAGCAATTAGATTTTAAGATTCAATGGTCCAGATTTAATCTTAGATTATAATCAAAATTGATATATTTGTATGAAAGAGGGCATTTATGACTTTTAACTATTGGTCTCCACTTTCTCTCTCCTCTAATTTATTTAAAATTAATTATCTCACAAACCGTTAATCGTTAGACGAAACGAATTATACCGTTGCGATCCTTGTGTTCTCATCTTTTATTAGAGAGGTCACTTGATATACTTTAGACAAAAAAAATTTCTCATTTTGTTAGATTGGACTTAAATTTTATTAAAGTATAATCACATGTGATTCATAGAAGTGTGATCAATATATTCTTTATAAAATTATAGTTTGGTGTTTGATAATCCGGCGAAGTTCTATGGTTTAGTAACAAAAAATCAACAATTGAAAGTGATTCTAAGTTATTAGTTGTTTCATAACACATATGATTATCTATCTCTTATACATGCAAATAATTACAAGTGATTTGATTAAATGTGGTATTTTTATGTCACATGTTTGACAGAATCAATAACATGTGATTGCGTATTCAATCACATGTGATTTTGTACAGAATCACATGTGATTGAATACCAAAAACATAAGATTTGATATTTAATCACATATGATTGCATATTTAATCACATGTGATTTTGTACAGAATCACACGAGAGTTTGTACAGATTCACATGTGATTGAAAACCAAAAAATATGAGATTTGGTATTCAATCATATATGATTGCATAGGGGATTGTTCAAACGAGAACCATTCTTATTACGAGAACCAATATAAAACACATTGAATTCGAAGAACACATCTCGACCTTTGATAGAGTGGATAAGGTGTTGCTAGTACACAATATATGCATTCATGGGTAGAGAATGCAATTGGATTGAGTGAAATTGAATATGTTCATACATGTATAAAAGGTTTTAAGCAAACGTTGGTTTTTTTAAGCAAACATTCAAAATTAATAAACGTTAAATGATATACAATTTAAGAAGACAAAAAATTAATAAAACAACACATGTAATATTGTTATGAATCACATGTGATTATACATTAAGAAAATTTAAGTCCAACCTAACAAAATGAAAAAAAATTTTTGTCAAAAGTATATCAAGTGACCTCTCTAATAAAATAGGGGAACACAAGGATCGCAACGATATAATTGGTTTCGTCTAACGATTAACTGTTTGTGAGATAATTAATTTTAAATACATTAGAGAAAAGAAAAAGTGGGGACCAATATGCAAAAAGTCAGAATTGTTCTTCCTTATATCAATTTTAACTATTATCTAAGATTAAATCTACACCATTAATCTTGAAATAAAGACTATATTAAACAAAACCCATATATATATATATATATATATATATATATATATATATAACCAACTCGACTATTTTTAAATATCTACATTTAGATATTAATAGTAGATGTAATAATGTAATATGATAGCTATCGACAAATATATTTTTAAGTATTGGATATCAAAATTTATATTTTTAAATAAATATTGTATTACGATAAAAAATTATATAAAAATATTAATTAAAGTGAGACGGTCGTAAATATGAATATATATATATATATAGGGGAGGGTTCAAACGAGAACTGTTTTTCGTACGAGAATTGCGAGAACCAATCTTAGCCGTTCATTTTGGATAATGGAATTCATGGATGAAGAGCGTGGGGGGATTGAGTGTGGCAGGGTGCATGTAAAAAATTCATGGATGGGCAATCCAATTAAAGGAGGGGGAATTGGACGGCTAAGATTGTTTTTCGCAGTTCTCGTACGAAAAACAGTTCTAGTTTGAACTTTTCCCTATGTTCTATATATATATATATATATATATATATATATATATATATATATAGGGGGCGGTTCCATCGAGAAAAAAAAGTGCGAAAACTGTGAGAACCAATCTGAACCATTCAAATGATTGATCAAAGGCTAAAAAGGGTCATGGCATAATTGTAAATACTTGTAAAAATGTGAGATGTAAATTAATGACCGGAGGGACAAAAGGGTAAAATTGCATACTCAAAAAACAAAAAAAAAGGAAAAGAAAGAGGAGCGGCGAACCGGCGACCTCAAACCCACAACTCCCGAAGAAACCGCGATTTCGTATACTCTCCATAACTGATAGAGCGGTTTCCACGCGAATAAGAAAGAGGAAAGTATTTCGTTGCTGTTTTCATCACATTTTCGCATTATTGATATCTTAGAAAAACAAAGGTGATCAAAAAACCTAGAACGAAGAGGGCGATTCGTGAAGAACTTCGTGTCTAGCGGAGGCGCAAGGAAACTCCCAAGTATACCGTGAGATTTTTGTTGCGAAATTGATATGTACAAGATGTAAAATTTTGAAATAGAAGTTGCATTTGTGAAAAAAAATCGTGGTTTTTGAAAATGGTAGTTTGTAAATGTTGAATGCAGGTCTGAAAAGTTCGTGATTTTCATCCATCTTTGGGGCAAAAAATGACTAAAGGTATGATTAATCTTGCTATATCACTTTAAAAACAAGGTAAAAGCGTCACTGGCATTCATTCTTTAGTTTGATTTTTGTGGTTTGCACCCTTCAAACAAGGTAATTTTGAAGTTCGTGATAGTATTTTTGCTAAATTGGGGATAAAAGAACATGTAAAAATGGTTACATGTTTGATGATTGTAATGTTTGTTTTGAGTTATTGGTTAGTTGTTGCATATATGCCACAATGATTTTTTGGTTAGTTTGTTGCATAAATGCAGAATTGCGGATTAAAAATCATTTACAAATGTATAGATGTTTGAAGTTTGAAATGTTTCTGATGGATTTGTGGTTATTTGTTGCATATATGCCACAAATGATTTCTGGAATTGAAAAGTTTTTAAATTTATAAGTTTTCTAAGCACGATCCTGTATATTGCATATATGCTTCAAATGATTTTCTGGATTTGAATTGTTTTAAAGTTTGAAGTGTTGTAAGTATATGCCACAATGATTTCTGGATTTTTGAATTGCTTTAAAGTTTGAAGTATTCTAACATGTTCCTGTATATTGCATATATGACACAATGTCAAAAACAGTTAGAAAGCTTAGAGAGTTGTAAAAGTTGTGTGTAGTTGCAGGATTTGGGATAAAAAAGGCATGTTAAAATGGTTAGAAAATGTTTGAAGTTTGAAGTGTTTGTTTTGAATGTGTGGTTAGTTATAGCTTATATGCAACGTAGATTTAAAGTTTGAAAATGTTGAAGTGTTGATGTGTTCCGGGCAAAGTGGCATATGCTTGTTTGTTAGTGTGCTAGTCAATGTTGCATATGTGTTTATTGTGCTAAAATCAAAAAGTTACATATATGCAACATTTATGGAAAAGATATATGTTATAAACATTTTTACTTGGGGTGGATCAACTCTGATGGTACAGGGATATATGTAAGTTATGAGTAATTTTTTTGAGATTTAAGAAGGTTTGAAATTTTGTTGGGTTTAACATGTGCAAGTGTACGTAAAAGTGGCCGAATTGCTAAAAAATATACCTTTTCAAAATTTAAAAACACAAAGAATGGTCCAGTTGAGTTGGATCGTGACGATGATGAATTGAGTAAAGGGGTTGATTTTGATAGCAATTCTAACAATCAATCGTTAGATGACAGCGATGGTAGTGCAACTGGTAAGAACTTCTGACATAACATTTTTATGAAACCACTTGTGTTCATCAAAGATCTGTGTGATGATATGGTTATGTGTAGTTGTAGGGAAAGATGCTGAATCAGAAGAAGATGATGATTTTGAGAGTCAAGAACAGTTTGATGCAGACGACATGAATCTGCATGATGGTTAGTACTTAGAAAGTATTATATAATTAGGAAAATTAAATATATACTTAAAAAACATTTGAAAAGTATGTATTGATTTTGAAGATTCGGACGAAGCCACAGATAGTGATGAAGATATACATAAAGTAAACAGCGAGTTACCAACTAGTATAAAAAAACTAATCTTTTCAATTAACGATTATCTCAAAAAGAAAAAATGTATATTGATTTTGAATGCAAAATGTGTGCAGCCCCTGGTGTAAGGCTGACAAAACGGGCGATCAGACAACAATTGGGTATGCTTTATTTACAAAAGGAGAGAAGAAAAAAACGTACGGATAGAATAGTGTTTAATACATGTGTGTAAAATCTTATTTGAAAAACAGTTACCAAGAATAAATTTATGGAGGCCGATAGGAGAAGGAAAACGAGGGAAGTTACGCCATTGCACACACCACTCAAAAGGATGATCAAAAAGTATATTAAACAGGTGTCGAAACAAGGTATGAAATAAATGTGTTTTATATATGATTCTTTATAAATTTTGAGATACCATTCTGTATCATCATTCGAGTGTTGATGTTTTTGGTAGTTGTTGTAAGTATGTCACAATGATTTTTTGGTTAGTTGTTGCATAAATGCAAAAATTGGGGATTAAAAAAAGCATTTAAAAAATGTATAGATGTTTGAAGTTTGAAATGTTTATGATGGATTTGTGGTTATTTGTTGCATATATGCCAAAAATGATTTCTGGTTTTGAATTGTTTTTAAAGTTTGAAGTGTTCTAGGCATGTTCCTGTATATTACATATATGCCACAAAATGATTTCCTGGATTTGAATTGTTTGAAAGTTTGAAGAGTTCTGAATATGTTTCTGTATATTGCATATATGCATGTATTTGAAAAAAAGTTAGAAAGGTTGGATAGTGTAAATTTTGAGTGTATTTGCAGTATTGGGGGAAAAACCCTATAAAAATGGGTAAATGTTTAAAGTTTGAAGTGTTTGTTATAATTGTGGTTATTTGTTGCATATATGCCACAATGATTTCTGGATTGCATATATGCCATAATGTGAACAAAAGTTAGAAGCTTGGAGAGCTGTAAATCTTGTGTGTAGTTGCAGGATTTGGGATAAAAAAAACATATAAAAATGGTTAGAAATGTTTTGAAGTTTGAAGTGTTTGTTTTCAATGTGTGGTTAGTTATAGCTTTTATGCAACGTAGTTTTAAAGTTTGAAAATGTTGAAGTGTTTATGTGTTTTAAAGTGGCATATATGCTTTGTTTGCTGCCGTGCTAATCAATGTTGCATATGTGTTTAGTGTGGTAAATCAAAAAGTGTTGGAGTTGTACCGGAACAACATGTTGTATTTTGTTATGGTTTATAGTACAAAATATCGTATTTTTTAATAGTTTAAGATATCATGTAGGTGCCGTTCGGGTGAGTGAAAGGTCAACGAAGAGGGCGAAATCCTTAGGTGAAAGCTGCAAAGTAGGTGTTGGTGATGTGAAAAGAAGAAAGAGGAAAAGTTTGCCGGAAGAAGGAAGGTATGAAGATGAACCTTTGACGTCCACGAAAAAACAAAAGTTGAAAAGAAATGACAAGGGTGGTAAAGACCAGAAAACAGAGAGCAAAAAAGGCGAACCCGTCCATAAAATCAACAATTCTTTACGTACTAGAAGCTCACCAAAATCATTATTTACGCGATTCAGGGGCTTTCGAAAGAGCAGAAAAAAATTGTAACGGAAATTGGTTTTGGGCGAATGTTAGGGATGCAGCTTGATGGGGTTACTGCAAAACTTGGGTATTATGTGGTTGATAATTTTGATTCAGAGTGTGGGGTGATCAAGTTGGTGAAAGGAGTGATACAAGTAAGTGTCAGGCTAGTGCATGAAATGTTGGGCGTTCCAATGGGTGGTGTTTTATTAGAATATTTGAATAACGATAACGGTGAGGATGAAAGCACGACAGAATGGAGGAAAAGGTATGGACTTTTTGTAACGCCAGACGAGTTAGTGAACAACATATTGAGCGGTGAAATCGGTTGGAACTTCATTCTTGATTTCTTGATGCTGTTTGCGTACACAATGGGAGAGTGCAACAAGACCGGGAGGTGCAAGACATCCTTGATACGGTGCCTTCGTCCTAGTATTAAGATTGATTCCATAGACAGGTGCAAATTTGTCATCTCTTGCCTGATCAAATGCAAAAACAACTGGAACAGGGAGGACCCGAAAGGTTTCTTCATTGGTCCAATTGCAGTCCTGGCGGTATGATCCCCGAATTAAAAAATGCATATGTTTAATGTTTTTTGTTTATTGTTTAATGACTATGAATGTATATCATATCAATTAGGAAAAAAAACACTTTAACCAAAAACTTTTAACTAAAGTTGCATATATGCAACTTCTTACCAAAGTTACATTTGTTTTATACAATGTTACATATATGAAATTCTGATACTTTGTTGAATATGTGTACCACTATTTAAAATGAGTTGAATAAGTTTCAAAAAGGTGATAACCAATATTGCATATGTGTAATATCAATGTGTTGATTTTTGTTTGATGATTATGGATGCAGCTTATGTATTTGGATAGCACATACTGTGAAAAGTATGATGTTGAATGTAGGCGTCCAGCTATCTTGGGTTGGACACTTGATAAGATGAGAAGAAGAGAGGATGTGGAAATGAAGATGGGTGGATTTGGTATGTGTAAATGTAACGTCTCAAAAAAATTTTTAAAATACTAAATCATACTATTAAAAGTCTACAATAACTAAAACACTTGTATAATACCAATTACATCCCGGGTGGAAACCCGTAAAAATCTCAAGTTCAAGTACAATCATTTTGGATTACATTAGAAAACTCATGAGAGTGAAAACGTTGCGGAAGCTTGCTGGGATGAGCTATGAAACACGAGGTGGAGCCCCGCCATGGTCATTACCTGAAAAGATGGTTAAACAACAACCATAAGCACAAAGCTTAGCGAGTACTTTACTTACAAACCAAACAGTTCATCAAACACATTCCTCGTACCCACTACCGTAGTAAGTGGTCTCGGCATACCCGCCGGTTAGACGGTCTCATCAAATAACACATAACTAGGGACTTGCCCCCTGCCGCATCTCGGGTCCCACCCGTTTGATGCCAAAACCATAATCACATTCTGCCATCATGTAACACATAACTAGGGACTTGCACTCTGCCGCATCTTGGGTCCCACCCGTTTGATGCCTAATCCGGGCCCCGCCCGCTATGACTCATCACAGGTCCCACCTTTAGATGAAGTCATCTGCCCCTGCCGACCACGAAGGCACGGTTGGTTACTATGATAACATCACGATAACACTTAACAGCCAATCGCAATTAAGCACATACATTGCATAGTAAACATCTTGCACATCACTTACGTATTACAAGAATTAAAGTAAGTTCAGGTAACTCACATGTCTCATAACTTATCATCTGCTTACATATCATTAGTCACATGCAAGTCTCTAAAACATACCCGACACCGAAGTGTTGGTCTACACATAGCATTCACGTATTCTACAATCATTAATCACCTTCTTAGGCACGCATCAAATGTATTTAATGTCTATTTAGAGATGTAAGTAAGAATACTCACCTGTCTGCAGTTCTCGTCGCACTGTTCTAGTTTAAGAATCCACTTGTGGCTACTCGTTAGCACTTACCTACAACATGCCTTAATCAAATTAATACCGGGTATCAGTCTCCCATACATTTTGTGCACTAATAAGGCCCCCAAGCCAGACCTTAGGTTCCATACATTGGCCAATCCATGCGACTTACACAAACAAACGCTCTCAAAACTACACAACATAATTCGGACCCTTGCCCGAACGCGTCGCGTTTAAGGGTTTGACGCGTCGCGTCGCGCGACCCATGCGAGAGTCGGACCAACTCTTCATGTGACTTCCGGACCAAACCACACCACCCCATGCGACTTACAGGCAACACATGCGACTTTCAAGACCCCTCATGCGACAGTCGCATGACCCCATGCGACTTTCAGAACTTCATGTGACTTGTAGAATGCACTATGCAACTTTCCACTACCCCCATGCGACTTTCAAACATCACTCATGCGACACTCGCATGGCTCATGCGACTTTTAGGCTACAAAAGTCGGACCATCCTTCCCTGTCAGTTCTAGTTTCAAAACTCCATAGCCAAAATCAAACTCTTTCAAAACTTGACCAAATCATTTCATTTTTGTTACAAAACATTTCTCCACTCATTGAAACACATCCTTCGAGATTTAAATACATTTCATCAAGTATTAAGGTCCAAATCTCGAATTCTTTTCTCTTGTTCTTCATAACCCATAACTCTAAAAACCCAGATGCTAATTCACGCTAGCATCATTCAAACAAGCTAAAATTAATACCTACAACATCATAAAGAGGTAGAAAACATTACCTGATGATTCTTTTAACAATTCTTGATTTCCACAGATGAATCTTGGCTCCTTCTTCCTTGTTCTTCGTGGGTCTTAGCACACACACACACACCACATATTGCTTTCTCTCCCAATGCAATAGTAACAAGCATTTTGGGGGCTGTGCCCTAATCTTCAATTTATATATATCTTTCAATAGGGCCTAAGCCCACTTACTTCCACTTGGCCCAATAAACCTAATCCACATGACTATTTACATTAGTCCATTTAACCAACCATTTATTCAAGCCCAATTAATTAAATTTAGTCCACAATTAAATCCATAGCCCAACACAAAATCATTTCCTCAATAAGCTATTCTTTTATTTATTTTCGAAGTTCGGGTATTACAGTAAAAGGCAAAAGAAGCTGTTATGGACCTTTGCAAAGTATCCTGTAGATGCCGATACAACAAAGAACCAAAAGAAGCTTGAAACAATCAATGTAAGAAACTTATGCATTTTTTAAAAATTATGAATATAATGATGACATTTGTATGTTGCATATGTGCAACCTATTGAAAAAAATGGAAAAAGATGATAATGTTGTCGTTTGTAATCTCCTCCAGGATTATGGAAGTAGATTGGGAGAGATTTTGAAAGTGATAAATGAACAAATCAAGAATTTTGAAGATACATACCAGGAGGGATGCGCAAAGTTTGGGGAAACTGAGAAGATAAAGATTTTTAGAGGACAGTTTGATGAGTTAATAACCCGGGCAGACAATGTGCGAGAGGCTGTGCACACGAAAAACACTACAGAGGAGGTAGCGGGAGTGGAGAGGGTTTCCGGGGGTTTGAGTGGGTTTGCGGAACCAGAGAGTCAGTTTTGGACGGATCCAGAAGTTAAGAAAGCGTACGAAGCAGCAATGCAAAAAGTACCATATTCCGCCAAAAAAGTTACCCTCAACCGTGATGATGGCGCACCTAGTTTCAGTTTGGAGTTAACACAAGAGAAAACAAATTCCGGATCTTCTCAGATTGTTCCGATAAAGGTGCCGATAAATGTTGAACCAAACAAAGTCATACACCCGGAAGTGACGGTTCCGAAAAATCCTAGGAGGGGATCGAAGAGATCTGTGAACATTTCAAACGCAATGAAATCTCCGTATGTGTGCAGGCTAGTGGATGAGAAAAAAGGGGTCAGCGCTGAAGAGCGAAGAATATGCAACTACATATTCAGTTGACCAGAAATTGATACGTAAGTGTTCCAGATTTTTTACCCTAACGTAAAAATATAAACATATTCTACATTAAAACGTAAGTTTAGATATTTGATACAAAAAACAAAAAATTTCCCCAAAAACAGGGAATGGGTGTTTGAGACAGGATACGAGTACAGGTTGTTGAGAGACACGATAGCAACAATCAAGCCTGGAACGTGGGTAATAAGTAATGTGATTGATTGCTGGACAATTTTCCTGAACAATCAAGAAAAATTTAGAAGTACAGGCTCGCCTCGTAGGCTGTTTTGTCATACTGCAATGATTGTGAGACTACTTATCAATTGCATTTCCATTTGGCTTTTGAATTGATATTTTGACATACTGCAATATACAATGATTTCTAATTAAAAAAAGATTGATATCTATAGTCGGATGGTATGCTTGAAGAGGGAAAGGTTACAAATGAAGTGTTGGAGTTGTACCGGAGCAGCATGTTGGCGGTGGTGAATGGGTTTGAAGAAGAACTGAACTTGCGAAATTATGATATGGTAATAACAAGAAATGATACATTACAATGCAAAAACTTAATTTATTTTAAATAAATAACATCTTACTGGTATGTATAACTTCACGATGCAGGTATTCTTCCCAATGATCGATTTGAACCACTATTACAGCATTTGTTTTGACTTGAAGAATCGGAACATAGACCTGATTGATAACAGAGTTTATGATGAGGACGTGTTGGATAACTATGATGAGATTCCAAAGTTTGTGGTAAGGATGAGTATATTATTAACAAGTTTTTGTTTTTTTTATATATGTGCAGCACCTGTTTTTTTTATATATGTGCAGCACCTGTTTTTTTTGAAAATAAATGCATATGTGCAACCAATAAACAAACTATATGCGACTTTAAACATATTTAAAATTTAAAAAGTTGTTGCATATGTGAAATAATATATGTATATTAAATTTTATGTGCAGAAATCGTTTTTCGTAGCATATCTAAGAATAGTTAAACATCCAGCTGCGGCTAAGATTGATCAACAAGAGATACAAATATTGAACATGTCGTGGAGATCGGTCAGGAACCAAACAGATTGTGGGGTGTTTACTATGCGTCATCTAGAAACATATATGGGAGATGGAGGACGAGGTTGGCAGTGCGGTTTGGATGAGAGTGAGAAGGTACAAAAAGGTATATTGAACAAGCTAAGGTACAAGTACACTACTAAGATACTGATGTCTGATATAAACCTACTACGTGTCGAGGTGATCAGAAAAGTAGAAGAGTTTGATAAAACAAAGAAAACAAAACAGACTAAGAACATTAGGGATAAAAGATCAACGGGTGAAACGAAGAAGAAGTAAGCAGGGGTGAAAAAACCGTTATGTTTCTTTGGAGTGCAAGCTGTGCTTTTTTTAGTGTGTTGAAAACAATGTAACTATGGTTTTGCTCCTTTAGGTTCAAGATACATCAACTATCATTGGGTTTTTTTTATTCATGCTTTGTGTTTGTTTTTTATAAAAAAATGTAGGAGTGTTTAATGGCTATTTGTGACTTGTATTGCATGTGTGCCACATTGTGTTGCATATATGCAACATTGTGTCTGTTTAATGGATGATCGGAATATGTGTTGCATGTGTGCAACACTTGTGCTAAAAAAATGATTACTATATGTTAAGCACAAAAACCTTGAGAAAATATGATGATTATATGTTATATTCACATGCTAAAACTCGACGTCATTTAAAAAAAATAGTTAACTTGCAAACAGTGCAAAAATATGATATTTTTTTTAATTTACACTTTAACATTGTGGACATATGTTAAAGACACAAAACATTGTGCACATATTATGAATATATGTTACATTCACATGATAGAACATGACATCACCCCAAAATGTAGGAGTGTTTAATGGCTATTTGTGACTTGTATTGCATGTGTGACACATTGTGTTGCATATATGCAACATTGTGTCTGTTTAATAGATGATCGGAATATGTGTTACATGTGTGCAACACTTGTGCTAAAAAAATGATTACTATATGTAAAGCACAACAACCTTCAGAACATATGATGATTATATGTTACATTCACATGCTAAAACTCGACGTCATTTAAAAAAAATAGCTAACTTGCAAACAATGCAAATATATGATTTTTTTTAATTTACACTTTAACATTGTGGACATATGTTAAAGGCACAAAAACATTGTGCACATATTATGAATATATGTTACATTCACATGATAGAACATGACATCACCTACAAAAAGTTTATAAAACTTCAAAACATTGCACAATACTTCAAAAATGTACTTTGTGTTGCGTATGTCTACGATCAGTCATTCCAAAAAAAAGCGATGCATAAGTGCAACCGGTACATACCGGTGGTGAAAAGAAAATATGATGAAAAATTAACAAATTCCTAAAAAAATGTGCCAAAATTCCAGACAAAATCAAACACCCATAGAACCATCATCCGAGCTCTCGTTATCTGTTTCCGTACCCGAACCCACATCTGCATCTGACCCGGACTCTGACTCTGACTCCTCAAGATCTGTTCGACCGGTCTTTGTAGGGCAATTCCTGGAATCATGTTTACGGACATACTTCCCACATGTATGACATTTTCGTTTCTTTTTTTTTCTTACATGCTTCAATAGCTTGTTGCCCTGGGCCAACAAGTCTCTTGTGTGTTCCACAGCCCTTGTTCCTAATGCCTTGGGGAACCTTTATAACAACTTTCTTTGGTGGTTCAACCCCAAGCAACCATTTTGTTTTTTTAATGACGTTACCATGCTTGTTGCGTTTGATACACAACCGTTGTTTGTAGTTGCAACCAACTCCAAATGTAATACACTTATTGTGGTTGTCAACCCCAGTAAAAGGAACGAAAATCATGTTGTACCTTGTGTAAAAAAACAAAAAAAAAGAAATAAACAAAAAAAAAATCAACCAAATAAAAAACGCATATAACACTTACTTCTTCGTTGCATACGTGGCATCAAAAGCAAGAACATCGCCAAAAAAGTCGAAACTACATTTTGCGGTTTCATCAGCCCAGAAAAGAAACGTCAACTCATTGTTCACAACCTGATACTCAAATGAATAACCAGGAACACACGTCTTTCGAGTATTTAACTTGTCAACTAGCATTTGAGCGTCTTTATAACCGATAAATATGTTCATGTCGCGTCTAAAGTTTTTAAAATCCACAACAGTCCCACGAAGATTAACATAACCACCTTTCAACAAAGACCTAAGTCTGTGAGCCTTCGTAGGACCAATATTGGACGTGGAAACCTTGTGAATAAACGTCTGATCAGCAAACGTCAACTTTCTACGCGCAATTGATAAATCCGCATTATTATAATCAAACAAAGAATGGTTGTGGTTCTCAATGAACTTTTTCACTACGTATGAATTAGAACCATTCACCTCCCCAACACCAATACAAGCTATACAATCGGTAACAATGAAGTTGGTATTTCTCTGATCTTTATGCTTGGAATCTTGCACCAGTGAATCTTCTACTTTGTTACGTGGTTTACTTGCATAACAAATAACGATTGGTAACAGTAAGACGGTTCCTTTTTACCGTCGAAACACGTGTATCAAACCCAGCCTTCTTTGCATATTCGTCATACATGTGTTTCACATCCGCAAAGCTATCAAACACAGTACCAATCCTCGGCTTTAAACTATCTGAAACAATCGGAATCCAATGTTTTGTACCATTCGGGGTCTCGATGACATTGCTTAAAAATGATCCATCACCTACAAAACGGGAAAAATGTACTTTTTAAAATAAATGACAGGTGACACAAAAAAAACTCAAAAAAAAACAAGTATAAATGCATACAAACCTTAGTAGATATATGAAACAAAAAATAAACCACTAAACAAAGATGCAAATACAAACAAAGTTGCATATATGCACCTCCACCGAAACACATAATTCCGAAAAAAAGTGATAAAAGAAAGGTATCAAACATCAGTAAACACCATACCCAAAAACAGGTTGCATATATGCACCTCCACCAAAAACACATAATTCCGAAAAAAAAAGTGATAAAGAAAGGTATCAAACATTAGTAAACACCACACCCAAAACCAGGTTGCATATATGCACCTCCATGAATATAACCTACTGCACATACAACACTATATACCTTGATATGCAGATATTCAACTAAAAAATACATGAAAAAAACAAGCTAGTTCTGCAATGTAAAAACCTACCGTTCTTCCCTAACAAAGGAGAAAACTCCGCGCTCACTCGAGAGCCCGAAACACCTTCGTTGTTTGTCTGAATCATGACTTCATTATCGGCTACACCTCCTTCCATCTGAAAACTTGACCTAATATCAACATTAGATGACGACTCCATTGTTCAACCTATAAACAACAAAAACACATATGATGCAATACGATAATGGGAGAATATCATAAAATATGATGATGTGAATTGATGATAAACGAAAAAACGAAAGCAGCAAAAACGAAAACCGAAAAGAAACGAAAACAAAACCTGAACGATGATGACAGGCGGTATGACTATGCGACTGTAGAACTATAAAAACTGGTGAGACACACGAAGAACAAACAAACTCTGAGATACGCAAATGGTGAAAAACGATGGCAGACCAAAATCTCTGAGATTACGTAGCCTTGAATGAGAAAATCCGCTAAACATGGAAGGTGTATCAAAGATCAACTATAAAAACGTGAAAAAAGGAAAAAATCGTAACAGATGATTTGATGGAAAGACTAAAAAACCCTTGAAACTAAAAATAAATAATTAATTAATTAAAAAAACTAACAAGATTAATGGTCTAGATTGTTTCTCGCAGTTGTCGCATTTTTATTGGTTCTTAAAGGAACTTCCCTCTATATATATATATATATATGATATTTACATCAGATATTGTGTGATAAAAGTTGTAAAAGAAAAAAACTCAAAAAATTGCTTGAATATAATAATATGAAATTTTAAAACGAGAAATACTATTAGTTAAAACCAAATCACCGCATAAAAAGAAAAAAAAAAGAGAATAATGTGTGTGAGCGCATCGAACCATGGATCTACTACTTCGGCTTTCTTCAACTCCTGTTAATACTCGGCTACATTCCGTTAACCTAAAAACCATAGCTTGAAAGTATATAACAATTAATAGGAAAACTAGATTTATAGACCTGTACACGTCCGGGTTTTATAAAATGAAATTTTACTCTATAATTTCATAAATAAAAGAATAATAAAATACTTAATGAAAGTATTCAATGTCACACATCCAATATAAATTAATTAGTTTTATAGAAGAAAGAAAATAACACAGAAATATCATAGAAGTAAAGAAAGATAGGACAATTTCGGATTATCAAGAAATGTGAATAAAATCCAAGAATTACATTCTTTTTCTGAAGCAGATCGATAAAATTCCCACCACCAATATTGAGGACATCTTTATGGATGTCAGACAAGATGTCAAGAAGATACCTGTCGTTATCCACATGCACGACAATTCCAGTTGTGATATTTGGTTCAAAGTCACGTTTCACAAACGATGGTAGCTCCTAAAGTAGAGCCAAAAACAATATATTATTAAAAATAAGTATTAGTATTATAAGTAAAAAAGGAAATTTTGTCTTAATTAAATATAAAATATAAAAATACAGTTTGAAATGATGTTACCAGAGAGACAACTACTATTTTCTTGACTTCGATTACAAATTCCATGTAACTGCAAATAAAAGAAGTTGTATTTAGCACACGTATCAATTTAAAACACTATGATTAAGACTTCAAGAATATTGATATAGGTTATCAGATATAATATTCTATGATAGACTTGCATATTACCTCTGCAATAAATATTTCTGAAAATCAAGTGTTTATGAAAATAATAAAGAAGTGCATTTTTTATAGAAAAATATTAAACCCATAAAATATTAGTTAGTAGAATACCCTTAGTTGATTGGTGCTCTTTATTTGAATAAATATATTAGAAACTTGATCTTTAATAATATCAAGTAACAAGCAGTAGGTGTATTGACTACACTCCCCTAATTAAGATCACATAATTACAAATAGTAGACTAATGTATCCATTTAATTATCATGGCAAAACAGTTTAACCTTTGCAAACAACCAATAAAGAGAAATTCAAACATTTGCAACAAATAAACATATTCAAACTTATGTACTACGATTTAAAACATTAATATTCATGGTTGTATACTCAATGTTCTTAGATAATTAAAATCATGGTATTAGAAACTTGATCTTACAGAAATAGTAGGTGTGTTGACTTCAAAAACCTAATTAAGATGACATAACAAACAGAAGACACATCGATCAGTATAATCATCACGGCAAAACAGTCTAACATTTGCAAACAGCCAATAAGGTGAGATTCCAATATATGCATAAACCATAGGTGTGTTGACTACACTCCCCTAATTAAGATCAACAAACGAATATAATCAAGAAACATAAATCAATATATTGATGAAAGATGACGTAATAATATTAAGCACATACAATACTAATAGTTTATAATTTTAATAGTTAGTATATGAAGGGCGGTAACATAAGCATTAGTATAAACATAAATCAATAAGTGATATACCCTTAATTTATTGGTGCTCTTTTTTTAAATAATTATATTAAAAACTTGATATTTATTAATATCAGCTAAGAAACAATAGGTGTGTTGACTTCAATTCCCTAATTAAGATCAACTAAGAAACAGAATCAGTTTAATCATACCAAAACAGTTTAACATTTTCAAACAACCAATAAGGTGAAATTTCAATATGTGCATAAAAAATAGGTGTGTTGACTACACTTCCCTAATTGAGATTAACAAACAAATCTAATCAAGAGTACGGTTATCGCACACTAAATAATTGCAAACAACCATAAAAAAGATCCGTACCTATTTTTACATTAAATAGGGGAAAACAAAAGTATTTTCTGATTTAAAATTAGTACCTTTTGCACATAAACCTAACTAAAAAATTGAACCTTTGTTGAAAATATTCACAATAACGAACTGGAACTACACCCACCTTAAATTAAGTCTAAACTATTCTTAGTCAATCACAATCTTCTATTGGGAACAAAGATATTTACAAAATAAAAGTTACTAAAATTTTAATTGTATCAAAACAATTTGAGGCCTAAAGAATTGCAGGTAAAGAAAAGATAAGCCCATATTCAAATGAATAATTTAGTAACTTATGTGTTATTTACAATCAACGGAACAATGGATGATCAAATAATTCAAACATTTCATCAAAAACTTGATAAACATATATTCTTTTCTTATCACCTCAAATAATAACCAAACTATTCTTAAACAATCTCAATCTTTCACATTAGAACACACAAATACAAAACATAAGTTAAAAAAAAGCAAAATTCAGTTGGGAACACAAATATACAAAACATAAGTTACTAATAATTGTATCAAAACAATTTGAGGCCTAAAGAATTGCAGCTAAAGAAAAGATATTCAGAACAATTTTAGTAAATTTTTGAGTTCTTTACAATCAAAGGAAAAATGGATGATTGAATAATTCAAACATTTAATCAAACACCTGATCATATATTCTTTTGTTATCATCTTAAATAATAACCAAACATAAGTTAAAAAAGGAAGCATAAATGAAGAAGAAGATAAAACCGTAACAAAAAATATATCCATGGCACTGTTGAAACAAAAGCAATCGGTACCAAATCAGGTTAAAAAAACAGAATGAAGAAGAAGAAGATGATGAATGTGATATAATATCAAAATTTACCTGTCGGAATCTTTGAGGAAAACAACACACACAACTATTCGTAGCCTATATCGAGGGTTGTTAAGAGAACGAAATCGGAACCAAATCAACAAAAAAAATCACAGATTGTAGAAGATGATGATGAATGTAACAACATTTTGAAGCTTACCTTGTTGATTGGTTGACAAACGGGCGACGAAAGTGAAATCGCCGAAGGAAGATTAGGGTTTTAATGCCTGGGAGATGTCGAAGGAAAAGACTTGAAACGTGTGGAATAAACTGACGCGGAAATAGGGCGGGTTAGAAGACCCGCGTGTCATGTGAAAATGGGTTAAAATACCCATCATTTAATCCTAATCGGGTATTTCTAAAAGAGGTAGTCAAACTTGTTTAATTTGGTCAAAATTAGAAAAATAAATGGATCCTATTGGTTAATTGAAATTTATTTTAGGTAACTTTCCAATAAATAGTTTTCTTTTAATATATATATATATATAGATTATTTTTCTTACCGAGGCACAATTGTTAAAGATGACAAGAGGATATAGGTGATGAATTAAAATATAATTAGGTTAATGTGGGTTGGGTTCAACTTGTTCGGTAGTCAAATTTATCCAACATATATAGCTTTAGTTTAGAAATTTTAAAATATTTTTTTCCCCATAAATCATAACAAATTTACCAAGCTGGTATCAAATGTCAACAAAAGCAAATATAAATTTCTAAGTTGTAGCAAATTTAAAATTTTAAATCAAACCCTTAGTAGCTAAACATGTAGTTAGCCCAATTAAATTTAGAGATCTAAAGATAACATTCCTTCAATCAATAAGTGTCGTCCCAACATTCAATCGATACCAGAGGAATGAGTGATTAGGTTTTAGTATGATATGCTACTGTCGAGAATCGACCATTATAAGCCCTCCCTACATTCAATCGATACTTTTGTAGAAGAGTGTAAGTATTTTTTTAAAGATGGTTGGAGGCCTCAAGGTTACTTGATCGGGGACCCAATATCCTTAGCCTGTATACTCCTTTGTAAAAAGATTCTAGGCCATTAGGGGCCTTTCCTCCTTTTTTTCCGCCTCTGATTTTGTTCATATATATAATTGTCAAGTATGAGCATAGCTTTGATAATTCTTAACATGAGATAATTTAATAAACAATCCTGAGCCATATAAAATAAATATTGAATGAATGAAATTTACGTTTTGTTTTCCCCCATAAAATAGATGTGAGATATGAATGGCAATAGGACGAGCATTGGTGATCACGGTTTATACCCGATTATAAAACCAATTTTCATGTCCGGTCCCATTTATCGGTATCAGATTACTAATAACCATCGGGTTTGCAAATATACCCGTGGGTTTCGGGTATCATAGTTTAATGATCTTAGTCAATTAAAACTCATCAATAAAGATTTTCGTTTCTTAAACCTTGACTTAATCACATCAAAACAATGAGTTGGACTTTTTTAAACAAATTTTATCATTAACAACATTAAAACTTTTTTAAACAAATTTTATCATTAACAACATTAAAAGGTTCAAAATTTAGTAAGTGTTACCCAATTACAATCATTCACGTACAAGTTTAAAATATCTAAATAAAATCATTACAATGAAAACAATATTCTCAATCTATTTCACTATTCTCACACATTAGTAGTTTTTTAAAAATTAAAATTTTTTAAAGTAGATTTTATACAATTGTAAAAATAAATAAACAAACAAAATACACCGTTAAGATTAATAATTAAAGGCTGAAGTATAGTTTACTAATTTGAACTTGGTCAAGTTGGTTGAATATTACCCTAAATTATCAAAGTTGTATTATAGTACACTAGGCCAATTTAGTACCTGCTCCTTAAAACTCGATCTAAAACTAGTCAATTTAGTATCCTGACTCAGTGACTAAGTACCGAGTTACCAAGTTCAGGGTACTAAACTATACATTTGATAGTTTAGAGTAGTATTTAATCAGGTCGACCAAGTTCAGTGTACTAAAATATACTTTATCCATATATAGTTAAAATATATTGATACATATATATATATATATATATATATATGACTAGTATTAAAGTTTATAGTGTCATATATATTTACTTGATTACCAACATCCACACATAATCAACTTATAATTCTAAATAATATTACTAAAACTTTAAAACCTTAATATGTAGTAATAGACTAATTAAAACCTTAATATGGGATCAGTTAATTGGACATATATTAACTAAAACCATAATCGTCACAAACCTATAAATTTTTTAAAGAGCTTTCATACCTGATACTATAACTATTTACCCATCCTAATAATTTCGGTTCGTGATTTTCCGTTAAGCTGAGGTATCTTTATCAATGTGAGAAAGGTCTCCACATTTCACCCATATACACTAACGATATGACCATGTTCATATAATAAGTATGGTTTTCCACTTTCAAATATCTCCACGCTTTATCTTCAATTATTTAATTCTCTTATATAAATTTAAATGAAAAGTGAAAATATTACTTTTAAATTTGAAATATCTCCATGTTTCATCCTTAGTTATATTATATTCAATTCAATCTTCAAATTTTAAATTCTTTAATTAAACTAAGGCTAAAATACGCACAATTTTAAATTAATTTTCATTGTATGCAATAAACTTTAATTTGTTCATAAATATACAATCTGATTGGAAATTAGGTCCATTGTATGTAACAGGTCACCTATTTAACGGCCAGTTTCTAAAAAAGGTTTTCAATTTAAGGCGAAAATTCCCGGTTTCTGAAGAGTATGTCCACTTTTTTTTATTATTTTAATTCTTTGAAAGAGTTAATGTTCATGGGTTTGCAACTACTTTTGAAAGAGATAACTCATGGTTTTCGCTCTTGGTGTTATCCAAATGGCGACCTAGGGTTCATCTTCAAAATAAAGTAACTATGTGCACACATTCGGCGACCTAAAATTCATCTTCAAAATCGGTTTCTGGTTAGGTTTTGTAGCTACTTGACCAGGTTTGTATATAGGGATTCTTCAAAATGATTTATGATTTAGGTTCGTGCAACGTCCTCACAATCGGCGTTGTAAGGTAGGGTTCGTATCTATGGGTTCTTCTTCAAAGTTAATTTGAGTTCAGGAGACCTCCTTCAAAAGTTGATTTCTACACGACCTCCTACAAAAGCAGATTTTTTTTTGATTTTTTATTTTAGGTAGTGTTCGTATCTATGTACATTATGAAACGATTTAGGGTTCTTATTTCTTTTTGTATGTCCTATTTCCAAAATTGCATTAGGTGAAAGCTCGGGGTTCTTGTTCATGTTCATGTTCATGTGTTTGATTCCCGGTTTGAAGATATGAAAAACACCAAGAATATAAAAAAATTGAAAATATAAATATTTAATGTAGGTGATAGGTGTTGGGTTTTAACCGTCATAACAACCACGTGAAACACAAAGTGAACCACACAAGTTTTAACAAAACACAATCTTTATTTAATGAGACTTTATAAAAATTAAAACTTTATTTATAAAACACAGTGAAAACGTATTTTAAACTAGATAAAGATTTAACTGTTAAAACCCAAAAAGTTATGATCTTTATTAACCTCTAAGATTTAATTAAACGAAGTACAGAAGAGAGTTTGAAACTTTTACCTCGAAAGCTCAAGCTTTAGTTTACTCGTAATGATGTCAAGAGAGATCCTTTTAGCGAGAAACAACTAGCAGGAACAAATCACGAACTCGAATTGCAGTACGTATTAAACTTGACAAACAAAACCCAAAACCCCTCGAGGGTGTTTGGCCAAATACAAGTAAGAGGGAGGAGAGTTTTTTTTATTAATTCTTTTTAACTTTTATTTTGTGGATTAATCCTGTATATATACTAATTAGATTATTATATAATTAAGGATACATATACTCTATCCATAACAAATAAGATATAACTTGATCACTAAGCTTTGAATTTCAAATTCACCTTTAATTATTCATTATTATTATTATCGATTATATATTTATATATTATATAAATTTTTTGGCTATATAATATATATATATATATATATATATTCAGATATAATAATAACAATAATTAATTCGAAAAACTAAATGATTTAAACTAAAACATTTAATTTGTTTTCGAGAATCATAACTAATTATGTATATATTTATTAACTAATAAATAAATACCCATCATTAATTAATACTTAGTGTAACAACAAGTATCTTTATAATCTAATTTATAATAACTATTATAAATCTTCTCTCCGAGTTAGGTTGCAATACTACTCGAATTATAGGCACTTACAGGTGTGACCCTTAAGTGTCTTATAATATTGGATGTAATATCACTAGTTTGTTAACTATGTATATTTATCTAATAATAGGTTGCATAAAATGAACCTAAATTGTAATCATGTTGTATTTTTAGATACAAACTAAAGTTAGTTTCGTACAATGGGAATTAGGCCAAAATTTGTTGTATTTTAACACAATTTCCCTAAAACTAATATAGAATGATTAGGAAGGAATGAAGATCACCCTCCATTTTATTTCTTTTCCTTACAACTCAAACACAAGCTAATAATTCCTTTCCTTCCTCGTTTTCTCTTCACTCTCGCTCCTTAGAAAACCCGTGAACATAACGTGTATCCGCTTGATTACGCCTATAGAGTTGGCTTGTTGTGTTTTTGCAACAAGGGAAATTGGAGGCTCAATCTTTGGGGTTTGGCAAGGAGTCTTGTTTGGATTGTCTTCGTTAGTGTTTAGAGGTATGTTTCACAATCATTTTTTTGAAACATTTTGAGGTTATACAAGAGATTAGTAGTTTTATGTGTTCATAGGTCTTGTGATATGGCCGGATGCCTCATGAGTTCATCAATGTGATGCTTTGTGAAATTGATCATTGGAATTTGTTTTAAAATGAGTTTCGGATGATCGCTAATAAAAAAACAACAATTTAAATGTGTTTATTTCAAAATTTTGAAGTCTGATTTACAAACATGGATGATGAACTTCATCACAAAAGTGTGAGTTCGCAAGGAGCTATTACCAAGTTTAGTGATTTTTTAGGTCTAGCATTTGTGATAAGTAGTCATGCAATACATTGTTGATATGTGACCATGGGTGTCTTACGCGAAGTAGTTCTGCGATAAAGTATTGGTTTGTAACCATGGGTGTTTTACGAGAAGTAGTATTGCAATAACTAGTCCTTGTGACTAGTGAGGTTTGCGACCCGAGGGTTTAGGATGGATGACCTTATTCATGATGAGAGCGAGGCTCACTTAACTGTGTTGTTATTAGTAGCTAGAGTCACTTTAGTGATTTTAATATATGAGTTATTATTTGTGATGTGATTGTAGATGGTGCTTGTTCTGAATTTTACAATTGTGTTTGTTGAGCTTTGATTGTGTGTATTGTTGACGGGTGAGTTACGCTAACTTGCATGATGTATTTATTACTTTTCCTAACTTGCATTGTCGTATTTTTACACATGAATTACACTAACTTGCATGGAGAGAAGTAGTGTGCTTATTTATGACATGCGGTTATGTATATATACCTTACGTTGTGTACGTGTGAGTATATATATGTGTGTGCGTGCACATGTGTGTCTAGTTTATGTTTATGTGTGTGATTTTACAATATCTTGTGTGGGAAGGCCTACATGATACATACAATTCCTAATCTCATTTTGTAAAATTAAGAGGATAGGCTGTGTTTACTTGTTTCACTATAATAATTTTTTTTAAGATTGAAGAAATGTAGAGTGGAAGTGGGGTAGACCTAAAGACACAAGACAAGAAATGTTGAAGCAAGTGATACTACCTATTAAGAGAGTTGGATCTTGCATTATTCATGTTTATAATAGATTTTATACATGTTGGATCTTTAGTATAAGTCATGAAAACCCAATCTAGTTTATATAAGGCTATGACATATCACATATGTGTTTATTTATTTACTTATTTTTATATCTACATGTTGGTTGTATAGGAAGAACAAATTAAAGGGTGGTGTTGAAGAGTAATGCAAAAGAAGGAGGAGAAACATTTATTAGGGAAAGAATCTATGATGGACAAACCTAAATAATGAAGAAAAATGATATATGCTCGTATGATTCTTTCTACTTCATCCTCCTACTTATTATAAAATGACATATGAAATCTACTAATTCTATTTTCTCTTTTCTCACCTCCTCTTTAAGGGAGTGGTACCACACCCACCCCCAAGTGGTCACCCCATCATACCCATTCACCACCCTCCACTCCTTATACTCTAAGACGAGGAGGAAAAATCATCAACCTATGTTGGACAACCCTTTGGGTCCCCCGCATATTTTAAGCATTCAACATCTAATGGTTGTGTGACTGTTTCTATAATGAAAATACAACACCAAATGTCGAATCACTCTCACCGCGTTTAGTTTCTATCTTTAACTGAAAAAAATCATTCTCACTGCGTTTAATTGCCACTTTTAAATGAAAAACTATTTTGAATAAGAAAAGAAAACATGAAAATTTTCATAAAAAAATACCTCGTAGCTAGACTATTAAGCACCCAATATTTTATATATCCAATATATCTTGTTTTGTAACGTGTTATTATAAAGGTTAAAACAATAATTTCATAATTACTTTAGATTGTTTATTTAAAATCTTTATCAAATACTTTATTACATTTAAATTACTAGATTATTAAATCAGTTAGTGTTTAACTTAAGGGTTTAGTTAATAAAAGTGTATTTAACTTGTCACGTATATATTTTTTTTGAAAAGCAGGCAATTGTATTTGAATTAAAAATTAAAAACCGGAACCATGATCATACAAGAGAATATGCAACCATTTACACCGCTCAACAAGAAGTAGAATGGAATGATGCAAAGATTGTCTACAAATTATATCAGAGAGGGTATGACTGAAAAAAACACCTTGAACCTTATTCCATCGCTACGTTACCACATTTTGCTCACGTAGAATGGATTTGTGAGACAACCCTGCCACGATAGCTCCTTTCCTTTCTTTGCACGATATTTTAACCCCTGAAATAGCATAAGTTATGTTTCAAATATGATGTTGTCAAACCCATTTCTGAAGTTAGAAAAGATGACCTTATTACGTATTTTCCATATGAAATATGTAGCCACTCTTATGATGAGCACTCAAATCTTAAGCTGCCACTTGACAAGAATACCATTAGCTTGCACTTCAAGCTTCTTGAAGTCTAAACCGCCTCTGAACGGCACATCCCACCACCTGTGTATGTTCAGCCATACCAGTTTCAAAACTGGACATGAGAAGATGGCATGACTGACACTTTCCACGCTGTCTTCACATCTTGGACACAATGAAGTAGGTAGATCAATCCCCTTGTCGACTAATTTATCCTGACCGGAAGTCTTTCACGATCCACCCGCCAGGTAAAGATACAGATCTTTTTGGGAATTAACTTTGACCAGAAGGTCTCTTTCTGTGGCCTCCGATTTACTGCCAAGATCTTCGTGATTGCATCTCTCATACTTTTGACCGAGTATTTGTTTTCCGATCCGAGAGCCCATTACCATCTGTCATGATTATCTTTTTGCAAGGATATTGTCTTTGCAACATTTAACAGATCATTATATTCAGTTTCCACCCTTCCTACTACCCTATTTTTCCCCTAATTACCCATTCCCACCCACCATTTGACCAAAATCCCATTTCGCTAACAAGGGCCTTATCGTTGCCAAATTTGTTATATATTCTAGGAAATGCTTTGGACAAGGGTTTATTACCAAGCCAAAAATCATTCCAAAAATTGATGGAAGACCCATTACCAATTTCAACTTTGTAAAGTGCAGGGAGATTGATACCAAGTTTGGAAGAATCACAACCCGCTTTAATGATTCCCGGCCACATTCCAACCCCTCGAATATGTGACCCTACATCTAACCCCCTGAATGCCCATAAATGTTTGTAATGGTTTTTACCCAAAGTGTATCCTTTTCATTTCGAAAACGCCACCACCATTTCCCGAGTAAGCTCAGGTTAAAAGCTAAAAGATCCCCGATATCCAACCCCCGTTTTCTTTTTTAAGAACCAAGTTGTCCCATTTAATCCAAGAGATCTTATTCCCCATTGCCCCACCCCCCACCCCTAGAAAAATTGTTTTCTGAACAAGTAAGGAAAGGATATTGGTCGGCGCCCGGAAAATGGAAATGAAGTAGACCGGCAAGCAGGATTGAACTTTAAAAGTGTCTATTGTGTTTATCAAACGTTTAGTTTGTTGCTATTGTATGTATTTTGGTTACATAAAAAAGAAAAAAATTTATAAGTTTAGTATGTACAATACAAAAGTTTAATACACACAATAGTGACAAATTAAATATTCGATACATACAATAGAAAATTTTAAAGTCCGATATACACAATAGCAAAATGTGTCAAGTAGAATACATTTTAGTGAACAAAACCCTTAATTTAAAGGGCATTTGCCATAACAATATCCGGTGTTCAAGGTGTTTGTCAAGGTTCACTCTGATTGGGATAATGTATAGATTTAGGAGCAAGTTAGTGAACATATGAGTTCTACTGTACGACAAAAGTTAATGTTTAATTATATTATTTTTAAGACATCCACAATGAAGCTCGTGAAAGGGGGATGACGAGGCAATCAACCAAATAACGAGCAACATAAGCTATTGATATTCACTGAGAAAGAGCTTATGCTTTGTATCATCATGATTGTGGTAATGAGCCATGGTGCTCATCAAGGTTTTTAATATATTTTGTAACACCTGCAAACCTGGGCTAGTAGATTAGCGTGTTGGCGGTACGTGTTTTATTGCATTAATTTAATTATGTGGTTAATTGATTTATTTGATTTAAAGTAATTTATTAAATTAATTAATTAAAATAATAATGATAATAATTTATGTATCTACTGGAGAATGAAATAGATATGGAAATATGTCTTAAGTATGACATGTATGTATATACGCATGTATGTATGCATGTATGTGTAGATAAGATTTCATGAAGAAAGCCACCTCATGCTTTGGTTAATACAAGATATGTGTGTACGTGTATTTCATCAGCTCATTTTAGAAACAAAGTGAAAGTGTAGTGTGTGTTGTTGAGAGCAAAAACATCTGTTGAAGAAACCTCTCACAAAGTTGGAAACTTGAATTCTCAAAGTAGAAGATTTGTAGTTGATAATTCAAAGTGAAGGTTAGTATGTGTTTATATCATGTTATAATTCGTTTTGATGCATGAATATGTTGAAATACATAACCATATGATGTTTCACCATCAATGGAGCTTGAAGCTCAAAGTATGATTAAGTGGGTTTTGTTGATTTGGTTGTTTTTAAGTGTTTAATAGTGTTATGATGTTTGTTTGCAAGTTATATGAGGTTATATATGTGTTAGAAGTGTTCTAGTTCAAGATTTAGATGTTGAAAATGGAAATATGAGAAGTTTATGTCGGCTGGAATCGAGTTGAAGAAGAAGATTTGTAGAAAAACGAGATCGCGGCGCAACCCTGTCGGAATCCGACATATTCAAATCCGGTCACAAGAAATCCGATAATTGCAAATCCGACCTCGAAAATCTGATTCTTTGAAAACCGGTACCCAAATCCGACACTTGCAAATCCGGGTTCGAAATCCGTTAGCGTGACGGCGCGACGCATATGTAGGTCGCGACGCGACCGGGCTATTTCAGAAGTTACATTGTTTTGCTTTGTGTTTGTGTTGAACATATTGAGTTATTGTTTGTGTGATTATATTAAGTTGTTTACAAGAAATTGAGATATAAATATATGTGGACAAATATATTTATATATTCGAGACTGATTTGGTTGTTGCTGTATTTTCAGGCAATCCAAAGACTCGGTGATATTAGATATCTGAGTCCGTGTTGAATACAAGGTGAGTGAACGTTAATCGCGGATGGTAAAGATTATGGTTGATGTTATTGATGTGATGCATGCGTATGTGATTGATAGACTGTTGAGTCTAATTGTTGTTTGTGACTGCTGATTGATTATATCTGTTGCATGATTATTTGGCCGATACGCGCTCTTTGGATGATATTGAGTTGCGGTTAAGAAGTCAGATACACGTAGAATTGGGCTAGGCTCGTTTACTAGTTGGTTGTACAGTGATAGTCTTACCGGTGCATATGTTGCATTAGAGGGGAATTTTCACTATGCCAACTCAGTAGAGGGCTATCAGTAAACCTTTGCTTTGGCCGGCATTGGTTGTAGGTTCTACGCCGAACCGCCGGTCTTCTTGTTTGTATGATTACATGCTTTGATGTTGACTTGATGTTTGCGTTTGTACTTAGCCTCTACTCACTTAGCTTTGTGCTAATTCCACTCAGTTGTTACTTTTGCAGGTTTGTGAGTGTTGATGTTAGTAGAAGGAAAGCTCGACCCCGCTCTGATAGATTTTGATTTAAATGGAAACGAGCCAGTTGTTTTTGTAACACCTTGACAAACGGTGTTGGTGTTGTTGTTTACAAACAGATGTTTTTAATTTGTACTTATTTGTTTCGTATGTAAAGTGGTTTGTTTAATTAAGATTCCGCAACTCGTATTAAAAAAATGGCTTGAGTTTTCCGGTGTTACACATTTCTCCCCTTTTAATAGTTAAATGTGACAAACGTGTGTTATCACAATTAGAGATGGTAGTGATGCATGTTATTACTTCGGGATGTTAGCGATGAGTTAATGATACTCATATGCCGGTTAATGATGATAATGATACATGTTATCATTGTGGATACTCTAGCGGATATGTAGTGTTTAGTTTGAAGTAGGAATTGATTTTAATTCCTTAGAAATTAATTGATTTTAATTCCTTAGAAATTAAAATCTACAAGGAAATGAAATTTGAATTCGATTTCCTAAGAAGCATGTTTGGTTGCTTGTAAAGAAGTTGAATGGAATTGACCTAAAACCATCATCTAACACCCCACAACCAGCGCCACCACCCACTGCCACCTCCTAACAACAATCACCACCGCCTCATCATCACCCACCCACGACCACCACCATCACTGATTGAAGATAAATCACCATCGCCACCCACAACCATCGCCATCACCGGTTAAAGATGAATCACCATCGCTATTGCCCTACCGTCACCACCCCATCATGGTTTTAAACAAAATCATAATCGCGATTTTGAACAAAACCCCAGTCATAAGTTTCAAGGAACACATAGAAAAGGTGTATTTTCAAAGGTCAAGTTGCGATGAAAATGGCGTTAAAGGTGAGATTTGAAGATTTGAGGAGGTGCAATAAAGGATATGTTTGCAGGAATTGAATTCAGTCAACATCTAAATTTCATCAGCTGAGGGAATGTCTAAATCAAAAGGGTTTGAATTCATTTCTTTTGAACAACCAAACATGAACGCTCCATTCTTGAATTTTTTAAGGAATGAAAGGGAGAGAGAAAAAAAAGCAAGGGGAGAGAAAGAAAAATAAAAGAAATGATTAAGCTGTGTTTCTGAGTTTAATAAAAAGAAAGAGAATTAAGAGAGACCCCTTTCCTTTTAGAAGGATAACTTTTAGGGTCAATAATGATTTAATCATCAAAGTTTTCGTTTAATTTTGATTTAATCATCAAAGTTTGTTTCTAAACAATTTTACCATAAAGTTTTGAATTTGTTGTGATTTAAACCTCAAAGTTTTTTTCAAATGGAAGTTTTGTTAAAAAAAACCGATTAATCACTTAAATTTTGTATGGTTTTTTATTTTACCCTCTCCACTTCATTATACATTTTAGTTTTATTAAAAACTTAACAAAACTTTGAGGGTTAAACCATTATTTAATACAAATTTAAGTTTAAATCCTTTGAAAAAAACTTTAAGGGTTAAACCAAAAAGAAATTGTAACATTGAGCATTAAATCATAACAAATTCAAATTTTATAGTAAAACCGTTTGAAAAAAAACTTTAATGATTAAATCAAAACTGAACTAAAACTTTGATAGTTAAACTATTATTGACTCTAATTTTAAAGCAGAGTTCTTTCTTTTTCTTTTCTTCCACTCTCTAAAAAACACATGAACTTAATGATTTTACCCACTTTCCCTCTGGATTTTGTTCTATATAGTCCTAATTTAAATCATAGTTTTAAAGAACAATTTTTAGCCATTAGATTTCAAGATTCAATAGTCCGGATTTAATCTTAGATAATAATCAAAATTGATACGAGGGAGGACAATTCTGACTTTTTGCCTATTGGTCCCCACTTTCTCCCTGCTCTAATTTATTTAAAATTAACTATCTCACAAACCGTTAATCGTTGGACGAAACGAATTAGACCGTTGTGATCATCGTGTTCCCCTATTTTATTAGAGAGGTCACTTGATATACCTTTGAATTATTTTTTTATTTTGTTAAATTGGACTTAAATTTTATTAATGTATAATCACATGTAATTCATAACAATATTACAGATGTTGTTTTATTAATTTTTTTATCTTCTTGAATTGTATATCATTTAACGTTTATTAATTTTGAATGTTTGCTTAAAAAAATCAACGTTTGCTTAAAACCGTTTATACATGTATGTACATATTCAATTTCACACAATTCAATTGCATTGTCTACTCACAAATGCATATATTGTGTACTAGCAACACCCTATCCCCTCTATCAAAGGTCCAGATGTGTTCTCCTTCGAATTCGATGTCTTTTATATTGGTTCTCATAATAAGAATGGTTCTCGTTTGAACAATCCCCTATGTAATCACGTATGATTGAATACCAAATCTCATGTTTTTTGGTATTTAATCACATGTAAATCTATACAAACTCTCTTATGATTTTGTACAAAATCATAGGTGATTAAATCTACAATCATATGTGATTGAATACCAAATCTTATGTTTTTGGTATTCCATTACATATGATTCTATACAAATTCTCATGTGATTCTGTACACAATCACATGTGATTGAATACTCAATCACATATGATTGAATACGCAATCACATGTGATTGATTCTGTCAAATATGTGACATAAAAATGCTACATTTAATCAAAGCACACGTGATTATGTGCATGTATAAGAGATATATAATCACATGTGTTATGAAACAACTAATAACTTAGAATCACTTTCAATTGTTGATTTTTTGTTAATAAACTATAAAACTTCGCCGGATTATCAAACACCAAACTATAATCTTTATAAAAACTATATTGAGCACACCTTTATGAATCACATGTGATTATACTTTAATAAAATTTATGTCTAACCTAATAAAATGAAAAAAAAATTTAGTCGAAAGTATATCAAGTGACATTTCTAATAAATTAGGAGAACACGAGGATCACAACGGTATAATTCGTTTCGTCTAACGATTAATGGTTTGTAAGATAATTAATTTTAAATAAATTAGAGGAGAGATAAAGTGGAGACCAATGGTCAAAAAGTCAGAAATGTCCTTCATTATACAAATATATCAATTTTTATTATTATTTAAAATTAAATCTGAATTATTAAATCTTGAAATCTAATAATTATAAATTATCTCTTAAAACTATGAATTAAATTAGAAATAAATTAAACATTTCTTTTATCCCTCTATCTTTTTTAAAAAATTTTACTAAAGAAATTGAATTTCAATTCCACGAAATTTCATTAGATCCCTTCAAAGTTCAAACCAAACATCCTTGCGTGTTTAACATTTTAGTCTTTAGATACACGACCACTCCCCTAGCCCCAGACGGAAAATCAATCGCCCATACCAGGCTTCTTAAAACAATAACCCTCCAGCCATGGTTAACTGCTACTCTTGTATAGCTGCTAGCAACTTACACCCATCTATCTTCTCCACTACCGCCGCCGCTACCGCCACAACCACCGCCACCTCTGTTGTTTCCATCAAGTCTTCACTTAAATCCACATTCCCAATTCTCAGGAACACTACTCGATTAACGTCTAGTCGTCATCGTCGAGTCATTTGTGCGGCTGCCTCCACCAGTAGAGCTAGCAGTACTCCTGACTATTACAAAGTTCTTAAAGTTCCTAAAAACGCTACTTTGCAAGAAATTAAGAGCTCTTATCGGGCACTTGCTCGTAAGGTTAGTTACTTATCACAATTCCTTTGCCCTAATTAACATACTGGAATTAATCATCTTCTGTTGTTTTGTTATAATTCACTGGCAAGATACTCTTTTAATTAATTGGATAATAAGTGAGAAAGAATAGGGGTATGAGAGGGGAAAAAAGGATTTAAGGTTGCTGTTAGTAATAGCCCTAATTGCCATTGTTAGCGAACTCCTGTTTATTAAGCATGCATATCTCCATAAATTTATCCTGAAAACCATATTTCTATGTAGGTTTCACTTGATGGATTCAAAAGAAGCATAATTTGAAGGATCCTATCTTGTATTTAACAAATTAAAAATTATGTTTTGGACATCAACTATCCAATATGCATATTAAGCTATTCCTCCAAAGCAATCTCTTTCCTCAATTGTGTCAACAATGCAAACTAGTAACAAAAGCTTGCTATTACTTAATGAATTGATTGCACCGACAAGAAATATGTAGAATTGTGAACTTGGAGAAATCGATGGAACTTCTACCTATTATTTACTTGAAAAAAAATATTAAAGAGGGCGCAAAAGATGCAAACGACTATGATGTAAAACTAAGCTCACAAATTTGGGGTCTTCAGTACTAGGAACAATCCATGCAAAGAAGCTATACGCACATATATGTACACCACATGCATACATTAACATTACACAAAAACAAACATATGCATATACACACATAGTCAGGTATAGTTAGTTATCTCTATAAACCTGTAAGCATATCTGCGTAACTATGCATACACTAATACATACATAAACTTCAATGCATATGCAATATGCACAAAGTTGAATATTTATGATAAATACATGTATCTCTACTAGCATGGTACCCACGCAATGCCATATTGGCGAATATTTTCTACCCTATAACATGCCGTTATATAGAATATAGGGGTAAGATATTCGGCGCATAGTTTTTACCCGGTAACATGTCGTTTCATTTCCTTTTCTTTTCTTTTCATGAACTCTTTTCTTTATTTTAATAACAAAACAACCCTTTTCTTTATTTTTTGTGGTTGGGGAAATGTGTATTTATGGAATAGTGTGTTTATTGATGAGTGTGTAAAGTAGGAGAGAGAAATAAAGGTTATTTGAGGGTATATTAGTAATTTCCAATTGCTGAAATTTTAAGAGATTAAGTAAATTAGGAGAGAAAGTGTTAAATGTATTATAATGTAGTATAGATAAATGAAGATTTATGTATATGTATTCATGCATGTGCCCATATGTAAATATATGTATGTATGTGTGCATGCATCTATATGTATGTGTGTATGTAATACTATGCATATGTACAAACACATTGTGCGTGCATGTACAAGTATTACATATATATAGAGAAGGGATCAAATAAGAACTTAAATATAAAAAAGAACCATAAGAAATAGAATCATTTTTGACCACAAATTTTTAATGAATCTATGGAATTTGGATGCATTTCCACTAAATGCTTGAGAATTCCATAGATGCATTTGAAATGGATGGTCCATAATGGTTCTTATTTATATTTAAGTTCTTATGGAACCACCCCTATGTGTGTGTGTGTGTAAAGTATAAACACACACATATATGAACAAGAAAGTATTTTGTGCCTCTTTTGCAACAGTATCATCCTGATATGAACAAGAGCGACGGGGCAGAAGAAAAGTTTAAAGAAATAAGTGCTGCATATGAGGTATCAAAATAATCTTTCAGCTTCTTTTCTATTTGTTTATATGCATATAAGTTACCATAATTAACCACTTTGCTTTTCTATTTATGTAGGTCTTATCAGATGAAGAGAAAAGATCATCATATGATCGTTTTGGGGAGGCAGGGTTACGAGGGGAATATGATGGATCAGGTTCTGGTTTCCAAGATGTAAGGATTGTGCAATAACTTATTAAAAACGTTTGTTTTCTTCTCTCTCTTTTTTTGGAGGTGGGGGTATTTATGTTCAATTTGTTTGATGTTCCGACGTTTTAGAACTTACCTTTTGTTTTTCTTTTAGATGGACCCATTTGATGTGTTTGGCACCTTCTTTGGGGATTCAAATGGGTTTTTTGGCGGTAGGAATGAATCAGGAGGCAATAATTTCAGTTCAAGAAGCAAAGGCAGCTATGCTCTGAACATTCGGTAATCGTCCACCTACATTCGGTAATATCAATTTTGTATATATAATGAAAATTTGAGTTTGTGTTCCCATCACTCGATGATCATAAGGCAACTTTACATGCTTTATATACATTAATTTGTTGATCATTATTTGATTTTTTCTTCTATGAAATTATGGTTTATGGATTTGTAGATTTATTGTTATTCAGGCATGATATATTTTTGAGTTTTGAAGAGTCCATTTTTGGAGCAAAGCGGGAAATTGAAGTTTCGTGCTCTGAGACGTGTGAATATTGTGGTGGAACAGGAGCTAAATCAAGCAAGTGCATAATATCATGTAATCGTTGTGGAGGTAGAGGAGCAGTGGTAGAAACTCAGAAAACACCATTTGGGGTTATGTCTCAGGTAATTCCTTAACTATCCGTGTATTAATATGCAATTTTTTCTTCACTTTTCAATAAAATTGATACCTTTTATTAATCGTTGCCATCTTTTAATTTCAAGGTAGTGAATATTTGTTTTTACTTTTTAAATTATTCCAGGTATCTAGTTGCTCAAAATGTGGTGGTGATGGTAAGATTATAACTGAATATTGTCAGTATTGTGGAGGTGAAGGTAATGTACAGTCACTAAGAAGTATCAAAGTTGTTATCCCTCCTGGTGTGAGTGATGAAGCCACAATGCGAATGGAAGGAGAGGGTAACATTGACAAAACAAGGTTTGCTTTTCATGTAGCTAACCAGTTTTGGTTGTTTGATAATCAAAATAATAATATTTGATTTATTTCAAACCGGTACTTGTAGATATTCTGTTTTGCATTGATTGAGCTATCTTTATAGTTACCACAAGGGGTGGCAAATTATGTGTAGGGGTTCTGGTTGACCCGAACATAGGAAATAACATCCAAACGGAACACGATACTATTGATTATTTTTGTCAATATGTTGGGTCCAAACATGGGCAAGCCATAGAAGTGGAAACCTGAATTCGATGATCACAACATGATTATCTGATTATCTCAATGGGTCAAATGGGCTGGCAACCTAACTTATATCCTGAAAGAAATATATAATTTAAATGGAAATAAACAATTCCATACAGTATATATATTATTCACTCTAACAAATAATCACAACATTGAAAATACTAAATAAAAAAACTAAGAAAGAAAAGAACTTCAAAATCCATATATCATATTACAGACATGTAGAAATCACAAATAAAAATAAAAAATTTGGAGCAGGAAGAAAGCAAGATATTAAACAAATAGGCTGATTTAAAAAAGAACGAAACTTCACATATAACTCGTCCTAGAAGAGCAATCTTCATTGTTCCGGTTTCTAATTTCTTGTAAATACATAATGTTCAATAAAGATCTGGTTGAAGGTCGCAGACGGGTTCATACTTTCTGATAGGAACTCAAATTGATATACTACATTAAATAAATGCTTTAAAAGAAGATTACATAAGGGTTCCTGAATTTCGAGAATCAGGGGTCTTTTGACACCTCTCGGTTATTAATTTTTCTCTGGTCCTATTTATATTACCTCTTACCTTGGTAACCAAACAACTATAATAAAGGAAAAGATAAAAACTATATCCTAAAATAACAAAAATAAAGAAATAAACAGAAGCCAACCTCACGAATTACCAAAAGGACGATTCAGCCCCTATTAATTTTAGAATGTTTCTGATAAACTCGACTTCTTCAAAGCTGATCCGTATGATTCGTATCACTTTCTCTGTAAATAAAAGACCCACACTTAACAGCCACAATCACAAACTTAACACTGGCTCCACCATAACCACCTTCTAAGAACCAGTGCTCTCACTACCATGGTTGTTCAGCCACTTGTTGTCTCTACCATGGAAAATAAAAAGTGAAATGCATAAAAACAGAATAATCAGAACAGGTTTTTGGTTAATGATCCTACACGGAGTCCTTAAAACTGAAAAAGAACCTGATTTTAGCGACGATAGCTAGCAGCCATGGTGTAGATGACAGTGTCTTGGTTGTCATCACAATGGCGGAGAGTTCGCAGGGGTCTATCTACTGTGGTAGATGGGTGAGGTCGGTTTGGATGCTGTTGGTAGGACGGCGGTTTATATTTCTCTTGAATGAACGTTTTGTTGAATGCACATGATTCAAGATGGAGAGGTGAAATAGCACCTCGGTCTTGAATATACATGTGTTCTCAACAAAAAAGATCATTCAAGAGACATAAACCGTCATCCTACATCTGGGACACATCCCGACCTCACCCACCCACCACGGCAGACAATCCACCCGGCAAGTTCTCTCCGACTTCGACGTCCACCAAGACACTGTCATCTACACAGTGGTTTCTAGTTACTGTCACTCAACATAAAAAAATTTTTGTTAATCTTTTATTTGTTTATTTATTTATTTTTGGTATTAGGGAATCCATGTAGAATCAAGACCCCAAAATATGTTCTGAATTTCTGACTTCACTTCATTTTAAAAACAACTGTGTTCGTTCTATAAAAACAAATATACGAAGATGATGGTGGAATTGATGAGGAATAAAGTGATGCTGATCAGGGGACTATGGTTGGCAAAGGTCAAGGGCACACGAATCTCGTGTATTTGATTTGTTTCTCCAACTTGTCGGAGTTTCAAGTCGAGTCAACTTGGCACGAGTCAGTCACTAACTCACGTGTCAGGGACTGAGTCATGTGCATCTACGAGTTGAACCATCTAGTCACCCGTTTTAGGTCTATTTTGACTCGACTCATATCAAGAATCGTACGAGTTTAACAACTACGGTTAGAAGGTATAAAATCAAACATCCTCGGTGTTGGTTCATTCACTTTATTTGGAAGTTGAATCAGTATATAGGAGGTGTTTGGAATTGCATTTGCAAAACAGATTTTGTGTTTGCAGATCTGCATTTTCGATAAGTAGGACTCAACCTGCTTTTCCAGAACTGGAGAAAAAACATAGCCAAAAGCTCTTTTCTGACTATATGCATTTTGCAAATGCAATAATCAAGTAATTTCCATCAAAACGAATCCCAAACATCCTCAGAATGATTTGCCTTTTATAAGAAAATTTCAAATTAGAAGATTAAAAAACATCTATCCAAAAAGGATGTATACCAATTCAAACTTCTATCACAATTAAATAAGATCAACACTTTCTATGATATTGGAGCATCACAATGAAAACTGTAACACTTCCTAAAACAAGTTTAAATTCAACATCATTGTCATTATTATGACGTAACGTTTTATTTTCTTTAAACATGAATAATATACTCTCTAAATGACAACTATATAGAATAACAAGGTATCGCCAACAAAAGGTAAAGTAAATATTTACATATTTGTGTTTCTATATACAACTATAAAGAAAAACATGGAGAAAAGTCTTCTTGTTTGGATAATTGATCTTTCCACATGTTTGGCTGCTAATCAGCTCTCTGCAATTTATACCTCTTTTAATTAATTTATTTCTCAGAACAAGCTGCTAACTCTCCTGGTCTTTACTGCAGGAATAGAGTTGGTGACTTGTACTTATTTCTTCATGTTAAGCAAAAACATGGAATACGAAGAGAGGGTCTTGATCTTTACTCAGATATTACTATTGATTATTCACAGGCAATATTAGGTACTGTCATTAAGGTAAAAAGTGATCTGAAACCAGTTAAATGTAGTTTTGGCATGGTTATTTACAAAATTTTACATTTGAACTTATCATGGTGCTACTGATAAGTTTATTTTCATTCTATCTGATAATGTTAGAGCTTAGAAAATAGAAACTGATATCTTATTAGGAAGGTAAATTATCCATTAAATACATTACAATACGGCTTTAAATTAAAGATAAAGAAACAAGATAAAAGATAATCAAGATAACTATCTAGAGTCATGAACTATACGTTTGACGTCAAATGGATTTCTTTTGAATAACTCCAATCCAAATTCATTGTAGTCTTATTTTTTTTTCTGTTTCTCTCTATTTTGTGTGTGTAGTTCTGAGTTAGAAACTATGTTTGTTATAGGTTGAAACAGTTGATGGTCTAAAAGACCTCCGTGTTCCTTCTGGGATTCAGCCTGGGGAAACCATAAAACTGTCAAAAATGGGAGTTCCCGATATCAATAAGCCATCTGTTAGAGGGCATCATCACTTCATTGTAAATGTCCAGATTCCGAAGTATATCAGGTAAACTTTTTTTTAGAGTGAAACTATCCTGAATTTTTTTAGTTCATTTTCTGTGATAAAATGAAAACTTTTGCCCCTGACTTTAGTGATAAATATTATAAGGTTTTTGACCTCAATTGCCGTCATTCAATTGCTCAACAGGTGTGGAGAAAATCTGCACCTCTTGACTTTTGTTTTCTTTTCAAAATATAAGGTGGATTGGTTTGATTTCTAAGAAAAATTTCAACCCCAAAAAAGTGGTTGAAAATGATAATATTATCATAATTTTAGATTAACTAACCATGTAATCCCATGTCCTTGCAATGTCAGCAATGAGGAGCGACTATTAGTTGAAAAGTTGGCAATGATTAGACATCACAAAATTGACGGTATGGCCTTCTTTTTCTTCACTTTTTATGATAATTAGTCAAGGGTAGGGTCCCTTTCATAATTATATGCTGTATGGATACATGTCTTCCCTCTTGAAGTTAATTTAGCTAGCCGGAGAGTGTTTATTAACAAAAATTAGTGACCAAAATAATTCTTGAATAATAAAAAAATGAATAAAAGAAGGAAACGTATAGATTAATATATGTTAATCATCTTATTAATTGTATTTGTTGTACTTCTCTAGGAGTAGAGGATGGCATCTTTGATAAAGATAGAAGAGATTCCTCTTCAAGCTACACCAGCGAAAAGCCGGCTACATCTTTATGGAACTCAATCTTGGGCATATTAGGGTATGCTTCCTAACTATTAGTCACCTGATTATTAATTTTATCTCTTTTCAGGCATTTTCCATATATCAATAAAGTATGTTCTTGCTAGGTATGTGTTATCATTTGCCATATTTCCTTTGAAATCGGAGATAATCCCTTTCCATACTATATATAGGAAGTAATAAGATGCTATAGATCCTTTTTGGTGAATGTGATAGGAACCATAACAATATTTTTTATTAGAAAAAAGGAAATACTAATGAAAGACAAAATCGATGACCGTTCGTGAGGAACAAATCCCAAAAATATGTACTCTTGAGAAGTAGGTTCTCCACAAATTCCTGCACTCCTACTATCAAGAATTTAACATGTTAATAATATCAACAATCTTAATCCGATGATGGTATGGTTGGCAAAGCAACTTAGCTTGTCGTTTCATCTCATGGTGCCATGATATCATTTTGATGGAGACCCAAATAATATTTTGAAGAAAAAGGAACTAACATCGAAATATAAGTACGAGAACAAACCTCACGAAAGTAGATTATTCTGGTGAGAGTGAGTATTTCATTTTTATTTTTTTTCAATAAAAGCATTATGAGTGCATATCAAATTGTATCAGAGCTTGCCATGAAACAACATGACAAACCTTATTTGTCACCACATCACAAATTGTTCAACAATTTGATATTAATTGTCCAAAAATAGTCTAGGGACCCAGGCAATTACTCGCACCGTCCCACAGTGTCCATCTTTCTATTTTACTATGTCCTTGGAAGAATGTCCTCTTTCCTGAACCTGCACCCTGTTTCATCACAAAATTCCATTAATCGTGCATTCCTAGAACTCTCTGGAGTTTTTCGATCGAGAGATATTCAAGAGGGTTGCATGTAGAATACTCTCGCTTTTTATTTCAGATGACACATGTAAATTGGGATTTCTGGTTGCAGCTACTGATTCAATGGCTTTGATTATTAATGTGGTCTTCAATTGTGGCTTGAGTTTTAGGTTTGATTAAAGCTTAATCTTTCATTTTAAGAAAATGGGTGTGATGGGTTGATCAAAAACACTCCTCTTCTTAATCTTTCAGTTAGTAGTGTAATAATCCCAGTAGTTATCCTCATGCCTAGCGGAGTCGGCTCTTAATCGGCAATGATAGGCAGACCCGACTAACCTAATTTTCTTAATAAAATGATCTAGACGTTTTATGCATTGAGAATACACTTCAAGGAGTTTTCAAACCTATTTAAACCCGTAAACGGGTTTTATCTGTTAGAGATAAAAGTATAACCCGAATTGACCCACTGAAGTAAATTTTTTGAAATTGTCATCTCTTTGCTGTCTGGTAAATGAATTTAGCTTCATAATTGTTAGCATATTTAACATATTACTGTTTTATTCATGACAGGCGCAGACAATCTGGGGATCGATTTGGTTCAACGACGATGTGCATGCCAGCGTACCCGAAACAATATTCACCAGATTCTCCGATAACGATTCTGACTGCTATCGTTTTTATCGTTACCTTTATATTTATGAAATCTTTAGCAAACGTAAAACGAAAACAACGATAGAGGTCGGCACAGATACACTCACAAAACTTATAAAATCAAACAACATTTTTTCAGTATCATTTATGAAATCTTTAACAGCCCTCTAATCCCTATTCTTTAACCCCCCTCATGCAAGTCACAAATAATAAAATAATAACTTAAAAACAAATATGAAAATCTCAATCTACCAACAAGTAAAATAGAGTAACCCAACAAGAATTGTTGATTGCCATCTTTGCATAATAACCCCATTTGATTTCTTCTTCTTACCATCATCGTCGTCATCACTGTCATCATCACTAATATCTTTCGGGTGATCAAAGTTAGCAGGAACCAAAGTCTCCGGCACAGTATCATCACCTGATTGTTGACTCACCGGGCCTGGGGCCTCCGATGGCGGCCTCAGACTCGGTGGCAACCCTTGACCATGGGTCACATTAATACTAAACTTTTGCCCATTTTCACATTGCTCTCCATCATAATCACTTGAGAAAAAATATTGAGGCCCGACCTTGACAAGGGGTACGGCTACAGAAACCGGGTGAACCGTCGAGGCTGATGGGTCAGGTGATGCGTACTGCAACGTGTCGTTATCGAGCGCATTGCTGTCGTCGCAAAGGGTGTAGATGGTTGAATTGTATGTTTGAACTACTGTGTGATTGTTGTCGGTGTTGAAAACTGCGTAGGTAAATTTGAGGAAAAAAACGACCGAGTAAAACATATATTTAGAAAGGGACTTGTGAACAAATCTGCTAGACAGCAAGTGCATTTTCAATGATAAGAGAGATAATCAAAGGATGTACAATCACTGTTGCTTGAAGTACAACCTAGTAATGCTGTTTATAGTTGTCAATCATGACAGCTGACACTAACCACCCACACACATGTCATGCATGTTATCTTACTAAATCATTTTTTACCTCTTTTTTCCTTTTGGCAAGATAAATGTCTAAGTACAAGAAATAATAAAAATATGTTAATATAGCTTTAAATATGTTACAGCGACACAGTCAATGTAGTTTAGATCATGACGGGATTAAAAGATAGCTCTAATTTTTTTTTCTAGAATTAAACAAGCAATCACGTGCAAGTGTCTGCAATCACTGTAATTAGAATGCTTGCAGAATTCACTCATTTTAGGTGATATAGTTGTACAATATTAATGACAATAATAATTGTAAACAGATTATGATTTTAGCTAGAAAGAGACAGAGCATGTGAAAATATTAAAGTAAATCATCAAATCCTTAATTTCGAACAAATTATTCATACATAATAACTCTATGCTTTATCAATTTGTACCATACACTGTTTACTGCTTGTATCTGTTATGTATATACATAATCTGTTGTATATAAATCAGTTTCTTTTTACAAAAATACTTGTACTATATGTCACAAATTCTTCCATTGTATAAAAAAGATCCATTATTCTTGTCTAATAATCTAATTAAATTAGATAGAGAAATGCTAATAATCTGATTAATAAATCTAAACCTATAATTAATAAATCAAATAATAAATACTCTAATTTTAATTCCTGTGATAATGCCTTGAAATTATTCATGCCACTAAAATTATGCCAACTGCCATTAGTAAGATAACATGTAACTAATATTAAGAGGATCTATGAATATGTAAGTTAAAACAGCTGGGTAGTCTTCTACCAATGAATAGAGAAGAGATAATTCCCAGAAGAAAAAAAAAACAAATTAAAAGAATTATTCCCAAATTAATTAAGAGAGAGAGAGAGAGAGAGAGAGAGAGAAAAGGGAATACATACTGAGGAAATCACCAAGAGAGAAGGTTTTGGAAGAAGCCCATTTCTGGTAATCAACAGTTGGCTTCATAAGTTTGTCAAACCAACCAAGATCATCTCCAACAGTGTAGTTCTTGTAACCTGCAACTCTTACTGTGCTATTTAAACTTATTATCATAAATATCACAACCACCCATATACCCTTCATCCTCATCTCTCTCTCTCTCTCTGTGTGTGTAAATGTGTGTGAAAGTGAGTGTGAGAGAGATCTAATCTTGATCTGTTGTGGAGTGAGTGCAAGATGATAGATGCTGCTTTCAAGGTCGCTTTCTTTGCCTACACACAACCAGATGCTTAAATTTACTGTATGTATGTGTGATGTGTCTATATCTATATATATACACACAGAGAGAAAGAGATATATATGTTTATCTTTTATATTAAACATAATTTATCATGTTTTTTATAAATACAAAAGCGAAAGGTTTTATTTTGTCTTAAAATAAAGAACACATTTTTATACTTACGAAAGAACATGATAAGTAATAAGTAATGTTTCGGCAAAAAATCCTTAACCTTTTGATTGAACATAATTTATTATGTTCTTTTACGTAAACATAAGAGTACAAAGGGTCCTATTTTATCGTAAAATAAAGGACCCGATGTGTTACCATAACATGAGAAAATCTTAAATTTTCGATTTTTATATGATAATTTATGTATGTCGGTTAAGTATGATGGGACTTTATAGCTTTAGTTTATTTAATGTACGGTTCAAATTCATAAAATAAGATAACTAATCCCGTGAGAGATTGCAGATCGGTGACACGTCACGATTTAATAGCGTGAAAGAATATAAAATTATGTGTTATATATATATATATATATATATATATATATATATTGTGTAAAAGTTAAAACGAGAACTGTTTTTCGTACGAGAATTGCGAGAACCAATTTTAGCCGTCTAATTCCCCCTTCTTCAATTGGATTGTCCACTCATGAATTCCTTACATGCATCCTGCCACACTCAATCCCCCATGCTCTTCATCCATGCATTCCATTATCCAAAATGAACGGCCAAGATTGGTTCTCGTAGTTTTCGTACGAAAAATAGTTCTCGTTTGAACCTTCTCCTATATATTGTTATATTTTACAGGAAATCTCTTTTTGTTTTATTTTTTCTTTTTAATAATTTTTATTAGTGTGTAATATATGTGATTAGAGCTGATTCGTACATAACAGTTTTTAATAATACATAACAAGTATTAATAGTTAATACATATTGTATAAGTTGATGATGTACAAAGTCACATAATAAATATGTATGGACACTTTTACCGTGTAAAAATCATAACTCAAAAATGATATTGACTTGGTGGTATGTGGTGCTTCAATGTTTGTACTTTCTTTTTTGGTCCGTGTCTTTTAGTGAAGTCTAATTTATGGGATGTTTGTTTGCAGCTTAATAATACCATTTAGCATTGATTGCTGAATCATTCAGCATTCAAGACATGTGTTTTTCATTTGACCGTGAATCATTATTTTTATTGTTGTGGACTATCATATTTTCTATCGAATTTATATTAAAAACTCAGGTTCCTTATCATAAACAAAGTACAGAAATCCGCTAATATATAGTCAATTAACTTTTTATACAAACTAACGTGTTTGATTGCTGCCTCTGAATGAAGACTATGCTGCTGAATCATTCTACCCTTAAGTGCATTCTGAATCATTAAGCACGAAGTATTTTACCCTAATACGCATTCATTTCACATGTTGTCTTGTTAAACAATCATATCTTATAATATAATTTATCAATATTAAGGTTAAAATGAAAATTTACATCATTCAGAACTTTCATCAAACAGCATGTCACATTCAGAGACAGATTCATTTAAAGCCTTTGAATTATTCAGACCACAGAATCATTCAGTGCTGAATCATTCTGCTTTAACAAACAGCTCCTTGGTTAATGTAAAATAAAATAAGCTGTTTAAGTGGGTTTTGGGTAATCATATAAAATGGATACTTTTGATACGGCGTGAGTTGTTACTAAAATTATATTAACGAAATGTTTGGTTAATAACATAAAAATTATAACGTATATTAAAAAACTAACAAGATTTTTGCAATAGGTTTTGACAATTTTTTATACAATGTATGTATCTTTACTAGTATTGTCTAACACATTCTTATCAATTATTCGAGTTGAGCCAAGTAGCAAGAAATTTGGGCTTGGTTAGCTTAGTTCTAAAAATCATGTTTGACTTGGAGCTTGAATATTTCTCCATTTTTTGAGCTCGAGCTCGATGCTCATTTAGGTGTTTCACAACTTTCTGATAAACTAAATACTAAGCTAGAAAAGCTCGAGCTTGATATGCTTATTTCATAGCTCAGACTCGTATAAACTAGCTTATTATTATTAAAAATACTATAGTTTTGATTAAAAGCTAATAAACACACTTTTAAGATAAATTTAACTCGAATCGTACGTGTGTAATTGACAGGAGTTATATAAATCTAATTATGTTCATATATCTATACTACTATATAAATCATTTAACATTCTCTCTCATCTTAAATTTTAAGACTTGTTAAAATTCAATCAATATAAAATCTTGACCCTTCATTTAATCTAAATTAATCTCATCCACTCAATCTTTAACTATTTTATTCTCTCCTAATTTACTTTAACTTTTTATTCAAAATATATTCTCTCATATTAACACAATTATCCACCCACATCAACATAATTTTTAAAATCTTATTAACTATTCTCTTTATTTCATCAATATAAATCTTTTTTTTAATTTTATTGTCTTTTAGAATTTATTTTTAAAATTAATAAAATAGTTAGATGTAAATAAAAGAAAAATTGAAAAACAACGGACATGTTGTTGTAAAAAACTTTTTCGTGACATTGAATCGCGCGAATAACATATCATTACATTCTTGAAAGCGACATATTGTAAACCAAAAACTATTTACCGCCGCAGCATTGCCCGGGTATGATGCTAGTATATATATGTGTATATATATGTTTAGTCTCATCTTCACTTCGAGTTTAATAAGTCTTCATTTGAACTTTTAACTCTATGGGCAGCAACGCATTTATGAGAGATTATAGGAGCTTGGGATTCTAGTTTTTATAATCCCGGCCTTCTAGCCCCGTTCGGGTGTTAAAATCTTGAGCCGATTACTAAAAACATAATCCCTTATAAGCCCCAAAATAAAAGTCATTTCAAGTAGCTTATGATTTGGGCTTGGATTATCAATTAATCAGCCCCAGCCTCTTTCGCCAAACACACCCTATATTGACCTTATCTTCGAAACAAACTCTTACTATACATAAGTTTCCTCGAGAGAGAGTTGTAACACTATTCAACTAATGACTCGACCCTGAGTCAATCTCTCGTGCTTGAGCCGAGTATCTTTGAACTAACAAAGTCTCATCGTGACTACTTAGCTTGAGTACGAAGTTTGTATTCCATGTATAAAATTGGGTGTATTCGACAACGGATTATAGGAGGATTATAGGAGCTTGTGATTCTAATTTTCATAATCTCCAGCTCCCTAGGCTCGTTCGGGTGTTAAAATCTTAAGGGGATTATTAAAAACATAATCTCTCGTAATCCTCAAAATAAAAGCCTTTTCAAGTAGTTTATGGATTTTAGGATTATCAATTAATCAGTCCGAGCTCAGCTTGCTTTAGTTCCAGCTAGTTTCGTCAAACACACCCATTATATACTCTTTTAACGTATCTTTTATATAGCTACACTAATGGGTCTATCCGGTAACGAGTTTATAGGAGATTAAAATCTTGAGTTATTATTAAAAACATAATCTTTCATAATCCTGTAAAATAAAAGCCTTTCCGAGTAATTCATGGATGAGGATTAGGATTATCAATTTATCAGCTCTCTAACTCCAGTTAGTTTCACCGAACACACCATATTCAAGCATCTAACAACAATAGACTTATGAACAAGAGGTGATCAACGATTGTAAGTGCATGGGGACCCTTAGAAAAAAAATAATTTAGATCCATTTATATAAAAAAAAGCCACGTAGTAAAAAGTTTGTAAAAAATCGTGAACTTATAATTATTATTTTCTGATTGTTTATTGTTTTTATAAAAAAAATAAAAAAGAAAAGGAAAAAAACAAGTTCTGTTGCAATATATAGAGATTGACATTTTGAAGCATGTGAAGGGGGCGACAATAATGCACATATAAATGTGATATCAATGATTTATGGCTGTACTTGCTTCAACTATAATGCTTTATCTAAGATAACCATGTTACCAGGTGGGCCCCGTTTAATCTCATTTTTAATAATAAAACAATATTTTTATTGAAACAATATTATAAGTTATTGAATTATTTAATTGAATCAATTTTATAGAGAAATGTTTAATATATTTTTAATTTAATTTATAGTTCAGAAAGAAAATTTATAGCCATTAGATTTTAAGATTCAATAGTTTAGATTCAATCTTAGATTATAATCAAAATTGATATATTTGTATAAAAGAGGGCATTTATGACTTTTTAACTATTGGTCCCCACATTCTCTCTCCTCTAATTTATTTAAAATTAATTATCTCACAAACCGTTAATCCTTAGACGAGACGAATTATACCGTTATGATCCTTGTGTTCCCCTCTTTTATTAGAGAGGTCACTTGATACACATGTGATTCATAGAGGTGTGATCAATATAGTCTTTATAAAATTATAGTTTGGTGTTTGATAATCCGGTAAAGTTCTATGGTTTAGTAACAAAAAAATCAACAATTGAAGTGATTCTAAGTTATTAGTTGTTTCATAACACATATGATTATCTATCTCTTATACATGCACATAATTATAGGTGATTAGATTAAATGTAGCATTTTTATGTCACATATTTGACAGAATCAATCATATGTGATTGCGTATTTAATCACATGTGATTTTGTATATAATCACATGTGATTGAATACCAAAAACATAAGATTTGGTATTCAATCACATATGATTGCATATATAATCACATGTAATTTTGTACAGAATCACACGAGACTTTGTACAAATTCAAATGTGATTGAATACCAAAAAACATGAGATTTGATATTCAATCATATATGATTGCATAGGGGATTGTTCAAACGAGAACCATTCTTATTACGAGAACCAATATAAAAGACATCGAATTTGAAAGAGAACACATCTACACCTTTGATAGAGGGGATATGGTGTTGATAGAGGGGATAGGGTGTTGATAGTACACAATATATGCATTCATGGGTAGACAATGCAATTGGATTGAGTGAAATTGAATATGTACATACATGTATAAACGGTTTTAAGCAAACATTCAAAATTAATAAACATTAAATGATATACAATTTAAGAAGATAAAAAAATTAATAAAACAACACATGTAATATTTTTATGAATCACATGTGATTATACATTAATAAAATTTAAGTCCAACCTAAAAAAATAAAAAAAAAGTTTGTCAAAAGTATATAAAGTGACCTCTCTAATAAAAGAGGGGAACACGATGATTGCAACGGTATAATTGGTTTCGTCTAACAATTAACGGTTTATGAGATAATTAATTTTAAATAAATTAGATGAAAGAGAAAGTGGGGATCAATATGCAAAAAGTCAGAATTGTCCTTCCTTATATCAATTTTAATTATTATCTAAGATTAAATCTAAACCGTTGATCTTGAAATCTAATGGCTAAAAATTGTTTCTCACGACTATTATTTTAATAAGGACTATATTGAACAAAACTCTAATTTTATAAAGTGAAATTATTATCTTATTTTCTATAAGTTTAAACTCTAACGAGTCAAAGAAAAGACAGGTAGTTATGTTTTTGATTTATAAAATCTTATGATTTTACTAATTTATTTAGAAAAATCATATTAGGCTAACTAGGATCTTGTAAGATCGTAACCTTTAAATGTTTAAATACTCTAACGCCCTAAATTTTATAAAAGTTATTAAAATAAGTTGTTGAGTAAAAGTTAAGAAAAACGAATAAAAGTTATAATTTATTAAATGATTTAAAATAATGATGCCAAATATATTCTCGTTGAGATTTTTGACCGGATAGCATATGGATAAGTTGTAAGTCAAATAGGAGAGCGAGATACTCGCCAAAAAGAGGACCACCGACTTGAGTCGGAAACCCCTTTTTTTCTTCTTGTTTCTTCTTTTCTAGTTCATTTACACACTGATACGCGAATATCAGTGTTAAATTTAAACACTAATATAATCGTATTTGACCGACACACTAATGGCAAGCGCACCCGATCGTATAGTAGTGACAGGCAAGACTAGGATTGTCTCGGAACAATTATGAAATATACTATTAAGAAATAAACTAGTTATACTAAAATGCTTTAAAAATAAAATAGAGGGTTTTAAAGTCTAGTTAAACGCTACCAAGGTATGTAGAGATTGAATTAAAATAGTAAATTTGAAAACAATTTTAAGAAGTTGAAAATCAGTTGAAAGAGATGTATTCACCAATGAATCTCTCCTTAGGATTAATTTGTTATAGGCATCGTTAATATGACAATTTTCGAAGGGAGTTCAAACTAAAACCACCGGTCCTACTAATCGATTACGACTTAACCTTTCCAAAACACAATTAAGTGATTAACTCTCATTATATGGTGAATAGAACTCAAACTTTTATCTATGGTATTACTGAATAATCATAACCCTCGTTATCTCAGAAAAGTTATCTATCCTATTACACGCAAACGTTATTATCTCAGAACAAGTAAATAATAATGCAAGTCATTATCTCAGAACATGCACAAATTGTATCTAACAGATTACTCAACAAAAGTTAAGATTAAAAGCTAATGGATCACGATTAAGCATAAACAAAACTGATTATAAATTATAAAATCTTAAGATTACAAATTAACACCGGTGTTCGTTCATCAAGATAAATACAAAAAAGGTCTAACTTATAGACAAGTTAGAAAACAAATACAATGTAAAACAGAAACTGCAAACTATTATAAACCGATGATAGCAACCCAGGTCAATCCTGCAAATATTATAGCCTCTCTAATGACATATTATTCTGATCGCATGTTTTTATTTCGTCGACTGTCGCTTGCAGAAAATGTATATCTTAATCCCCTCTCATCATTAATCACTTACGATGTGATCGCATGTTGTTTCGTCGACTGTCGCGTCCATTCCTTCTAATCTTCAATGCCGCCGCCAAATCAAAAATATATATTGATATCAAGTATCAACAGCTTTGTTTGTGATTCTTGTACAATGGGCTTATCGGCCCATGATTAAAAAAGAAATGGCACCCACCAATTTTCATAATAAAGATATCAACTCTCACAATTAATTCAAAAACCCTCTTTTTAAAGATTGTAGCCACCTTTTTTTTTCTAAAATCATGTTGGGCTCATGCAGCCCACTATATAATTCTTATTTATTTTTCTTCTTTGCTTTGTATTGCTTGACCCAATATTCAGAATACTCACGGCCAATTTGTAACATCCTAATTTTTGGTTCAAATTTAAATTTTTCGAAATCTCAATTTCGAAAATATTTTACACACGATTGCGGAAGCATTTTGATCTTTAAGAAATATATTTCAACAAATTATAAAATCTTTCATCAATAAATCATATCAATAATACAATTTCGAAATCCTTGGTGTTACCACAGTCAATCTCACGACCATATTTTAAAAAGGTAGGAAATCCAAGATTACAGGAAATACAAACAATCCAATGATATGTCCAAGGCATCTACCCGCCTCACCAAGGCCTTTATACAACATGCGGATACAAAACATTTTAACACACTGGGTTCACTATAAACATAGCTAGTGAGTACAACAAAAAATCATTTATCTTTACAAAACCAAGTCATCATTTTTCTCCTTTGAAAACCAAGTTTGGCAATCAATATACTTTAAAAGTATACACATAAGCACATAAGGATGCGGGTCTGTCCATTGGGTCACAATGTATCCCCGTGATAGCTAGCCACGGTCAACACATGCCCACATGGGGAATAGCCACATCACCCCGTCAAGGTGGGAGATGCACAAAGTAGTCCACCATACAACGGTTATCTGGAGCGCATGCCCTGTTCACCATATCCACTCGTGTTGCCCCGGGTTCGGTGGCTCGTCAGCCCAGTGAACCCACACGGTCATGATGGCTACTGACATACCCCTCCACTCTCTACACCGATTCCTCAACCACCCGTACCTCGCGGTTCCTCAATTGCCGAAGCCACATGAACCTCTATGTACGTCTCAATGGCTAGGAACCATATGGTACAGAGTTAATATCACACAATGGTCCGGACCAAAACACACATACCCCGAAGGGTCACATAATCACTTACCCCGAAGGGTCATATGATTATATGCCAACCAAGCCCAAATATCTCATGTCATAAAGGCCACAAATATCATGCCATAAAGGCTAAGTAATCCAAGCATACAAGCTTATCACGAACACATAAGTGTCACAAACATATCACTTGAGCATACATGCTCAACAATCAAAACCATAATTGGCATCTCAATGCCCAAATCATCATTAGTGAAAACATATCTTTATTACTCAAAACCAAGTTTGTTGTTTCAAAATCAAAGTTCACTCCAACATGGAGTATCATGTTTCAAAACCATCAATTAAAACTAACTTTAGCTTTGACCATCTCCAAAATGGAGCAATGGTGTTATTTTGGAAAAACATCATTTAAACACATCTTGTATCAAGTTTACAATTCCATATTCTTTAAACTCAAGGGTTACATAAAGCATTTATAATTCATATAAACCATATTCGTTGTTACCAAATCAAAGCTTACTCCCACATGGAGTATCGGTTTCAAAACCATCATGTAAACAAACTTTAACATAGACCATCTCCAAAATGGAGCAATGGTCCTATTTGAAAACCATTTTCTCAAAATACATCATATACAGAATTCATAATCTCAACATTCTTTAGTTTCATTAATCATCATAAAACATTTGCAATTCATGCAATTCACTTTATGAACAACACTATAGTCCACATCCTTTTATTCATCAAATTTCATCAAACAATTGCCAAACAATCAAACACAATCATGATGAATTGAAAACATTAACAAAACAGAGTATCCGCAGGGTGTACTCACCTGAGGGTGTGATGAGGATCACAACCCCATCCAAATCAAGGCTCAAACACTTGATCACAAAACACAAGATTAACTAACATAAGTTAACCAAAAACAAGGTTTTTAGACTCAATTCTAGCCTTAGACACCATTTCGGGTCTAAAAAGACTCCATTTATCACTTATAAAACCTTAGAATCGATCCCCATACATGTACATAGTCATTTGGGGTCAAAAACATGAATTTTGAAGGTTTCAGGGTGCCTCGAGCCGCGAGGAAGGGAGCTCGCACCGCGAGAAAATCTCTGGAAAACAAATTCCATCGACCACGCTGTGTCGCGCCGTGACGGGCCTGCACAGGTCTGGATTCTTCTTTTTTTTCTTTGCTGCAAATCCTAATTTCTTTTATTTTCTTAACACCAAGCACATGTATTCAACTACAAGGCTTTAAAACTCAATTATAACAACTTCATAACTCTATAATCAACACTTTGAACATATTTAATCACTCAAAATCCTAACTTAACCAATTCTTTTCAACTTTTGACCCATTTGCCAAATTTCCAACACAACCAAGCAAAAAACACTACAACCAACAACTCAAAACTTAAAATCAACATGAAATAGAAGTAGAACTTACTTGCTTCAAAATCAACTTGAGTAATCAATTTTTTATTCTAAATCAAAGCCAAAGGTGAAGGATGTTGAAGTCTAAACACCGAAAATTTCTTGAATCCCTTTTCTTTTCTTTTCTTTTCTTTCTTTCTTTCTTTCACAAAGTCTCTAGAACTCTCTCTCTCTCTTTCCCATACGATTCCAGCCAAATGGGATTTTTTTTGGCTTGAATTATTGAAGCTTATCCCATATATATACATATTTTTACACCTTAGGTCCTCCAAGTATAATACATTTTCATTTGTTACCCATTTTCACTTATAACACACACACACACACACACTAAATAACCATAAAATATAAACCAAAACACATAATTTTACCAATTCTTACTAAAACTTGCATTTACATATATTTTATAACTTTACAGAATTTTGGGTATTACAATTCCCCCCTCCTTACAAGGATTCCGTCCTCGGAATCGAATCAGTCCACAAGCTTAGGTATTTCCACATGTTTATGCAAAGATCCTAACTAGGATCATTTAATTTAACTAATAGTATTAGCTCTTAATCAATTTCTTTATCTAGACCTTTAGAATAGCCTAGTATCTCACCCCTACGGGTCCATGAATATCTCCCAATTGGACTATCAGAGATGAACATCATTTATTGCTCACACTAGATAGTGATCTACCAATCACTTCTCAATTTTCAAACACTATGGAAATTGCAAGCCAACTTGGGCAAACAACCCGTTCATGAACACGTATGTTACTTATAGATAATTCTCCTATAATTCGAGTAACCCACAAGTGTCTATTCATAACTGAATATCATGATTCCATGTCTTAAGATAATCATATTCATTAAATACTTGTCCATAATTTGGACAAATAAACACATAAGTATCATTAAAATGAAATCATTATTTCATAAATTGGTCAACGAAGACCCAAATCATATAATCTTTTCTCATGATTCATAACAATCTTGGCACATAACCAAAAGTATATAAACTAACCTTTGTTTCGGAAATTTCTACGGTAAAAATTACCGATTACGTTATGGCACATCACATAACTTAAGGGTTCAAAGGAAGGTTCACCAGAACCAGCATACGTTAAACACAAATAACTCATACTTCATATCCAACCTCAAGGCTCAAATTGACCCATTGGTTAAAATATCACAATATCATCCTTAAGATGATCATATCTACAAGCACAGTCTTTCTTAGAGATCTTTATCCCGCAAAGCCTCTCGTTGAGCACCTCTAAGTCGCCTCATTAAGTCCAGAACAACTTTTGGTCTAAAAGACCCACAATGAATCTATTAGGACTATAACCTTGCGACTCCAAACTTAGGTCACAACTTTTGCCATGCCCGGATAAAACAAATCTCAAGGTCAAAGCTCTCGACCAACTAGAGCTACCGGCATCGCCGAATGCTCCTGATGGTCAAATACTCTGTCATCTCTTGTGGTCTAAAGGCACCACACTATGTCTAACACATATAAGCTAAATAATATGTGTATTTTAGACGATGTCACACACACACACACACACACTTACACCTCTCTCTTAATTCTCAAAAAGAACTTGGATTTTGGATTGGAGATTAGGAGGGAGATTAACATCTAGCATTTGAAAACAAAGAACTAATCAAGTGTTCTTGTTCTTGAAGTTTGAAGTGTTAATGGGTCAAGCGAGTTCTTGGCTGAATTCTTGGATTTTGATGTTTGGTTTGATAATTTGATGCTAAAAAGTGTTTATATATGTAAAAGATCACATAGAAACCATTTTATGATTATAACCTGGAGTTTATATGATAACCTGGAGTTTGAGAATTGAAGGTTCTGGGTTTGTGTAGAGGCTAATATGGCCGTATTGGATTTTGATATGACCATAATGAGCTGCTTTGATATGGATGTATAGAAATTTGATATGGCTGTATCAGAGTGTTTGATACGGCTATATTAGATTTTGATACGACCGTATACATTTGGTTTGATATGGCTGTATGGAAATTTGATATGGCTGTATCAGTTTGTTTGATATAGCCATACCGGGTTTTAATATGACAGTATAAAACATTTTTATATGGTTGTATTGTAATCTTGATATGGCCATGTAAGGTATTTTAAGTGAAAGAGTTGCATACATTTTGTGGTGGCTGTATTAAGATATTGCGGGATTCCAGAAGAGCCAGATTTAACAATTTTTAGCTTTATCAGATCTCAGGTGAGTACCTCAACCCGGTACTTAGAGATATTAATTACCTATAATTGTAGGGGTATTCAATACTAGAGTGAGATTTATTGCATGATTATTATAATATGTTGATATCAAGAAAATTGCTATTAATTAATTGTTAAAAAGTATAAATATGAATACAAAGTTAAAAGAGATGAGTATAATTATAGTTAAGAGACACGAGACAGAGATATATGTTTATAACTAAGGTTGGAGTATTCTGCTGTTATACTAAATGACGAGAGGCGAGTATGAATGATTAAATAAGAACAAAAACCAGCTAAATAAAAGGGAGAAAACGGTAGGGTTAATATTTAATAGTCAATCTTACACATTAAAGTGCAACTAAAATTGATGTTGCGTGTTAGTGTCTGCCCACTGACATAGGTGAACCGACATCATTGCTGATGAAGCACAGACCTATTGGGTCACACGCCAAGGGTAGATCCCGACAGCACAATCCAAACAAGAAGAAATATAAAATTAGGATTTTTGACGACCTTCACAGGCCCTCACGGGTCGTGAAGAGGCCGTGAAGCGAAACCTTACACGAGGTTTCACCACCCGGACAAGAAGTCGTGGAGGGGTGATCTTCACGAGGGCTTCACAGCTCGTGAGAGCCCGTAAAAGGATAAGTCAAAGTGACACTTTAATATTATCGGACCTCTTGTGTTGGTCCAATCAGGGTTAGCGTTGGAGGCCGACCCTAGTGCCTTTTGAACTCCTTCACGTGTCTATAAAAGCCTTATTTCTCTCTTGACTTAGAACCTTTTGTCACTTGTTGATACATACACACAAAGCACACTTATACTCCTCTTGAGTTAAGTTGGTGCATCAAACCTACAAGGTTTAAGTGTTGTTGCTGTTCCAGAGACTTGGTTTCCACGGAAAGATCGAGTTTGGGCCACTAGCAAGGCGGGATTATGGTTACTTGGTGTGGATAAAGGTAGAGGAGTTCCAGATTTTTGGGCTCATACATCCTCATCACTCTTAACCGACCAGAGACATCAAGGGTATTGTCTTGTGTCCCTTTTGTTTATGTTATTCTTTATTGCTATATTACTTTGTAGTTAAGATCCAACAAAGGGAATGCATGTTGTCTTTGCTTCCGTTGTACTTGGGTATTAAGATGCATTAATTCCCTTTAGTGGTATCTGAGCCATTGCTACAAATGTATAGCACGAAAATGACTCGAAAAGTCGAATTTTGGGAAGTTTGTAAACTGTCCAGAAAGCCTTCACAAGCCGTGAAGAGTTCTTCACGAGTCGTGAGGGCTCCAAGACCAGTGAAGTTGGGGTCTGGTCGTGAAACTTCATTTTTGGGCTCACGAGTGCTTCTAGCCTGTTATCGGTCGTGAAGCTTTTGGACTTCACGAGCCATGAGGGGTCATGAAGCATGTTGTGAGCAGTTTTTTAGCCTTAAAAGGAAATTTTAGCGTTTTTTAAGTCATTAAGGGTGTTATGTTTTTCTAGCAGATTCTGTTGGGTGTTTGTTTGAAATCCCCAAGTGTATTTTGGTACAAATATGTGTATGTATGTTATGATCTTGGCATGAGATGCATACGTATATACACATATGTTGTGTATATACGAATATGGGTATAAAAACTTGTTTTGCGCCCTAATGTATATGTACAAGAATATCCTTGATGTGCGTTGAGTGTTTGTATAAAAAGTTCTTACCAAAATACTTTTAGCAACAGTTTTGCCACACCATGCTTGTTTATGTTGCTTTTGGTTGGTAATCATTGCCTTTTGTGGTTGATTTCTATTCATTTGGTGACCTTGAGTCACATGGTATGTAAAATTATTAATTTATTCATTTAAATTTGTAATTATTTATCACTGCTTGCATGCCGTTTCATTCATTCAAATGTACTTGTACTAGTGTGGTAGAAAACGCGTGGATTGCAAGCCATTTCATTTCTTATACATGTACTTGTAATTTTGGAGTATGGAGACCACAATCAAGAGTCAAGGAAATGGCGTCTTGAAGACCTTTGGATCTCGAGAGGCCCGATGGAGGTAGCAGATTCAGTGGAAGCACACCATGGTCTTAGTCTTGTCCCTAGTAGACCATGTTCTTCCCGTATGGCTCACGGGAAGAACGCATAGGTTTTGGCTTGGTTGCCAACCCTTGTATGTGTGTGATGTGATTTATTTCTTGCATAATTGTTTAGGAATATCGCATGTTAGACAATTTTTCGTAAATTAAAATCACAAGAGTTTTGTTAAAAATGGTTTACAATTCTGTTGGGCAGACATAATTAACAAACAATATGAACTTGAAGTTATATTGAAAAGGTGAAAATTGATTTTGTCACTAAAATTTGTTAATCTAAAATTAAACCGGAAACAAAAGCCCGTTTTTCAAAAATATAAATCACGCACCATCTGTGAGACGATGCCACCCAAATTTAGCAACTCAAAGATTGGTTGTCGAGCTTAACATGAATCAATCTTTGTGAAGCTGTGCGGAAGGTACGCGTGGTAACTCACAAAATTGGTTATTGAGCTTAACACGAGCCAATTGTTGAAAGAGAAAAAATGTTTTATTTGTTGTCGTTGCTTCCGTTGTGCTTGAGTATTGAGGTGCATTAATTCCCTTAAGCATGACTGCATGAACCACCAATTTATAGAGTATAGATGGTTTAAACAAGCGACGGTGATATGTATAATTACATAATTAAAGAGAATGCGTTCCTACATAGGTATACTTTATAAATACATATTTATATACATTAAGAGTACACGTGGATAACTAAGAATAGTAGTATCCTTATGAGATACATAGCAAAGTGTTAAACATAAGAGTAATCATATGTGTATATGTATGTATATATAAATATGAGAGAGTACGATAGACTATGTCTATGTGCGCGTGCGTGCACACACACACACACATATATATATATATATATTTATATATGCATTAAAAGGGAAAAGTAACATGAAATGAGTGAAAGATGAAAATATAATGTAGAGGTGTAAATATGTAATATTATATATATGCTTACACCATGATTAAATGAATCAAGAGTAAGAGGATAATTAAAGTTATAAACATTGCATATGTGGCTATAATAGTGATATTTATAGCTTGACAATGTGATTATGTGTGTGATAACGACGTATGTGATATATATATATAATGATGTTTAAGCCCATGCGGCTATATGCGATATGTGTATTCATGATATTTATGTGAGCTGATGGCTCATTGGCAGAAGGCCAACCTGTCTGAGTGGCCAGAGTGAAAGTTACATTCGGTCAATGCGACTGACAAGATATGATGTAGCGTCTAGAGAATGATGTGATATCAGAAGTCGATGTGACTTTCGGTAGTCAAAGGACACATATGTGATGTTAATGATTTAATTATATATGATGTTTGTTTATAACTATTTATATGTGTTGTATATGTACTGTGTTGTTGTCTGAATGGCATACAACGGCCTTACATTACCTTTACTTCTATTGAAATAATCAAGAACTATAGTTCACATCAATAATTTATATATTATCATTCTTGAATCTGACGGAGTTGGTATGTGTTATAATATTTTTGTTTCTAGGTAGCTTATTCTCTACACCATCTTTTTTTTTAACCAAATCATTTTTGTTTTTCCATCATACCATGTGTTTTGCATCGACATCTTTCACTTCTTGTTCTTTTGGTACTTCTGCTTTATGATGCTTAAAAATGTTAATGTTATAATATGATTCTTGGAATCTAGTATTTTGTTTTTGGTAGTTTTTTCAATTTATTTTGTTTAGCTATAGTTTTTTTTTTCATATCTTGGTGAATGGTAAATGTTGGTGGCATTACTATTTTCTACCCTAGATCATTGGTAGAAAATGTTAGTGACATTACTATTATTACCAACAATAGTAATAATAGAAAATGTTAGGAGTGATATCTATGAAACATAAAGACCGATTAATAAGGAAAACCGGTGTCAATATGAAAACTGGTTTTATTGTAAAAACCGGTCCCTATGTCATAATAAAACTATGAAGACCGGTTGTTACTTAAAAATTGGTCTTAATGCTTGTTTTAATAAAAATTCCTGCAATTTCCAGACCATTCCACCAAAAAACACTAAATTTTATAAATTTTAAAAAAATTCACTAAAAAAATCCTAAAAACAACAAATTATAAATATAAATCATATAATGTTACAAAAAACGTATTCATGAAATCCTTTTGATATATAGTTCATCACAACTGGTCTAAAATCTAAATACAAAATTGTGTTAGATAACATTAGTGTTATACAAAATAACATATAACTTCTGTCACACAACTATCTTACAACCTATTCTCACTATTTTTCGTGGTAGTTGCTTGATGACCATCATGACTTGCAAATGCATAGGGCATTCAAGTATGCAATTTGAACGCTATTTTAAGCATAAGATGTGCTAATTGATCCTTTCAGCATGCTTAATCGTCTTCTTAACTTCACAATATGATTCACCATCTTATGAAATGAAAAACATGTTCCAAAGTTCAGGTTGCTAATTAAACATCATAATTTAAAATATAAATTAAGCAAGAAACATGCTTCATCTTTTTCTGGTTTTTATTGGTGGTTATGCAAAAGCACAAAATATGGGGTTAGATTGCAGTGGCAGTCAATGATTACTAGTAATGTTTATGTTAATATTATTTTGCCTTTTTACTAGTTTTGATATTGGTGTTAATGTCATGTTTATAGCTCAATGTTTCTGCTACAATATCAGTTGGATAGCTTAACACATTGTAATGTGCCAACCTATATGCACTTTTATGGCAGATAGAAGAACATGTCAACCAGTTAGGTATTTGAACAGAAAGAAAATATAAACCAATTCAAAACCAACAAAATAAAAAAAAGATCAAGAAAAACAGGAGATCGAGGATTGGGCGTCAATGGAGAAAAAATTAAGAAGAATAAGAAGATATTACCGTAGGGAAAGATCCATGTATAAGAATCCGATTCTTTTCCTTCGAGTCCTCCTGATGTCCTTCCACTACAGCATCTATGAGCATTTGTTGCTATCTAAGTAAAGAAAGGAAGCTGACACCGAAAATTAAAAGCCCAATGTTTGAAGATAACTCTTATGATCCGATCGATTTGCTTACTATAATCTGATTTCATCCATTGAGAACTTGATGTTCCTCTTCCAAATCATCCAACACAATGTGAAAACACAAGTCCTTTAAAACCCAACTCCAATTGGCATCTTCAAGGAGGAAAACAGCAATTGGCATTCTCCAAATAAATGTTTCTCATTTTCTGAAGCGGCACTGCATGCATAACGAGCATGAGACATCCCTTGTGAGCCAAATTTGATCTTACTGACAACCTACTATGCAGGATCATCCAAGCAAGCAGGTTTACTTTGCTGAGACTGATTTGACCCATAAAGTTGGGGGAGCAGGAGAAGAAGAAAACATGTCAATTGCGTATCTGAGAGAGGAAACGGAGAAGACTCCTGATTTTTCTAAGGCCCGTTTCCACCTGATCATGCCATTTTCCTGCAGAATAGGATCAGATTGAAACAAGGATTTTAAGTCCAGATGGCCTCCTCAACTTGCCTCCAAATTGAGGCAATGGAATGCCAAACACCCTTTTTATGTTTCTAAAGGATCTAGTTGAGTATCCCTGTTCTAACCATGAAGAACAATGGTAGTGTTTTTCTATAGGGTGTTGGAGTTATTTTTTAGCCTTAACCAACAAATAGAAATTAACGAGAGGTTCAAAGCCTTAAGACTATTGATCCCCAAACCCCCTTTCGTCTTAGGAGCAATAGTATCTATCCATGAGACCCAGTGAACTTTCCTCTTGTTTATCTTGCCTCCCTAAAAGAACTTACTTCGCAGGCCTTCTAATTGATTAAACACACCTGCTGGAGCCTTAAATAAAGAGAAATAATAGGTCCCGATATCTCCCAAACCTGATTTACAAAGTGTTAATCTTCCTCCTGTAGAGAATAACGGGGCTTTCCATATAGCTAATTTCGATCTAAAGCTGCCAACTAAAAAGCCAACTCTGTTTTTTGGGCATTGAAGATCCAACTGAAGGCCCAGATAATTGAAAGGTGGGAGTTAGACTTGCAGTTGAGTCTTAGAGCCAACTGATCAACACCAATTTCAATTAAGCTTGTTTTTTTTTGCATATTTACTTTAAGGCCCGATGCTAGGTAGAAACATCAAAGAATCCTCATCAGGTTTTAAGCAATAGGGGATGACCACTCGCCCATAAAGATAGCCTCATCTGCATACCGAAGATGGGAGATGATTGGCCCATTATGAGGTAATGAAATTTCACAAAACACACCACCTTCGACAACTTCATTTAAAGCAACATTAGAGCCTGATCCACTAAGATGAATAAAGGGGCAAGAGAGTCCCCTTGCCTAACTCCGCGTTGCAAAATAAATTCTTTGGTCAGGGAGCTGTTTATTAGAATGAATACTTTTGAAGAGGAAAGACAACCCCTAATCCATTGTCTCCATTTGTCCTGAAAGTTCATTTGCAACAAAACTAAATCTAGAAATCTCCAATTAAGGCTGTCAAAAGCCTTATGGAAATGTACTTTTAGAAGCAAAGCTTTCTTTTTTTCTTTTTTCTTTTTTCAGGTAGCTAATCAGTTTAAAGGACCATCTAGGATACTCTGGTTTCAAATAAAAGCAGTTTGCTCAATACCCACAACTGAGTCAATGACTTTTCAGCCTAGAAGATAATAACATATTTGTAATAATCTTGTATAGACAGTTTACAAGGCTGATTTGCCCATATTCATTAAAGTATAAGGGGTCTTTAAGCTTAGGGATCAATGAAATAAAAGATGCATTTGCACATGAATCAATCTTGCTAGTTACCTCAAAGTGGAATACAGCTTCAATAATGGCTCGGCCGATAGCAAGGCCGGCCCCATGCCTGTGCAAGGTGTGCACTTGCACAGGGCCCAAGAGCATATAGGGGCCTCATTATTTATGATATATATATATATATATATATATATATATATATATATATATATATATATATATATATATATATATATATATAAGGCCCAAACCAAATTACCCAAAGTCCCGAATTAGGTTAGCCACTTCGAGTCTTTGACGCTTCTTAGTTCTTTCGAATGTGCACCTTCATCCTTCGACAAATAGCGATTGAGAGAGAGAGAGAGAGAGAGAGAGTGAAAGAAGCCGACTGCCGACGGTTCCACTTTTCCAGAAACTGAGCAACAATTTTCAAGATATTCATCTTGATACTCGATTACTCGGCCGAAGATGAAAGGGGCGATTCGGTTGAAGCCTATTTCGATTCTCTATGAATTGAATGTCAACACCGAAGAGTACTACTATTTTTGCTTCTGGATTTCATCGATTAGAAGCTTAGAAATTCCTCACTCACAATACCCATCTCTAGTCTCTGTTCTCTCGTCGATTCTGCCATTCAAGTATTCAACACCCATCGATTCTTCATTCTTGCATTCTGCCATTCTAGTGTGTTGTCTGCAAGGCACGAGTAATCGAACTATCGAAGGATCGATTAGTGAGGTTACAATCGATTTTAGGTAACTGTCAATTTATGTATCCGATTCTATTTTTTAGTTTAAATGTTTAATGCCTAATTTTCGTTACAGAGGCTCAATTTCTATTTGAGATTTGGACTCTATTTTGATTTTGAGGATTTAGGAATCACATAATCGAGGTTAGTGTAGTAGTCTTCTGATTATCTAAGTTTTTAGTTTAATGGCTAAATCTGATTTTTATGAGTATGAATATGTTCTAGTGTAATAATAGTATGAAATCTTGAGTTTCTAGCTAAGTTCTAGGGTTCCTTGACCTTGAGTATCTAGCTAAATCCCTCTTGAATTTATGAGTATGAATCTGTTCGAGTGTAGAAGGATGGTATAATTCAAGTAGAAGTAATGTACCCGAATTTGTACATGTTTTTTATGCAAAATCTCCTTTATTATGCTTAGACTTTTGGTGAAAATGTTCAGATAAGCTATTAAATCACTTATTATTCACCATATAGGCATATTGTGGCATCTCAAGTACAAACAAGCCAATTACGGTTGAGTTCCAGCAAAATTGATGAAAAATAGAGAAGAGAGCTCCTTCACGGTCCCTCACGACTTGCTCACGACCCGTGAAGTGTAACATCCCGAGTTTGGGTCTAGTAGACACGTAGGCTTGGGGTATGTTTACACGTGAATTATTATTTGATTAAGTTTGATTAATTATTAATCATTAACTTTTAATTATATATGTATGTGTTGGTTTATATATGTAATCATGTACGGATGTTTATGTGTGTGTGCATGCAATTGTTAATTTAGGGGATGCCACCTCCTACTTGAATTATTGGTGTTAATATGTATACGTGGGTGTTGTGATAAATCTTCATATTTGAAATCTGTTAAAAGTGTGTATTGTTTGAAAACCGAGAGCAAAACAAAAAGAAGAACAAAGCAATCGGATTTGGTGATTTGATTGTAGAGTCAACTTTAAGGTTTGTATGATTATTGTTTTGTTCTTGAATCATGATTTCTAGTAACATGCTACGGTTTTGGTTACTAACATGCTGAGCTTTATATGAACACCAAGTATGAACATGATAGAAACCTTTGTTGGTGGGTCTTGTATGATTCAAGTGATTATATGGTTTAAAGATGTTTATGATGCATGAAAGCATGTTTAATCATGTTTGTATATGTTTTGGCAAGTTTTTATATGAATTGTATGAACTGGTAATATGATTCGGAGACTTGAAGTTAACGGATTGTGGGTTGGAGAAGATGAAATAGAAAACCGCTATGTTGAAAATCCGGGTATGTCAAAATCCGGTACTTTAGAATCCGGAACTCTCGAAATCCGATGGTGGATCCCAAGTTATGAAATCCGAACATGTGTGTAATCCGATGAAGAATCCGACAGTTGAAATTCGAAGGGTGAAATCCGAGGGAAGTATCGGATTTCCTTGAAAACCGACAAATGTTGCGGATTGCCTTCAAATCCGACAGGTGTATCGGATTTCCTAGAATCCGATGGTTTTTTTAGCGAAAATCCGATGGTTGTATTGGATTCTCTTAAATCCGACAGTGGTATCGGATTTCTATGAAATCCGATGGTTTGTGTTGTTTGTTGATTATTTGATGTTATATGCTAAGTGTTCATGCATATGTGAATCTAATATGATATGTTTGATTTAAAGATGATATAAATATATGTTTGATATATATATTTATGAATCAGATACTGATTTCAGTTTGTTATGTTCTCAAGGACAGAGGCTCAGTAAAATTAGATCACTGGGTGGAGAAGCTGAGATCTTGAGGTGAGTGGATGTTTACTCACGGGTGATATTAGTTGTAACTGGTTTGGTTGCAATTGTTTGTTGATTGATGCATGGATAGATTCTAATCTGATAATTGATTAACTGGTTGATTGTTAATTAATTGTTGCGTCGGTGATATGTATACATGATGGTTGGGAAGTCAGTTTCGACTGGGCTTATGGGCTGGGTTCATTTGCAATCGGCTAATCAGTATTAGAACCTTGGGATGCATTTGTTGCTACTAGAGGATAATACTGTGTGAGAAAGCAAATGGACTATCGGTAAACCTTTGCTTTGGCTGGTATTGGTTGTAGGTTCCTGCAGAACCGCCGGTCTTCCCAGGGTGTTTATTTGTGGTTGTTGATATCATGCGGTTCACGCTGGTATATCTGTTGTGATTGTGCTCCATTCACTTAGCTTTTTGCTAACCCCCCACCTCTCACTCTTTTTACAGGTTTTGGTAAGTCAGCGGTTCGGCTGAGAGTGGTTAGCTTGGGGAGTAATCACCTAGGCCTCTGATGTGTATTTGTAACGAGCCGTAGTTTTTGTAATATTGATATTTTGAACAAGTTGTTTTGTAATCAGTGGATTGTGATTAGTTGTAAATACTTTTGGTAATTAATCGCTTCCGCAATGTATTTAAAGTGAAAAATTTTGGTATGAAAATATGGTGTTACATGAAGACCTTGATGTTCACAACCCGGGAAGACTTTGACGAGCCATGGAGGCCAAGCACCCTCACGAGCCCTTACGACCCGTGAGAAGGCCGTGAGAAGCGCCACCTAGCCAGATCGCACTTAATAGTTCACTTTCCGTCCAGCCGTCCCACTACGAGATTTATTTATTAAGCTGTCGGCCGACTTTATCCTCACGTGCTCTTCACGACCCGTGTAAGGTCATGAAACACTTATCCTTCACGGCCCGTGAGAGGTCGTGAAGGCAAATCTGGTTTTCTATAAATACAAGCTCATTCTATACTTCAAGAGTTGGTTGGTAGGTTACATACACTCTGAATATAGTCCAGTAAACTCTGCACGAAAATATTTGTATATATGTATATCTTGTATATCCTGTATTTTAGGATAGTTATTATTGTTGATGTTGTTGCCTTGTATTTGTTCTCCCTATATTAAGGGATTATTGGTTAATGAGAATCATTCAAGCATTTTACCATAATCACTTTTATGGTATCAGAGCTAGGCTCTCGATAACCCTAGCCGCCGAGTACCTCCTTTCCGTTCTTCTTCGTCTCCGGCGTAGCTATGGATCCGGCGAATGAAACAACACCCAAACCTACGGCCATTCATCTGGAACAAAGTTCAGATCTTAGACGGGACCAAGGTTTCGTATTCTTCCCGGGTAAAGCTCTTTAAACTTCACGCGAAAGGATACAAGGTTCTCGATCACATCGACGGTACGCCGCCGCCATGTCGCACCGATGAGACCTACGATTCTTGGGTTAAAATCAATGCTATTGTTTCTCAATGGATCTACGGTACGTTATCTGATGACCTCCTCGTACGGGTTCTTGATACGGATGCTAGTGCCCATGATACATGGAAGAAGGTCCGTGACATCTTCCTCAACAACAAAGGCTCCCGGGCTGCCACTTGGGAACACGAATTCACTAATCTTACCCCAGCCGCATGCTCATCCATGGATGAGTATTGTCAAAAACATAAAGACATCGGAGAGCAACCGAAGGATGTGGATAATCCAGTGACAGAAAAAAGACTTGTACTCCAGTTAGTCCGTGGTTTTCCTGCGGAGTTCGATACTGTAGCCTCATTCATCAACCAAAGTTCTCTATCATGGGATACCGCATGCAACATGCTGCAACTTGAACAGCAACGACAATCAGCTCGTCAATCGTCAAACCAAACAGCCATGGTGACACCATCTGCTGCCAAACACCCGGCTGCCGCCGTCGTTCCACCGCCGTTGCCCTCCGCCGACCATCATTCCTATGGCAGGGGGCGTGTAACGTCCCAAATTTTTTTTAAACATAATTCATTCATAAAAGGTATTCGTAGTTGTTGATAATGTAATTACATGGCATGTCATTAGTTGAATAAACACACATAATTCATTAAGTACAATCATCCTCATTGTCTGAAATTGAAACTAGAACCGTTGAAAACTAATTTAGTAGGTTGCGGAAGCTTGGGGTTAGAGCTATCATCACTGTGTTGGAGCCCCGCCATGGTCGTTACCTGAAAAGATATGAAACAACAACTGTAAGCCCAAGGCTTAGCGAGTATACTACTTAGAACCAAATAGTCCACATACTACTCAACTCATACCCACTACCGTAGTAAGTGGTCTCATCATACCCGTCACTAGGATGGTCTCGTCTCACCCGTTGTCGTCACAACGGTCTAACATACCCGGCACCGAAGTGTTGGTCTCATACCCAACACCGAAGTGTGTGGTCTTACATACCCGACACCAAAGTGTACGTTCTAACATACCCGTCACCGGAGTGAACGGTCTAAACATACCCGTTACCGAAGTGAACGGTCTAAACATACCCGTTACCGAAGTAAACGGTCTAAGCATACCCGTTACTGAAGTAAACCGTCTAAGTACAATCAACTATAACTCATATATTCATTAATATCTGGTATTCACATGCATACATAACATCTAGAATCTATTCAAGTTATAATTGAGAATACTCACCTGTTTAGCTGTTCCTGTCACTCAACTCTTACTGTAGGACTCAACCTGTTTACTCTTTAACTGACTGCTACCTGTTTCATGTCTAACCATGGTTAATACCGGGCGGTAACCCATGCTTACTAATACAGCTTCTTATGCTAAGGTGTATGGACACAATATAGGTTCACACAGGCATGAGACAAAAAGGAATGTAAACAACATCAGAGGCCACAAAACCGGGAACGCGTCGCGTTCCTCAAGCTGACGCGTCACGTCGAGGCAAACTATCGGATTTCTCATCCGGATTTCACAACTATCGGATTTAGGCCTAGTGCCACAAGAAATATGTAGAAGTCGCATGAATCCTACTCACATACTCAAAAGTCGCATGAACTGGGATCTACTACATGAAAGTCGCATGGCACTAGTATTCATACACTAAAGTCGCATGGGGATTAATATAACCCAACTGAAATTCGCATGAACTGATAATGGTTACATGAAAGTCGCATGAACTACTATGAAAGTCGCATGGACTACTATTCAATATACAAAAGTCGCATGGAATCACACTTAGCACATGAAAGTCGCATGAAGCATAGTCAAAAGTCGTATGGACTGTTATTTTATCACATGAAAGTCGCATGACATACAATCTCAAGAACTGAAAGTCGCATGGTGCATACACAACCCATCTAAAAGTCGCATGGCTCAAATATAACTACTAAAGTCGCATGAAATCATACATGTAACAATCCAACAGTCACATGGAGCATACATAAAGTGCCAAAGTCGCATGAACTAAAACCTACATCAACTGAAAGTCGCATGACACTTCCTAGGGCTCATGCGACTGTCGCATGGCACCCTAGGGTGTCCATGTGACTGTCGCATAGCACACCTTCTACACTGTAAGTTCATCATTTTGAAAACCCAGACTCCATAGCCATAATCAAACTTTCTTAAATCTCAACCAATTCAACTCAAACTTGTTGCAAAATATTTCTCCACTTATATAAAACTTTCTTTTAAACTAAAAATCATATTTTATCCACTTACATGGTGTTCTTGGTGAGCTACTTTTCCTGGGTTTTTCTTAAACCCTCAAAACCCAAAAACCCAGATTATAAAACATTCAACCATCACTTTATCAAGGCAAGAAAATGATGTCCACATAAATCTAAAGGATGGAGAATCATTACCTGATGATTTTACTTGCCAAACTCTCAGGTTTCCATAAATTGATGCAGCCTCCTTCTTCTTCTTCTCGTACGTTCAAGATGGCACACACACAACACACACACAACCAAGAATGAATGATACAGTAACTTGGTTTGTGTGGGAGGCTGTGCCCTAAACTTCTATATATACCCTCAAAACCACTCTTGTGGGCCTAGGCCCATCTCAAACCTCTAGTCCAAAATCCATTAACTTTCTTTGGATTAATATACAAAAGCCCAATCTACTCAATAAATTCCCATCCACAATATACACATATACAAACATAATTCCCATTACTTAATTAATTTCCAACCATAATGCGCATAACATCACTATTAATACACGTTAAAATATTCTTATACATTTATGAATTACGGGTATTACAGGGCGCGGTCGTTCTGCGCCGTGGGGGCCTCCGTCTAACAGCTACCCGCCGTGGGCATGGTGGGCTTCGCTGCCCTGCCCGTATCCTACACAGCCCAACGGCTGGTCCAACCAATCTTGGCCCGGCAGTAATTCAACACAAAATCCAGCCCAATCTGCTGCAGCCCACGTCGCATACCAACCACCAGCCCACATGAATTTTCTGGCCCAATCTGGTGCGGCCCAAACTGATCCGATAGCCCAGCAAACCGAAAACTCCGCTGTACCAGATTTTAATGCACCGAATCCTACGGATATTGGTACTGCATTCCAAGCCATGCATCTCTCTTATCAAGACCCGTCATGGTACATGGACACCGGCGCCTCAGCTCATATGACTGCTAACTCCGGTAAGCTCTAATTCCCTTTATCATTTTCTAATATTCGTAATGTATTTGTTGCAAATGGCTCTAGTATACCAATTAAAGGATCCGGGAACGCCTTGCATGTCACCCCTACTAATACGTTCCATCTCCGCAATATCCTTTATACACCAACCATTATTAAAAATCTCTTATTTGTGCGCCAATTCACCCGTGATAATAATGTCTCTATTGAATTTGACCCTTACGGTTTTTCTGTGAAGGATCTCAAGAACGGGACGACTCTTCCGCGCCACAATAGTACGGCTGATCTTTATCATTTACCGCACTCGATCCTCCACCATCCGTTCACTTAGCCACTTCCTCCACTGACCAATGGCACAACCGATTTGGCCATCCCGGCGGGACTATTTTAGATTTTCTTCGTACTCGTTTATTTATTTAATGTAATAAAGCAAATCCGTTTACGGTTTTCCACTCTTGTCAATTATCTAAACACAAACGATTACCGTTTTATGATTCTCTTACGTCTACTTTTGCACCTTTTGATATTATTCATTGCGATTTGTGGACTTCTCCCGTCTCTAGTAATTATGGTTACAAATATTATATGGTTCTTATTGATAACTTCACTCAATATGTTTGGATTTACCCTCTTAAATATAAATTGGAACCTTTTCTCAATTTCACCAAATTTCACAAACTCATTCTCACCCAATTTAACCGAAGCATAAAATCTTTTCAGTGTGATTTAGGGGGAATTCGATAACAATGAGTTCGAATCTTTCGCCAACTCAAATGGACTCGTCTTCCGTTTCTCGTGTCCTCAAACATCACCTCAAAATGGTAAATCTGAAAGAATGATACGACGCCTAAATGACATTGTTCGTGCCCTCCTCAGCCACGCTCATCTCCCACCAAAGTTTTGGGTCGAGGCACTTCACACAGCCACCTACCTCCACAACATCCTACCCACCAAACGGTTAAACTCCCTTACCCCTACCTTTGCATTATACCTTTGCCATCCCACTCACGATCATTTACGGGTCTTCGGGTGTGCATGCTACCCCAACACTTCTACCACTCAGCCTCACAAACTCCACCCTCGCTCTATCCGCTACATTTTTCTCGGGTACCCCTCCAACTTTCACGAGTACCGGTGCCTAGACCCAACCACTGGCAAGGTCCTTCTCTCTTGACACGTCACATTCGACGAGAACTCTTTTCCATATGCCACTCCTACCCCTTCTCGATGACCATCCCATTCCTTCACCATTCTTCTCGCCACCCACTCCACCACCACCGGATAGACCACCCTCTCCACCATTATCTCCGCCACCCTCCCCTCCGTCCCCTACGGCCCCACCTTCAAACACACATCCCATGACCACCCGTGCCAAACATGGCATCTACAAACCGCGCCAACCCCTTAACCTATACACATCCACTCGCCAACCCATCTCCCCTCTCCCGTCCACCTATGTTAAGGCAATCCAGGATCCAAATTGGTTAGATGCTATGAAAAATGAATATACTACGTTATTAGAAAATAATACTTGGGAACTGGTTCCTTGTCCCACAGACCGTCCCGTTATACGTTGCATGTGGCTATTCCGACATAAATATCATGCAGACGGGACGCTTCAAAGATATAAGGCTCGGTTAGTGGTCAATGGCAAATCGCAAACTGTTGGGATTGATTGTGATGACACGTTTAGTCCGGTAGTCAAACCGGCAACCATCCGCACCGTTCTGAGCCTAGCCATCTCTCGGTCCTGGCCAATACATCAACTTGATGTCAAAAATGCGTTTTTGCACGGGGAACTTCAAGAAATGGTTTTTATGCACCAACCACCGGGATTTGTTGATCGAAATGCTCTAACTCATGTCTGTCGCCTTCGCAAGTCTCTGTATGGGCTGAAACAAGCCCCCCGGGCATGGTACAACCGATTTGCCACATACATCACGAAAAATGGATTTCGAAGTAGTGCTTGTGACAACTCGCTATTTATCTATCGACATGGCTCTCATACTGCGTATCTTTTATTGTATGTCGACGATATAATTCTTACTGCCTCGGACTCCACTTTCTTACAGTCTATTATAGCAACATTGACTCGAGAGTTTTCCATGACGGATCTTGGTGTGTTACATCATTTTTTGGGCATTTCAGTTAAAAGAGATAACAGTGGATTGTTTTTATCACAGTCTCAGTATGCGCGGGATATTCTCAAGCGGGCCTCTATGCTTAATTGCAATCTATGCAATACCCTTGTGGATACAACATCCAAACTTAGTGCTACTACAGGTGATCCTCTTCCAGACGGGACTCTATATCGCAGTCTGGCCGGTGCTCTCCAATACCTCACATTTACTCGGCCCGACATCTCCTATGCAGTACAACAAATTTGTCTGTTTATGCATGCCCTCGGGATTCCCATTTTAAATTCATGAAACACATTATCAGATATATTAAGGGCACTATTGATTACGGCATACGCATCACCGCATCTCCCAGTCACACCCTTACCGCGTATTCTGATGCTGACTGGGGTGGATGCCCGGACTCGCGTCAATCCACTTCCGGTTACTGTGTTTATCTTGGCGACAACCTAGTCTCTTGGTCCTCCAAACGTCAATCTACTATTTCACGCTCAAGTGCCGAAGCTAAATACCGAGGAGTCGCCAATGCCGTGGCCGAAGCTAGCTGGCTACGCAACTTGCTTCTTGAATTGCACGTCCCTCTGCGCCAGGCAACCGTGGTTTATTGCGACAATGTTTCTGCCGTATATTTGTCAGGCAATCCGGTTCAACATCAGCGAACCAAACATGTGGAAATTGACATACATTTTGTTCGCGAAAAAGTGAAGATCGGTCATATCCGTGTGTTTCATGTTCCAGCTGCGTATCAATACGCTGACGTCTTCACCAAGGGGTTACCTAGACCTCTCTTTGAATCGTTTCGCTCCAGTTTGAGCGTTTGCTCCCCTCCCGCTCCAACTGTGGGGGAGTATTAGTATATATGTATATCTTGTATATCCTGTATTTTAGGATAGTTATTATTGTTGATATTGTTGTCTTGTATTTGTTCTCCATATATTAAGGGATTATTGGTTAATAAGAATCATTCAAGCATTTTCCATAGTCACTTTTAGAAAATTCCCTCAAAATTCTCTCATATTCCATGATGAAGATGTAGAATCAAGTCAAGGAACTCACGATTGGAAGCTTGGATCATCTTGTTTTCCGGGTTTGAATTTCTATCATGTATTTCATTATTAGATCGATTTCAATTAGTTGTATTTCATTATTAGAACGCTTGTTTGTAATTCGATTCTTATTAATTCGTTTGTTTAAGTATTATTATGTATTCTATTATGTTTGTCTATTCGTAGATCCACAAGTATAAATGTTTAAATCTGTTTGATCTATTACTAGTATACATTGCTAAGATGACCATTCATGTCGTGTATGCTCGAATCACAATTAATTATGACCATTAAGCGATTGTAACTAGTGATTGACCATATCCTAGGTTAGACTAAATGGATTAAATGATATTGATGCATGTGCCTTAACTATGTTCCAATGACCATAAGTCCATAGTTAGATTGATCCTTAATTCCTTAAGATCAACAAAGATTATATCTCTCATAATACGAATATAATGCATGATACTAGATAAGTTAGCCACGTGACCATGGAGTTAACCTTCTATCTATCATAGAGTTAGGGGCCGGACCATGAAACCTAGCCTACTTTAGAAATCGGTACACTATAATTAAATAACCATTGCACACTATAGGAATTGATAAGCAAACAAGGGGGATTCAAATCTAAGTGTAAACACCTTTTCATTTGATATATACTAATTGCAATTTATCTATTGTTGTAGTTCAGATATTTATTAAATTAGTTGGTTACGCGTAATTGTTCTATTTGTGTTGGTTTAAGTTGTTAAGCCATAAATTCCCCTAATATATATATATATCTATTTGTACCTTATAGTTGGCTTGTAATTAGTTACTTTTATTAGACTCACTTTGCTCCCGAGAGAACGACAACCCGAACTTACCGAAAAACTATATTATTGATACGATTAGGTACACTGTGTGTTGATTAGTATAATTTTGGTAGCTCATTTATAAATTTAATTCCTGGTACGTTTTGAACACACCAAGAAGCAATCAAGCATTGATGGTATTTTTCAACTAGAAGCGAATATATTGTGTGTAATATTCTTAATGGAATTTTATCTTAGAAGAATACCAAAAGATTGAATGAAAAGTCATAATCTTATTTTTAATACTTTTAGTTATAGGGCCTATTTTTTGTTAAATTGTATAGGCCTCCAAAATCTCGGGACCGGCCGATATTATCCCAATTTTTTTTTATAATAGCAAACGACAAACCATCCGGTCCTTGTGCTTTCTCACCTTCGCAGCTTCAGGTCGCCTGCTTATTCTCATATATTTTGCTTGCGATAGACGTTGTTTGAAGATTTGAAAGCCGTTTGAAACGAGGGCTTTTGAATGCTGGACGACGAGGGGCAGGCTCTTGAACAGGCTCTTGAAATTTCTCTGAGAAAAAAAGAGAAAGCAAGACTTTTAATGGATATTGGGTCTTTGATCCAAATTCCATTGTCTAAGGTGGCGTTTGGTTCGCAGAATGTTTATGAAGGAATTGGAATCTCTGAAGGAATTGAAATCTGTCAGGAATTGGAATTTGAATCTGTAATCTGTTGGTTGGCAGGAAATGGAATTGGAATCAAATTCCATACTCTGTTTGGTTGGCAGATAATGTAGATGAATTTGATTTCAGTAATGCAAAAAGACAGAATTGCCCTTCTTGTTTTTTTACTTAATTTTAGTTTGTTTTTTACATAGAAGTTAAGATAACAAATTATCAGTTCAATGCTTTGATAATTCAGATAACATATAAGTTGAGAGATAACAAGTTCAGATAACAAATTATCAGTTCAATGTTGTGATAATTATTAGTTCAATGCTGTGATAATTATCAGAGATAACAAGTTCAGATAACTTTCAAGAGAGGCCAGAATCATCGGTTACCCACACAATGGTGTTGAGAGATAACAAGTTCAGATAACATATAAGTTGAGAGATAACAAGTTCATCAGTTCAATGCTGTGATCTTCAAGAGAAAGAAAGGGGGAGAGAGAAGGATAAATATATACAGGGGAGAGAGTGAGGGAGAGAGCACAGGCCACACGACGAGGAGGAAAGAAAAGGAACTTACCAGCGGCGGAGGAGGAGCGCAGGCCACGCGACGATCAGCGGAGGAGGAGCGCAGGCCACGCGACGATTGGCAGAGGAGGAGCGCAAGCCACGCGACGAACAGCCGGGAGCAGTGAAGGCAACGAACGGCGGAGGCCACGCGACGGAGGAGGAGGAGGAGTGACGATCGTTTCTCCCGGCGAGCAGTGAAGTCGGCGAGCAGTGTGAAGACAGGGACGGTGACTACAGGGACGGAGACTGCATGGAGCTAGGGTTAGATGAGTAGATGAAAAAAATGGGGTCTGTGTTTTGATATTTGTTTAAAGGGATTAGAGGGTATAATAGTAATATAGTGAATTCCCTCATATGTAGTTTTTAAATTTCCTTATAATTCCATTCCTACCTCTAACCAAACATTGGAATCTATGGGAATTGGATTCCAATTCCCATGAAATCCCACAGATTCCTTCAATTCAAACGCACCTAAGAGCCCGTGAACAAAGTTCTGCCTTCGGTTGTACTTCAAGGTCTTGTGAAAAAACCTTGTATTTTCATCAGCATAGACCGCCCATTTTAGTCTTGGTTTCTGCTTTACATCCAATAATTCCTGCCTTTCTTTTTCAAAAACCTTTTGCTGCAACAACATTATTTGCTCCAATTCTTGAATCTTGAGCAGAAAGTTCACCTGTTTCACCGTTCAGATCAAAGTCATTTAGTTTACTAATCATGCAAGAAAGCGCATTGGTGTCAGCAATCTTCAAGGAGCTTCTCCATGATTTGATACAATTCTTGAGATGTTTGAACCGGCCACAAAGACCAACTATAGGAGAAGCCGATGTGTGAGAGTTAGCACCCGAAGCCCAGCTATGATTAACAAGGGCTACCAAGTTGACGTCCTCCAACCAAGAATTACAAAATCTGAAGGGTTTGAGACCGAAGTCAATAGATTCCGAGACCAAACCTAGAGGGCAATGATCCGAGTAAAGTCTTGGAAGGATTTCGACGCACGGGTTGCTCCAAACTGAGAAGAAATTATTGGACACCAGTATATGATCCAACTTGCTAAGTTTGGCTCCATTAGTGCTAAATCTGGTGAACTTTCTTGCACCACATTTTATCTCAATTAAGCCTGCAGAAGTAATGAAAGAATTGAAGAGGGTTGCACCTGATTTAGAAAAAGCAGTGTCCTTTCTTTCACCAGCCTCACGAACCTCGTAGAAGTCACCCATGGGCCATGACCACCCAAATAAAGTTTTGGTTCGCAGAGATAACTGAGGTCAGATCCTCCCAAAGCGTTTTCTTCCTAGCTAATTGTTGAGGGGAATAAACATTAATAAACCCGATGTCTCTGCCTAGGTTAGCCAACTTTGTAACACCCCAATTTTAATTGTAAAATCTTTTATAAAAGTTTTACAACTTAAAAGCCAAAATGCATAAGAATATAATTAACTTTGTTTTAATTATCATTGTATACAACCAACTTTAAATTTATAAAAATAATACAACAAACTTTTAAAATTTTATTGTATGCAAACAACTTTTTCTGTATCTAGTATTTAGTTATCATTGTATACAATAAACTTTTTTATATTTTTCATAATATACAATAACTTGCATACAATGGGAGGATTATAAAAGTTGATTGTATTATTTTTAAAAAATAAAGTTGGTTGTATATAATGATACTTAAGACAAAGTTTATTGTATTTTCATGCAATTTACTCTAATTAAAACAACCGTGGATGCGTAAAATAATAAAAAATCAAACGTTTCAAAAATCAAATACATTTTCTATTAATTAAAACTTTTAATAAAATGTTGGAGGACAACTAGCATATAAAAAATTACATGAAAAATTCGAGCACATCCACCGGAAAACTTTTTCTGGAAGTAGGAAATATCTAAAAGGATAAATCAACTTAAATAAGTTACAAATCTTAGTGAGCAACTCAAATCTAATACTTATAATAATATTCATGAATATCCAATTAAAAATTATCATTACAATACTTTCTGTAGTTCATTACTGTGTCATACGGCCATCTACAATTACAGAATCTAATAGTAAGATGCTAACCGATCTTACCCATTAGATATGTAACTCTAGTACCAATGATCTCTTGGCCTAGTGGTTAAGAGGGAGGTGGAAGGCAAAGCCTTCCTTGAAGGTCCTGGGTTTAAACCCAAGCAAAGGCGTTTAATTACTAACTTGGCACGTGGCTTGGGCTCGCATACTGCCCTATATGGATTTCACTGCGGACCCAACCAACTAACATACTAACATAACTTCGCTGTTCAAAAAAAAAAGATATGTAACTCTAGTTCCAAAACCCTGTAAGGGTTAATAACGAACCTTTATATCCCACATGCTCAAATGAGCACATCACTAAAGATCCAATAATACATGTTGGATCCCTAAAACCCTCTAAGTCCAATATAGGACCCTTTAACCTAGATGCTTAAAAAGATCACAAACTCTAAAGATCCATAAACAAATAACGGATCTCAATAATTGTAACAATTTATAATTGGTGCCGGTCTTGACATAAATACTTAACACTGTGTCAAGTATATCATTGGATCCATTATATCATTGTATCGTCCTGTATCATTGTATCATATACTTAGTGATATTTTATTCTTGTCCGTCTCTAATTTAACTTACACTTTTATCTCAACTATTTATATATATGGATATTATGTAATACATAGTTGATTGGCTCACCCCGATCCTATATATGATACTTTTACTAGTTTTTTCAACCACTCAAGGGCGACTCAGGATTTTTATTGACCGATGACACCATATAATGGGAAAAAATAAATTAATTAAAATTAAGTGTGTTGTTTGGGTTTTTTTGGGTTTCCAGTAATTAGGTCGAATTAACGAGGTATCAGTTGTTGTTCCGGTATTTTAGGGTCAAAATTTAAAACAACACACAATTTATATGAAGCTATGTTAATTAAAATGTTAGTATTTTAAATGTATAAATCGAAGATTGAACTATATCTTATTATTTTTTAATTTTTTTATTAGATTTTTGTGGCATAAAAAAATCATCGATGGCATCCCAAAGTTTGACCGGTGGCATTGACTTAAAAACGTTAAAATTTTTCACTCCGTTTGCAAAATTAACCACCGACCCGTACCACATGCGAAATACACTTAGGTCTGCCTATGCAATCACTTACCCATATATTTACAGTAGTTATCAGGAATATCTTTTAATTGTTAATTAAGCCATACTTTCTCTATACATATATTTACAGTAGTTATCTGGAATCTTTAAGGATCTTGCATGCATGGTTATCTATATATATATATATATATCTATATATATATATATATATATATATATATATATATATATATATATTAAAAGAAAACCATTCTTGGGAAAGCTTCCTAAATTAAAATTCAATTAACCAATAGGAATCCTTCATTTTTTCAATTTTGACCAGAATTGTAATTTTGACTACCCTTTATAGTATATCCATCCTTTTGTTTACGTGGGTATTTTAACCCGAACTTCAGAAACACGCGGGTCATTTAGACCCGGATTCCTATCGCGATACTACCCTCTGACATTTCGTTTTCTCTTCATCGCAGACATTTCGCACAAACCCTAATATTCCCTTCGGCGATTTCGTTCGAATCTATCGATCTTGACGGCGTATTCCAAAGCTTTTCGCAGGTATCTTCTTCAAACATTGTAACCGATCATCATGTTCTTCGTTGTCTTTGTGTTTTTACTTTATTAAACTTTGTATGAAATCTTTTGTATACTTGAAGAAGATTCCGAAGCTTTTCTCCGCGATTAGGGTTGAATCCGTCGGTCTTGACTCACATTCCTAAGCTTATCTCAGGTAATGTTCTTCAACCATTGTAAATTATCATTCTTTAAGCTTCGTTTCTTTACATCTTCCCGTTTACCTTTGCTTTGCAGACGCTTTTATACAATTACCCTAATTAATCTCTGTGCTTTCCCAAGTTACATTCATTGTTTACGAAATCAGTAAGTTATTCTTTATAAACTGTTTACATAAATCATCTACTTTGTTATTAATCATTTAGGTTTATCTTCAAACGCTGATATATGAACTTGAGAATAATTTGGGTAATTATGCAGTGTTGAAGTGTTATTAATCATTTCTGTTTTAGTGTTTACTGTTTTTCATTAGTTATGGATTTGAAATCTATTTGAGTGGCCGATAGTTTTGAAAAATTAATGTTTTACATGATTTATGGTTTATACATTGACTTTTAAGGGTAAAAGTAGTTTTGTATTCTTATTAACTTGAAAGTTGAAGATTTGCGAAACATGAACTTAATAATAATACAACTAAAGTAGTATGTATATGTGACAGCTAGAAATATGACTACAACAACAAATATCTGTGTAGTTGTAGAGTGTATTAGTTGTGATTGTATGTTTGCCTTCAATATGTTCATGTTATGTTTTTCTGGATATCATCGGGTAATTTACTCATGAATACATATAATTTATATGTGACAGCTAGAAACAATATAATTTAATGTTTACATAAGTCATATACTTTGTTACTAATCTTTTAATGTTTTAGATGATTTACTTGCTGGATTTTACCTTTGAAATCCTTCTGAGTAAATTATCTGTTTGTTTATAAATTTTAGTGTTTTACATTATTTATTGTAAATCCGGAAAAACATGTGCTTCCAGCATGCTATTGAATTTATGTTGGATTTATATCTGTGTAGTTGTAGACCGTATTCGTTGTGATTGTATGTTTGCCTTTAATATGTTCATGTTCTGTTTTTCTTGATATCATCGGGTAATTTACTCATGAATATATGTAATTTAATGTATTACATGAATTATGGTTTGAAATTATAATGTTTTAGGAAGCTTTAGTTGTTGTTGGATTTTAGTTTTGAAATATTTCTGAGAGCCTGTCTGTTTAATTTGGGTTATTATGTAGTTTTGAAGTGTTTTTTTTCTGCTGTTTGTTTTGAAATATTAATGATTTAGTGTTTAAAGATTGTAATTCTGTTTTAGTGTTTACTGTTTTTCATTAGTTATGGTTTTGAAATCTATTTGTGTGGCTGATATATTTAAGATATATTAAAACTGTACATGATTTACCATTTATACATTGACTTTTAAGGGTAAAACAAGTTTTGTATTCTTATTAACTTGAAAGTTGAAGATGTGCGAAACATGTACTTAATAATAATACAACTAAAGTAGAATGTATATGTGACAGCTAGAAAACAATATAATTTAATGTTTACATAAATCATATACTTTGTTACTAATCATTTAATGTTTTAGATGATTTAGTTGCTGGATTTTACCTATGATGTTCTTCTGAGTAAATTATCTGTTTGTTTATAAATTTTAGTATTTTACATTATTTATTGTAAGTCCGGTAACATGTGCTTCCAGCATGCTATCGGATTTATATTGGATTTATATCTGTGTAGTTGTAGACCGTATTCATTGTGATTGTATGTTTGCCTTCAATATGTTCATGTTCTGTTTTTCTTTATATCATCTGGTAATTTACTCATGAATATATATAATTTAATGTATTACATGATTTATGGTTTGAAATTATAATATTTTAGGAAGCTTTAGTTGTTGGATTTTAGTTTTGAAATATTTCTGAGAGCCTGTCTGTTTAATTTGTGTAAATATGTAGTTTTTAAGTGTTTTTTTATGCTGTTTGTTTTGAAATGTTCATGATTTAGTGTTTAAAGATTGTAATTCTGTTTTAGTGTTTTCTATTTTTCATTAATTATGGTTTTGAAATCTATTTGTGTGGCTGTTTAAATAGTTATAAGTTATCATATTTAGGTATTGAACTGTTTTATGTTTCTTATGATTTGCGTTATCTTTTGATAATTTGTAATTGTTTATATGTTAAACTATTTGAAGCTTCCATCATGCTATTGGATTTATATTGTACTTGTGCTAACTGCTTTTTATTCTTTTACAGTAACATAGACTTTATTCTCAGAGTCAAAGAAGTACCTATTATATTACTGTAACTTTTTTGAAACACCGTTATCATAATATATAGATTCTAACACTTATTTGTATTAATGTATACCATTTTCTTCTACTTTAGGATCTACCGTATATTGTGAAGCATGATTTTGGAGCTAATATCCCGACTAGGATCGTTGTTCAAGTTGCAACTGAAAGGTACCTTATGGACATAATGCTTGATGTCCATAATGGTGTCCTAAAAATTGGTGGGGAGAAAATGAAGGAGTTGATGCAGAGTCTCAATGTCTTGCCTGGGTACATTTTGCATTTCACTATAAATCAAAATGGTCATTTATATATGTACGTTTATGACAATTCTGGTATGTGCAACACCAATCTTTATCCAAAAATACGCCGAGGTGATCGCATCAGATATGGTGTTACTGTTCAAGACCCAACTGCTGGTTTTGTTATAAGTTTTATATATAAATTAATATATATACATATATACATAGACATATTTATACGTTTATTGATCTACTTAAATAGTAGATAATATATATATATCTATACATGTGTATATATGTTTACTTTTCATGTTTAGTGAAACAATTTATCAAATTCTTCGTTTTCTATCTAACCCTAGATTTTACTTTATTTACTTAATTTATATTTACCAGTTCATTCAGACGGTTTGGTTCCAACAATTCGTTCCGATTTTGAAAAAAAAAGTAGTCATTTGGATCGCTAACGCTAGGTTTGATGCTGAGTTGTTGATTCATGACGAATTGCCATGTGGCATTGACGGTAAAAGTCTTGTGAAATTGTTCAGTAGGTTTGGAGATAAAAAAGACAGTTTTATTGTGTTTGAGAACTACCATGGTTTGTTTGAGTTTAAGTTGAAAATGTTTGATCTGCATGGAAATGAGTGTACAACTGATAGCGGTGTTTTCCTTCCACATGATGATGTCAAGTTCTGTAAGGATATTGGTAAGTTTTTTTGAATTTTCACATTGAACGTTTTAAAACAGCACCTATGTTTTAATATATTCAGTTTCTCTTACCATTTAAATCTCTAAATTGTAGTTCCATGCCATTTTGGACCATTCTCACATCAAGAGTATTACAACCTTGGTAATATGTTCTAATTTGTTGACATTTTCATAATTGATACATATTATGTAAATATCATTATTCCTTTTATTAATATCTGTAATAAATGTTATTATGTAGCACGCAATGTGGCTTCTACAAGCAACTCGGTTCACCCCAGATATCGATATCTCCAATTTTTTAGGAAGCGGATGGCTGATATTCTTTCACAGAATGCATTGGTAATATGATTTTTTTAAAATTTTAATGTTACGTTTATATAAACTTATAATTATATTTATTGTCTTATTTTCAGCACATTCCGGCTTGGTTTGTTAAGAAGTATAAGCTTAATGAAGTTGCTGCGAGACCCAGATGCGGTTTAAAGTTTATGGAGATACGAGGTTGGGGGATGCAGCGCCACAATTTCATGTGGTAATGAAGGGTGCTTGGAAGGAACTTCAACAACACACCAGCTACCGTCGGAGTAAAAGTTTGAAGTTTGTGTTGGATGTTGACAATCTTCAGAAAAGTGGGTATGTGGTATTTACTATTTATTGACATTGTGATTAGTCCGGTAACATGTCCCGGTATGTTTGTCTGGAAACTTAGGGGTTTGCTTGTGGTTTGACATGCTCTTTTTTGAAGACTAATATTATGCACCACCAAAACATGATAGAATACTCTAGATACCTATATGATACACCTATAGGTTATTTTTTGCGATAACATGATCTGTATGATTAATATATATATTTCGGGTGGATTGTCATGGATTTTTAGGATGCATGTATATATGTTACTGTTAGTATTAAACCATAGCATATGTTAATTTTCGTCTGTTCGTGGCAAGCGTCTCTAAACGTATCATATTTAACTGTGTTAACAGTTTTGATATCTTCGTATGATGTAGGACCTTTAACTTTGTTAAGTAATATTCTTAGATAAAATGACTCACCTGATTTGTGAGGAGCATAATTTAATCTGCCGACAGCATTTCCCTTCGTTCTCTAGGTCTATTTCCTAGATTTTTGATTCCACACAAAATGTGCAGGAAAATCTACATACATTAACTCTTGTGCACGTTCGTTAACTTTATTACACTCCATCCATTCTGTGAATTGTGTTCTTCCAACCAAAGCTTTTGTCAAAATGTCATTGACATTATTTGCAGGATCATAACATACAGGTTGTTGACCTTCAAGATGAAATGAGAGCCTCTCAACATGAGGTGTTTGATAATGAATTTCATAACCAAAAAGCCTCCATGAAGCTTCGCACGCGGACACATATCTACGATCAAAGTAGTTCCTTACTTCATCTTGCTCAGTTTGGTTCTCATCTTCTGAAGTAGATGGATGTTTATTTATGTGAGAAAAACCAACTGTAATTCTATTAGGACCTTTGTTTATATACTTGAATAGATATTTTATGGATCCAAGCTGGTTACACCATTCAATGTTGATATGTGACTGATATCTTCTAAGCAATTCAGAGTTGTATCCAACAACATATCTGTGGAAATAAAATTAAATAATTAGTATTTACAAAAATAGCACAAATAATACAATAATAACAAAATTAAGAATATACATACAAACCAACAATAAATAGACATGTGTAGTTGTAGATATGTATACATAATTATTGGTATATATAAAAATTTATGTATAAAGTTGTTTGTATTAAAATAATATGATACTATTAAAAACATACCCGTTGTGTAATGGTACACCATTTTTCTTGACTATAACTCCTGTATCACGACGTCGGTAAATAGCATATCCATAGCTATCAATGTAAGTATGATTATTGAATGGCTTAGGAAATTTCTTTGTACACTTCCTGTTTTTTGTACAGGGACACCTTGGATTATCTTCACCACATGGACCGTGAATCATAAACTCAGACACAAGTTTATATAATTCAGGATCATCGTTATGAATGAAAAATTGTGAATAAATGTTTTAGTCACAAAATGGATGGAGTGTAATAAAGTTAACGAACGTGCACAAGAGTTAACGTATGTAGATTTTCCTACACATTTTGTGTGGAATCAAAAATCTAGGAAACGGACCGAGAGAACGAAGGGAAATGCTGTCGGCAGATTAAATTATGCTCCTCCCAAATCAGGTGAGTCATTTTATCTAAGAATATTACTTAACAAAGTTAAAGGTCCTACATCATACGAAGATATCAAAACTGTTAACACAGTTAAATATGATACGTTTAGAGACGCTTGCTATGCTCTTGGTCTTTTTGATGATGACAATGAATATATAGAGTGTATTAAGGAGACATCAAACTGGTCAACGGGTTCTTATTGTAGGTCTTTATTTGTTATGTTAATTTCTTCGGATACTTTGTCAAGGCCCGATCATGTTTGGGAAAACACATGGCAATATCTTTGTGATGATATACTTTATATTTGTCGTAAGGAGCTTGAAGTTCCAGGTAACATACAAAATTCCTTTATATGTTATTATAATTGGTTTTTTTACATTATAAAGACATCTGTCTACATATCTTATTAATTATTGTTCTTGATTTTTTTTTTAGATTTAGAGTTGGACGAAGAAGCCATCAAGAATATTGCTTTGTCCAAGATTGAAGTTTTGTTGAAAGGTTTTTCAATGACTCTAAAAAATATACCTAATATGCTGTATCCTGATTACAATTACATTGAAGAATCATGCAACATGTTGCTTCAAGAAGAGCTATCATATGACAAACACATGTTGAAAGAAGAATATAAACATCTCTTCTCATTAATGACAGATGAACAAAAGAGTATCTATGATACAATTAGTAGTGCTGTTATTAATAGTGAAGGTGGGGTATTCTTTGTATACGGATACGGCGGTACTGGTAAGACTTTTCTATGGAAAACCTTATCTGCTGGACTTCGATCAGAAGGTCGCATAGTACCGAATGTTGCTTATTGCATCTTTATTGCTAACAGGCGGTAGAACTGTACATTCAAGGTTTGCTATTCCAATAAACGTGAACGAAGATTCTTTTTGCAGCATTTCTTCTTATAGCGATTTGGCAGCTTTGTTAAGAAGGGCGGATCTAATCATTTAGGACGAGGCTTCAATGATGCATAGACATTGTTTTGAAGCATTTGACAGAACTTTAAGAGACAAAGTTGATTCTGATTTTAGTTCAACCGCATTTGGTGGAAAGGTTATTGTGTTTGGCGGTGACTTTCGGCAAATACTACCGGTTATTATTCAGAAAGGACGAAGAGAAGATATTGTTAATGCTTCATTGAATTCATCATTCTTATGGAAGTATTGTTCCGTGCTTAAGTTGACTGTTAACATGCGCCTACAGACAAGTTCAAATATACAAGATATACAAAGTACGAAAACATTTGCTGATTGGATTTTGGACATTGGAGAAGGAAATGTTGGTGGTCCAAATGACGGAGAGGCTGAAATACAAATTCCTCAAGATCTTTTGATAAAATCCAATTGTGATCATGTTCATTCAATAACGGAGTCGATTTATCCATTCATTAATGACCGTATTTACGATCATAACTATTTTCAGGATAGAGCAATTTTGGTCCCAACAAACAATGAAGTTGATCGTATCAACGAGTACATGCTTTCAAAGATAAATGGTAAAGAAATAACTTACTTTAGTTTTGACACTGTTTGTTCTGATGAAATGTCAAGTACTTTTGAAGAATCGCTATACTCTCCTGAGATCCTCAATTCGTTCAAAGTGTCAGGTATTCCAAACCACAAGTTATCTTTAAAGGTTGGTGTACCTGTCATGTTACTTCGTAATCTTAACCAGTCGAGAGGGTTATGCAATGGGACAAGACTTCAAGTAATCAGACTTGGTAAAAATGTTGGTGTTACTGAATATATTCCTAGAATGAAGATGATCCCCTCAGATTCTAAAATTCTGGTAAAATTTCAAAGAAGACAATTTCCTATCATGGTTTGTTTTGCAATGACCATTAATAAGAGTCAGGGCCGGTCTTTGTCTACTGTCGGATTATTTCTCAGGCGATCTGTATTCACTCATGGACAATTATATGTGGGACTTTCACGTGTTAACAGTAGGAGTGGATTAAAAATCCTTATATGTGATGACAACGACAATCCGACGGACAAAACAACCAATGTAGTGTACAAAGAAGTTTTACAACGTATTTGATAACATTTTAATTATTTTAGTTCTTAACCGTTTGAAATTGTTTGTTATTTCCTCTTTGTTATAAGAAGTTATTAATTATTACTGCATGCGTACGACCATCCTTTCAATACATTTTTTTTATTATTTTATTTAAGAAATTATCTACCAACAATATCATTTACAAAAATCCGGACATGCACGGGTTCCTAAATCTAGTATCATAGTATTAGATGGTAACGAAACTTACCATATACACATTATTTACTCATCCATAATTACTTGAGTTATATTTTAATACCCAATTACTTTACTCCTTAATACCGTATACACTACTTTCTCAAGACTCATATTTATTATGATAATAATTAACATTCCATTTGATTCATCGTAAGTACTTTAATATAGGACATAAATATTTATAAATCGCTATTTATGAGTACCGGATTCACGTAAGACTGACAATTTCTGGGTTGACCCGAAAAAGTGATACGAACCCGAAACGGGTCAAAAGCGGGTTGACACGAAAATAAATGGGTCGGGTTAGGGTCGACCCGACAACCGGGGAATGACCCGTTTATAGGTAAAACTAGAACATTTTAAAATTTTCTTTAATACAAGAAATTTAAATTTCGAAAAGAAGATTATGACTTCAAATAAGAGAGTGACATTTTAGGACAATAAAACCCGCCAAACAAAAGTACAAAACCCTTAAACGTTAAAAACTCAAAATAAACAATAAAATATTTATAGTTAAAACAATAATACATTATTTTAGTATTTGTTATTTTCACTATATGATTTTGATACTTTTACATTTGATTATGATAGGTGATACTTTAGTATTTTGGAATGATTCATACTTCTATTTAATGATGAATAATTTTAAATTATTCGGTTGTTCAATGATATTATTTATTGGTATACATCATAGTTTTTATTATATTCATTTATATAAGTGAATAAAAAAGTAAAATCAAAATTTCAATCAAACCGATATAAATACCGAATTTGAAGTTTGAATACAACGGAAACGAACATTATTTGATTATTAAAGTTATAATATAAATGAAAATTGTTTCTGAAATTTGTGCCTAACGTTGGAAAACAAACCTGAAATTTGAAATATTAATAAAGAAAATCGTAGTTGAAATGGAAAACCGTATTCGAAAATCGTACTAGAAAACCATAGTCAAAACTGAAAAAATTCTCGTCGGTGACATTTGGCCTAAATGAGACGACCCGAAGGTTGACACAAAAAACTGACATGACCTGAATCTAGCACGAAAAGAAATGGGTCAAACTTGGGTTGACACGAAACCGACCCAAACCTGGACGATACGAACCCGTTAACACGAACCTGACCCGAATTGACAGGCTTAGATCGGGGTACTCACCTGTAGTTTCGTAGTTCGCGAATTATCAACTTACTATTTAACACTTCAACACTTACCAAACCAACACTAGACATCCTTAAACAAGGTTAATTATGAAATAAAAGCTTACAACCCAAATCAGTACCTCTTACGGCCGTATATCTCCTTCCTACGGCCGTAAGAAGTTCCCATCATACACAGAATCGACTAAAAACATGGCAACAACCATTATTCTCATTTTGACCTAACAATGTAATGCCTCGTTTTTTTAAATGTATAGATGTATATCAGAATAAATAATCCATTTTAATTCCACCAATAGCCGTGACGAGGTTCCGTACCCGGAACTACACGATCCTGAATAGATTAAAACAACAACAATAAGCATAAAGTTTAGTGAGCACACACACTTACACACCACACTAGGTATGCACAAAACACATAATCATCCATGATCACATAATGAAATCACATAATACCAACGCAGTACACCGACGACGATTTCATTTTTATCAAAACTACCCAAGGCACCCGAGGGTTTTACGACTCATCATGCGACTACGTAAGGTACCTCCAAGGGTTTTATGTCTTCCGATGTCCAAGTTATGTTTTCACTCCATTAACACAACCCTTCACCTCATGATTACCCAAGGAACCCCAAGGGTTTTACATCTCTTTGGGTCACAGTCGACTACCCAAGGCACCTCAAGGGTTTTATGACTCTTTGGGTCACAGTCGACTACCCAAGGCACCCTAAGGGTTTTACGTATTCCCGTGCCCGAGTTGTATTTTCACCTCATTTACAAATTCCTTCAGCTCATAACAATAATTCATATTAAGTTACACAAATAATCATACAACAATCACAAACATTTAACGCTAGTATAACGTATAAGTTAGTGTAACTCACGTGATAGTAGCTAACAGATAATAGTTCATACAGGAAGTATCCATATATAACCGTCTACCAGCAATCACCTACAGTCAAGGTTTCAACACAATAAAATACTCTCTCGGGTTTTATATTTCAACCCGAGAGAATGTCGCCTGACCTACCATTGGATCCTAGATAGACATAGCCAAAGTCATTGTTACCCCAAAGAGATCGAATTAGGGTCTCCGAAATAGTAGACGTTGTCTCTTGAATCGCTAGAAAATTAACATTTTTCTCGAAACACATCTCCTTCACTCTTTCCCCTTTGAGTTCACTCTCTAGACCTTCATTTTGATCCAACAATACCCCTTTCGTCAATGATTGGGGGTTGAATACAAACTTCAACTTTTTAAAACTTATTGAACACGCAATTACTTTTACTATAATTCTTATTGATTATAAATCAAGAATTACAAGTGTTGGATGCGGAAATTTCTTAACACTATAAAAGGCGAGAACAAGTTTGAAGACTAGCTAATCCTAAAGACAACTAATGTCTAAATGTGAAAAAGTTTGAAGACTTCTAATATGCTAACTCTAATTGCTTCTGTGAAGTTGCAATTTAGTTTTCTTGTAAGTCTAAGTCATACTTCAACAATGAAGATTGTTTGCATATTTATGGATGAGGAGGAAGCCCGCTTGGAAGAGAAGGTTGATATGGAGAATATAATATTTAATTGATAAAGTTAGTTGGAGTTAAAGTATATGTAATACCAAAAATCTTAAGCCATTTTTTTTAAATCGCTACGGAAGCATTATAGATAATATAATGATATACATTAACACTCATATATATAATTTATACTGGTTACAAAACTACTGTATCTATTGTGTTACAAAAGTTGTACAAAATATGGCTCACCATTTTATAAAATACAATATCAGAGCGTTGGTCAAATTCTCCTTCACACACAACCCAGCTAAACAGCCGCACTTACCGAATTCTTCAAAAACGGGTTAAAGGTGGAGAATTAGCACAAAACTAAGTGAATGGAAGCTACAAACACAAATAGTAATCAGCAACAACCAACACAATCAACAATAGAAACAAACAATCACATAATTCCAAAGGACCGGCGGTTCGCCACAGAACCTACAACAAATGTGGGCTAAGAGAAGGGTTCGCAACCAATAGTAAACAAGCCCGGCCCCATCCAGCAGCCGACCTCTATCTGTACCATGCGCGCATATCTTACCATGTGCACATATCTTTTGACTCGATCAAATAACACATAGACAGTTATTCAATCAACAATCATCAATCATCAATGAACAATCATAAGACTAAACAGTCTATCACAGAATCAATCATCTCAATTCTAAGTAACCATATCAGTTACAAGCAATACCACTCGTGAGTACACCTCCATTCATCTCTATTCTCAATCTCTATACTCAGTTGTCTAATCTCACCGAGTCTTTGCGTTTCTTGAGAACACAACAATATCGAAATCAAAGTCTGATTCACAAATATATATTCATACATATATATTTATATCAATCATAATCATAAACAACATATTAGTTTCACATATGAAACAAGCATATAGCATGTGACATGAACAAACAACAAACAAAACTCTAAATCATGAAATCCTCCGGACTCATCACGTCGAGCACCTCGATGCGTAGCGTCACACCAAAACAATAAGGACCAGCATTAACCACATCAAACCAAACAAGTTAGACCACAAGGAAAGTCAGACCACTCCAAGTCAGACAGGCCCAAAGTAAGTCGGACCATCACCATGTCGAACCAAGGAAGGAAAGTCGGACCACACAAGTCGCGCCACCCTTGTGCCCGTAAAGGAAATCCATTGCGGCAGCAAAACCCCTTTTCTCAGCAGCATTAACCAACAACGTTAACTCTTGCGCCCGCAAGAGTACCCCTTTGCGGCCATAAGGCCCCTAAGTTGCACAAGCGAAAGTCGGACCTTACAAAATCGACTTCAAACTTCATCTTCTTCCCTGTTCTTATTTCAAGTCAAACATATAGATATACATACAATTTTAATTCTGCAAATCACTAGGAAACACATCCAAACTATTTACAATCATCATGAACACATCAAAACCAATTAAAACATTCAAATAATCAAAGCCCACTTCTTAAGTTTCTCCAAAAACTTCATATCTTCATTAATGGTTTTCAAAGCTTTTGAACATCAAAACTAAACATATACACATCAAATATAAACAAGAATGATGGTAGAAGCATATACCAACCTTTAGTTTGTAATGTCAAACACTAACTCTCAATCTCAAGAATTCAAGTTTGAATTTCTTGTTCTCTAGTTCTTTTCTTCAAAACACACACGGAAAGTAAACTTAACAGTGAAGTTTTATCTATATTGAGGCGGAAACCAACTTTTAGATATTTACAAACGCAGTATACTACACTACTTTCCAATATACAGTTAATCAATTAAGCAATCAATCTCAATTAATTAACATGTAACGAGGTATTATTTACGACCCTCGTTTAAGAACAAATTCATTTATCTCATAAATTCATGTGATATCAAATAATAATTTAATCGCTTAAAATCAAACACACACGTAATTAAACACAATTAACTCACCACCAATCCAATTACGACTAAGCCGGGTTTACGGATGTATATATCATTTTACCCGCGTTCCCAATAAAATAATATTACTTTGTGAAAAGTACACCACACTCATATTATTTAAATATATATCCCATATCTTTTTGCTCCGAGCAACACAACTTTCTTTTTTTTGATACCGAGAACTTTTATCATCCTTGATATCTTTAGTATATTGACTTTCCAAAACATGTTGTCGGCCATGCTTTTGTACTTGAACAAGATCTTCGAGATCTTCTTTCTTTGGTAACTTTAATCTTTTTTATTAGATTTAAGTTATATCCTTTTAGCTTTACTTTGCAAAGTCAAAAGTGTTGATACTTTTACAAATAGAAGATATAAGATTGTAAAGAATAACACATGTTTAGCATTTTAACTTAAGTAATTTATACATAGAAATATATATAGTGAAGACAACACTTAACTAAATGATAAGAAAGCATAGCTAAGCAAATGGTTTTACTTTTGGGTTAAAATAATTATTTTTGTAACACCGCCTTTGCTATATTAAAAATCAGTAAAAATTCAAGTTTTCAAACTGCATGGGTCCGTTTGTAATTTGAATATTTACGTGTTTGTTAACTTAACTGAATTTCAAAAATAGTGCAGCGGAATTTTAAATAACAAACAAACAAACCCAAATAGTTATTACAGTTTAAAAACACATGTTTGGCGTGTATATAAATATACAATACAAAAATTGCCAAACATGCCAACCGGTGTTACATTAATCTAAACCGACCATTGCATTACAATACCAAAAGCAGTGTTCCTTCAAAAAGGCATATACATTTGCCACGAGTGTCCCCACTCACCAAGCATGCCTATTCTTTATCTGTAAAAGGGGTAACATCAACAACATTAGCTATTTAAAAATAGCTAGTGAATACTAACAATCATGCATAACAATAAGGCAAGTCATTAGCAACTAAGCAAGTCATATACCAACAAAGCAAGTCATATAGCAGGAATAAGAAAACAATGCTATCCTATCACATAGCGGAGTGCTGAAATGTCCAGCGAGTGAATTATATTGCCGGGTTGCAAATCCAGCTCAAGTCACTACCACCAGGGGAATCAAACACTACCATCCGTACTGGTTTCATCACCTAAGTGAATCATCATGCTCATTAAAGAGCCAAGGCTCATTAGGCTTAGCCATTTAAGGCACTCACCTCACTTGCTGAAAGGAATGGCACTCGAGTACCATTGATCCCAAACTATCGCCCGAAGGCCTCATAGGACCCAGCCGGAGCTGACCTAATTTCATATTAGTCCGGACATACAGATAATTTCATCAATCACCCTTTTTAGGGACAAGTGCATGCATGCATATACAGATAACATATGATCATCAATATGTGCCCATGTACTTAAATACATGTCTTGCACATCAATTATCAAGGCATCTTAATTTTAATCTTACTTGCATACATATTGCTTTCATAGTTACATAATGTAGCATACATAATAACAAGTTCAACTAGGCGGCTCCAATTTGGATCCGCTAGCACTTTAAGGAGATGGATCCAATCCGGATCCATCAACAAACATACATATCATATATCATGTATTCGTTCATTATCATTATAAATATATACCATACTAGCATACACATGGCTTTCATAATACAAGTTGTAGCATGTCGTAATCATATAACTTTTCTTGCATTCAAACCTTCCTTAATTGAAGTCATAAGAGTCAGTACTCACCTTGTGTGTTTATAAAATACACAATATGGACTCGGCTCTCCTTGATGGCTTAATTACCTATTGCATATACATTCAATTCATTTAGATTACCACACTACAAGTACATGTATTCTTACACTAGTTTTAACCCCCAATTATACCCTTAAAGTGTCCAAAAACGATGCAACTATAACCCATGTACCCAAAGCATCGAACAACAGCGAAACAGCCCACTGCCCAGGAGTTCACGCCGTGAACCCTATCCAGTTCACGCCGTGAACTGTGCACAGACTGCCGAACAGCAGCCCTGTTTGCTGTGTTTTCCATCCAATCCCAAGTTTAAGCCTTTTTTAATTGTTTCCAAGTTATACACTAAGTTTGGGGCATCATTTGGAGTCTATAAACATTAACATAACATGCTTTTAACATATGATTCAAGTTTGAATCATCAAATTACCATAAGAGACCCATTTGGTCAAATTCATGAAATTCCTTCAAGATGGTGTCTATAATTCATAAAATCAGTTCTAAACTACTTGTAGGTGATCCTAGAACAGATTTCAATTCAAAAACTCAAGCTTTATTAGCTAATTTGGTTTTACCCATTTTGACCTAGAACATGGAATGAAGAACAAGATGAGGAAGACTTACTAGGTAGAAGATGATGAACAAGGAAGGATCAAGAACAGATTGGGAACTCTATTGGAGCTTGATTCCAACTTCAATTGATGATCTTGGCTTTGATTTGTCTTCTTCAAGAACAAGACAGCGTATGAGATGAGAGTGTGAAGTGTGTGTATACGTATGAGTATGTGTATGTGTGTGTGTTGTTGTCTAATATACATAAAACCGACCTTGGTTTTATTATTTATCCACAAGGGGTATTTTGTTCCCCCTTTTAACATACAACACAACACCCAAATAACCGTTTCAACTAACGAGGATATTTTTGGAAACCTCGTTTGAAACCAGTTATTATTTATTATTCTTTTCTAATTTCATTTTTATTTTTAATTCCACATTTAATAGACCAATAGCTAATTTCTATTAATACTTTCATATATATATATATATATATATATATTCCTATTTAATTCATTTAATTAAATTCACGTACCAAATGGAGCACACGAATAGGCCCGATTTCAGGATGTTACAACTCTACCCCCCTTAAGAAGATTCCGTCCTCGGAACTGGAAATAAATGAGGGTAGCGTGCCTTCATGTCATCCTCAGCTTCCCATGTCTGGTTGGGGTCTAGGCTGTGCTTCCACTTGATAAGAACCAGTTTGATCAGCTTCTTACGCAACTTCTTTGTCTTTGCGTTAAGAATTTCAACTGGCTACTCTACAAGGCATTTAGCTGAATCAACCTTCAATTCTTGCAGAGGTAGAACTTGGTTTTCTTCAACTTTACACTTTCTCAAATAGCATACATTGAAAGTGTTGTGAATACTAGATAGCTCAGGAGGTAATTCAAGAGATACAGTCAGCTCGTTGACCTTTCGGATAATCCTGAATGGACCAATATAACTTGGACTCAGCTTACCCTTACGTCCAAACCGAATTACCCCCTTCCAAGGAGATACCTTCAAGAATACCCTATCGCCTTCATAGAATTCAACAGGTCTGCGCTTTGGGTCTGCATAAATCTTTTGACGATCACGAGCTGCTTTTAATTTCTCCAGAGCTATTTTAACCTTATCAGAGGTAATCTGCACAATTTCGGGTCCGGCATACTGCTTCTCACCCGGTTCATGCCAACAAGTGGGAGTGCGACATCGCCTCCCATACAACATTTCATATAGTGGCATCCCGATACTAGAATGATAAGAGTTATTATAAGCAAACTCTATCAATTAAACTTAATATCACCAAGAAGCATCGAATACATTAGTTCGAGTTTCTACTTTCATCATAATCTCTATTTCACATTAAAGAGTTCAATAAAATCTTACGAATGGGTCACCATTCCTCTTACATTCAAATATTACACGATATCTAATTCTTCTATCACAATACAAATGTTCCCGTCTGTAGGCATCATTAACAACTTAATTAGATTTTAAACACTTATTTCTCTAATCCGTACACGCACACGTACATGTACAGATACATACTCTCGCAGTTTTATCTCATTACTTTACATACTTTTCTATACTCTGATCACTGATGTTTGTTTAACATCAGTTTCACTTATGGATCTTTAGTTAACATCTTCAATCATTTATACATAACCACTTTACCTCAAAAGGTTAAATCCTATTCACAAGTACACTCTTGTTTAAGTACATATCCTTAGACACGTATTATCTTAATTGAGTTAATAGATTCTAGCAAACCCATTACGCACATTACTTTCTAATCATTCCCTTTTTATCAATAAATCCGTAAACTTACATAGTCAATTTAATCATCTTTTATCACACTCAATACTTACAACATCTGTATATCACACAACCTTACAATGGATTATGTAACATCGGTCACACATTCAATACTTAACCACTTCATTATCATATTAGCATCGATAACACTTACATTATACTTATGACAATTTTACATCTTCCATCTGAGGCAGTGTTCACAAACCTGTTGTCTATTACACACTTTACCTGACAGTCATCTTTCATATATGTTTAATGTTATTCACGCGTCTTTCACCAGGTCAACCTTAATTCTTTTGAGTCGCTTAAACATCTTGCTATTATCATAATCACTTACACTTGTAAGGTAATTCCTAACCCACCTGAAAGTCACATTACACTTGGAATACCTCCAAGTATTCTTTTATTACACATATATACTTTGCTTAATACAACCTTTAACATCGTTGGTTCTCGCATTACTTAATTTCACATTATGTCTTTCTAAACAATTTCTCATATTTCATCTTATGTTAAGAATGGTGTTCATCAAAACACTACTCATTCATAACATTAACTAAATTTTATTCGTATACATATACTTCACTTTAGTAAATCACCACTTGTGAGTTTATCACTTATTTTCAAACACACTTAATCTTTCTTAACTTACCTCATAAGGGCCTCTACTCTTATGATCACAATTACACTCGTAGGTGAACTTATCATTTCTGGAAATTCATACCATAATGAATTGCCATGTACCATTGTAATCTTACACACATGTATTACTTTATACACCTCATAATCTTAGATTTCGTTTACTACCAAATGGGACTATGTGTGCCCATTTTTGTCTCAATCACTCACTTCACTTGTTTACTTGTAACCACCGATTATTCAGGGTTACCTTCATATTCATTTCATTAAATCATAACAACGATTTTATGACTATAATTCGTTCTCACATTCGATCTCACGAATGGTTCAACTGTGAAGTGTTAATTATACTTACACATTTTTTAATCCGAACAATTTACGACTTTCTTTCTAATACCAAGGAAAACTGCTAACTCACTCGAGTTAATCTTACTTTCGTTCAATCTCATTCTGCATTGTGGGTTAACTAATCGTGAACCCATAATTCATCTTTTATTAATCACTTAGATTTCACCAATACACTTATAGCGTTTCACGTGTCATTTAGAGTTTCATCTATCATAAGACATCATGTATCATTGAGGTACTACATCATATCAAAAGTATACTTCTTTAATATCTTTGCATTCCAAATTCAACTCTTATCAACTCATGTTTGTTTAACATTTCATCATCAATCATTCTAATTATTTAAAATTAGAACGACTATATTTAACTAGTATTCAACTCTAATTGACATTTATCTTAGCATAGCTATTCATCAAAACTCTTCCTCATACATCAGGATTCAATTATAATCCGTGATCAGACTTCATCTTTTACTATTTGTTACCTTTCATAAAAAAACTGAGGACAGTTTCCTGTTTATCATATTACTAGTAGTAACAAGACTACTATGATTCTGGTTATTCATTTGACATCACTCTTAATCTATCATTTTCAATCTGATTACATCAGATTGATCTAAACCTCGCTTTATTATGTAACCAATAAATATATTGGTAGTCGCATTTTAAACTTTTACCGTTATCATTCTGAGTTATCTTCCATAACCCTACCAATTTGTACCATTAAGGAACTTATCATAAGTTTTACATACTTATTAGTCTCATACTCAATCCCCTTTACCCAATAAGGAACACTTCATAATGGTCGGGCCCGAGTTTGAGATTGAATACTCTTTCAAGTACCCAATTCCCTCAAACTTAGGCTCTGATACCTAACTTGTAACACTGCCTTTGCTATATTAAAAATCAGTAAAAATTCGAGTTTTCAAACTGCATGGGTCCGTTTGTAATTTGAATATTTACGTGTTTGTTAACTTAACTGAATTTCAAAAACAGTGCAGCGGAATTTTAAATAACAAACAAACAAACCCAAGTAGTTATTACAGTTTAAAAACACATGTTTGGCGTGTTTATAAATATACAATACAAAAATTGCCAAACATGCCAACCGGTGTTACATTAATCTAAACCGACCATTGCATTACAATACCAAAAGCAGTGTTCCTTCAAAAAGGCATATACATTTGCCACGAGTGACCCCAACTCACCAAGCCTGCCTATTCTTTATCTGTAAAAGGGGTAACATCAACAACATTAGCTATTTAAAAATAGCTAGTGAATACTAACAATCATGCATAACAATAAGGCAAGTCATTAGCAACTAAGCAAGTCATATAGCAACAAAGCAAGTCATATAGCAGAAATAAGAAAACAATGCTATCCTATCACATAGCGGAGTGCTGATATGTCCAGCGAGTGAATTATATTTCCGGGTTGCAAATCCAGCTCAAGTCACTACCACCGGGGGAATCAAACACTACCATCCGTGCTAGTTTCATCACCTAAGTGAATCACCGTGCTCGTTAAGGAGCCAAGGCTCATTAGGTTAGCCATTTAAGGCACTCACCTCACTTGCTGAAAGGAATGACACTCGAGTACCATTGACCCCGAACTATCGCCCAAAGGCCTCATAGGACCCAGCCAAAGCTGACCTTAATTTCATATTAGTCCGGACATACAGATAATTTCATCAATCACCCTTTTCAGGGACAAGTGCATGCATGCATATACAGATAACATATGATCATCAATATGTGCACATGTACTTAAATACATGTCTTGCACATCAATTATCAAGGCATCTTAATTCTTAATCTTACTTGCATACATATTGCTTTTATAGTTACATAATGTAGCATACATAATAACAAGTTCAACTAGGCGGCTCCAATTTGGATCCGCTGGCATGCACTCTGTAATAACTAACAACTTTAAGGAGATGGATCCAATCCGGATCCATCAACAAACATACATATCATATATCATGTATTCGTTCATTATCATTATAAATATATACCATACTAGCATACATATGGCTTTCATAATACAAGTTGTAGCATGTCGTAATCATATAACTTTTCTTGCATTCAAACCTTCCTTAATTGAAGTCATAAGAGTCAGTACTCACCTTGTGTGTTTATAAGCAACACAATATGGACTCGGCTCTCCTTGATGGCTTAATTACCTATTGCATATACATTCAATTCATTTAGATTACCACACTACAAGTACATGTATTCTTACACTAGTTTTAACCCCCAATTATACCCTTAAAGTGTCCAAAAACGATCCAACTATAACTCATGTACCCAAAGCATCGAACAACAGCGAAACAGCCCACTGCCCAGGAGTTCACGCCGTGAACCCTATGCAGTTCACGCCATGAACTGTGCACAGACTGCCGAATAGCAGCCCTGTTTGCTGTGTTTTCCATCCAGTTGTAACACCCAGAAATTTTATTATTAAATTTATGCAAGAAAAAGTACAGGGTGTTACCCGAGTTAAATAGATATACGTGATAAGATGTGGTTTTAAAACTAGAGGGCTAAAACTGCCAGATTTCAAGTTGATTAAGTCCAGGGGGCTGTTTTGTCAGTTGATGAAACTATATATATATATATATATATATATATATATATATATATATATATATATATATATATATATATTGCACCAACTTTGACTAGCAAGTCAAAGTCTCTCATTTGCTTCCTGCAACCCACGAATTACACACATATCAGCTGCTAAACTCTCCATTTTAGTGGATAATTAGTAAAACAAGAAGCTTATAGCAAGAGATCAACACAAGGTAAGGATTAAACCTTGGTTTTGAAGTTTTATATGTTTAATCACATGATTCAATGGTGGAATCATGTTAGGATTGTTCTTTATGGTTTAGATCATGTATATCAGTGTTAGGAGGTGTAGGAAAACACCTCTAGTCGGTTTTATGATGTTATAAGCGGATTTATGGTGAAATCCGGCAGTTCTTGCTAAGAACAGTCTGCTGGTCTGTGATGTACACGGCCCGTGTAGTGGTACACGGCCGTGTAGTAGTATAGGCGGTCACAGGGCCATGTAAGGTTACATGGTCGTGTAGTATAAGAAGTACACGGCCCGTGTAGCGGTACACGGCCGTGTAGTGTGCAAGGCGGTCATAGGGCCATGTAGGGTTACATGGTCGTGTAGCATGAGTGGTACACGGCCCGTGTAGGGTAACTAGACCACACTGGCCATGTTGCCAGCTTAGGTCGTGTAGCATTAATGGGACACGGCCCGTGTAGGGATACACGGCCCGTGTAGGCTCTATTTCATATCAGAATGCCTTATGTATTATTCATGTATTGTTAAATAGGAGGTGATTGACATAATACCTGCATCAGTGATCTGTGAAGTATTGCATATTACAGTTATAAGGTGAGTCTTCTAGACTTCACTTCATATCAGCAGCATGTGTAGTTTCATATCAGATTGCTAACATTCTATGTTATACATGTGAATATGTAAGCTTACTGCTATGTGCAGTAGTGCTCAGATGCGGTACAGTACTGTGACCTACGATGCTGCCCTGGGTCTAGAACCAGAGGCTAGCTTTGATTGCCAGACATGCGTGTATTATCTTCATGTAAATGTATACCTGTGCTCATACGATGTTATGTTTAGATTACTCACTAAGCTCTCGTAGCTTATCAGATACTATTTTTAAAATGTTTTGCAGGTTTTATCAAAGGCAAGGGCAAAGCTCCGGTTTGACTTCCAACTGTTAAACTCTTTGAAATTAACGCCTGGTTTGTAAATATCAAGTTTTTGGTACCAAACTTATGACAATATTTATGTGAGTATCTATTGGTACGTCAGGTTTTCAAACAAGTATTGCTTCCGCTTTTATGATAAACTTTGAGATGCGAACACTTATAGGTGTTTGATCTTAATATTTTAAATTTGGTTTTTGGGGCGTTACACCAATCCCAAGTTTAAGCCTTTGTTAATTGTTTCCAGGTTATACACTAAGTTTGGGGCATCATTTGGAGTCTATAAACATTAACATAACATGCTTTTAACATATGATTCAAGTTTGAATCATCAAATTACCATAAAAGACCCATTTGGTCAAATTCATGAAATTCTTTCAAGATGGTGTCTATAATTCATAAAATCAGTTCTAAATTACTTGTAGGTGATCCTAGAACAGATTTCAATTCAAAAACTCAAGCTTTATTAGCTAATTTGGTTTTACCCATTTTGACCTAGAACATGGAATGAAGAACAAGATGAGGAAGACTTACTAGGTAGAAGATGATGAACAAGGAAGGATCAAGAACAGATTGGGAACCCTATTGGAGCTTGATTCCAGCTTCAATTGATGATCTTGGCTTTGATTTTTCTTCTTCAAGAACAAAAGAACATATGAGATGAGAGTGTGAAGTGTATGTATACGTATGAGTATGTGTGTGTGTGTTGTTGTGTGATATACATAAAACCGACCTTGGTTTTATTATTTATCCACAACACCCAAATAACCGTTTCAACTAACGAGGATATTTTTGGAAACCTCGTTTGAAACCGGTTATTATTTTATCATTCTTTTCTAATTTCATTTCTATTTTTAATTCCACATTTATCTGACCAATAACTAATTTCTATTAATACTTTCATATATATATATATATATATTCCTATTTAATTCATTTAATTAAATTCACGTACCAAATGGAGCGCACGAATAGGCCCGATTTCAGGATGTTACAATTTTCCTAACACATATGTTTTTTTTCCGTAATAACCGAGTAAGTCGGTCGATGTTAATTGAGCTTTTTTTCTAACAATATGAAATGATTTGATGAATTAGTTGATGCTAAAACGTTTATTGTGCTATCATTACTATTCACACGGTCAAAATCGAAACTCTCTTCTGAGTGTTATAATCAGAAACTAACGTTACAAACTAGTAGGTTTATAACCTAGTGGTATGTTGTATTCTTGATATCATATAAGATTGTGAGTTCTTGTTTCATAATAGATAAAATGATATAAAGTTAAATTTAGGTTTTGATAGTATATGTTTAACCGTTAAAAAAAGAAACTAAAGTTAGAAGTTGTCAATTTTTGTCTTGAATTAATATGAAATTGGGGAAAAAAATAAATATAAACAATTCTTTATTATGTTGCAAGTTAGGTTCTTGAGTATATACAATGCTTTGGAAAATCTTAACCGAATCAATTTTTATGTACATATAAAATATAGTTTAGTTCACTAAAATGTATTTAACTTGTCATGTTTTGCTATTGTATGTATCCAACTAAAATGTATCATACTTGTATATATTTTGGATACACAAAAAAGAAAAAAATGTATAAGTTTAGTACATACAATAGAAAGTTTAATACTAACAACAAATTAAATATTCGATACACACAATAGAAACTTTTAAATTCCCATACACATAATAGCAAAACGTGACAAGTTAGATACATTTTGGTGAACTAAACCCTATAAAATATGATCAATACTAACTTTTACGTTTTTAATTTTAGATGCAAACTTTTTTTGGAATAACTTCCATCATGAAGTCAAAGTTGGGTTTAGTTCCTAAATATGTATCAAACTTGTCACCTTTTGCTATTATATGTATCAGACTTTCAAAGTTACCGTTTAATGTATCCAATTCTCAAAAGTTACCAAATAATGTACGTGGTTACCTATATTTTATTTTTTATTTATTTTTAATATTTCAACAATTTCCAAATCTTATCATGAAGAAATTGATCATCTTTATCCATCGATCTTCATCTTCATTCATCGATCATCATCTCCATGAAACCAAAATGCAGAGAACATTCATACATCATCATCATCTTCATCGATGAAATCAAAATTGAAACCAAAATCAAAACTTATCATATGTTTAGGATCTCAAACCAGAATTTGGAAGCTTAAACCATTGATGAACAACAAGAAGGAGATGAAATTGAAAAACCTTTCATGAACAACAAAAAGGAGATGAAATCGAAACATGATGAAACCAAACCCTAAGTTGAACGGATGAAAATCACATATCTAATAAACCAAACCCTAAACCGAACACAAGAAAATCACAGATCTAATCAACCAAAACCCTAAATGCATACTAAATTACAGATTTGATAAACTAAAGTATGATGAAAACAAAGCACAAAGGGACCGAACCTTCATTGTCTCGGAAACTCATGAAACAGAGATAGAACCCTAAACCTCCGCTTTGGTACCTTCATCGTTATGAACATAGACAAACCCTTCACTGTTATGAACAGAGATAGAAGCCTAAATCGTCGATCGGGAACCCCATCAATTAAGAAACTCGTTATGAACAGAGACAAATCTAAAATGTAACTTAACACCGAATCATTTTTAGGGTTTTCCAACCATGAAGAAACTGAAAACCCTTGATTACCACCAAACCGTTTTTAGGTTACTTGATTGGAAACCCTACGAAGATGAAGGCCTGGTGATTGAATACCCAGTCGACCAAAGACCCTACGAAGATGAACCCATTTGATTTCATAACTGAAAACCCTCGGTTCAACCCAAATCGTGTGAAGATAGAAGATGAAAGCCCACCGATGAAATCTTTGAAGAAATATGTGTCCTTTGAAGATGAAATCTTTGAAGATGAGAACAGATACGGAAACCTGTGCATCTTTTTTTTTGTTTTTAGTATCATATTGTTATTATTTATCATATTGTTTTATTAAATATCAGTTTTATTTGAATTATTTTTAAACTAGAAATTTCATGTCACTTGCCAAGTCACTCACTACGTCAGCAAAACTGGTACCACGTCAGCAGGTAACCTGCTATAATAGATCTGTTACATTATTTGGTAACTTTTGAGAATTAGATACATTAAATGGTAACTTTGAAAATCTGATACATACAATAGCAAAAGGTGACAAGTTGGATACATTTTGAGGAACTAAACCCGTCAAATTTAGATAAACTTTTGAAGCATTTTTTGGCATATATTTGATGAAAATTTTTTGGTTTCTTTTAAAAGATAAAAATATTATTTACAAAAATCTATAAAAAGAATTAGATAAACTGAAGGTAAAAGTATTATTTACAAAAATCTATAAAAAGAATTAGATAAACCGAAGAATGAACTTACTCGTATAAACTGAAACCCAAAACAAAACTAGATATTTGTGGTAATTTGCCGTTCGTAATATAACATTGTAATCAGTGTAAAGTTGAATAATAATAATAATAATAATAATAATAATAATAATAATAATAATAATAATAATAATAATAATAATAATAATAATAATAATAATAATAATAAATAAATAAATAAATAAATAAATGATATTTACTTCCCAAAGATTGTAACATTCCACTAGCTAGCTTTAGCTTTCACTTTATATCTCAATTATTGCATACAAACGAAGCACTCGCTTGAACCTTATCATGTGAACATCATTTGTGTAGGATATTTATATGGATATGATGTTGACCAATGAGGAGCTACTGTTAAGTGTTAACATTTAGTAGTTAATATACTATTGAAGTATTTTATAATCTTGGATATATTTTCGCTTGAATGTGGAGCAGCGCCTAGAGATCTCTTTAGGGGTTGCAAAAGGTCTCAGTTATATTCATTCTCACACTTCATTTCACATCATTCATAGTGACCTGAAGCGTAGCATCATATTCTTGGATGATAATTTGGTTCCAAGATCTCACAATTTGGATTGTCTAAGACTCGTGTTGCCGGCCCGTCTTCTTCCCTACAAATTACTCATTTTATAAGTGGTACTCTTGCTAATCGTTGTGCGATAAAAACTCAATTTAATCTTGCTATGTATCATAGTTTTTTGTTTAAATTTTAGGAGAAAATAAACCGTAAAATTAACCGCAGGTACAGAAGGGTATATACTACCTCAATGTTATGAATGTGGCTACATGGTAAGTCGCAAAGCTGATGTGTACACTTTTGTTGTCATAATGTTGGAATTGTTATGTGAGAATCATGCCGAGGAAAGACTTTGTCATTTGGGCCCTTCCCTCCCTATTAAAAGGAAAACTTCCCAACTTCGCCCCGAAAATTGTCAAGAAAAATATTTCTCCGGACTGTTTACGGGCATGTGGAAATCTCATAATCGATTGCTTAGATGTTGACCCTCATCAACGTCCTTATATGAATCAAGTCGTGGATGAGCTTCAATTAGCACTCAAACTACAAATTCAATATCGGGATGCTACGGCCAAGCAACTGATAAAGAGGTTGGACGTCTACTTTTAATAAATTCAATAAAAACTTATATTTTCTTCCCAAAAAATACATAAATTTTCATGGATGAAGAGAAGAGTTGGGGCTGGGGTAATTTTATATTTTTTTTAAATGTCATCATATGTGCCTATAAAGTTTTTTTTATTTAAATTGTTGATAACCAAAGGGGCTAGTTTTTTCAGTGAATGAGAAGTCTTGGGTTCGAGTTTCTCCGGAGGGTTTCTTCCTAAGAGTAGCTGAGGGTCACACCCTCGTTGGTGAAAGCAACCCTACCGAATTAATTAGGGCGGTGTAGTTGAAGTGGTTCGAAACAGGGGCTCGGATTAGATCAACCGGTATCGATCCTGTGCCACTACCGCTGAGGCGAAGCTGTTCAAAAAAAGTTAAATTGTTGATATACGATGCTAGAAGAAACTTTTTAAAAAATGGTTTTTTTCCTACATGAAAAAAGCAAAAACCTTCCTATAAAATTACTTTTAAACCTCTACTAAAACAATGATGATGAAAAAGTAGCTTTTTAAAAGTGGTCATTAATTATTTTCTAATAAATTAAAATAAAAGGTGGAAAGTACTTTCTCATATATTATTGGTCCTTGTCAGATATTCTCGCTTCGTGAGTTAAGAATGGCAACCAATGGATTTGTGGATGAAAATTGCATAGGAAGCGGGACACTTTGGAAAGTCTATCATGGAAAGATTTTAGAAGATGATTACAATAGAGATGTTGCCGTGAAGTGTTCGAAAAAGGAGGTAGAATTCGATACCGCCTTATTCCACAAGGAGATCGTTCTTTTTTCTTCTTGTCATCATGCTAATATCATTTCTCTAGTTCAATATTGTAATGAGTTGGATAAGAAGTTACTGGTGTACGAGTTTATGCCAAATGGTTTACTTTATGATTATCTTTACAATTACCGTGATCGAACTCTAGTTTTATCAGTAAAGCAGCGCCTACTAATATGTATGGGAGTGGCGAAAGGTCTCAATTATCTTCATTCTCGTACCGATTACATTCATAGTAATGTGAAACCCGACAACATTCTCTTGGATGGTAATTTGGTTGCTAAAAGCTCTAGCTCAGGATTGTCCTTACTTGTGTTGTTGATCCCTCCTCATTACAAGGTAATTAATGAGACCAGAACTTAACATGTTAACCCCTAGATTTATTTATCTATCTCTTCTACAATTTACACGAACTTAATTATTCTTAATAGGTATAGACGGATGCAAACTATGCTGAAAATCCGAGGTGTACAGTTTTGGTATGTTATTGCTAGAAGTGTTATGCGAGAGGCAAGCCATGAAAAGTTTAGTTGATTTGGCTCTTCCATTCATCATGGGAGGAGAACTTCACAAGTTTACCCGTCAACATGTTGCGACAACTATTTCTCGAGAATGTTCTAGCACATGTGATAATCTCATCAAGGATTGCTTGAATACTGATCCAGATAAACGTCCTGCCATTAACCATGTCCTCAACGAGCTCTTATCAGCTTTGAAACTGCAAAATCAACGTGCTCTTATCATCAGGTTAGATCTAAGCTTCCACTGTCTGGTAATTACAAAGCAGTTTACATCTACATACAAATGCTCTTTACTTACATTTGACGGTAATAATACGATTCAGTAAATTGCTAATACATATTTTGGGTAAATATATCTATTGTATTTGAATTGCTTAATTAAGGAGGAAATAGATCTACATTCATTGTTTTTACTAATCCAAATTCAGAATGCGGTACTTTCACTTTTGATTCCAACTTTGAATTCATTGTTTGTTTCAATTCGATTGAAAATTTGATTTTATTTATTGTTCAGCTTATATAAATGAGTTTTTTAACGACACTTGTATAAATGAATATAACAATCAATATGATTTACTAAGTAGCATAATGTCATCAAACAATCCAAATAAAATTAAAGTAACACATCGTTATATACAATTATAAAGGCATAACCCAATGTCGGCCCAGAATTTATTCTCAATGTTCATTTTAAATTCAAAAGAATTTATTCTCAATCCAGAACCTAACCCATTTTTTCGTGTTAATTTCATGCCATCGGGTCGAAAATTGCCCACCTTAGTAGCAGCCCATGAAAACAATTGTAAAGAGTTTAGGTTTTCAATTGTATACATATCTTAGTTACTCCATATCATCATTTTCCATTTTTTCACTAATCTCGTCGATCTCCAAAATCATATGTAGTTCTCCGGCCTGAATAACTCGTCCACTCTCAAATTTTCATTGAGTGAGATAATTAGGGCAACAAATGATTTTTCAGAGGAAAATTTATTAGGAAAAGGGTCATTTGGGAGTGTCTATCGTGGCAACATTTCAGGAAATGGTTACACCGGAGATGTGGCTGTGAAACGTATGAGCATCGACCCTCAACAAGGAATTCCCTCATTCAGAAAGGAGATTGCCTTGTTATCAAATTGCGATCAAGTCAATATCATTCATTTAGTCAGATATTGCGAGGAAGGAGATGAGATGATTCTCTTGTACGAGTTCATGCCAAATGGTTCGTTGTATGATTATGTTTACCAAAAGAAGGTACACCTTTGACAGTTGATCAACGCCTTGAGATCTTTCTAGGAGTGGCAAATGGTCTCAATTATCTCCATTCTCGAAAGGATTACAACATCGTTCATAGTGACCTCATGACTGAAAATATTCTCTTGGATGCGACTTTGGTTCCAAAGATCTCAGAGTTTGGATTGTCGAGGACTTGAGGTGTTGGTCCATCCTCTTCAATGCTAATAACAAATAATGTACAAGGTATTGTAAGCATAATTGCATCTAGATCTCTACGTTAATATCTAATCATACTAGAGGCAAACATTTAATTTAACTCTTCTTGAAAGCTAAAGCACTTCTCTTAACAGTACACAAGGTTATATCGCTCCTCAATGTTATGAACCCAATTACATGTTAAGTTGAAAAGCTGACGTGTATGTTTTTGGTGTCATCATATTGGAACTATTATGCGAGAGACCAGCTTGGAAGAGACTTGTTACTTTTGCACTTCCATATATCTTGAAAGGAGAACTTCCAACGTTGACCCCAAAACACGTTGTGGAACATATTTCTCCAAGATGTTCCCGTGCATCTGTATATCTTATACAAGATTGTTTGGAAACGGATCCTCGTAAACGCCCTTCTATGGATCAGTGGTGGTTAAACTTAATATAAGATTAAAACTGCAATATCAAATTAAGGATGCTAATAAAAGGCCAAAATATATATGATAATAGGTTGGAGGCATGTTCTTGCAGACTCGAATACCACATCTTTTGGAAGGGATTAATTAAGGGAATTAGAAAGGATTGCAAAAGAGATTAGAATTCATCTTATAAACATATAATGAATGACACTGTAAATTCTATAATAAGTTGCTTTATTATGATCAAGTTCTGAGTGTTCGTATGTTAAGTTTTGTTGTGTGAATTGCATATGTTCTTGATTTTCTACTATATTTGAGCAAGTTGGTCGATGTTAATTGTGCTTTGTTTTAAATATGAAATGATTTGATGAATTAGTTTGAAGTTTATTTCAGGAACATCAATTGTTGGTTAGCTTAAAAATATATGTGTAACTTCTACTTGTTATATGAGTATATTTAGTAAAAGTTGTCATTAGGGATGGTAATGGGGTCTAACACCCCACACTTACACTGTGTTCCTGAGTTTTAATTCGAAGAGAAAAGAAGAGATTAGAAATGAAATAAAAAAAATTGTATTCCAGAAATATTTAAAGGAAAGAAGAGAAAGGATTTGGAAGGAAAGTTCGGTTAACTTTCTCTCCTAAGTTTTCCTCTTAAAATTGGGAGGATTAGGAAGGAAATGAAAAGAAAATTTTTATAATTTTTCGTAAGTAACTAAATTACCCTTAATCACAATAAATAATTTTAGAGAGTAAGGGTATTAGTGTAAAATGACCCATTTTCTTTCCTTCCTCTTCAACTCGGGAACACAAACTTATGTCTTTTCTCTCCAATTTCATTTCTTTTCTTTCCAATTCGGGAACAAAAATCAAAATCATTATCCTTTCTTTTCTCTTTTTTTCTTTCATTAATTTTCTTTTCTTTTCTTACCGTGTCTGAAGAACATAGTGTTAATCTTTGTTTATCCTCAAGCAAACTATCATGAAAAATACTCAAACTAGACCAATTAAATTCATCATCCTTATCCATATACAATCAAGCAATTTACCTACATGAATAAGTTGAACTCCATATCTATATCAAAAATCATCAAGCATGTCTAAAATTGCATGACCTTGCATTCTCACTATGTATACACTCTTCACACAAAGTGTTTAGGGTGAATATATTTAGTGAACACACACACATGTCATAAAATACACCATTGTCATATGCTTGTATTTAAATCTAATTTGCATCACTAGAGGACTTTAGGGTCGTAATGTTTAGGCTATAGGTCAAAGTAAGAAAAAGATATTTAAAGTGGCTAAAAAGTATAGTCAAAGATCAAAACTAAAAAGAACTAAACTGCTTTTATTCAAATTATAACAAACTAAACACAATATTTTTGGCAAAGTTCGCTAAGATGAAGTGAAGCCGGACTTATACAAGTACAGCAAATACTTAGAAAAGACGAACAAAAACCACATCTCAATGTATGACAACACTAAAAAATTACATAATAAAGCACATCATGTATATGATATCTTCATTTTTTTCTTTTTCACTTTTCTTTTTCTTTTTTCTATTTATCAGCTAGCTTTTTTTCAAGGTGCATACATCATATTCTTGATAAAGGACATAATAAAATTTCATATCCCGCTACGCGGTGTATGAACGACCAAAAAATAGCCAACTAAAACTAAGCAGCATAGATAAATTAGTTATGACTTTTGACTATGGCAAAACGAAAGCTAAAACGGTAAAGGGAAAAAGCTAGGCTCAAAGTGGCTAACTAGGGTATAGAATGCTAAAAATGAGCACTACACAAATAAAGGAAAGACAAATAAAATTATCTAAAAATAAGACTATCTAATGAACAAAGAAAAAGTCTAAAAACAAAAGGCTAAAAAGAGAAGGTCTCTCTCAGTACAATAGTTTAGTACACTTATTATGGTGGTTTCAACAAGAATTTACACAAGTTCTAAAAGAAGACATACTCACAACAAATGAATACAGAGTCAAATTGACATTTGCCAGACTCAATCTCTCTCATATAAGTGCGGGCTATAAGTATGCTAAGTCCAACATTGTAAACATCGTTCGGCGGCATCAATCGGTCGACCACCTTGAAGCGATTAATCGGTCTCAATGGTGATTAATCGGTTTCTTGACGGGGACTATAAATTATAAGGGAATTCATTTATAAAATATAAATATTAGCAATATTCTAACAAAATAAGTTATTAACCATCAAAAAAAAAGTTTAAAGAACTATAAAATAAAAACCATATATATCACTTAATATTATATAAAAATTAACCATTTAACAATATAATGTATGTTAGTATTTATTATGGGAATATATGATTTATGGCCTATATAAGGAATTTAATATGGGCCTAATAGAGGTTTATGTATTAATTATATGGGCCTAATAGAGGTATATGACTATATGTATTAATTATATGGACCTAAACCCGTGAGTCACAAAGTTGGTGATCTCGTAGCTACATATTCTAGGCAGAAATGAGCCATATTCTGGGTAGAAACGAGCCATTTTCAAAAACTTCTTGGTGATCTCGTCTACAGATTCTGCTGTCTGTCGTAGAGTTAGAAACTCCTCAGTGATCTAATCTACTCGGGCCTTTGGTGCAAACTGCACCTCGAACAACTCTTTAAATTGAGGTCAAGTCAATGCCTCAATTTGTGATTCCCCTTACTTCTGCAATAACATCGTCCACCAGTCTTTCGCTGCTCTACGTAACAGATTTGAAGTATACATAACTTTCTTCTTTGGTAAGCACCCACTAGTTCGAAAAGAACCCTCTGTCTCTCTGTTAACCAACGGTTACTCACAATTGTATTTGTCACCCCTTCAAAAAGTGGTGGTTTACAAGCTGAAAAATCTCTATAAGTGCATCCTTGTAACTAATCAGCTCGGGCTTCACCTCTTTCGGCGCCCTGTATGTTAACCCCTGCTGCCTGAATCGCAGCCTCAATGTGTTGTTGAAACCCAGCTTCCATCCTAGCTGATACTTGCTCAAATAACTAGGTAATTATAAAAGGAACGTTTTCTTGTAATGCTTTCCTAATCTCCAAAGCCACTGTCTCTTTCATTGTGCGCTCCTCGCGAGTCCGAAACTCTCAAGTAACTGGAGTTTCCTCTGTGGCACCACTAGACGTTCCAGTAGTTATGATAGGAATGCATCTAAAATATTCGTATCCCTAGTCTCCTAAGATCGTCTAGCCCGAGACGGCTGTGTAGATCCCAAATTAACTTTTTCTACCTTCTCCATGCTAAAAATAAACATTTCTGGTATAACATACAATAATGATTTTCTATATTCCTATCTAAACTGTACTGAATCTGCATATTTATTAATCATGCTAGCACACATAATCTGCAGGGCTCATCATGGTCTTACGAAGCTCAAGTATGTACCATGTGTTTATAACAATATGGGCCCTATATTTTATAAACACATTATACCTTACTCATGCTAAACTTAACCAGTCGGATTGCCGCTTCATAACACTTAACACTTAACTAATTCACATGCATATCAAGCTATCTCATAATCAATTTACTAAAACAGATAATAACTGAAAGCTTCTCGTATGCTCAAAAGGTTTAGTGCCCAGGGATAGCTCTACTTAATCTCAAAACCATTGTTTAAGTTCAGACATCACACTCATGTGTGCCCGAATCCCTTAAACCTTGGCTTTGATACCAAGTTGTAACAACACTTTTTATATAATTTACAATTATATATACATTACTAGTGATCACTAACTGATGTGAGTTTGACAAAAACTAGTATCATTCAAACAACAGTTTAGTGTTTACAAAACAAGTGTTCAGTGTTTTTCTTTATTAAAAGGTCAGAGCTATCCAGCAAATTCAAACGATTGGGGCTTTACCCCCTGCAGCAGAGTCATCGGGAGAATAGAGTACTGAAACGTAAGCTAAAGCTTAGTGAGCATACTAACTGTAACAAGTAAACACATATAGCAAGAGAAGAGTCTCTAAGTATGGTGTACCATCCAAACTGCATCACCTGCAATACTATCAAATACTGTTATGATATGTGGTTACACCACATGTGTAACCATATACCTAATACTGTTCTGTTACACGACTACACCATTGGGTAGCCATGTATGCTGTTCCTGTTCTGGTGTATAGCAATCCTATAAGAAAAGCTAAACACTATTGACACATAATATAACATAACAATACATTTAATAAGGGTATCACATGTTGTACACAATAAACTAGCTCATACATCACTTATCTATGTGAATTAGTAAACTCACCTTAGGCTTCAGATATAATGATACTCAGTTATGCGTTCAGTTATGAATCCAGTCACCTCCCTATACAATTTAAACAAACTAGGCATTACAAACTGTAAAACATGACCTGGAAGTAGACCTACACGGCTGTGTAAAGCTACATAGGCCGTGTACCCTGAATATTACATGACTAAGCCTGGCCACATGGCATGTGTTGGTCACTTCTACTACACGGGCCGTGTACCGCACACGAGCCCTGTTTTCTTCATGCTACACGGCCATGTAAGGCCACATGGCCTAACACCGCCCTAGGTCACTACACGGGTCGTGTGCCTTCACATAGGCCGTGTTTACTCTACACGGCGTGCCTAAAACTACACGGGCCGTGTAGCTACCGACTCAGCAGACTGTGTTTCTGCACAGACGCTATTCTTGACCCAAAAGCGACCCAAAGTCGATTTTAACAGATTGAGGGTGTTTTCCTACACCCTTTACACTGAATAACAACAACCAAACTTACAACAAACATAGATAACATTCTTTGATCATTGGTTCAACCATTTGAACCAATTAAACTCTTATAAAGTCAATACTAATCCAAGAATTCTTACCTTGTGCTATAAAAGAGTGATAGGTTGCTTTAGAAGCTCTATTTGTGTTGTAATTCTTGCTGTAAATTGACTTCCAAACTTGCAGTTGTGTTCTTGGAGTTATGGCTGTTCATATATGAACATATTTGACTTGCTAGAAGTCAATATATGTTACTTTCCTGGAATGACACTTTAGTCCCTGAACTTGATTAACTTTCAATTTAACAGTTTTAACCCCTATAGTTTGGTAAACACCTCTATGCTAAATTAGGAAATTCCTCTATGACATCATACTACGTAAATAAATTAATGAATTAGTTACGAACCTCGGGGCGTTACAGTACCACATCTACTCTTACATATCGATTGCCTTATCTCATCTCGACATTGAAATCGAAAGACATCCATTGTTGCCCTATCTCGTATCAACATATTCAGGTACGACATCCTTGTGGTACTGATTTGATTTCAAAATTACTAATTTATGGTTTTAATAGTATCAATGTTAATGGTGGTACTGATTTGGTGAAATACTTTGTTTGCAAAAATGATCCTCTCTATGGTGGTACTGATTTGGTGAAAAACTGTCCCATTTTTATTGTTTCATACTTTCATGTGGGTTTGTTCGCAAATTGAACTAACAAAGATCATTAATTTCATATGGGTTGGATCAAGTATTGTCTACTTGAAAAATGAGTTAATTGTGCAAATGGTATTTTAACTTAGCTATTTCTGCCATTTTGGTCCTTTAACTTCAAAATTGGTGAAAAGAGTCCTTTAAGAACCATTTTGTAGCGAGTTTAATCCTTTCTAACGGCGGACGTTAAAAAGTTCCGTTAACCATGTCAAAATGACATTTTTACCCTTCCTATAACGAATAAAACACTTAAAATACCTAATCAAATTTAAAAATTATTACAAGACCTAATATATATAACCTAAATAACAAAACATAATTACTAATCATAAAAAAAATCGAGAAATTCTTTCTTCACAGACATCACCACTATTGCTTTCCCCTTCACCACCGACACCACCGTTGCTTGCACTCTCCGGCGACCACCACCAACGTGGCCTTCGGCTCGCCTTCACCACCACCATCTGGATCTTTTCCCTCCTCTCTCTCCCTCTCTCTCTCTCTCTCACACACACAGAGAGACACAACACACAAATAGCTAATCTGTGATAGGCAACTCTAAGGCGGTGGTGGTCGTTTTGGTTGAAGATAACAAAGGGTTTTCAGTTCTGATGGAGGTGGTTTCAGTTCTGAGGTGGTTTTGATTATATTGTTTGATCCTTCAAAATCATTTTTAGGGTTTTTTTTTTGTGAACGAGGGATTTGATCCAAGGTCCTTTTGTTGAAGATAAAATAGATCAAAGGTGGTGGTGAACGATGGTTCTGAGTTATGGTTTGTGGTGGCAGTGGTGTGTACGGCGGCGGTTGTTTTTCAAAGAGAACGGTGTTGATTTTTCTGGTGGCGGTGGTGTATGCGGTGGTGGAACGATGGTGTATGCGGTGGTGGAACGGTGGTTGTGAGCTATGAGTTGTGGTTTGTGGTGGTGGTTGTGTGTCCGGTTGTGGTTTTTTTAGAGAAAGAAGTTGGTTTCTAGAGGCACGATGATGATTTCGAGAGATGGGTGCAGCGGTGGAGATGATGGGAGCGGTGGTGGATAAAATGAGGTGCAACGGTGGTTTCGAGGGAGGTTGGACGGTGGTTGTAGTTTCAGGTGGTGTTAGTGGTGGTGCTTGGTGGTGGTGATGGTTTCCGGCGAGGTATGAGAGAGAGAAAGACAGAGATGAGATTGAGGGAGACACAAATGACAGCTAGAGTTTGACTAACATTTAGGGAGTATTTACTATTTTTAAAAATTAAATATTATTTTAAATGATTTAAAAATTAAAAAGAGGATAAAAAGACTTAAATGCCCTCATGTTGAGGTGAATTTAACGGACTTGGTAAACGTCCGTCGTTAGAAAGAATTAAACTCGCTACAAAATGGTTCTTAAAGGACTCTTTTCACCACTTTTGAAGTTAAAGGACCAAAATGACAGAAATAGTTAAGTTAAAAGACCATTTGCACAATTAACTCCTTAAAAAATAAACCACACATTTCAAATGGGCCTATACAACTATGTTTATGTTGCTAGATTATTAGTTTGACACAGTGTTGTAAAACTCGACTTAGGCGGCCGAGTACTCGGCGATTGCGGGGGTCGACCTTGCTTTTAATGCCTACTCGGACCAATTACTCGGTTCCGGTCAAACTTGGGTCTAGGTGGGTCCTACTTGTCTCTACTCGAGCTAGGCAGTAAATGAAAGTCAACCTTTTTTATCAAAATAAAAAAGGGGACACAGCCCAATACAACCTAGGTTAAAAAAAACTTCTTCATTCTCCCTCTTTCTCACGTATCAGTGGCGCCGCCCATCTGGAAGACTTCGACAGTTCAATTTGGCAATCATCAAACTCGATTGGAACTTGTATCGGTGATTTGGGCTTCGAATCACTGACTATAAGGATTTCGATTTTTAACTCTAACCTTCGATTCTTGCAGACCCCTTCGTGAACAGCTTACAACATCTTCGATTATGATTTTAGATTTTTGTTTGTTCTTTTGTTTGATTTTGATTCTAGCACCTGATTTCGATTCTTGCTGTTGATTTTCTATTTTTATTTCAAGTTTTGTATTGCTGACATGTTGTTGTCTATTGAATTCTTCGATTTTGATTCTTGCACAAGCAGTAGCACATGTTAGGTAGTTGGATTTCGATTGAATGTTGCTTATCACATTAGTATTCAATAAGCACTAAATGTTGTTGGTAATTGATATCAAATGAGTAGTTTTTAGAATCATTTAGACTGTTGGGTTTGGATTCTTGCACAACAGATCATGTTTTGAGTTTTATGTTGCACATCAGATCAGTATTTAATATTGCTTATTAAATTTTGTTGGTAAGTTTGTAATTGATCTCAAATGAATCCTTTGTATTTAGTGTTTTTTGTTTTGATTAGATCAGTAGATCAGATGCTTTTGAGTTGCAAAAAGATTTGATTTCTGTTTTGATTAGATCTGTACTTCAGATTTGGTGTTTTCTGTTTTGTTAGTAAAGAAAGTAAACGAAAATCGATGGATGGGAATACGCGGTGTTGGCTGATCCTAACAAGTTAGACAAAGTAAAATGTATTTTGTGTGACAAATTATGTCGGGTGAAATTAATAGATTGAATCATCATGTTGCTCAAATCACGGAAAATGTTGCTAGTTGTCCAAAAGCTACAAAAGAAGATCAAATTAAGTGTTGAAATGCAATTAATGAAAGCAAATGCAAAAAGAAGGTTAAGCAAGACGACACTGATGCTTTAAGAGCGAGTGTGAAGATTAATGGTGATGAAACAATTGACCTCGATGAAGTGGAAGATTCTACGGGAAACTTGAATGAATCTCGTTCTATCAGCCCAATGGATAGATATGCAAATATGAGCAACCCTCACGACTCATTGAATAAAGGAAAAAGCAAACAAGAAGATACTTCTCATATTGTAAGAAAAGAAAATTTGATTTGCATGAAGGAATACATTTGTAGGTGGGCTTATGAATATGCGATTCTTTTTCATGCATTTGAAAAGGATAGCTTCAAGATGGTATTGGAGGCGGTGGGTCAATATGGACCTAGGGGTCAACCTCCAACTCGATATGAGATGAGTGATAGTTATCTTAAAAAGGAGGTTGAGAGGAAAAAAAACTTGTTGAAACGATATGAAGAAGATTGGAAGTTGGGGGATGCTCCATTATGACGAATGCATGCTCCGATAGAAAAAGAAGGAGCATCATGAATTTATGTGTGAATTCAGAGTTAGAAACCGTTGTCTTGTCATCCAAAAAATGTTCTGATAAAGCTCACACAAGCGAACACATATTTGAATATGTGGATAGTTGGATTGAATAAGTTGGCCCCGAGAATGTAGTTCAAATTGCAACTGACAATGCCTCTAACAATATGGGTCGGCGAAGTTATTGAAGTTGAAAAGGCCAAAAATATTTTGGACATCATGTGCTACATATACCATTAATCTTATGCTTGAAGGTATTAAGTTCAACTTGTTTTTTCTTTTATTATTTATTGTTAATTATATAAATATTTATTTCATTTATTAACATATTTATTTATTATTCAAGCTATAATTGGTAGGCTACCAAGGTATAAAAAAAATACTTGATCAAGCAAAGAAACTCACCATATTTATTTATGCTCATCACAAAACATTGGCTTTGATGAGACAATTTACAAAGAAAAGAGATATTGTGAGACCAGGAGTCACTAGGTTTTCTTCCGCCTTTCTTACTTTGCAAAATTTGACTGAGAAAAAGGTTCAACTTAGGCATATGTTTTCTAGTGATGAATGGGAGAAATGTAAGTTCTTCAAGACGGTTAAAGGAAAATCCGATTTTACAATGATTTTAAGTCCCACATTTTGGGCCGGTGTGACTTTATGTTTGAAAGTTTTTGCACCTTTAGTCAAAGTCTTGTGAATGGTTGATGCGGATTGGAACCTTCTATGGGTTTTGTATATGGGAGCTTCAAAATGCGAAGAAGGAAATCATGGATGCTTTGGGCAATAACAACAAAGCATATGAGCTCATTATGACTATCATTGAAGCAAAGATGAAAGGAAGGCTTGACACGAGCCTACATATGGCGGCCTACCTTTTAAACCCATTTTATCTTTACAAAAATTTGGAGGTCCAAAAAGATCTAGATTCGAATGATGCGGTTGCTAATGTTATCGAGACTTTATATCCACAAGATTATAACATACAAAACCAAATCATGACAGTTGAGATGCCAATATACAAGGGAAAACTAGGAAAATTCGATCGAGTAGCTGCGATCAAAGGATGTGAGGTGAATGATGAGAACTTTGATCCTAGTAATATATTTAATATTCCATTTACTTATTTTATACATTTTCAACTTTACCAATTTCATAATTTCTTTGTTTCGAAATTGTAGCAAATTGGTGGAGTGCTTGGGGTAGTTCAACCCCTAATTTGATAATGGTTGCTATAAGAATACTTTCTTTAACCACTAGTTCATTGGGATGTGAACGAAATTGGAGCATGTTTGAAGGAGTTAGTATCTTTTAACTTGAAACATTAAGTAAATTATTAGATACATATAATATATTTACTTGAACTTTTTGTTGCTTAATTATAACTTTGTAGGTGCATATGAAAAAGAGAAATAGATTAGAGGCAACAAAATTGAACACTCTTGTCTTTGCTCAATTTAATGCAAACTTGATGGAGAAAAACAAAAAAAAAAGAAAGGCAAGAGGTGTTGAGGTACTTTTAGCGACCGATGCTGATAAGACTCAAGATTGGATTGTTGAAGGTGATGTATATGAAGTTGAGCCAGGTTTATCATGGGACACAGTTGCTGAAGCCACGGGTGCGGATGAATATTTAACACCTCGAAGAAGCGCTAGATCGAGATAACTTTATGATGAAGAATTCGAGTCAGAGAATGAAGATGAAGAAGTGGAAGTTGAATATGAGTCGGATGGAGTTCAAATCATTGAACAATACGGACAAGAAGATGAGTGACGAGGAAGTAGATGAATTTTGTGTTTGAACTAGTACTTGAAGTCTTTAACAATTAGTAAATTATATTAGTGTTTTAAACATATGATTTGGGTGTATGAACAATATTATTTCTATTTGAGTATTTATGAACGTTTAGTATATATAATTTTTAAATTTATATATAAAAAATTTTAATCCAAGTACTCCCCGTCTAGGACGAGTACTCGCTACCCTCCGCCGACCGCCCGGCTCCCGCCTCGTGATTTCTACAACATTGGTTTGACAAAAAGAGTATTAACAAGAAGTTTAAAGAGAATACTTCAAGTTAAGTTAATAATTCATTGAATTAGAAGTCTTCATGATGGACCATGGTGTTTGACAAAATTGAGTAGTAGAGTCTTCATGACAGTGTTTGAGAAACGAGTGAGAAACATTGATTTTTTTAACCGTGTTAAATTATGTGTATGTTGGATAAAAAACTAAGCAACGTGTTTCGACCCGAACCTATTCTAACTCAAACCCATCCTGAGTCTCCTGACCCATTACCCAATCCAACCCGACCCGACCCGTCTGTTTTGCCACCACTAAATCTAACAAAACTTTTAACATTAACATGTGTTTTGCTTATATTATTATTATTATTATTATTATTATTATAATTATTATTATTATTGAGTTGTGTTCAATAAAATCAATGTAAAAACCGTAGTCATAAAATTTTAATATTCAATCATAGATGATTCATTATACAATCACATGTGATTTGTAAAAGTATCACATGTGAATTACGAAATGTAACTCCGTCCAAATTTTTAAAATGCAATATGGACTATTGATGTCATTGATCCAAAGGCTAAAATTTATCACTTAGGACTATGAATTAAATATGGACTATATTGAACATTCTTCTATTATTATTATTATTATTATTTACTTTTAATTTTCAAGTTATATATGTTAAATCTTTTGCTATAATTACTGGTTCACCTGGCTACTCGTAAAAAGTTATATAATTAGAATCAAATTCAAAACATTAATAACCAAATTAATTGATAAAATATTAAAATACCTTATAACAGAAAAAAAAACTAAAAATTTAGTTCACTAAAATTTATCAAAGTTGTCATGTTTTGTTATTATGTGTATCAAACTTTAAAAGTTTTTATTGTGTGTATCAAAGTTTTAATTTGTTGCTATTGGATGTATTTTGCTTACATAAAAAAGTAAAAAACTTACAAGTTTAGTACATACAATATAAAGTTTAATACGCACAATAACAACAAATTAAAAATTTGATACACACAATAGAAATTTTTTAAGTTGAATACATATAATAGCAAAATATGGTAAATTAAACATTTTTTTATGTCCTTCATTAATTGGTGTAAACGTAAAAAATATAATCTTTATTTGTCTATGTCCAGCCTGTGAGTATCTAGATGCAATATCAAAATATAAATATTTAATCCTCGATTAGATATATATGTCGAGTAGTGTGCATCGTTTCAAGGCTTTAAGTTGGTGCTTTGGGTTATTTGATTGCGAACAGTTTTGGTGTGATCGTTAATTATTTATGTGAATAATCTATGATCTGTTTCCCTCTTTAAAGAGATCCTAAAGAGTTTTAAGACCACCAAGTCATTACATTACTCAATGCTTCCTACCACAATGTACTCGAATGCTCATAAATATTTGTTTGCGTCTGCATGGGAAATTATGTATAGTTCGCGTTTCGAATTATATAGTCAACTTATGTCACATAGTTCTGTAACACATTTGATAAATGTCAAAGATTAAGTATGAACATACATCATTCACTTTTATTATTTGTTACGTCATATTTCATTCTATTTATTTATGTTGTGTTTAAAATACCGAGAATTCCTTTTACAATTAAAAAGAAAAAATATTATTGTAAAATATTATTATTAGTTTATAATACTTTTAAAAGGAATTATTTTACAATTAAAAAGAAGAGATGTAATTAAAACAAGATATAATAAAAAAAACAATAGTGATGATGTAAATCTTTAAATATACCCATATGTTTAAAGAAAGTTTATAATGTTATAATCAACGGGGCTATTTAGACTTTAAAAGTTGGCCAAATGAATACATCCTTCTTTAATTTGTAGTTTTGTTTCGATACGATTTTAATAAATCTATATACTACTATATTAAGCATACAACATTATCTCTTATTTAAAAATTAAGAGTTCTTAATTTTCTAATTTAAAAATTAGCCAAATAAATACATCTTTCTTTAATTTGTAGTTTTGTTTCCATACGATTTTAATAAATCTATATACTACTATATTAAGCATACAACACTATCTCTCCTTTAAAAATTAAAAGTTCTTAATTTTCCAATCAAAACAAAATCTCCACCCTTAATTTTATATCAATTAATCTTATTAATCAATTTATTAAACCTTTCACTTGTTTCTCTTCTTTATAATTCATATTTTCTTTAAAAACATACTTTTCAATTTTTATAGTGGCAACAGTGCTACACTACATCACTAACACTATATTTTTTGTTAACATGAAAATGATTATAAGTTTTAAATAGTACTTATGATCTTTAAGTTTAACCGATAGTATTATTTATATCATCTCATATTACTTTAGATAAAATTATATAAACAATATTACGGTATCATTAAATAAAATTTTTCATATAACAAAAAATTAATTAATAATATTACTTTAATTATTTCAAATTTATTTTAATATTCAGACTTTATTCGCAAACATTATTGTCTTATCTATTATCGTTAACACAAGTATTCACCATCATCTCTCTAATCATTGTTGTTATTCATCGTCATCTCTCTAATCATTGTTGTTGCATAGTGCAAGATACCCTACTAGTATTTAAAAATCATATATTGATATATCCACTTCTTTAATGTGATACTTGCACATAGCTTCTTTAACATCCACAAGAATTCCCCGGAAGGCAGAATTGAAACCCAAACGACCAAACTCTGTCATCTTGAATTCCCTGTTGCCACTCTTCTTTAATTCTTCCACCCATCTTTCTGCCGTTCGCCACTCTTCTTCCAACCACTCACCACGAATTTTCCCACACTACCGCCTTCATCTTGAGGAGACGAAGAAGTACACCAAAAATCACCGTCGCCGTCGCTGCCACGGGCCGCTCACTCGCTGGCGCCGGAAATCTTTGGTTCTTTCAGTTTTCTTAGATCTGCTCCAATCAGCTTACTGTTAGACCGAACCGCCTCGACCTTTGCCCTAGTCATCGCTTTCCAATCACTACGGTTTTCTTCCCGCCTACAACTGCTACCGCCGACCATCACGCCCCGTCGGCGGACAGTACTGCTTTATTTCATCCTTTTCTTAACGCCCTATTGGTGAGGAACAAAAAGACGTCGCCAGGCCTTTCAAGCTAACATTCGAATCTCTTTTTCTTTTTCGGTCATCCCTGTTGCTTCGTTCGGAACTCCGTTCATCCAGTAGTTTCAGTAAGATATCGAGTCCATCTCCGGTCGCTGTTGCTTCTACTTTCCTTCTCCGTTGCTTCTTCGACCGGGATATTGAGTCCATCTCCGTTCGCTGTTGTCCTTCTTCGTTGCTTCTTCCAACGTTTTCCGCCGCTAGAAGAATTAGCAACCGAGAAACAAGAAGCGGCGACTATTGCAACGGCTATTAAGGCAGGAACAAACCAGAACTGGAGTAAAAAACAATCTGCTACTACGGTGGGAGATTTGAGTTACCTGCGGAGTGAAAAATGTCTTTTATGAACGATTTTGAACACTTGAAAATTCAACTCCAAGATATAAGATCAGCCACCAACAATTTCGGAGACGAGCCGATTGGAGCCGGTGGTTTCGGAAAAGTATACAAAGGAGAAATCTCTTTCCCAGACAGGGAAGTTGCACGGTCGCCTTTAAGCGTTTAGTTCTGGGAATGGGTGAAGGGGATGTCCAGTTTTGGAAGGAAATCATGATCCTTTCTCAATGCAGGCATGAAAATCTCATCTCCCTCCTACGCTTTTGCCACGAGGATTCCGAGAGAATTCTTGTGTATGAATACGCATCTCGTGGAAGCCTTGATCGCTACTTAGGGGACGCTAGCCTCACATGGACCCAACGTCTTAAAATTTGTCTCGGGGCTGCATATGGGCTAAACTACCTCCATGATCCCATGAACATACTAGGAGGAGTACTTCATCTGGACGTTAAAAGCTCTAACATTCTACTAGATGAAAAATGGAATGCTAAAATCACAGATTTTGGTTTATCAAAATTTGGTACCGCAAACCAACAATATGCATACCTTATTTCTAATGCTATGGGTACTTCCGGGTATTGTGATCCTTTATACTTGGAGACGGGTATCTTATCGAAAGAATCTGATGTGTATTCTTTTGGAGTTGTGTTGTTTGAAGTCATGTGTGGTAGTTTATGCTTTGAATCACATAAAGGACATCATCGTGTTTTAATTCCTATGTGGAAAAAATGCTATAAGGAAAACGGACCAGATGATATTTTGTTTCATCATATAAAGGAACAAGTAGATAAGGATTCTTTGATAACGTTTTCAAGCATAGCATATCGGTGTTTGAATAGAGATCGTAAAGAACGACCAACCATGGCTAAGATCGTGGAAAAACTTGAGATAGCGCTGGATGAGCAAGTAAGGTTTCTTAATTTTTTTTTGTATTTTTTGATGGGATAATTATAAGAGGGGTTTCCCAAAATAGGCAATAATATGACTAATAAAGCAAAAATAGACATGAACAACATATGTTTACCAATATAGACATCCATTTCGCCGATGGAAGTCATCTCACCGACCGTTAAGATATTGACATGTGTCACGTAATTGTAAAAAAAACTCTATCTCGCCGATTGAACTTGCCATTGGAGCCCATCTCGACGACGGCATAACGGATTACAAGGAAACCCATTTCGCCGACGGCTGCGCCATCTCGCCGGCGGTTGCATATTCCCGAGGTGATTTTATACTTTTTTAAATTCTTATTCCCAATATAATTTAACATTTTTAAATTGCAATTTAACTATATTTATTTGATAAGAGATGTTATGTAATTAGTAATTTTTTTAATTATTACAAGTTTACTTTCTCACATTTAATTATTAAAGAGTGTTGATTTTAGTGAATTTTTTTAAATACCATATATACATCTTACGTGCATATAATATACAACATAAATAATTAAACATTAATTTATGACATGTCATCTTTTATACAACATAAATAATTAAACTATTAATAAATCGGGAACAATAAATATTGTTGATCGATCATGATGATATATTTGTACTTGGTTGTTAACAAGAATGCACTTCTTTATAAAATTACAATATCCGCTTGTATTTTTTTCGTTCTAATTCAATTACAGTAGTTTCGATAATTATTTAAATTATTAATATATATATATATATATATATATATATATATATACCAAATAATGTTAATTAAAAATTCAATTAAAATATTAATTTTTTTACCTTTTCGGTATACACAACTTAAAAGAAATATAAAATAAATCATTTTTATTATTATGGTTTTCAAAAGTAACTAAATATAAACACATTAATGGTTTCAATAATTATTTAAATTATTCATATATATACCAAATAATGTTAATTCAATTCAATTGCAATAGTTTTGATAATTATTTAAATTATTAATATATATACCAAATAATGTTAATTAAATTCAATTAAAATATTAAATTTTTTTTACATTTTCAGTATACACTTTCCTTTTATGAAGTTTTAACAAAAAATAATATACTTACCAATTGTTTAACTTGCCAAAATTCAAAAAAATATTTTCATTTTATTGAGTTGTTTTTTTTTGTCTTTATTCCTACCTACGTATGTAAACAATAATTTCCATAATATTACAAACCCTAACAAATATTCACAAACCCAAACAAAAAAATAATTTTCACAAATAATTTCCATAATAACTTCGGTACAAAGCCTAACAAATATTTGCAAAGCACATATTGACTTTTATTGTTATCACTTTCTATCGTAATGTAAACACATATTGACTTTTATTGTATTTTTATCTTACTTAAAAATTAAAAATTTTAAAATGCTTAAATGCATTATAAAGTAGTATAGATAACATCATATTATAAATTAAAAAAATACTACATAAATATAATATATTAAAAAACGAGAGATGATAAAATACATAAAAATACCTCCTTTGACATGGTTGACGATAAAAAGGTTTCACCGGAAAAACTCCTAGTCGCCGGAAAAAATCCAACTTGCCGGAAAGATAACGAGACTCGCCGGACAATACTTTAATTTGCCGGAAAATGATAATGTTTACCGGATAAAGAAACAAAGTCCAACTCACCGAGAAATGATAATGTTTACCGGAGATACTCTAACTCGCCGGAAAATGATAATGTTTACCGGAGATACTCCAACTCGCCGGAAAAGTACAATATCGCCGAAAAATGTAATATTTCGCCGGAAAAAGTTAATCTCGCCGGAGTGTCAATCTCGCAGGAGTGTATGGTTAAACTTTTTAAAAAATTTTACCATCTACTCTAATTGATATATTTACCTCAACTACTTTTTTAAAAAACTTACCATTAAATTATCAAATCATAAATTTATTTACATATTTCCAATACTAATTACACATTACCCAACTGATTACACATTACTCAACGTTAGCCACACACTATCCAATAATATACTATCATGATCTCGCCAATAGTTACTATTTACCGAGGCATTTTTCCTTTTATCGGCGAGATGTATTTAGCATCGGCGAGATCAGCTGCCACGTGTCAGTCATCCATTGGGTAGACTAAAAAGTAACTTACCTTCTTACAATATCTTGATCTTGCCGATCTCGCATGTTCCCGAGATACTTTTTACCTTTTATCGGCGAGATGCTTATATATCGGCGAGACCGGTTGATTTTTTTAAAAATTTGACACGTGTCACAAATATATTGGTCGGCGAGGTGACGACGCATCAGCGAGCTCTATCAGCGAGATGAACGCTTAAATTTGTAAAAAGGTATATTTCATGCTTTTTTTGAGTTGAACACTTGTATTCTTACTTATCTAGTTAATTGGTTTTAATATAAGCTATAGATGAGATTTCGATATTCATTTTTACAGGAGATGTTTCAAGATGTTGAAAAGGGGATCAAATTTGAAGTAATAAAAAAGAACGCAGATCAAGCGGCAACCGCTCTATCCCACAGGTCTAGAAAGGAACTCAACTTGCTTCTCTCCAATGGGGCTTTGCTTAACGAGGGCAAAACGGTAATTAATCCGCCTTTGCTTTTGTACATGATTTTGCTTACCAAGTTTATTCATTTTCAGATTGAGATCCAAGTTTAGAAGAACATGATCTAACAACTAAATCTAGTGAATTTTTTAAAGAGTCTAAATTTACTTTAAATAAGGGTTAGGTGATTTTTGGTATTAGTTGAAACGATATCAATCTAAATTTACTTTAAAACCATGGGTTGTCGAATGTCATATGGACTCTACGTAACCCTATAAGTATACACGTATTGGGTGTAAAAAAAGAACACTATATGTGGGGGTATGTTAAGTAATGTCGCATAGTGACGAAAAGTGACTTTGTAATTTGTTTAATAAAATTGATGAGCTACTCTAGTCATAGTCATTTAGCCAATTGGTTTTGAGTTGAAACCCTACAAACTTAGATAGGGCTATCTCCGATATTTTTAGGTTCCTTGTTTGATTTCACCGGCGTTCGGATCTCAATCGAGGGCTCTTTCATCTTTTCAGTTTCTTTTGTTTTCTTCAAATTCTGTTTTGAAATCTGATTTCCTCATTGACTCATTGTTTAAACGTCACTAGCTAGTTAGATCTACTCAAAATTCCATTCTAATTTCTAAGTCAAATTTCAAACCAAATGGGTCCTAAATGTATAAGAAATTTACACATGAATGATGTAATAAAATTGTTTTTGATGGGTGGTATTGTAATACGATTGTCCCATGAATCGAATCTCATTAAGTGGAGAATATATAATGATACAAATCTACATGGGCGTAACAAAATACATGGGCCTAAAGAGGTCGGGCTAACTATATAAAATACATATATTATATGTTACACTAATACGTCCCCGCAGCTTGAGCGGGAGGTAACAAGCAAACGCTCGAACTGTCTAGAAAGTCATAAAATAGTGTCGTGGGAAGCCCTTTATTAAAAATATCTGCATCTTGATGCGATGACGGAACATGACCTTATCACACACAAAATGAATATCGATCTCAAAGTGTTTGGTCAATCATTTAATTAACTAAATAAGAGATATAAAATTAACATACGTTAATTAAACCAAATCATTAAAAGTTAACATATCTTAATTAACCAAGTTTAATATCAACCATTAAATTAATATCATGTGAGGGCTATAAACTGTTCTTCAAGTTCTCACTTTAAAAGGTGTTCTAATTTGATCCTACATACATATATATATATATATATACACTAGCATCATACCCGCGCAATGCTGCGGTGGTAAATAATTTTTGGTTTACAATATGTCGCTTTCAAGAATGTAATGATATGTTATTCGCGCTATTCAATAACACAAAAAAGTTTTCTACAGCAGCATGTCCATTTTTTTTTCAAATTTTCTTTTATTTACATTTAACTATTTTATTAATTTTAAAAATAAATTTTAAAAGACAATAAAATAAGAAAAAAGATTTATATTGATGAAATAAAGAGAAGAGTTAATAAGATTTTAAAAATTATGTTAATATGGGTGGATAATTGTGTTAGTATGAGAGAATATATTTTGAATAAAAAATTAAAGTAATTAGGAGAGAATAAAATAGTTAAAAATTGAGTGGATGAGATTAATTTAGATTAAATGAAGGGTCAAGATTTTATATTGATTGAATTTTAAGAAGTCTTAAAATTTAAGAGGAGAGAGAGTGTTAAATGGTTTATATAGTAGTATAGATATGCAGTTTTAATAATCTCATCTACAAATTACATGCAGTTCTAATAATCTCATCTACAAATTACATGCAGCTCTGTCGCAAATTTTCATTTGGTGAAATAAAGAGGGCAACAAATGAATTTTCGGAGCAAAACTTTTTAGGAAAAGGGGCATTTGGGAGTGTCTATCGTGGCAACATATTCGGAAATGGTTACACTGGCGTTGTGGCTGTTAAACGTATGAGCATCGACCCAGAACAAGGAATTCCTGCATTTCAAAAGGAGATCGATTTGTTATCAAATTGCCATCATGTCAACATCATTCGTCTAGTTGGATATTGTGAGGAAGAAGATGAGAAGATTCTATTATATGAATTTATGCCAAACGGTTCGCTATATGATTATCTTTACCACCACAAAGAAGGCACTCCTTTAACCGTGGAGCAACGCCTTGAGATCTGCCTAGGAGTTGCAAACGGTCTCAATTACCTCCATTCTCGAAAAGATTATAACATCATTCATAGTGATCTCAAGACTGATAACATTCTCTTGGATGCTAATTTGATTCCCAAGATCGCGGACTTTGGATTGTGTAGGACTCGTGTGGCCGGCCCATCCTCTTCAGAAACAATTACAAATAATATACAAGGTATTGAACATACTTGTATCTAAATCACTAGGTTGATCTTGAACTATACTAGATTTGAACTTTTTATTAATTATCTTTTGGCCAAAGCTAACTAAAACACTTATCTTAACAGGTACCGAAGGGTATATAGCTCCAGAATGTTACGAGCCCAATTACATGTTAAGTCGCAAAGCTGACGTGTATGCTTTTGGTGTGGTCATGTTGGAATTATTATGTGAGAGGCCAGCCTGGAAGAGACTTGTTACTTTTGCACTTCCACTTATCTGGAGAGGAGAACTTCCAAAGTTTACCCCGAAATACGTTGCAGACAATATATCTCTAAGATGTCTCCATGCATGTGTATATCTTATACGGGATTGTTTGGATATACATCCTGATAAGCGTCCTTCTATGAATCAAGTGGTGAATAAGCTTGCATTAGCATTAAATTTGCAATATCAAAATCGGGTTGCTAAGGGCCAAAGTATGTAATAGTTGTGAAACTAACTTGTATATATTTTGAATATTATATTATTTAAACTATAAAGATGATCGAGTTATGTTATTATTAGAGTTAGAAATGACCAATTACCTAGATTAAAAAAACACATGTAGTAATAAAAATATAACTATTAATATAAGGTTTTTACTTTTTAGAGTTAATAATGACCAATTAACCCAAAGGAAAGGTTATGTTATTTTTAGTATTTGATTACTGTTATGAGAGTATCAATTTGGTTCGAAGAACAAATATATTTGGTGTGCTAGGAAATTTGTTAGCAGTACAAATCTTTATGAATTTTGTACAAACAATTACTAGTATATTGTATCATGGTAAGTTAAATTGAAACTATTAAATAAATAACTATTAGGTAGAGTTAATCCCAATCTTATATATCATTTTAATAACTAAATCTTATATAACAAAAAAATATTTTTAAAAAATAAAGTCAATATATATAAATGAAATTAATAGTTAAAAAAAATTAATATTTAAACCTTTATATTATATGTACTGTCATATAATAAATAGAGTTAATGTCAATTTGATCCTTTAACTTTGTCATTTATTCTGATTTGGTCCTTTAACTTTAAAAGTGACCATGATAAGCCTTAAACATTAACTTTTCTATCTGAATGGTCATTTCGTTAGTTGACTGTTAGTCAACTCTGTTAAATGAAGGTAAAATGGACAATTTTACCCTTATTTTTTTATTTTTTCCTTAAAACTAAATTATGGATATTTATTAATGTCATAATCTATTAATGTAGTCAAAAGTGATGAGCTAATGTCAAACAAACACAGTCTCTCTCTAGACAACCACCACCACCACTACTACCACGTCCGCGGCCCTATCTCCGGCCACAACAACCACCACCACCACACCATGAAAGCAAATGGGTGAAATAACCGAGAAAAGAAAGAGAGAGGAGGTGAAAGCACCACCACTGTAAGTCTGTGACCACCGCCACCACCAATAGCGCCGCCGCCGCTGTCCTATCGCCTGCAACAACCACCATCACGGTGACATCGACTTCTCTCTCTCATCTCTCTGTTTCTCTCTTTGGACAACAACTCCTCATCTCTCTAAGGGTGAAAGCGGCACCGTTGCCGCTACCGCATCATCTTCAAATAGATCTAAGGTTTTCACATGATTTGGGTATAGATCTAGTTTTGACTATTGATCTAGGGTTTTCACATGTTTTCTGTGGTGATGGTGGGGTTTTTGGTGGTGGGGGCTAGGGTTTTCTATGGTGGCATTAGATTGTGGTGTTAGTAGTTAGGGTTTTCTGTGTCAGTTAGCGGAGTGGTGGTTGTCGATGTTTAGGTTTTTGTTGACGGTGGCGTTGCCCAGAGGGTGGCGGGGGTGCCTTGGAGATGGCTGCCATCTCGTTTGAGGAGAGAGTAGTGTAGCAGTGGCGGTGGCGGTTGGAGTGGCGGATGGCTGCCATCGTTTGAAGAGAGAGTAGAGAGTAGAGAGAGAAAGTGTAGTTTATGTGTGATAGAGAGAGAAAATATGATTTATTTATTCAATATTATATAAAAAAGATTAAATATTATTAAAAAGTAATTAAAATTAAAAAATTGGTAAAAAGACTAAAATGCCCCTGTCTTAACAGAGTTAACTAACGGTCAACTAACGAAAGGACTATTCAGACAAAAAAGTGGATGTTTAAGGCTCATCTTAATCACTTTTAAAGTTAAATGACCAAGTCGAAAGAAATGACAAAGTTAAATGACCAAATTGACAATTAACTCTAATAAATATTTTAACTTAACTATTAGAAATTACGTATAACTATAACTAATAATCTAGATAACATAAAGTTTGAATCTATAAAGGTTCCAAGATATTTCAAATGGGTAGTAAGTTAAATAAAATAAATTATGATGTCAACACTCTTTCTTAAATTTTACTAATCAATGTAAAATTTTATTTGCCATGATAATTTAGAAAACAAACACACTTTCCCTATTTTGTAAATAATAAAATTATCGAAGAAAAAAAATATTCATCACCGCTATATTATGCGGGTACAATGCTATATATATATATATATATATATATATATATATATATATATATATATATATATATATATATATATACTTGAAGAAAAAAAGATTAATTCAGGAAAAAGAATATTGAAAACTTGCACATACAACCACAAAAACTTGTTTACAATCCGACAAAAATCAACACTTAAAAGGCAATTAAAAAGATGCCTAACATGGTAAAGAAAAAGTTAAAAAACAGAACATGCAACAAAATTTCCAGGTAGCAATGCCAAGTTCTACTAACAAATACAAACATACATACATACATTTAACATGTTACAAAGTCGACTACATCGATTTCTAGAAACCCAAATGCAAACTATGGCTGAGGTTAAGGCTTCTTGGCTGCTCTATCATGAGGGCCAACAAGCAATTGGTGTAGTAAAAACACTTAAGTTACGTGTTGTTATACTTATAAATTACTTAAATGAATGAATAGTGAAATGACTAAATTACTCCTCATTTAAACTGTCTGTAAGTATCAAAGCACTTGCATTAGACCTTATTAACAACAAATATCATTTCCCCATGAATAAAGGTCAAATAGTGAGGAATTAAGAAATTAGAATCTTACATTACAATCCAATGCAAATCTTCTTGCAAGCATAATGACAAAATTTCTTTCTCTTTCTTATTCAAATCCCAGAACAAATGAGAGTCCGATTTTTGGCTGCCAAAATGATGCCTGTGCGGCAACATTTCCGCCACCTCTAACTCCACAGAACTGCATTTTTACAGAATTTTCAAAAAGTAGTTGAATTATTCACATCACTTTTGGTTTTACAACAAATGAGAAGAGTTGGTTGCAAGTCAAAAGTCAAGATCGATAACAGCTTAAAAAACAAATAACTAAAATCAAGGTCAGGTTTCGTAGAGGTGCTATGAGTAGGTGTTTCATTGTGTATCTTGTATTTTAATTGCGATGGTACGTATGTGTCCATGTTTACATACTAAAGATTTTTCTATTTATTTGTTGTTGTATTTGAATTTTACTTGTGTAATTACAGTACGGGCAGAGATCTATAAACGAGTTAGTTATTTCAAAATTTTATATAAAAAAGAATTGTCTATTTCCCTTTGATTTTCCAACCGAGAAATGAGAATAAACAAGTTCATATCGCAAATAAGGGTAGTTAGCGCTGATGCATATGGTTGGAGGATTAAGACGCTTGTGATGCGTTTGTGGCATCAATACGTTTTTTATGAAATATTCTAAGAATGGTAACATGGAAATCATGTTATTTTACAATCTTGGATATATTTTTACATTCCTTGTTGTTTCTCTTTTTGAGATTATTCAGTTATCTTTAATGTTAAGTGTAGTTAGTGTAACAAAGTATAACAAAGTATTTGCCTTTGTTTAAAAGAATCTAGATGTCTTTTGTTGTTTATTAACCCTTTTGATAAGTTATGTTGAATTTTAAAAGTTGATATTTTTTGTTGAAAAGTTATAGATCGATTTGACCATTAAAATTTATAATGATAAGTTTTGTGAATAGCTTAAAAATCTTATGAGAGATAGTATTATGTAAATAGTGAAAGATAATATAAAGTCTCAAATCAATGTATTTGTTGTACGTCCCTCTATTTATTTTTTATAATTCGTTTGAATGCTTCATAAAATATAATATTGTTTAGGAATTACAACACGACCAAAAATAATACAACAATAAAAAAAAATTAACATAATAAAAACAAGATTGTTTGTCATTAAAAAAAATTAAATTAAGATAATAATATATCGATGACCTGTGAGCTGTCACGTTCAACGACTTCCCGAGTTCCGAATGTAAGTCATGAAAATATGTCGGTCGTTAATTAGTTTTGTTCACATATAGAAGCTGCCAAAAAGAAGAAGCGATGTGAATATGACTTTTCTATAAAGTGACGCAGGCTTAATTCTTTAAATTATAATAATGGTCCTCTTAAATAAATGTTAAAAAATTATTAATATTAGGACGGTACTTGTATAATATGAGGGTGATGAATATTTTTTACTCGATAATAAATAGACATGGTGTTTACGTATTATGATAATATCAAATAATTTTCACTTACAACGCGTGCATATTTTTTTCTTTTTTTATTTTTTTTATTTCTCTTTTATCTATGAACTATTTTATTAATTTTTAAAATAACTTTTAAAATACAATAAAATTAGAAAAAAATCTCTACCTATAAATCTTCTAATATAAATAAAAGACTAACTTCAATTATATCTATTAGATAATCTTAACCATTAAATTTAAAATAAAAATTTTAATTATTAAATCTTAATCATCCATTATAATAAAAATTAAAATCTAACTTTAACTTTTCTCGGTCAAAATTGGATTCAATTCAATTTGCCATTGGTCAGGAGGTTGTTACCACATGGAGAGGTCTTGGGTTCAAGTCTCCTCGTGGGGGTTTTCCTTCTGTGGTGGAGGAGTGGGGTTTATCCCCTCAGGAGCGTGGCTTGAGGTTCGCATACTGCCCTTTATGGATGTCACTGCGGACTCAGGCCATCAACAACTAACTCGCCGTTCAATTGGATTCAATTTTGACTTTTATTTAATATTTAATATTTATTATTATTTTACATCGGCATATAACCTAGTAAGATGATAAAACAATACCATGACTTTAGAAATTATGTAAGTGTGTTGATGCTGATAGAGAATTGTGTTAGTATGAGAGAGTGTAATATTTAGTTTGTGTGTTTTAAAAAATATAAGAATATTTAAAAGTATATTAGTCATTTTTTATTACTTTAATTTTTAGAGTTAACAAGTAAAATAAAATAAAGAATGTTAGTTATATAATAAATTAAACTTTTTATTTTAGTTATAAAAATATGAAAATATTTTATAAAGTCGAATTACATGTTATCACATTTATTAATTTTATTCATACATATTTTTAAATACTTAAATTAAAATATTATACACATTATTTTTATAATATCTTATAGGTTAAAAAATAATCATGAATTAATTTGCATTTTTAAATATTATTAATCTATGAAATTTTTAGTTATTAAAATGATATTTATGAATCTAATTAACTCTATTTAATATTCATTAGGTGTTTAAGAAATCCCTTCGACGATTCTTGGTAACCTTGCTTCTTGATATGATTGATTTTTAAACCACGTACTATATAAACAATTCTATATTATATGAACATATTATTTTTTAAATACTCATTTTTTCACGTCTTAATATTATTAAAATTTTTTTAATACTTTTCATTCTTTTTGTTTAATACCTTTTCATTCTTTTTGTTTAAGGGTATATTTGACAAAACTAGCTGAAGTTATAGTTAAGGCCAGAGCTTGAGCTAGGGTTGGGGTAATTAATTGATAATCCCAAGTCAAATCTATAAGCTACTTAGAAATGATTTTATTTTGGGATTATGAAGGATTATGGTTTTAACAATCTCCTCAAAATTTTAACACTCAAACGAGGTCAGAGGGCTAGAGATTATAAAAATTAGAATCTCATGCTCATATAATCCTTCATAAGCTCATTGCCGAACACACCTTAAGTGTTATAATCAAGTTACAAATCAGAGGGTTTATAGCCCAGTGGTAGTATTCTTGATATCATACAAAATTGTGAGTTCTTATCTCATAATTAACAAAAGAGTTAATTTCATAAATGATCCTTTAACTAACCACAGATTGCAAGTTTAGTCCTTTTTTTGAAAAAGTTGCAAATTTCATCCTTAAACTACCACTTTGTTGCATGGACAATCCTTTGTAACGGATTCCGTTAACTAGGTCCGTTAAATCAAGGGTATTTAAGTCATTTTATCTTTTTTTAAAAAAAATTTATTAGTTTCAAATATTTAATTTTTTTATAAATCTATCCTTATACTCTCGATCTCTCTCTTCCTGCACATACAAATAGTCTCTTTCTCTCTCTCTCTTCTTGCACTGCACCGCCCACCTCCACCTCCACCTCGCCATCACCAACGCCACCTCCACCGCTGCCATCACCACCACCACCAAGAACACACAAAACACCGCCACTGCCCACCGCCACCAAGAACACACAGAAACACTACACTGCCACCGCCCACCTCTCTCTCCACATCCATCTCATCATCTTCTCTCTCTGAAATTCCAACCACACAAACCACCGTTACTGACACCTTGTTAAACCATCACCGTTGCCGGCTAAGAGGTTTCTTTCCATCTCTCTAAACGAAGACCGGAAGTGACCGCTGTCTTTACCAACCACAACCGCCGATATTGGAGTCACAATCACCACCACAACCACCGTAGGAAGTCACATCGCCACTACCATTGGAGGTTGTAGAGAAAAGTATATTCCGACCACAACCACCGGAATCAAACTGCCGTCATTATCATCAGAATTGAAAGAGATTAAGCGACAAAAATTGAAAAAACCTAGATCTGAGGGAGGGAGAGAGAGAGAGATTGAAGCATTCACACACACGCCGATGAACGAGAGGGATTGAGGGGTCGCAAGTGGTGGTGATGTGGTGTTGGGTGAACGGCCGGTGGCGGCGGCGGCCTTCTTCGGCAATGGGAAGGTGAGCCGATGGTTGGGGGTAAAGAGGGGAGGCCTGTGGGTTGGTTTTAAATAAATTTAATTATTATTTATTATAATAAAATTATTAACAAAATAAATAAAAAATAAGAATAAGGGTAGAATAGTCATTTTAAATAAACTAATAGACCTAGTTAACGGAATCCGTTACAAAGGATTACCCATGCAACAAAATGATAGTTTAAGGATGAAATTTACAACTTTTTCAAAAAAAGAACTAAACTTGCAATCTGTGGTTAGTTAAAGGACCATTTATGAAATTAACTCTTAACAAAATGATGTAAATTTAGATTTAGGTTTAGGTTGTGTGTTTAACCGTTAAGAAAACTGAACGTTGAAAATATGAAATTGGGGGGAAGAATTAATATAAACAATTCTTTATTATGTTGCAAGTTAGGTCCTTAAGTATATACAATGCTTTGGAAAATCTTTACTGAATTAATTTTTCCAGGCGTATAAAATATGATGCAACTTTTTTTTTAATAGCTTCCTTCGTGAAGTCAAATTTAGATAAACTTTTGAAGCATTTTTTTGCATATATTTAATGAAATTTTTTTGATTTCTTTTAGAAGGTATTTTTACAAGAATTTATAAAAAGAATTAGACAAATCGAAGAATAAACTGACTCGTATAAACCGAAATGAGAAACAAACTAGATATTTGTGGTAAACCTAATGTTTAATATTTATTATTATTTTACATCGGCATATAACCTAGTAGGATGATAAAACAATACCATGACTTTAGAATTGTGTAATTGTATTGATGTTGATAGAGAATTGTGTTTGTATGAGAGAGTGTAATATTTAGTTTGAGTGTTTTAAAAAAATGTAAGGATATTTAAAAGGGGCAAATTGCAGAGAAAGGTAACTAAAATATTGAAATTTGCCAATAAAGGTAACGTCCATTTTTTTGGGTCAACAAAGGACCCTAAATTCTAATTTATTCAAAAAAAGGTGTATGGTAACCGGGTGTTTAGGTAACCGGTTAATAAGTGATGAAATGTCATTTTATTGATGATGTGGCATTGTTTACGAGTAAACGTGTCTAATTAAATGGTTAATTTCATTAACTTGAACAAAGAAGCCCTAACACTGATAATTTTGAATGTCGATCGAAGAACCCCTGATCTCTCGCTCACTACACTAGCTGTGTCAATCAAAGAAGCCCTACATTGTCAATCGAAGAAAGCCCTAATCTCTCACTGTGTCAATCGAAATGCGTACGGTTAATGAGTATATGAAAGCTCCGATTCCGTCCTCCAAGGTAAGTGTTCGTATACATTTTAGTGGTAGGTTTAATACAGAGACTTTAACCTACAATGGTGGGGGTACTTGTACTATGTCTCATCTCAAGTATCATATTCTTGATTTCCAAGAGTTTAAAACCTTAGTTGATGATATAACAAATTTTAGTTGCAATGGTTTGTATTTTTGCGTACCTGGAATGGATTTTAGAAATGGGTTGAGAAGTTTGAAGTCCGATAAGGATTTTAGAAACATGGTTAGCTGTGGTATAAAAAGTGGGGATGTGGTGGATTTGTATATGGATCATCATGATACTGATTTATCTTACCTTATTGAAAATGAGAATGAGGATGGTCATAATACAGATACTGAAAGTGAGGAAACTGAGAATGAGATTGATGATGAGAATGGGAATGATGATGAGAATGAGAATGAGTATGTTAGTGTACACATCTTAAATGATCCTGAATTCAAAGAACCAGATGCTGTTGATAATGAAAATGTTCCTGATGAAAATATTACAGATGATGATGATAATATTAATGTTCCTAATCAAAAGTCTGTAGATGCTGATGAGTTCCAAGGTAGTGACAGTGAGCTTAGTGACTTACCCAAGTATCCATTGCATGATCCAAACACACACTGGTTGATGATGAAACCTATTAAGGGTGAAAGATATGAAAGTTTAGAACAATTGAAGGATTGTCTTTATCAATTATGCAGTGGCAAATGGGTACAAACTTTATTTTGAGGAAAGTAAGAAGAAACATCTGTTAGTCAAATGTGGCATTAAGAATGCAAAGAAGAAGGGTATTGTGGTTGATAATCCTTGTCCATTTAGACTATGGGCATCAAAGATGGGAGATGAGGAATCATTTCAAATAAAATCTCTAAAGCCTGTTCATAGATGTTCAAGGGACTACAACCTTGGGACCATTGTTAGTTCAAGATGGATTGCAAAAAGTTTTGTAGAAAAGATAAGAGAAAATCCAAAAATAAAAGTTAGGCAATTAAAGCAAGTTGTGATGAAGAAGTATCAAGTTAAAGTCAATGATAATATGTGCAGAAGAGCAAAAGCCAAAGTAATTTATGATGACATTCAATCTAAAAGTACCCACTATACCAAAATATGGGATTATGGAGCAGAGATTGAGAGGACAAATCCTGGTAGCACTGTTGTGATAAATGTCCAACCAATTCCAAGTGGTGAGACAGTTTTCCAACGAATGTATATATGTTTTGCTACATTGAAACAAGGGTGGCTAGCAGGTTGTAGGAAAGTTATTGGATTGGATGGTTGTTTCCTGAAAGGAATTGCACAAGGTGAGTTATTGAGTGCATTTGGTAGAGATGCAAACAATCAGGTATATCCCATTGCATGGGCAGTTGTGGATGTTGAGACTACAGACAATTGGAGGTGGTTTATTTCATTATTAAAGGTTGATCTTGACTTAGGAAATGGTGAAGAGGTAGCCCTATTATCTGATCAACATAAGGTATGCTTGATCTTGGTTTATTTTATTTCATTGCTTGATCTTGGTTTATTTTATTTCATTGCTTGATCTTGGTTTATTTTATTTCATTGCTTGATCTTGTGATAAAGGTTGATCTTGACTTACTTGTTATTATTTCTAGGGTCTTCTAGAAGCTGTTAGACAAGTATTGCCCAATTGTGAACATAGACAGTGTGCAAGACATGTGTATGCCAACTTCTAAAAAAAATGGGCTGGTGTGCAATTTAGAGGCTTGTTTTGGGCTGCTGCCAAGAGTACATATGTGCAGAGTTTTGAGGTAATGCTAGATAGAGTCAAACAAATTAATGAGGAAGCTTACAAGGACTTGTGTGAAAGGAGGCCATACAATTGGAGTAGGGCATACTTTAGACCTGGATTTGATTGTGATGCTGTGGAAAATGGCATAAGTGAATGCTGGAACTCAATGATAAAGGACAGTAGAGTGAAACCAATTATTAGGATGCTTGAAGACATAAGATTAACAGTTATGGCAAGGCTTGTTAATCAAAGAAATGAAGCATCACTGTGGATAGATGACATATGCCCAACAATTAGAATAAAGCTTGAGGAAATGAAGCAAAAAAGCAGGTATACTAAATGTATCTTATTAACTCATTCAATACAAAATATTCGGTCAACTAACCCTTTAAACATTAACCAGGTATTGGCATGTTTAACCTAGTGGATACCAGGAGTTTGAGGTGAGATGCAATTTAGAATCTTTTGGTGTGGATTTGATAAAGAAGACATGCACTTGTAATGCTTGGCAAGTAAATGGAATTCCCTGCCCTCATTCAATTGCTGCAATCTACCACCTACATAAAGAGGTTGACCCATTTGTAAGTGACAACCTGAAAAAGCCAAAGTTTATTGCAACTTATATGTACTCAATCAAGCTTGTTGGTGGTGAAATGTTTTGGCCAAAGACAAACAAAGAACATCCATTGCCACCAATTGATAGAAGAATGCCAGGCAGGCCATCTGTTAAAAGGAAGAGATCAACAACAGAGTCAACAGGTTCTGTGAGGTCAACTAGAAGTAGAAAATGTCATAGATGTAATCAATTTGGTCACTACAAGAATACATGCAAGAATCAAGGAGTGGTACAACAGCCCAGAGTTAGATTACCAAGGGGTAGACCAAATAATCTAGATCCAAGTAGGAAGACATGCACAAGTACAAGGAGGAGTACAAACAAAACTGCAATGAGAGGTGGATTGAGAGGTGGACTGAGAGGTGGATTAAGAGGTGGACTGAGAGGTAGAAACAAAAGAGATTTCACCACTGCCTTTAATTTAATTGATGTACCACTTGTTGAGGAACCACTTGTTGAAACTGATTTACATAGGGAGGCCACAGTTGATGAAGCACTTGTTGAGGAACCACTCTTTGATGAACAACTTGTTGAGGAACCATTTGTTGAGGAACCAGTTGTTGAGGAACAATTTGTTAAGGAACCATTTGTTGAGGAAACAGTTGTTGAGGAACCACATGTAGATGAACCATTTGTTGGGGAACCATTTGTTGAGGAACCACATGTAGATGAACCATTTGTTGGGGAACCATTTGTTGAGGAACCATTTACTGATGAACCACATGATGAATCTGAGATACACAGAGAGTCACCAAAAACTGAAACTGGATCTAGATTTTGGGTTGAAGCACCAAAAAAGAGGAAGAAAAGTGAAAGGATTTTAAAGATCAAACTCTCAAAGAGAGTCATCACCAAAGATGGTTGTGGATCCTCTGGTGATAAACCTGTCAATATTGATTAAACATACTGCATATTATGATATTTTGTATGAGTAAATAGGTTGTGGATCCTCTTTATTTATAACTGTTTTTGGTACCACTTGTTTGGTATTTTGTTGGTCAAGACAGTGTGGCCTTAGTTTTTTGTGTGGATGTATGTGCTATAAACACATCAATGAATGGGTTAACTTTATGGTACCATTTACTCATGTCTCAATCCATAGATTTTGTCATTTACTGCACTTTAAATATTCTCTTTTTTGTGGATGTATGTGCTGTAAACCAACCATTAAAGATGGTACATGCATTTCATATTCAAAACCAGATACATATTCAACAGAAGAGATGGTACATACATTTCATTCAATCCAGATACATAAACTTATACATTTCATTCAAACCAGATGGTAAATCTTCATCCTAACAGAAGAGATGGTACATACATTTCAAAACCAGATACATTTCATTCAAAACCAGATATATTTCAATCAAAACCAGATACATTTCTTCCATATCTGCTTCAAACATCACTTACTTCAACAAAATCATAACAAATAACACCCCAATTATCATAGTTAACACTTTCACTTTCATTTTTGACTTCTTCAGCTGCAATTGCAGTTTTCTTGTTTCTTCTTCATACCAACCATTTAAACATTTGTCAGCTTGACATTTAAACATTTTACTCACTTTGTCAGCTTGACATTTAAACACTTTGTCAGTCGATTTAATGTGTTAATAATTTCATTTTATAATAAAAAATATTTGTTATCCTACGTGTACTTGTTACCGGTTAGTCAGGGTAACAAAAAAGAGTTACAGGTAATCTTACCTTTTTTTTGAATGAATTAGAATTTAGGGTCCTTTGTTGGCCCAAAAAAATGGACGTTACCTTTATTGGCAAATTTCAACATTTTAGTTACCTTTCTCGGCAATTTGCCCTATTTAAAAGTATATCAGTCATTTTTTATTACTTAATTTTTTAGAGTTAATAAATAAAGTAAAATAAAGAATGTTAGTTATATAATAAATTAAACTTTTTATTTTAGTTATAAAAATCCGAAATTATTTTATAAAATCGGGTTACATGTTATGACGTTTATTAGTTCTATTGATACGTATTTTCAAATACTTAAATTAAAATATTATACACATTATTTTTATAATACCTTATAGGTTAAAAGTTATCATGAACTGATTTGATATTTTTAAATATTTTAATCATAAAATATTTAGTTATTAAAATGATATTTATGAATCTAATTAACTCTATTAAATAGCCATTACGTGAGTGAGAAATTCCTTCAATGATTCTTGATAACCTTGCTTCTTGATATGATTTATTTTTAAACCACATACTATGGGTGTTAGGCGAAAGAGACTGGGCTAGAGCTGAGGCTGGAGCTGGATCTGGGGCTGATTAATTGATAATCCCAAGCCTAAATCATAAGCTACTTGAAAAGACTTTTATTTTTTAAGCTTACGAGGGATTATGTTTTTAATAATCCCCTCAAGATTTTAATACCCGAATGGGGCTAGAGGGTTAGGGATTATAAAAACTAGAATCTCAAGCCTCTATTATCCTAGCCTCTATAATCCTCTATAAGTCCACTGTTAAAAACACCATATATAAACAATTCTATATTATATGAACATATTATTTTTTAAATACTCATTTTTTCACGTCTTAATATTATTTAATTTTTTTTGTTTAATACTTTTCATTTTTTTTTTGTTTAATACCTTGCTTCTTAATTTTTTTCACATGGTCAAAATCGAATCTCTCTTCTAACGGTATATTTGACAAAATTAGCTGAAGTCGTAGGTGAGGCTGGGGCTTGAGCTAGGGTTGGGTTAATCAATTGATAATCCTAAGTCAAATCTATAAGCTACTTAGAATTGATTTTATTTTTGGAGATTACGAGGGATTATGTTTTTAACAATCTTCTCAAGATTTTAACACTCAAACGAGGCTAGAGAGCTAGAGATTATGAAAATTAGAATCTCAAGCCCATATAATCCTCCATAAGCTTGTTGCCGAACACACCTTAAGTATTATAATCAGAAACTGAAGTTACAAATCAGAGAGTTTATAGCCCAATGGTATCTGGTATTTTTGATATCATACAAGATTATGAGTTCTTATTTCATAATAGACAAAATGATGTAAATTTAGATTTAGGTTTAGATTGTGTGAAAAATTTAACCGTTAAAAAAAATGAGTTGTAAATTTTGTTTTGAATTAATATGAAATTGGGGGAAAAAATTAATATAAACAATTCTTTATTATGTTGCAAGTTAGGTCCTTAAGTATATACAATGCTTTGGAAAATCTTTACTGGATTAATTTTTCCAGGAGTATAAAATATGATGCAACTTTTTTTTTAATAGCTTCCTTCGTGAAGTCAAATTTAGATAAACTTTTGAAGCATTTTTTTGCATATATTTGATGAAATTTTTTTGATTTCTTTTAAAAGGTAAAAAAAATTATTTACAAGTATTTATAAAAAGAATTAGACAAATCGAAGAATAAACTGACTCGTATAAACCAAAATGATAAACAAACTAGATATTTGTGGTAAACCTAAAGTAATTTACCGTTCGTAATATAACATTTTAATCAATGTGAAGTTGAATATTTAATATAATAATAATTACAATAATAATAATAATAAAATAAATAAATGGTATTTACTTATTTACTTCCCAAAGATTGTAATATTCCACTAGCATTAGCTTCCACTCTATATCTCAATTATAGCATACAAACGAAGCACTAGCTTGAATCTTACCATGTGAACATCATTTTTCTTATGGGATATTCACATGGATACTACGTTGATGGATAAGGAGGTACTCTTAACATTTGGTAGTTAATATACTATTAGGCCCTGTTTGGTTCACTGCATTCTTTGAGAATTTTTGGGATTGGAAATTAAAAACCTAAGAAATCCTGTGTTTGTTTAGAAAAAAAGCTAGGGATTTTAAATGATGGGATTTAAAAGAAATCCCACCAATTCCCTCATATGAAGGAATTAGAAAATACCACCACCCCCATGGTATTTTAAAATCTTTGATAGAGGGGAATGTGCCATTTACTATTTTACCCTCACTTAACCTAACACCCTCTATTACCAATCGGAAGAAAAGCCATCGACAGAAGCAAAAACCTAAACACCCACGATCGACAGCCTCCATCGCCCTCGTCGCCGTGCTCCGCCGCGCTCTGCTCTTCGCGCCGCGCCGTCGCCGACACTCTGCTCCGCCGCGCTCTGCTCTCCGCAGCCTCCATCGCCCTCGTCGCCGTGCTCCGCCGCGCACTGCTCTCCGCGCCACGCCGTTGCCGACACTCTGCTCCGCCCTCGTCGCCGTCGACCTTGCTCCGCTTTCCTCGTCGGTAATATTCATGACCCGTTATCATATTTTCGTACGCATGTGCTCATTAGATATCCAGTTACTGTGATTTATGTTAGATTTTGAGAGTTTCTTGATAATTACCATAATTTAATACATATATTCAAATTTTCATATAGATATATGCATCTGATGTTCAGTTACTGTGATTTATCTTAGAAGCCGACAGTTTCTTGACAATTAGCATTATTTTTATGCTTCTTTTGTGGGATACTTTATCTTTTCTCTGATGTTAAATGATATTTTTACAATCTGGGATATATTTTTACATTTTTTACTTGTTTCTTTTTCTGACCTTATTCAATTATCTTTAATGTTTGGGGACGTGAAGTGTAACTATTGTAACAAAGTATCAGTCTTTCTTTAAAGTGAGTCTAGATGTCAGTTGTTGTCCATTAACCTTTTGATAAGTTATGTTGAATTTTAAAAGTTAGTCATTTTTTTAAAGTTATATATCAATTTGATCATTAAAAATGGTAAGAATTTATGATAAGTTTTATGAATAGCTTAAAAATCTTATGAGAGATAATATTGTGTAAATAGTGAAAGATAATACAACTTTGTAGCTCAAAATAATGTATTAATTATACATCCCTCGATATGTTTTTTTATAATTTGTTTGAATATTTCATAAAATATAATTATACTTCGGGCACCTTCCTTTATTAATTTTGTTCACATATAGAAGCTGCTAAAGTGATGTAGGCTTAATTCGTTAAATTAGAGTAATGGTCGTCTTAAAAAATATTAGATTCTTTATTAACACTAGGACGGTACCCGTATAATGTAAACATATTATTTTTTAAATACTTATTTATTTCACGTCTTATAATTATTTAATTTATTTTTCTTTAATATTTTTCATTTTTTAAATTAACCTATATCAGATACGAATCTAATCTAGTTAATTTTATATTAATCCACTAATTATTAAAAATTGTCTAATATTGCATTTCACTTTAATTTCTTGGGTTCATGATAATTAATTGAACAGTAGGTCCCAAATGTTTAATTGACGGGAATATAAATATAGGATTTAATCGTCTACAGATATCATCTTCGATCTGCAGCGAGCTTGCGATTTGTTAAGGAAACAAGTTATCTAAAGATCGACTTAATTTTGGCTGTAATTAAGATTCAACTTCCACTTTGTATCTATCTCAATTACAAATTCTACTCGATCATCTCCTCAGCGATCACAAAAGAATTGAAGATGCAATCATCTGGTGTCAATAACGGAGATCCGTCGTCATCGTCTCGCCTGCACAGATTCTCGTTTGCTGAGATAAAAACGGCAACCAATGACTTCTCGACTTTATTCACACAAATTTACAGTGCAAATTACTACAGAGGCAACATATCTGAAAATTTTTACAACGGGAATGTGATGGTGAAGCGTGGGAGGGGCAAAGTGTACAAGGACGGAACTCCCATGTTCCAATTCCAAAAGGAGATGGACCTTTTGTTGGTTTGTGATCATGTCAACATCATTTCTCTTCTAGGATATTGTGACGAAGAAGATCAGCAGATTCTTGTATACGAGTTCATGCCAAACGGTACACTATTTGATTGTCTTTATAATCGTGAAGACCGCTCTTTTCAGTTGAACGTGGATCAGCGTCTGAAGATCTGTTTAGGAGTTGCAAAATGTCTCAGTTACCTTCATTCTCGCAGCCCATTTCACATCATTCATAGTGGCCTGGTTCCTGGCATCATATTCTTGGATGATAATTTGGTTCCCAAGATATCAGAATTTGGAATTTCTAGGACTTGTGTTGCCGGCCCCTCTTCTTCGCTACAAACTACTAATCACAGAAGAGGTACTCTTACTAATTGTTGTGCGACAACAATTCAAATAATCTTGCGATGTATCATAGTTTTTTGTTTAAATTTTAGGAGAAGATAACCAGTAAATAACTACAGGTGCAGAAGGGTATGTACCACCCGAGTGCTATGAACTTAACTACAGGGTAAGTCGCAAAGCTGATGTGTACACTTTTAGTGTCCTAATGTTGGAATTGTTATGTGGGAAGCAAGCACATGAAAGACTTGTTATTTGGGCCCTTCCCTCCCTATTAAAAGGAAATCTTCCCAACTTCGCCCCGAAATTTGTAAAGGAGAATATTTCTCTAGAATGTTTACGGGCATGTAGGAATCTCATAATCGATTGCTTGGATGTTGACCCACATCAGCGTCCTTATATGAATCAAGTCGTGGATGAGCTTCAGTTAGCACTCAAACTGCAAATTCAATTTCGGGATGCTAACGGCCAAGTAACTGGGCATCAGGTTGCACCTCTACTTTTAATTAATTCAATAAACACTTCTCTTTTCTTCCCAAAAAATACATCAGTTTCATGATGAAGAGAAGGGTTGGGATTCTGGAGTAATTTTTTATTTTTTTAAATGTCAGCCTATAAAGTTTTTTTTTTGTTTAAACTGTTGATTATTTTCTAAAAAGTAGCTTTTAAAAATGGCCGCTAAATATTTTTACTATATGATGATGAAAAAGTAGCTTTTAAAAGTGGCCGCTAATTATTTTCTAATAAATTAAAATCAAAGCAGGAAAGTAATTTCTCATGTATCATTGGTTCTTGTTAGATGTTCTCGCTTCGTGAGTTAAGGATGGCAACGGATGGATTTGTGGATGAAAATTGCATAGGAAGCGGGAAACATTGGGAAGTCTATCGTGGAAAGATTTTAGAACATAGTTACAATAGAGATGTTGCCGTGAAGCGTTTGAAGAAGGAGGTAGAATTCGATACCACCTTATTCCAGAAGGAGATCGACGTTTTGTCTTCTTGTCATCATGCTAATATTATTTCTCTAGTTGGATATTGCAATGAGTTGGATGAGAAGTTACTGGTGTACGAGTTTATGCCAAATGGTTTACTTTATCATTATCTTTACAAGAATCATGATGGAACTCTACTTTTATCTATAGAGCAACGTCTACTGATTTGTATAGGAGTGGCGAAAGGTCTCACTTACCTTCATTCTCGTACCCATTACATTCATAGTAATGTGAAACCTGATAACATTCTCTTGGATGATGAGTTGGTTGCTAAAATCTCTAGCTCGGGATTGTCCTTCACTTGTGCTGCCCACCCCTCCTCATTACAAGGTAATTAGTGAGACCAGAACTTAACACGTTAACCCTAGAGCTATTTATATTTCTCTTCTAAATTTTACACCGACTTAATTATGGGTAACATGTACAGATGGATGCAAAGTATGTCGGAAATCTGAGGTGTGTAGTTTTGGTATGTTATTGCTAGAAGTGTTATGCGAGAGGCAAGCCACGAAAAGTTTAGTTGATTTGGCTCTTCCATTCATCATGAGAGGAGAACTTCACAATTTTACCCCTCAACATGTTGCGACAACTATTTCTCGAGAATGTTCTAGCACATGTGGCAATCTCATCAAGGATTGCTTGAATACCGATCCAGATAAACGTCCAGCCATTGACCAAGTCCTCAACGAGCTCTTATCAGCTTTGAAACAGCAAAATCAACTAGACCATCTTAACAGCCTACATATCATGTCCAAAGATATTTCTGATCAACAGGTTAGATCTACATACAAATGTCCTTTACTTGGATTTAACGGTAATTATTGGAATCTTTTATTTTTGTTCATATTTTGGGTTTATTACACCCACGATTTGCTCCTGATTATAAGGAGTGATTATTGTGTTTCCTTTTTATCTTGCTTCCTCTTTGTATACAAATATCGATTGAATCAATGGAATACTTACTTTTGGTACCAATCTCTTTATGGTATCAGAGCAATAATTCACCCTACCCAAAATTCTCAACCGGCAAACTCCTGGCCGGTGATGATTCTGAGAAAAACAAAACCGATGGTGAGGCCATCGATCCTACCCCACCATACTACCTACACGCTTCCGACTATCCTAGGCAAATGCAAGTAAACGATTTGCTTACGGATAAAAATTACAGCGATTGGGCTGCAGAAATGATGAATTTTTTATTCGCCAAGAACAAAGTCGGGTTTGTCGATGGCTCTCTTGGCAAACCAGTAGCAGATTCCAGCAAATACATGCCATGGATGCGTTGTGACGTAATGATTAAAGGATGGCTAACAACCGCTATGGAGAAGGATATTCGAAATAGTGTGAAGTATGCCAAAACAGCGGCTGAGATCTGGAACGATCTACACGAACGGTTCGGAAAAGAAAGTGCACCAAAGGCTTATGAGTTGAAGCAGTCCTTGGCATCGACACATCAAGGCGGATCTACCGTATCCGCTTATTACACAAAATTACACAGCTTATGGGATGAGATGGAGTCTGTGTTACCCACCCCTTGCTGCTTGTGTGATGGATGTTCTTGTCAACTCGGAAAAAGGCTCGAAGAATTAAAGGAGAAAGAAAGAATGTATGAATTTCTGATGGGTTTGAATGATGATTTTGTAGTTATAAGGACACAAATACTTGCAACCAAGCCAACACCAGGCCTGGGAACAGCGTACCATTTGGTCGCAGAAGATGAACGGCAACGGCTCATCACCAATCCGAAGAGGTCAGTGCAAGAACCAGCCGCCTTTCAGACCTCTTTTCAAAGAAAACGGGAACAAAAGGGGAGCCAAGCAACCGAGAAGGGGTGGCCAAGGGCTGGAAAAGGAACCTCAAATGATAAGAATGAGCACTGCTCAGTTTGTAGGAAGAACGGGCATAGTAGAGATGGTTGCTTCGAAGTGATTGGATACCCCGAATGGTGGCCCGGGAAGAAAGAAAAGAACAAACCAAAGGCAGCCATGGCAAACGCAAGTTCTAGTACCATACCAGGGATTAGTGATGAACAATATCAATCTTTTTTGAAATTGTTTTCTGGTAGTAAAGAAGAAGGTGTTAAAATACCTAATGTTGCTAACATTACAGGTAGATTAAATGAGGATCATGATTGGATCGTTGATTAAGGTGCTACTACACATATTACATATCAAGATAACATACTTGAAAATGTAAATATAGAAACACTTGAGAAACCGGTCACGATACCCAACGGGGAAGCCATTCCTGTAATAGGGAAAGGTGACCTCACACTAAATGGAGGAATGAAAGTTAAAGGGGTTCTTCTTGTGCCAGATTTTACTTGCAATCTTCTATCAGTTAATCGTTTGACAAAGGACCTCAACTGTGCCGTAACCTTTTTTCCCGACTTCTTTATTTTACAGGGCTTGAGGAAGGGAGACTTGATTGGAGCGGGTAGTTGTCGTGATGGCTTATATCGAATGAGAGAAATACAAGAAGGAAGACATGGACTACCGATGCTTGGCACAAGAGACTTGGGCATGCCTCGGATATTAAATTGTCTCATGTTGATATTCTCAAAGGTGTTACTTTAGACTTCAAGAACAAAGTTTGTGATTCTTGCAACAAAGCTAAATTTACCCGTTTACCTTTCCCGATTAGTTCTATTAAAACAAATGAAAGTTTCGATTTGGTGCATTGTGACATTTGGGGAAAGTATAGAAAACCATCTCTTACACAAGAAAATTATTTTTTAACCATAGTAGATGATTACAGTAGAGCGGTGTGGATTTATTTGCTCAAACACAAGCATGAAGCTAGCACCTGCTTGATTCATTTTCATGAAATGGTCAAGACACAATTTGGAAAATGCATAAAAAGGATTAGAAGTGATAATGGTGGCGAATTTGTTTCCAACATAATGAATCAATTTTATGTTGAACAAGGAATCACCTTGGAAACTACTTGTCCTCACACCCCACAACAAAATGGGGTAATTGAGCGGAAACATCGTCATCTTTTGGAAATAGCACGAGCTATTCGTTTTGAAGCTAGCCTTCCCATGATGTTTTGGGGGGAATGTATCTTAACTGCTGCATATATCATAAATCGATTACCTTCAAAAACAATCGGGAACAAAACACCTTATGAAGTAGTCTACAAACAAAAACTTGATTATGAACACATGAGGGTTTTTGGTTGTTTGACGTACTTTAGAAACACCGACACAAATGGAGATAAGTTTGAACCAAGAGGTAAACCGGGTGTTTTTGTAGGCTATCCACCAGGAACAAAGGGTTATAAGATTTACGACCTTGAACAACGAAAGGTGGTTGTCTCTAGAGATGTCCGATTTGCTGAAGAGGTGTTTCCTTGGGCTAAACTCGAAACAAAAATTCAAGAACTAGAGATTTTTGAATTTGAGAACCCAACTCATCAATCCTTTGATCCACCCATCAACGAGACAGGGGGAGATAGAAACGATCAGACCGAACCCAATCTTGAAGAAGAACCAGATATTGCTGAAAGTAACACTCAAACATTGCAAGATGACAATACCATGCACGAAGAATTTGTGGAAGATTTACAAGATGCGACTACCATGCAGAGTGATCATAATGCGTCGCATGATGAAGGAACTTCAACTCAAACAGAACCGCAGCAAGAGGTTCGAGAGAAGAGAACTAGAGCGACACCAAAGTATTTAGATGACTACCAAGGTAAACTTCCCCCATCGATTGGTCACACACAACCCGTCTCTAATCAAGAATCCTCTACGGCACATCCTCTTGCCCATTACATTTCATACAAAAAATTTTCTAGTTCTCACAAAGCTTATTTGTCGGCCATCAACTCTCATGATGAGCCTAAGAATTTTCAACTAGCAGCTAAAGATGAACGTTGGAGAGAAGCCATGAAAAAAGAAATCCAAGCACTTGAACGAAATGGAACTTGGACGCTTGAAACACTCCCAAGTGGAAAGAAAGCCATTGATTCCAAATGGGTTTATAAGATCAAGTCCAAACCGAATGGAGAAGTAGAAAGGTACAAAGCGAGACTCGTAGCCAAAGGCTATACCCAAATGGAAGGAGTCGATTACCATGATACCTTTGCCCCCGTTGCCAAGCTTGTTACTGTTCGAACTCTTCTCGCCATAGCCGTTAAACGAGATGGGAAATCCAACAACTTGACATTAATAACGCTTTCTTACATGGAGACTTAGAAGAAGAAGTTTACATGAAAATACCGAATGGTTTTTCTAATACAATGATGCAAGAGTTTGCAAACTCAAAAAGTCAATCTATAGTTTGAAGCAGGCGTCAAGGAATTGGTATCACAAGTTTACTACGTCACTGGTTGGTCTCGGTTACAAACAGTCAAAATCAGATCATTCATTGTTCATCTACCGGTGTTCTGATATTTTTGTGGTAGCATTGATTTTTGTTGATGATGTAATCATCATGGGTAACGACATTGAGACAATACAACAAACGAAATCTCATCTTGATAAGGAATTTAGCATCAAAGATCTTGGTACATTGAAGTATTTTTTAGGCATAGAAGTTGCTAGAACGCCTGAGGGTCTTGTCCTCAGCCAACGGAAGTATACCCTAGACATACTTGCAGACAGCGGTTTTCAAGGGTCACGTCCAAGCTCATTCCCAATGGAACAAAACTTAAAACTTGACAAAGGAGATGAAGAGGATAAGGTCGATGCAAACCAATACAGGAGGCTCGTTGGTCGCTTACTTTATTTACAAGCCACGCGACCGGACATAGCCTACTCGGTGAATGTGCTTAGTTAGTTCATGGCAGACCCTAGAAAGAATCATTTGGAGGCCGTTCATAGAGTCTTACGATACTTGAAGACCACACCGGGTCAAGGCCTTTTATTGCCCAACAAAGGGGGGATGCAACTCATCACATATTGTGATGCAGATTGGCTTGGATGCCCTTTTAGTAGATGTTCACGAACCGGGTATTTACTCTTACTAGGGGGAGCGCCCATTTCATGGAATTCAAAGAAACAGTATGTCGTTTCTCGATCCTCGGCTGAGGCAGAATATAGGGCTATGGCAACGACAGTCAGTGAAATATTATGGGTTCGTTGGTTGCTAAAGGAAATGGAAATTCCACAAGATACTCCAACACAATTATTTTGTGATAATCAAGCTGCGCGACACATAGCCAATAATCCAGTGTTTCATGAACGAACGAAGCATGTTGAAATGGACTGCTATTTTGTTCGGGAACGTGTTGAGTCAAAAGAGATTGTTCCCATGCACATTGATTCGAAGCAACAAATTGCAGATTTACTCACTAAACCTCTTGGTTCTCAACAGTTGCTTACGTTACTTTCCAAGTTGGGTGTTCGTAACCTTCACGCTCCAACTTGAGGGGGAGTATTGGAATCTTTTATTTTTGTTCATATTTTGGGTTTATTACACCCACGATTTGCTCCTGATTATAAGGAGTGATTATTGTGTTTCCTTTTTATCTTGCTTCCTCTTTGTATACAAATATCGATTGAATTAATGAAATACTTACTTTTGGTACCAATCTCTTTAGTAATTATATGATTCAATAAATTGCTAATACTTATTTGGGTATATATCTATTGAATTGGAATTGGTTAATTAAGGAGGAAATTATGTACACTGTAAAATCTCAACTAAGTTGAAAAATAGAATACTATAGTTACATGGCAATTAGTAAAGTAACTTCTATGCCTGTATCAATAGGGTGACAGACTTGAGGTGGGTTTCAATTGGTAGACATCATGCATCGATGAAGAGGTGTTCACACCTTTTTTTAGGATTAAAATGATAAATAAAAAGGTTCAGGATTTACATTTTTATAGGATTTAAAACGTATTTTTAACCCTATTTAATCATATTTAATATTTATGTTTTTTTTAAGTTTTAACCAACGTACCATTGCATTTCAAAAAAGTTCGCTTAATTTGACAACATCAAATCATAAAAGAAAAGGAAGGCATAAGAAAGGATTCATTACTATAAATTAAATTGATTCTGTGTCATGCTCGAGTCATGTTATTTTTTCACGTATCGAATTTCGTGTTAGCCTATTTAGGCTAAATGTATTCAACGAGTCATTTTTCGGTTTTTTAATAAGGTGTTTGTTTTCAATTTATTAGTTTGTTTTTTTTTCAAATCCGAATTTAGAATAAGGTACTTTCTGTTCGATTCAACTGAGATTTTGATTTTATTTATTGTTCGGCTTATATAAATTAGTTTTTTTAACAACACTTGTATAAATGAATATAACAAACAATATGATTTATTAAGTAGTATAATGTCATTAAACAATTGAAATAAAATTAAAGTAACACATCATCATGTACAATTATAAAGGCATAACCCAATGCCGGTCAAAAATTTATTCTCAATGCTCATTTTAAATTCTAAAGAAATTTTATGATATTTCCATTTTTGGGTCATTCCGTTGGCAAACCTAACCTATTTTTCGTGTTAATTTCATGTCATCTGGCTAAGAATTGCCTACCTTAGTTGCAGCCCGTGAAAACAATTGTAAAGAGTTTAGGTTGTCAATTTTAAACATCTTTCATTTTTATACATATCTTAGTTAATTACTACATATCATCATTTTCAATTATTCCATATTTCCACTAACCTCATCGATCTCCAAAATTATATGTAGATCTTTGGCCTCGATAACTCAAACTCGGAGTCGTCTAGTCTCATATTCTCATTCAGTGAGATAAATAGGGCAACAAATGAATTTTCAGAGGAAAATTTATTAGGAAAAGGGGCATTTGGTAGTGTCTATCGTGGAAGCATATCCGGAAATGATTACACTAAAACTGTGGCTGTGAAACGTATGAGCATCGACCCTCAACAAGGAATTCCCTCATTCCGAAAGGAGATTGCCTTATTATCAAATTGCGATCAAGTCAACATCATTCATCTAGTCGGATATTGTGAGGAAGGAGATGAGATGATTCTCTTATATGAGTTCATGCCAAATGGTTCATTGTATGATTATATTTACCATCACAAAGAAGGTACTCCTTTGACAGTGGATCAACGCCTTGAGATCTTCCTAGGAGTGGCAAATGGTCTCAATTACCTCCATTCTCGAAAGGATTACAACATCATTCATAGTGACCTCAAGACTGAAAATATTCTCTTGGATGCGAATTTGGTTCCAAAGATCTCAGATTTTGGATTGTCGAGGACTCGAGGTGCTGGTCCATGCTCTTCAATGCTAATAACAAATAATGTACAAGGTATTGTAAGCATAATTGCATCTAGATCTCTATGTTAATATCTAATTATACTAGATTCGAATATCTAATTTAACTCTTTCTCAAAGCTAAAGCCCTTCTTTTAACAGGTACAGAAGGTTATATAGCTCCTGAATGTTATGAACCTAATTACGTGTTAAGCCGCAAAGCTGACGTGTATGCTTTTGGTGTCATCATGTTGGAACTATTGTGCGAGAGACCAGCTTGGAAGAGACTTGTTACTTTTGCACTTCCATATATCTTGAAAGGAGAACTTCCAACGTTTACCCCAAAACACGTTGAGAAACATATTTCTCTAAGATGTTCCCGTGCATGTGTATATCTTATACGAGAGTGTTTGGAAACGGATCCTCATAAACGTCCTTCTATGGATCAAGTGGTGGATAAGCTTAAATTAGCATTAAAAGTACAATATCAAAACCGGGATGCTAATTAAAGATAGAAAATATTTGGTGGTAGGTTGGATGTTTGTGTAGACTAGTGAAGTGGAGGAGACTACTCATCAATTGGAAGGGAAGGTGGGAACTTGATATTGTAACTACTGCAAAAAGTTGCGTTACTATGAACACGTTTTGAGTGTGTTATGTTTTGTTTGTTTGAATTGCATAAGTTATTGTGCGTTATAGTTGACTAAGTTGGTTGATGTTAAATTGTTAATTGTGATTCAGCGTAATAATATGAACGATTAAAATATCGTAAAATATTTGGTTGTGTTTATCGTTGAACACCGTAAAAATTATTAATTTACTATTAAATTATGTCTAATTTATCTTGTTAAATAATTTTAGGAGAGAAAAATAAGAGAGAAATAGATTGAAGTGAGAAAAAATAGTGTTTACTATTATACCCTTTTCAATAAAAAAATAAGATTAATCTAATTTATTAGATCAAATATAAATAAGTTGTTAGGATTGTTTACCGCACTTTTGAATTGCTTTGGAAGATTTATCCATGATTTTTTATTGTCAAAATACATGACAGATTATTAGAATCTAAATCATTATTTTATTAGTACATGCATTACTTTTTTATTTCTCTTAAATGTGTAGGTATTGTGGTATTCATATAATGTATGCATCACATTGAAATATATAAATAACTCTGTTTTGAAAGCATCGGTGATTTGTTGATTGGATGCAACACTTTCATATGTATGTATTAGTTTTTTCAAATGTATACATAGACACTTGTGATTATATGCCATTATTTGAAAACAACAATGAATATGTGATAAGAGATGAAGAAAATCAATTTCACTAGGTTATGAAGAACTCAACAATCACACCAGGTATGCATTTCTTCTTCTTCTATCCTTTTCGTCATATATCACTTCTTCTTCTACTCCTATTTCTTTCTTTCTTATATGATCGGTACAAACTACTTGAAAGCCAATATTGATGCATGAAATTCTCATGCATCTTTTTAGAAAAAAAAAACAATCGTTGTATCAAATAAAAGAGAATTAAAAATCTAATTTATACATGTATTTTTTATAATTAAAAAGTTAACAATTTCCTAAATATCATCGATCGAAGATCTTGGAGTTATACAAAATGATATGGGCGATGCTTGATAAATGCTAACTGCCGAGAGGAAGAAAAAGTTTTCCAATTTTATCCATGTTGTGCATTGTTCTTTGCCAAAAAACGCTCTCTCCCGATCCCTACCCTATATATAGTTATATATATGTATATATATATAACACTATATATATAGGTAAAAGTTCAAATGAGAACTGTTTTTCGTACAAGAACCGCGATAACCAATCTTAGCCGTCCAATTCCCCCTCCTTCCATTAGATTGTCCACCCATGAATTCCTTACATGCACCCTGCCACACTCAATTCCCCCACGCTCTTCATCCATGAGTTCCATTATCCAAAATGAACGGCCAAGATTGGTTTTCGCAATTCTCGTACGAAAAACAATTCTCGTTTGAACTCTCCCCTATATATATATATATATATATATATATATATATATATATATATATATATATATATATATATATATATATATATAGGGTGAGGATCCAATGAGAACACCCTTAAAATAAGAACTCTAGGGACCACTGCATCTAGTCTATAAAATCATTGCATCCAATTTAAAATCATTATATAATATCTAAAAAACATGGAATTTTCTTAAAACTAGTTTATCGTGCACGAATTAATCGATGGATTCTTATTTAAGAACCAATACATCTTGTTTTAAAAACCATTGCATCTAGCATAAAATCACTGCATCTAGTATAAAATCACTGCATCTTGTTTAAAAACACTGCATCTTATCTTTACCCACATAAATAATAATAATAATAATAATAATAATAATATAAAGCAACTTTCGTTGACTTTTATGGTGGTTCGCAACCGTGCGAACGGTTTATGGGGTTCGTAAAGGATCCTAGTATATATATATATATTTATATATATATATATATTTGTATGATTCAGACCACAATATGCATACGATAACACGATAAAATTATGATAACAAACACTAAAAAAATTAATAATTCAAGAAAGAATATCGAAAACTTGCACATTCAACTACAAAAACTTGTTTACAATCCGAAAAAATCAACACTTAAAAAGGCAATTAAAAAAGATGCCTAACATGGTAAAGAAAAAGTTAAAAAACAGAGCATGCAACAAAATTTTCAAGTAGCAATGCCAAGTTCTACTAACAAATACAAACATACATACATACATTTAACATGTTACAAAGTCGATTACATCGATTTCTGGACACCCAAATGCAAACTATGGCAGAGGTTAAGGCTTCTTCGCTGCTCTATCATCAGGGCCAGCAAGCATTATCTGTGATTATAATCATGTAAAGGTTCAAAAGTCTTCACATAAGGGGAAAAATAAAGGGTAAATTATTTGTGCAACAACACCACCTATGTTACGTGTGTAACGCTCACAAACCACTTAAATAAGTGAATAGTGAAGTTACTAAGTTACCCCTCATTTAAATGGTATGTGAGTGTTGTTAAGAACAAATATTATTTCCCATGAATAAATGTCAAATATTAAGGAATTAAGAAATTAGAGACTTACATTACAATCCAGTGCAAATCTTCTTGCAAGCATAATGGCAGCATTTCTTTCTCTTTCTGATTCAAACCCCAAAACAAATGAGAGTCCAACTTTTGGCTGCCAAAAAGATGCTTGAGCTGCAGCATTTCCACCACCCCTAACTCCACATAACTGCATTTTTGCAAGACTTCTAATATCCGCTAAATTATTCATTTTAATATATTTTGCCCTCAAAAAATTTGTGATAATGGATTGGTCTACATGGATTGATAATGAGAGGAGTAACTATGAGAGTTTTAGGATAGGAAATATATAAATGTATTAAGGGTCAAAAATGTATTAACTGATAATCATTAACACTTTTAGAGTTTTAATTATCACTAAATCAGTAATATAAGTATATATAAAATTTAAACCTTGTTGATTTTCCTTTTCAAAAATCAAAATTTATGGAAGCTTACCTGCATTGAAGACGAATAGTATTCTTTAGCCACTGTCGATTTCCCTTTACAAAGTTTCATTCTCATTTTTCCCACATGAAGTACATGAATAGACTCGGAAGGATGGTCAACCCCATTCATTTGAATTATAACTACCTACAATATATGAAAAATGATTCGTTACTATTACAAACTGAAATAAATCTAAGAGAATAATTTTTGTTTAAAAAGAACGCATGTGACTTACGTTAAATTCTATGTCATGTCGGCGCACCAAAGCTTCCACATAGTTTCCTAATCCTGCAGCTGTTTAACGCAAATAAACTTTTAAAAATACAAGAATTAAAAATAGTAAAAAATTACGTAGTTTTTTCACTGAAAAATAAAAGACATAATTAACTAATTACCGACCTGGACCGATGGGATCAGATGTCGTCAATGTAATAATCTGACCATTTGAATTGATATCAACTTGAAGAATCCGACCAACATCAGATGGCTCAGGAGCATAAATAGATTTGGTGGCCCCTAATCATTTGAGAAACAGAAATTATAATTTAAAAGTAGAAATACGCTTTAAGAAAGAATCTTTAAGCGATATTGAACCACAAAAGGTGCAGCCGTGCAGTGCTTTAGGATATAGAATCCACGCTAATACCGTACCTTTTACTGAGAATAAGTAAATTGCAGAAGTGCTAAATATCCATGAAATAAATTAACTCAAAATTATATGATAAACTATAATGATATAAACTAAATACCTGAAATAATTTTCCTGTTTCCACCTTCAGATGTGAAATGGTACCACTGAATAGAACATTGTGAAAGACTCGGGGATCTGTCGGAACATGTTTGTATTTGCAAATATGAACCTAGAGCATTTGCACCTTCTATTTCAAATAAGTAGGATGCACTTTCCTCTCCCCTTTTACTGATCTCCAACTGAAATTGGAGAAAAATAATATAATTAGAATCAATTATTCACATATTTTAATCCAAAGTCACCTTTTTGCAATTCATAACATTGATTTTTGCAATTATATCTCAAATTGTTAGTTTTAAACTTAGATAGATAAAAGAAAATAGAAAAAAGTTGAGCTGCATTTAACTATGAAGTATAAAAATTGAAACCACCTCTTTCTGAAGCTCAACTGAACGCTTTGATTTCTCTGCTAGTTGAATCCGTAATGCTTGAAGTTCATGTTCCATATCCATAACCTGCATATATAGTGAGCTCAAAAAAGATAAAAGGGATGTAGCATTTATACAATCTTAATCTCTAGAACATTGTCAAATTTAATAGAGGACTAGCGGTAGAAATGATCTAAAACTAGTGATGTTTTATAATTAATAAACTGCTATTATCTTACAATGGGTACTTTTACTCATTAACATTACACATCTTAACAGCATATTTTATTTTCTTTAGTTAACAATTTGTTAAGTTATAAATAAACAACATTAACAGTTTGTTAAGCTACCTTGCTGGGCTGATGCAGCATTTTGATCCGTCTGGCCTCTTGAACCTCTTTCATTAGTTCTTCGAGGTCCTAAATAGATGGTGATAAACAGTGAATACGAATAAAATAAAGAATAATCAATAACACAGTAAATAATTTAACAAATTTAACATATGCCCCTTTAATGCTCAACACCCCATGCATTAAAAATAAGATTTCTGTACATTTCTCATAACATTCCTATATAGAAGATCTATAACAGAATGAACAAGAGACTATTTTTTTTTTTTTTGGTGATTAGGAAAGAACTAAAAAAATCATTATAAATCTAAAAAATTTGAGATTTACAGTACTACATCCCTCCATCCTACATAGTTGTCTTCTTTGACTTCAAATTCTAATATACAAATCCGTAATACAATAAAACTAGCTAAAAAGGTAAGAAGTTGAAATCCATATTGTTTAAGTATGGCATGCGTTACATTTGAATTTGATATACAAAGCCTTATATTTGGTCCAGTTCTTTTAATCAGAGATTTTTTTAAAAAAATGGTTGAATTATCAATAGTTAATACCATGTTCATATTCTACCATTACTTTCTTTGACATTTTTTCATAGAATATCTGGGTCAGAGGGAACTTTCTACCCTCTCAACCACATTACTCATAATCAAGAATAAAAAACGAGAATTTTTTTTTTGGTATATATATACAACATAAGTTTATATACTTTCAGAGACACTCATGAAATTGTCACCAAAATCTGACTTTAATTTATTAATTATGCTCAACTTTCGCAATTGTCATGAGCGTAGCCAAAAAAACGTTCCGAAAATTCCTTTAAGAAGGAAAAAAAAACCTGTGTTCCAGAAGCTTGGGAAATTCTTTCTTGCTCCTGAAGAGCCTCTTCCACTCTTTGAACCGCGGCTCTTGCGTTCTCGATTTCAGTCCGTGCAAAAGCCCTCTCTTCATCAACAAGTTTTTTAGCATCTTCTGAAGCCTGAATGAATGTTTGTTTATAATGATATAACACTGATCATGTTGATTTGCAACAGAACGATTCTTGTTTAGCTTTGGATCTTAGTTTTTGGACATAAATGTTGTTATAATTTCTATGAATTATTCTATATCCATATACATGAATTATGTTCCCTATTTAACTGCATAGTATTATGTTAACGATAAAGTTCATGCCTAACAAACTGGATTAGACACCAGAATATGTAAAAAAAGTTCAAACTTTTACTTTATGTTCATCTTCCATGTATAAAATCACTAAACAATCTTACTACTGTACTAGTTTAAATTCTCCTTTGCTATCTTATTCTTGTTATTACTACTCTTCAACGGTTTTACAAACCACTTTGTATGTCTTCCTCTAAGTTTAATATGTAAAAGAAGTAACGCTAAAAATCGATTATAAAAATACAGAATCATTAGAGAATACAATGGAGTCTACAAATATCTTCACAAACCTGCTGCAGGAAACTTGCAAGTTTTTTAACCTCAGCCTTCTCTTGAATTAACTCCCCCTCCCTCTGAGTCAACTGAACAGCTAAAGCTTCAACCTATAATTATGAATATGAACTAATATCAAAATATAATTACTACAAATCTATTACATTTCACTAAGAAACATGAAACTAATGAAAAGAGAAAAAAAAGAACCATAGAAATAGCCTCCTCTACATCATCCTTGTTTTTACCAACTACACGCCCTCTAAGTGATTCAAGCGCATCTCTAAGTTTCTTTAGAAGAACATGTCTATCCAAACAAGCAACATTCCTGAGTTTAGCCTGTTTCTCGTAGGAAAAACACCTTTCAGTATAATAAAACAGTTTTAATAAATCAAAAAAGACAACCCATTTTAGAGCAAACCTCATCAGATAATTTAGCAGCAGCGGCTAAGCCCTTTTCAAATTTACTAGCCAAATCACGAACAGATAACCGTTTTTGTTGTTCTAACAATTGAGCAGTCTCTCTGGCTATCACTTCCTTCATAGAAATTAACTTGCGGTCTTCATTTCCATTCATAAATTGGTCATTTGCACCAATTTTGTAGTTGGGAAATCGTGTAGAGGCAAACATCACATCTGCTGACACAGGTGGAACTGCCAAACTTTGCATTGTGTAGCTATAATCACGACCAACCCTCGTCATGATTCCGATTTATAAATTATTCTGTGAAATTATTAGAATCAGAATTGTCTTGTTATCATGTCCAAAAGCTTTATAATAACCAAACAAGACTGATACAACTCATGGTCAAAACAATCATTTTTCTTAGTAATAATTAACATCAAAAGGTAAATCTAACAACAAATTTACATGCTTTTAGAGAAATAATAAGAACCCTTGTCACAAATTACCAAAAGATATTCCAATTTCATGTAATCCAACCTAATTTCTGGCACGAAATTGCAGAGCTAACTAGAATCGAAACCCTAAAACCAAGCTACCAAAGTACAAAAGTGTAAGAAAATGAACTTAAAATAACATTAAAAAGACATAATAATGAGATGAATGATTACTAAATGATACCATTAGCATCGTAATCAGGAGCAACTGTACTTTGAAAAGAAAAGTACGCAAAATCAATGAAGAACACAACAATTAGCATGACCAACACATAAAAGGGGAAAACCCCAACAAAAAATTTAAAAAAAAATTGGAAAATCTGCACATTAACAAAGCCCCAATTCGCAAACAAAACTGGAAAACCATGAACGAAATGAGAAGAATGCACTTACAGAACGCGTAACAGGAACCAAAAGTGAATAATTGATGAGAGATTTCTTCAGCTGTTGAAGATATAATTCGTTAGAACAGTCGAATACAAATAAGGAAAATTCAGCAGAGAGAGACAAAGACAGAATTGGGAATATAATTAATTAAGAACACTAATTAAACTATGTGGGTTTAAGATTGAGATTAGTGGAAAATTTGTACTAAAATACAATATTTCGCTCATGATTTATGAAATCATCATGATGCTGCGGTTGGTTTGGTTGTGTTTGCTTAAATTATAGAAATGCAGGAAATGGGGCCCACAAAGTTTTGTTCTTGTTTACTTGTTCTTTCTTGTGGATTTACTTTTTGTAACTATCATTGAAAAAATTCATGTTGCATCTTTGAAAATTTTTATAACTTTTTAATTTATAAATAAAAGATTTTATATTTTTATAAAGTAACTAAAAAATTTCATGCTGTATTTTTTTATAAATTAACTACAAAAACCCATCTCCGGTTATAAATAAATAAGATGATGTTTATCGAACTAAATATATAGTTAGAACTGATTTTTATAAAGTCCGAATGATTAAACTGTTATGTATGGTTAATTTTGAATAGAAAAGGCTTTGGTATTGTTTGATACGTTCGAAATGAATGCTACAAAAGATAGTTTGAAATGTATAAAAACAAATTCTTATTAATTTTCAAAACATTTACACTCTTAACAAAATGCATAACATCAAATAGCATAATAAGCATAACATCAAATAGCATAATAAGCATCTTTTGTTCTAGACAAATCAAACAACAAAATCTTAATTTGAAGCATTAAAAAACAATTGATTAGCAATGTGATGACATAAATTATTCATATACTCATTGTCTTATGTACCCCATTCAATTCCATTTATCTCCTCTTGGAAAAAGATAAGGAGTTATTTATTTTAGGATGAGAAATCTTGATTTTAGAACTATGTAAGCAAACTCAGTAACATTTTAACCTTTTGTAACTTCCTAATTTTGGGCCTAGTAATTCCGTAGGCTTCGGTAAGTTAATACGTGAATTATTAGTTGATAAGCTTGATTAATTATTAATTCATTAACTTTTATTTAAGTGTTATATATATATGTGTGTTAATATATATATATATATATATATATATTATGTGTACGGATGTGAGTTTGTGTGTGTGCATGTGATTAAAGTTGTTTAACATGCCACCTCTTGCATCAATATTGAAAGCATGACTATGTGGCTTATTGATTTAGCCTAATTCTCTGTAAACATTTCTTCACTTTGAAGATTGCTAAGTGTGTGTGTTTTGAGTGTGTATTGAGAGAGAAAGCAAGGAAGAACTAAAGACTTGGAATTTGGTGCTTTTGAATTATTAGAAACAAGAGAAAGGTTAGCACGATTCTTTATGTGTTTTGAACTATGAATCATGTCCATCATGCTATATTTGTTATTATGAATTGTTGGGTTTTCATAAAAATCGCCATGGATGAGTATGAAGGAAACCACCTTAAGTGGGTTTTGTTATTCTTGAGGATCTTGCTGTTTTTAACATGTTCATGATGATTCTAAACATGCTAAATGATGTTTTATGTGTTTAGAAGTACTAGAAAGTGATTTCCAGAAGTATATAAATATTGGAAATATTATACGGAGCTGGAAGATGAAAAAGTTGCAGGTTTGATTCTGGAAGATGACGCGACGCGACGCGTCCAATAAAGGAACGCGAAGCGTTCTCGGCTTGAGTTTTGAATTCGAAGCCTTTGACTTCGAATTCGAAGTCTTGGCTTGAAGGGGGCGCTCGAAGCCTTCTTCTTCGAATGGAGGTTGTTCGAAGTCTTCTTGGTTCGAAGGCCGACGCGATGCGTCGAGCTGTTGGATGTGACGCGTCCCCGGCCTTTTTGTGTTTTAAAGCTTTTGATGCTTTATTTGGTGTGATGCTTTATGTGATTGCATGCTGGGTGTTTCTAACTTGTTATGCATAAGTTAGAATGGATATAAATATATATATATATATATGTGTGTGTGTGTTGATATATATTTATAAAATGGATACTGATTTCAGTTTGTTGTGTTCTCAGGAACAGACAAGGCTCAGTAACATTAGTAACATTAGATAACTGAGTAGGAGTTCAAGAACTCGAGGTGAGTGGATGTTTACTCACGGATAGTATTAGTTGTAACTGGTTTGGTTGCAACTATTATGGGTTTGACGCATGGATAGATTGTATACCTGATTAATTGATTAACTGGTTGATTGTTAATTAATTATTGAGGCGGTGATATGTATACATGATTTGTGAAGTCAGTCTCGGCTTAGCCATGGGTTGGGTTTGTTTGCTATCGGCTAATCAGTATTAGGATCTTTTGATGCATTTGTTGCAGCTTAAGGTAATATTGTGTGAGAATAGCAAATGAACTATCGGTAAACCTTTGCTTTGGCCGGCATTGGTTGTAGGTTCCTGCAGAACCGCCAGTCTTCTCGGGATAGGAGTATTTGTAATTTGTTGTTGTTGATATCAGGCGGTTCTGGCTTATATATCTGTTGTGGCTTTACTCCATTCACTTAGCTTTGTGCTAATCCTCCACCTCTCACTCTTTTTATAAGTTTTGGTAAGTCAGCGGCTCGGCTGAGAGTGGTTAGCTTGGGGAATAATCACCTAGGACTCTGATATGTTATTTATGACGAGCCGTGTTTTGTAATACTGAAATTTAAAGTATATGGTTTATGTTCAGTTGTAAATACTTTTAGTATTTAATTCGCTTCAGCAATGTAGTTTAAAATGAAAATTTTTGAGTTGAAAATATGGTGTTACACCTTTCCTCCTTAGTTAAGGCACGTTGACGTTAGGCCTAACATTTCAGGTCGTATTGTTATATAAATCGTGTCAGTCTCTTTTCGTGTTGGTCCATTTTCGACCCAATTTAGTTTCGTTTGTGAATCGATTCTTGTTGCTTAATTTCTTGTTTAATTTGGGTTGTGTTTCATGTCAACCCATTGTTTTACAGAATAAAATTTGGGTTGTGTTTTCACACAAAAAAATTATTTATTTCGGATTGGATTACGTGTCAACTCATTTTCACGACTTCTAGTATTCAATGTTAGATGTTTTATATATTTTTTGTTTTTAATTATCAATTAAAGTACTATACATCTATATTTATAGTCATTGAATTGCCGCCAAAATCCAAATATCTAATGCCTGTTATTAGTTTATTACTGTTATTTTTTTTACTATTTTATAAAAAATTTCATGTTGTATTTTTTATAAATTAACTACAAAAACCCATCTCCGGTTATAAATAAATAAGATGATGTTTATCGAACTGAATATATAGTTAGAACTGATTTTTATAAAGTCCGAATGATTAAACTGTTATGTATGGTTAATTTTGAATTTGTTACGTTCGGAATAAATGCTACAAAAGATAGTTTGAAATGTATAAAAACAAATTATTATTATTTTCAAAACATTAACACTCGTAACAAAATATAAAAACTAGTAACTTGAAGATACATTTTTTATTTGGCATAACAAAGTGGTTGATTCTGTTGATGAAACAAAATACATAATATCAAATAGCATAATAAGCATCTTTTGTTCTAGACAAATCAACCAAAAAAGTCATAATTTGAAGCATTTAAAAATATTTACTATTGTATTGGTACAGGGGTTTTATCTCATAGCTCATATCTTGGGTTTGAGCTTGGGCAGTGGGGATTTTCTAAAAAATGGTGGAGGGTATTACTCCCTCATGTGCGTGGCTTGGGACTCGCATACTGTCCTATATAGATGTCACTGCGGACCCAGCTCACTAAATTCGCTGTTAAAAAAAATTAAAAAAATATTTGATTAGCAATGTGATCACGTAAAATGTTCGGTATGCAGCTTTTTGGAGCTGATAGGTTCTTGTTTTGAAATAAAAAGCTATAAGTCTTATTCGGATTAAAAAGCTAGAAGAATTTTTTAAACAAAAAGCTACAAAATAAAAAGCTTCTTGAAGTAGCTTTTTAAAACTAGCCGAAAGCTTTTAATATACAAAATTACCTAAATACCCTCTTTAATTATTTTACAATTCTTTCTGTTTTTATTATTTGTTCCTTTTTGTTATTTTACATCATTAAGCTCCGCTACCAGCTATTTTACCAAACACATATACAAATAAAAGATACAGCTTCCAGCTCCAGCTACCAGCTTTCAGTTACAGCTACGAGCTACTTTATTTTCACAACTTCTAGTATTCAATGTTAGATTTTTTTAATTTATTTTTTGTTTTTAACTAACTATCAATTAAAGTACTTTACATCCATATTTAAAGTCATGAATTGCTGCCAAAATCCAAATATCTAACGCCTATTATTAGTTTATTACTGTTATTTTTTTACTGTTTTAAGTTAAATATTGTTTTTTTTGTTTTTTTACAAATAAAATCAAGTTATACAGGTCAGATTCGGGTTATCGTATTCGTGAACCCAATTTAGTTTTATGTCATGTTCGTGTTGACTTAGGTCACTTTTTTTCATATTAGGTTTCATGTTGTGTAAAGAATTGTTTATCTTAGTTGACATCGAAAAAGCTGCTAGCCAATACCTCGTATTTTGATATAAAATCATTAGCTAGGTGTGTTGAAATATAATTATATAATCACAAAGGTAACACTTATTTGTTATTTATATATAAGCATTAATATAGAGTTACAAAGCACTATAATTATTTTATTTATAAAATCATTTAATTCCACAGAAATACATTGGAAAAGGAAACTCCAAGTTTGGATTAGATGCCACTTTTGTTAAAGACTTTTGAATCATGTGTTATTCTCTCATATTTAGCCCACAAATGTGAAAATCATGTCAAAATCACAATCCAAAGACATTTGATGGCATCACACTTTCTTCTTCCTTTGTGATGAGCACCTTGATCAACATGAACTACATCATGTACAAGTGTCCTATCTAGTGTACTTAGCGCATCCTTAAGAACATAAATGGTAATAAATTGATAAAACATTTTTGGGTTATGACATAGACTCGCACCCCTTTTCACTACTAAGTGGTAATACCACATACCCATTCCACTCCTACCACTCTAACACTTATGAATGATTTTTGTCATTTTGTAGAGTTATGGAATCTCTTTTTAATTATTAAAAACGTTCATTATGACTTATAATTGTTACAAAAATAGACATTTTCTCTTCCATGCTTATCATCTTACTAAACCATTCTCTTTTTTAAAAATGGTTACATAACAATATATATGATCATGAGAAAGATGCATTAAGTCATGACGATGCATATTCGACCTACCTAACATTCTTATGTATATGCATGCCCGGTCAATGTAGTATTTAAATAATTAGGTTTATCATAACTATTTCTTATCCACAAAGTTTAAACTAATTTTGGATAAATGTAAACTCAGCTATTTTAATATAGTTGTGGCGGTGGGCGCTATTCGAATAGGTTTCCCGAACCTATAAATAAGGGGCTCATGTTAAGGTTTTTTAGTTAGACAATTTTAGTCAAAAAATAACCTAAAAAATCTCCCATTCTCTCCTTCTTAGTTGCGGTAAATTCTAGGCACCAAAACCGAAGTCTCGGCTTTGGTAATTTCAACTCAAGGCTCAAATAATCAAGGAATCGGGATTGCTTGGTGGTTGCTAGATCCGGCTAGTAGGACGCTGTCTGCATTATCATATGTGGACTATATCTTTAGGGAATTTGGGTAATTGGTTCTAACTTTCTTGTAGGTTATTTTTTGTTCTTAAGGTGTTATATTAAACTAGATCTACTCTTAGGTTTATGGAATTTTATCAAAATCGTGTTTTTTCTTCCGCTCATAATTTGATTATATGTATAAAGTTCTAAACTTTTTTTTTCAGTTTATGAAAATCAATTAACAAGATTTCGTTTTTATTGGTTAATCTGGCTTCTAAAACTCAACAGTGGTATTATAGCTCTAAAGTATCTAATTATTAGATTCTGTATCACTTCATTGATTTGTTGTGTATTCATTAGCAAGTTAAAATTTTGCATGTTTTAAGATATCTGGAAATAAGCTAAGTGTAACACCGTGATTTTCAAAATTTCATCTCTTATAAGAACTTTTTTAAAAACAGCAAATACATGCAGCGAAAGTCTTAAACCATTAACCAAATTAACTGTTATCGCCATACAAACAAATCAAAACCAATCGTAATCAAACCATAGTGCTACTACCACAGTCATTCAAAAATCGTTTACAAAGTTTGAAACCGTAAATTAATTAAATAACTAAAATCTTCATTGGCACCAATTACTAAGTTAAACTATAGTCTATAACTACCCTCCTCGCATAACCGCAATCTCTAAGCCACCCACACAAGTTCAAGACACATTTCAAAAAAACAAGTGTCAGCTTACGCCTCGTGAGTCAATAGGAGTTATAACTAAAAACATAAAAATATAATCGCAAATGGAGATATGACATTACAGAAAATCCCATACCTAACCCGATGTGTATTTGAACCCTACCCGATAACCTAGAATTCATATAGCACCGAATGGGTCAAATACCCACAATCAATTCATATAATCATCCGAACATAATCATGAATCATACCGCATATATCATACCACATCATAATCATGAATCATACCGCATATATATATAGGAGAGAGTTCAAACGAGAACTGTTTTTCGTACGAAAACTACGAGAACCAATCTTGGTCATTCATTTTGGATAATGGAATTCATGGATGAAGAGCGTGGGGGGATTAAGTGTGGCAGGGTGCATGTAAGGAATTCATGGGTGGGCAATCCAATTGAAGGAGGGGGGATTAGACGGCTAAGATTGGTTCTCGCAGTTCTCGTATGAAAAACAGTTCTCGTTTGAACTTTTGCCTATATATATATATATATATCGTTAAGGTGATCCTAATGCAGAGTCTAAACCCACACTAGATAGCCCAAGGTTCACTACTCTCGTGCCTGGCCAACCTATGCTCCAAGTAAGGCGCGATTCCACCCGAGAACATAGATCCCGAGAGTATCGCCGCGTTTGCTACTCCGACAGTGTAAGTACAAGTATTGCGTTGTTGTTCCGGTGCAAGTACAAACGAAGCCGACCGTAATTTTCAGCTTCTCCTCACACCCTCGTGATATATGATCCAGCCCCTCTGGCCTACACCACTCCAGTACTAGATCAACGAAGTTACCGTATACCATGTGTCACTATAGCCATCTAGAAAGACTAAGTGACCCGTATTGGATAGCAATTTAATCCTAGAAGGTCAATCATACCTACTAGGTCCGTAATCCACAAATGAGTAATATAGTATACTACCCTTGCCCGCTAGGTTCAAGCATGCATGTAATTGTAAATAATCATGTATAAACCGCAAATAGTCATTGCATGCGTATCACGTGTTCAAACATACTTATATCAAGTATTTAACTTTAAACACATAACACGTATCATCAATCAATATATATATATATATATATATATATATATGTATCGTTTACATTTCGAAAATTAGGTTTTGTCTTTGTACTCGGTTTTATAAAATCTACTGAAGTCACCTCAAACCGGACGAAAAGATCACCACAAAACTAGATCTTACAAGATCCACAACACTCTTCGAAACCTCCAAAAACAAAGACGTAGTTAAAACTTAGCTCGAAACGGTAACACCGCAACACCCGAACCTCACAAACACGTAATAACCAAGCTTAAACACTAACATACGCTTTCTAGCCTTAGAATCACTCTTAAAATGGGTAGAGCAACGGTACAAATTAGAGAAAACCATGTGAAAAATACTAAAATGCAACTTATATATATATATAGAGCCAGCCGAGTGCGTCACGTCGTGACCGGGGACGCGTCGCGACCGCGCACCTCATGTGGATTCTGCAGCATGCAAACTCTGACACACATAACATTTGCCGCCCAAACGTGTTGCGTCGCGATCTCGACTTTTTATAAATTCATTTTTCTTTTCTTTTAATAATATTCCATAAATCCTTTCTAATAAGTGAACTCCAAAAATATCATTTATTTATTGTCTAAATAATATTACAATAATTCCATTAATTTTGGGTCGTTACACTGGGCTTATTCGAAACTTTTCCATGACAACTTGTTATTGTGGAAAATGACGACATAGTTATAACGTCATTGTGAAGTTTGATAGAGTGTTTAAGGATAGAATATGGCTGTCGGAGGAGCAGACCAAATTCATGGATATCTGTTAACAACGGATATTGGACAGTGATACACAGTTGAGAATACCTCATGGATATTGTCATTGTTATGTCTCATAAGGTTGTCCTTATTGCATGACGTATTTGGTTTGGGATGTAGGGTCTTCTAGACTTATTAGTGCGTTCTAAAGTCACGCCATAATTAGGTGGTCATAAGGGCATATCTAGATTTAGTGGAAACCGTGTTGTCAAAATGCAAATATGCAAGATGGGATTGCACTTCTTTTGTTTTTGAAGTGAGATATTCTCGGACCTCTTAGACCGACAAAACTGAGGTAAAGTGCATGGTCATGCCCAAAGTTTTAACAGGGTCAGTTATAGTCATATTGTCAATAAACATATTTTTTGAATATTTGAGTTGACAATATCCATGCCCATACTCAAAATTGAAATATCGTGTAACAAAAGAAAAATCCTATACCCGCTTCATGAAGTGTGAATTCATGGGAGTTAAATTAAAATTTATTTTAATCTGTCACCTACGTATAAGAGTTTTTATGGCCGGGTATGACCCAAGTCTCTAGCTAGGGGTCTTCTTAGGTCCACGTCATCTAGGTTCGATAACTTGTTTGCACAAGTGTGAGTCTGTTAAAGTTTGTGTGCATAACAATTTTGGATGTCATAACAAATGTCATAGGACATTTAAGGGTCACATCTTTGTATGATATAATTCGAGCAATGTTAGCAACCAATATGAGAAATGTTATTTGGTAGGGTTTTATAGAATAAAAGTTAGTAAATTAATGGTATTTAATTTATTGCTTATTTATCCAACTGAATTATTAATTATGTGTATTTATTTAGGTTTAAATAAATATTATGTAATTAAAGTTTTAGAAATTAATTAATAAAAAAACTCGGAAACTTTTTATTGAAACATGATTAGCCGATTTTCCGATCAAAGGTTTGATTTAATTAATAATTCAAGCAAGGTTAGCGATCGAGATGAGAAATGTTATTTTGTGGAGTTTTACAGAATAATAGTTAGTAAATTAATGGTATTTAATTTACTGTTTATTTCTCCAAACGTAATATTTATTATCTATATTTTTTTAGGTTTAAATAAATATATATAATTAAAGTTTTATAAATTAATTAATAAAAAACTCGGCTCCTTCTTTTTGAGACATGATTAGCCGATTTTTTAAAGGTTTGATTTAATTAATTTGAAAGATTTAAATAATTAGGTTTATCTTAATTATTTAAAAAGTTTTCTTATCCACAAACTTTAAAAAAGCTCTATTATTTTAATAGAATTGTAACCTTATTTGAATAGGTTTTGTTAAACTATTAAATAAGAGACTTGGGTTAAGGTTTTTTAGTCAGACAATTTTATGTAAAAAAAAACCTGAAGAATCCGCCTCTTCTCTCTCTTATTTGGCATCGAATTTAAGGCACCAATACCGAAGTCTCACTTTTGGTAATTCGACTCAAGGCTCAAGTAATCAAGGAATCGGGATTGCTTGGTGGTTACTATAGTAGGATGCTCATCTTTATTACATCGGATGGACTATATGTTCAGCAATCCGTGTAATTGATTCTAACTTCTTTTTGTAAGTTATTTTCTGTTTTTGAGGTTTTATATTAAGCTAGATCTACTATTGGGTTTATGGAATTTTATTAAAACCGTGTTTTCTGCTTCCGCTCGTAATTTGATTATATATATAAAGTTCTAAACTTTATTTTAGTTTATGATAATCGATTAACAAGATTCAATTTTAATTGGTTAATCGGGCTTCTAAAACGCAACGCGAACATCCTCTAGGCTCCCTACTTACTACGCCCTTGGCACCCATGTTGCTCCAACTTCTAATGTAAGCACTTATATCATCTCCTTTGGTTTTTTTCATTACCAACCGCCATAATGATGTAAGTGCTTGTTCGATCTTTTCTTACTTTTTGGTTGAGAACATGTGGAACACTCTTGTGTTGAAACTAGTGATTCTTGTGTCGCTCAAGAGGAGTTCTTTGGTTGTTGGATATCATCTTCATTCAACTCGGGATCATCTAGTTGTTCTTCTGCATGGCAATATTTACAAGTAGGCCCCCAACTAGTACAAACTGACCCATCTAAAAGTTGCATACACAACACGAGATACAACTAGGGTGAACTCCTCAATGGTTCTACATGCTTGTCGAACTAGCTCAAGAAAAACATATATAAGTATATATGTATAATATATGCAATTAAATATATAAATACAAAAGCAATGTAGTAGTTTATTAAGAGTGAATTCCTCAATGATTCTACATACTTGTTACACTATTATTTAATGTACATATATATAAACAAACTCGTATAATACTCATGTATTGAGATGTTAAAAAAATATCTATATATTTTATATTTTCTCTTTTATAGACAATCTATAAAAAATATATCATAGCATTTTGAAACCTTATATCAATAACATACAACTATAAATATCAATTTGAACACCATTGATAAAGCATAATCATTTTAATTTTCAAACAACCGAAAACCCTACATTCAAAAAATCTTGAATAGATCTTAAAAAAAGAGACTCTTATGTCGCACAAATCGATTTAAAGCACATCAATTTACAACGCACTATTGTTTAAATCGTTCGAAACCCTAACTTGGACGATTTTACATATATTGATTGAATGATTTATTTGTAACCTCGTTTGAAACACATCACAAACCATCATGTTTCATTACTCATGTTTAGCTCAAATATCGATCGAACCAACCTCGTTGAATTAGAATTGTTTGGACGTGTAAAAAGGCTTTAAGAGCAAAAAAAAAAAATCACTTCATTTATGAGTACTACGTACATTCTCATTAATTAGTTTTAAAAATTACACATGTATATAGTTAAGGTGTTCAATTGATGTTATATACTCTCTTTGCACTCGGAAAAACGCCAATTATTTACATACATAAATATGAGCACAGCTAAAAGTTGATCTACCATCAATATGAATGCATCTAAAGTTATATATGCACATGAATGATACAACTACCTTTACTTATGACTAATTGCTTCTTTGGTACCCCAGTCACATGCCTACACTAATTCATCACTTATCACGTGTACCAAACTTTTCTCAGAGTTTATTATCTGAATTAACCAATTAAAGTTCACATTTATGTATAACATTAAACTCCAAACTTGTTATAAACGCAATGGAAGCAGTCGGGAACATTAATATATTTAAAACTTTGCATGTAATCCCACAATAATATGAACTTAATGGAAATTTTTATGTATCTATGATTATATGCATGACAAATCTTTAATCGCTCACCCTTACGCGATTTCGTTCCTTGAAGTACCCTGCTCATGATTGAAAAAGTATAGCGAGATGCTTTCTCATCAGCGGTCATCTAGGGTCTCTAGAGTTCGAGTGAGGCATCAATCATAGATTGCGGAACTTTGGAATCACTCTTTGTTCTAGTGTTGTATGTGAGTGGCACTATATCAAATATATCGATTCTTGGATTGGTTGCTTCTGTTTTAAGTTCGTAGTTGACTCGTCGGGCAATGGGGCCCGTGACCCATCAAAAGTCCTTAAACCAATGAGTGGTTATTCTATAGTCACTTCTGTACCCAAATGTTGGCAGTCTTTTAAAACTACCCATGTTAGAAGGGTTGCAGTAGATACAAACCTAATTATAAAGGAAACCTTTTATATATATATTAATCAATAACAAGTTAACAACCACATTCATGTACATGTGATTATTATATATATAAATTAATTTGTACTGGAATATTAGTTGGAACATGCAGTACTACTACAAAAGTTTTCAATACCAACGAATTTTTTAACAAGAGGCATTAAATCCTCGTTACGAGTTCATGTTAAGGATATTATTTAGGTAGAATGTTTTTCTACCACTTAAGGTTACAGTTGGATAGGATAACTGAAGAAAGGAAAAGAACAAAGAGAAAATAGTTGAAATTAGAAAACAATAAACAAAATCAAAGCCATAAGCCTAAGTTTACTTGCTATTCTATGGTCTCCTCTAGCTGATTTGCTGATTCATCCAGTAGCCATCTCTCAAAGAAAGTCAAAGGAGCATTGTTCATGCTTTCTTGTTTCTGAAGCTTCCTATCATGCATAATACATGCAGTTTTATCATCGTAGTAATGATCACCACTCATCATTTTCTCCCAGCATACTCCATTATCAAAAGAAAGAACAGATTCAAACTCAATGTCAACACTTTCCATATGACAATTAATGTATTCTTTGCTGGTTTCTTGATTAGCAAGTTTCTTCTGTGAATTCGATGAAGAAGTCGATCTCATCCATCCTTCTAACAATCTTGAGATGTTTTGTGTGCTTGACGCGTAGATATTCGGGTACTGATGAGGGTTTTTGGTGCTAGTCATAATTTGGTGGCCATAGGTTTTGCCTGAGGACACGTTGGAAGTCGATAATGTTGAGTATGAAGTAGAATCAGTAGGGTTCATTTGTGTATCAAAAGCTGACTGCAACTTCTTGATCTTTTTTTTCAAATGGGTGTTCCAGTAATTCTTGATATCATTATCAGTTCTTTGTGGAAGATATGAAGCTATTGCTGCCCATCTGCATATTTTACATGCATGTATATATAGCTTTATTAATTAAATACACATGCATATCTTAAGATTTAGGATCAAGAATAAAGAAAAACACAAACCAATATCAAGATCAAGTCTCCAACCCACATAGATTTCTTATTCACTTTTAGAAATGTCACTGTTACCAAACTAGTGAACTTACTTGTTTCCCAATAGTGCTTGGAGATGAACAATCATCCCTTCTTCATGTGGGGTGAAGTTGCCTCTTTTGATACCGGGCCTTAGATAGTTAGTCCATCTTAGTCTACAACTCTTGCTGCATCTTAACAAACCTTAAATATAGATTCAAGATTCAGACTTTAAGTTCCAAGACTTCACATTTTGCCACTAAATTAATTGACATTAAAGAAGTAAATCTAATTTATTTGCTCAAGTTTTCTCTGAAAATTAGAAAGACACTATATACATGTAAAGAAACTAGTGGCACCTGTATATATTGAGTTTCTTGAACCAATGATCATATATACGAACCTTTTAGTTAAGTGTTATAAATGATGATACAGAATTCGCGTCATAGTGATTGATATTCCATCAAGCAGATATACATAATTAAGTTGATGTTATCGTTTTCGATTAAGGTATGGCATATTTTCTTTTTTAGATCATGAAAGTTCATGGTTTGATGATCATAGAGCTATTTTAGAAATTTCATGTATTGTGGTAAGTGATGTTGATGGGAAATTTTGCATGTCAAAGTAGTATGGTTAATTACATAGAAAAGAAAAGGGTGATAGATATTAAGTTTGGTTTACCAGTGTTTGTAGGCACTGATCTCCAGTTTCCAGGACCATGTTCTTGGATGTAAGAGACCAAAATGATGTCTTCTTCAGGGGTCCATGGGCCTTTCTTGATGCCAACCTTGTCACAACATGGTGGCCTTCCCATGGCTTTACCTAGCTAGCTAGCTCCAATTTCTTCCCCACAGAAACAATCACATACCCTTTTTCAATTCCAGTTATATATATAGATAATAATATATACACACCCAATTAGTAAAAGATTTTTTTGGTTCATAAAAGTTTTTCCCACACCCCTGTCCTTTTGGTGTATTTACACTTTCCACCCCGTACGTTTTTATCTGTTTCTAACACTCATGTTACATATTTTTCGAGTACTTTAACTTAATTTAGTTAAGTTCTCTTCGTTCTTGGGGTTGCATATATATATGGAGGTTATCAACCAAGACTTAATTTATGAAAAATGTAGTAATTCTTAAAAGAACTTTTTGCCTATTTTAATTTTGTGGGTATGGGAATTGGTTCATATCTACATCATGCAACTCTTTTTCTTCACAAGATGCATAGTTATTGATTCAGTAATTAGTAGCTTAACTAGTCGGTGATATAAGGGAATGTGGTTCTTTTTTGTTGTTGTAGTGTTCGTGACCTGAAAATATTTAAGACGACTCTATATAATGTGTGTTATCCAATCAGTGTAAAATAAACATCATACTACTGAAAATGCAAACAAACAACAAAAACTTCTTGTTTTTCTATAAACTTTACTGTTTCTATGATTAAAGCTCGGTTTGAACTTATTAAAACTCAATAAAATAGTACTTAATTAGACATTATTACTTTTTAACACATATAGTCTTAGTAATTTACACGATTAAATCTCTACACTTATAAAAGAGTCTTATAAGATTGAGCGACGTATGTAAATTCAAAAATAAAAAAAGAGCAACGTATGTACAAATTCAATGAAAATTGATAGAGGCTTTTTTAATATATTTACCCTACATCATTTTTGTATGGTTGCTATAATGAGAAAAACACGAAAAATATTCATTATTAACATAATTAGTTCAAGGTAAAGGATACAAGAATGACTTGATGAGAAAATTCAAAAGTACATAACATCTTAGGCATTAAGCCATTAAGGATAGCAAGTGATAGCTGAGGGACTAAAAGTGATAAACTTAAACACTAGAGGGTGTATATGGTAGATTAGATGATATTTGTTGTATAAAAGGCAGTAGGTGACAATTAATTCAATTCACAAGTCAATTGGGTGGGCAAAGTCAGAAGGAAGAGTTAAGTATCTTGCCCATCTTTTTCATAATTTCCTTTAAAGGTCACATGCCACACCACCTCAAATTGTTACTAGGGTTCTTTTCCAATTCTTTCTGGTGGTCTCTCTTAAATGTATTTAGTAATGATACATATTAATTAATTAAAAGCATCACTTTAATTTTGATCTATTGATTTAATTTGTAATATGCATATTAATTGATTATATATTTTATTTATAAATAAAAACTAGATAAAAATAATAATTATATAACTAAGAATGAAATTAACATACCGTCGAATGAATCAACACAAGTTGAAAGTAATTATAAAATGGATTTAAATAAATGTCGACCATAATATATTTTTAACATGATCAAGGTTCTAAATAACGTGAGGTGTGGCGTGGTGGAAAGGACAAGCCTCAAGCCTTGAAATCCATTACGAGGTCGTGGCGTTTCACAATGTGCGACTTAAGACGGCAATTTTGTACCTAAAATTATATAAACAAATATTAAAAACATATAATTATAGGTTTATAACGTAATTCATCTATCTTTTTCTTTATTTTTATGAGTATATCCAACCATCCTTATAATTGAATAACTATGTATATTTGACTCAATACCTCTAACACACAAAAAAACACGGCTTATAACAAGTAAATGCATGTCAAGCAGGACCTTAGCGTACGCCAAATCTTTCATCCAAGCCTTGGACCATGTCATGACGACATGGTCAATCCTCAAGCCTTGTCGAAGCCAAATCAAGCTTTTTAGAATCATAAACACATGATCATATATATATATATATATATATATATATATATATAGATAGATAGATAGATAGATAGTAATTAATGTTAAGAAAAAACACAATTATTCGATTATTCATAAATTTTGGTTTAATATTGACTAATTGATGGTGTGTGAAGTCGGATTTAGATTATTGACACTGAATATGATAGAGTCGGCTTAATTATGAGTCGACGATATATTATCGACTAATTAATCATCTTATGTAAAACTGTTCATGTTCATAATATAATTAAGTTCACATATATGATCATATAATCTGTAGAACAATTTAGCTTTGATTTAAATATATCTTATTAACATTATTAGCTTTAAGATAATCCACTACAAGAAAACACGGAGTTTCCGAGGACAGATTCCCTCGGAAATCCCTTGGAAATGACTATTTTCCGAGGGATTTTCGAGAAAAATCTGCCTTAGTAAAAACCCTCATCGGAAAACAGTTCCGAGGAATTTCCTAGGAAACTTTCCGAGGTTTTTCCGATAAGATACATTTCCGAGAGAATTCCGTGGACATAAACTTTCCGAGGGATTTCCGAGATAATGAGTTTTCAAGGGATTTCCAAGGACAAATTTCCAACGGATTTCCGAGGGATAGTTTCCGATATATTTCTGAGAACATTTTCTAACGGATTTCCGAGGACAATTTTCGATAGATTTCCGAGGACATATTTCCGAGAGATTTCCGAGAGATTTGTGAGGAAAAGTTTCCAAGGGATTTCCGAGAACAACAGGGATCGCAAATCTATCGGAAAACCCTCGCTAAATATCAAGTTTCCCAAAAATATCAATTCTTAATTTTGTTTTATTACCTAAAATTTCCATTCAATATAAAAATAAATAGTCCATGCACAAATTAAATACCATCACAATTAATTTCGTAAAGTTAGATAAACTACAATGGCGAAGTTGATAAAATATCCAAAATACGATCCAAATTCGACAAAATGTTCAAACATTTAAGTTTTTGATTAAGAAGTAGGGAAGATATGAATCCTAGTTGGATGAAGGAGGATCTCGAGGTTGAAGTTGTTGAAACATCATCCGAGTCAAGGCTCTCACTTCTTCTTGCAACTCTTTCGTTTGTTTTTCCGTTGAGAGTTTTTGTGCTTCAATTTCTTGTCTTAATGTTTGTTCACTTTCTTGGAGTGTTGCTACCATCTCTTTCAATCTTTGCATCTACAATTTGTAAACACATAAATATACACAAAAGTTATTATCTATATATAACTAAAAACTAGGGGTGTCGAAAATCATATGTATTCTTAAGGATGAGATGAGATCAAAAGAGAGCCAAGCCATTTTCACTTTCTTCTTTGTATACTTTACTTCTTCCCTAAACTGCAAAATATTTCTGTCAAAAAGTATTAGTGGGTTACTAAAAAAAAGGAAATGATAAATGAAATAGTGAGGCATTTTTTATAATAAAGGGGACTTAGCCTAAGTGGGTAAAGTGCTAGTCTTCATCTTAGCCATCATGCATTCGAATCTAGTTCTTTTTCTTATTTTCATTTTTTATACTTCTCGATCTCGTTTAACCGCCGTTTTATAGTTATTGTTTTTTATAATGATTTTATAGTTATTGTTGATGTGCTTTAACCCTGGATATATGTAATTATTTTGTTTAACACAAAAGCGCAATTCAAAGATTTAAATATAAACACCATATACTTTAGCCCCAACGAAATTGTATAACACAAAAGCCCAAGTAACCAAATTCAGTTACACGAAAAAATTTATTAACCGAACCGTACCTAATTTAACCTATACCGGAAACCCGAATATTAAAACGGTTCGGTTATCGATTACCTTTTTAAAAGTAAAATAACCGAAATACCCGAAACCCGAAAAAATATCCAAAAAAAACACTTACATATACGTATGTTACAATAAATATACTAATTTGTGTTCTAAAGTGATAAATATATAAAAATTACAATTTATCCCTCGGAAATTTCCCGAAGGCTTTCCAAGGGCGAAAATCGTTTTCTTATCATTTACGCTATTTTTTAATGCAAAACACACATAAACAGATACATGTTTCATTATAGGCATAATAAAACAAATTATTCAATTTAGGATACTAATATAATATACACATTATGATGACACATACAAATCACAAGCACATTTATATATACGTATTTGTTGACAAACATTCATTCATATAGGTACGGTTACTATATATATACTAATTTATGCTTAAAGATAAACCTAAATACATGTATTTGTATATCTATGTCTATATGTTTGATAATTTGTGTTCTAAAGTGATAAATATATAAAAATTAAAATTTATCCCTCGGAAATGACTCGGAAATTTCCGAGGGCTTTCCAAGAACGAAAATCGTTTTCTTATCATTTACGCTATTTTTTAATGCAAAACACACATAAACACATTCATGTTTCATTATAGGCATAATAAAACAAATAATTCAATTTAGGATACTAATATAATATACACATTATGATGACACATACAAATCACAAGCACGTTTATATGTACGTATTTGTTTACAAACATTCATTCATATAGGTACGTTACTATATATATATACTAATTTATGCTTAAAGATAAACCTAAATACATGTATTTGTATATCTATGTCTATATGTTTGATAATTTGTGTTCTAAAGTGATAAATATATAAAAATTACAATTTATCCCTCGGAAAATCACTCGGAAATTTCCGAGGGCTTTCCAAGAACGAAAATCGTTTTCTTATCATTTACGCTATTTTTTTAATGAAAAACACACATAAACACATACATGTTTCATTATAGGCATAATAAAACAAATAATTCAATTTAGGATACTAATATAATATACACATTATGATGACACATACAAATCACAAGCACGTTTATATATACGTATTTGTTTACAAACATTCATTCATATAGGTACGTTACTATATATATACTAATTTATGCTTAAAGATAAACCTAAATACATGTATTTGTATATCTATGTCTATATGTTTGATAATTTGTTTGTAAAGTGATAAATATATAAAAATTACAATTTATCCCTCGGAAATCACTCGGAAATTTCCGAGGGCTTTCCAAGAGCGAAAATCGTTTTCTTATCATTTACGCTATTTTTTTAATGAAAAACACACATAAACACATACATGTTTCATTATAGGCATAATAAAACAAATAATTCAATTTAGGATACTAATATAATATACACATTATGATGACACATACAAATCACAAGCACGTTTATATATACGTATTTGTTTACAAACATTCATTCATATAGGTACGTTACTATATATATACTAATTTATGCTTAAAGATAAACCTAAATACATGTATTTGTATATCTATGTCTATATGTTTGATAATTTGTGTTCTAAAGTGATAAATATATAAAAATTAAAATTTATCCCTCGGAAATGACTCGGAAATTTCCGAGGGCTTTCCAAGAACGAAAATCGTTTTCTTATCATTTACGCTATTTTTTAATGCAAAACACACATAAACACATACATGTTTCATTATAGGCATAATAAAACAAATAATTCAATTTAGGATACTAATATAATATACACATTATGATGACACATACAAATCACAAGCACGTTTATATGTACGTATTTGTTTACAAACATTCATTCATATAGGTACGTTACTATATATATACTAATTTATGCTTAAAGATAAACTTAAATACATGTATTTGTATATCTATGTCTATATGTTTGATAATTTGTGTTCTAAAGTGATAAATATATAAAAATTACAATTTATCCCTCGGAAATCACTCGGAAATTTCCGAGGGCTTTCCAAGAGCGAAAATCGTTTTCTTATCATTTACGCTATTTTTTTTAATGAAAAACACACATAAACACATACATGTTTCATTATAGGCATAATAAAACAAATAATTCAATTTAGGATACTAATATAATATACACATTATGATGACACATACAAATCACAAGCACGTTTATATATACGCATTTGTTTACAAACATTCATTCATATAGGTACGTTACTATATATATACTAATTTATGCTTAAAGATAAACCTAAATACATGTATTTGTATATCTATGTCTATATGTTTGATAATTTGTGTTCTAAAGTGATAAATATATAAAAATTACAATTTATCCCTCGGAAATGACTCGGAAATTTCCGAGGGCTTTCCAAGAACGAAAATCGTTTTCTTATCATTTACGCTATTTTTTAATGTAAAACACACATAAACACATACATGTTTCGTTATAGGCATAATAAAATAAATAATTCAATTTAGGATACTAATATAATATACACATTATGATGACACATACAAATCACAAGCACCTTTATATATACGTATTTGTTTACAAACATTCATTCATATAGGTACGTTACTATATATATATACTAATTTATGCTTAAAGATAAACCTAAATACATGTATTTGTATATCTATGTCTATATGTTTGATAATTTGTGTTCTAAAGTGATAAATATATAAAAATTACAATTTATCCCTCGGAAATCACTCGGAAATTTCCGAGGGCTTTCCAAGGACGAAAATCATTTTTTTCTTATTTACGCTATTTTTTAATGCAAAACACACATAAACACCTACGCGTTTCATTATAGGCATAATAAAACAAATAATTCAATTTAGGATACTAATATAATATACACATTATGATGACACATACAAATCACAAACATGTTTACATATACGTATTTGTTTATAAATATGTATTCATATAGGTATGTTAGTATAAATATTTTAATTTATGTTTAACGATAAACCTAGATACATGTATTTGTATACGTATGTCTATGTGTTTGATAATTTGTGTTTTAAAGTGATAAATATATAAAAATTACATTTTAGCCCTCAGAATTCACTCGGAAATTTCCATGAGCTTTCCAAGGGAATTGTAATTCTTGAAAAAATCTCGGAAGTTTCTCGGTAATTCGTCATAGAAGTTACTTTCTCGAAAATGCCTTGGAAAATTTTGCGAGGAATTTCCAAGGGCATTTTAATTCTCGGAAATCTCTTGAAAATATCTCGGAAATCTCTCGCTATGTTTTTCGAGGGTTTATTTCCTCGGAAGTCCCTAGGAAATTTTGCGAGGAATTTCCGAAGAACTTCCGGGCCTCGGAAATTTATCGGAAAACTCTAGGTAACTTACTTGAACTTAGATTTGTCGTAAATATGTAGGAATTCCCTCGGAAATATTTCCGAGAGAATTAACGCCCTCGGAAATCTCTCGGAATTTGCGGTATTTTCTAGTAGTGATCTCAATTTAGACTCATATATAACACATAATACGCACATGTCAAACATATACTCAATAATATTATTATTTAAACATTGTGAAAATACAATAATTAAATGTTAAATGTAATTTTGTGTAGATATTTATAAAATAAGTAACATATATAGAACAATGTTCAATATAATCCATAATTAATTAATAGTCTTAAGCCTTTGGATCAATAGCATCAATGGTCCAAGATTAAATTTTAAAAATTTGGGCGGAGTGGCATTTTTGTAATTTTTTGTAATTCAAAAGTGATGCTTTTATAAATCACATGTGATTGTCTACTAAATCACATGTGATTGAATATTAAAATTTTAGGACTGTGTTTTTTAAATGGACTTTATTGAACACAACTCAACATATATAATATAATTGTTCATTTCATACATTACATATACCGAACAATATCATTTAAAACGTATTCATATGTAAAACATTTTTCTAAATGTTATAGAAATGATTATGCACGTTAATACGTTATAAAGACTTAGGGATAGTTGCGACATTTAGGACTTTTAGAAGTGACATTTGTCATTGCTAACGCCTGGCCTTTTTTGTTGTAGTGTAGAGAGTGTATAAGGGTCAACTACAATTTCGAATAGATATGATTAATGTCGCTTACATTCGCGGAAATGTGGTTCTTTTTTTAAATTTCCTGAAGTATTAAAGTTATGGCATCTCTTCAAAAATTGATAAAGAAGCGGATGTTTACATAGCTAGAAAAAGATTAAAAAATGGATAGCAATTAATTTGGGTTAATTTATATGGTTCATTGAAGTAACAAATAGTGTCTTTCAAACTAATGCATCTAATGGAAGAAAGTTTATAGATGTTGTAACCGGGAATAAAGAGAGCAAAATGGAAGAACAACTACTTTGTCCTAATATTGATACCATTCACTTAGAAAGTAATAAATATATAAAGTGTAACACCCGTAAACCTGGGCTAGTCAGTTAGCGGGGTAGCGATATGTGTTTACTTGTTTTAATTTGGTTATGTGGTTATCTTAAGTTTGTTAATTAAAGTAATTGATTGAAATATATATATATATATATATATGTGTGTGTGTGTGTGTGACACTGGAAGAATAAAATATGTATGCATGTATGTTAGTATGTGGGTATGTTAGCATGTTATGTATATATGCATGAAATATGGATAAGAAGAAGAAAACACCTCATGTTTGGTTTTGATAAACATTTGTATACGTGTATGTATATAACAAATTTAAGATTAACACCAGCTCATTGTCTCAAAGTTAAGTGTGTGTGTGTGAACTGCCCTCTGTTGAAGAAACCTCTCAAACTTAACAAACTTGAAGATTCAAGTATAGGATTTGTTGGTTTATAATTCAAAGTGCAGGTTAGTTTATGATCTCGGCATGTTATTATGCATCTTAATATGTTTTTCAGTTAGAATCCATGATTATATGAGATATCACCGTTAATGGAGCTTGAAGCTCAAAACTTAATAAATGGGTTTTATGTGTTTTGATGTTTTGATAAGGTTTAATATATCCATGATATGTGTATACATGTTCTATGAAGTTTATACATGTTTTAGAAGTGTTTGGGATCGAAAACAGAGGTTGAGATGAGATTTTGTACATTTTGAGTCGGCTGGATTTTGGAGAAGATGATGCAGGAAAACACGTGACGCGACATATAGTTGGACGCGACACGTCGTCGAGAATCCGCCGGATTCCTTAAATCCGAGACTTGAAATCCAATAGACTAAAACCGAAACCCAAAATCCGACCTTGACAATCCGACAACTGAAATCCGAGAACCAGAATCCGACATTTGAAATCCGGGACTCGAAATCCGGAGCTTTGAAATCCGATGGTGGAGAAATCCGACAAAAGCACTCGACGCGACGTGTCGGATTCCTGGACGTGACGTGTCCGCGGTTTTTCAGGAAACTCTTTTGTTTGTGGATTCTTTGATGTGTTTGATACTTGTATTATATTATGAGGGTTAAGCTTTGTGTTTATGAATAAGTGAAATATAAATATATGTGGGCAGATATATTTATGAGTTCGAGACTGATTTTGTTGCTACTGTGTTTTCATGAAACACCAAGACTCAGTAATATAAGATATCTGAGTTACGCATTTGGAATCACGAGGTGAGTGGACGTTAATCGCGGATGGTAAAGATTAGGGTTGATGTTATTGATGTGATGCATGCGTATGTGATTGTTAGACTGTTCAGTCTGATTGTTGATTGTTGAATGAGTATATATGTTGCATGATTATTTGGCCGATACGCACTCTTTGGATGATATCGAGTTGCGTTTGAGAAGTCAGCTATGCGTGGAATTAGGCTGGGCTCGTCTACTGGTTGGTTGAACAGTGGTAGTCTTACTGATGTATGCGTTGCATCAGAGGGGAATTTCACTGTGCCAATTCAGTAGAGGGCTATCGGTAAACCTTTGCTTTGGCCGGCATTGGTTGTAGGTTCTGCGCCAAACTGTCGGTCTTCTTGATTGTGTGGTTACATGCTTTGGTATTTACTTTTGATGTTTGCCTTTGTGTTTAGCTTCTGCTCACTTAGCTTTGTGCTAATTCCCCTCAGTTGTTGTTTTGCAGGTTTGTGAGTCATTGGTGTTTGTAGAGGAGAAGTTGACCCTGCTCTGATATGTTTTATATTTAAAATGGAAACGAGGCAGTTTGTTTTTGTAACACGAAGACAGTTGCTTTTGTTATTCATGAACAAATGTTTATGATTTGTAAATATTCGTATTGTATGTAAAGTTTGTATGTTTAATTAAGCTTCCGTAGCGCATGTTTTAAAAAAATGGCTTTGGTTTTCCGATGTTATAGTTTTGGTATCAGAGCCTTGGTTTGGCGATGCATGCACGGCTAGAGTGTTGCATTCCTAAATCTTGGCTCGTGACGGGTCAAATTTTCCTTCGGGGGAATTAGAGTGAGTTGGAGATGCATGTGGTAGTTAGTATTTTGTGTACTAACGGTTTATGCTAATGAATTATGAGATGATGTGATTGTTACAGATATGGCTGACAGAGAGATCCCCATCCTTCCTCCTGTGACCCAGGTAACTTCAGAAGCACCAGTAATCGAGAACTTGGATAATATAGAGGTTGCGGGAACATCAGGACAGACTCACGAAGAAGATCAAAGTGAGTACATCTTTAAACTGGAGAACGGATTGTTGGATTTAAGAAATATGGTTCATAGTTTGGAGCAACAGAAGTATAATCAACCTGAACCAACCACAGTCCCAACTGCGATATCAACACAATCAACTACTGCACCAGTAACGACCCTACTACCACCGGTAACGCAAGTTATGCCACAAGCATTTTACTATCCATATACACCACAGGGAGCTTTTCCATTTGCGTTTCCTGGATATAAACAGCCATCCACGTATAAGCAATTCTTAGATTGCAAACCTTTGGAGTATAGAGGGAGTTATGACCCTAACATTACATTGAACTGGTTGACAGAGATGGTTAAGGCATTGGACGCATGTAATTGCGAATATGAACTGAAAGTGAAATATGCGACGAGAATGTTAAGGGGGGATGCGATGGTATGGTGGGATTCAATAACCGGGCATTTTACCTAGGAGCAACAGGAGAGTATCACCTGGAGTCAATTTCAGGAAAATTTGTGCGAACAATACTGTAGTTCATTCGAGATTGCCAAAATCAAGAAAGAGTTCATGGATCTGCAGATGATAAGAAATATGTCGACGATAGGAAATATGTCAGCGGATGACCTGATTAAGCAATTCAATGAAAGGTTGAGATTTGTGAAGCAATGGGTTCTATATGAGGCATCAAAGATTGCACATTTTGTGGGAGCGTTACACCCCGACTATCGTAGTGCTACCAGGTGGGCCAACACGTTATCCCAGGCCTTCACTTTAGCCAAATCGGCTGAAGGGGATATTAAAGCTAGAGGCAAACTAAGCAGGGAGAGGATTTCCTAACATAAGTCTACGTTTGAACACTACAACACCCAGCAAAGGCAGGGAGGGCAGAGCAGTGGTACAAGGCAAGGAGATCAAAGTGGGAGGCTTGCTTCGGGGGGGGGGAGCCTACTCAACGGGCACCATGGTGTGGTAGGTGTAACTCTTATCATAACGGGCAGTGTACGCCACAAACCTTGAGATGTGTGAAGTGTGGCCAGTTCGGCCATGATCTAAAGAACTGCAGATTACCGAGGAGTGTCTACTGGAATTATCAGAAAGAAGGGCACCAAGTTTGTGAGTGTCCGGTGGGAAAGAGAACAAGGTCAGGGTCAGGAGCGGGAACGGACGGGGGATCATCTTCAGCCACTGGTCAGAAGAGAAAGAACCCTCCCACTACTAAGGGTAGGGCGTTTAAGATGACGGTGGATGATACCACCACCACAGATGATGTCATAACCGGTATGTTTCTGATAAACTCTACTCCTGCTAGAGTGTTATTTGATTTTGGAGCTAATCGCTCATTTGTATATGTGGAATTCTGTGATAGACTAAATATGCCTGTTATTAAGCTTGCTAATTCCCTAGAAATAGAGGTAGCTGATGGCATGATGGTTCCGGTCACGACTGCTGTGGCTGGAGCTAAGATTGATATAGATGGTGCTTGCTTTCCTGTTTATTTTCTTGTTATGTCTCTTTCTGGATATGATGTGGTACTCGGGATAGATTGGCTGAGTTTGAACGAAGCCAGTATTAAGTGTAATAAGAAGTTGATTTCCTTCCCGTTGGCAGATGCCACGCGTGTGGTAGCAAGGGGTGAGAAAGCTGGGTGTGTAATTCCAATTATTTCTTGTTTAAAAGCTAAGAAAGCATTGGATAGAGGATGTGAATTGTACATGGCATATGTAATTGACGGAAAGAAAGAAAAGCAAGCGATGAATGATACTCGGGTGGTAACGGAATACCCAGACATGTTTTTAGAGGAATTGCGAGGGTTGCCTCCCATTCGCGAGGTAGAGTTCAAGATTGACTTGATCCCTGGATCTCGACCAGTGCGAAATCTCCGTACAGATTGGCACCTTCAGAAATTCGAGAAACGATGACACAGATCCAGGATCTGTTAGACAAGGGTTTTATTCATCCGAGTTCGTCTCTTTGGGGTGCGCCAGTATTGTTTGTAAAGAAGAAGGACGGTATGTTGCGTATGTACGTGTATTGACTACTGTGAATTAAACAAAAAGACGATAAAGAATAAGTATCCGTTGCCTAGAATTAATGACTTGTTCGATCTGTTACAGGGTGCTTCATTCTTTTCAAAGATTGACTTGAGATCGGGTTATCATCAGATGCGTATGTTTGATGAAGATGTGTCAAAGACAGCTTTTCGTACGCGTTATTATCACTACGAATTCTTGGTTATGCCGTTCGGCTTAACTAATGCACCAGCGATATTTATGGATTTAATGAATAGAGTCTGTCGACCATTTCTGGATGAGTTTGTGATTTTCTTTAATGATATTCTGATTTACTCAAAGACTGGGTTAGAACATGAGCAGCACTATAGACAGGTTCTAGATGAAGGTATTTGTTTAGCTTTTCAAGACGAAGCAGAAGCATGATGCAATACATAAATTCAAAGCTAACCAAACAAATACTTCCCATGGACCAACATCTAAACATGAAGTTGCAACTAAAAAATAATGAACAAGATAGAAGAAAGATTATACCATAATACAAGATCACCAAAAAGCTTTCTTCTTTGTCAAAGTGTGTAGAATTCAAGAAAGAATTCCTCTAGAGTAGTCCACCCCAAGCACACTTGATTCTCCAATGCTAGTAGGTTGGTGTAGCCACCAAAACAACAAGATCCAAGAACTTATCTAACACCTTTGTGCATCAAAACTTGATCACAAAGTGTATGAACACTAGAGAGAAAGTGTGTATATTCTTCATAGCTATTTTTCACCAAGAACACAGAGAATTCGTGGGTTATGTAACTGCCAAATTGAATAATCCTTAATCCCATTAAAATGAGCTTTAAAACCAATCAATTCTACTGTTACAATGCATGTACACGGCCCGTGTTCATCAACACGGTCGTGTAGGCCCAAAGTCCACGGCCCCAATTGGGCCAAGACAGCCCGTGTCTAATAGGCTCAACATGGTCCGTGTTCAACTACACGGCTGTGTAGGCCCAAAGCACATGGCCTCGATATAGGCCAATACACCCCGTGCTGGTTCGGCTGGACACGCCCCGTGTTCACCCACACAGCCCGTGTACCATCCTGCCAAAACCCATTTTGGCCTCTTTCTCTCTTTTGCTTGATCGTGTTACCGGAATCAATACTTGGTGTATGACCCAATAGGCCTATACTTTATCAGCAGTACTATTAACTCGTTCGTGTCAGCAGGCATATACCAACAGACTCCCACTTGCACGTGACACGACTACGAAAAATGACACAAACATAGAGCGGCCTCTAGCAAGACATCTATGCTCCCAAGTCATTATAGGGTATGCCACTCTTGACAAGATCCCAATCATAGAATGATTGTCCTAAAGATAAATGATCATGTACATCCTTTTGTTCGCAATATCCTATGTGAACACAAGGCATGGAATATAGTCAACCTTCAGATCGTTCACGATTATGTTTCTCGATTCTAGATTAGTGGTGACCAACAAACCAAGTTAACATTGATCCATCATCAATATAACTTGAGCACTGCCATGCATATGAACGTCAGCACTCAATCATTGAGGGGCCCATGGATATCTTCTCTATACATAGAGAAACAAATTTCTTTTCGACTACATAGTCCCGCCACATAGATAATACTCAACTTAATCATCTCCCTTATAACGACCAGTTACGGACCGCGTTAGAAGATGATCAAAGCAAAGCAGATCTATGCTTTGGAATCACATGTATCTCCAGTTCAAGGATGAAACACCACCATCATCCCTAGTTACTTATGACCAAAACCATGAAGTAAACTCGGGTGCGGGTCCTCCAATCACTTGAAACCCCTTTCAAGTATAGGCAAGACTCACGTTTATCAAAACCAATTCTTTATCTCAATCTTAATTCATACTTCCTTCCCATAAAGTATGACCGATTGTGGAGATTTAGAATGGAAAAACATTCTCGGAAGTGTTTAAACATGCTAAGATGGAACACAATAATGATTAATAAAATATCCGCACTCAGCGTATTATTAAATCTCCATTTAATAATCGATATAGTATGAATTACAATACTGCTTAACGTCCCCAAAACATAAGTATAAATCAAACATAAACCAAAACATATTCAAGACAAGTTATACGCATTAAAAATGCTAATTGACCTAGTATGATAAACATCACTAGTCCATAACAACGGCTTAACTAGTGGATTTGTCCCACAACATCCACATGTACTTTTGTTATTTACTTATATCTCTTTTGACAAGACTACTATAAAAGTATGCATCAAAGAGATCTTAGTTTTCAAAAATTAAAGTAATCACACCCTCATGTCTCAAAAGCCCACAATAGGGTTAGTGATACTTAAGAACCAACAATAAACACCACAAGTTAGGATCATAAACTTTGATCAAAATCAACAGTTATCCTAGCAGAAACACGCAATAGAATAAACACTTACTCCAAGCCACTTCTAGTCTTCAAACATCAAGAACATATCTCTATATTTCTTGAACTAAATACTATCCAATTTTGTATCTCCTTAACGCCCTTATGAAGCAGTAATTCCTGAATTAGGTTTGCAGATAACCTAATATCGGGACATTATCTTCAATAGACATATAACATTAGGAATACAATAAAGCTCCCACTAGTCCTGACATATATAAAAAGGCTTTTTCTATGCTTCTAGAAAACTCATCACTTTGATTTTCTAATAGCAAGCAAAGATCTTTCCTTTAAGATGCAAGCATAAGTCCGAAGTGGACTTATTCACTTTGTAGACATAATTCGGGTACTACGGATGTCTATTAAGACCCTCGGAGAGTGTTATAAGCACTTCTTCATCATATTGTTCCATGAAGGAAAGCGGTCATTAATATCCACGAGTATCAAACATTCTTCAACATAGCAACTAGGAAAAGTTTCTCCATAACCACCATCAAAACTTTATCACTAGTCGGAATTTGAAGTTGTCTACAATTCCATCCATGTTAATCCCATTACCACCGCCTTGGGTTAGATATATGCATGGGATTAAGACAAGTCAAGTACTTGGCCATTTCAAATCGATTGCATCTCTTTATCATTTACTTCTTTTATTTTATCGAATCCCGGATCCACTACGTCTTCCGATAGGTGGTGAACTCAACATGACTCACCATCAGGTCATTGCCACTTAGATATGAGAACCCATATCTCTTTGGCTCTATATGACTCTTATCAAACTTAAAAGAAGTAATGACTCTTAGTCAGGCATACCGGCATATCCATTTTGATCATCTATCAAAGATATCAGATTATACGCTAGTGTCAACATCAAGTCTTTCATTTAACTTCCACGTTCTTCCACTGGAATGCCTTAGTTTTTTTTCCTCCTTCCCTTTTAAGCAACAAACATTGTTCTCAAAAGGTTAAATAGCTAAAACTTAGAAGAACTCCTCAAATGTATTAGCACTTCTTGATTTCAAGTTTATCCATCTCCCACTGAATGTAGATTGGATAACTTCGAACTATAAGATAGACAAGCAAAGAACCTTTCTAGTCGTATCTTAATAAATGCTAAATAGACCATCAATTGAATTTATATTTGAGGACTTAATCACAATGTTAAATGAATATCCCAACAAATCGGACATACATTTTTGACCCGTCACAAACCGGATCATTACCAATAAGACCCGGTTCCCTACACCATGACACCATGTACCAATGTGTCTTAGTAGAGATATGAATTGTGAGATAATTCCACAATTCACTATATGGTCATTCAATATAGATAGTAAGTATCTTAGCATCTTAACTAGATCTAAGTACATTGATCTATATACCCTATTGATTCTGAAATTTGTTTTGGTTAATTCTGAACACCAACAAGGTTTCAGACATATACCCAAACTAGTAAACGTCTCGCAACTACTACCATCAAGGCAGTGACGAAGAAGTTTCTCTTTTGTTATTCTTTGTGGTGTGCTTGAACGGATTATCCACAAAAATGTGATCAATATCCAACAAGCCTTCAATCCTCTCACAAACTCCGGTGAAGGATCTCATAATCATCTTAGTCTAATAAACAAGATCAACATCAAACGTTCATCCCGAGGCTAAACTATCCCGAGATCCCAACCACACGGATCTAGGTGATATATCTCTTGTTTATGTGGTAAAGTTGATTATCACACAAAGATAATTTATCCAAACTACTTTGGATTCAGAATCAATTACTCATGAATATTCTATTACTAGTAACCAAACCTTGTGTATGCCACGACATGGAAAATTTTGTGTCTAACAAAATATCTCACAACAAAATTTCATAATAAATTTCAAGAATAAACTCATCGTCACCACATGTGTAGTTGTGTGTCACGCTAACCCATGAGCTATGACATAAATAAACCTTGAATAAACAATGTTTTAAAAGGGTTTTACATCAATTCTTAAAACTTCAAAATTATGTCCATCGTAATTAAAAGCGAGCATACAAAGAGATGTTACTTGCTACGCAGGGCACAAAATAAAGTAATAAATAAACCGGCGACAAAAGCGAGATCAAGTCTCCTTATCTTCTCTTAGAGGACAATCAACCTGGTTTCCTCGTTCGAGAACCGGTTCTTCATGATTTTCTTCATTCCTCCAAGAACCTACAATTTGTAACAAAATAAATTTGTAACAAACGTGAGTCAATCAGCTTGAGTCAACAACCCAGCTTATAGAAGAATAGCTATGAATCAAGAACGTACCTGAAGATGGAAAGTTAACTCTCTCTTTCCTGAGAAGTTTTATATCCTCTCGGCATGTAGGGCAGGCATGACGACCCCAATTCCCAAATCTTCCACAGAAGTATCAAACCACCTTTTCTTGAGTCTCTTATTGAGGCAGATTCTATATGTCATTTGACTCAATATCAAGGATAGGCTTGGAAACTCCAATCTTTCCTTTTTAGGGTCGGTTTCTTCTTCCTTTTCTTTTGTTTCTTTAAACCCAAGACGGGAGTCGTTAAGGTGGAATTATGCTTGGCCATGTTAGACTCCGCAGACTTCAACATGCCATGCAATTCGCTTAAGGATTTCTCCATTCCTTACATGTGATAGTTTGTGACAAACTGATCATATGATGCGGGAGAGACTTGAGTACAATATCCACAGCGAGCTCTCTCCTAATAGGAAATCCTAACCTCTCCATTTGGTCCACTTTCGCCTTCATCTTAAGGACGTGAAGACCAACATTCCCGCCTTCCTGGATCTTACAACCGACTAGGCTTTTAACACACTCATAGTGTTCTGCCTAACTTGCTGTTGGAACATGTCCTTGAGCTTGTTTAACATATTGTATACACTCATGTGCTCGAACTGCTTTCGCAACTCTGAGCTCATAGTTGACAACATGAGGCAGGCAACATTGTGCGTGTCCTTAACACGTTTTTCATATCCGTATCGGACGGCCCAAGTCGCGTCGGTAGCAGGTGGCTCCGGAAGGGTTTCCTCAAGAATGTGCAACTTTGACTCATGGCGAAGGACAATCCTCAATTGCCTAAGCCATGCAATAAAGGTCACCCCCGTGAGTTTCTCCCTTTCTAGGAACACACGAAGTGAGATGTTTGATGTGGTGTTGTTATGGTTTGACATGTATAAATAACGAAATGCGAGTTTTGGTTAGTTAGATAAACCTTGTTAAAGATAATTACCCCCATGTGTTTAAGAAAACAATTTTTTTAACAAGGGCTAAGAACCTTATTTCACCTCGCACCGTGACGGGTTTATCGCGGATCACGTGGCGAAGCTATTTAGGCCGGTAACCATTTTACCAATTGTAATCTCTATTACAATTCTTAGGCACTTGCGGGATCCATTGACATCCACAATTTCGGTTGGCATGTTTGATCCCTACCTTACACCAATCTTAATATATAATTTTTGTTTAGCTCGTGCTTAGCTCGAAAACTAACCAAGAATTATATACTAAAATTGTAAATCGTCCGACAAGACACACGGGTGGCACTCTCGACCATTAATTGGCTCGTGCTTAGCTCGACAACCAATCATGCGAGTTACCCCACTCACCTTCCACACAACTACACAAGGAATGACTCGTGCTTAGCTCGACAATCATCCTTGCTTCGTTAGATTCGGGTGGTGTCGTCTTATGGATGGTGCGTGATTTACGTTTTTAAAAATGAGATTTTGTTTCTGGTTTATAAAAACCTTTTTGTGAATTAACAAAGTAAGTGTCAAAACGATTTTAAGCACTTTTAAAATAATACCAAGTTTATGTTTTCTTTGTCAATTCTATTCGCACGAGATTGTTAACCATTTTAACAAACATTGTATTTTATTTAATTTTTAAAGAAAAATTGTCTAGCATGCGAATCCAAATCCATGCATAGAGAATAAATACAACCACGCAAATATATATAATTCGGTAACATGCCCAAAATTCCTATGCGTTTTCTCTGAGCCAAAACGGGGAAAACAAGGCCAAAACCTAAGGACAGGGTAATGTCTTGTTGGGTGAGCTCCCACTGAATCCAACACCTCCAAAAGCGTGTTCACTCCTTCTTGCCAAGACGTCATCACCATGACTCCCGTTGATTTCTCCGGTTCTAATTCTATACTATTTACAAATACATAGAATATATATAAACGACACGCAGGTCGCATTCCTACACTATTTATACAAATACACGGAATCAAATAAATGGCGTGCAAGCCGCACCAACAAATAAATAAATAATATTACAACAATACAGCACACAGGCCGCCAAAAACCAAATCAACCAACCACCATATCACATAGGTTTAAGGGCATATCATGTTACCGAATTAACCAAACGCAACAAAAAGAAACATGGTGTGCCACACAAAACCATGATACAAATATATATATATCTATATTTTAGTCGAGATTGTCAAAACATCAAAGGCACAAAATGACAATCCTTGTACATATGCATTAGTGTACCAAACCATTTTTGAAACACATATTCATATATACATTTATAAGTATATATTTGTGTACACTTCATGCCAAGTTACAACAAATATATAAATATAAAAACTAAAATATTAACAAGACTACAAATATAAATTCTAGCCCAACAAGAGTCTCCATGAAAAACCATTTTAAGAAAATAATGTTCTTATCAAATAAAATATTTTTATGGTTTTTCTAGACTCAATAGTGCAAAGTCATGTTAGATATGGCTCTGATACCACCGAAGGTATTTGTTTAGCTTTTCAAGACGAAGCGGAAGCATGATACAATACATAGATTCAAAGCTAACCAAACAAATACTTCCCATGAACCAACATCTAACCATGAAGTTGCAGCTAAAATATAGTGAACAAGATAGAAGAAAGATTATACCATAATACAAGATCACCAAAAAGCTTTCTTATTTGTCAAAGTGTGTAGAATTCAAGAAAGAATTCCTCTAGAGTAGTCCACCCTAAGCACACTTGATTCCCCAATGCTAGTAGGTTGGTGTAGCCACCAAAACAACAAGATTCAAGAGCTTATCTAATACCTTTGTGCATCAAAACTTGATCACAAAGTGTAAGAACACTAGAGAGAAAGTGTTTATATTCTTCATATGTTCTTCATAGCTATTTTTCACCAAGAACACAGAGAATTCATGGGTCATGTAACTGCCAAATTGAATAATCCTTAATCCCATTAAAATGAGCTTTAAAACCAATCAATTCTGCTGTTACAGTGCATGTACACGGCCGTGTAGGCCCAAAGCACATGGCCTTGATATGGGCCAATACTCCCCATGCTGGTTGGGTTGGACACGGCCCGTGTTCAGCCACACGGCCTGTGTACTATCCTGCCAAAACCCATTTTGGCCTCTTTTCTCTCTTTTGCTTGATCGTGTTGCCGGAATCAATACTTGGTGTGTGACCCAATAGGCCTATACTTCATCAGCAGTACTATTAACTCGTTCGTGTCAGCGGTCATATACCAACACTAGAGACATTGAAGAAAGAACAGCTTTATGCGAAATTCTCTAAGTGCAAATTCTGGTTGAGAGAGGTCTAGTTCTTAGGTCATGTGATCTGCAGTGAAGGAGTGAAAGTGCATCCTTAGAAAGTAGAGGCAGTAATGAATTGGAATGCTCCAAAGACACCCTCTGAGATAAAGAGTTTTCTTGGATTGGCTCTACCATAGATTTATCAAAGACTTCTCCAAGATTGCCAGTCCGTTGACCAAGTTGACTCGTAAAGATGTGAAGTTTGTGTGGAGTGATGAACCGGATAAATCTTTTCAGACATTAAAGCAGTTGTTATGCAAGGCTCCCATCCTTGCTTTGCCAAGTGTAACAGACGATTTTATTATGTATTGTGATGCGTCGTTTGCTGGATTGGGATGTGTTTTAATGCAAAGAGATCGAGTAATTGCGTATACTTCAAGACAATTGAAACCTCATGAAAAGAATTACCCAACTCATGACTTGGAGCTAGCAGCTGTTGTGTTTGCGCTTAAACTGTGGAGACATTACTTATATGGTACCAAATGCGTAATTTAATTGACCACAAGAGCTTACAGTATGTGTTTACCCAAAAGGATTTGAACATGAGACAGAGACGATGGGTGGAGTTGATTAAGGATTATGACTGCGAGATTAGATACCACCCTGGAAGGCAAATGTGGTGGCAGATTCCTTAAGTCGCAAGGGAGCTGGAAGTCCTATCCAATTCATGTGTATGGAGATAGTATCAGATTTAGTGGATAGACTAAAATCTGCACAGTTGGAAGCTTTAAAGGAAGAAAATCTAAAAGCTGAATTAATGAAGAAACGAAAAGATGAAATGACTGATGATTCTCGTGGATTGAAAGTATTTAAGACCCGTGTTTGGGTGCCTATACTTGGAGAACTGCGGAAATTGATTTTAATGGAAGCACACAAGTCGAGATTGTCAGTACACCCAGGAAGCACTAAAATGTATAACGACTTGAAAGTGCTTTATTGGTGGCCAACGATGAAATCCGATGTGGCACATTTCGTGGAATCTTGTCATATATGTGCACAAGTTAAAGCAAAACATCAGAAGTCATATGGATCCTTGAAGCAGTTAGAGATCCCCGAGTGGAAGTGGGAACACATAACGATGGATTTTGTAACAAAACTTCCGCGTACTCAGAAGAATCATGATATGATATGGGTGATTGTGGATCGATTGACGAAAAGTACTCACTTTCTGGCTACCTTTGAGACAGCTTCATTGAGCAAGTTAGCGTAGTTGTATATTGACGAGGTTGTTTCAAGGCATGGTATACGGTTATCAATTGTATCTGACCAGGACTCCAGGTTTGTTTCTAACTTCTGGAGGAGTTTATAGAGAGAGTTGGGGACGAGGATTAACTTGAGTACTACTTATCATCCCCAGACTAATGGCAAGACTGAATGAACCATACAGACACTCGAAGATATGTTACGTGCCTGTGTAATTGAGTATGGGTGGATCTTGGGATTCGCACCTGCCATTGATTGAGTTTGCGTATAATAATTCTTACCATTCCAGTATTGGAATGCCTCCATATGAAATGTTATACGGTCGTCGCTGCCGTACTCCAACTTGTTGGTTAGAGAGGCTGGTGAAAAACAGTTTGAAGGGCCAAAGATTGTTCAGTTAACTGCTAATAAGGTTGCTAATGCCAGAGAGAAGTTGAAAGCTATCAGGGATAGGCAGAAGATGTATGTTGATCCGCGACGTCATCCAGTATCATTTGATTGAGTTGGTGTATTTGACAGTCTATCCATGGAAAGGTGTGATTCATTTCGGCAAGCGCGGGAAGTTAGCTCCCCGATTTATTGGTCATTTCCGTATTCGACAAGTAGTGAATGATCAGACGGTTACAGTGGATCTTCCAGCAGACCTTGCAGGAATTCATGATACGTTTAACGTTTGTTATTTGAGGAAATTTAAAGTTGAAGATGAGAGTCAGATTCTCCTAGTGCATGATTTGAAGGTGGATTCAAAGAAGAGATTAGTGGAGGACCCTATTGAACTGTTGGATCGTAAAGTGACCAAGCTCCGTAAGAAGCAAATCCCGATGGTGTTGGTCAAATGGAAGCACAGTTTAGGTTCTGACTTGACTTGGGAGACTGAGGCTGATATGAGAGACAAATATACCCAGTTGTTTGAACGAGAAGGGACTCCGAGGACGGAATCCTCTTAAGGAGGGGAGATTTGTAACACCCGCAAATCTAGGCTAGTCGGTTAACGGGTTAGCGGTATGTGTTTACTTGTTTTAATTTGGTTATGTGGTTATCTTAAGTTTGTTAATTAAAGTAATTGGTTGAAATATATATATGTGACACTGGAAGAATAAAATATGTATGCATGTATGTTAGTACGTGGGTATGTTAGCATGTTATTTATATATGCATGAAATATGGATAAGAAAAAGAAAACACCTCCTGCTTGGTTTTGATAAACATTTGTGTACATGTATGTATATAACAAATTTAAGATTAACACCAGCTCATTGTCTCAAAGTTAAGTGTGTGTGTGTGTGCTAAGGTGTGAACTACCCTCTGTTGAAGAAACCTCTCAAACTTAACAAACTTGAAGATTCAAGTATAGGATTTGTTGGTTTATAATTCAAAGTGAAGGTTAGTTTATGATCCCAGCATGTTATTATGCATCTTGATATGTATTTTAGTTAGAATCCATGATTATATGAGATATCACCATTAATGGAGCTTGAAGCTCAAAATTTGATAAATGGGTTTATGTGTTTTGATGTTTTGATAAGGTTTAAGATGTCCATGATATGTGTATACATGTTCTATGAAGTTTATACATGTTTTATAAGTGTTTGGGATCGAAAACAGAGGTTGAGATGAGATTTTGTACATTTTGAGTCGGCTGGATTTTGGAGAAGATGATGCAGGAAAACACGTGAAGCGACGCGTCATATAGTTGGATGCGACACGTCCTCGAGAATCCGCCGGATTCCTTGAATCCGAGACTTGAAATCTGATAGACTAAAACCGAAACCCAAAATCTGACCCTGACAATCCGACAACCGAATTCTGAGAACCAGAATCCGACATTTGAAATCCGGGACTCCAAATCCGACAAAAGCACTTGACGCGACGCGTCCGCGATTTTTCAGAAAACTCTTTTGCTTGTGGATTCTTTGATGTGTTTGATACTTGTATTATATTATGAGGGTTAAGCTTTGTGTTTATGAGTGTAATATAAATATATGTGGGCAGATATATTTATGAGTTCGAGATTGATTTCGTTGCTACTGTGTTTTCATGAAACACCAAGACTCAGTAATATAAGATATCTGAGTTACGCGTTTGGAATCACGAGGTGAGTGGACATTAATCGCGGATGGTAAAGATTATGGTTGATGTTATTGATGTGATGCATGTGTATGTGATTGTTAGACTGTTCAGTCTGATTGTTGATTGTGATTGTTGATTGAGTATATCTGTTGCATGATTATTTGGCCGATACGCACTCTTTGGATGATATCGAGTTGCGTTTGAGAAGTCAGCTATGCGTGGAATTGGGCTGGGCTCGTCTACTGGTTGGTTGAACAGTGGTAGTCTTACTGATGCAAGCGTTGCATCAGAGGGGAATTTCATTGTGCCAATTCAGTAGAGGGCTATGGGTAAACCTTTGCTTTGGCCGACATTGGTTGTAGGTTCTGCGCTGAACCGCCGGTCTTCTTGATTGTGTGGTTACATGCTTTGATATTGACTGTTGATGTTTGCCTTTGTGTTTAGCTTCTGCTCACTTAGCTTTGTGTTAATTCCCCTCAGTTGTTGTTTTGCAGGTTTGTGAGTCATTGGTGTTTGTAGGAGAAGTTGACCCTGCTATGATATGTTTTATATTTAAAATGGAAATGAGCCAGTTTATTTTTCTAACATGAAGACAGTTGCTTTTGTTATTCGTGAACAGATGTTTATGATTTATAAATATTCGTATTGTATGTAAAGTTCGTATGTTTAATTTAGCTTCCGCGGCGCATGTTTTAAAAAAAATAGCTTTGGTTTTCCGGTGTTACATAAAGCAAGCATTAATGCATAGTGTAGTAGCGAAGGTGAAAAAGACACAGTTCTCACGCTATCTGTTATACCCTTCAGTGACAGGTCCAGAAATTTTTTCACGGGGGCACATTTCATTAAATATGGCAAGACGGCTTAAATCACTAACCAAAACATATTCGGATCAAAAAGTTTCGGGTGATCAAACTTGTTTGGTAGCCATATTAATCCAACAAAATTAGTTTAGTTTTTGAATTTATAAGGGTTTTCATATATTCACTCATAATTTCACATATTTCACAATTAAAGTTTTTCTAAAATGATTCATACGATTGTCTAAAGTAAACTTAAATCAATATTATCCCTTATAATCAATTCCTCAAGTAAAATCACTATTCATTTCAATTTTTAATTTTAACCCTTAATGAATTTTCACTATACACCCTTAGCTTATATAAGGGCAAACTGTATCAAAAATAAATTACTTCAATTGGATTGTCTACCCATTAATTTCTTATATGCATCCTGTCACACTCAATCCCCTATATATATACACACACACACACACACACTATATTATAAAGTATTTAAGTCATTGAAATATCTTAATTTTAAGTAATCTGAAATTACTAAGTTACCCCTTATTTAACTTTATAATAAACTATTATATAGAGTTAATTAGATTCTTAAATACTAATTTTATAACTAAACCTTCTATAATAAATATTGTTTAAAAAAGTCAAGTCAAAGCAAATTAATTTTCAACTTATATGATATTAAATACAAATTAAAAATTAAATAAAAAGAATTTTCATAAAAATAATAGTTTAAATATATGATCATATAACACATTTTAATTTAAATATTAGAAAATACGTATAACCAGAGCTTATAAATCAAATAACATGTAGCCTAAATTTACAGACATTTTTAGATTTTTTAAATGACTCGTGTAATTAAAACAAAAGGTTTAATATATAATATATTTAATATTCTTTTTGTTTTTATTTTTTTTAAATTAATAAAAGAGTTATAAAGAAAAGAGAAATAAAAGAAATGGAAACATGAGAAACAAAATAGATACAATGCGAACGAAAATTATTCGATGTTGTTATAATGCGTGATATAATAGTCTTACGTTATTAAAAACGGACATGTTATCGGGTAGGAATTATTTCTAGCCGCCGTATAGCGCGGGTATTGTGCTAGTGTGTGTGTGTGTGTGTGTGTGTATATATATATATATAGGGGAAGGTTCATTTGAGAACCATTTTTATTGCGAAAACCGCGAGAACCAATCTTAGCCGTTCATTTTGGATAATGGAATTCATGGATGAAAAGCGTGGGGGGATTGGGTGTGACAGGGTGCATGTAAGGAATTCATAGGTGGGCAATCCAATTGAAGCAGAGGGAATTGGACGGCTAAGATTGGTTCTCGCAGTTCTCGCAATAAAAACGGTTTTCAAATGAACTTTTCGCTATATATATATATATATATAGGGGAAGGTTCATTTGAGAACCGTTTTTATTTTGAGAACCAATCTTAGCCGTTCATTTTGGATATGAAATTCATGGATGAAGAGCGTTGGGGGATTGAGTTTGGGAGGGTGCATGTAAGGAATTCATAGGTGGGAAATCCAATTGAAGGAGGGGGAATTGGATGGCTAAGATTGGTTCTCGCGGTTTTCGCAATAAAAACGGTTCTCAAATATAGTGAAAAGTTCATTTGAGAACCGTTTTTATTGCGAGAACCGCGAGAGCCATTCTTAGCCGTCCAATTCTCCCTCATTCAATTGGATTACCTACCCATGAATTTCTTACATGCACCCTGCCACACTCAATCCCCCCACATTCTTCAACCATGAATTCCCTTATCCAAACTGAACGGCTAAAATTGGTTCTCGTGGTTTTCGCAATAAAAACGGTTCTCAAACATAGTCTCACCCTTAAACATAGAACTCAAAGGCCAATTCTTAGCCACTCATTTAAAAGGAAAAAATAGGAATTGTAAAAAAAAGAAAAAATCAAACCCACGCTTTCTATGAGACTTCCCCGTAATTTCGTTTTTTATATTTTATTCGACCCTAAAATCTTTAAATGACCATAACTATTTCAATTTTAAGAATTTGAGCAAAAAAATTATGCCAATCTACTAATTTTTTAATCCTCTTTCAAACAAGACCACTCTTCCCATATTTTTGAAAATTTTATTTCGAAAATACAAACCATATGAAAATAATACCAAAATGTTATCATTTTGAATCATATGAATTTTTATCATTTTCAGCTTTAACCATGTGTATTGTTATCATTTTTGACTGAAAAGTTATCATTTTCGGGTGGGGGGAGGTTATCATTTTCGGGTGGCTGGAAATTATCATTTTCGGTGGTTGAAAGATCATATTAAGCTGAAAGTTATCATTTTCAGAAATGGAAGTGAAAAATAAAGGAAGGTGCGAAATTTATGTGGTGAAGAATTCCCATAATACTCTTTCTTCTATAATTAAATCTTATAATTATTTACTTAATTACAATAATGTTATTATTAGATCTTGACCATTGATTAAAAAAATCTAATGGTCTAGATTTGGCCTTTGGGTTCTACGTTTAAGCATATAATCTTTATTGATCCATTATATATATATATATATACACACACACACACTACAAAAAAGATGCCCATTATCCACACATTTTTGTCAATATTAATACACTTAAAGCCGTGGAAAATCACGATCAAGCGTGGAGAAATTTAGTGTTACTAATTTCTACCAAATCTTTACATATGAAAGTGTGAAAATTGAAGTCAGAAATCACATTTATTTGTGTGGACAAATTATCTAAATTTTTACACTTCTAAGCGTGGAAAATTTAAAAATAATTCTAAAGTTACAAAAGTCTACGCTTTTAAGTGTGACCTTCTATAATTATTTATTTATTACTAAATTCACACATTTAAAAGCGTGGACTTTTAAAAACAAATGTACACGTCTATAAATGTTAAGTTTTTTTATAACAATATTTGTTTTTAAACTATTTTTCACAATTATAAACGGGGTAAAATGCATGAAAATACAATAAACTTTGTCTTAATTATCATTGTATACAACCAACTTTATTTTTTTAAAAACAATACAATCAACTTTTATAATCCTCCCATTGTATACAAGTTGTTGTATACAATGGAAATTATGAAAAAGTTTATTGTATACAATGTCAGCTAAAGACTAGACACAGAAAAAAGTTATTTGCATACAACGGAATTTTTTTGAAAGTTAGTTGTATTATTTTTAAGAATTTAAAGTTAGTTGTATACAATGACAATTAAGACAAAGTTAATTGTATTTTCATGCATTTTGCCCTTATAAACGTGACAAAGCTTAGAATTTTTACACACTTTTTATGAAGCATGGATAAATGACAAATTTTTTGTAGTGATATATATATATATATATATGCATCAAATAAAATAAAAAAGATTAAAAACATGTAAAATGGGCTTAGCCCATTGAGATTCCTTCCCTTAATACCCATTAATTTATATACACGTACATAGAGGTGCACGGAAAATCCGAATATCCGATTTAGCGCAAAAACTATCCGAAACCGGTTATTGGAAAACCGGTTTTTTTTAATCCGGTCCGGATATTTTGAAACCGGATAGGATAACCGGATATGGATCTTTTGGTTGAACCGGATTTTTTACCGGATTAAAAACCGGTTTTAAAAAAACCGGATAAAAACCGGAAAAAAAACCGGTCGTCGAGTTTAAAAAACTAGCCGTTTTTTTGACCGTTGGGGAATTTTTTGCCCGTTTTTATTGTCTTTTTTTCACATTTTTTCTTTTTAAATAGGTTGGGGATGTTATAGGATGATTCACACTAAATACTACCTCTAAAAAACTCTCTCAAATCTCTATCTTTTTTATTTTCTTCATGGCTAGTGCTAGTAACACGGTTGAATCTTCCGTTGAGGGGAATGTCGACGTGGTAAGGGTAATCGAACACAATCGAAACAAAGAAGTTTGGGAACATTTTGAATTGTGTGAGATGTCAAATGGCTCGAAAAGGGCGCGTTGTAAACTTTGCCGAAAGTTGTTTGCACCGGAGGGGAACACAACGTTGAGGAACCATATTTCAAAATCATGCAAGGCTCTTCGATCAAGATCGGATCCAAGTCAAACAAATATTACTCCACAAGGTGGTGTTTTTGTTTACGACAACGATGCACTACGGGCCGATTTTACAAGAATGGTAATTAAAAAAGCATTACCGTTCGACCACTTTGATGATGAAGAATTCACGGCAATACTTCAACAAAGGATGCAACCCGGCAATAAAATCGGTTCTTTGCAACAACAACAAACGACTCAATGATTATAAAAAATATTGCAAGTCGGTTAACAAAATATATTTGGGTCCTAATTTGGATTGTCCTACTCGTTGGAACTCAACTTGGATGATGATGCATTCCGCCTTAAGGCAAAAAGATACATTGCAAGCATTTTACAATCGCTTACATGAGAGGGGTTATGTATCCAACACGTTTTCGATTTTAGAGTGGGATGTTATAGCCAAAATAACCGATTTGCTTGGGGTTTTTAAAAATGCAACAACTATTTTATCCGGTATTTATTACCCGACTAGCCCATTGGTTCTTAATCAAATATTTTTGTTGGCTACTAAACTAAATGATTTTGAATTTGAAAGTGAAATTTTCCAACTAGCGGGAAAGGCAATGAAAGAAAAGCTTTTAAAATATTTTAAGTAGATTCCACCCGTTTTTACTTGTGCCACCGCTTTAAACCCAATGGTAAATGTTGGCGGGGTCGAAACAATGATCGAATCAATTGCATTTGCTTTTAATCTAACGGAACATGACCCAAATTTTGTCCAAAACCAAGTAAATCATTTTAACAAATGTTTTTGAGACATGTTTGATATTTATTTAAATAAATACGGGTCGAGTAATGTAATATTTGATCAAATGAGGCAAGGGGATTCAACTAGAGGAAGTTCAAGTAACATAAATTTGTCACTTTTTAACACACTATTAAATTCTCAATCCAAACGAGCTCGTACTAGCACCCCAAGTAGCGAGTTGGGAAATTATATGTCAAACGATTTTATATCAAAAATGACATTTGAAGAGTTTGAAAGTTTCGATATTTTGGCTTGGTGGAAAGAAAAGGGACCACAATTTCCGGTTCTAGCCGCCATGGCCCGTGATCTACTAACCGTCCAAGCTTCTACGGTAGCTTCGGAATCCGCTTTTTTTGTTAGTGGCAGGGTTATATCGCAACGGAGATCAAGATTAAGTCCCGAGTCGGTAGAAGTATGCATTTGTTTAAAGGATTATTTGAGTGGAGCGGCACGGACGCAACATTTGACCACGCTTGAAGATGCAATTGACCACAATTTGGAAGCAACTATACGTAATGAAGAAGTCGAACTTGGAATATCACCTCCAAATGAAGACAACGACAACGACGAAGGCGAACCCGAATTAGATGGGTGATTTGTATTAACTTGGAATATCACCAACAAACGAAGACGACGACAACGAAGAAGAAGCTAGACGAAAACGACGAAGATTAACTATTTGTATTTTAAGTATTTGAACTTTAACTATTTGTACTTGAAGTATTTTTAGTATTTTAATTTGAACCTTGTAATGTTTAAGAATTTTAAGTAACTTTGTAATGTTTTAAGTATTTTAATTTATAAAAATCTGAATTTTTTTTTAAAAAAATCGGATAAAATAAAAACCGGATATTAAAAAAACCGGTTACGATCCGATCCGAATCCGGTTTCACCGGTTATCACTTTATCCTCAAAAAACCGGTTATGATCTGTTCCGGTTTGAAAAAAATCAGATCACAAAAAAACCGAAAAGGTTATGATCTGATCCGGTTCGGTTAAAAAACCGGTCTTGTGCACCTCTACACGTACAGCTGCAAAACACAATTCAAATATATCATCATATACGGCTGACATTCAATAAAAAAGAAACGGCAGCGTAACTTTTATTCGAATGGCAAAAGCAAAAAGCAACGATGAAGCTTTAATCAAAGGGAGAAAAAGGCCAGGGTGAATTGGTCCCAAATGGGTGATGAAAACTCCAAATATTTTCATAGAACTATCAAACAAAACCATAGAAGGAACTACATTCATGGGTTTTCAACAAATGGTTCTTGGGTCTCGGATCCTGGTTTGTTGAAATCAACAGCAAAGACATTCTTTGAAAATAAGTTTAAAGATTCAGACTCTCGACCAAAATTCTCTAGTAGTGGGTTTAATGCCTTGAGTACAGATCAAAGTTCCACTCTTGAAGAGGCTTTTTCAACGGAAGATATTAGAAGAGCAGTATGGGCTTGTGATGGAGAGAAAGCTCAAGGCCCAGATGGGTTTTCTTTTGCTTTTATAAAAAAAATATTAGGAGACGATTGGTTCGGGCATTATTGATGCAGTTTCTGAATTTCACGACTCAAATGTCTCTTCCTCGTGGTTCAAATTCCTCTTTCATTACCTTAATCCCTAAGGTAAATGATCCCATTTACGTCTCGGATTATCGCCCAATCAGTTTAATTGGTACCATTTATAAGATTATTGCAAAGCTTTTGTCATTACGTCTTCAAAAAGTGATTAATTCAATCATTGGAAAAGAACAAACAACTTTTATCAAAGGAATGAGTATTTTAGAAGGACCTTTGATTGTAAATGAAATTATCTCTTGGGCTAAATCCTCTAAATCTCAAATTTTTTTGTTAAAAGTTGATTTAGAAAAAGCCTTTGATTCATTAAGCCGGTCATTCCTTGATGATATCATGACTCAACTAAATTTTGGCCATAAGTGGAGATCATGGATTCGTGAATGTTTACACTCGGCTCAAGTATCAGTTTTGATTAATGGTTTCCTTCGGACGAGTTCTCAATGCATAAAGGGGTAAGGCAAGGTGATCCACTTGCTCCATTTCTATTTATTATAGCTATGGAAGCTTTAAACGTAGCTTTAAATCAGTCTTTTCGGATGGGTGTAATTCATGGAGTTAAGATTCCTAAAAATGGTCCCCCCATTTCACATTTATTCTATGCTGATGATGCACTCTTTATTGGTTCTTGCTTAATATCAAATGTTTCAAATCTTCTTAGAATCTTACGTTGCTTTTATCGAGCATCTGGGCTCAAAATCGATCTATCATAAACAAATTTAATGGGGATTGGGGTGCAATATGAAGATGTTTCTTGGCTAGCTTCTCGCATAAATTGTAATGTTGGTTACTTTCCATATAAATTCTTAGGTATTCCTATTGGCAGCTCAATGAAAAGAGCATCTTCATGGCAGCCTTTAATTGATAAGTTCCAATCTAAGCTTTCGAATTGAGAGCTTCGACATTATCAGTTGCTGGGCATTTGACTCTTTGTAAAACAGTTCTTGGATCAATGGGTAATTATTATTTCTCACTTTATAAGGCTTCAGTCTTGGTTCTAAAAATGTTGGAGGGTTTAAGACGAAAGTATTTTCTTGGTGGTGGATCTAATTTAAAGAAAACAACATGGATTGCTTGGAACAATACCATTTCAGCTAAGGAACAAGACAGTCTTGGGGTGGGGAGTTTAATGGCTCTCAATATTGCCCTATTAGCAAAATGGTGGTGGAAGATCAAAGTTGAAGACACTTCTTTATGGGCAGCTCTTATAAATTCGATTCATGGTTACCTTAGACAAGCTTCAAGAGATCCTTTACACTAAAAAAAAGGAGGCACATGGGGTATGATATTATCAATCAATAAGCATTTATCAGATTATAACACCAAACTTTTCTCCTTATTTAATCTATCGGGAAATGGTATTTGGTCATGGTCCTTGGATCAAAGTGGAGTTTTCAGTGTTGCTTCCCTTCGCCGGTTATTGGATTCAAATTTTCTATATAATGAACTTGGACTACAAACGTATTGGAGTAACTTAATTCCCGGGAAAATTAATTTACATGGTTGGAAGACTCAACATAGAAGACTAGCAACTTTTGATAATCTCCTAAAACGAAGAATCTTGAATGAATCGAAGCAGTGTCCTTTTTCTACCTCATTTTCAGAGACATAAGATCATATATTTACCGAATGTTTTATTGCAAAAACCATATTAAGGGTAATAGCAAATTGGTGGAGAATTTCTCTACCTAAAACTTTATTGGAATCATTATTCTCATGAGGAGAATCAAATAATTTTTCGGTGAAAAGCTGAAGGTTTTCAAGTCAGTTATACTCACATATCTTTGGAAAATTTGGAAATCAAGGAATGAGGTGGTTCATGAAAAAAAGAATGTTACGATGGATAGAATGTTCATTTCAATTCAAGGCTTACAACTTTTTTTATCAATGCAAGAAAGAAGCTTAAACGTAGGCTTGATTGGATTAATTGGTGTTGTTTGTCTTTTCCTCTTCTTTCTTTGTAACTTGTATGTTTTTGTTTTTCTAGCTACTCGCTAGTTGTTTTATTAAAAAAATTTGCTGTTGCCGTTCAAAAAAATAAAAATTAGAGGGAGTAGTATATGAGCCGGTGTTTAAAGAGGGAGGCCACGACTTTTACGGGATTAACTCGGTTTGTTTATCATCGGTCTATAATGATTTATAAACTTGGTTTTTCTTTTATATGTTTTTTTCTAACCTGGCTATGAGTTAGGGCTCCTGTTTTACCTAGATTAGATGAAACTCATGGATTGATTTATTTTGGTTCGTGAATTATTTGTTTAATTTTTGTAAGTTACATCCAATTAAATAACCAGTCATTTAATGTTTTTACTTTTAATTGATTATTTTATGGGTTGTTATGTGTTTTTAATGAGAGTTGATTATGCATGCATCTATATTAGTGATTTACTTGTTAGATTACTAAGTAGACATTAAGGATAATGTGTAGGAGTAATTAATTAATAACTTTAGCATTAAATAAGTGATAACTTATCAAACAGGAGTTAGTAGGTTAAAGGGCGTTTCAGGAGATTAGTCATTGGATTGTAAACATGGTGTAATCCGTTAGACGGGTTCAGAAAGAAATTTCTTTGCTTTAGTTTAATTAATTATTTAATTTGACAATTCGGGAGATGGGTTAGGTTACCTGTTAGAATCATAATCTCCATAATTCATGTTTTATAATTAATCAAGACAAGGTGGATTCGACTCTAGGTGAAACAAATCTTCCATACTGTTTATAGTCAGTTTCTTTTATATTTCATCGTTCATTTGCTCGTCAAATCTATTTAATTAGTCTTTATTAGTTTATTTTAGCAAATCCTCTTTTTTAATAAATTTATTTAGGTTAATTAGTGAAATCTAGTTTAATAAAATATTCTTACTGTTCTGTGGAGATGATATCCTACTTACCTAAGCTATACTGCTATACGATCCAGTCATACTTGTTGGTAGTGTATGGTGAAACTTAGGTGATTTTGGACTTTAATTTAAAACCTGATTCTCACGCATCAAGTTTTTGACGCCGTTGCCGGGGAATAGTGTATATTTATTTTACTAGATTTTATTAGTTAACCGATCATTTTCCGGGATTTATTCCTGTGAAAGTTATTTGCTTTATCTTTATATTTATTGTTTACTTTGTTTATCTTTCCTTTCCCATCCTACTCGTGGTTTCTTTTCGTGTTTCTTTGCATGTGAATGGATTATCTAGGAACTCCGTCATTCCCTTTTAGAAGAGGTATGCATTTTGTCAAGATTTGTGACGATGACCGGCCAATGTTCTTACTAGGGGAAGACTGGAAAACAATATTGCTACATAAACCTAATGACATGCCAATGTTTTCACCCGGGGATACTTGGTCGGTACCACCGGTTGTTGATGATGAGATGCCCATGCTATCACCTTGGGAGGCTTATCCCGTGATCCAACAGCCACCAGAGGCGTCGTATTATGATCAATTTGCCTATCCTCAACTAGTTCCTCGAAACGAAGAGAAGAAATCAAATCTTGAGGTGTTGATGAGGAACTTCATGGAGACCCAATCCGCATGTCTTGAACGGATCGAAATTAAACTTACGGCAGCAAGCCCTTAATGAACGTATTCAAATAGAGCAACAAGAGTCAATCTGGAGACTGGAAAGGGAGGTTAAGAGTATTAGTCATCTCATTGTTGTAGGACCTTCAGAGGATTGGCCACCCAATGATGAAAAAGTAAGTCCTCCAATTAGTGATTTTGTTGACTCTGATCATATTTCGATTGTGAAGGACGAGTCTTATGATAAGATGGAGGTAAAGGAGGAGAATTCACCTAATGATTCACCCGTGCTTGTCGAGGTCACACTCCAATCGGAGGAGAATTCACAACTACAGGAGAGTCCGATATTCCAAAGCACAAAGGAAATTAAGGAGAAAACAAAGGAGCTAGAATGGAACAAGATACAACCTGCGAAGCTAATCATAGGTAACTTGTGTATATCAAGTATGTATTACTACTACCACCCTCACTTCATTGCAAGTGTGGGGTGCCATCCCCTAATTCCTAGTAAATAAGGGCAAAGTCAAGCTAGAGACTCGAACATAAACAAACGCTTCTCAGGAGGCAACCCGTGCGTAGTGTAGGTTTTTACTTGTATTTTATTTTTCGTTTAAAACTTTGTGGGTGTGTTTACTACAAACCCTCACGAGACTATAACTCGTCCACTCGGGCTACTGAGGGGTTTAAAGACTTGTTGCATAGGCTAAATGCAACTATGATTTCTATGAAAGTAAGTTTAGATTTTTATTTTGTTCTTATTATAGATTGATGTTCTTTTTTGAGTTTGTTCTATGGGTGCAAGTTGTGGTGCTCTACTTTGTGCGGACGGGTCCCTCCAAGAGCTGCTACTTTTTCTCCGGATCTAATAATTGGACCGTTGATGGCTCTGATAACCCCAGGAAGTTTTTGTTCCCTTTTACTTTTCACCTTTACACATTTCTATGCTTATTTTGTCATTGTATTGGGGATAATGCAAATTTCTAGGTGTGGGGTGGGGGTTAAGTTACACTTAAGCTTCTGTTTGCTCTTGCATATTGTGTGAAAGTGCTTAAAATTGGACCAATGCTTTTTAGATTTCTTAGTCCATCTACATGAAAGTGATTGAACTACATGAATTAAGTTGTTTTCTATTTTATATATTAGAGAGTAGTTGAGTGTTGATAAAACGGCATGACTTAGCATATTTATATCCCACACTTACTTGAGAGATTGAGCCTAACAGATGTCATTCTTGACTCTGTATTCATTTTTATGTGCATGTCTGAATGCATTCATTTTAGAACTTGTGTCTAAATGGTTGTCGAAACCACCATAATGAGTGTACTAGACTATTGCACCGATAGAGGCTATCTTTGTATTTAGCCTTTTGTTTTAACCATTTTCTTTGTCCGTCAGATAGTCTCACTTTTAGGTTATCTAATTATTCCTACCCTTAGTATGCCTAGTGCTCATTTTTAGCACTCGAAACCCTAGTTAGCCATGTCGAGCCTAAGACTTTTCTTGTGTTTAACACAAATTTTTAGCCTTTTCCATTTATTTTAGCTTTCTTTTTTTGCCTTAGCTTAAATTCAGATTGGTTGGATATGTTTCGTGTTAGTGTTCTTTCTTTTTAGTGTTATTTCAGTCTGTGAATAAAGATAGATATGCCAAGAGTTGATAGTTGATACTTAAGGTGGGCATTATCTTCGAATCTTGAGAGTGATGCACAAAAAAATGCAATATATATATATATATATATATATATATATATATAAAAGAGCATGGACAAGGAAAATAAAAAAATATATATATGCTCAAAAAAACATAATGCGTGGAAGAATCCATGTTATGTTTGAATTTTCTGTTTCTATATTAGTGTGTTCGTTTTTTGTTCTTACTTCGTGTTTGTGTCTTGCCATTCCAGTTTGAATGGTTGTATGCGTGTGTTATCTAACCAGATTTGAGTTTTTTTGCTATATTCTAGTCACTTTAAATTTCTATTTCCATTTCCTACCCTATCCCTTAGCCTACACATTACAATCTCAAAGTCCTCTCCAAAGTCTTAAGTCATCTAGTGGTAGAGATTAGACCTAGATACAAGCTTATGATAATGATGTATTTCATTGTATTTGTGTGTTCACTAAATATATTTGCCTAAACATTTGTGTGAAGAGTGAATGCCCGGTGAGGATGCTAAGTCGTGCCTAGTTTTAGAGATGCTTAATGCTTTCTGATATAGATATAGAGTTCATTTGATCCATGTAGGTAGGGATGGCAAAAAAACCCCGTACCCGATGGGAACCCATTCTCTGACCCCGATTTAACCGGGGAATCCCCGAGTTGACCGGGGATGAGGACGGGGATTCCCCGAACTTAGAAACGGGTAAGGGGACATCCCTTGGTTCCCGAACCCGACCTCGACCCCGCACATATTATATATATACATAATTTTTAAAGTCAAATTTCTCATATAAATATACGTTTATATCAAATTTAACTTTCTTACATTAATATGCATATTAATAAGATTGCTTTTTGTTTGAACATAATGATCGTTTCATACTAATATAGTTTTTGTAAAATCATCTATGAAAGTATTATAAGTGTATTTCATGGACATATATGTTAGAGAAAAATCTATTTGATTGATAATGTCATCTGTATTATAGAAAGATTTAGTAAATATATTACGTCTTTTATCATGAAAATTATTTATCTTACGAAACCATTAAAACACTTGATTGGTTACATTTTTATGTGAACTGGTTGGAAGGGTTAATTTAAGTTTGTATGAAGATTCTCATGTTTATCTATTTAGAAAATTCGATTTTTTAGACGAAGAAAATCTCTGATTCCCCGAGGGGATCCTTGATACCCGACGGAGATGAGGATGCAAGTCAACTCCCCAACAAGGATGGGGATTGGGGGTGGGGAACGGGGATGGGGATGAGGAGAGCGATCCTTGATACCCCTGATCCCGTTGCAATCCCTACAAGTGGGTAGATAACTTGATTGTGTTTGGGTGATGATGATAAAATTTGATTGGTCTTGTTTGAGTGTTTTTCATCAACGTTTTCTTTGGAAAAAACAAAGTTTAAGTGTGGGATGTTTGATATTGTCGTATTTTAACATATAATATATATTTATTTCATGATAATATCTATGTTTTTCGAGTTAAATTATAGCCTAAATTGTGTTCAAATGTTTACTTAATCAAAATTTGGCTATATGTTTGGGAATGCTTAAGAGTGAAGAAATGTGCAAAAGTCGTTCAATTAAAGACGAGAACATTTAAGAACTAAACTAGGCCAAGAGGCATATTACCATTCTTCCTTGAGTCAAAAGTTTGGCCAGCATATAATAAAAGAAAAAAAGGAATTATTCAGATTATATATATATATATATATATATAGAAAAAGTTCAAACGAGAACTGTTTTTTGTACGAGAACCAATCTTAGCTGTTCAATTCCCCTCCTTCAATTGGATTGCCCACCCATGAATTCCTTACATGCAGCTTGCCACATTCAATCCCTCCACGCTCTTCATCCATGAATTCCACTTACCACTTGAATGACCAAGATTGGGTCTCGCAGTTCTCGTATGAAAAACAGTTATCTTTTGAACCCTCCCCAATATAGTGAAAAGTTCATTTGAGAACCGTTTATATTCCAAGAACCGTGAGAACTAATCTTAGCCGTCCAATTCCCTCTCCTTCAATTGAATTTCCCACTCATGAATTCCTTACATGCACCTTGCCACACTCAATCCTCCCACGCTCTTCATCTATGAATTCCATTATCCAAAATGAACAGCTAAGATTTATTCTCGCGATTCTCGTAATAAAAACGGCTCTCAAAAGCTAAGATTGGTTCTCACGGTTCTCGCAATAAAAACGGTTCTCAAATGAACTTTTCAATATATATACATATATACATATATATATATATATATATATATATATATATATATATATATATTCACACACGCAACAAGTAAAATAAAAAAGAATAAAAACATGTAAAATGGGCTTAGCACATTGAGATACCTACCCATTAATTTTGGAAGATAATATGTACATAACATATTTTTGCCATACATAATAATTAATTGTTGTTTGAACTATTGTACTTTTAAATATGTGGATGTGAATAAAAGATAGTGAAATTCTAGGGGTATAAAAGTCACAATTGTTGTGTATGGTAAAATCTTGTTGTGTACAAATCAATTCCCGTTAATTTATATACACGTACAGCCGCAAAACACAATTCAAATATATCATAACATACGGCCGACATTCAATTGAAAAAAACGGCAGCGTAACTTTTATTCGAACGGCAGAAGCAAAAAGCAAAATGGGAGCCGTCTATGAGTTGGTGTTTGATCAGGGAGACCACGACTTTTACGGGATTAACTCGGTTTGTTTATCATCAGTCTGTAATGATTTATAAACTTGGTTTTTCTTTGTATTTATTGTTTTCTAACTTGTCTATGAGTTGGGGCTCCTGTTTTAACTCATGGATTGATTTATTTTGGTTCGTGAATTATATGTTTGATTTTTATAAGTTACATCCAATTAAAGAACCACTCATTTAATGTTTTTACTTTTAATTGATTATTCTATAAGTTGTTATGTGTTTTTAATGGGAGTTAATTATGCATGCAATCTATATTAGTGATTTACTTATTAGATTACTAAATAGATATCAGGGATAATGTTTAGGAGTAATTAATGAATAACTTTAACATTAAGTTAGTGTTAATCTATCAAACGGGAGTTAGTAGGTTAAAGGGCGATTCAGGAGATTAGCCTACTATTGGATTGTAAACATGGTGTAATTAGTTAAACGGGTTTCGAAAGGGATTTCTTTACCTTAGTTTAATTAATGATTTAATTTGGCAATTCGGGAAATGAGTTAGGTTACCTGCTAAAATCATAACCTCCATAATTCATGTTTCATAATTAATCAAGACAAGGTGGATTCGACTCTAAGTGAAACAAATCTTCGATACTGTTCATAGTCGGTTTTCTTTATATTTCATCGTTCTTTTGCTCGACAAATTCTATTTAATTAGTGTTTATTAGTTTATTTTAGCAAATCTTCTTTTTAATAAATTTATTTAGGTTAATTAGTGGAATCTAGTTTAATAAAATATTCTTACCGTTCCCTGTAGAGATGATACCCTACTTACCTAGGCTATACTTCTACATGATTCACTCATACTTACCGGTAATGTATGATGAAACTTAAGTGATTTTAAACTTTAATTTAAAACCTGATTTTCACGCTATGTACGAAATTACTTCCATCAAACTAATGAGAAGAAGAGATCCCTTTCTTATACGTGGATTAAACTGTCACCTTTTATAACCATGTTACATCTATATGTTTTTGTAATTGCATTATTTCTCAATAATAGAAAAAAGTTACATCACATCATATTAAACACATAAAACAAAACAATTATAATGTTACTAAGAGATTTTGGTGCAAGCAACACCTTAATAAACATTAAGTTTCTACCATCCAAGTGATTACGATTCCCAGTCATTACTACCATATGAAACTAATGGAACTTCATAAAGATCACGTTGCTCAACTTCTAATACTAAGCTTCCACTCTTTTGGTATTTTTGTTGTTGAATCCAAGGATGAGTTGTGAGTTTTCTGAAGTCATCCAGCTTCACTGCCACCTCTTTCATTGTAGGTCTATTACAACCTTGTGAATCAAGGCATCTCTTTACAAAATCACCTACTGCTTGTAGTTGCTTAAGAGTCCCTTCACGTATAATTCGAGGTTCAACTATTTCAAATAATCGGTTTTCTTTAACTGCCTTGACAAAATATGTAGCTAAATTATTTTCTACATTGGTTTTATCAACACCAATGGGTTTTTTCCCGGTTATGAGTTCTGCAAGAACCACTCCAAAGCTATATACATCACTTTTTTCAGTCAGTTGGCTTGTGCTATAGTATTCTGGATCTAAATATCCTAGTGTGCCTTGAATAAGAGTAGTTACTTGCATATGATCTAATGGGACTAACCGTGAAGCACCGAAATCTGAAATTTTTGCCGTGTAATTCTCATCTATCAATATATTGGTAGACTTGACATCTCTATGTATGACGGGCATAATAGTTTCTGAATGAAGGTATGCAAGTGCACTAGCAGCTTCAACAGCTATTCTTAAACGATTCTCCCATGATAACCAACTCATTCCACCCAATCTATTATGAATGTGATGGAAAAGAGTATTATTAGAGATGAATTCATAAACTAGCACCGGAACTTCCTCTTCCAAGCAACACCCCAAAAGCCTTACCACATTTCGATGGATCACTTGTGTAAGGATCAATACTTCATTAATAAACTGCTCTGCTTGGCTTGCATCAACTATTTTAGACTTCTTTATTGCCACTACTCGTTTATCTGACAAAATCCCCTTATACACTATACCATAGGCACCTCGACCAATAACGTGTTCTTGAGAATAATTACCGGTTGCTTTACAAAGTTGTTTAGTGCCAAACAAAGTCATTGCATCACGATACCCTTGTGAATTGATCTTTTGTTTTAGCAACACACCCCCATTTTTCTCAAAGAACTTTTCACGAAGCCTCATTAGCTTCCTCCTCCTTAAACCAAAGAAAATGCCTGCTATTATGGATAGTATTGCTAAAAGGCTCCCTAGAGTTGCTACATACAAATTAAAAGTGAATGGCACTTTAGTTAGTGGTTGTTTTGCTCATCTTTAGTGAACATGGTTATTGAAATCAAAGGGCTATACTAGTGGACAGTATTAAACTTGTAGGGAAAAATACCTAAAATGAATGTTGTTGAAGAAAATTTTGAATCTTTAGCGTATATACAACCGTTTATTGTTTTAGCATCACCAAAAGATCCTGGTGGGCACGTACAATTGTAACTCCCTTGAGTATTGACGCAGTCACCATAACAAGATTTGGTTATCGGATCTTCGCACTCGTTGATGTCTAAAAAGGAATGGGAAAATAAACAAGCTTGTCAAAAATTGAACCATAATTCAACAAATCTTAGCAAAAATTGAAATTATATAGATTGAAACTTCAGTGACAAATAGAGAGGAAGAGTGAAGTGTGATCAAAATATTAAGGGTAAAATGCATGAATATACAATAAACTTTGTCTTAATTATCATTGTATACAACCAACTTTATTTTTTTAAAAACAATACAATCAACTTTTATAATCCTCCCATTGTATGCAAGTTGTTGTATACAATGGAAATTATGGAAAAGTTTATTGTATACAATGGTAGCTAAAGACTAGACACAGAAAAAAATTGTTTGCATACAATGAAATTTTTTTGAAAGTTAGTTGTATTAATTTTAAGAATTTAAAGTTAGTTGTATACAATGACAATTAAGACAAAGTTAATTGTATTTTCATGCATTTTACCCAAATATTAAAACCAACATTCAAACACAAATATAAAATAAAGTTGATAAAATCTAATATTCGCATATACGTTTTAACATAATATGATAGTTATTCAGCAAATCTATTTTTGTGGTATTACGATTTTGAAAAATAAATTTTTAGATAAATATTATATTATGATAATATTTGTATATCGAAATACAGATCACAAACATATATATATATATATATATATATATATATTTACTTACACTAAACATTATACATTACATGTTATAAAAAATAACACATAACATTTAATATTTGAGTATAATAATAATTAAATTAAAATGTTAAAGTAACATTAATTTATAGAGATGGCATAAAAAATTAAATTCAAAGCAAAAAAAAAAATAGAAAAGAAAACAGACAATATAATCAGAATAATTTAAACCCAATTTTTTCTTTAAAAAAAGAAGAAAAACGACAACGATGACTAACGATGGAATTGTTTCCATCCTTTAATTAATAATATAACAATTACTAGGATAGTTAATTAATATTCATAGTAATAGTTATATAGTATAATTCGATTGTGGTTAATTTACGTGATTAGAGTTTTTTATTTCAAAGCTTGCTACAAATGTTAAGATTAATTACCTTTGAAAATGATTCAAATGTATAGTAGCAATTAACAATATATATACTCACCTTGGCAGCCTGGATCAAGATAGGGATTACCCTCATAACCTTCGTTACATCCACAATGATACCCACCACCTTCTACATCATTACACGAACTGTTTCCTTTGCATTCGGGTGACTGGGAGCAATCTCGGTTGGGTGAAACCACCCAATCTATCACAACAGGGACAGTGGACTCTATCCTCTTCTCCGCACTTGAAATATCAGATATATCACGGGCACCACGAAAGTCGAAACTGCCTTCCTCACCAAGAAACGCATAACCACATGGGTTAAACGACCAAACATCCGTGTGGTTTCGAAAGGTTTTAAGGGTGACGTTGTAATGTCGAAGACCTTTTGGAATAGATGTTTGACAACATCCTCTTCCTGAACACTGTCCGTCAGTTACATCCATTGTTCTACGACATAACCCGAAACACCCACTAGAAAAGTCGTCTTCGTCTTCTCCTGTGATCAAAGCATAATCGTCGCACCCAATGACCGTGAACTTGTTCTTTACTGAAAAAGTGAATGCCTTTAAGTTCATCCAAAAATCATAATCTTCGTTTACAATCCCACTTTGGTTGTAACATCTAAAAGAAATGGTGGTATAGATGCGCAACTCTGAATCCGAAATGTTGTATATTTCAATTTTGCTTGATCTAAGGAACAACTTTGGTTTTGTATAAGACGTGTTACAAGTCATATAGAACAACTCGTCTAAGGAGCAACCCGTGTCGTTACCAATACCAAAAGGGTAAGGCACAGCCACATCCCCGCAATGGGTTTGGCACCCCGGCTTTGATATGTTGTTCATAGCTCTCAAGGTCGAACCTTGAAGAGTTCCCAAGGCCATAGTAGAAAAAGGAAATATTGTAAACAAAGAAAGGATGATATGAAGAAGCATGTTTTCAATCTCCTTTTAATTTGTGTGTATTTAGTTTAATTTTTATGGAAGCAATTTATAGAGCTATCGCAAGAGATATTATTAACTCTTTTGAAGGAGTAAAGGTTTTGATCGTCTGGAATACTTCAAAGAAACTAAGACATTAATTGGTTGATCTTGTCCTCTATAGGAGACTTACAAAACTTCGTGAGAAGAACACCAAATTAACTGCATGCAATTTGCAAGCTGGTGGTCCCAAATGAATTGAACATCGATCTACCATGAAATAATTTCTTAATTTGCTTTAATTTATCTTTTACTTTTAAAATTTTAGTCAACTTTGTTTTGTTATTATAATGGAAAAGGAGGTGATCATTATATTATATTATATTATTTAATAAAAGTCATGGACTACTGAATTCATAATCAATTAGTTTTAATTTGAAACCCTACAAATTTATATGATATCAGAGCAAAGTTCACATGTGCTTAGTCAAATATCACACATACTTCACGTAACATCATAACCCATAAGTATTTATGGGTTAGGCACGAAAAAAAGAAATGCCACATGTGAGAGGGCTTGTTAAGTAATGTCCCGCATCGAATGAAAAGTGACTTTGTAATGTGTTTAACATAGGTCATGAGTTATTTTACTTATAACTAATTGATTTTAAGTTAGAACCCCACAAATATATAGTATATACTGGTTTTCACTTAGACAAATCAATCAAGCATATAGAATAGGGTAAATAATGATTTAACTATTAAAGTTTTAATTCAGTTTCGATTTAATCATCAAAGTTTTTTTTTTCAAATAGTTTTACCATAAAGTTTGAATTTGTTATGATTAATCTTCAAAATTACACCTTTTTTGTTTAAACCTTAAAACTTTTCTTCCAAACAATTTAATCCTTAAATTATTGTTAAAAAATGGTTTAATTCTCTAAGGAGGTGTTTGGTTCGTTGGAATGCTAACAATTGGAATTGAAATCCTTTGGAATTGAAATCTTAAAGGATTTGGAATTTGAATTCCAATTCCTTAGAAGTGTGTTTGGTAAGGAACTTGGAATTTGTATCTTGGAAGCGTCGGTCAAAACCCACAATCACCGCAACCACCTAACACCACCACCCCATGGTCACCACAACCACCGGTCGAATTCTAAGCACCGGTCGAAACCCACAATCACCAGAAGGTCCACAACCACCCAACACCACCACCCCCACAGTCACCACAACCACCCTAATCGCCCTTAGAAGATTCTCGCGTCTGTGATAGTCGAAGCCCTAATCGAAGTGCCTTTTCGAAGATTCTCGCCATCCAAGCCCTAATCCGTGTCATTTAACTCAACATTCCGACCGGTCGAAGCCCTAATCGCATGGTCGATTGTGAGCAGATGGGTAGAACGAAGAAGGGAACAAAGGTTACCGGAGTCCGGAGGTAGACCGAAGGTCGTCGGAGATAGAACAACGCCGGAGATAGAACGATGACTAGTAGTCGTCGCCTCATCGGAGATAGAATGGAGGTCATCGGAGGCATGATGCAGGCGGAGGTGAAGGGAGAAGACAATCCCTGTTTGATCGGAAGTGAATTCCATTCAAACTTAGAGGAATCTGAAATCCTACATATGATGGAATTTGGGCCTCATTTTGGAATCCTTTTCCATACCAAAAATTGAACCAAACAAGGGAATTAGTTGGAATTCGATTCCAATTCTCTTAAATTCCTCCCAATTCCCTCCAACCAAACACCCCTTAAGTTTTGTTAAGTTTTTAATAAAACTAAAATACATAATAAAGTAGGGATGATAAAATCGAAAACCATACAAAACTTAAGTGACTAATCAAATTTTTTAACAAAACTTCAAGGTTTAAACTATTTAAAAAAATCGTAAAGTTTAAATCATAACATATTCAGAACTTTATGATAAATCGTTAAGAAAAAAAATTGATGATTAAACTGAAATTGAACGAAAATTTTGATGATTAAACCATTATTTACACTATAAAATATGTTCATGAAGATTATGCCTTTGATATGTATTCCGCCCTTCTATTGTAAGAAACATGATCGATTATATGCTTCTTAACTTGAAAGGATACCAATTAATAAGTTTCTCTCATGTTAGTAAACCTTTAAAGATATTTAAGCCATGCGTAGCACATGCACCCAACCTAAATCAACCAAATATGACTGTCACATAAGTTTTTTTTTTACTTTTTCCTTCCCAACCCAAATTAACCCAAAACCCAACTAGCATCCTTCCCAAATCAACTCAAACATTTTCTCTCTTCTACTCTCTCTACAAAACCAAAAAAAATAAAAATAAAAGGAAAAAAGCCGGATTGCTCGGGTTGGTGAAACCAAAAACGAAAAATGAGGCGAAACCCAAAGGCACTCGTAGTGGTGCTTCCGAAGGCTGCCACCCAACCCAAATGAACCCGAAAGGGCTCGGGAAGGGTGGTACGCCTGGCTTTAGATAGATGGAACTGTTTGCTAGTACATTTTGATTGGAAGTTGAAGCATTATATTATATATTATATCAATTTGTGAAGTAGGCAATTTATTATGGGAAAATGAGGGTTATTTTAGTACTTTCTAACAAAAACATGATAAGTTCATATTTTCGTAATATTTAAAAGGGTTATATTTTTGTAATATTTAAAAGCGTAAAAGATCTTTATTAATAATGTCCGCAATCTCAGTCTCACAATTACACTTAGTAACATAATCTACTAACTCAGGTTATGGTTACAATCCATCAAACAATAGGTTATAGTATCCAATGCACAGCCTAACTCTCATTGTTGATTTTTGTGACACACATCTACCTTAACCATCCATTGTTTGTATCAAATACTCATGAAGATTCACCTCACTTAATCCTTGCATGATTTGTAAATAGTTGTTACCGTATCATCATATGCCATCTACAATTAATGTTCACCACCTAACTTGATCTGTCCTCACACCACAAGGTTTAGCGCACTTGAGATTTTAATTCTTCCTGGTACTTCATCATAAATCAAGCTAATATGTGAATTGCTCGAGTACAATGTTATCCTATCTAAAAAGATGAAAACATGTAGACTAATAATATGTAAATTGTATGTGTTTATCCCAATGTAACGCGCAGGTTGTTAAAATCTAGGTATATCTCATTCGAAGATATTAGAAAATTGTGAACCTAAGAATTTGTGGATATCTTATCTTATCTTATAATCTTATTAAAATAAAAGGATAATGATATCATTATCTTTTTCCAAACAAACTTTTCACCAATTAAAATATTTCATTTAAAAAACAATAATAAAAAAATCAAAATTAAAGACTCCTCTTACGTTACATATTACTTCAATCTTTTAAGGAAGATAATATAACTAATTCATCCGATTTTCTGAATTTTTAGATTAATTAGGATGTTGATGACATCATCCTTTTCAAAACAAACTTTTCACTAATCAAAACATTCCATTTTAAAAAGGGCGAATTGTATTAAAATGGAATGAACTTTGTCATAGTTACCATTATATACAACCAACTTTAATATTTTAAAAATAATATAATTAACTTCATAATCCTCTCATTGTATGCAAACAACTTTTTTATGTGTCTGTTATTTAGTTACCATTGTATACAATGAACTTTGTCATAACTTCTATAGTATATAATAAGTTACATACAATGTGAGGATTATGAAAGTTTGTTGTATTATTTGTAAGAAAATAAAGTTGATTGTATATAATGATAACTAAGACAAAGTTTATTGTATTTTAATGCAATTTTTTCTTTTAAAAAATAATAAAAAAAATCTAAATTAAAGACTCCTCTTACGTCAAATATTGCTTCAATCCCTTAAGAAGGATAATATAACTAATTCACCAGATTTTTCAAAATTTTAGATTAATAAAATAGTTTGTCCAAATTAACACGGGGTATATCTAAGTGAACATTGATATAAATTGAATTAAATTTATTATTTAAATATGGAAAATTTGAATATTTGTTATTACGAATTTAAAAAAAAAGTGGATTTTTAGATTAGTTACAACCAATATTTAAAATCAAATTTACGATTAGTTACAAATAATTAAATTAAGATTAGTTACAATAAAGTCCTACTATTATGACTTAATTTGTCAAATTCTAGATTAGTTACAAATAGTTTTAAGTTTTAGATACTAACTAAATATGAGGAATTTTAGATTAGTTACAACTAATATTTTCAAGGGTAAAATGTATGAAAATATAATTAACTTTGTCTTAACTTTCATTGTATACAACTAACTTTAAATTCTTAAAAATAATACAATTAACTTTCAAAAAAATTTCATTGTATGCAAACAACTTTTTTCTGTGTCTAGTATTTAGCTACCATTGTATACAATAAGCTTTACCATAATTTTCATAGTATACAACAACTTGCATACAATGAAAGGATTATAAAAGTCGATTGTATTATTTAAAGAAAAATTAAGTTGGTTGTATACAATGATAATTAAGACAAAGTTCATTGTATTTTCATACAATTTACCCTATTTTCAAATGAAAGAGTACTATTATTTAAAATTCTAAAATTTTTAAATTCACCGCCAAATAATTATTTATAATCAAATTTAAATTTAAATAACTTTAAATCACCGTATTTGATACTCATATTTGTATACACGGTGAACAAAATAGAAGGAAAATTCCTCTTGCTAAATCATTAATATTCAAATAATCATTGTCGTTCAGATTGCACCATTTCTTTATTGTTTTTCAGGTAAATAAGCTTTGTTTACATTTAATTAAAGCGATTCACATATGTTAATGTAAATATTGTTCTTTTTATTATAGTCATATATTATGAAAAAAGTTTTGTTATTCAGGTAAATAAGTTTTGTTCTTTTTATTAAAGAAAGGAAGAAATCAAGGGTGATTAATTCTACACATAACAACTCTGTTTATAACAGTTCAAATATTTTGTTTAATATTTATATAAAGTCTAGTAGATTTATATTCATTTTATATACTTTATGATGATTCAATCGTCATTTTTAAGTCACTAATCGTTTTAATCTTTAGAGGATTTTTAATACCTATATATCAAAGTTAATGAAACTTTTAAGTAAAATTAAAGATATAAATTACAATAAACTACTAAACGTGAACTTACTGCCATGATAAACATTGTTTCTCGAATCTGCCAACCATAATTGTTTGATAATCGGAATTGCTTTAATATATATTTATTTAAAATCATCGATGAATTAACACTTCTCTAATGCAAGTCTCCAGCTAAGGAATAGGTAAACGGAAAAAATCATCGATGAATTAACACTTCTCTAATGCAAGTCTCCAGCTAAGGAATAGGTAAACAGAAAAAATCATCGATGAATATGATCTGAAATTATATATATACTAAGATTATTAACTGAGTTATTTTTCTATCATTATTTTTCGAGTTATTGTTCAATTAACAGATAAGAAAACCATACGCAATATGTTAGATTAAGAAGACGAGCTACAAAGAAAAACCTTTCATATTCATCTTTCAATGTTCATATTTATTTTGTACAATATTTATTCACATCAATTATATGTCAGTGGAAAATACATGCGATGCTCGCAAGGTTCAAACTTTCAATACCAACTCTTATGGTATTATACAGAACGGGGATCAACTTTTACAACATTATATAAGAATCAACTACGTCAACTCGGGTTATTTCTAATGATAATCTTATGTATGAATTTTAAATTTCTATAATATTTACTCATTCCTATCTATGCTTTCTAATTATTTATACTATACGTGTTAGTATTCTTTAAAGCTATATAATTTTAAAATTAACTGATATCATTCTCGTATTAACACACGGGTCGCTTAGCTAGTTTACATAAATAACATATTAGATAGATGGAATTCTGCTACTATTTTGGTATTATATATACTAGTATTTGACGATATGACATTATAAACGGTAACCTTCTTAACATTAATTATTAATTATTAATTATATAATTTAAAGTAACAACTTTTAGGTAAGCATGGTGTAGTAGGATTGAAAAGACTTTAATTTGGTTACATCTCTTCATCAAAAGGTTTTACGTCAGGGCCAACTACGGACCCGGGATCCTATAGATCTGAACTGACTCTTCACCAAGTATCGGTTCGTAGATAATGATCACATGCCTTGGTTGCCCGAGTAAGGGGTCGGAATTAAATATGAGACCATATCATCAAAGTCTTCCCTTACTAGACCCAACAAGCATTTGCGGTGGGGGAATATTCCACCCCCAAGGTGTTTACTTAGAGTAAGGATCAAACCCATGACCTCTAACAGGTTTTTTTTAAATTTTTTATGTATCTGAAACACCTTATTTTTGGGCTTGTTTCGTTTCTTATCTATTACTCAAGATTTTACGATTATTATCTTATAATCTATTTAAAAGAAAAGAATGATTACACCATCATCCTTTTTAAAAAATTATGTTTTTAAGAATGATAAAATCATCTTATTTATAAGGAATTTTATAAATAGGTTATAAGATTGAAGGAAGCTGGATGAAAATTGTGAGGAGTTTTATAAAACATGTGAGGGGCTTTTAAAAAAATATGAGGTAGTTTTTATAAAAATTGTATATTAATGTAATTAATTATAGGTTATTTATAAATTATGTTTAGTAACTTGTGATATATTTTGTTTAGAGAAAAAATAATTATATATTTAAGACCGTCTCATTTTTATCTACGTTTTGGTGTAAATTTTATTGTAATATGACACTTTTTTAAAATTTGTATATTCTTAATTTTTTGTTATACATTAATAGTAGTGAGTAGGTAATTTTTTGTTTAGCTGAGGGGTTTTTTTTGGATTATGGTGATTAGCTGAGTGATCAACTTGAATATACTATTCAAAGTGTTTAGTTATTTATTTTAAAACATCTTATCTTATAACCTTATTAAAAGAAAAGGATGACAAAACTAAATTTTCACTAATCACAACATCCCATTTAAAAAAAATTAAAAAATCGTGTTCAAAAATAAAGTGACGTCATAAAAAAACTAATTTTTGAATTTTAGATTAGTTACAACTAGGAAACTGTTGTTAAGGACTGTGTTTGTCGAAGAGGTAAGCGTCGGAAGGAAGTCGGGCTGTCGAATAACGTAACGCAGAAGGAGTTGTCTTTTGTTTCCAAAAACCCTAAGAGTAATCTATTTCAAATCCGAGTTACCCGTGACCCACATTTTTTCTTAAGTTGTCGGAATGGGATGTTTGAAGTCATTGTATATTTAACAACGATTTTTTGTTTTTTTTAAATAGGAGGTTTTGATTGATGGAAATTTAGTTTTGAGAAGGATCATGACATCATGATCCTTTTTTTAAATAAGGTTATAAGATAAGATACTCAATTTTCCAAACACAAAATTCTTTGCAACTCCTTGAAATGATTGCACAAATTTTTTATTGTTCTTCACGTAAATAAGTTTTGTTTACATTTTAATGAAAATGATTCACATATGCTAATGTAATATATTGTTCTTTTTATTATAGTCATTAATTAATTATGGAGAATAAACAACCTCCTTCATCTGCTCATAAGCGACCTTCATTAGAAGAGCATTGAAAAGAAAGGAAGAAATCAAGGGTGATTCATTCTATACATGACAACTCTGTTCATAAAAGTTCAATAACGATTGAAAATGATAGAACAAGTTCACGGATTACTTTAAATGATATATCTAACGATGCGTTTAATTTCAAATTAGAAATTAGTTCAAAAATTACATAAAGTCCAGTAGATTTATATTCATTTTATATGCTTTATGATGAGAGTATATATATATATACACATATATATACTTGTGTAAATATATACACATATGATTGAGTAAACGATTCCATCGTCATTTTATAGTCACTAATCGTTTTAATTTTCGGATGATTTTCAATATGTATATATTAAAGTTAATGAAATTTTTTAGAAAAAATTAAATATATGAATTACAATAAACTAATGAACTTGAACTTACTGCCATGATCAACATTGTTTCTCGAATCTGCCAACCATAATTGTCTGTTAATCGGAATTGCTTTAATTTATTTCTAATTATTTTTACTATAAGTGTTAGTACTCCTTAAAGCTATATAAGTTTAAATTTGATTTATATCATCGCCCGTGTAGACACACGGGTCGCTTAGCTAGTTAGGACAAATTGTATTAAAATACAATGATCTTTGTCTTAATTACCATTATATATAATCAATTTATTTTCTTACAAATAATACAATCAACTTTCATAATCTTCACATTGTATGCAACTTGTTGTATACTATAGAAGTTATAACAAAGTTTATTGTATACAATGATAAATAAACAACAGACACATGAAAAAGTTGTTTGCATACAATGAGAGAATTATGAAAGTTAATTGTATTATTTTCAAAATTTTAAAGTTAGTTGTATATAATGGTAACTAAGACAAAATTCATATTATTTTCATGTAATTTGCCCTTATTATTATTATTATTATTATTATTATTATTATTATTATTATACTGCATTTATTTAAACAAAAAATTTTGAAATCGCAATACTAAAAAGTATATGTTGACAAAGAAACGTACATTATGGTACGTTAAAATTTATGTTGAAACATAAATAAAAACGACACGATCAGAACTACTTATTTAACACTCCTTACTTCTTTTTCGTTAAAAAATAAACTTTGCAATTAGTAATTATTAATAAGGGGGAATAATGGTTTATTCATCAAAGTTTTCGTTCTATTTCGGTTTAACTATCAAAGTTTTTTCTAAACGATTTTACCATAAAGTTTGAATTTGTTATAATTTAAACCTCAGAGGTTTTTCAAATGGTTTAAACATTGAAGATTTGTTAAAAAAAATAGATTAATCATTTAAGTTTTGTATGGTTTTTTATTTACCCTCTTTACTTATTATGCATTTTAGTTTTTATTAAAAAGTTAACCAAACTTAGAGGGTTAAACCATTATTTAACAAAAATTTAAGGGTTAAATCGTTTGGAAAAAACTTTAAGGTTTAAACAAGAAAAAGTTGTAAATTTGAGGATTAAATCATAATAAATTCAAACTTTATGGTAAAACCGTTTGAAAAAAAAACTTTGATGATTAAACCGAAAGTGAACTAAAACTTTGATAATTAAATCATTATTGATCCTATTAATAAAAATCTCTTTAATTTTATTTTTTTTGTAAAGTAGCCCCATTAAGCTTCTTTGACAGAATTTTATGTATATTTTTAATTTAAAGTTTAATTTCTTTGTGTTTTTTAATGGAAAAAAATAGAATTGTTAAACGAGAGTACTTTTTTATTTTTTTGTGATAATTTTTCTCTGTCTTTGAAGATCAATAATACGAAATTTTATATTGAACGAAAGACAAAAAATTAAGTCTGAATAAATATTTGGACGTGAACAGTGAACTAATTAGTGTGTACGTTGCATTTAATTTAGGGTAAAATGCGTTAAAATATAAAAAACTTTACAAATATTGTCATTGTATGCAAACAACTTTATTTTGTACCTAAAAATACACACAACTTACAAATTTATTTTATTGTATACAATTGGTAACCTGATTACCAGATTACCGGTTACTAATTGTATACAATGAAACAAATTTTAAATATGTTTGTATTTTTAGATACCAAGGTTCTTATATTTTTTGCTAAGTTACCGATAAGTTACCTATTGTCATAGATAACTTACATACAATGAACGAAATTTGTAAATTATGTGTATTTTTAGGTATAAAATAAAATTGGTTACATACAATGACAATATTGACATATTTTATTGTATTTTTGTCCAATTTGCTCTTTAATTTAATCATTACTTTAACTCAAGTATTTGTCTTTCAACATTAATCTGTATGTCTTTATATATTTCCGCCGCAACGGGCAAATCACAAACAACTTATCTAGGCATCTAGCAATTAGGTCTTCATTTTTCTTACTACACTCTAGATATTCACTTAACCTTTCATTAATTATATCAACTACCCTAGAGGTAAGTTCACACAACTTATCACATAATTTTAATCTCTACATCATTTGAAAGGAAATGAGAAGTGCATGTGAACTACTCAGTTGAATTGTATGACTCCATGCTTGAGTTGTAGCCTTGCTCTCTTCTCAAGAGCTACAAGACATATCATCTTCAAGATTGAGCTCTTCTAATCCAAATTCTTCAAAGGTTCCAAGATCCTTCACTACCTCTTGGCACAAGTTAGATCATATAAACTCAATGATGCACACTTCAACCGCATGTTCCCTAATTCTAAATATATACCCTAACTTATACCCATTCAAAGTTGTCAAAGGCTCAAGACTCACCTACGCAAAAGGGTCCTTGAGCGAAAGGAACGAAGCGCAAAACTCGGGCGCGAGCTTCATAAAGGCAAGGGATATTGTATTAAAAAAAACTCTATATAATATATGTAGTAGTTTGATAGAACTCAAATAATACTATATAGCACTTAAAATATAAAATAAACTTCTATCTCATATTTCATAAACCATGATTTTTTTGAGTCTCTATATTAACCTTGCCAGCTAAGGCAGTAAAACAAATTATCGGAGTTAAGGATCATGTATGGTTGGCTTTCAAGAATTAATGAAGGGACAATACACGATGTTTTCCTCTCTAAGAAAAACAGTAAGGAAGGTAAGAGTTTTGGATTTGTGAGATTCAAAAGGGTGGAAGATGAAGCAAGAGTAGATTGGCGAGACTTAGGATGACAAAATGTGGCAACGAAACTGTATCAGTGGGAAAGGCTTATGAGCGGAAAAGTAGTCTAGAAGGGGGTACTCAAAAAACTGATAAAGAATATGGCAGGTGGATGATAAAAGCACTACTACAAAAAAACATTTTTAGGCCCCCCTTGAACCCGGTGTTATAAAAAAACATCAAAAACTGGGCTTGAAGAGGTATGCGCCTGTTTTTTTTAATATTCAGGCCCGGTTTTTTGTAACAAACCAGCTCTAAAAAGCTGAAAATCGTTTGGGCCTGGTTATTTGAAAGAAACCGGACCTAAATCTTAAGTGTGAATACATTCGGACCCTGTTTTTTATAAGATAACCGACTCTGAAAATTCAAATTGATTCAGACCCTCTTCTTTATTATAAAACCGGGCCTGAATGCTATCATTTAATGCTACAACGGATTCTTCAACTACCCCATACATTTGAACCTGGTTTTTTTCAGAAAAACCGGTTCTGGAGGTTGTATTCATGGCAGAATTTTAATCTTTTTCTTCACTTTTTCTTTCTCCTCCATTATTTCTTTTCACCTCCATTACTCTCATCACCTCCATTAATACACTCAAAAAAATCTTCTATTCCTTTAAAGAATTCAATTTTTATTTATTACTCATTTTCACACTTTAATAAAGTGTCAATTTAATCAAAGGTATTGTAATTTTTATACATTTTATAATTTTTTTATTTTTTAGTATATTTCTTTTTTATGTAATTTTTGTTGTTTGTTGTGTTAATATATATTTTAGGTATCTTTGTGCAATCATTAATTGGACTACATTGCTTCTTCACATCGAATATATCAAGGTATTTTTACTATTTTTGATCATTTTAGTTTTTGTAATTGCGTTTATGTATGTACACACATATATATATATATGTAGTTTATATGTATACATATATATAGTATATATATTGTGTATATATATGTATGCGTATATACACACACACAAATAATTCATCTTGACATTTTGTGTGAGTTGCCAATTGTTAATTAGCAAACATAGGATCATAGCCTTTAGTTATAACATGCCCGTCCGAAACTAATCTAATAGAGATTAATTTTGGATTGTCCCCGTTTGGGACTGCTTTTTGAATATTTTGTCTCGTGTAGGATTTGGATGCGTATTAATAGAGTATTAAGAAAAAATTGGTTTACATTTCCATTTACTCGTACGGGTTTGTGTTGTAATAGACATACTTGAGGAGTTAAGGGAAAATGCTGCCGATTTTTTCTTAAATAATCTGTTAATATGTATTCAATGAGACAAAGTATTCAAAAAGTGGATTAGGATGGAACAGTCACAACCACAACCACATTCATATGTATATGTATTATGCGTATATGCATCATATAAACTATACATTTTTGTCAATCACAGATGGATCGTAATACATGGATGTACAATATACTACGTGGTTTGATTGAATATGTTCATTATTTGTCTGATTTATAAAAGTTGTTGAGGATTATAAGGTTAAAAAAGGAAAACGCGAAACTTTATGTCCTTGTAAAGTTTGTAAGAACTGTGTTCTGTTTGAAAATTCTAACGAAATTAGTAGACATCTAGTAGTACATGAGTTTATGGATAAGTATATATACTACTTGGTCACAACATGGTGAATTATTATCAAATAGTAATCCGGATGTCTCCAATTTTATTGATCATGACAATGAAGATTTAATTAATGACGATAGTTGTGATAATTTAGATGGTAAGTTACAAAATTTGGAGGAAAATATTGCCGAGAAAAATTATGATAAATTTTAACAATTATATGAGGAATCTGAAAAACCTTTATATGATGGTTGTCGAAAATTTACCAAACTTTCCGCCGTTTTGAAACTACTCAATCTAAAAGCCAACAACGGTTGAAGCGATAAAAGTTTCACAAGTTTATTAAAGATTTTGCATGAAATGCTTCCCGAAGATAATGAATTACCAGTTTCACTATACCAAGCGAAAAAATTGGTTTGTCCAATGGGATTAGAAATCGAAAGAATACATGCATGTCCAAATGATTGTGTATTGTATAAAAATCAGTACAAAGACCTGCATGAATGTCCTAAATGTGGGACTTAGTTCGGATGGAATTAATCCTTTTGGAAACATGAGCAGTCGCCATAGCACATGGCCAGTTCTACTGTGTATCTACAATCTTCCACCTTGGTTATGCATAAAACGAAAATACATCATGATGTCATTATTAATTCAAGGTCCAAAACTACCGGGTAATGACATTGATGTGTTTGGCTCCATTAGTTGACAACTTAAAAGAATTGTGGAGTCCTGGTGTCGAAGTTTATGATGGTTACAAGAAAGAGAATTTTCGTATGCAGGCTATGATTTTTTGCACCATAAGTGATTTTCCAGCTTATAGCAATCTGTCAGAATATAGAACAAAAAGAGGGAAAGCATGTCTTGTTTGTGAAGATGATACACATTCCTTATGGTTGAAAAATTGTCGTAAAATGGTTTATATGGGACATCGAAGATCACTTCATAGGAAGTAACCATATCATAAACACACGATCCAGTTTGATGGTAAAACCGAGAAGCGAGTGCTTAGGCGACCATTGGATGGAGAATCTACCTTTTCTTGAGTAGCAAACATAATCAATGAGTTTGGGGAAAAAAGGTACATTCCTCCAAAAAGTATATGGAAAAAGAGGTCTATCTTTTGGGATTTATCGTGCTGAAAGCATTTGCAAGTCCGTCATTGTCTTGATGTTATGCAAATTGAAAAGAATGTTTGTGATAGCTTGATAGGCTTGTTGTTGAATATTTCAGATAAAACAAAAGACGGGGTTAATATTAGAAAAGACATGGTTGAAATGGGAATTCGACCCGAGTTAGCTCCTGTGGAGAATGAGGGAAGGCGTACTTTTTTGCCACCTGTATGTTATACCATGTCAAAAGTGGAGAAAACCAAATTCTGCAAATGCTTATATAGTGTTAAGGTTCCATCCGGCTATTCTACAAATATTTCCAAGCTAGTGTCAATGAAAGAATTGAAATTGCTTGGTATGAAGTCTCACGATTGTCATGTTTTAATGACAGAAATGATTCCTATTGCAATTTGTGGAATATTGCCGGATCGCATTCGTCACACAATCACTAAACTTTGCTTGTTTTTTACATGATTCATTCAAAAGTGATTGATCCGGAGGTTTTAGATTTATGGCAAAAAGATATTATTGTCACTCTATGCGAGATGGAGATGTACTTTCCGCCTTCTTTTTTTGATATCATGGTGCACTTGATATCTCATATTATAGGAGAAATAAAGGCTTGCGGACCTGTATTTCTACGATACATGTATCCATTTGAGAGATATACGGGTTTCCTAAAAGGCTATGTAAGGAATCGATATCGACCCGAGGGAAGTATTATTGAAGGATATATTGCTGAGGAGGTAATTGAATTTTGCACCGACTACATGAAAGATGTTTCAACTATTGGGCGGAGAACGGAGAGCCCTGATTCATCAGATTTGAACCTTGCACATTTTATAGTCTTACAACACATGTCGGTTATTGCTTCATATGTAGAGGAGCACAAGACAATGTTAAAAGAAAAGAACAGTGAAAGGACTGAAAAGTGGCTAGCTACCGAGCATAACAGAACTTTTTCACAATGGTTAAAAAAATAAGGTGAAATCAAATCTAAGAGGTGATAATGTTGATAGAACAATATTACATCTTGGCTATGGTCCAAGATATGTTGTGACAAAATAACAAGCCTATGAGATTAATGGGTATATTTTCTACACCAAGCAACAAGATGATAAAAGTGCACAACAGAATGGCGGAGTGACAGTAGTCGTTGCAACAACAGAGTACTCGAGGGTTAATGTAACCGCCGTGGTTTCCAAAATTTTAGATTTACAAAAACTTTTTCTACTCAATCAGATTCATCGCAACGGAAGACTTTTTAAACATCATAATGATTAAAACAGATAAACCATTTTAAGCATTCATCAAACAAAACCACCGTTACGTCACAAACCCATCATTGTTTTAAAATTTGTTCATTACACAACCACAAGTTGATACTAAGTATCATCATAACAAAAGAAAACTACCCATTAGTCCCCATCTCACAAGGCCACGCACCTAAGCAACCTGCACGAGCACAAGGCGTATTTCAAAGAAACAAGTGTCAGCTTTCGCCTCGTGAGTCAGCTTAGTTAACATCTCAAAATCATCATTTAAAACATTCACAAACATACTTAGGTTAAGGCATTAAATCCCAAACCGTAACTTGACCCACCCGCATAGCATCGTAAATCCCCACCTGGTCAAGTATCATCATAAAACATCATATAACATCTTTTAAATCATCATGATCATCTTTTAACTTCATTAACATCTTAAGCATCACGAATCATCCTATTGGGGTCTATCAAGACTATCATTAACATCGCTACCCCAAACATCGCATGCGTGCTAGCAACCGCTAAGGTTCCAAGATCCGTCCGCAAAGATACCATATGCGTGCCTAGCAACTACTAAGTCCAAGGTCCGTCCGCATTGGCACGAGTTCACTAAGCGTGTCCAGCAAGTATGGTACAAGGAAGGGTGCGACTCCCACTTGTACACACACTCCCGTAATCCGTCCGCTATAGTTACTCTGACACAAGTCGTTCAGGCAAAAGTACAAACGGTGCCCCCAACCACTCGGCCCTCCTCTCACCCACGTGACGTTTTGCACATGAACCTATCTCTGTGGTCAACACATAACTCCAGTGTATAAATACACCAAGTGTTGCCAAAGTTATCTAGAAACCCGGCAACCATACATCCCATTGCTAGCATATCCTATAAGGCACACTTTTCCTACTAGGCATCGGTATTTCATCTCTGAGTATAACTACCCCTTCCCAAATCGTCATGTCCATCATAAACATCATATCATATATCTATAAGCATATATGCATGCGTCATATTCATCGCATAAATCAATCGTAAATCATCATTTAATAAACGAGCATGCATTAGGAAAAATCCGAAATCTACCATAAACATTTATACAGATATATCATCTTAAAACCCGTTAATAATATCAAAACAGATTTTGTCAATGTGCTCGGTTTTGTAAAACAACTGAACTCACCTTAGTCTGGACAACGAAACGTACGATCTCAAAACGACAAACAACGCTCACGAATCAACCAGACCGCGAACCAAAACACCGCAAACAACCTACGAAGGTTACTACATCAGAAACACGATCTCATAATCTTAAACAAGTCGGATCTTGCCCAAAACACCAAAACACGCCAAGGAATAAACCCCGACTAAGGATTTACGCGTCACGAGCTCAGAAACTTCATAAAAATGCACATAAACGACATGCATGCGGTCCAAAACGCCAAATAACCGAAATGGAAGCATAAGATTAGAGAAATGTACCTCTCGGGTTCACCCACGCGAAATTGCGGTTAAAACAACGTCCGGAATCGAATCTCCGATCTTCCCGAACCTTATATATGAGTTCTATCGAAACCCGATACCCTTAAACACTCACTAAACTTGGTTTCTCTCGGAAAAATGGGCAGAGTGAAGATTTGAAGACTTGAAGATTCAAGAACTCAGCTTGACCAAGTCAAGACTGAGTGAGTCAGCTCAGCGTCAGAAGTCAGTTCAAGAATTTAAGTAAGTTCTAAATTCTGTTATAAACTCTCCATATCTACGACATTTAAATTATGATATCTAAACCTAATTTAAACTATCTATTAGTTGGATAGAGATCTCAAACGGAATTAATTAGGTATGTTCTAATTAAGGAGTTTGTTACGGTTTTAAAGAAAAGAACTTTAAACTGCGATTTGTTCGTAGATATATCAAGTATAAGTATTAACCTTCTTATGGGTTTTATATACACGAAAACAGACGAATACACAACGACGACTGCATAAGTTGCAAGACTGCATAAGTTGCAAAACGTACGTGTGTTCATGATACTTGATACGCTTGTGTTGCGATAACTTTGTAAGTTCAAAGTTCGAGAGAGTTTTCAAGAGTTCTTGTTAATCAGTTTTAACAAGAAGTTCGATCATCAATTAGTTTGTGATTCAAGAGTGTTTAGAGAGAGAGTTGAGGTTATAATCATTGTAATATCAAATCATCCTGTTGATTTGATTAGAGAGTGATAATAGTTATTGTTCTGGTTGATCATTGAATATACGTTTGATTAATTTGATTATTTGTTTAAAGTGTATTCAACCCCCCCCTTCTACACTGTATCGGTTGCTTGTTCACCCTCTTTGGGACCAACAACTGGTATCAGAGCAAGTTTCTTCATAAGTTGAAGATCAAGATCCGCTGTCAAGAGGCTAAGATGTCTACTAGCAAGTAATCAAGTCATATACCAACAATGGCAGCAAAAGGGTGTCCTATTTTTGATGGCACTGACTATCCTATGTGGAAGTTTAGAGCTATGTTATATCTGAAGTCCGTGGATCACAGGATGAGTACCGTGATTCAAGATGGCCCAATCATACCAATGATCCATATTACTGCCACTGACAAAACTGTTCCTTCTGGAGAAACTCCCAAGCCTGAAGCATCTTGGACTGAGAAAGATCGTAAACTGTTCAACCTTGATGACAAGGCACAGAGCATTATAGCAAATGCTTTGACAAATCCTCTTCTGCATACTGTGGCTGGGTGCCAAACTGCAAAAGAGATGTGGGATACTCTCAGTGTTACGTATGAAGGCACTGACTTAGTCAAGCAACATAAGAAGACAAATCTGAGTCGTTCTTATGAAACTTTCTTTGCTAAAAAGAATGAAACTCTGGCAGATTTGTTTACCAGATTTCAATGCTTGATAAATGATCTGATCTTGGTAGGTGTCAAGAAAGATGAGAATGAGTTGGCACTCAACTTCTTCGATGTGTTACCAGAACAATTCAATGAGATCACCATTGCACTTCATGCTGGAGGAACCTTAGGAAAATATGATCTCAGATCTATCTATGGTTTCCTTCTAAATCATCAACAGATCATGGAACAGAAGAAAGTGGCCCAGCAACAACTAAAAGAAACTATAAATAATGTTGGATCTGTATTAATTGCAGAAAAGAAGAAGAAGGGATCTAAAAAGTCTCAAACTGAGACTGACTCTGAATCTGAATCTGAGGAAGTAAGTCCTAACTCCGGTTCAGATGATGAAGAGATGGATGCTCTTACTGAACAAATGGCAATGTTGGCAAGAAACTTTAGAAAGTTCAGAAGTATAAGTTGCGATTTGTTCGTAGATATATCAAGTATAAGTATAAACCTTCTTATGGGTTTTATATACACGAAAACGGACGAATACACAACGATGACTGCATAAGTTGCAAGACTGCATAAGTTGCAAAACGTACGTGTGTTCGTGATACTTGATACGCGTGTGTTGCGATAACTTTGTAAGTTCAAAGTTCAAGAGAGTTTTCAAGAGTTCTTGTTAATCAGTTTTAACAAGAAGTTCGATCATCAATTAGTTTGTGATTCAAGAGTGTTTAGAGAGAGAGTTGAGGTTATAATCATTGTAATATCAAATCATCCTGTTGATTTGATTAGAGAGTGATAATAGTTATTGTTCTGGTTGATCATTGAATATACGTTTGATTAATTTGATTATTTGTTTAAAGTGTATTCAACCCTCCCTTCTACACTGTATCGGTTGCTTGTTCACCCTCTTTGGGACCAACAAGTTCCTTGCATGGGGAAGCATGAAACGATGTACCCGAATCCATAATCGAGGATTCAACCGAGCATTCTATACTACAAACTAAAGCATCATTGGTTTCTTCAGCCACATTCACCTCCTATTTCTATGCTTCAGGTGTTGTACACCGGTTTCTAAAGTGCCAAGTATGTTTGCAACTCCAGCAAGTAATGTCTTTCCTATTCTTTGACTAACCCCTTTTCCTAGATTTCGATCTGTTTCTGTTTTGACCTTGACCCCTGCCTTTCTACACTTAGTAAAGAACTTGATGACTCCCTAGAGTTCCGCCTGCAGATATCTTCTCCGAAAATCAAATCCCGAATTCCTTCAAAAGTAAGCTTAGTAGTTCCGGATTAACTACTAACTACCATAACAGTGCAAGACCAACTTTCAGGTAAAAACAATAACATCAAGAGATCTTGTACCTCATCATCGAATTTAATATCAACAAATACTAACCTTGATAGTATCGAACTAAACTTGTTCGCATGATATGTGACACATGCCCCTTCCTTCATTTTCGTATTCACCGTCAGATCAAGAAAACCTTGTTTGAAGCAAACGGTTTTTCGTACATGTTGGATAAAGCCTTGATTAAACTGAAAGTGGTCTTTTCATTGACGATATTGTACGCGGCATTCTTCGCAAGTGACAATCTAACCACCCCAAGCGCCTGCCTATCAAGCAAATCCCATTCATCCCTTCTAGTTTCTTTTTCGATAAAGGTAGATGCAACTTTTTCTGATACAAATAATCATCGATCTACATCTTCCAGAAACCACAATCATGGCGTCAAACTTGTCAATCTTGATGTTTCCGTCTTCTTCCATTGCTTAAACCGAGCCGAAGAAGCTGGCTCTTATACCAGTTGAAAGTAAACGCGGAATGAACCCAAACAATAACACCACAAACACAAGCAAATAACAAACGAGAAAATAAGTACACGAGAATTATGTGGTTCACTTGATTAGTGTGATCAAGCTACGTCCATGACCGAATTAGAGATTATATTTTATTATTAGGTGCTCAAAGTTACAAATTACATGAGACAAATATTTATAGGAGAGAACTAGGTGAATGCTAATCCTAAAAATTGGCCAAATCATAACTAATTTTATCATCAAATCAGCCCATCACTAGTACAAAAAATACTTTTAACCCCGGTTTTTAAGGCATTTAACCCCAGTTTTAAGAGGGGTTGAATGGGGGCGACTAAGGGTACCCATTTAACCCTGGTTAAAAAACCAAAGCTAAAGACCTATTAACCCTGGTTAAAAAATCAGGTCTGAAGAAGGTTTCAAACCAGGTCTAAAATATATTTTCTACTCTGGTTTTTAAACTAAAAAACGTGTCGGTAAAAAAATTAAAAAAAACATCTTTATACAATAAATTTCCTGCTCATTTACAAACAAAAGTTAACCCGATCAACTACATAACAATATTAGTATACTAAATAAACCATTGCAATTAAAAAAATATTTAATATTATACCTAAAAGAAAAACACAAGAAAAGTTCTTTTAATTTTTAACTTATAATAACAAACTACGGGTGAGTGCTCAATGTCATAATAATTGATATTGACTTGCTAAATGATAACAGTTTAATATATAAATCAATCACCAACTAACAACCCAATATCATTGGATAAGTTGCACCATGCAAGAAACTATATCCAAAACATTTAAATTAATTCTATCCAATATGTGATTTAGTTATCCATGATTTGGATATATTTCCATGCATTAAAACATTAGCCTCCACTAATTCTCAGCATGTTATACGAAAAAACACATTTAGTCAATTATTCATAAACTTTGGATTAATATTGACTAATAAATAGTGATATGTACGTTAAAAAAGGCTCAGAGATCACTATCAGCGATATTTAAGACTTTTAGAAGCGACATTAATAGTTGCTAATGTCCTTTTTTGTTGTAGTGTAGAGAGTGTATAAGGGTCAACTACAATTTCGAAAAGATATGATTAATGTCGTTTACATTCGAGGAAATGCGGTTCTTTTTTTAAATTTCCTGAAGTATTAAAGTTATGGCATCTCTTCAAAAATCGATAAAGAAGCGGATGTTTACATAGATAGAAAAAGATTAAGAAATGGATGGCGATTAATTTGGGTTAATTTATATGGTTCGTTAAAGTAACAAATAGTGTCTTTCAAACTAAGGCATCTAATGGAAGAAAGTTTATAGATGTTGTAACCGGGAATAAAGAGAGAAAAATGGAAGAAGTACAACAACTTTGTCCTAATATTGATACCATTCGGTTAGAAAGTAATAAAGATATCAAGCAAGCATTAATGCATAGTGTAGTAGCGAAGGTGAAAAAGACACCGTTCTCACACTATCTGCTATACTCTTTCTTTTCTCTCTTGTCACATCAACACTACATCACATTCCCTTTTGCTTCCTACCAACTATATGTTATACCATTCCCAATCATTTCCTCACTCTTTTAATTTATTTTTTATTGAATTGAAGAGAGAGGAGAAAGGCGAGAGAAAATAAGAGAGTGACAGAGAGGAAGTGAACGGCTAGAGACTAGGGAGGTGTGATGGTGTTCCCACTAGCCTATCCTGAAGGAGCAGCTTGAGCACTACATGTGACGGGCTAAAATTTTGGATAACATTCTTAAAGCTTCAGGTTTTGGTTTTTTATAACCAAGTTACATCTATATATTTTTGTGATTGCATTATTTCTCATTAATAGAAAAAACTTACACCACATCATATTAAACACATAAAACAAAACAATTATAATGTTACTTACAGATTTGGTGTAAGCAACACCTTAACAAACGTTAAGTTTCTACCATCCAAGTGATTAAGATTCTCAGTTATTACTACCATATGAAACAAATGGAACTTCATATAGATCAGGTTGCTGAACTTCTAGGACTAAGCTTCCAGACTTTTGGTATTTTTGTTGTTGAATCCAAGGATGAGTTGTGAATTTTCTTAAGTCATCTAGCTTCACTGCCACCTCTTTCATTGTAGGTCTATTACAACCTTGTGAATCAAGGCATCCTTTCACCAAATCACCTATTGCTTGTAACTGCTCAAGAGTCCCTTCACGTATAATTCGAGGTTCAATGATTTTAAATAATTGGTTTTCTTTAATTGACTTGACAAAATATGTGGCTAGATTATTTTCTACATTGGATCTATCAACACCAATGGGGTTTCTCCCGGTTATGAGTTCTGCAAGAACCACTCCAAAGCTATATACATCACTTTTCTCGGTTAGTTGGCTTGTGTTATAGTATTCTGGATCCAAATATCCAAGTGTGCCTTGAATAAGAGTAGTTACTTGCATGTGATCTAATGGGACTAACCTTGAAGCACCGAAATCTGAAATTTTTGCAGTGTAGTTCTCATCTATCAATATATTGGTGGACTTGACATCTCTATGTATGACGGGCATAATAGTTTCTGAATGAAGGTATGCAAGTGCACTAGCAGCTTCAACAGCTATTCTTAAACGATTCTCCCATGATAACCAACTCATTCCACCTAATCTATTGTGAATGTGATGGAAAAGAGTATTATTAGAGATGAATTCATAAACTAGCACAGGTACTTCCTCTTCCAAGCAACACCCCAAAAGCCTTACCACATTTCGATGGATCACTTGTGTTAGGATCAATACTTCATTAATAAACTGCTCTGCTTGGCTTGCATCAACTATTTTAGACTTCTTTATTGCCACTACGCGTTTATCCGACAAAATCCCCTTATACACTACACCATAGGCACCTCGACCAATAATGTGTTCTTGAGAATAATTACCGGTTGCTTTACAAAGTTGTTTGGTGCTAAACAAAGTCATTGCATCATGAGACCCCAGTGAATTGATCTTTTGTTTCAGCAACACACCCCCATTTTGCTCAAAGAACTTTTCACGAAGCCTCATTAGCTTCCTCCTCCTTAAACCAAAGAAAATGCCCGCTATTAAGGATAGTATTGCTAAAAGGCTCCCCACAGTTGCTACATACAAACAAAAAGTGAATGACATTTTAGTTAGTGGTTGTTGTGCTCATCTTTAGTGAACATGGTTATTGAAAGCTAAGGGCTATACTAGTGGACACTATTCACTTGTAGGAAAAAGTACCTAAAATGAACGTCGTTGAAGAAAATTTTGAATCTTTAGCGTATATACATCCATTTACTGTTTTAGCATCACCAAAAGATCCTGGCGGGCACGTACAATTGTAACTCCCTTGAGTATTAACGCAATCACCATAACATGGGTTGGTTATCGGATCTTCACACTCGTTGATGTCTACAATGAAAGTGAAAATGAACGAGGTTGTCATTGAAAGCAAAAATTAAGAACAAATTGAAATTTATATAGATTGAAACTCCAATTACAAATAGAGAGGAAGAGTGTGGAGTTTTAGTGGTGGTCGGTAGTAGTAATAACTAGTAAGAAGGAAGGATACGATGACATATTTCATATTTACTTAAAATTTGGTTGTGGTAGTTTACGAGATTAGAGTTCGGTTATCTCGATACTTGCTACAAATGTTAAGAAATGATTCAAATGTATAGTAGCAACAATATATATACTCACCTTGGCAGCCTGGATCAAGATAGGGATTACCCTCATAACCTTCGTTGCATCTACAATGATACCCACCACCTTCTACATCATTACACGAACTGTTTCCTTTGCATTCGGGTGACTGGGAGCAATCTCGGTTGGGTGAAACCACCCAATCTATCACAACAGGGACAGTGGACTCTATCCTCTCCTCAGCACTTGAAATATCAGATATATCACGGGCACCACGAAAGTCAAAACTACCTTCCTCACCGAGAAACGCATAACCACAACGATTAAACGACCAAACATCTGTGTGGTTTCGAAAGGTTTTAAGGGTGACGTTGTAATGTCGAAGACCTTTTGGAATAGATGTTTGACAACATCCTCTTCCTGAACACTGTCCGTCACTTACATCCATTGTTCTACAACATAACCCGAAACACCCACTAGAAAAGTCGTCTTCGTCTTCTCCTGTGATCAAAGCATAATCGTCGCATCCAATGACCGTGAACTTGTTCTTTACTGAAAAAGTGAATGCCTTTAAGTTCATCCAAAAATCATAATCTTCGTTTACAATCCCACTTTGGTTGTAACATCTAAAAGAAATGGTGGTATAGATGCGCAACTCTGAATCCGAAATGTTGTATATTTGGATGTCGCTTGAACTAAGGAACAACTTTGGTTTTGCATAAGACGTGTTACAATTCACATAGAACAGGTCGTCTAGGGAACAACCCGTGTGTTACCAATACCAAAAGGGTAAGGCACAGCAACGTTCCCGCAATGGGTTTGGCACCCCGGCTTTGCTATGTTGTTCATAGCTCTCAAGGTCGAACCTTGAAAAGTTCCTAAGGCCATAGTAGAAGAAGAAAACATTGCAAACAAAGCAAGAATGATATGAAGAACCATGTTTCGATCTCCTTTTAGTTTGTGTGCATTTAGTTTAACTATTTAGTAGCAATTTATAGAGCTATTGCAAGGGATTACTAACTTTTTTTAATCTCCAAAAAAGATCTTGTTTCCGAAGATTCGGAATGGAATATTTTAAAGAATGAGTAAAGGTTTTGATCGTATGGAATACTTTAAAGAAACTAAGAAAAAAATTGATTGACCTAGCTTGTCCTCTATAGGAGACTTACAAAATGTCGTGGGAAGAACACCAAAGTCCAAACTACATGCATGCATGCAATTTGCTAGCTGGTGGTCCCAAATGAACATCGATCTACCATGAAATAATTTCTTAATTTGCTTTAATTTGACTTTTAATTTTGAAATTTTACTCAACTTTCTTTTGTTACTATGATGGGAATGGATGTGATCATTAGACCATCCGCATCCAACCCATGTTATCCAACTTAACCTACTAACACATCAGCATCCATATCATCTTTCACCTTTAACCCAACTTACTCCACAAACCCCCACATCCAACCCTTTTCAACCATATATCTTTTCAATTTTTATTTTCTATTTTTTTTAATTTAAATAATTTATTTATTTTAAAGACAATAAAATAAAAAATAATTAATAATATTTCATAAATTTCATTACATAATTTCATAATAAAAATAATATTTCACCTTACATTAAAAAATAAAAAAATAGAAGTACATAAATTAAAAAACAACAACTAGTTATCGGCGTTGTGTCTTGGAAGCCGATTAATGTGCTCGATTAAATCCGATCGAAGGTTGTGATGTGTTTCCGTGTTTCGGACTTCTCGGATGTTAGAATTATATTGTTGTTTGCTAATCTCTACGTCTTTTTCCTCATTCGCTTGATTAGCGTTTTCGTCGAACGGACAAATCACGTGGCCTTCATCTTCCAATATCATATTGTGTAATATGATACAAGCGTACATTACTTTACGTATTTTATTCGGGTGCCACAATCTTGTCGGGCTTTGTATAATGTGCCACCGTTATTTAAGTACACCAAAAGCCCATTCCACATCTTTCATTGCCGTTTCTAGCACGACATTAAACCTTATTCGTCTTTGATCTAGAGGGGTTCTGAATGTCTTGACAAAGCTAGCCCATTCAGGGTATATCCCATTTGCAAGATAGTACCCGAGTTTGTATTATATGTTGTTTACTTGAAACGGGCACTGTGGTGCTCTCCCATTATAAAGGTCGTTAAATAACGGCGACTGGTTTAGCACATTAAGATCTTTGTTGGAACCGGCCAACCGAAGAATGCATGCCAAATCTAAAGTTCCCGTGATGCAACTGCCTCTAGTATCAAAGTCGGCCGTTGATGATCACCTCTCATGAACTGCCCTCGCCATGCGTTTGGGCAGTCCCAATGCATACAATCTATGCTTCCTAACATGCCAGGAAACCCGTGCCTAGCCTCATGCGCGGCGTATAAAAGTTGAATATCATGGTAAGAAGGTTTACGTAAGTATCGCTTACCATAAAGAGAGATGATACCTTTACAGAAGTTTTGTACGCATAGTCGTGCGGTTGATTCCGCCATCTTCAAGTACTCGTCAAATCCGTCGGCAGATATCCCATACGCCATTTGCCGAATTGCCAAGGTACATTTTTGCAAAGGAGATAACCCTTTCCTACCTCTAGCATCGTAGCTCTGTACAAAAAAAGTGTCCCATCCCTCAAGATCCGCAACTATGCGTGTGAATAGCCGTCTGCTCATGCAGTAACGTCGCCTAAAAAACTCGTCATTGTAGTTGCAGTTTTCCGCAAAATAATCTGCAACAAGTTGGTCGTGGGAAGCTTCGCGATCTCTAACTTGATCCGGTCCCCTACGTCTTATTGGACGCAAGCTCTCTTCATTATCGTCAACAAGCCTATTCACAGCCGACATTAGTAGTGCACGAAAAAATACGCCACTTGTTTGACGATATGCAACGATACGAGATCCATCGGAAGACGAAGAAGACGAATCATCTGACTCCGACGTTTCATATGAAGAAGAAGAAGACATTTTTTTCGGGACCGTAATGCATATTTTCTTTAAAGAATGAGAAATGGAAGATTATAAGATAGTGAATATAGTAGAGAGGGAAAGATGTGTAAAATATATATAGGTTTGAATGGTATTTATAGGTGAGAAAACAAGAAAAATATATATATATATATATATATGACCGTTGTTAACTGTAAAAAAGAAAAAAAACACCCGAACAGATTCGTGGACTAGAGGGGTCGGGAACCCGACGGAATCCGGACACCCGCGATGGTGTTCCCGGGGTACCCGACGGAACCCAACACCCCTACCTGATACCGATGCGGAGGGTCTTATAAGTGAATGTCTAAGCTATTTGGTCAATAATCCACCATGCATATATGCTAATATATATTAACAGAAAGTTATCTTCTAATATAAATTAATAACAGACTAACATAAATAAAGTTTATTAAATAATTTTAACGTTAATGTAGATTTAAAAAAATTAATTATTAAATTTTAATCATTCATTTTATTAAAAATTGAAATCTAATATTAACTTTTGTAGTCAAAATTAAAACTTATCTATCTATTCAAAATCAAAGCTAATTTTGAATTCCTCTTCTTATCTTATAGTTTCAAAATTACTTACTAATTCAACTTATTTTTGGCTATTTTAAAACTTAGCATATTTCTATATGCAAAACTTATCAAATTAAAAAATTAAATTTCAATTCTTATAATATTTCTCTGATTTATTAGTTATTTTTTAACTAAGCGTACTTCATCATTTGATTTATTTATCTAAACCTTTAGTATATAAATTTTTCATTAGGACGTAGACAATTACACATACTAGTATACTAGTTTTATAACTTTTATTATTTATTATCCTTTTTAAAATTCTCATATCTTATTCATCTTAAACTTATTTAATATTTTTTATTAATATTAATTTTTATAATTTTAAATAAATACGTGCGTCACACGGGTATCTAATCTACTAACATCAATCATGTAAGCCTAGCCAAGATGACTATTAATATCGTGAAGATTTTATTTTTTTTCGAAAAATAGTCTCTCTATCAATACGCAAATAGATTTATATCTTCTTTTCCCTCGTACCTTGCTTAGAGGGCAATGTTGATGTTCATGTAAGTACAACAATTTTTGGTGTTTTTTCCCGAAAAAAATATTATTTTATCATGATGCACTACAACAAATATGTTGATCTTTCACACTTTTTTAGTAATATTTTTACACTTTAAAATGTAAGGAATTATAAACAAGTGTGAAAAAAATATAGTGTGATAATTTTTTTTGTAAAGTTCACATGTAAAAATATGATAAATATAGTTAAAATATCGCATTTATTAATATGAAAAAATAATTAAAGTTTTTATATTTTTAAATGTGAAAATATTGAAAACATCTCTATGTTATAAAAGTTCATGCTTTTAAACGTGAACTTTTCTCAATTTCTATTAATTACTATTTTTACACATTTATAAATGTGAACTTTTTGAATTCAATATTATACATTTAAAAATGTGAGTTTTTTGTTGTTTTTACCTACATTTTATTTAAACTGTTCTACGCACTTTTAAGTATGCATTTTTTTAAAATTCTACGCACTTTTGATAAAAGGTGAGGAAAATCCATATTTATTGTAGTGGCTCAAAAACAAATGTGATGAGTTCATCCAGAAAACGTCGAAATATTAAAGACAAAGATGGGGACGTAGAAGGATATTCTGTTGCGAAGAAGAAGCTTGTGCTTGTGAAGAAAGAAAAAATTTGAAGGGTTTGAGTTATCTGCCGTTTAGATTAATATCTTTTGTTTTTTAACTTTTATCAAATAAGTAGCTTAATTATTTATGGAATTATTATAATAATTAGGTCATTTGAAAATAATATACTTTAGTTTGAGTTTTAAAATCTACGTTTTCATGTTTGAAATTATTAGTTTTTGCGCAATTAAATGAACTTCATATTGTTTTACAAAATCTTTATTGAAGATGTTGTAACTTATATGTTGCTATCGTAATATAACAACACCCAAAAAAAATTCGAATTTATTACATATTAATGTTAATTATTACACTTAAATAACAACCTAACTATAAAAGTCACTTTATATTATTTACTCATGTCCATAATTCCTATATATTTTGATTAATTATTTATAACTTATATGTTACTAGAATAACCTAAGACCATATATTAAACTATACAAATTTATTAGACTTTAATGATAATTATTACTATTAAATAGCAATTATTATTTATCATTACTTTATAATCTCTTATGACTTCTTAAACATTATAAATTATTAATATGCCAAATATATTTCAATTATTGTATATTACAATACTTATGTAAGTATCAATATTCATGAGTCATTAATATTAATTATTACTCTTAAATTGCAAATATAATTTATCATTACTTTATTCTATTACAATTTATCTAGGCTTGTAATGATTATCCAAATATTAATTATTGTAGGTTAACAATACCTATGTAACTATCAAAATTTATTACTCATTAATATTAATTATTACTCTTAATTTACAATTATGATTTATCATTACTTTATACTCTATTTCAAATTCTCTAGGCTTTTTGTAACACCGGCTTTGCATATACTAGATTTTAGCAAAAAATTACGTTTTTAAACAAACGTGAACTTAATCACGATTTATATCATTAAGCAGCGTAAATATTTACATAAAACATTGTCTCAGTATATGGTGTTACGCTTCAAACAACCGACCATAATGTACATATTACAACACAAGTGTTCCAGCCAAATATCCAGAGGCAGGGGACCCGGCTCACCAGGCAAACTATCTTTGATCTGCAAAAGCAGTTCACATGTCACCGTTAGCTACACTTAGCTAGTGAGCACAAACTTGGCATAAACTTCATTAGAGTAAGAACATGCATATCAGGAATAAGCATACAATGCTATCCTATCACATTGTGGTGTGCTGACACGATCGGTATAAGTTGTTTCTTGCAGGATAGCCAGTCCCGCTCAACACCAATACACCGGGGGATCAAGCACAACCCTCCGCGCTGGTGGGGGAGCATAAAGCAGTCCACCAAGCATCGTTAACGGAACCAGAGGCTCCTTAGGTAACTTAGCCATTTCTGACTGATTAACCCTCATGATATAAGGCACGGCGGTTCTGCAGAACGCTAGAACCTATGATCCGGAATGTTACCTCGAATCACCGTTAAATCCCGAATCTCCTGATCAAGGGTCCCTGGGATCCAGCTATCCGGCTGACCTTAACCATGCTTGTTGATGTTCGCGAACACATACACATAGTTTGTCCATTTACTTAGCATGCATATTCATTTACTTCTTTTAACATGCATTTACATTCAGTTACATCTTTATGGATCCAATATGGATCCCTAGCATACATATCATTACTTAACTGATTCATTCAAAATCAGTATCATGCATAGCATTTACTTAACTAAGCAGTTCCAGTACTGGATCCCACTGGCATACACTTAACTTACTTACATCAGGCATTTAACATGGCATTGTACTTAAAGTAACATGGCAATTCTTATTTATCATCTTATGAGCACAATCGTACTCAAATCATTTAACACATAATTCCTGCTCTACTGAGGCTTATGGAAGTCGGTACTCACCTGAGTGACTTAACAGATAGTTATTTAACTTCCTGTCAGGTCTAGGGTTTCAAGTTCACCTAGAACATTAGGATTTACATTAATATCTTAGCATACTTAAAATAGCTACAAAGCCAACATAGGAAATCCCTAAATCCGGATTCCACGCAAATCCGACATACTGTCGGATTCCATGAAATCCGACATTTCAAAGGGAAATCTGATACTTTTGCGAAATCCGATACTTATCGGATTTCAACACTTATGCACTTGGAAACTTGGTCACAAAAATGGAAATCCGACTTTCAATCGGAATCCGATTCTTTTATCGGAATCCGAAACTTTTGTCGGAATCCGACACTTACAATAAAATCCGATACTTTCGGATTTTGACTTTCAATTTACATGTGGACTTTGAGAATCCGATACTTATCGGATTTAAAACAATAACACAGATTTAGTCATGCGGATTTAGACATGCGGATTTAACGTGCGGATTCCGACACCTTCATGTCTCGGAATCCGACACTTAATCGGATTTGGGCAACATGCGGATTCCGACACCTTTATGTCTCGAAATCCGACTGTTTCAACCCAGAAACCGCCATCTTCATCTATGTCTTATTTTCCAGAATTTGATTCATCGTTTATACATTTTTTACATTCTAAAAACATCCATTTTCGTCAACATGACTTTGTAAACACATCAAACCCACACAAAAACACCAAACAAACAAAACCCACTTGCAAAGTAAGCTTTGCATGTTCTAAGTGATGTTTATAACAACAAGTAGTTACCTTGATTTGGAATTCAAAATCACCAAATCCTTGTTGCTTCAAGAAAACCGAGAGTAGAGAGAAAGAGACGAGAGAATCCGAGAGTTTCTTATCTTGGGTTTGCTTCTTGTGGTCTTTGACCACAATTGACTTTTCTATATATATATATGTCACAATCCAGAGGCACCGCCTCTGGATTTCATTTTCTTTCCTATTCTTTCATTTCACATATCTATATATATATATATATATATATATTAACACATTTACACATTAATATACATTTAAACTTTCTTCTTATTAACATAACTATCTTTAAATACATGTCTAACAGCTAGGCCCAAATCAAGGATGTTACACTTTTCAATTTTTAACATTCCAAATCTATTTACAACTTCATATACACAAGATTGTATATATAAGATTTCTAAGATAGCCAACATTATCATAATGCAATGAGCAAGAATCCAAATATTTCTCATTTACAACAATGTAAGTATTTATCATAAAATGCATTTTTTATTGTTTTACCTACTTCAATGTTGTTGTATGTTTATCGATTCTTCTTATTATTAAAATTATTAATCAATGAATCCCTTTCGTAATAGGTGTTCAAAGAAGTTATCATGCTAGGCTTGCACGAAGGTTCAGAAAAGTGCAGCTAGATATAAAAAGATTAGAAAGGATGTGTCCAAAAATCATCAATTTCATAGTATGTTTGACATATGTTTGATTGACTACGAATTCCCATTTGTTGACATAATAATCTCACTACATATATGTAACTACATAGATTATACTTCCCCGACTACAATAAAAAGGAATGTAGTTACAAAAAAAAACAAACAATATATACTCAATTACGAGTGTATAAGGTGGATGTGGCGTTCAATGAAGCTCTACCAGTTGGTTTATGTGGACCAACATGACAAAAATTATGCAAAGATCTTAAAATCTCTCTAAGACAGTATCTCATGCTTATCACATAATGGAATGAATTATAAGGCTTACACACTTTGACATATTCGAGAAATCAAACCCTACACATGAAGAGTGAACAAGGATATAGAAGAAGATATCAAAACAATAAATGATGAAAGAACCGGTGCGGGGAATTCCAAAATCTTCAAAGTTAAGACAACCTACTAGGTTGTTTTTTACTATTACATTCCCTAACTATGATTGTTTTAGGTTATACAATTTGTGTAGAATGATAGTGTGCGTACTCTCATTTGAAATGTGTAGTGACTAAATTACTTTTAAAAAAATATTAAAAGTAAACAAAATTACAAAACACATTAAAAGCTGGCCCGTGTTTACACGGAGTTGAGATCAAGTTATATACTATATCAATTGGTGAAGTAGGCTATTTATCATGAGAAATTGAGGGTTATTTTAGTAATTTCAATAAAAACATGCCAATTCAGATTCTCGTAATATTTAAAAGGGGAATATTTTCTATTCAATTAATAGTGATCCGATTAATACACGACTTTTCAATCTTGCTTTCTCTCTATAATTTTATAATGCTCTTCTTTCTCTCTTTTACTTGTATTTAACAATTTGTGGATATTACAAATTAAATATAGTTTGGTTTTTTAATTAACATGGCGAAAATTAGGGTGGGAAAGGTGGGCGGGCTTTTTTCGACAGTATTAGGGGCGACATATGGTGCCCCTAATGCTAATACGTCCATGATACCGTCGTCCCTATTACCTGAATTTCTTGTAGTGTAACGATATATATGAATGCTTTATCAAGAAGTTAGATGACTAATTTTGAATTGGTTACTATTATATTACTTAAACTAGATTAAATATCCATGTGATACACAGGTTGAGTTTTAAAAAAAATAATAAGTGTTAAATATTAACTAAAAAATATCCGTAATTATAAAACACAAACTAAATAAGAATTTAAAAAATAAATTTAAGTTACTATACACGGTTTCATTGATAATTATATTTTTATTGGTATAACTTTAAATTTAAATTTATTGAATAGTAAATAAAAATGTATACACTTAATATTACACATATTAAATAAATTAAATTTAATTACGTATTACACAATTATGAATTAATTTAATTGGTTTCACAATTTTAATATACATAAATTAAACTAAATAAATGTAATATTACACATATCAAATAAATTATTATCTTAAATCTACTCTAATCTAGATAAAGTTTATATTTGAGGTACTTGTTATAATTGTTATAAGGTATAATTGTGTATTTAAATCAATTTAAATGAACACAAAATGTGAATTTAAATAATATTAGATTTTTTATTAACTAATATAGAATAAAACATGATTGAAATGAATGAATTTAAATGATATAGTATAAGGTTTTAAATAATATTTTTTTATTAACTATCTTATCTTCTATAATAATTAAATTTTAAAAAACTGGGAATTTTGACTATTTAAAGTCAAAATTAGATTTTTAATTTTAATCAAATGAATGGTTAGGATTTAATTATGATTAAATAAATGGTCAAAATCTTCTAATTAGATTGATGAATGTTAGTCTTTTATTTATATTAGAAGATAGAAGATAACTCTATCTAAAAAGATGAAGACATGTAAAATAATAATGTTTAAATTTGTGTTTATCCTGACGTAACGCGAGGGTTGTTCAAATATAGTCGTAGAAAACTTTGAACCCAAGACCACTTTTAGTGTTTGTGGATATTTAAATAAATAACATACTAGCTATGTGACCCGTGTGTCAACACGGGGATGATATAAGTCAAATTTAAACTTATATAGCTTTAAGGAGTAGTAACATGTATAGTAAAAAAATAATTAGATTTAAATTAAAGCAATTCCGATTAGCAAACAATTATGGTCTGCAGATTCGATAAACAATGTTGATCATGACAGTAAGTTCAAGTTCATTAGTTTATTGTAATTCATATCTTTAATTTTTACTTAAAATTTTCTTTAACTTTAATATATACCTATTGAAAATCATCCGAAGATTAAAACAATAAGTGGTTATAAAATGACGATGGAATCATTTACTCAATCATATGTGTGTATATTTACATAAGAGAGAGAGAGAGAGAGAGAGAGTGTGTGTGTGTGTGTATATATATATATATTCTCATCATAAAGCATATAAAATGAATATAAATCTACTGGACTTTATGTAAATTTTGAACTAATTTTAAATTTGAAATTAAACGTACCGTTAGATATATCATTTAAAAGAATCTGTGAACTTGTTCTATTATTTTCAATCTTTATTGAACTGTTATGAACAGAGTTGTCATGTGTAGAATGAATCACCCTTGATTTCTTCGTTTTTTGAATGCTCTTCCAATGAAGGTCGCTTTTGAGCAGATGAAGGTGGTTGTTTATTCTCCATAACTAATGGCTATAATAAAAAGAACATTTGTAAACAAAACTTATTTTCATAACATATGTGAATCATGGAGTTGCAAAGCGATTTTCATGAAATGTAAATCATGAAAATAATAGTATTATTTAATTTGAATAGATTACTTGTAACTCATCTAAAATTCTTTAAATATCCATTTATTTAGTAAAATTCGAAAGTTGTAACTCATCTAAAATAATAGTATTATCTAATTTGAATAGATTAGTTGTAACTCATCTAAAATTTCTCATATTTAGTTAATTTGAATAGATTAGTTGTAACTAATCTAAAATTCAAAATATGGTTTTTTTGGTACAATTGAGGTTTCCGAATTGCAAGTAAAGTTTTAACTAATAAATTAATTAAATATCATCTTACAATTTGGTTAATTAGTAGAAATTAAAATAAATTTTAATTTGGTCATAAATTTTAATACGTTCAATAAGTTTGATCATTTGGTCATAAATTGAAGCACTAATTTGAATAGATTAGTTATAACTAATCTAAAATTCAAAAATTGGTTTTTTGGATGATGTCACTGTATTCTTAAACACGATTTTTTTTAATTTTTTTTAAATAGGATGTTGTAATCGCTGTAAATTTAGTTTTGTCATCCTTTTCTTTTAATAAGGTTATAAGATAAGATGTTTTACAATCAATAACTAAACACTTTGAATAACATATTCAAGTTTGGCTCATCACCATAATCCCAAAAAAATCCATCTATCTAAACAAAAAATTACTTACCCACTACTACTAATGGATAACAAAAAATTAAGAATATACTAATTTTTAAAAAGTGTCGTATTACAATAAAATTTACACCAAAACGTGGATAAAAATGAGACGGTCGCAAATATATAATTATTTTTTTTCTCTAAACAAATATATCACAAGTTACTAAACATAATTTATAAATAACATGTTAGTCCTTTTATTTGTATATATTCCATTCCTGAAGAAGTTTTCTAAGAAAGCAACTGAAGGTGTAATATATCATTCTTTTGTAAACTTTTCTGACAAGATATCTGAAGAAAGAAGACCGTAGTTCATCTGAAGATTAGTTCTGAAGTGAACGTTAGCTGAAGTTTGTCTTCAGTCATCAAAGGGTCTTTTGAAGATACATCTGATAACCACGATCTTCCTGTTATGTAAAGTGCATGATCTGCGCATTCTGAAGGAGCTCGAAACGGAAATCTTGTTTTCTGTTCCTAATTAAGTGTAGAACGGTACACGTGTAAATAAATTAGATGGTCAGGATTAGTTTACTTAGCCTATAAATACATGCTCGATTAACGAGAAAAGGTTAAGCGTTTGTTCGCTAATTTACATTCAAGTTTGTTCTTGATTTAGTTTGTACTAGGTGCTCAAGTTTGTTCTTGTGCACTCTTTGAAGTTTGGTTATTAATATAATCCTACTTTGAAAACTTTCGTGTGTTCGTTACTTTAAAAACTATTTCCACACTTTGATTTTATTCATAGTTAGTTTTATTCATATTCGTGAAAAACAATTGGTATCAGAGCAGGTTCTAATTTTATCTATAAATTAGTGATCTGTTCAACATGTCAAAGTTTGATTACATCTATAATGGCTCCTCTGCCAAACCACCAAAGTTTTCAATCGAACATTTTTCCAGTTGGAAAAATAGAATGCTTTTGTATTTAGAAAATCTTGACTGCAATTCACTTGTTGTTTTTGAGGAAGGTCCTTATATTCCTCAAACCATCTCCATGGAGACTGGTTTTGCTGAAACCTCCATTCCCTCTCGTCCTAAACCAAGATCTCAATGGACAGAGGAGGAGGAGAAGCTTGTGGGACTGGATGCTAAGATACGAAACAGTATTGTCGCAAGTTTGCTCTCTAGTATCAAGTTTGCTGAAATCACCACGAAATTTCTTGCATATATTCTTCATCTTCCTCGCCGGGAACTCACCCCATTCACTGCTAATGCTAAGGAGCTGCTCTTCTCCTTCTTTCAATATGCTGATGAGCACAAGGTCAAAGGTAACTCTATGGTTCGCACTCGTCTTCCAAAGGAGTGTAACTGTCTGATTGCTCATCTGAATTTCTGTATGACGAGCAAGACCGGTGGTCTTGACCAAGTCAATGAAGCTATTCTGAAAATGGCCTATGCAATTATTCATGGTCATAACATTGACTTCGCTGAACTTATCATGGAGAGTCTTGTGGTCTCACTGACAGCAAGAACTAGGTCTCAACACATTCCTTTTCCAAGGTTTGTATCATTGGTTATCTACTCACTGTTAACACCTGAAGCATACAATTCTGCTTCGGTTCTACTCCCATCTCCTTCCCTACCGGGTTCAGTATGGACCGGTTCCTCATCTGCCTTCAACCCAGCACTGACTGCTCCAATGCTCGCAATAGTCTCGCTGAAGCCTTCTCCTGCCATTCCACCACCATATTCAGATCTATCTTCTGAAGCTGACCCTTCCAAACCTCAACCACAAATCCCTCCGTCTTCTCCATCAAAGACAAAGAAAAGGAAGCTAATGACCACCACATCTAAGCCATCCACCAACCCTTCAGCCATACCCAAATCCACCTCTAAACAACCAACTACAACTCACCCGCTAAGATCACTCTCTAAACGCCACAAACCCACCTTGCCCTCCAGTCCCATCATATCTCACTATGCTTCAAGTGAGGATTCGCTTGACGATACCCCGCTGATTCTTCGTAAAACTCAGCTTCACTCATCCACATCCACAGACGCTGTTCAGGTAAGATCTCCTTTACTTAAAGTCTCTAAACCAAGTCTGACTAATGAAGAGACAGCTCACAACCAAGTTGTCCCTGAAGTCCCTCTTCCACTATCACAAGTTCAGGACACTGACAAACACCAGTCAGCCGAGACTTCTTCTCTACCCACCATTGAGTCTGCCAGCAAACCCACTGCAACTCAGGTACCACCAGAACAGGGAACATCCATTCCTGTCTCTTCTGAACTTCCCCCTCTATCCCTTAATGTATCAGTAAACCCAACTGACACTATGGATATTGACCAAGCACATGATGAGTCAGCACCTAAACCGGCTGACACTGATGCTCAGCCTCTCACCAATTATGAGACTACAAATCCTCTAGTCTCGGAGGTTCAACCAGTTGATGATTCTTCGGTTCACCCTAAAGATGAGACTGCACCCAAATCCCTTGATGTGTCACAAAACCCCATTGACACTATGGATTCTACTAAGGCAGATTATTTATCAGTTTCACACCAAACTGAGCGTGATGCCCAACCTTCTCTTATCAATGACACTGAAGTTCAACCTCCTTCAGTTGAGATTCCTAATGCTAACGAAGACACAGTCATACACCAGACTGTAACTGAAGCAAATGAGCCTCAGGCCCCTGATGCATCACTCACTCCTCCTGATGCTATGTCCTCCCCATCTCTCCTAAACACCTTGTTTGATATTCCTTCTCCTGATACAACTGTCAATCCTTTTGATGACATTGATGCTTTTGATTTTCTTCAATCCCCCAAGTCTGTACATTCTCAAACCTCTAAGCCCTCAATAGACATTGCTTCCTCTTTGGAAAGTCTATCTGAACTTGTCCTTTTTGTTTCTAATTCGGTTAAGTCCAATACTTTTCAGGGTCAGTGTGTCGCCAATAATCAAGCAAAGCTTGAATCTGAGCTCAAGTCACTTGTTGAGTCTATCAAAACTCAGTTCACCACCCTCATCCAAACCATTGATTGTAAAAATCTAATTCTTCATGAGATGTACAAGACCCTTCACCATCTTATCAAAACAATAGCTGATTCCGCCACTCTTAAGTTTTCCAAGCTAAACACTCAACTCTCTACTCTCTCCGTCACTGTAAATTCCCTTTCTCCAAGGTTGACAACATCCATGCTGTCAATCTTTCTGAAAATGCAACTCGCCAGTTGCAAGATTTGTTTGCTCCCTCCTTCTCTGGACTTTCAAGGGAGATTTCGGCCTTGTCTCACTCGGTAGAAGCTTCAGGATTCTCTGCAGCTTCTAAGGGGGAGAAAATAAGAAGACGGTCCAAAATCTGTCAGATCATAAGAAGGAAGGCCACCGCTGATCGGAAAATAATCAAATGGGATAAAAATTATTCACGTGTTGAATACCTACAAAGATTAGAAGAGGAAGTGGCACACCTCAAAGCCACTGAAGAAGACAAGAATAAGGCCTTAATCGACTTCGAGGTCAAATTAGCGAAAGCTGAGGAAGCCAAAGCACTTGCTGAGGGGGAGCTCAAAAGTCTCCTTGATCAAAGAAAAGTTGAAGCTGAACTCTTCATATCAGAACTTGATGGAGTTGAATGTCAGCAAATAATTACTGAAGCTAAAGCCTCTCAGATTCCCATTCAATCAGTTGCTCCTTCATCCAGTGGTCAGCCAAGCCAATCGGACAAAGGTAAAGGAAAAATGGTGATAGTCTCTTCTGATGATCAGATGAGTAAGGGTATATATGATTTAAGTGACTCAAATGACGAAAATCCAAGAATAAAAGACTTGAAAGTGGCTGATGAACTTGGCAGAATAGAAGCAGAAAAAGTTGCACTCAAAGAGCTTGCTGCTAACAAAATTGATCTAGATCCTTTCGATCTTCAAAAACAGATTCATGAAAACATTGAAGCCGAAAAAGCTTTAATTGAGGAGAAGAAAAGAATCATGGAACAAAAGGCAGAAAAGTGGCTAAGCTCTCGACATTAAAGAAGGCATCCTGATAAAATCACTGCAATCAAGCTGAAGAAAGTAAATAATGAAACCCTTCTGACGGTTCAACATAAAAATCTTCCTCTCTTCAGCATACAATCTGTCAAGGATGTTCAACTCAACTATGATGTGTCTGAATGGAACGAAATACTTGCTTGTTTATCAAAACGCAAGCAAACTGATGATGTTAAGTTCATTCAACGAGAAATCAACAAGGTAATTGAATATTATGAGGAAGAGGTAAAGAAGAGGGGAGTTGATGCAACTGTCATGCCACAGAAAGAGAAACCCACTCGAGCTGAAAAGTTAAAGTTTCAGAGAAGGAGACTCACTCTCAAGAAATCTCAACAACAAATTTTTGAGCTGATATCTATTGGAGAGCTTCCAAATTGCAAAGGCTTCGACACCACGTTGCCTCCTGGCCTTATTCTTGAAGTGGGTAAAGTTCTCTCAAATCCAAGGGGATTTTATTTTCTTGATGCATATGACAAGATTCGTTTTCAGAGAGTTTCAGACTTCGTCAAGGCTGACTGGCTTCATCTGCGATCTCTTTGATACTTCATAGATAATAAAGATCCAAAAGTCAAAGACATTTTGGTGGAATACTTGAAGCAGTTGAAGCTCAAAGCTCCAAATGAATCTTCTCCTGAAGAGTTCAAACCTGATATGTAGAATAGTAATTTTTTATTCTTTATTCTTTATTCTTTCCATTCTTTATTCATTTTGTACATAGTCATGGATTATAAACAAATAGGGGGAGATTGTTAGTCCTTTTATTTGTATATATTCCATTCCTGAAGAAGCTTTCGAAGAAAGCAACTGAAGGTGTAATATATCATTCTTTTCTAAACTGTTCTGACAAGACATCTGAAGAAAGAAGCTCGTAGTTCATCTGAAGATTAGTTCTGAAGTGAACGTCAGCTGAAGTTTGTCTTCAGTCATCAAAGGGTCTTCTGAACTGAAGATACATCTGATAACCAGGATCTTCCTGTTATGTAAAGTGCACGATCTGCGCATTCTGAAGGAGCTCGAAACGGCAATCTTGTTTTCTATTCCTAATTAAGTGTAGAACGGTACAAGTGTAAATAAATTAAATGGTCAGGATTAGTTTACTTAGCCTATAAATACCTGCTCAATTAACGAGAAAAGGTTAAGCGTTTGTTCACTAATTTGCATTCAAGTTTGTTCTTGATTTAGTTTGTACTAGGTGCTCAAGTTTGTTCTTGTGCACTCTTTGAAGTTTGGTTATTAATATAATCCTACTTTGAAAACTTTTGTGTGTTCGTTACTTTAAAACTATTTCCGCACTTTGATTTTATTCATAGTTAGTTTTATTATATTCAGGAAAAACGTAATCTATAATTAATTACATTAATATACAATTTTTATAAAACCTCTCATATTTTCTTAAAAACTCCTCACATGTTTTATAAAACCCCCTCACAATTTTCATTCAGCTCCCTCCCAATTGTTTTAAAATTTTCGTGTAGCCCTTTTTGAAGCATGACATCATCACTTTTAAAAACTTGGTTTTTTAAAAAGAATAATGATGTTATTATCTTTTTCTTTTAAATATATTATTGTAAGATTAGCTGGAATTTTGCTACTATTTTCATATTTTGGTGATATATATACTAGCATTCGTCAGGAATTGATATGATATTATAAACAATAACATTCTTAATATTAATCATTTATACTACTATATAAATCATTTAACATTCTCTCTCCTCTTTAATTTTAAGAGTTCTTAAAATTCAATCAAAACAACATTTTGACCCTTCATTCTTTTTAAATTAATCGTATCCATTCAATCTTTAACCATTTCACACCCTCTTTTCTAATTTACTTTGACTTTTTATTAATTTAAAATATATAATTTCACACAAACACAATTATCCACCCATATTAATATAATTTTCTTAATTTTTCTCTCCTTATTTCATAAATATACGTCTTTTTTCTTATTTTAATATCTTTTTAGAATTTTATTTTTGAAATTAATAAAATAGTTGATGCAAATACAAGAAAATCCGAAAAAAATGGATATACTGTTGAAGAATTTTTTTTGTGATAATGAATTACACGAATAACATATTATTACATTTTTGAAAGCGACATGTTGCAAAATAAAACTATTCACCGTTGCAGCATTGCGCAGGTACGATACTAGTATAATTTAAAGTAACTACATTTGTGAAATTAAGTTGTAACTAGATTGTAAAAAGACTCTGGTAACATCTTTTAGGTCGTATGTTCGAAGCTATGATGATGATTTTTTATTTTTTTTGCTTTTTTATGTTTCCGGAACACCTTTCATTTTTCAGATCGTGTTTCATATCGTATCTATTACTCAAGATTTTACTATTATTATTATATTATTAATATATTTACTTTAATATATTATTTGTTTTTCTATTAAATTTTAATATATAATGTTTGATATAAATATGATTGCATATTTGTGATCGTCTAAACATAATTTTTATAAATCGTAATACTAAAAAGTATATTTCGACAAAGAAACATCATATTAAAATTTATGCTAAAATAGGACGATTAGAACTACTTGTTTAACACTCCTTACTCCTTTTTGGTTAAAAAATAAACCTTACAATTAGTAACTAATAATATTAATCTCTTTAATTTTTTTTATGTAAAGTAGCCCATTAAGCTTCTTTTATAGAGGTCAGAACTTTAAATTGCTTTTTATATAATAAATAATTATATATATATATATATATATGTATATATATAGGGGACGGTTCAAACGATAACTGTTTTTCGTACAAGAAACTGCAAGAACTAATCATAGCCGTTGATCAAAAAGATGGATAGTCAAGATTAAATAGTTGTTAATGGATAACTTTAAACTAATCAAATTTAATTTGGACATTTTTACATTACCCCCACCTTTTTCAAACTAATATATCTCTCAAATGAAAAGGTGTTAAATTACGAAAATTATACCAAATTAACGAGAAAATTATGCTCTTTAATTTGAGACCGATCTAATATATTTTTTTGAAATATTTTTTTAAATATTTCCTGGGGTTTTTTTTTTTGTACAATCGTCATTTGCACATGTGCAAATGCACAGATTCACTTAGTTTTTTCAGCACAGATGTAGATATGCACATGTGCAAATTTTGCACATGTGCATATGTTGAGAGCTTTGTTAAAAAAACCTAGCAAATGTGAATTTTTTTTCGAAAAAATATAGCAAGATCGGTCTCAAATTAAAGAGCACAATTTTCTCGTTAATTTGGTATAATTTTCGTAATTTAACACCTTTCCATTTGAGAGATATATTAGTTTTAGAAAATAAGGGGTAATGTAAAAATATCCATACTACTCTTTCCCATTTAAAATAAATAAAAAAGACAGGAAATTAAATGATTAGCCAGAAATGGTTCTTGCAGTTCTCGTTTGAACCGCTCCCTATATATATATATATATATATATATATATATATATATATATAATGCATTTACCACCTAAAAAACTCTTAAATTTAAGAAGAGCAAATTTACTAAAATACTCCTCCTTTATACCTCTCCTTTACCCCTCCTTTAAGTCCACAATTAATGAATTTAAACAAATAAATATTGAAAACATAACCGACAATTAATGAATTTAAACCAATACTTATAACTGAATTATTTATAACCATATATTTTAAATATCAACTTTTGATTCATGAGATCACCATACTTATAACCGAATTAAGTTTAATCATATATTTTTAATATTAACTTTTGATTCATGAGATCACCTAAATTCATGTTTTCAATAAATCAAGTTAAAGAGATTTCACAAACACCAAACAAATGAAAGAGTCAAAGAGTTGAAATTTATAAACATTGCCTTCTAACTCAATTACATAATAATTGGAATTATGAAACATTACACACACACATATACATACACATATATAATCAGCAACTTTACGATTCAGCCATGCGACAAAATTTTTCCAACAAAGTGAAAGACAAATAACTTAGAGTTAGCAATTTAATTCTTAATTTCAAAGTGGCTCTCGCAAAGAATCTTCACAAACTCATATTATCTTCATCTCGCAAGGAATCTTCACAAACTCATATTAGTTTATTGTGATTATTCTGCACAAAACTCATCACAACCTCCTCTTTATTCGCCGCCGTTGCATTGCGCGTGTACCCTATTAGTGTATATATATATATAGGGATGAGATCAAATAAAAAGAAAATTAAAGTAAAAAGTGTAAAAGGGATGATTATTTGATCATATTTCGGTATATATATCAACTGATAATCGTTAGTTCATCGTCTTTATTTATTAAAACTAGTTCTTCATCAATTTCTTTTTGATTTCAAATACAGATTTTGAAAACAAAATTTTGGAATAATTTGTTGATTAACAAAATGCTTTCAGCTAAAAAGTAATAAATATGTTGGATTCATCAAAAATAAATTGATGAAGAACTAGTTTTAATCAATAAAGATGATGAACTAACGATTATCAGTTGATATATATACCGAAAAATGATCAAATAATCATCCCTTTTATCCTTTTTACTTTAATTTTCTTTTTACTTTAATTTTCTTTTTACTTGATCTCTACCCTATATATATATATATATATATATATATATATATATATATATATATATATATATATATATATATATAAACTCAATGACGCATACTTCACTCTCCGCATGTTCCCTAATTCTAAATATATACCCTAACTTATAACCATTCAAAGTTGTCAAAGGGTTAAGATTCACCTATGCAAAAGGGTCCTTGGGCTAGAGCCACGAAACACAAACTCTGGCGCAAGCTTCATAAAGGCGAGCGACATTGTATTAAGAAAACAGTAAAATGCGTGAGATAAGCTTTTCACATTTGTATATATTAATAATTTCATTAACTTCTATGTAACAATTAAATATAAAAGTCAAGGTCAGTCATTATCTATCGTTAGACTTTTTCTTAGAAGACATGTTTTCCTCGTGGATAATTGTAAGTCACATTAACTCCTATCACAAATAAGCAAAGATTGAATGTGTTTATCCTTGTAAATGACGAAAAGAAAGTAAAAAAAGAAAACTTCAGGCTCATGCACGAACAGGGGAAAAAAAGAAGAAAATAAGGGGGTGAACCTGTTTCTCATTGCACATGTGCATACCAATTAATGAATTTAACTAGTCAAAATATTGTTAAACTTTGGAGTTAATATCCTCTCATGTTATAGTTAAATATGACTCAGCATGTTCTCTCACAAATATTAGAGTGAGGCCTACAAAGGGACTCATTCTAAAATTAGAATAAATGACACACTCTCATGTTTATAAGGTCATGAGTATGGTTTACACTCAACACAAATACCACATTAGCTTTTCTTCCTTTTTCCTTCCTAACCCAAATTAACCTAAAACCCAAGTAGCACTCATCCCAAATCAACTCAGACATTTTCTCTCTTCTACTCTCTCTACAAATCAATAAAAGCTTCAGGTTGCTCTTGTGTACACGAAACCGAGAAGGAAAAAAAGGGGGAAACCCGAAATGGGTGTAGTGGTGTTCCCGAAGGAACCCACCCAACCCAAATTAGCCCGAAAGCCTTTAGGAAGGGCTCTAAGAGAACATAATGGTCATGTTTGACCATAACATGATAGGATCTTAACCCTAAACTTTGGTGTTTTCCATACTATATAATGTATATGTTCACAAAAAGACAAAGAAAAGCACCGTTCATTATACTGATAATTATTATATATTATAGAGTTGTGTTCAATCAAGTCCATGTAAAAAAACATAATCTTAAAATTTTAATATTCAATCACAGGTGATTCAGTATACAATCACATGTGAATTACAAAAATGTCACTCTATCCAAATTTTTAAAATAAAATCTGGACTATTGATGTCATTGATCCAAAGGCTAAAACTAGTCCCTTATGACTATGAATTACATTCTTCATTTATTATAATAGGAAACAAGTTCTTATAATACTTTTAAAGTTTTAAGCTTATTCGGCATTTACAAACTATTTAAAATTAATAATATTACTTTTTTTTGTGTGTGCCAATTAATCAACTAGTAAGTTCTTAACAATCAATTTATGCGGGGTGATGTACAACGCTTGGTCTGATAACTAAATAATCTTATAAGCTCTTGGTAAGGCTATACATATCCATCCAGTTGATCAGAAGCTAGATAGAGTGATACATATGAAAACATCACCCTCATTCCTACCACTCTAAGTGAGTGGTTTAAACTGACTCTCACTCACGCTCTCCCCTTTTTTTTCTTTCTTCCTCTCTCTCCTCTCTCTATATTTATTCTTTTTTTAATAAAGAATGGTTGAGTGGGATGAATGTAGAAGTTAGTGAGATGAAGAGGGATAGACAGAAAAACGATACGACGCTAATGTGACGAGGGAAAACTTATGGATAGATGCCCAGGTCTAAAAAAAATCAAATTATAAACCCCAAAAGATACAAAAACTCCAACACCATAAATAGTATCTACACTCTCAAGCAATCCGTATTACCAGTAGCCGGAAAACATGTCGGAAAAACAGGTTTCCGCCATTCCGGCATCATCAAGAGAGATTTAAAATATTATTTTAACAATAATATTCTTCGAACTAATTATTTTGACATTCTTTATCTATATAAATGGAAAATAAAGTGTTACTGAATCAACCCAACCTCGTGTTTCAATTGTACGAAAAATGACCACTTTCAATCGAACCGGAAACCCCCATACCACCACCACCAAATTAAATAAATAAAAATAAAAAATAAATTTTGTGACCCCTAAGAGTGTCATTCAAAAAATCACTCTATTGAGAAAACTGGACTTCAGTTTCCCAAACTGTCAAAAACCTAGAAAAAATAATCTCTAAAACATGAGATTTCCTTAATTATACAACAGAAAAGGATGATTTCCTGCAGCAAAAATGTAAAATCAAAACACAACTAAACCTGAAAAGAGTGTAAAAATCGAGGCTGTTCTTATTTCCTTGCCAATGATTCGCCTTTGTACTCGCCGCCAGCAGTAACCACAAAACCAGCACCAACCTAAATCATAGTCAACACAGCAAAGTAAACAGAATTAGTCACACCTACACCGATTGTACAAATGCTAAAAGCTTATAACGTTTCGAATGGGTAATATATATATTTTTAAAGAAGCTAAAAGGAAACAGGTCAAACCGGTCATCAAGTCTCCCTAAATGTATACTTAAATAAAGGTTAACGCTACATAATAGTGATGTAGTTTCACAAGTGTGTTTGATCTATGTAAAGGCCACATCATCAGTTCTACATTTTAAAAAATGTTCCGCAATTACAAATGTACTTAATCGAACACTTTTCCATTATGTAGTGCTTGTAAACAGTGTTCCGATTAAGAAGTTTCGTAATTGCAAAACATCATCAGTTACTTATGATGATGTGGCCTTTATAGGGATCCCTCGCACATCTGAGCCAAAGGCTCACCTCCCCACCCCCACCCCCACCCCCAGCTTGATCATGGATCCCTCTCCATTTACCCGTCCGTTTAGATCAGTACAAGTGTGAAAGTACGTGGCTGTTACATGTCATTAATCGTTTAAGAAAATACAACCTACTAAATCACGTTCTTAAACAGACTTCTTGTTAGAATACGATTTTTGTAGTCATATTTGACACACATTATTCATAAAGCGCAAAAAAGCACCAAGAATTTGTAAAAAGATGGACAAAAAGCGTACTTGACAATCCTTGAGTACAACACGCTCTTGGAGCTGAACATTACTGCAAATAACTGATCCTTGTATAGAACACCCATCTCCAATTGTAACATGATTCATAATGACCGAATTCACAACCTACAAAATAAGCCAGCAAAATGTGTGGTTATTAACTTATGGCATTGATATATTTAGTATTGCTTGATTTCAACATATAAACAAATTATGTTGATAAGGATTATGAAAGGGGAAATATGTAATTATAATCATACCTTCACATTTGATCCTATTCTACAATGACGCCCAATAACAGATCGTTTAACGCTACATTTGTCACCCATTTGTGAACCTTCACCGAGCATGCATTGGGGTCCAACCTATATGTAAATACATTAAGTTGCTGAACAATAAGCTAAATTTTTGAACAAAGAAACAACATAAGCTAAAAGATTTAACTACAAAATGGGTCGAAGCATGAAACCAATCTGAAATATTTTCAAGTAGCATAAGACCAAAATGACTTATTAAACACTAGCATGGTACCCGCGCAATGCGGCGGCATCAAATAGTTTCTACTCGATAACTTGTTTATTTTGTCTATTTTCTTTATTTTCATGTTCTTAATCAACTCTTTTATTATTTTTAAATAAACTTTGAGAACAATTAAATAAGAAAAAAAGTCTTTACTTATAAAATAAGTTAAATTGCATGAAAATATTGAGTGTAAATTAGTAATTTGAAACTATTTAAATTAAGAGATTAAGAAAATAGTAAACTAATTTGAAACTATTAATTATATGAGCTATTTAAAAAACTTTAAAATATATGTTTATAAATTTTTATTATAGATTATTCAGATTTATGAGTTCTATTTGTACACATTTTCTGATAATTATGTTAAATAATTTATTACATGATATAATATCTATACTAATATATAAAGCATTTAACACTCTCTCTCCTAAATATCTTAATCTCTTAGATTTTAAGTCATTTGATATTAATAACTTACCCCTTATTTAAATCTTAAAAGGAAACCATTGAATACCATTTTAATAACTAAACTTTCTATAAAAATAATGTTTAAAAATGTCAACTCAATACAAATTAAATTTCAACCTATAAGATATTACACAAATTAAAAATTGAATAAAAAAACCTCCATAGAAATATTATTTTAAATATTATATCATATACCAAATAATTTAACTGAAGTATTAGAAAATTCATATAACTAAAACTCATAAACTTACTAACATGTAACCGAATTTATAAACACTAATATAAGTAAAATAAAAAGTTTAATTTATAATATATTTAATATTATTTTACTTGAACTCTTAAATTTTAAGTAATAGAAAATTACCAATATAGTCTTAAATATCTTTACATTTTTTAAAATACACCAACCCAGCCACCAATATATTATCTCATACCTACATAATTTCTCATTCAAATCAACACAACTCACCAAGTCATTGATATGTTTTTATCATCTAATTTTATAAGTAGAGATTGTTTTTTTCTTATTTTATTGTTTTTCAAAGGTTATTTTAGAAATTAACGAAAGTGTTGATAGATAATAAATAAATAAGTAAACTGGAAAAGAAGGAAACAAAATGGACATACTGCAGATGGAAATTATTCGACGTCATCATAGTGTGTGTATACCATACCCTACGTTACCGAAAACGGACATGTTATCGAGAATGAATTAGTTATCGTCGCCACATTGCGCGGGTAACATGCTATAGTTTAATATAAAAGGTTTGATTATGAAAGTATTTTTTTAATAATTATATTAATTTATTTGAATTTTTTAAATATGGAAGGTTTAGTTATTAAAATAGAATATAAGATTCTTATTAACTCTATTTAATAGTTACTTTATATAATAGTTTCTATTTAGTTTATAAGAGGGGTAATTTAGTAATTTCAAAAGACTTAAAATTTAAGAGATTAAGCAAAATGCCTAAATGCTTTATAATATAGTATAGATAGTATAGATAAATTTAGACTATCAATGTAGTAAATAAAATGGTTTTATTCAAAAATGGAGAAGAATGGAATAACTTACAGTGGTTTTTGAACCAAGAACAGCCGAAGGATGAATAACATTGTTGTGTGCAGAGAACGAACATCCTGAAAGGTGACTTGCATCTCCTATGACCTGAAAAAACCAGGATTTCTTTTAATAAGTAACGGGTAAAACATAAATTGGTTTTAGAAAAATTAACCATGAAAAAGTCGCCCAAGGTAAAATTTTAATGCATAAACCTCCTAGATCACTTTAAAAAAAGTAGATTATTGCTGACACATTTTTTGTAATCATAATCTGACACACTAATTATCTATACAAAAGATATATAATTTTTGGATAAATAGTGTTCTGGGTCGACACGCCCTGCCCAAATCTAGCCGATACCAAGAAAACCATGTTTTTGTTCTATTACCTAATCCGTCCATTTGGCCACCTTTAAATACAAGAATACTTGAGCCGAAAAAAATAATATAAAAATTAACATAAAATAATTTAGAAAAGAGAAACTCACATCTCGGTTAATGTCACTATAGGCTTGAATGGTATTTAGTCTTGCGCAATATTTGGTCTTGCTGGCAATATAAACACAGCATTTATGTGTTTTTCTGTCAACTGAAACAGAACCATTAGGACCCAAGGCATAAAGTTCATGAAAACTTGGTGTAGATGCATTAGCCAGAAGCTGAGACAGCATTATTATATTGTTATTATAACCATTCTTTTCATTCCCGTTTTCTTCCGCCTTTGCTCCATTCAACAATATTTCAGACCTCTACATCCCCAAAAGAAGATATTACATGATCACATAAAAATACTAATACAAAAGATTTTAAAAATATAAAAATAAAAAGACACAAGTGGAGTCTTAAAAAACCAACCAGCTGACTTCTAACAAGATAAGGCAGCACATCCTGCTTTAAGCTTCTGAAATTTTGCTTTTGATTAAGAACTTCCTGAAGAGCAGACCTATGAGAAAATAAAGTATTTGAATAAAGTGGGAAACAAAACCGATTTATTTAAAAGCAGATAGACCTCAAACCTTTTGAATGCGTATAAATGAGCATCCATTAAGTCAGCACGAATTTCCATCTACACATGTTTAAAAAACCCAATTACGAAATATTGTGAAAAAAGAAAAAAATGATTCTTTGCAAGTAACAACGATGATTTACCTTCCCTACAGCACGAAGGATGCTTTTTTGAACTTTCATATCTTTTTCAACTTCCATACCTACAGATCACATGATGATAGATAGGAGTACTTTAGGATACAATTATGAGTGTTAATCGGGTTTCGTCTTTTTAAGCATAAACGAAAACTTAACCAATAACATATCAGATTATTCAGGTTCGATTTCATTCGGGTGGGTTTCGGGTGAATAAATGATGTTATTTTGGTAACATAAACACTACATACAAACAGTATAAGTTAAAACACTCTTGTTTTTCCAACAGTTTAATTTGATTCAAAAACATATTCAATACATTTTTAACATTGAACACAAATGCATAATGAACCAAAAGCAAGTAAATATTCTAGAACTTGTACCAAACCTACAACGGTCTTCTGGTCAAAGTGTTGGGATTTTAGGGTTTCTAAATTAATAAATGCAATATATCTTGAAAAATTTAAATATGAAACCCTTGCTCAGACTACTCACATCCAAACTCACCAAGCAGCCAACCAAACAAAAAGACATGTATAAATAGGGTTACCTGATTAAAAAACTGAAACCCGAATAAGTCCACATGTTAACTCAAACCTTAATCGGGTCAGTAGGGTTATTAGGGTCTGTTTAATTTCAAAACCTCTAATATAATGCATGTAAGATATGTATAAAAATAATGATCTAACCAGCTGCTATATGTAGAAGAAATTGTTCTGTCAGGTCCAGCCCCACAATATTATAATGTCCCGGCTTTTTTGTTTTGTCCTTTCCACTAGAAGAGCCTGATTCTGGTGGCCCACTAACGGGTACAGAACAAAACATTGCAGTTACTACCGCATCATGCCGTCTATGAGCAGCTGCCACTGCTCCAGGAGATATGTCACAGACGAGATCGCCACTCACAACCTGCACACAGTTTTTAATAAGAAAAATTTCAAATAAAGTATCAGAATAAAACCGCACCCCACTGTCCTAAAGGTGGCAAAATGGACCAGTTGGGCAACCAGCCAAAAGGGCTTCAGGGCGAAACGGGAAATTTTATTGGTACGAGTTGAAACAGGTTGTGTTGACCTGAAACAATACTTTCATTAATAAAAAGTATCTAATTTGTGTTAAATATGATTAGAAACTATTATAGGCATGTTTTTGGCAAAAGTAGTTGGTGATTGGAACTTGGAAGCTACAGCTTTTATTTGTATGCTAGGATAGCAGGTAGAGTTGTAACCGGAAAGCATAAAATGTCATAAATGGATACACGTATAAAACTTAACTGGTCTAACAATTTACAAAATTAGGGTATCTGAAAATGTTTTCACATTAAAAGCACCTAACGGTATCTTTTCCTTTTGCAGCTTTTTCTTTCAAAACAAAAGCCTCCAGCTAAACACGGTTACATGCTTACTTTTTAGAACTAAAAGCTTCTGGTTCCCAAAAGATTCAAGAAGTTCATGCAAAACACGCCCTATATAACAATAGTACTCTAACTCTCTTAATACAACAATTTAGTAGGTCGTATGAATTAAAATAGACTCTGGTGACTTTCAACCTAGTTCGGTTTTAATTAAAACAAAACTGCCCAATATAAGTAATTGTTAAAACAAAATTGCCACCTCAACCCTGATAAAGAAAGAGAACTGTGAGATGTCCAACCAGGATGTCAGATGCAGTCAAGTGATGAGCAATTGCACGAAGAGCACCAGCTGTTCCAACTTCTTCTGGGACAGAAGCAACCTATATATGTCAAGGCTTATATAGTTCAATTAATCAGATAAAAGATTCCAAAAAATAGAACAATTAGTATCTACAAAAAGATTCCTAAGTGATACGAATTCACTTGTATAAACTTAATTTAGTTGAAATAGAAGTAAAAGAAAGTTCTTGCTGGCAGTGTAAAAAAAATATAAAGTGATATGAATTTACTTTTTACATAATCAAGGAGGGGGACAGAATACAAAGTACAAACTTACATCTTGAAGTTTCGTTATAGATTACAATGAGTAAGAATATTTTTTGTACAATTAAATCAAATGCTTTCTATCTGAAATTGCAAGTAACGAATTCTTTTCAAAAGCTAACAAATACAATTTAAATATGTCAGCTTACCTGAACGTGTAATCGATCAACATAAGCCTCTGATATCCAAATTTCAACAAGACCATCTGTATCTTCCCCTTCCACAACCTGTACCCAAAATCTTTATATAAAAACTCTAAAATTAAATTTATCTTGGAATTATAATTCTTTAATTTAGTAAAATCCATCTTTTTATCTACAAATAATAACAATAATAACAGAACAACAGCAATAACAATAACAAGCTCTTATCATTCAAATAGGAATCAATTAGACTTATGGTTTCCGATTAAGACATTCAACATTCAACAATTACAAGACTTTAAAACATTTTTAGGCAGAGTGGTAGTTTCAGTGAACATTGTAAGACTGAAACCGCAACTTATGGACAAAGACATTCGATAGTCTTATTGATGATTAAGCATTTAATATTTCAAGAAGGAAATAGAGAATATGATGGAAAGATGTATCAAATAGCAATGAATATAGTGAAAATATAATGAGAAAATTAAGCCTTGCCATATAATTATAAAGCATAATCCTTTGTGAATACCTCGTGTAGGGTTCTACAAGGTTGTACCTATATTCCTTTTGCACTACGAAAACAAAGCCCACCGAGTTTCAAATTTTGTTTTCAGTTTGAAGTCAGGTTCCAAGTTTAATTTAAAGAAAGAAACAATAACCAATCAATTGTCTGATACGTATTTTGGCGATTAATAACTTGCAAGGAAAGTTGTACTTATTTGATTGCAAGGAGAAAAAGGTTTAAATAGCATAATCTCTTATGGAAGACATAATAATGTAACTGATTTTGCATAGTGCTTCAACGGGTAGGTTTTTAAGTATTTACTTTTGTAGATAATTTAAAGATAAACCAGTACAAAATCCAGAATTTAAATGATCGACATAAGAAATTCTAGGGTTTATATCAAAATTCCCATCATAGAAGCCCTTTTAACATCAAATTTACAACATTTCATTCCAAAAACCAGATGATAAGGTTAAACGAAGTAACGAAAGATCAAAATGTACAACCAATAGTAAAGGGTCTTACAACAATGAGATTTTTGAGATTGCTCTGCTCCAATAGGTCCAAAACATACGATAGAACTGGCCGATTGGCGACTGGGAGTAGCGATTTGGGAACATCCTGCATATTATTGGATTAAAAAAAGTTGAATCAAAGCAATCGAATATGAATTATGTAGAAAGAAAAGGGTTGTAAAAACCTTGGAAACAAGAGGAGCAAGCTTCTTGGAAGTGCCTCCTGCCAACACCACCACTTGAAAATCCATCTGTGCGGGAAATGGAGGAGGAGGAGAGGGAGAGTGAGCGATTGTTGTCTGTGTGATTAGAAGAATACAAAAGGGGGTTTGCAATTTGAAGACGATTGCGTCAGCAAATTACTCAGCAAACCCAAGGGCTTTTGAAGGACTGTTTGGGGTTACAGCTCAAGCTGTTGCGAGAGTTTCAGGTTCACACCAATCTGGACTACCGGGAGAAATTATATTTTTATAGTTAAATTAAAGTAGATTTTCTTCTATATCCTTATAAAATTTATAAATTACTTCTATATTATTTTAAATTTTTAAATTATTTATATATTCTTTTAAACTTTTATAAATTATTTTTATATTCTTTCAAACTTTTAAAACTCTCATATATGTCCAAATACCTATTTAATATTTATTAAATCATTTAAAGATCAAGGAAAAATTTCTTCTATGTCCTTCCAAAACTTATAAATTACTTTTATGTTCTTATAAACTTTGAAATTACGTATATATCCTTCCAATCTATTGTGGTGCTTGTGATTTTAAGTTTCATATGTGGTGTTTGTGATTTTGATTTTTTTTTTGTATCCATTTGGTTCATGAGGACTTTGATTTTTGTGTTTATGTGTTCCAAACTTCCAAGTTATTTCAATTGCTAATTTGTATCAAGGTGAGTGGTGAAATTTGGGTACTCAACCCAAGTTCCACGTGGCCCTAGGAAGTTCAAGGTGGTAGTGTTTAATTTTGGCTTTCACTTTTTTCAATTGCTAATCTGCGTTAGGTAATTTTCAAAATTTTGTATCATATATGTATTATACTGGGTCACTTGACTGAAGCTTGATTCGAAGACAGGGAAAAAAGCAGGGAGAAAAGAGCCGATCCATAAGAGGATTGAAGATGAGGTTATTTTGAATTTAGATTTATATAATATAATGGTAATATAGTAATTTTCTAAATAATTGAACTTGATGATGATGATTATTGATATTTAAATGATTTAATAAATATTAAATAGGTATTTGGACATATATGAGAGTTTTAAAAGTTTGGAAGGATATAGAAGTAATTTAAAAGTTTGAAAGGATATAGAAGTAATTTATAAAAGTGTAACACCGCCGTTTCGAGAACCAAATTTTTCTTTTTAAAACATTTATTTATCTTATTCATTTGAAAACACGCAGCGGAAATAGAAAACACGTGGCAAATATATTACAAACCAAAAGATGTCACATATAAGTTCGGTGTTACTGTTACATATCCGGTCGACCATTATTAAACACAAACAAACATAATATCAGAGTTATTATAGACAAAGTGTTCCTCCTATGAAAACAAACTACCCGCGGGGTCCCGAGCTCACTGAGGATCCCTGCACATGTAGGGTGTAGCATCTGTTAGCTATAATAGCTAGTGAGTACTCAAATAGCATATGATCAACATAAATACATCACATATCATCAATCATGCTCAGATAATTCTATCCTAGCATCTCGCGATGAGTTGGCGTAGTCAGGAGGTAACGTATCTTGCAGGGGAGCTAACCCGGCTCAATGCATCAAACTGGGGTACCAAACACATCAACCGCCCCGGTGGGGGAGCTATACAGCGTCCACCGTTGCGTTTTGGAATCCGCAGATTCCTCTGTTGTACAGCCGCAGCTATACCCGAAGAGGACAGCTTTGTCCTTAAGTATAACAGCTTTGTTCTTGTAGGATAGCTTTGTCCATAGGATCCGGATCAATCACAAACAAACAATTGATTCAATCGAATCATCAGTCAATGTGCGCATATATATTCAATACTCATCATAGCATACACCTAATCAAGTGCATACTATATTGTGTCAACATGGTATATTCTAGCATCATCATGCAATCCTACACTTGAACAAGTGTGTGTACAAATCATGGTTTACAATTCTGTAATCATTGTTAATATATGTTATAGATATATTAATCGTTATGTTATCAGGCACTCACCTGTCGAGTTAAAATACTTCTCTCTACGATACTGTAGCTTCTGGATCAATTGGAATACCTAAACAAGGTTTACAGCTATTAAAACCTTGTAAAACAGATTTTGCCAGGGGCAGGGGACGCCCGTACCTTGCCAAGGCACGCCCGTGCCTGGCGTGGCACGCCCCGGGTACGCCCCGTACCTGGGTCTCAGGTACACCCCGTGACTTCAGGGTACCCCCGGGCTCGCTAGGGTTAGGCACGCCCCGTACCCTTGGGAGGTACGGCCGTGCCTCCTAGGTACGCCCATGCCCTTCAATATACAACAGCAGGTTCGTGCAGAACCTGTTGTTTTTCCCAAGCAAAATTACCAAAACACTTCCAGAGTTACCAATCGGTTTCTAAGGTTCATATGTGAAAATACTCATCAAAGGCAATCCAAAAACACCATTTTTACATACCAAAACATCTAATTCAGAGATTGGGACCAAAATCATCTCTTTGACCTATTTACCACTTTAATTCTCAAAATCAATCCAAACTTTCAATTTAATTACAAAATTTGATTCTTATACACTTAACAACATCCTAGAAACAGATTGGCAACATCAAGATCAATTATTGGGTCCAAAATCAAACAAACCCAATTGGAACCTAAACTTCAAGAAAGTGAAGAACTTGAAGATTGAACTTACAACAAAATGGAGATTAAGGCTGGATAATTTGCAGCAGATTGAAGTCTTGAAATTTGTACTTGAATTCCACAGCAACAATCAGATTGCTTGATTGATTATTGAATTCTTCTCTTCAAAGCCAACAAGAGCACATAGAACACAATGAGATAGGCACAAGAAATTGTCTGTGTGTTTGCAAAGAGGTGCTCACGTGGCCGTAAACTAGATACCTGCTTGTGGGTTATTGTTATCCACAAGTGGGTATCTTGTTCCCCTTTCCAACGTACAACTTAACGCACGAATACCCGTTTTAACTAACAGGGATATTTTTGGAAACCTCGTTCTAAATCAATTAATAGTTCATTATTATTATCTATTTTCAATAATATTTTAATATTATCATTTCTTTATTATTTTCTTTTATTTAATATTTAGTTAGAATTCTAGACGTATCAAATTCGAACACGACTAGACCCATTTTGAGGTTGTTACAAAAAGTTTGGAAGGATATATAAGTAATTTAAAAGTTTGAAAGGATATAGAAGTAATTTATAAGTTTTGTAAGGATACAGAATAAATTCTCCCTTACTTTTTTTGTGAAGTTAAATGGATGGTTACCCGGATGCCTCACACATACGCTGACATCTACATATTGTTAATGACGTTTAACTTTTTTTAATATTTGAAACAAAAAACCTAGATAAAGAGTATGTAACTAAAATATATTATAAAGTCTTTATAATATGTATGTCCTGTACCCTATTAAAACGAAATTAGATATTATTGTTGTTAGGTCTTAAAAAAAAGATATTGTTGTTGTTTATAATATGTAACTAATAATATGATAATTAAAGTAATACATACACACTCTCTGACCATGACGTACGCCTTCGTTATCATTCCAAACACTCCCATCACGAGCTGGTGGTGTTGTGATCACCACTGTCGATGTCTCGTTGTAGCTTCGTGATACATTTACTCGTGATCTCCGTACACATCACAACAAGTTTTTGTTTTATGTTTTCATTTACATTTTTTAAATAAGAAAAATGAAAAACGAAGTAGGATATTATGATTTTTTATTTTTTTAAAGACAATATACAGTCATATACTCATATGTATGTATGAATGACTTATCTCATGGATATACTTGTTATTATAATAATATAAGAATTAAAGCCAACCGTAACTATATTCTTATTATAATAAACTACACTACTACACATAACACAATTGATAATGAAGACCCCTTTTTTGTAATAACCGGTCTTTAGACCATGTGTATTTATCCCACAACTTTTCATTTTCATTTCAGCGTCATATCATTTTTTTTCTTCCATTTCACTCTATCTCACTTCTAGCACTCTAACCCTACATATATCCCCCTCCAACCAACCCATCTTATAAAAAATAGAATATATATATATATATATATATATATATATATATATCAATGGTCCAATGGGGAGGAAGAGAAAAAAAACTCAGCGTGACTTGATACTAGCTAGAACCCTCACTCTCACTTTAAGGGGATGGGGGCAATGGTGTTCCTTTGGTTCACGCTCCAACCAGCTGGTTGGATGCTCTCAACCTTATGTCATGTTATATAGACTAGAGAGACCCGTTCTAGAACCGGTCTGCATGTATTTTCTCATGGAGATCACCCCTACTATTCTAATAGAGAACTATTTCAAAATCGGTCTCCATGATTATAATAACCGGTCCCCATTCCTTAAATTGTAGTAGTGCTAGTTTAATACCACATGTAAACACATGATGCTTAATATGATTTTAAACATTTTACAGTGTAAAAGATTACAAATATGTATAGTAAAACTATAAACAGTAGATAGTGATATAAAAAAACCTAAAAGAAAGTAAATTTGTTATAAATCAAAATTTCATACATAAGATCATTATCGTATTTGTGTATAACCTCTTTATAGAAAACATTCATCGTTTTATATATAGGTTACCTTCTTCATCGCAAATAAGAACATTTGGATTCGATATGAAGAAGTCAATGTCGATGAAATTGAACCTGTAAATATCCAAGTGCAATAAGGGCATGGATTTGGGGTATGGATTTCACATAGATTTTGGAAACACCAGTGGTGATGAGCATATAAGTTTTAGGGTTTAGTTGGAAGGAAAACGTGAGAAGGGAAGGAGTTTGAAGATCGGGTGATAACAAATTAAAGTTGGGTAACCTTGTTTGAACGAAAGATCCGCGCCCAAAACTAGTTTCTACGTAATAAGTCTTGTGACGTCATTTGAAAGCTTATGAAAGTCATTTGAGAACATAAGGAGTTATAATTGGTGGAATAATTTTTTTAAAAAAATAATGACATTATAATTTTTTTTAATATATATTAAAGATTTTATTCAAACTATTTGATGTAATTAGAGATTGACTTCATTTTCATTCATTAATATGATGTAATTACTCTAGAGTAGTACTGTTTTCGCGTATATATGTCCTTAAGCTTTATCTATAAGTTACGTGATTATTATTTATTGTAAAATAGGTTTGTAGAAGACATTATATACCGTTATCCAATTATATTGTGAGATAATAAATATCTGTACGGTATACGGATTGGATTAAAAATATTAAATATTCCTAAAACATGAAAGAAATAAGAGTTAAAAAATGGTAACAGGTGGTGTCAATGCCTAGACTATCGGTGGAATCGTCGAAGCGAGAGGAAGAGCTTACCTGATGGCAGGAACGTGGTATTAGATACAAGACATGATTGTATTTTTTTTATAAAACATCAACCATTATTGTTACAATTAGAAGCAATAAGTTCAAAATAATTTAAAATGTTAAAAATAAAGATTTAATTAAATATGATAATTTAAAATTCAATAAAAGGTAAATATATTATTTATAAATTAGGATGAATAAATACGATGTTTTAAGGTTTAGAAAGGGCAAATCAAATTATTATCTATAATAATTTTGATTTTAATTAAAGAACCTTAGCTCATAATAGTCAAAATCATATTGAGTTTTCAATTAAATTAAATGGTTAAGATTTAATTTTATTAAAACGAACGAATATGATTTTCTAATAAAGATAATTTAAGTTAGTCTTTTGTTTATATTTAGATACGATGACAGAATACAAATTTGTTACATAATTTAGTACGTTTATTTGGAATTTCATTAGATGCAGTAATAATTTAGTGATTCTTCATTTCATTTTGATGCCATAACACTAATTTGTTATGAGTTGATTTATTTCAAATTTTATTTCACTTTTGAAAAAACTTGCTAATATAGTAGCTTTAAGCGGTTGAATTATGCAAATAATTGTAACTTCAATATTATATGAAAATGAGTTAATTTGAGGTATATTTTGGGATTATCTTCTACACAATGTACTAGTTTTTACCATTTTTATTATTATGTATATTTTAAGATTATCTTTTACAAAATATATTAATTTTGTTTAAATGACCAAGAAAGGTAACATGTAACATCCCGAAATGAGTCAATTTGTACCATATGCTTGTATAGTTGTATTATTGGTAAATAAATATATATAATTTCAAGTTGAAAGTATATTAATGTATGTCATTTTGATTGAATGCAACATTGAGTGAAAATGAAGAAAATGAATAGAATTATATAATATTAAATAGTTTAAATTAATAATTTCAAGTATATCCCTTTTATTTATTTCAGGTATTTAAATAAAAAATTGTAAGTCGGTTAGGAAAGCGGAATATCCGTTTTTATGATAGTTAACACTAAAGTCGGTTTCCAATTTAGATCGTCTCAAGCTTCAACCTACAAATTTAGGTCGTCTCAAGTCTTCCAATTATTCTAGAACTCCAAAAAAATTATATTGGTAAGTGTCATCTTCTATTTCTTCATATTGTTCTTCAGGATTCATATGGGTGTGTAAATCAAGTGTGGGTTCTTACACCTAGGTTGTGCAACAATGTCCCTAATTTGTTTCTGTAGTTACTAGACACCATCAAGAGTCCAAATTAGTAACAAATGCTTGATGCTTCAGTGATTTTGAGGGCAAGACTCATAAATAGGTCAAATGGGTTACTTTCCCTAAATCATTGGATTTGATATTTTAATGGAGTTGTATGTATGTTAGCAACTATGTTTTGATGTCAAATGATCTTAGAAAACATGAGAAATTGATTTTGGAACATATTTGAGTTGAGTTGGTAAAAAGTCATGGTTCTAAAAAGCTCGTCTTGGCTTCATCATGGCTTGAGGCTTGACCATGCCGTCATGACATGGTCCAAGGCTTGGATGTAAAACTTCGCATACGCTAAGGTCGTGCTTGACATGTCTTTACGTGTTATAAGCCGTGCTTTTTAAGCGTGTTAGAGGTATTGAGCCATATGAGTCAAATGTATATAGTTATTTGGTTATAAGAATGGTTGAATAGACTGAAAACAAAGAAAAGGATTGATGAACTACGTTATAAAATATAATTATGTGTTTTTAATGTCTGTTTGTATAATTTTATATACATAATCAGAATATATATATACAAAATTGCCGCCATAAGTCGCGCCTTGTAGAACGCCGTGACCTCGCCATGGCTTCCAAGGCTTGAGGCTTGACCTTTCCGTCATGCCACGCCTCGCATTATTTAGAACCTTCTAAAAACATAGTTGTTTTCGAACTCATAGAGACCTGAGCGTTTCCTATGCCCTTAGGGGTGTTTTCAGGCCTAAGGATGTAGACCAAATGGCATACGACCATAGTGTGTTGTTGCAGTGCACACCGATCTTTGAAAAATTATATAAAATCTCAACTCCTTTTGGGGCGTATGAACAATCATTTGAAAACTATGAGAGTCTGCTTTTATACTATCAAATTTTCATGGACTAGTTTGGAAATCATTTTGGTCAAATTCCTTGTTTTGTGACGAGTAGTTATAGTTTAGATACCAAACAAAGAGTGCGAGATGTTAACAATATATATTATCTATTGAGCTCATTTTTAGATAGCAGATGGTAACTAAACATAAATAGTGATACTTTAGGTACCACTTGATTTTATTGACATCTCATTGAGTGGATTAATGGTTAAGTTGTGCTAAGCATACTTGTGTGGACCTGGGGTGAGTACCGACTTAACCATTAATTGTTACATGGTAATTATGAACTCAATATTCGACATTAGTCATGCCCGGGACATAATTTTTAATGAATATGGACATGATTAAGATGGTGATTCTGATTTTGCATATATGAAAGCCAAGTTGACCCGATCATGGGGTAAATGACAAGATTATGAGATGGTGTTGAACAATGGTTACCAAATAACTAATGACAAAAAAGATAAATAATAAAAATAAAGTATATAAGGCTCTTGATAACAAGTAAATACTATTATCCAATAATAGATTGTAACAAATTGGATACGTAAGTTATGCGGTTATATAAATGTGTCTTATTCAAAGTTACATGATGACATGTGATTTATGTATTGATTTGTGCCAATGCAAAGTCATGCTCACGTGTTTTACTCATGGTGTATGAGTACAAGTTTATGATATGATATGATTATGAGATATGTGTATGCTAAGAGATCTATAGTAGATCCGATATGTACTATGTGTATATGTCCATACACTTATTGGACTGTTTACAGTTTTATAGTTGTCGTCAGCTGGTATGACTGAATCCCGAGAGACCTGCTAAAAAATCAAGGTTATCATGTCAAGATTCCCTTTCTATAACAAATTAAAATTTATAATCATCTCTTGGTCAAAAAAATACATGTTACTTTTATTGACAAATTTTGACATATATCATGGACATCGTTGATCTTCACTTCCAGGGCAATTACATTGGTTTTCATTTACAACCAAAAACACAAAATCATGGTTATCGTTGATCTTCACTTCCGGTGCGACGGTGAGCGAGATCCTTTTCTTGGTCAATTTTCAAATCCAACGATATGTGTATTTCAATCGCCATTTTCCTTGCCTCCCTCTAAATCAAGGATGCGTCTACAGGGAAATCTGTTCTTTCAATCGGGGGAGGGGGTGCCTTTGTCACTACTCGCTATCTAGCCCTCGATCCGTCTCTTTCCATCGCCGATTTGTAGTTCATTAGCGAACGGGCAACCGGTGTCCGAGTTCGCCAGAGAAGACGTGGTGGGAGAAGCATGTTTCACAGCGGTCAATAGAGAGAGAGAGAGGAGGACATGGTTTAGAATAGGGTCAACACTCAACAGTTATGTAGAACATGGGATATAGTTAGCATTGAAGAATAATAACAATAATAATAAAAACAAAATGTACAATCATGCCCTTAAAGTAAAAATGTCACGTGTCACTCTTATAGTTCTCTTTACTTATTTTATCTCAAGCCTCCTTTTACTTAATGTACATTTGTGTTACCTTTCTCAATAATTACCATTAATCTTTTTCCGTTTTATTGTTGTGCATATCCACACAACTCTCAAAAACTTAGTTTATGATCGATTTAGGGTTCAAAAACCATTCTGTAGAGTTTATGAATCAATTGATTCATGTTCGAGATTAAGAAAAGAAATAAAAAATGAATAACAAATATGTTCAACAAAAGCTTTATGAAAACATGTATGCGATTTATGGTGCTTGCGGGTTTTGCAGATTTAGGATTCATCGATTTGTGATTCGAACAGGTCTAGGTTCATCATAGGTCTAGGGTCCATAGATTTCTGATTCGAACAGATTCGTGTTTACCTTCATTTTCATCGATTGCACAATAAATAGTAGGTTATTCAATTCTTTATTCATCTTTAGAAAAGAGAACACAGATTAGTCAAAGGAAAGGCAACTACCGCCAAAATGGAAAAAAGAGAGCAAATGTGGCAATAGTAAAGGCACTCGGAGACTAGGAAAGGCAGAAAAGGAAATTAAGCATAAAAACGTAGAAGTCACATAATGAGGCCAAAATGTCACTCCATAGCAAACGACATGAGCTCAGATTAGCAAGTACAGTGCCCCTACTGTATCTACAAAATTTGTAACATTTAGGAAAGAGAACATAGGTTAGCAAAGAACCAACAGAGACATCAGAGAGATAGTGAAACAGAAGCAAAGAAGAACATAAGTGCGCTAATGATCCATGAGCAAACAGGACCATTTATATTTGATTAACTCCACCTCTGAAGTCTGAACCTATGGTGGGAGAATACATCCTTTTAGGCATCTGGCCAAGATAGGTAAGAAGTGAGCAAATGTGACAATAAAAGCACCGGAGACCAAAAACGACACAGAAGGAAACTAAGCATGATTAACTTGGAAGTCACAGAAACAGGTCAATAAGATAAGATTCAATCCAAACAAAGGACACTATGAAATACAAGTGCCCTCTGGAGTTGACCTACATAATCTGTAATATACCGGAGTTGATCTAGAGAATCTGTAATACATAGAAAAGAGAACATAAATTGATCAGATGCAACTACCACAAAAAAAGTTAGCCTAGCTGGGTGAAGAATGTAAGGAAGAGGACTGGCAAGTTACTTGTTTTTCATTCCCAGTGCATCACTAGTGAAGAATGCAAAACTAACACCAAAGCATTCCCTTCTCTCGTGTTAAGACAACGTGCTTCATAACCAGCGAGATTAGCAGGTATTCATGTATATCCAACTATATCCACAGTTCAGAATGCCCGGACACCCAACAAACCTACAGAATAGATACGACACAGTCATCATATTTCAGGCAGATAAAAAGCGGGGAACAAAAAACGAAGACGGAAGGTATTAGAACACTGCCCGATCAAACTTCAATGCTCAATTGTTCTTGCTGCAAAACGTGAAGCAGAAAACACCACACGTCATTGTACCTAAGATAAAAGACAGTGATTTCTGCAAGATAGCTTCTCCAGTTTTTGACAGGTGTACTCCGTAGCTAACCACTACATCTGTCGACACAGTAGCTCCATAGCTAACGATGATAGCAAATCTCATGTGACAATAGCTCCACAGCTAACCACTACAAGGGCCTGCTGTAAAGCTACAACATAGCGAGTAACCTCAAGTCTAAGATACGGAGAAATACTCGCATCTTCAAATATGAACTTAACAAAATGAAATTGCAAGACATATGTCTATGCAAACTGTGGGTCAACCCAAATAAAAGAAATAGTTATCCTATGAGAAACCCATTGATTTAATATACATTATCCCAAAGTAATGCAAGACAAGATGCTTCTATGTTTACTTCCCATAATAAGCAATCCCCATGTTGAAACTAATCAAAGAACATATAAACAAACAAACCAGACAGGACAACAATCCAATCCAAGCACAACCTCCCTTAGACCTATCGGCAAGAGGCCAAGACTAAAATTAGTATGATCACGATGTAAAGAAGGAAAATCAATAATGCCAAAAAGGAGAAGAATCACAAGCATTTAAGAAAAAAGAACAAAGCATCGAACGCTTGGCCCCAGACAAGCTTATTAACTAAACACATACCTTTTTTTTCAACAAGCAAAGAGGAATCGGACACTATGGAAGCAAGAGCAAAGAGAGAAGGTTCAAATATATCAGATAATGCAATCGATCTTCAATGGCTCAAGCATCTGTTGTGCTCTCGGCAAACACAATGAATTAAGAAAAGAGTGGTTTATCTGGCAGCCTAAAGTGATGAATATTTACGTTCCACATGCACAAGTTTTCTAAAATGTAGGGGCTAGAGCAGCACAAAAGATTCTTTAATCATGATAGAAAAACATAAAACCATTAGTCCTAAAAAGAAAATGGTGGAAAACCAGAAGATCTGCAGATGGTCATAAAGATGATAGGACCCCAACATTTGGCAGTCAGCAACCCTACACACGAAACACATTACTCTTCTCAGGAATAACATAGGGTAGTCTTTATTTTATGAACCAAGAAAAAAACGCCTTACAGAATGGCCTGACGGTTATCCAACAGTTGTCCTTTATACACACACTACTATATCTGATTACATAACATTTAAAAATAATAATACACCTTACAAAGCAACAAACACATTAGGCATAGTCATCCCTTCTGCTGAAAAAGCCAGTGACATGATGCCACAATAGTACCAAACAGATGCAAACACAAACCACTGTCCGTAGCAAGTTGGAGTAATTAAACAAACAAAGGCGGTTCGGAGTCTAGAACAGCGATTGGGAAAAAAAACAAGGATCTCAGGAATATTAGAAAAATCCTCTTGCAAGCTTCTTGTAACCTATAAACAAAAAAAACATCATGTGTACCAAGACATAAAAAGAAAAGTTTTGCACAGACTGTCTGCAATAATAATGGTGATCAGTGCCCAGAAGTGTATACCTTCAAACAAACAATCACACACAGGCTATCAAGACATCTGCATGTTCAACAAGAAATGAAATGTAACATTGAATGAAAGACCATTGAAAACAGGAAGATCGTATGATCATAAAGGTGGACAGCAAACCAACAAAGGTCTTCCAATCTATGCACAAATTTTCATGGACCTGTCAGAAAATTTCAGATGATAATAGGAAATCGGAAAGCCTATGATTAAGAAATGATAGAAAGACCAACAGATTGTGATCCTAATCATTGGACTGTAGTATTTGGCACCAGAAGAACCTACAGACAAAACACAATCTCATCATTCATGTTTTGGATAGAAGGAAAGAGATAAATTAAGAGAAAGTAGTGGCAACTAAAAATGACACGTGCTAATGATCCACAAGCAAGAACAACATTGAACTCCCTTAATTTGTATCTGAAATTGTTGGCACCTACAATGTATCCTTAGGCATCAGCCAAAAAAAGGTGGCATATGTGACAGTTATGAGAACAGCCAAGATGAGAAGACACAGATTGAAACTCAAAAGGAGAAAAATAGAAGTCACAGAAAGAGGCTGATTAAGACGGTGGAGCAGTATACACGCAGGTACTGATGTGCTATCGGACAACAAGACCCATAGAACCTGCAAGTTTATAGCAAGAGCAAATAGATAAGCTTGAGGTACAAGGAAACTGTCCCAAAAAGAAAAACTTCCTTCCAATTATGAAACAATAACCCCAAATGGAAAAACAGGAGCGTACATCACAGACCAAGAAAGACGATAGTCCACTCCACGTACTAGCGTCCTATGAGACCTGTTAGTATTCAAGCAAGAAAAGAACTCTCATGGGACAGAAAGCCAGTAATGCCATAAAATAAAATGAAGACAGCTAAAGAAAAACCAGCAATTGGTGAACATGATGACAGGACCATGCATTTAGCACCAATTACCTACATATGAAACATATCTGATTGACAACACCACGTGAAAGCCTTACATACAAACGTGAAACTCAGAAATCAGAGAATGAACATGGTGGCAGCAACGATAAGTTGTGTTCATAATCTACAAGCAAGAACAATATAATGCTTTTCAGTTCTATCAATAGCTGCAGGACAAGATTACATCCTTAGGCATCTCAGCAACACAAAATAAGAAAAAAAGCAGCAGACTTAACATTATTGAAGACACCCACGACGAGACTGATATAGAATGAGATTAAGGAAGACACTTACATACAAGTCCATGCAACCAGAGAAGGATACTGCCATAAATGACGTCATTTGAGTACCCATGCACCTAGAAATAACCGAGGAATAAAAATGCTAGAAATCTCTGAGTTATGACCCCTCCCAGAAAGAAAGAAATTAACAGCTAACTGTTGCTTTTAATATGCCAAGAAAAAACATTTGACTTATTTAAAAGAAGTATATTTCGATTTTAAAAAAAGTATAGCACAAAACTCATATGACATTTTTATTTTTCCTTCCCACATTCAAGTCCCAGGTTGAAAAAGATTCACAAAAGAGATGGCAACAAACCAGGAAGACCAATGGTCCACAATTGAAGCACAAGTTCTTCAGGACCAAGCAGCAAACGAGTGTCATGGCATTATAACCAAACATGTTAGAACAAAAGAGATCATAAGGTAAAATGAGAGCCAGCAAATAGTTATCATGCTGCCTAGACAGTTTTTACAATTGACACGCAACATACCTTCAAATAGAACACATCAGTCATGCTCCAGGACAAAGGATGTCTGATAAACTTGCAAATAGAGCCACTAACACCACATTTAACTAAAGCAGGTCACCCAAGACTAGCATGTTACAAAATCAAATTGAACACTAGAATTGTAGAAATCATTGAGGAAGGCATTTCCATTTGCGGACACAAGTATTCCATAAATCTACAAGATTATGTGAGGGTGACATGTTATTTGAGAGCCAACCATGGTATGGCTTACTCTACCCTTTCAAGTGAATACTTTCAAACTTCTAACTGAAAAAATGAGTTACAGAACAGCTTACATACAGCTCAAACAGGAAAAATAGAGTAGTACACAAAACAAGCATTATTAGACCTACCAGCAAAAGAGTAAGATAATAAGTTTCCAGGATGAGATGTGAGAGAGGGAGAGAGAGTGTGTGTAATGTTAAAACAGAAACAATCATAGGAATAAAGAAGGAGAGGGAAGCAATTCCTAATTCCAAATCCCACCAATTCCCTTCGATTCCCATGAACCGAAGGGGCCTAGGACTTGATGGGGGGTAGGTGCCCACCCCACCTGGCGCCACTAAACTCACTACCACAAAGGCCAGACACATTACACGGGTCAAGCACAGCTGCACTTGCCACAATGGTTAGACTAGCCGCACAAACCTAGTGCCACTATATCAGATAAATATGTTACACACAGATATAAAGTAAACATCTTATTTCTCTTAGCAAGATCAGAGTTGCAACTTGCAAGAGAGAAACAAATGACAAATGCACTCGTAAAAGAAGATTATTGAAATCATTCATCACATTTTAGGAACCTTGATCACATGTGATTTTTATGAAGCATCAACTTCTCTAAAGATCAAAATTCATGCAACAAGAAAAAAGTCATAGTACCCAAGCACTCGGTTTTTTCACCTAGATATGCAATTTCTAAGATCAATATTTTTCGTCAATAAGAATTTGTTTAATACCACTAGTTTCTAAGCAGGAATCATCCCAGTTTTTCGAGCATAAGCGAAAATACCACCAGCTTCAATCACAGGTCCAGCATCACCAATTGGCTTCAACTTATACTCTTTCCCTGTCGTGTGATTAATCAGAAGGCTTTGCTCAAGCTCAATCGTCACCACCTCACCAGTTTTGCACTCATCGCAAATCCTAACCTCTGATTCCAACGGATAAATCTCTCCCGTTGCAACCGAATTCCTGAAAAATATCCTCGCGTATGATTCTGCCACCACCATGGTTGTGCCGGCAGCCCCCAACGCCACCGGAGCGTGCTCACGTGAGGAACCACACCCGAAGTTGTCTCCAGCGATAATAATCGAATATTTAGACCGATACTCCCCAGGCTCAATGAATCGAGTCTCGTACGATGCCGGAAGTCCGATGAGCGCGTAGGATCCGAGCTTCTTGTATTCGTCAGGCTTCGATGGGACTAACGTTAAGTACTCAGCGGGGATAATTTGGTCGGTGTCGATATTGTCTCGAACGACATAACACATGCTATGAGATGGGGTGGTGGAACCAGCCGACGATGAATCAGCTGTCGCCGCAACAACGGCCGACGCATGACGGTTGACGGTTGGGTTTAATGTAAGGTTAGTTTGGGAAATTAAGGGTTTGAAGGAGCGTTGTCTTGTGGAATTGAAGACATTAAAGATGGAGACAGAAGTAGAAGCTTGGTGGTGGCTACGGAGGCTTAAGGAGGAAGAATACGTAGTGGTGTTCGCCAAAGATGTAGCGGCTGCCATTCTCTTGAACACCTAAAAAAGGTTTCAGCAAACTATTAAAATCCTCACAGGTGAGAGTCATATATTCAAAAATCACCAATTTCTTATTATAGGTGAACATATATTCAATGTTAACATAACTAACTTTACTTATAAAAATAAAGAGACAAAAAATCTAAAAGATTGGTGATAATAAGTATATAGAAAACAAGTTTATAAAAAATCAAAAACAACTCATTCAGACATTTTATCAAACACCCGGTAAGCACTTTATTTAACACTTGCTAGAATACATATACAAAAACGTAGGACAATTAATCGATATCATAAAAACCATATCGAAATTTGGATCTAGAAAAACCTAAAGTCAATGTCTCAAATGAAGGATCTGGGTGTTTCTAGATACAAAAAGAGTCAAGAATTTTTAGGTGCCTGCAATTTACGATTGGAGATGAAACATTTACAAAGAAATCATAGGCATATAAACAAAAAGCGAATTTTTTTAATATGTAAGTAAAGAACAACCTATCCTCTTACAGTGCTGAGAGCGCCCAAACCACACACCCAAACCAAAAAAATGTTACATATGGATATGATGGTAGTACGAAGCATCCACCTCTCAAGTTGAGACTTGAGTGAGAGTCATGAGAGCCCAGTGGCAGAGCCTCCAATTTTTTTTATTTGGGGCCAAAACTTTATTTTCCCTTACAAGATTACTAGCCTAATTTAAGGCAGTTGCTAATTCATTGGCAATTTCGGTTTTTTTTTTTTTGTATTTATACTATATATAGTATCGCATGTATATCGGTGACGAGTTACATAACAAATTGCTTAGTCATTACATGACCCTTTCCAGCCAGAACACATATCATGTGGTGGAAAAAAATGGAAACTTTAGTTCAAAGTTGAGAAGAATTATTAAGTTTAGTAACTGGTGCTAAGCTGCTTCATCCTTCTCCCAAAAAAATGCATCAATTTTCAAAATATAGATATTAAAAAACATTTCCTTTTGGGTAAATAATAGAATCGATTTTTTTTTATTATTTTTTCTTCTGTATAACTCGTGATATTGATTTCGCATCACAAGTCTCCTATCGTCAAACTTTATGGAAATGATTAGAATTATTTTGGAACCCAAAAAAATCCTCTAAAAGCTAGCCTCTTTCAGCCCCTGTTCCTTTTTACCCAACTTCTTTGCATCTAACATCTTTACAAGTAAATTTTAAAATTTACTCTTCTTATGATGTTGCTAAGATTTAAAATTCATCCGATTAGATCAGCAGCAACACTAATAAAGCAATAAATTTCACTTGAAAAGTTAAAAAAAACAAAAGTTTGACCTAAAGGATAAAACTATGAACCACGAGCAAACATTGGGTTTTCAATTAAAATTGGTAATGAAAGTAATTCTGTAATTGAATAAAGAGAAACCACAATCAAATCCACAAGGATCTAACACCAATAAAGAAGAAACATTTTCACCAACTAAAAAACGAAACAAAAAGAGTAAAGTTCACAAAAACGGAATGAAACTTTACCATTTGCACGTTTAGAATGCTTATAATCATTAACGCTAACGCTCGCATCACAGAGCTAGAACAAAATCGCACAAACAGTTGAGAATCAGATCCAGAAAACTTATGCCGGTTCAATCAAAATCGACGTTCGAAGCTATTAAACTCTCAAATTTTTAGATCTATCGGATATATCGACCTCTTGTAATCAGGAGATTCAAATTCAAATCCAAAATGAGACAAATACAGTTATACGAACACATACATAGCGTATTGTAAATCGATTAGTGGAGATCGAAGAATTAGATGATTACCTGGAAGAAGCTTTGAACTCCGGCTATCGGAAAAACGAGATGGCCGTTCGGCGCTCGGTGTTTGGCCGGCCTGTTGTATTGCAGGCGAAGAGGACCAGTATTTAAGCTTTAGGTTTCTTCGTCTCAATGTGTGTGCTTGCACTTGAGAGGATGGTCCGCCGCTGGGCCGCAATCGTACATTATCAAAATCAAATACCTCCGTCTGCGACCCAAAAATTAAATATAAAAGTGGTCCTTAAAATATGATGATTTTATAACAGAATTAAAATTTAATTCTTTCTCCCGCCTTCAATTTCATGGATGCTATTAATTTTATAAGTGAACTTGATCTATTAAAAGATGATTTCACTATTAAAGTTCGAATCATCCGTCTATGGAAACAACCACTTTTTTCAAACCCGTCAGAGACGTATAATAAGTTGTTCAAGACTGCAATGAAAACTTATTCTAAGATGCAAATTTTTATGTTCCTTTATGATTTTCATATGGCGATTGAACTTATTTTCATATATGTTTATCTTCTTAGGATATATAGTAGAATACAAGCAAATGTTCAGAAAAGATTTATTTTAAGGTTTGATCCTTTACTTGAAGAATGTGCTATAAATACATTAAAAATCATACCATTGCTGACAATGGTGCGAAATTTAAGTATATTGGTCATGCAAACAAAATTTGTATCTATCACAAGACAAAGGTTACAAAGTGCTTAGATTTTAGTTGGTCTCTTTATGGATTTTCTGTAGCCAACTATCACTCCTTAGTTGATAATACCCTTCTAGAGAATGTAACATTTGGTGAGTGCATAACCTTATTCTAAATATCTATATGACGATATATATACCTTTAGGCAGCCTTTACATAAAAAGTTATCATACTAACCATTTATTTTTATATCATTGTAGATGTTATTGGTGATTTTGTTACCTGTGCTAAAGTAGAGAGTATGTCTCATGATAAAGGAAAATAAAAGCATAAAATCACCATGGAGATCCATGATTTAAAGTTTGAAGATCTAATTTATTATAAGATTTGTTATATTTCAATAAAATATATAATGTGTTTGTTTTATGTTTTTTCAGCGGTCATAAGCTTCATTTGACTTTATGGGATAGATTTGCTCAAGAGATGTCTGATTATGTTACAAATCAGCCTGAGAAGTGTATTATTGAGGTTTGTTTAAGAAATTAATAACTTATAAATTTATGCAAGTTCATGGACCGTTTCTTTTCTTTGTATTTAAATTAAGATATGTTCAATTATGATAATGGTACTTTCAGATCGTCCTTATGTTTCAAATTCCTACAACGTGAGCCGCCTATTCATCAATTATGAAATTGATGAGATCAGTGCTTTCAGAAACAAGTTAGTAACTCATATTATATTTCGTGTATTTTGTCTTTCGACTTAAAATTTTCACATCGATATTTATATAATGTAATTATACTTTGTTAATAAACAATCTGCTTTGTTTACGCGGTGATGATGTACATTCAAGTCATGTGTCCTTAGTTTCATCTATGTCATATTCATTGCATGATGATTTCCTCATGAATAACGAATTCAAGAATGTTGTTGACTTAATTGAAGTTCATGAGGTACATTTACTATCTACGTAATATTAAGTTCGCTTTATCTTTGCATACTAAATACATATTAATTTCTATAAGTAAAATCATGTATTATTGTTGGTACAATTAAGTTAGTTCGGAAAGATGTCCCTTGGTACTATCTTGGCTATGGAAAGTGTACGAAGAAGGTGAAAATAACATACGAGATTCGTGATAAACCTGTTGGGTCCTGTGAAATTGAAGAAATTCCAAACTATGCATGCAACACCAAGACATATAAAGGCAAACTCATTTCTGTTCTCCCGAATAATTTTACTTTACACCTTAAATTCATTTTCTATATGACATGTTGATATGTATTTAGTTTTTTTATTAAATGTCTTGGGTTTATGATTCTTTTAAGAGTACAAGACGAAACTGGGATTGTATCGTTGACTTTGTTTGATCGCAAGGCAAATAAGATCTTGCAAAATTCTGCAAATGATCTATATGAGAAGAATAAAGTGGTATAATTATATGATTTTTATACATAATACTGAAATAATAATATAAATTCGTATGTTTATTAGTTATTACTTATTAATTATCTTATTTTATCTTCGAGCTTGATAATAAGGATCTTTTTCCAGAAGAGTTCAATGAGTTGGTTGAGAAAAAATATGTGTTCAAAGTTGATGTTACTAAATGAAATTTGAACAATAATTCTCATGTTTATGGCATTTCCATACTAACTAATAATGACAAGATCATGACTGAGCTGCAGAAGAAAGTTAATGTTCAACACGTAATACTTCTCATTTAAAAAATCCCGGGCGTACACGGGTCTATAAATCTAGTAAAAGTAAATTCACCGAATTGAATGCTAGCAATCTATCACCCAATAAATTCACTGTGTCACCCCCTGGGAGAAATTCTGGCATCGTGGATGGAGGAGGGCCCATATTCCACCAATTACATATCTCTTTCAAAGATATCTTGCCAAAAGATGGTCAATGAAAAGATGATTCTCACATTCCGTAAACACGGAGCAAAAAGGACATGGTTTAGTTTTCAAAATGATCCCTCTTTTAAATAGATTACCAAATATTGCAAGCCTTTTATGTTGGACTCTCCACACGTGAATATTTACTTTACTAGGGAGGTGTTTTATCCATAGTGTTTTTAAATCACGACCATTGTGAAGAAAATTTTTATCTAGATGAGAGCATAAAGAGTTCACCATATAAATACCCATCTTATCAAGAGGCCGCCTCCAATATCCATTAACATTTGTTAAGAACATATCAAACAGATTGATAGTACAAGGATGCAACAACTTAATTAAAGAAACAATTGATCCCCAAGTACCCCCTTTTTTATGATAAAGTTGGATCTTCTAATGAGTGACGAAAGAAGTCATGTATAGACTTTATTACTCTGACCGATAAGGTTGTGTCCTCATGTTTAATCCTCCACTACCATTTGGCTAACAAGGCGATATTCAAGGCCTTTAAACTACCAACTCCTAAACCACCTTGCTCCTTAGATGTCAATGTGTCATTCCACGAAACCCATGTAATTTTTTTTTTAAATCAAGCCCCCTCTTTGGAAGAAATTTCTCCTTAAGCTTTCTAAATTATTTAGTACTTGTGATGGAGCTTTATAAATAGAAAAATAATAAGAACCCAATGAGTCAAGAACTCACTTACATAGGGTAAGATAACCGATAGCCGAAAGGGAATATGCTCTCCGATAAAAGCAATTAAAAAATTATTTTATGATTTTTTAACGTCTAAACACCCATCCTTCTAATTGGTTGGTGTGCACCCTTTCCCACCTAATAATTTCATGATACTATGATAGATGTTCATTTGGGACCATGCATGCACCTAGCAAAGTACGTACATGCATGCAGTTAATTTGGTGTTCTTCAATTCTCACGAAATTTTGTAAGTCTCCTATAGAGGATAAGGTCAACCACATATTGTCTTCATTTCTTTAAAGTAATCCATTCGATCAAAACATTTACGTACTCATTAAGAAAATAGTACGTACTCAAGCTATATATAATTCCGAATCTTCCACGAAATTACATAACATCATTTTTTTTGTTTTGTTTTTTAGAGTTAAAAGTTAATAGTCCCTTGCAGTAGCTCTATAAATTGCTACTATTATAGTTAGACGAAATACCCACAAACTAAAATGAGAAACATGCTTTTTCATGTCATTCTTGCTTTGTTTACATTAATATTTTCTTCTTCTACTATGGCCTTAGGAACTCTTCAAGGTTCGACCTCAAGAGCTATAAACAACATAGCAAAGCCGGGGTGCCAAACCCATTGTGGGAATGTGGCTGTGCCTTACCCTTTCGGTATTGCTGTTGGTAACGACATGAGTTGCGCCCTAAATGACTTGTTCTCCCTGACTTGTGTCACGTATTACGCACCACCAAAGTTGGTCCTCTGCATACTCAATATATACAACATTTCTGATTCAGAGTTGCGAAATTATCACCATAGTTGCAATGAGATGCTACAACCAAAGTGGGGTTGGAGAGGATGAACAAGATTTCTTGTTGGGCTTCAAGCAGTTTACTTTTTCTGTGAAGAACAAGCTCACAGTCATTGGGTGCGATGATTATGCTTTGATCACAGGGGAAGAGGAAAGCGACTTTTCTAGTGGTTGTATTGGATTATGTAAGAAAGCACTAGACGTCGCTGATAGACAGTGCTCAGGAAGAGGCTGTTGTCAGACATCTATTGCAAAAGGTCTTCAATATTACAGTATTACACTTAAAAGTTTCCGAAACCACACAGATGTTTGGTTGTTCAACCCTTGTGGCTACGCGTTTCTTGCTGAGGAAGGCAGTGTGTTTCCTCGTGTTGGTGATGTATCTAATGATTCTGATGCTATTAAGAGAATACAGTCTACCGTCCCTGTTGTGCTAGATTGGGTACTTGCACCCGGTGAAAATTGTTCCAAGTCACATGAATGCAAAGAAAACAGTTCGTGTTATGATGTAGAAGGTGGTGGGTATCGTTGTAGATGCAACAATGGTTACGGAGGTAACCCTTATCTTCCTGCGGGATGCCAAGGTCAGTTTCTGATTAATTAGATACTTACATCTCAACCATTAATTTTGGATGGATGACAATAATCACCACATTTTTTTCGAGTATTATTTTATTTTTCTTGGAATAACCGAATTCAATAGCAAAGATTATAGTTACTAGTTTATTGAAAATATATAACAAGAAAAAATAAATAAATATATCGGTATGAGTTTATTTGAAAACTGTTTTTATTGCGAGTACTATAAGTATCATCTGTAAACACTATTATTCTTGATTAATATAGGGGTATTTTGTTCTTTTATATATTTTTTCCAACCGTGAATTGCGTCTTGGTGAGCTATCATTAAAGAGCAAGTATTGATTTTTCTAAAATACTCCGTTAATGAGTCATTAATGCATCGCTAATGAGCCCTTATTTTTATTAGTCATTGATTTATTTTAATCAATAGGCATAATTGGTTCTAGATAACCTTTCTTATTGCGAGTATCACGAGAATCAATCATGTCAATACAAATAATGACTCATTAACAATACATTAATGTCTCATTAATGATATTTCTTCGTCTTCTTCTTCTTCTTTATTGTACTTTCTCCTGTATTTATTTTTTCTTTTCATTTTAGACATCAACGAGTGCGAGGATCCGCTAACCTACCGTTGTTATGGCGATTGCATTAATATTAAAGGGAGTTACAATTGTAAATGCCCGCCAGGATCTTTTGGTGATGCCTATACAGCAAATGGTTGTAAATATGATAAAGATTCAAAATTTTCTACAACAATACTCATTTTAGGTAATTCTTTCCCTCAAGTATATATGATTATTAATGTCTACTCTTATAGGTTTCAAAATCAAAGCTTTTTAATATGTTAGTAACCATGCATGTTGTTCACTAGAGCTGATCAAGCACATGAACAAGTACTGCTATAACTAAAGCGTCCTTCACTTTTCATCAAATTTAGCAATGGAGTTTGGCCTTTTAGCAACAATATCCGCATGGGATTTTGATTTTCTTGGGTATAAGATGTTGGTGACTAGGGTGTGTTTGGCGAAACTAGCTGGAGCTGATTAGTTGATAATCCTAAGCCCAAGCGATAAGCTACTTGAAAAAGCTTTTATTTTGGGGATTTATTGGGGATTATGTTTTATATAATTCCCTTAAAATTTTAACACCCGAACGAGGCTACACTACAAAAAAGATGTCGATTATTCACACTTTTTTATCAATATTAATACACTTACAACCGTGAAGATTTACGATCAAACGTGGAAATTTTAGGTGTTACTAATTTCTAACAAATCTTTACATTTGAAATTGTAAAAATTGGAATGAAAAATCACATTTATTAGTGTGGACAAATTATCTAAATTTTCACACTTCTAAACGTGAAAAATTTGAAAATAATTCTAGAGTTACAAAAGTCCACGCTTTTAAATGTGAACTTTTATAATTATCTATTTATTACTAAATTCACACATATGAAAGTGTGAACTTTAAAAATCAAATATACACATCTATAAATGTTAAGTTGTTTTTTTTTCTAATAATCTTTACTTTTTAAACTACTTTTCACAATTACAAGCGTGAAAAAACTTAAAATTTTTACACGCTTTTTATGAAACGTGGATAAATGACATATTTTTTGTAGTGCTAGAGGGTTGAGGATTATGAAAACTAGAATCCCAAGCGCATATAATCCCCATAAGCCCACACCCTAGGTTTGTAAAACAAAGTATTTTATGATTGAACTCAATAACTCGAAAAATCGAGTCGATCTTGTAAAACTTTTTTTTCAAAATCAATAAATATATATATATATATATATATATATATATATATATAGCTGTAACTTTCTAGTAATAGGCCTAAATGACGGTCATGACCAGCTCTAACGATCAAATATAAAGGTTTAGGTGGCATCTTTGATCTTGCTAAGGGTGCTACCCTAGGACCAAGGAAGGGGACACAACTTCCTTCACACCTAATTTCAATTTAGAGTTAAGGAGTTTAGTAAAATGTATTGATATAGTGAGTAGGATATAAATAGCAGTATTTAGTAAGAGGATGTACACTCTTTCTTTTTTATTTGCTAAAATAAAATATTAATTTAGACCAAAGATAATAAAATTTTTAAGGCTATTCTAAAAAGATTTTTGTATTAATCATCTACATCTTATTTGCCTCGTTTCAGGTAATAGCTTAAGCATAGGGTTGCTTTTTTTAGCAATGTTCATCTACGAATTGCATAAACTAATCAAGAGAACCATAGCCAAGAAACAGAGAGAAAAGTTTTTTAATCGCAATGGTGGTCTACTTCTTGCAAAACAAGCATCAAATGATTCGGGTTTACTTGATAAAACCATATCTTTTCACATCCAAGGTGTTGGAGACAGCCACCGACAATTATAATGAGAATTGAATTCTCGGTCAAGGTACAGTATATAAAGGTGCAAATGGAAGAATTGTAGCAATCAAAAAATAAAAAATTGTTGATGAAAGCCAATTAGAGCAATTCATTAATGAAGTTGTTATAATTTCACAAGTCAATCATAGAAATGTCGTCAAACTATTAGGATGTTGCCTAGAAACTGAGGTTCCACTACTTGTGTCTGAATTTATTTCAAACGGCACCCTGTATGATCTTATTCAAAACGACAGCAGTGAGTTCATATTTACTTTGAACATGAGATTACAAATAGCGACAGAGGTTGTAGGAGCACTTGCTTATTTACATTCAGCAACTTCTATTCCAATATATCATAGGGACATCAAGACCACTAATATACTTTTGGATGAAAATTTCAGGGCCAAAGTTTCAGACTTTGGAACTTCAAGGTTTGTATCGGTAGATCGAACTCACTTGACTACGTTAGTCAAAGGTACATTTGGTTACTTTGATCCAGAGTACTTTCAATCTAGTCAATTCATAGAAAAAAGTGATGTATATAGTTTTGAAGTTGTTTTGCTCGAGCTTTTAACAAGAGAAAAGCCAATTTTCTTAACTAGATTTGGTGAACATAGAAGCTTAGCTTCATATTTTATGTTTGCCATGGAAGAAGGTCGTGTAATTTCAATATGTGACCCACATGTTGTTAACCAGGCTTCAAAGGATGATCTCTTAGCAATAGCTAACTTAGCGATGCGATGTTTGAATTTTAATGGAAAAAATAGGCCAACAATGAAAGAAGTAGCCTCGGAGTTAGATGGTTTGAGAAGGTCGGAAGTGTCTTCTACACCTGAAACTAAATTCGGACATCAAGATTATAGGGTAAATCGTTCGACTTTTGCATATTATGAGTCAACATCAACAATAACGAGTTCCACGGACAACAACATTAATGAATGATTGGATCAAGTTTTAAGTTAGGGTTTCATTTAGTGTATTTGAAGTTTAGCTAGATGTATATTTTATATATATAGACACTAGGAAAGTCTTTAGCTATGTGTGTTTTGGTTTATATTTTGAATCTTATGTTTCATAGTTTAGTGTTGATTATAAGCATGTTAACTACTAATAAATTCCTTGCCATAAAGCAATTCTGAATTTTCTCCTTAGGGATCAAGAAAAGAAGAAAACAGGAAAAAAAAACAAAGAAATCACAATTAAATTTTCAAGGATTATAAAAAATATTAACACTTGAATAATAAACCAAATGTTGTAAGAAAAGAAACACAATAAGCTAAGGCCCTGTTTGGTTCACTGTATTTCGTGGGATTTCGTAGGAATGGGATTTCAAATACAGTGAAATGTTGTGTTTGGTTGGAAAAAAAGGAAGGGATTTTAAATGCTGGGAATTCTTTAAAATCCCTCAAATTCCCTTACTCAAGGGATTTTACAAATGCATCCACCCCCCATGGTATTTCAAAATGCTTTGTATGAAGGATTTTCCATTTTACCATTTTGCCAAATGCAAATCCATTTTACAATCCTGTCAAATGCAAATCCTGCGAAATGCAAATCCCATTAAAAAAATCTGCGAACCAAACGCCCCCTAAGTGTTTAAAAAGACACATGTACGATCCCTTTTTGCTCAATAGCACTATGATCTTTGAGATAGAAACTTGATTAGTGAAAGAATAAATGATGCTACTTATTTAAAAAACCAAAAAACTTAAAGTTGATTAAGCACATGATATACTGCCTTTAAGCAACACTATCTGCATGGGATTTTCTGATGTATAAGGTGTTGGTGACTAGTTTGTAAAACAGAGTAATTAATGAACTCAATAACTTGAAAATCGAATGGATCGATCTTGAAAATTTTTATTTTCCTCGTTTCGGGTATTAGCATAAGCATAGGGTTGCTTTTCTTAGCAAAGTTCATCTACGAACTACACAAAGTAATCAAGAAAACCATAGCAAAGAAACAGAGAGAAAAGTTTTTTAGTCGCAACGGTGGTTTACTTATTACAAAACAAGCAGCAAATGATTCGGTTTACTTGATAAAACCTTAATTTTCACATCTAAGGAGTTGGAGAAAGCTACAGACTATTTTAACGAGAATAGAATTCTTGGACAAGGAGGTCAAGGTATAGTGTATAAAGGCATGTTAGCCAATGGAAGAATCGTAGCAATCAAGAAATCAAAAGTTATTGATGAAAGTCAATTAGAGTAGTTCATCAATGAAGTTGTCATTCTTTCACAAGTTAATCATAGAAATGTCGTCAAACTATTTAGGGTGTTGCCTAGAAACCGAGGTTCCAATACTTGTGTCCGAATTAATTTCAAACGGCACCCTGTATGATCTTATTCAAAATGACAGCAGTGAGTTTCCATTTACTTTAAACATGAGATTACAAATCACGATAGAGGTTGCAGTAGCACTTGCTTATTTTCATTCAGCAACTTCTATTCCAATATATCATAGAGACTTCAAGACCACTAATATACTTTTGGACGAAAATTATAGAGCAAAAGGTTCGGACTTTGGAACTTCAAGGCTTGTATTAGTCGATCAAACTCACTTTACTACATTAGTTAAAGGGACATTTGGTTACTTAGATCCAGAGTACTTCCTATCTAGCTGGTTCACAGAAAAATGTGATGTATATAGTTTTGAAGTTGTTTGCTCGAGATTTTAACAAGAGAAAAGTCAATTTCCTTAACTAGATTTGGTGAACATAGAAGCTTAGCTACATATTTTATGTTTGCCATGGAAGAAGGTCGTGTGATGTCAATATGTGATCCAAATGTTGTTAATGAGGCTTCGAAGGATGCTCTCTTAGCAATAGCTAACTTAGCGATGCGATGTTTGAATTTTAATGGGAAAAATAGGCCAATAATGAAAGAAGTAGCCTCGAAGTTAGATTGTTTGAGAAGGTCAGAAGTGTCTTCTAGTACTGAAACTAGATTCAAACATCAAGATTATAGTGTAAATCGATTGACTTCTGCATATTATCAGTCAACATCAACAATAACAAGTTCCGCGGACAACAACATTAATGAATGATTGGATCAAGTTTTAAGTTAGGGTTTCATTTAGTGTGTATGAAGTTTAGCTAGAGAGCATCTTTTATATATATAGACACTAGGAAAGTCTTCAGCTATGTGTGTTTTGGTTCATAATTTGAATCTTATGTTTCAAACTTTAGTGTTTAGTGTTGATTATAAGCATGTTAACTACTAATAAATACCTTGCTAGAAAGCAAATCTGAATTTTCTCCTAGGGGATCAAGAAAACAGGAAACAAAACAAAGAAATCACCATTAAATTTTCAAGGATTATAAAAATATGAACCCTTGAATAATAAACCAAATGTTGTAAGAAAAGAGCTAGACACTATAACTTAAGTGTTTAAAAAGACACATGTACTATCTTTTTTGGCTCAACAACACTATGATCTTTGAGATAGAAACTTTTTAAAAAAACCAAAAAGTCAAAACAGTATATATGATATTTTGTAATGAACAAGGATCAAATAGAAACATTTTTAAAATATGTGACGGTAGAAATACTGCATCTACTATAATTTTTGTCTATCCATTCTCGGATTTTTTCTTTATCTTCATCCACAAGGCTCTACGTCATCATATTTATCTACCATCGTCTCCTTGAATCTCATTGTCAACCACATTCATTTCTTTATTTCATAAAAATAATGCATTAGATGCAGCATTTTCTAGATGCATTAATTTTTGCTCTATATAATTTTTTTCTTCTATAAAACATATTGACTTAAACAAAAATGACATATTAAAAAGCAAGTAATATTTTATTATTGTATCTCTCAAATTCTTTACACTAAATTTATATCAAATATGACGTTTCTATCTATATATTTTAAAACCATTTCTATTGGAGGTTTAGTTGTAACAAGGTTGGAAATTAACCCCTTAAATTGCCGTACTCTTTTTTATTAACATCACCCACCACCTACCGTCAACATACCACACTTCACTGCCGGCATCCTCATCCACCGTCAGCCACTCCGAACCTAAACACCACTCACACTCTAAACCCTAATCAAATCTAGATCTAAGACGATCATCAAAAGCCATAATCAAAGAAACCCTGATTTCCTTTGACGACTTCACCCCCTTTGTCGATTTCACGAACGGCGAACCCTTCCGGCGATTACTTATGGTAAGTGATTCAACCTCTTTCTCGAATTTCGTTCTCGTTGACGGCCGCCATGTTGATTCTCGAGTTTGTTGCCAAATATAGAGTTATCAAACATTGTTTCTTATCTTAAGCTGCACGCAATGTTTGAATCTCGTAACTGAATTCAAAGGAATCTTGTAGGTATATGCTTACTGATGTATCGTTAGCATGATGTAAATTACTAGTAGTCTCGGATCAGTTTATAATTCGCAAGGGAGACTATAATTGCGAGTTTTATGACTTACGAAAGTTTGTATTGCCCTAAAAATTAGTCTTTTTACTAGTTTCTCGTAGGCATTATGTGAGCTTTGGTCTTTAGTTTATGTTGCCCACACATAGTGTTTGATCGGTTGAAATGGTTTGGAACATAACTCAAATCAGAATTCTAGGGTTTATGTCTGATATGGTTCAATTTGTGAAAAGTGGACTTCTCAAGAGCGGTTTTCTTCATCATATTTGTATATGATACATTCCTTGCTGATTTCTGACTCAAATAGTTTTCAGAATTCTAGCAATGTATGCTAAAATGAGGATTTAAAGCTACTGAGCAAGTAAGTATGATAGAGGTCCGAAATAGGATCACAAAGATCAAGAAAATTGTGTTAATATGTTTATAACCATCATTGTATCTCTCACTAGTCTATCACTATCAGCGTATATTTCAGATTTACAGGTACTATAAATAATGGTATACATTTTCATGTGTTTTATCTTCCAAAAAGAAAGCTCTTGGATTTACGATTACTATAAATAATAGTAAACGTTTTCATGTGTTTTATCTTCCAAAAAGAAAGCTCTTGGATTTACGATTACTATAAATAATAGTAAACGTTTTCATGTGTTTTATCTTCCAAAAAGAAAGCTCTTGGATTTACGAGTACTAAATAATAGTAAACGTTTTTATGTGTTTTATCTTCCAAAAAGAAAGCTTGTAGCTTGGAGTAAGGCCCATGTAAAAAGTGAAATACTTGGGACAGTTGGTTCACTATATAATCTGAAACTGATGCAGTTGTTCCTATAAGGGCTGTTGTCAAACACCTTGATATCTAAATATGTGGAGAAATGTTGCAATATATTACTGTGACAGATTGTTGACTCGTGGAACAAGTTTCTTAAGGAACATTGGAATTAGGCCTTCAGTATGGCCACCTGAAGCCATTGGGTTGCCATCGGTTCCATTGGGTTCCATGGGGAGCATCGGTATGCACCCCCATTTACCCCAAGCCATCGGCTCCCACAACCCGATTGTTCTTCCTCTCTCTCTTCTCTATCTCTCTCTTCTTCTCTCCTCTCTCTTTATCTCTCTTAAATAATATATTATAAAATAAAATAAAACGTGAGATAAGATTGAGAAAGGTTATACTAACTTTTGGGTTGGGAAGGGGAAGGGGAAGGTGATATGACACTAATATGGCAAGAGGGAAAGGGGAACCATTTGGGTTGCCATACAGATGGTCTTATGGGTTGGGCCTGTGTAAGAATTTAACCTAATTCGGCCTCTATAATTACAACTGCTATGCAATTGTACTTATTTATGAATTGGAGAGAGATTAATATTGACTCGCTAGTGCAGCCAAGGACTATGTCGATTATACCAATCGGCTAAACCTTGTAAATCCTGAGTTCTTTATCTTTTTCCTTTTGGATTCTTTATTACTGTGTTGTCTTCTTTTCTATTTTTGTGATTTATATGGAATCATATGTTTGTGTGTGTGTGTGATCATATCCCCCAAGTCCCAACAAGGCAATGATTATTTCGTTCATGTATGAAAGATGTTATTATAAGTTTTTACATCTGCACGAAATCAACAGTTTTCTGGATTGAAAATCTTTTTGAATGAATATTGTTATCCATAACATCTTTGTGTGTTTTGATCAGTTAATATTGCCTTTATTACCTTAACACAATTATAACTCAGATTAATTAATAATTCTTGTATTTGGAACGAGGCTGAACTGCCTTCTATTTGCAATAATGCTAGGTTCGCTTACAGCTCGACCCATTTCTCAATGAACTTACTAGCATGTTTGAGCACACTACAGAAAAAGGCTCGGTATGGGTTACTCTCAAACACTGTAAGTTTTAGTTCTTTTTTTCTATTCCTATTCTTTTTTCTCTCTCTGATATCATTTTTTTATCCAAGTACTTATTCCATTCAAGATATTGATTGTGAGGGTGTCTATTTTGTGACTATTTCTCAGCATCTGACAAGTCTAAGGTGCAACTGAATAAGATGGCAACTGCTGGTAAAGAAGTCGAGTACAAATGTCTTGTTAGGGCAACTGATGGCAAGAAGAACATATCCACATTGGTAATAAATTAAATTGATTTTTGTTTGTCTTCATTATTTCCTTGATGTGTTCTTTTTAATTGGTGTCATCTCTACTACTATATAAAACATTTAGACCATTTTTTAAGACCAAATTTAAGTTAAATAATACAACACTTTATTCATATATTACAACAGTTTAAAGCAAGCATTTTCAAACACTTGAAGTTATGGACATTAAGGAATTATAAGTTGCAAGTATAAATTCTAATTGCCTTAAATTTGTAACCTACTAATCCTAAATTTCTAATTGAGTAATTGCTAGGAATATGCAGTGACTAATAATCAGGTAATTTGAGAATTTGTAACGACCTATTCTAAGTTCTAGAGATCTGCAACCTATATATGCATACATCTCTACTACTCCGTAATGCATTTAGGTCATTTTTAAGAGCAATTTTAAGTTAAGTAATTCAACGCCTCATGCATGTACTGTATCCTAAATTATTCGATTTCCCCAGTTTGCAAATTAGTGAAAATTAAGTCATTGATAGGTTTCATAATAGAATTCAATTACAATATACAATAGAACTCAATTAACTCATTCAGTTACAAAGTGAGAACCAAGCATCCGTCATCATTTTTTTGTATAATGTAACATTAGATAACAAAGCAGAACTCATTCGAATGATATGTTATACACCACTGCAATCACACGGGTAAAATTCTAGTCATTTTAGTACAATTTGTAACGAGTTGGATCTGTTCGGATAGTCTTGCCAATATATTTTGATCATTTCTTATAGATAATAACATGCTTTAATTCTGACTACAGTAACAATATTATTACAATAATTATATAAACCTGAGCATTAAAACAATTTAGAAAGTATGCATTAGAAAATAAACTTTGGGCATCTTTCTAACCCGTTTCGTTTGAGATCAAACAGGTTGGGGCAAAGGATCATCCACGGTTTCAAGCATCTTATGCTACTATATTGAAAGCCCATATGACCTCTTTGAAAAAGAGAGAAAAGAAAGACAAGAGAAAGACTGCAGATACTGCTGAAAAGAAGCCAGAAGTCTCCAAGAAGCGTTCTACTCCTGCTTCTAAGGCCTAGTTTTTATGATCATGGTCATGATTTATCATACATTTCATGTTTCATGCTTTCTTTGTTTTATACATGAACCAAGATTGAGCTTTTGTTGGACAGATAATTACTAAATGCAGAGTGACCCTAATTTTGAGCAATGCCTTGGCTGGCTTTAAATATAGGTGGTGTTTTGGGGTCACAAGTCAAAAGAGGTGGTTGGTTAGATGCAACATTTTTTTGTCAGATTTACTAAATAATTAGTAGATTAGGGGTATGGAGCTTTTTAGAGCCGATAGCCTTGTTTTGAAAGAAAAAGTTATTAGTCTTGTTTGGATGTAAATGCAAAACTTTTTGAAGTATCTTTTAAAACTATTATAAATACCCTAATTGTAGGGGTGAGCATGGTACCGGAACCGGATTTGGTTTAAAGACGGTACTGAATACCGTACCGAGTATTCATACTACGGTACCGATACCTATTTTACCTAATTTTTTCGGTACTAGTCCCGAATACCGAATCCTGAATACCGATTTAGCACTATTTCAAGTACCGTGTACCGGACCGAAAGCTCTAACTCGGTACTAGTTCCGGTTCGGTGCCTGTACGATTCGGTATTTTCGGTACTCATGCTCACCCCAACCTAATTGTATTATTGTTCATCCTATTTTTATGATTTGTTCTTTGTAATTTTACATCACGGGTATAAATGAGTCGAATTGAGCTCGAGATTGGCAAGGTTTGAGCTCGGCTCGAGAGCTTTATGTTAAGTTTGAGCTTAGCTTGATAGATTGACGAGCTTTCATAGTTGAAACTCGAGCTCAACTTGACAAGGTATATTATTAGCATGAGCTCGGCTTGGAAAAAAATATTAAAAAGTAAATTCAAAAACGAAATTAATCAAAATATAGATAAAATTCGAAATAATGATTTTTAGTAATTACTTTTTACAAAAGGTACTTATAGAAAGTAGGTTTGTTTTAATAAGTACTTATTTTAATATTAGGCTTTCATATATACATATTACACATAAATATACATATTCTACACAAGGCTTAAAAAGCTCGATAAGAACTCGAGCTCGTTTTTTGGGCTCAAACTTGTGCTTGATAAAGTTCGGTTCGAATAAGCCGAGCTCGAGCTTGAGTTACTCGATAAAAACTCTGCTCATTTACACCTCTATTTTACAATATTAAACCCCAACTATCAAAATTGAAACATATATTGACGACTGGTACAAAAGTTACACACGAAGTTGAAAGTAAAAGATCCTAAATTGAAAGACCAATTTCATCAATTGGCAAATAAATCAATACAGAAAGTTAACCGATCGATCAAGCAATTTTCACTTTAACATCTGAAAAATCAAATTTTATTAGGAAGTAGGGGTGTAAACGAGTCGAGAGTTCGCGCTCGGCTCGAAAATGATTAAGATCGGCTCCGACTCGAAAATCTTGAACATTTAATCTAAAACAAATTTTAAATAACCAAACTTATTTCAAGTCTATGAAAAGCTATATTAAATAACAAAAATGATTTTAAATGTGTATATATAAACATTATAACAAAATCCGAGTATAAGTTAAATTTCGATGTTAGATTAGTATAAATTTAATAAATTAATCAATAATAACACTTTTAACTAATAATTTATGTATATTTATATATTATATAAAGCTCGATAAGGGCTCGAGCCGAACCCTTATAAGCTTGATCTCGACTTGATATGTATTTTGAGCTCATTTTTAGGCTCAAGTTCAAGCTCGAACTCGATAAAAGCTCGCTCATTTGCAGCTCTATTAGGAAGTATACATACATATATATATATATATATATATAGGAAAACGAGAACTGTTTTTCGTACGAGAACTGCGAGAAATTTTAATCAAGGGCTAAGATTAGTTTTCACAGCTCTTGTACGAAAACAGTTCTCATTTAAACATATATATATATATATATATATAGGGAGAAATTCATTTGAAAACCGTTTTAATTGCGAATACCGCAAGTACTATTTATAACCACCATTAATGCTCATTAATAAGGGTATTTTTTTTCTTTGATATATTTTTCCAACCGTGACCTACATCCAGGTGGGCCATCATTAAATAGTGAGACTTGATTTTCCCAAAATACCTCTAATTAATACATCATTAATGAGTCATTAATAAACCATTAATGAGATGTCATTTTTAATAGCCATTCATTTATTTTAATCAAGGGTCAATATTGGTTCTCGTGTTACTTACAATAAGATATATTCTCAAATGAAAGTTTATTCGAGAACCAGTTTTATTACCAATATCGCGTGAACCAATCTTAGTCATCAAATTCCATCTCTTTCAATTTTATCACCCACCCATAAATTCAGTTTCTCCAACTTGTCACATTTTATCCCCCCTGCTCTTAATCCATGGATTCCACCTACCAAAATGAATAGCTAAGGTTGGTTTTCGCGATACTCGCAATTAGTATACACACACACACATACACATATACTATATTATAAAGCATTTAGGTCTACCCTTAATATTAAATTAAATGGAAACTATTAAATAAAATAACTATTTGGTGAAGTTAATAACAATCTTATATACCATTTTAATATGTAAACATTCCAAAATAAAGAATATTTAAAAAATCAAATCAATGCAAATTAACTTAAGAGTTACAAAAAGGGCAAATTACATTAAAATATAATAAACTTTGTCTTAGTTACCATTATATATAACCAATTTTAAAAATAATACAATTAACTTTTATAATCCTCTCATTGTATATTAACAATATTTTTATGTGTCTGTTATTTAGTTACTATTGTATACAATGAACTTTGTCATAACTCTCAGAGTATACAAGTTGCATACAATATGAGGATTATGAAAGTTGGCTGTATTATTTTTAAGAAAATAAAACTGATTGTATACAATGTTAACTAAGATAAAGTTCATTGTGTTTTAATAAAATTTGCCCTTACAAAAATTAATAATTAAACCTTTCATATTAAACTTAAGTATTAAAAAGTACTTGTAGTTAGTATTATTAAATCTAAATAATATATAACTTATATTTATAAAAATTTCTGAATTTTTAAATAGGTAATATGATTAAAATAATATAGAGTTATAATGTCAACTCTTGTTTGGTAAGATTCTTCTTTTATTGGTTAAAACTTTTTTTTTCCAAGAAAGTATTATATTGGGTTTTTTTTTAACTTCTCTCTTATATAAAGGGATTATGGGAAGAATAGATCGGTGAGTTGTCCATTTAATTATTTAACTTTTTTTAACTAAAAAAAGCTGAATTATATTGATTAATTAATAGAAATTAAATAAATTTAAACTGAAGTTTTTATATGTAAATCAAAAAAGAAAAGAAAAAAGTGGGCATCATAAGTAAATTAATTTGTTATTTTCATTATTTGTTTTTAAGTTTAAGTTTTTTTGTAATATATATTTTATTATAGTTTTATATAAATTATATATAAACAATAAATTAGAAAAGAATTGTAATTTTTTATAGTTATTATAAAATTATTAGTTTAAAACGTGAAGGATTTTTTGAACGGAAAAGGTGATTTTTATTAATGTGAGCATAGTACTTCTTAGACATGTATAAATAAAAAGAATAAATAGCTATTTTGTATAAATATTTTAAAGATACCGTATAAAAAATCATTTATTATAATTTTTACATAAGTAGAGTGATAATCATGCTGATACTTTTTTCTAATAATAGTGTTATTTTTAGAGATAATTCCATGTGGGGAGGTCAAGTTAAAATGTTTAAGGCTACTCGTAGTGGGTAAGCCGAACACCTTCGGGTGTCTTTGGGTTGGATGCGATTTCTTCGGGAGCACCACTACCCCACCTCTCGGGTTCCCTCCTTTGGTTTCCTACACCCGATTTTATCCGAGCATTTTTTTGTGAGTGTATAAGAGAGAGTAAGAAGAGAAAAAAAATATTTGAGTTATTTATGTTATGTGCTACGTGGGTTTCGGTTAAGAGAGAAAAGAAAGAAAAAATGATGTGATATTTGGGTTGATTTGGGTTTGGGAAGACCACTATCATGATCTAAGGGGTCTAAATTGATGGACTCTATGGGTGTATTTGACAACGAGCATATAAAGGATTATAGGGGTTAAAGATTTTAATTTTCATAATTTTCAATCTTCTAGTCTCATTCACATCCTCCTTTTTCCCAATAAGTCGACGCCTTACACCATTGGGAGACTTGGAATAAATTGGAGTACATATAGGATAGACCGGTGCTAAAACCTTTTCTCAAAATATCTTTCAAACTCTTGAGGTGTTGGGATACATGTAGATCCTAGCATAGGCTGTGATTGCAGCTGGCTAGCTGTAAGTTAAATTACTTAAAAATTTTAAGAAGATTATTAAAAACATAATCTTTTATAGTTTTCTAAAATAAATACCTTTTTAAATAGTTTATAAATAAAATTTGGGATTATCAGTCCCAGCTCCAGCTAGTTTTACCAAACACACCCTATGTATAATATAAAATTATGTGTCTTAAGAGTTAAGAAACAAGAATTAATATTAATAATTAACAATTAATCATCAATAATACATAATAAATTATCAAATTAGATGATATTACCTAAACCACGTCTGGAATGTTCTAGAAATGCGAGTATGTGAGTTGTTTTTTTTTTTTTTTAATATTAGGAGGTTGGCAACTTGGCATGCACTGATGCACCGCAAACTAGCGTTGACAATTATTTTCTCCAAAGGTATACTATGGCAGCTTCAGCTTCATCTTCATCTTCATCTTCATCTTCTTCGCGACAGATGATTAAACAGTATGATGTTTTCTTGAGCTTCAGGGGTGAAGATACTCGAAAGACCTTCATCGATCATCTATACGTTGCTCTACACCAAAAAGGGATTGTAACTTTCCAGGATGACGAGAATATCGTAAGAGGGAAATCAATTCGTCCAGAACTCTTGAAAGTCATAGGGGAATCATCAATAGCAATTATTATTTTCTCCAAAAACTACGGTTCTTCATCCTGGTGCTTGGATGAGCTTTTGGAGATTATGAAACACCAAAAGGAAATGAAGCAGATTGTTTATCCAGTGTTCTATGGCGTTGATCCATCGGATGTTCGTAAGCAGATAGGGGTTTTTGGGGAAGGATTCGCCAGACACCAGGGGGAAAAGGTGGAATTGTGGAGAGAGGCTCTAATGGAAGCAGCTAATTTGTCTGGATGGGACACCAAGGAGATAGTCAATGGGTAAACTTTCAGAATCCTCTAAAAATTAATGATAATTTTTGCTTAATTTACCCTAATTTTGTAAAAATTGGGATGATAGTAGCATGAATATTATAGTTGAAATTTTGACTAACTGGTTTAGTATCATCAGCTGGAATCACAAATGCATCTATCCAAGTTTGAGGAAGTCTCCATTGGCATATGTTGCATTGCCTAATTAATAAGCACTCTCTACTAATCAGTAGTTGTTCCTATAAGATTCACTCATAGCTTGTAGCATTGTTTGAATACTCAAAATTAGTGTTGATGACTTGATGCATTGTGGTAGTTAAAATATTAACCCAAAAGGTTTAAAAGTTAGCATTGTAGATAGAACATTACTCAGAGAGGCACTCCCATAGGTAGAGAGGTTCTTTTATGGAATGATTATATGTATAAGTTCATTCTCAATTGTTGTGTTATGGTTTCATATTGGGGTGTTATTGTTTTTCTCCATTGTTACCCCTCTGTTAACTCATGATGATTAACATTTAACATGTGCAGCCATGAAGCTGAATGTGTAAAAGCAATTGTGAAGGATATCCAAAGCACCTTGTACCACAAATATTCTATTCTTGAAGATAAACTAATAGGAATAGTTTCTCGTGTGGAGAAGGTGAAGTCATTACTAAGAATGGGATCTGATGATGTCCGCATGATAGGGATCTGGGGAATGGGTGGTGCAGGTAAGACTACGATTGCCAGATCTGTATTTAGAGAACTCCGGAATCATTTTGATAGTGCAAGTTTTGTACGAAATGTTAGAGAAATTACAAAGAAGTCTGGTCTGCATTCTGTACAAAAAGAGTTGCTCCTTTCAGTGGATAAAAACATCGAAATAGAGGATGTGCCTCAAGGGACTCAAATGATTAGGAAAATGTTTTGCCGCCAAAAGGTTCTTATTGTTCTTGATGACATTGATCAAATAAGCCAACTAGATGCATTAGCAGGAGACCATAACTGGTTTGGTGAAGGGAGCCGGATTATTATAACAACGAGAAATGAACGTTTGTTGGTGGCACATGAAATTAATAAGGATATATATAATGTGGACTTGTTGAATGATGATGAAGGTCTTCAGCTCTTTAGTTTGTATGCATTCAGGATGAACAGTCCCATAAAAGAATACAAACTTCATTCATGTCTTATTGTACACTATGCTGGTGGCCATCCTTTGACTCTCAAAGTTTTGGGAAATGCTTTACGTGGTAGGGACATGAAGAAGTGGGTAACTACACTTGATAGACTAAAAGAAATCCCCAAACCAGAAACTTTGGAAACACTAAGGGTAAGCTTTGATGCACTTGAAGAAACCGAGAAGGAGATATTTTTAGATATTGCATGTTTCTTTAAGGGGTGGCATAAAATGAAAGTATATAAAATACTTGATTCTTGTGGCTTTGACACAGAAAAGTGGGTAAGTGATCTCATACATAAATCTCTGGTATACATTTCGAATGAAAGGTTGGACATGCATGACATGATACAAGAAATGGGACATCATATAGTTCGTGGAAAGAAACCTAAGGAGCCCCATAAGCATAGCCGGGTGTGGATTCCTAGAGAAGTCTTGGATATACTTACAGAAAATAAGGTATGTTTCAACTCCAGCTTCTTAATAGCATATCTGATTTCTAACCTCTACTTTTTTTCTTTTTCTTTTCTTTGGGTGCTGCTAACAGGGAACCGAAAAAATTCAAGCCATAGTAGTGGAAGGTACCTTGTATTGTACAGAATTTTTAAACTTTAGTCATGCATTTAAGAATATGAAGAACCTTAGATTACTTCATGTGGATACCATGGGAATGCATTTCAAAGCACCTAAATATCTTCCGAGTTCATTGAAATATCTAGACTGGAAGAATTACTCCGAAAGTTCACTGCCAGCCAGTTTTGGGTCAGGGAATCTTGTAGGACTTCGCATGCAATCTAGCAGTATTGCGAAACTGTGGAAAGGAGTGAAGGTATAGTAATTTTTAAATTACCCTGTACCTCTGATATGCTAGTAAAACCGCAACACTTGTCAATATTTTCTTTTTCTCTTTTTGTTTATAGCAGTATCTATGCAACCTCAAGCTTATCAGCTGTAGTGAGTCGAAGAAGCTTAGGAGAACACCAGACTTCACGGGGGTTCCAAATCTTGAGAAATTGTACCTTTCAGGTTGTAGCAATTTGGTAAAGGTTCATGAGTCCATTGGAGCCCTAGAAAGGCTTGTCACTCTAGATCTTAGTTATTGCTATCGACTTAGATCTTTCCCATCATATATCACGATGAAGTCCCTCAAAGTTCTCAGTTTCTGTCATTGTAAAAATTTAAAAAAATTCCCAGAGATCCAAGGGAAGATGGATAGATTATCAAAACTCTATTTGAACCATACAGCAATACGAGAACTTCCATCATCTGTTGTTAATCTACCCAATCTCTCCATCCTTAATCTTTTTGGATGCGTCAACCTTGAGAGTCTTCCACAAAGTATTGGCATGTTGCAAAACCTGACATATCTTGATGTCAGATATTGTATAAAACTAGCAACATTACCCCAAGGCCTTGGAAACATAAGGAGTTTGAGGCATCTCTTTCTTTCCACTGTTACCCAATTACCATTCTCCATCATCTATCTTAGAAATCTCAAAACATTCTCTGCCGAAGGGCCGCCGTTCTCTGTTCCTATGAAAAGAGGAGTTCTTGGTTGGTTTTCAGCTCGTGCATCTTTATTTTCTAGAAACAAAAATTCAGAGAATAATAACAATAATCTGCGTGGGCACTTGTTATACGAGGCACTGCTTTCTTTACCAAGTTTAACTGCATTGAAAGAACTAGAGCTCAGCAATATACATGAAGATTTGATCCTTCTTGTGGACATTGGTACTCTCTACTCATTGAAAAATCTAGTTCTATGTTACAACCAGTTTAATAGCTTTCCTTTTTGCATATCCCAAAACTCCGCTCTTAGAAGACTCAACTTGTCCAATTGCCCAAGGCTTGAAGCATTGCCTCAACTTCCACCTAGTGTAGCTGTACTATTTGCCAACAACTGCAAATCATTAAAGACCATCACTGGGTTCTCTTCAGCACAGGGACTCTTACGACAGGCCTCATTTCTTGGTTGCAAGAGATTGGAAGATCAGCTGTTAGATACTCTTACGGCTATGGTGCTACGAACTGCACTTGAGGTTGGTCTTTATTTCTACCCTGCAATCTTAACTCTGCCTATAATGGCTTTAAGCTTTTACAATAAGAAATTTGCAAATGGATTATTTTGCATAAAGAATGTAACTAAATTTGATCCAAATTCTATTAAAGGTAAGCATTTTCTTTGCCCACAAAAAGACCGCTAAACTTTCAAAATTTTCAACAGACGTTTTTTTACAACTACATAGCATAGTATTTATAGATGTGGGCTAAGGGAAAACCGACTTGTTTCCAAGGCAGGCAAAACTGGTTACCTTTGTAAATGTTGAAGGTGACCTAAAATAAAAATTTGATCGATGTTGCTTATCTGAATAAATCAAAGTTGGTTACCTGTTTTTGCAATTTTCCCTATGCAAAACTGTTGTTGCAGTTGCATTTGTTATAAATACTAATAGATGTCTACTTGTTATTTTCTGATGGGCATCAACAGGGACATAATGTTTTGAAGCACCAAACTAGTATCCTCCTTCCTGGATCGGAAATCCCAAACTGGTTTGAGCCAGAAGCCACAGGAGCTGGGCAGACCTTCATTGAGTTACCTCCAAATTGGCATAATGTAGTCACAGGGATTTCAGTCTGTGTAGTTGCTGACTCCATGGGGCTAACTAGGCCTGTTAGCTTAACATTGTCAACAGAGCACATTGCATCCAAGAACCGAGGTGGATTTTATCGTGCCGATAGATTGCACACGTGGATGGAATATGCATCATTTGTTCTGCTTCAACACTCGTGTCAGGGCGTTGTCCAGCCTGATTGGATAACTACTCCAGGTCTTCTCTTGACTATATCAACAGAAAGTAGTGGTGTAAAGATATGTGGGCTTCGTTTAATTTACAAAGATTTTTATATGGAAGAAATGAACACTATGGACAGATCGATAGATAACGCTGGGCATATGCTTATGAGACAAACAGATCTTCTAAAATGTTATAGGCATACAGAATATGATGCTATAACTTACACTCTACAGCCTGGCTTAAAATACGTCCCTGCAGGAGGCGATGCAACATTTGAAAGTTTGTCATGGGATGAGAAGCACACACATTTCAGGTTAGGTAAATCAATTAAGAACATAGAAATGGCAACTCTTATCTAATGTGCTTCAATGATAGAATAGCATCACATTACAGGATGTTGTAATGAGAATTGCTATGTTCGTAGCAAAATCATGAATGCTAGTTTTTGCTAACATTGCTTGATATAACAGAGATCCCTCTTGGTGTACCTGTTTATCACAGATTACTACCTCAATTACTACTTCGGTGCATTTAACAGCACACTCAAATTCCTATTACAGAAAACTAAATGAGAATAGGGTACACTGTCTTTCTCATGATGATTACAGAAAAAAGTGAACAAGCATAATTGTCATAGATGGAGCTTTTTGAGTTTAATAGTAACCTTTTCTTTTTCTCAATGATTAGAGTTGAACTTGTTGGCAGAGAAGATTCATTAGCAGCTTGAGTGTTTGTTTTTCTTTTTGATTGGTTTCATAATGAACACCATCAACATTGATCTTCTAATACCTGTCCATCTCCAGTCTCTTGCTTGTGCCCATGATCTATGTGATAGAATGAATGTCCTTATCATCACCAATTTTCTTGCTCTTTAATGCAACAACCCAAGTTTCACATTAATGTCTTTTCTACTTTGTCTCTTTTATTCAGTGTTGTAAAACTCCTTTTCTAAGGCCGAGTACTCGTGACAAGGTTGGTGACCTTGCCGAGTTGAGGTGAATCCGAGTAATGCAAAACTCGACCCCAATTCGGCCAAACTTAGGATAATTAGGTCCTAAATTTTTTTATAAATACTTAGTCTCCTTGGTTTCAATAATTTTAATACATAACCAGTTTCCTCATGTCATGAGTTAATAGCTTGTTTGAGTATTTATTTTGTAAATTTATAGTCCCATGAATGAGCCATACCCTATAATTTTGAAATTTATATATCAAAGTTTCAATCCGAATACTCCCCGAGTACTCCCCACCTAGGCCGATTACTCCCTACACCCCAGTCGGCCGCTCGAGTACCACCTAGTGAGTTTTACAACCTTGCTTTTATTAGGTGTTTTTCCTTTAGTAGATGCACTCTTTTTAGCTATGGGTGCTGTGTCTGAGCAATGTACGCTTTTCTCCCGTTTTTGGAATGTATTTAGTCGTAGGTGTAGGCGAGTCGATTTCAATAATTTAGAGTTCAATTGAGGGAGTAGGTTTTTGAGCTATGAGAGTAATGCTAAAGTTGCCCTCTTTCCCCCCATAGAGGAGGTCAAGGGATCAAATCTTGGAGGCTTCAATCAAGGGTTGGCTAAGGGTTGTTTCCGAAATTGTCACGGGTAACATCGTTTAGACCCTGTAAAGCAGAGCCAAAGGCTCTCACCCCCGAGGGAAACTGAATAGGGAAAATACCCTTTTTTTTTAAAAAAGAGTAATGCTAAAGTTGACGGATTCTTATAGTTGATAGAATGAGATGCTTGAATTGGGTGAAATATTTCTCAAGTTAAATATTCTCACTCTTTTAGATAGAATGAAGCCTTAGATTGAAGAAATTCAAGTTTGTCTTTTAAATAGTTCTACAGTTCTTCATTCTGTCATGTAAGTCCTGGAGATTTGCATCCAGCTTAGTTGAATTGAGAGAAACAGTGGAGAGTGTGGCATGAACACTATGAAGGTCAAGAGTGGTTGGCAAAATGGAAGATTGAGTTCATTGGGGATTGGTAAAGTCAATCATAAGCAAGGAGAATAATGATTTACTCACATTAAAGCATCAAATGTATTACAGATGATGGAAATTCTGGATATGATCTCATTAATTGTTAAGAAATAATCTTGTGTTGAAGATGACTGTGATTGAGTTGGAGGAGTGATGTGAGTGACCTATATCTATACTTATGCGTTTTGTTTAGACCTACTTTCCTAAGATAATGGCCAGAAAACTTTCAAGTAAAATTACCCTAATATCAGTAATTAAAACAAAGCAGTTATCCATCATAAGGACATAGTTTATAGCAAATATTTCTAGTGTCAGTCTCAAGAGAGCTAGCTATAATCCAAACTATTGTACCAAATGACTACCTAAAATGACAAATCACCTCATCATTAAATTAATTTAAATAAGAAAGATACAAGTAATATAAATAGATAGAATCAACTTTAATAATCCTCCCATTGTATGCAAGTTGTATACAATGGGAATTATGATAAAGTTTATTGTAAACAATGGTAACTGAAAACCGGACACAAAAACAAGTTGTTTGCATACGATGAATGTTTTATGAAAGTTGATTGTATTGTTTTAAGAAAAAAGTTTGATGTATACAATAGTAACTAACGCAAAATTCATTCTATTTTTATTCAATTTGCGCTTTTCTGAACTGGGTCCCCAATGAGTGTCTTTTAGCACAAAAGGACTTGGGTTGGGGTTGGGCTTGGTGTTACAAGGGGCGTGTGGTTTTAGCATGGTTATGATCTTCTCTCTTTTAAATGGTGTATAAGGTGGCTCATTCTACCACTTTTTGGTGTTGGTTCTGCTGCAGGAGTTGCAGAGTCGAGTGGTACTCCGGAGTTATAAGGTAGCAATTCTGGTCTTGTTTGTTCAGTCAAGGTCCATGGTACTACCCTTAAAATTGGTTCTAGGCCTTCCTGTTTGTGCGATAGTCTTCCCAACATCGTCAAGGGAAGAGTCAGGACTCTTTTCTCACTTACGTTTCTATATGTGTGGGTGTGTTTTGGTTGGCGTATAAGGGAGTAATGGAGGTGCATGGGATTATTTGTTCTTTCGATTGTTGCAGAAGTGTCTTGTGTGTTTGCTGTTACTAGTTTATAGCGGTGTTACCTGTGTGCCCATTAACAAACCAGGAGTATGTGCCCCTCGTCCTGGAGAGTGGTGTTACTTAGTCCAATTACCTTCGTTGGGCGCGGGTCAGGGTTTGGTTGGTTGGTATAAGGGTGGGTTGGTAGACACCTGATTATACTTTAATGTACATTTTGCTGTTTGTAGGGGTTTTAAGGGTGGAATACATTCTCTTTATTGCTGGCACTGGAGATGTAAGTGGCACTTCAAACCACACACTCAGAATTCCTGATGCCATTTTAGTAGGTCTAGCTTTTCACTGTAGGAGATCTTAGATGTAGCATGGGGCTAAAGTCCGGTTTTTTCGAGCTTCTCTGTGTACAGCTTGATTATCTTTTTAAAGATCGAAATGAAATCCTTCGAACAACAAATAACTTTTAAAGATCGGCCTTTCGATTAATTACTCATTAAAAAACTAGTTAGAAAATCAACTTTTAACTGTTGTAAGCTCGTCACGGTCATGTCCCTTTCGTCTCGACGCGATCATGGAGAATTTCGGATTGACCCAATCTAACACCTTTTCAAATCTACATTTCAAGCCTCCAAATATGAAAACATACCTAAAGTAGCATCAGTTTGCATAAAAATATAGAAGTTCAGGTATCAATGCAAAAGATATTAAACTTAAAATATGTCTATTTCTGAGATATCAAAACATCTTACACTTAGATTTTGTTTGTTCTCAAGCAAAACAAACAAGAATTAAACTAAAAGAAAAACTCTTTTAATTTTTTTAGTATGTTACTCTTAATTTAGTGGAAATGATTTTTCTTACAACAATTCAAAAATAATGACTTGAATATTCTCAAGAGGGTTAGTGTTTAATGTAACATCTTTCAATCATTCATCTGTCCTTTATTACTTTTAAAAAAACAAAGTTGTCATAAGAGGTGATTTCACATGTGAAACCTTACCCATACATGTCTCGGAATTGCTAAACACATCCCTTTGACCAACCCTATTGACCACCCTCAAAACATCCCGTTGCTTTATTTTACTTTTCTTTGTTTCATTGTATACTTTCTTCATAAACACGTAAACAATATTTATTTAGAATATAATTTTAGTATATTCCTATCCTAATTGATTACATGTTTATACCTGCAATTTTAAGTATGTATGTTTAGTAGTTCAACGTTAAATTTTCAACCTTTTTTTTTGTTTTTTCTATTGCAACCCATAGATCAATAACAACTCGTTTTAGGAATGGCATAAACCTCGAACCTAAGGGGGAACCGGAAATTAACCCGATTATGTTCGGGTCGGGGTTGTCTAATTTAGGGTCGGACCAGGTTTCTGGGATTTGCTTGAGTTCATGCAAAGACAACCCCTCCCCGATTTAAGATATATTAAATCGAGTAATTTGATTGGTGGGAACCAATTGATCATAATTGACGAACCCTAAATCCAAAAAATGCATATATGATTAATTTGGTACATTATGGAAGAACAAACGATAACAAAGAAGATGAAGAAGCTGGAAGCTATCCGTTTCAAAGCATTATGCAGGAAAAGGTTGCAACTTTCACTAATTTTGGTTCATGTATTTGATAGAAAAGGCACGGGCTTTGATTTGTGAAATGCGGGTTTTATTATTTGGTAAAACAAAACGATTAACTATAAGTTGGTTCTACACCTAAGCTTAGGTGTCTATCAGCTACATATTCTCTTTCCACATAACACAGTATAAATATTTTATATTCCATCTGTCACAGTATTAATATCTTCTATACTATTTTAGTCTATCCCATAATAATTATCCATTTCTGAAAAAGGTTTGTCATTTAGTTGTTACTATTTCTATTTTAGCAAAATTAATTACCATTATTATTTACAAGTAATCAATGCATTAATTTTAAAGCTAAAAAAGACATTTTCACAAAATAAACATCGCATTATTGTACTATCTTAAATTGTATGTTTTTTGTGTGTAACGGGAGAGTATATAATGTAGTTGATGGTTTTTTTCACTTATGAAATTGATTCGTTTCAGAAATATATATGTTTCAATAACTTATAAGATAGGTTTAAGTGTGTTGTAAATTATGTAGATGAATCATTCATAAGTAGAAGAATCACCCCATACTAAGGCTGTGCTCGTGTCAGTTTCGTGTCAATCTATTTTTGACCCATTTATTTTCGTGTCATATTCGGGTCGTGTCACTTTTTTCGTATCGGGTTTGGGTTGTGTTTCGTGTCGACCCAGTAAGCCAAAATGCATTCGGGAATTTTTTCTTGATTTTTGTATAGGATTTTCATTTTCAAATTTGTTGTTTGCTTCGACATGAATTTCGAATATGATTTTCATTTAGATTTTAAATTTAATATTGAATATTTGTTTTGATTGTATTTGAACTTTGGATACCGTGTTTGTTTCATTTTAATTCAAATTTTGACTCTATTTTTTATTCAACTTATATAAATAAATATAATAAACAATATAATCTAATACGCTTATACCAAGTAGCAATAAATAATATGTAACACCGGAAAATCACAAGTCATTTTTTTTAAAATTGCACTGCGGAAGCTTTAATTAAACAAACTTAATTACATATAAACTATTATTAACAAATGTACAATACTTGTTCAAAAACCAATAACATCTACAACTGTTTGGTGTTACAAAAATAACTGACTCGTCTCTTTAAAAACAGAGTATCAGAGTGAGGTCAACTCTTCCTTCTACAATCACAAACACAAACCTGCAAAACATCAGCTGAGGGGAATTAGCACAAAGCTAAGTGAGTAGAGGCTAAGCACAAAAGCAAACATCCAAAGTCAATATCAAAGCATGTAATCACATATCCAAGAAGACCGGCGGTTCGGCGCAGAACCTACAACCAATGCCGGCCAAAGCAAAGGTTTACCGATAGCTCTCTATTGAATTGGCACAGTGAAATCCTCCTCTGATGCAACGTATGCAACAGTAAGGCTACCACTGTTCAACCAACCAGTAGACGAGCCCAGCCCAATTACACGTATAGTTGACTTCTCAAACGCAACTCAAAATCATCCTAAGAGCGCGTATCAACCAAATAGTCATGCAGCAGATATCAACAATCAATAATCACAATCAACAGTTCAATCAATCAATCCAATCTCAATCACATCATGCATCACAACAATAACATTAACCGTAATCTTTACCATCCGCGATTAAAGTCCACTTACCTCAATATCAGCACGAGCTCAGAAGTCTAATATTACTGACTCTTAGGATTGCTTGAAAACACAACAATAATCAAATCAGTCTCGAATATATAAATATATTTATCCACATATATTTATAAGTTAATCATTCATCAAATAAACAACAAACAATTTACAAGTCCAAACACAAAGTGTCGGATTCTAAAACCATCGGATTTGGCACTGTCGGATTTCTAAGAATCCGCTACTCTAAGTGTCGGATTTCACAATAGCGGATTTGGGATTGTCGGATTCCAAGTATAGGATTTGGCTTAGTCAGATTTACAAATATCGGATTTCAAGAGTTCCGGATTTTGGTCTCGGATTTGCGTCTTGGATTTCGATTATCGCATTTAGGCTCCGGGTTTAGAGTATCGGTTTTCATAAGTATCGGATTCTAGGTTCTCGGTTTTCAAGACTTCCGGTTTTCATATTCTTTCGGATTTCATGTGTATCGGTTTTATAGTTGTCGGTTTTGGCCTTATCGGTTTTCAACATCAATCGATTTCATCATCTTCTTCATATAACCAAATCCGATAACTTCATATCATTATACAATCAAACCCAGAAATTTTTAAACTTTCCAGAAACATGTTTAACACATTCAAACATGTATTTATGCTTCATATCATCACATATAAACATATAAGTCATAAGAACACACCAAAATCATATTTCTTCAAAAACCGATCATAGTGTTCTTAAATTCATGTTATTCATCATAGATCTTATCAAGTTAACATTTAAACATAATAAGTACAAATCTAACCTTGACTTGAATTTGGAATCAAGATCTATGAAATCCGATTCTTTCTTTTTTTCTTCTTCTTCGGCAGAGGAAATTCACAAAGCACACACTTCACTTTCTTTTCTTTGGTAAAAATGATCATTAAATTAAACTTCACATGTTTTCATACAATTTTAAGCAGGAGGTGGCAATCCACCTCTTGTTTCTACGCGCACACTTACACGTACACACCTACATACATGCATACATACATACATACAATAACGTACATGTATATATATATATATATTAACACATATTTTTAATTAATTAATCAAATAATTAATCATTTAATCACATTAAAACATATAAACACATACCACAAACCTGCTAATCTCCTAGCCCAGGTTGACGGGTGTTACATAATATTAAAAAACTAATAGAATTAAATTAATACATTATTAAATATAGTTACTAAACTGATCCGAAATATTAAAGTAATTAATTCATATCAAGTAGACAAATGTTAAATTATCAAAACCATATAGTCAAAATAAAAAATACCAAAATGATGTAATTGTAACACCGAAGATTCGATTATTAATTACATATATAATGAGTTGTCTATAGTGATTAAATGTGTTTATAAAACTAGAAGGGTTAAAACCGCCAAAATAAAAGTTAATAACTACAGGGGGTAATTCTGCCATTTGTTCATAGATGTAGATATATATGAGATTTATATATGTTCTTTTCTTTCAAACCATACAAACAGACAAACATATTTACATACCTGCTAATCCATTTTCCTTTGCGAGATTGGTCAAGGAAACAGAAAGATCAGCATCGTTTAATCACCATCTCCACTCACATAAGCACAATGTATGAGTCTAAATGGTTCAAAGGATGAATCATGGATTAAAATATGTGGTTTATATTTCTTGTTATTATTTTTGATGTTATAAACTGTTTGGGGTGTAGGAAAACACCGCTTTGTAGCTTAAAGTCGATTAGAAATGAGAAAACGTTGAAAAAGACCGATTAACAGCATCCGTGCAGAACATTATCTACAAATCGATGGGTACACGGCCCGTGTAGCCCAGGTCGTGTAGATGTACACGCCCCGTGTAGCAGTACATGACCACTGTAGAGACCTAAGGCGGTGACAGACCATGTAAGCATAAATGGGCGTGTAGCATAAGAGGTACACAACCCGTGTAGGGATTTTGGTCAACACAAGCCATGTGGCCTTCTGAGGTCGTGTAGTGTACAGGGTACACGACCCGTCTAGAACCTTACACAGTCCGTGTAGGTCATATTTCATGTCAGAATGTGTTTTTAATCATATGTTGTTATTTTATATGTATAGGATCGTGTTTGGATAGCATATCAAGTGACATACACTGCTTATTACGTAAACTGATTATAAGGTGGGTCTTCTAGACTATTCCTCATATTTGCAGCATGTGTACTATCATATTGGAATACCATGCATGTATTAATCATATGTGTTGATTTGCATATTGCTCTATGTAGTAGGGCTCAGAATTTGTACAATATCCTGACTCATGATTGTTGTCATGGGTCTAGAACCAGAGTTTAACATGCCTTCCTGATATACGTGTGTTATCTCTATGTGATTTTATACATGTGTCTATATGATTGACAGTCTGGCATACTCACTAAGCTCTCATAGCTTATCGGATACTATTAAAATGTTTTGCAGGTCTCGGTAAGGACAAGCACAAAGCTTATGTTTGACCATCGTTTTTTTATAAAAATCTTTTGGAAACAATTAACACATCTTTGTGTAATATTTCAGACTTTTGTATCAAACTATGGTTGTATATATGTGTGTATCTTTTGAGCAAAAACGTTTCAAAACAATGTATGCTTCCGCTTTCGTGTAAATTTACAGATGTGAATATTGTATTGGTGTTTTAGATATAAATTTCAGTTTTATAAATTTGGCCATTACAATAATATTGTTTTAGCTTTAAATATTTTATTGTTTATTTAAGTTTTTAACTTTTAAAAAATTGTGTACTTTTGTTTATCAGGTTTTAATGTTTTATCTAAGATGTCACTCACTTATTTAAATTTTTGAAATTTAAGTTTTAATTATTGAAGAAAATTTTAAAATTTTATAGTTTTACCCTTATATGCGTTACTTTGGGGTTATCGGATTGACCCTAACCTAACCTATTTATTTTAGTGTCAACCTGGTTTTGACCCATTTCAAATTTGTATAATTTTTCCGTATCGGATTCGAGTCGTGTTTTTTGTCGGATCTAAAATTACCATTCTTACCTTATGTAATTTAGATCACATGATGTTATTTATTAGTTCCTTCTCTCTCAAAACACAAGCCATATGCCAGTCACACATATTCTCAGCCTATGCTCTCTTACCTCCGGCGACACACATCTTCTTTCTGTCATCTTACGCGTCAAAATCAAGTACACCCCTTCTCTATGTGAACTATGTTGAGATCGTTACTCATTGTTAGGTAGAACCTCCACCAAAGACCCCTCAGTTGCGACCTCTTGTCCTTGCCAAGGATTTGAACTATTGCCACACTATACCATTGTAGTTGCCGCTGTATGTCACAACCACCGCCAAATGATAAAGTAGCCACTGCTAATTAGGATGTAAATTTTGTTTGAATCAAGGGTTTGCTTGTACTTTCTTTAATATAGGGTTTTAATTGGTTGTTTTTTTATGAATATTGAAATTGATTGTGTGTTGTATTTGAAATGTTGAATCTAGGGTTTCTATAATAGAGTGTGTTATGAATGTTGATTAGATTGTTTGAATAATGTAACATCCGAAAAACCCGGCCTAGTTGTGGGTGGGCTAATGTTAAGTTGAAGTGTGATTAGTTATGCGTATTTAAGATTAATTACGTGATTAAATGGATATATGATTTTGCATGATTTTATGATTAGACAGGTTGGGTCTAGTACGATGGTCGTAGAAAATACCTCGATTGTGTGTTAAGTTAATTGGTTGAAAAAGATTATTGTTTGGAAGTATTTAGAAAGGATAAATAGTACAATACTATTTGAATAAATTAATTAAGAATTACAATATGCATATGTAAGTATGCTGGAAATATTAATATGCAAGTATGTATGTATGAGAGTATGTATGTATGTATGGGATCATGTATGTATGTATGTAAGTTTGGATAAAGTTTTATAAATCACCTCCTCTTGTTGAAATGGAACCTAAGAAGTGTGTGTGTGTGTATGGATTTATACTTGAACCTCTTTATTTGATATTTGCTGGTGAAAGTGGATAGTATGTGTGTATGTGTTTCTTTGAAAAGAAGAAAACAAGAGCAAGAACTTGAAAGTTCAAAGTAAAGAACTGATAGTTAATAATTTAAATCAAAGGTTAGCTTATGATCCTTACATGTTGTTGATTATATGGATATATTTCTTATAGTGTTTTATGAGCTTTCATGAGAAACACTATTAATGGTTTTATGAAGGAATGTGATGAAATGGGTTTTGATGTTATACATGAACTTGATGAGTTCTAGATATTTGTTGATATGATATATGAAGTTTAAACATCTTTTAAAAGAGTTTTAGTAAGTTTGCATGACCGGATATGGAGATTTTAGAGGTTTCAGTCGGCTAGATATTGAAGAAGAAGAAGAAAATGTTGCAGACATGGTCGTGACGCGACGTGTCTCTTGAAATTCGACAAAACGAAATTCCGATGGTTCCAAATCCGATTCTTGTAAACCAACATGTTGAAATCCGATAATTGTGAATCCGGTACCCCAAGAATCCGACATATGTGAAATCCGATACCCGAAATCCGACATTCCATGGTGACGCGACGCGTCGGTTTCTTGGACACGACGCGCCCTAGTATTTTTCCTGATTTGAAGCTTTTGTTGTTGATTCGATTATGTAGCATGTTATATGTTTATTTATGTGGGATCATAACCTGTTGTATATGGTTATGTTTGATATAAATATATGTGAATATATATTTATGTATCGGGGACTGATCGTTGTGTTGTTATGTTCTTAGGAACTGTGAACACTCAGTGATATTAGACAACTGATGTAACACCCTGATTTTCAGTCCAGATTTAAACTTTTCGAAATCTCAATTTAAAACATGTTTTATACATAATTGCGGAAGCATTTTAAATTTATAGTAAATATTTCAACAAAATATAAAACCTTTCATCAATAAACATTATCAATGAATATAATCTAAAACTTTTGGTGTTACCACAGTCAATCTCACGACCATAATCAAAAGAGTAGGAAATCCAAGAATTACCGAAAATGCAACCAAATCAAAACTATGCCCCAAAGCATCTACCCGCCTCGCCAAGGCCTCTAGACATCCTGCGGATACAAAACATTTTACACACATTGTTAGCTATAAACATAGCTAGTGAGTACAACCAAAAATCATTGGTTTTTTCAAAATCAAGTCATCATATTTTCTCTTTTGAAAACACGAGTTTGGCAGCAATCATACTTTAAAAGTATACACACATAAGCACATAAGGATGCGGGTCTGTCCATTAGGCCACAATGTCTCCACGTGGTAGCTAGCCACAGTCAACACGTTCCCACATGGAGGATAACCACATCTCCCCGTCAAGGTGGGGGATGCACGAAGTAGTCCACCATACAACGGTTATCTGGAGTGCATGCCCTGTTCACCAAATCCACTCGTGTTGCCCCGGGTTCGGTGGCTCGTCAGCCCAGTGAACCCACACGGTCATGATGGCTATTGACATACCCATCCACTCTCTGCATTGATTCCTCAACCACCCGTACATTGCGGTTCCCCAATTGCCGAAACCACCTGAATCTGTGCACGTCTCAATGGCTAGGAACCCTATGGTACATAGTTCATATCACACAGTGGTCCAGACCAAATCACATACCCCAAAGGGTCACATAAATCACATGACAAAAGGCCAAATAATTCAAGCCATCAAGCTTATCACAAAACACATAAGTGTCACGATTCATATCACTTGAGCATAAATGCTCCATAATCAATATCACATATGGCATCTCAATGCCCACAATACATTAAATGTGTAAACATATCTTTCATTACTCCAAATCCATGTTTGTTGTTTCAAAATCAAAGTTCACTCCCATATGGAGTGTCATATTTCAAAACCATCAATTGAAGCACAATATAAACATAGACCATCTCCAAAATGGAGCCAGGGTCTTAATTTGAAAGTCATTTTTTGAAAACGCATCATATATCAAATTCACAATTTCACATTCTTTAACTTCAAAAACTTCATAAAACATTTGCTAATCATAGAAAACATTATCAAACAAATCCATATTCCACATCCTTTGATTTAACAATTTCATCAACATTTGCCAAACAATCAAACATAAACATGATGACTTGGAACTTTTAACAAAAGTTAGGTATCCAAAGGGTGTACTCACCTGAGGGTGTGATGAGGATCACAACCCCATCCAAACCAAAGCTCACACACTTGATCATAAGCCTATGATCACAAAACACAAGGTCAACATTCATATGTTAACCAAAACAACATTCTTATAAGCTCAATTGTATGTTTTAAACACTCTTTGGGGTCTTAAAAGACTCTACTTAAACCTTTCTAACCAATAGAAACAAACCCCAACCATATACAAGGTCAAAAGGGGTCAAAAACATGATTTTGGCATGTACAGGGGACCTCGCGCCGCGAGGCACTAAAGCTCGCGCTGCGAAAATTTCTCTCGAAACAAAACCTTCGTAGACCAGCGGCCTCGCGCCGCGAGCTAGCGTGAACAGTACTTTTCTGCTTGTTTTTCTTGTGTTCAATCGACCAAAACCCAACATTTTCCAAATCTAACTTGATTGCAGCATACCAAAGACTCAAATAACACCATATAACACTATAACATCAACACATAATATAATCTTGATGATTCAAACCCTTAGTTCATCATTAAACCCAAAATTGACCCATTTGCTATCATAATCACAAATTCAACTAAAATTAACCATAAACAACATGTATTACTCAAATCAAACACAAATTCAAGTTGAAACTTACTTGATGTCAACACCCACTTGGCTAGTTACTTTCTTTGATCAAATCCAATCTCAAGGATGAAGAAGATGAAGAGCAAACACTCTAAATCTTGGATTAAATCCCATAAACCACCCAACTTCCTATGATTTCTCCTTCCTCTTCCAAAGTCTTCCTCTCTCCCTCTTTCTCTCGATCCTTCTCCAGCCTTCTTGGCTGCAAATATGACTCATTTGAGTCAAATTGGGATATTCATACCCAATTTTTCACTTTCAACCCCTCTAATTCCAAGTCTACACTTTAAACCCTTAAAGTTTCATCAAATGCACACATATAACCCTTACTCCTAACATTTTTAATACCAATTACTTCAAGCTTTAACCAATTGTATTTTGTGTGTTATTATCAATACTTCATAGGCTAATATCATTAAATAACTAAGATTACCCCTTAAAACCATCAACATCCAACTTAACTATGATATACCATAGATTACTTTACAAATATGAAACTCAAATTCTTTTGGAACAACATAAACACCTCTTTAACCAATATTAGGGTCATATTAAATTTTAGAATATTACAACTGAGCAAACGTGATTGAGGACTGAGGTGAGTGGAAGTTTACTCACGAGTGGTAATGGTGGTAACTTTTACGAGTTCCTCGATATTAAAGATTGCCATTTCTGATATGCGATAATAGACTGTTGAGTCTAATATGCGAAGATAGACTGTTTAGTTTTGATATGCTATGATAGACGGTTAGTCTGATAATTGTTGATCAAGGATTATGTGATTGCATACGTGTTATTATGTGGTAGAGTTATGCTTTGCGTTCGTGGTTGGATGTGTATCTGGAATTGTTTGAGAACCAACTGCTGTTGTAACGGGATGGAGGTGACCAACTTCTGTTGTAAAGGGCTGGGGTAACTAGCCGCTGTTTGTAAAGGGCTAGAAGCGATAGGCTTTTGTGAAAGGGCTGGTTGGGGTCAACTGATGTTGAAAGAGCTGGGCTCGTCTGCGGTTGGTTGAATAATGGTAGTCCTACTGATGCATGCGTTGTATCAGCGGGGAATTTCACTGTGCCAATCGGCGGAGGGCTATTAAACCTTTGCTTTGGCCCGTGCTGGTTGTAGGTTCGGCAGAACCGCTAGTCCTCAGGCTTTGAGAAATTGATGAATTGACGGATTGTTGGTGACTGATGTTCAGTTGTGATTTGTTGTTGTTGATAGCTTGTTTGTTGCTTCCATTCACTTAGCTTAGTGTTAATTCTCCATGATTGATTGCTTTTTGCAGGTTTGTTGCTGTTTAGCTGTGTTTGTGGGAAAGGGGAATTTGACCAACGCTCTGATATTGTGTTTTGAGAATAGACGAGCTGTGTTTTATAAATCTTTTGTAACACAAGTTGATGCTGTATTTTGTAAATGATACTTTGTACTTTGTGGGTGTTTGTTTAAAAGAGATTAGTAAACATTTCCGCAGCGATTTAAAAAAAGTGGTTTGAGATTTTCGGTGTTACAAATAAGGGTAAAATATGCATTTCAACATACGTATCATTTTTTTTATTTTTTACCCAAAATTTTTAACAGCTTCGAAATCTTATTATTATCATAGAACATAGTCTCAGGCACGTTACTATTACTATATACATCAACGAGTTGTATAACTTGTGTGTTATGGCGGGAAACAAAAATTCATAATAATCAAAAAGGTTCAAACTCAAATATAAAATAAGATTGATAAAATCTAAATACTTCCATAGGTTTTAACATAATATGATAGTTATTCAACAAATATATTTTTTGTTATGATTTTGAGAGATAAACTTTTAGATAAACTCGATTATAGAATAAACTTTTAGATAAATTTTTATTAATAGTTTTTATAGGCATGAGATTGTTTACTTTTTCCTTTCCTACTAAGTGGGGGATTTCATTTTACTTTACCCTTTTTATTATATTACTATTTTACTAAATCCACTAATTTTATAGCATTTATAAAAATCACTAATTTTATATATTCTTTGTTTTCTCTTATAAATTTTAACGTATAATCTTCGGTATAAATATGAATATATACTCATAACTATCTCATATTTATTTATATTCGATATACATTTTGTTGTAATATAATATTTATCAAAAAATAAACTTCTTGATACATAGTTTTAGAAAAAATATATATTAAGTTTAAATCTGAATCAAATGACGTATAATAATCCTAAATATTTAAAAAAATCATGGTTTTTTTCCGCTATAACACGTGGGGTCGTTATAACCTCGTTATGTATGATTTGACTCATTATAACATATATACCCACCAGATAGTCGATCAGCACTACAAGATTTCCTATTCAATCACATTTGCACATTTGGAAGCTTGTCTCAGTACTAGTAACGTTTCTAATTAATGTCACCTTTTTTTCCTTGGTAAAAATAAAATTTGTATAGAAAAATGTTTAATATAGTTTATACTTAATTCATAGTTCTAATAGATTCATTTTAACTCTTTGAATCAATTACATCAATAGTCTACATTTCATTTTAAAATTTTGGGCGGAGTGAAATTCTCGTAATTCACATGTGATGCTTTTCCAAATCACATGTGATAATATATTGAATTACCTGTAATTGAATATTAAAATTTTAATACTATGTTTTTTACATGAACTTTATTGAACAAAACTCAGTTTGTATAGAAAATTAATGAAGGATGTTAAATAGATATATAAAATTACTATAAAGAATGAAAGCATGATATAAAATTTGTATAAAAATGAATGATGATATTCACAAAAAAGTAAAAAAAAAAAAACTAAACTAAACTACTAAATATCTAGATGTAATTAACTAACTACTAAAACTATAAAAAAAACAATGTTCTTGATAATTTAGATAGCGTTTATTTTAGTTTATTAAAGGTTTATAAAAACAGATTTAATTTTAAGGGCAAAATGCATAGAAATATAATTAACTTTGTCTTAAATATGATTGTATACAACCAACTTTAAATTCTTAAAAATAATACAACCAATTTTTATAATCTTTTTATTGTATGCAAACAACTTTTTCCTGTGTCTAATAATTAGCTACAATTGCATACGACGAATTTTTTCATAATTTTTATAGTATACAACAAATTGCATAAAATGAGAGGATTATAAAAATTAATTGTATTATTTAAAAAAAATAAAGTTAATTACATATAATGATATCTAAGACAAAATTTATTGTATTTTAATACAATTTATCCTAATTTTAATAACCTTGTCATTTCTTACTTATAAGATTATTACAATTCAAAGTAAGAAAATAAAATGATAATAAAACTTACTTTATTTCTAAGAGATTAATTATATTTGTCAAACAATTAATATTATACTAAATACTAATTTTTTTTATTTTAAAAAAAATCTATCAAAAATTTGCCTTAAAAAATCCCTCATAAATGATTCGATCATATATCCATCAGAAAACATTAAGCAACACCTATTTATTAAATTCTGATCAGCATATTCCGTCAGAAATCTTTTAAAAAATAAAAAAAAGCCGAGTTTTGATAACTTTCCGACGAATTATACTATCGAAAATACGTATTTATTGTAGTGAACTAAAGCTAATATTTTCTCATATAAATGTAACAACATTATGAACTTTTTTTTTCAATAACACCATCATCTTGTTCTTAAGTGGATATTTAAAAGGGCTACACATTTTCAAATTAACTTATAATTGCTCACCTTTTCAACCACTTCAAAGTTGACCAACATATTTTCTACTTTAAACCGTAACAATGAAATGTTTCTACACACATTCAAAATACAATCTATAAAATTAGAACTATAACGTATCGTAGATGCTGCTCTCACATTCTATTTAAATCATTATCCATTTAAATAACCTTAATATCTTTTGTTTAAGTGATTTATAAGAGTAATATCATTTAAATCAGAGAATGTTAACCACATGTATCTTTTTTATGAAAAAAATGTGCATGAAAATGAAGTCCGAGAAATAGTCTTATAAACATAAGACGGGCTTATAAGCTCTTAATAAGTTAAAACAAAACATCTGATTAAAAAAACGTAAAACAGATACCGAATACAACTAGTTTAAAAACAAGAAAATACCAAAAAAAACCAACATAATTTCACATAACAAAACAATGAGGAAATTTCAATGTTGGATGTAATACAAAACATATCTAGAAAACATTTTACAAACTCATAAATTAATAATTTTTAACCAATTTTAACTCATTAACTTATATAACTATTTTACAAATTCACCTTCACAATTATCACTAGAAAAAAGCTCTACTTCCATAGAAAACCCTTCCACCATCTTTCTTCTTCTTCTCCATCTCCACATTGTTCTTGGGTTGTTGAATAACATCTTCTTCACTTTCAATCTTTTCAAGATTCATTGGTAGCTTCATTTTAGCCAAAGATTCTGTAAATTGTTGCATACTTCTCATATACATATCAACAATCTGTTGTTGCATTTCTGTTTCTTCTTTCACTTCTTTCTTTTCCCTCGGTTTTTCGTTCGAACCCGAGCATTCTACGTTAGCGGAAACCGACGATTCGCCCGCGAGATTGTTCTTTTTCTCGGACGAATCGGCGGAGTTTCTATCGTCGCTCAAACTCGTCATTGTCGAGCTGAAAAAGCCCGAGTTCTCGTTGGGTGAAATGGAGCCTGAATTCGCGGCCATTTCGTAGTCGTGATCGGACCCGGACGCGCCTAGACAAAGAAACGATCCGGGTCCGATTGGGCCGGGTTTGGTGACCGGGCCATGGCCCGATAACCCGAAATACTCAGAAACCATCTGTTGATTCTCTCTAACTACATTGATATCAGGGAATTCAATCCTGGAATACTCAATTGGATCTAACAACACAACCTCGGACGATATCGACGAATTCGTGATCGAATGATTCGAACTGGGATTATGATTGAATGGAGAATTTGTAACTAAAGAAAGGCTTAATTTCACAATTCCAGCAGGGGAATGAAACAAATCAGTTGAAGAAAGACTGAATTCTTGAGTCAATTCCCCTTTTCCAAGAATCAAAGAAATTGGAACTAAAGAGAACCCCAAGAGTTGATCTTCCATAAAGCTTTTAGCTTTACTAAGCATCCACATTTCACACTTAAGAACAGCATCAAATTGGTTGATTTTGATCACCAATTTCTCATTAAAATCAGGGTTTTTTCCTCCGCCATTAACGATCCTTGTTGAGAAAGTTTCATCAGGGTTATACGTAAGTGAGAATTTAGCATAAACATCTTGATTTTCATAAATACAAATATTATGAATGTTTCGAGCATGATGAACATAAATTTCAAGAATCCCAGAAAATTCAGCACTACCTTCAGTGGGATTGTAACGAAATCGTCTGGTTTGATCATATGATGAATCCATGCCCAAATTGGCAAATTCTTGTAACTGAAAACGAAAAGGGGGAAAGGGTTTTCAAGAAACAAGATGATCAAAGGGGGGTTTTCAAGAAATACCCATCAAATCTAACACCCATATGAATTGAAGGGAAAGCATAGTAACTGTTTCTTGAAGAAATTGAGGGTGAATTGAAGCAACAGCATATGAAAGTGGAGAAAGAGAGAGAGAGAGAAAGAAAGAGGGGGAAACTGGTTGATTTTTTGGTGTGAGTGGGGGGTAGTAGGTGGGGTAAAGAAGGGGAGAAAAATGATCATATGGTATGATGATGTGAGAGTGGTTGAAATTGCTGTCCAAAATGTTGATGGTTGTTTCTTTCTCCACTAACCCTTCTCTCTTCTACTCTCTCTCTCTCTCTCTCTCTCTCTCTCTCTCTCTCTCTCTCTCTCTCTCTCTCTCTCTCTCTCTCTCTCTATGGACAGGTATAATATATGTATGTATACATAGAGAAATAAAGACTTAAGTGGTTAAAGGTGATTGCTTGATAATGCAGCCTCCACTTAAGATGTGTGTTATATATGTGTCATCGTGAAATAGCAGACATGAAATCTATAGTAAAAGTTTAGAATTCATACGCTGGTATACGTTCTTAAGTCATGATTGTGATATGCTATGTTTATACTGACTGTTAAACCGGTCGATATAAGTAAAATACTCATGACATTTTTTGTAATCTTGTATCAAAAGCATTAGAACAAAATTACATGTCTTCACCTAATCAAATATTGAAATCAACCAACAAAACAACCTTGAAAGCAATTACATGTCTAGTCGTCGCACGAATTGTAAACCTAAAGTCAAACCACTCTTTCGGCACGGTAAAAACAAACATTTTTAAGGTAGCTCATACTAGAAAGTCTGACGATAACAGGTCTTACAGTCTATGATAGATCACGTAACTCACTGATAAACGATGTACTTCAGTTTTCATCCCTAAACCTTATTTATAGATTTCATATCTCTAATAGCTAAATTACCGTACGTTAAAAATGTAGTTTTGATTGATGGGTATTGATGTCATTAGACTTTGTTTGGTTAATAAAATGGTAATCAAACCAAAAGACTCAAACTTTGTCTTATGCTCTTTTTTTCTTGCATTTTTGTTAAATGTAAAAACTAAACAAATCCAATAAATGTACCAACTATTGGAGAGTCGCTATTTGATGCCAAATAGTACAATGATGTTTATATTATTACCGAAAAATATACTTACAGTTAACAATATTTAAGTTAGATATTGTCGCGTTTATAAATTAATGTACACTATTAATAATTTCTTGTTTACTCGTTTTTCGAGAAATATTTGTATAGGGAAAAGTTTAAACGAGAACTGTTTTTCGTACGAGAACTGCGAGAACCAATCTTAGTCGTCCAATTTCCCCTTCTTCAATTGGATTGCCCACCCATGAATTCCTTACATGCACCATGCCACACTCAATTCCCCCATACTCTTCATCCATGAATTCCATTATCCAAAATGAACGGCTAAGATTGGTTCTCGCAGTTCTCGTACGAAAAACAGTTCTCGTTTGAACCGTCCCCTATTTGCATATATAATTTCCTCACATAAACTTTATTTTACTTCTATAACACATTTTTAATTGTCTAATCAGTCAAGTTAGCAAAAGCATCATAAATAGAAAACTTTAATAATCTTTTTTTAATTGTCTAACCATTGAGATAAGATTGAAATAGGGGAAGTTGAAAGTTGTAGATTGAATGTAATTAAGAAATTAATGTTATCTAAGTTCCAGTTTGTTTCGTAGAATACGAATGAATGAAATTGATTTTAATTCCATTCAGTCCACCTATAGAATGGATTTTCCATTACTTGATGGAATGTAAATATTTTGACAAATGTGATTTCATTCATAAATAAGTTTACCAAACGCAATACAACATGAAATTTGATTTTAATTTCATTTCGTTCCTTCAAATTCTGTCAAGCTACCTCTCATTTCTTAATTCATGGCATTAGTTAGGTTTAAAGAATTAGGAACGGATGATGGACCAAGGATAGTGACAAAACTTAAATGTCAAATTATTTAGTTTTTTTAAAGGTTCTAGAGATTCAACTATAACAAAAATAAAAAATTTGTTTTAATATTTTAAGTTAAATATGATTTTTTTTTCATTACATTATTAAATAAAATTAGGTTAAGCATATTAACTTCGGATTATCGTATATTGTCGGGTTAATGTCAGTCATTTTCAAGTCAATTATAAAGAAAATATTTTCAACAAAATAACTCCTCATTTTCTCCACTATTTTCCTTTCCTCCCCCTCCTTGAAAAACTCAAGAACACGTTATTTTATAAAATAATTACTCGAGAACACGCTGTTAATGAAGTTGGTGACTAGTTTCAAAGGGTTAAAAATTGATTTTGAAAGAAAAAGCATGACTAAACCAAACACTTTTTATGAATTTTTATGTTACTATAAAAAATAACTCGCCTGTAATTCTGTAAATAAAAGAATTTAAACATTTTTTATATATGTCTTTGAAATATATATATATCTTTTAAAAAATAACTAATTTATTCTATTTCTTCTCTTCTAATTAAAGAATTCAAAGCCCAATCCAGCATGACATGGCACCGTGTGCAATTTTGACCAACATTTTTTCAAACCTGAAATTCGTAATAAATTCCAAGTCTAAATGAGTGTGGAATTCAAAGCTGAAAACGAGTGAAAACAAAGAACAGATAAGAAAGGTAAGATTCTAAGCATCAAGAGACGTTTACACTAACACGTTAAGATTCTCGATCTTATATTGATTGTGGTTAAACATAATTCATCATGCATGTTCTCTTATAAATATGAGAGCTGAATATACAAATGTGAGAGTATAATATATAAAGGGACTCATTCTTGACTTAAATTAGTGGACCCACTCAGGGGCATATCCGGAATTTGAAATGAGTGGTAGCACCGCCTAGAGAAAATCGGAATTTACACTACGCGATGGTATTACCGTCTCGAAAAATCGAAATTTACACTATGCGGACAAAATTGGTTGGTTCACAAACAAAACGAAATTTTCTAATATATGTATATATATATATATATGTGTGTGTGTGTGTGTGTGTATGTGTATGAATGTCTTTATTAGGTAGCGGAAAACTAATGCTACTTAGCTCATCAAAAATCACGACTATACTTTTTCGTATGTCACATTTATGGGTTTTATACATAAAGGTTGCATATGTACAACATGACAGTAATCGTCGATTAAAGTGTCATGATGACGGATGTTGTCGCTACTTGTTGAAACAAGCGTGTCCGGAAGCTGGTCAGGAACATACATCATCACTAATGGTGGTAGTGTTAATCATGGAAGTAGTAATATTGAATACAGTTAGAAAATCAATTTGAAGCTTACATTACAATTCTATCATTTTCATTAAAATACAAAATAACTAAAAAACAAATGGGTGCCTCAGATTGAATCGCGCGGTTTCGTACTAATTTTTGTTCTTAATTGAACCGACCCTATATTATATATGTGTGTGCTAAAGAATTAAAATTATTACGAGAACCGAGGCATACATACAAATAAAAAGCGTAAAGTGGTTAAATATGTTTTATATTGTTTTGCTCTCTTAAATTTACTTCATTGTTGATTACCACCGTCACCGATATCCACATCATTGTTGTTGTTACTTCTGCTAAATACACCTTTGTACCGCATATGAGCGACCGTTCAGTAAAACCCCAGAAAAATAACCACAATTGTACACAATTTAATGATCATGAGGTTGGGTTACACATGTTTTATTAATATTACTATTGTTAAATACTCATGTGCAAATATTTGATGAATAATCATATTACGTTTGGCGTAACCTTTTACTTAAAAAATGATTTTTAATAAAAAAAACCGTAACAATATGAGTGTTAAATTGAAAAAAATAAAAATACTCATCGATTTAATATGGTTTTTATAATTCAAAACTAATTTTTTATAAACATTTAAAGTAGATGTTTGACTTTAGTTTTGATCTGATCAACATTTTATGAAAAACAGTATAACAATACAGGTGTCAAATCAAAGGGACTAAAAAATGCTCGAAAATTTGATATAATTTTTAGTTTTTGAATGTTAAAGATATTTTTATTTTAAATATAAGCATAATGTTTGACTTGATATTAGCAATATTCTAGCAATTTATTCTTATAGTTGGTTAATATTTGAATTGGTCAACCGTCATGTCACATTTTCACGTTATAGATGATATCATTATTTTTTTATCACGTCAGCATTCTCTCTCTGCTTTATCGACTATATCTATATATATATATATATATATATATATATATATATATATAAAATTCAGGATCTTACCTGATTTAATAGTTTAATGTTTAAAAATATAAGATAAATAAAAAAAATATAAAAACTAAAATAAAATTTGACTTTAATACAAATATATACACAAAAACAAAGATTACATTAAATAAAAACTACTTTATAAATAGATATACATTGAAAAATACATAACTACAAATATTTCTTTGCGAGTTTTTTTTTTTTTTTGATGAATTTCCCGATCAACGACATTTAATTTGGAAACATATATCAAACGTAAGACATTGAAGATCCTTGTAGATTTGTTTAGTTGCTTTTGCTCATGTGTTGCATAACCTTAATTGGTTGTGACACGGTTGATCATCGTTTTTCTATTCTAGGTTTTCCAATTGGACATCGGGGCTCATCGTCGTCCCGTACTTTAAAATGTTAAACAGGACATCATCATCGTCGTCTTCAAGAATCAAGATCTATCGGAGGATTTGATTCGGAAGAGCTGTCGAAAGTTCTCTATTTTTATTTCGATATTCAGGAACACCGAGGTTGGATATGCCCATTTCTGGTGTCATTTTAGTACCTTCCGAATGTACTTTAAAAAATATATCTACTATAAATACAACCAAACTCTTTAAAAAATATTACAATAACAGTCGTATACTTTCTCTTCTACTCTCATAGACTCATACTACAATACGCTCTCATAAATGTTTGCAAAAATATGGATCCGAACCAACACAACAAATTCACAACGCCCCTCCAAGTCACCAAATCGATAGGCACTAGCTCAAGCTCTCTACCTATATCGATGAAAAAATTTCCAACTAACACGCCACCACCGACCTACCATGGAAACATCCAACAATTTCAATAATTCGGGGCTACTACCAACAAGAAGTTACGTACTCAAGTAGTTCAAGTCGCGGAGGCCAATATCAATTTATTGACTCGTTTAAAAAAAGGAGGCGGTTCCGAGACTTAAGCCAAGACAATTTTCAAGACCCAATCCGAAACACAACGAAAAAAGGAAGCAAAAGGAAATAAAAATCCGGACAGAGCCGCTCCGAAAAGTTGGATTCCCAATGAAGAGGAGATTTTGGCAAAGGGATGGTTTGATGCCTCCGAAGGCAAAGTCATTGAAAATGCACAAAAAAGAGGTAATTAGTTTTTCGTCCATCTTTATTTATAGGCTCTTTTTGGAAGCGCTTACACAATTATTTCAACTCATGGATGGCTTGGAACCGCACCAAAGACCAAATAATCTCCAAGTGAGGTGATAGGAACAAAAAAAATTATGAGAATCAAGAGAGTATACAATAATCTAAAGAGTGCATACATTTCGGGTCGAGTGGAGAGATTACATGGAGAAGGAAAACGTGCGGTATCTGACATATAAGAATTACACATCTTTCACCGGTGAGTCGGCTTGGAAAATTGTTAAAGACCATCCTAAACGGTAAAGGGTACCTTTGATATATGGAACCCAACCTCATACCATCTAAACAAAGGAAGAGTACGTCGGAGTCGAGCGCAAATACGACGTCTTCCAGCGCATGTTGTCGGTTCAGCCTCAATAAAGAGGAGGATGAGGAGAATGAGGTTGAGGTACAAGAACCTCATGTATGAGGACGGGGTGATGAAGGGTCTTTTTGAGATTGTCAACATGTTCAATATGAAGAATGAAAGAGTGCTAAGCTTGGAGGAGAAAACGTTGAAAGCTTTGAATAAAAAGTTAAGAGCTATGAATAGCAAAGAGGAACAGAAAAAGACGAAACAGTTAGAAAAGGATATTGACTTCTACCTTTGGTCACACAATCATATTACGAATGACACATTATAAGCGGTTCTCTTCCGTAAAGAGTCGATTTGACATTAATACATTGATATTAGGAATTTTTTTATTTGAAATTATGTAATTTTTTTTATCATTTTAATTTTATTATGCAAAATTAAAATTTTAGCTTTAATTTATGATTCATAACACTATTTTATCTTGTACTATATTTCAGATTATTTATAAAGACTAAATTATTTAAATTGATAATAGTTGTAATAAAAAATAAAAATAAACAACAGATCAAGAAGTTATAGGAGATGGATTAAAGGACTTTCGGGTTGAAAGAAAAATGAAAGACAAAGCTGATATGACGTTGACATGACATACAAAGAGATTATCTAAAAGACAAATGATATTTTAAGAGGTAGGGAATATTATAAATTAATTAAGAGGAAGGGAAAAAATAAAAATAAAAATAAAAAACTTTGCATATGTTAAAAGAGGAAGGGAAAAAATGTTTAATCTACCATTACAAGAATCCTGCACAAGTGGCATGTTACTAGTTCTAAGCCCTTGAAATTAGTAATTTACCATGTTGCTCAGCTTTCAATAAACCAGTATCAACAACATGAAGTAAAATTTTCAAGTAAAATATTAACTGGAACAGCTTAATGAATGGGGTCCTGCACATGAGCTAAGCCCCCTTGTTATCACTGAACATCTAAACTACAACCATTATTTCACAAATCTTAAAGAAACACTGTACAGAGTGGATGATGAACTAGGCTCCCACAAACCTTCACCCACATGGTTCAGGGAAGCCGAATCAGTTGCGCCCCAGCCTAACCAAATGCTGCTCGTGTTTTGCAGCTGCAGCCTTGTCAGCCGCTTCACGTTTAAGGGTCCTCTTGGCGCGCCGTCCGACTGCTGCTGTGTCTCGAGTCTCTTTCTTTTTGGGTGCACGGGAAGATGGACCCGCACCCTCACCAGGTTCATGGAAGTGAGGTTGTTGATGAACGGGTCTTGCCTCTTGTTTTCCGGCTCTTACAAACCCGTTATTACCCCATCTACGGTTGCCAATGCGGATGTTGATGTTTGACGAACGGCCCAGATAGACTTCATCAAGATCTTCATCGTCTTCGTCTTCTTCATATTCGTAAGGGTAAAATTCTTCCATCACGTTATCATCCAACACTTCTTGGCTTTTCTCCACGTGAAACGGATGAAACCATGAAGCTCTTAAAAGTAGGCAAACGCTCTCCTCAAACATATAGTCATGAATGCTGTTAAAAGCAGCAACAAAAGGGAAAGAGAAAAAAATGTGTTCAGTATGCATAAAACTTCCTAAATCTCTTTACTAAAAAAAGGTTTAAGATTGTACAGTTATAATAAATTAATAATATATAGTTTTTGACAAATGACAAAGCGAAACACACTTTAAGATGATTACTAGTTTTGACCCGTTACCCAGTCCACCCATAATGGAACTGTGAAGATAATATAATAGAACAATGGAAAAATCCAAGGGAATCTTAAATTTTAAAATAGATCGTAATGTTTCCCAACCAAAGGTTAAAAAAGCAGAGTTGCTCATGAGACATGTAGACATGTAGTTCATGTTCATATTTAGTCGGGTCGGGTTTTATCACCGGATTTCGGGGTCGGGTTTGACAGACACCCCTATAGGGTGCCCCGAAACAATCCCTGAGGAACAGGGTGGGGACAGGGACGGGTTTTCATTTCAGTTCAGGGACGGGGCGACCAAAACCCGCCCAAAACCCACCCCGTTGCCATTCCTACTCATGAGCTTCAAAAACCAACTTCTCTTTGAATTAAACGCCATATGATAGGTATAATTTAACCAAAATATATACCAAATTTCAGAGTAAATATCAGCCACTGTACCTGCCATCAAGAGAACGATGGATGTTGAGGAACTCGAATGGATTCTTGCACTGCGGGCAGGTTGGTTCCTTCTTATATGTAGCCCATCGGAGGATGCAAATCACACTATAACATAAAGGATGACAGGTTAATTTCCAACGAAGGTGTATATAAATTTAGGAAAGATATACTGAATTGAATGCAAATGTAGTGCTCTGGAATACATCCATCTAAAGCATAAATGGCTAGAAATAAGAATATGACTACAAACACATTTCACTAACAGCAGCAGTTGCAAAGAATTTAAAATCTTTGGATGTTCTGATGTCTTTGATAGAAGATGTGAGAGTTTCATGGTCTTTCAGCAAGTAAAACTCAGATATAAAGCATTGATCTATCGTCGAGTGATGCAAGGAAAATACACCTTTTTTGAACTCTTGTGAATATCCCTAATAATGGTACACAATAACCACCATAAAGATACAAGTACATAAGAAAACACAAATAAACGGCGCTGAGCAGATCAAACTATATTATAGACATGATAAGTTTGAATCTAAATAATACGGCATAAATGTGTAACTGCGACGTTCGTTCATCTACGAGATGACACAAAAGAGTTGGTGTCTTTTCTCATTTTAATACCAATATCATTGGCCCAACTCAATGTAAACTTGTTTAATAGAAAAGATCTTTCTACCATCCATCACCTCACCAATGGTCAACATACAAAAAGCATAGTATCTAAACATGCCCAAGAATATGTAAATACCAAACTAACATAAACTCCAGGTAGATCCAATTTACATTAGGCCATTAGCTAACTACTAGCAGTGAACAACACCCAAATCAATTATTCTAAAACACATTCTAAAGCTTGAAACATCTTCTAAAGCATACAGATGGTGCAGATGTGAATAAAGATCTAGCTTCTTTGAAGATTCAATTAAGAGGTAGAACAAAAAAGAGGGGAATTAATACATAAAAGATTCAATTAACCATATGTTCTTCATCTATTAAAACAAAAGTTTCAAAAACAACAAACCCTAGACGAAATCAGATCATATGAATAAAATAGAAAATCACGATTGTGGAGAGACAAACCAGTAGGCATGCTCGCAACCTTTTACAAGCGCGGTTTCCTCCAAGGCGATCTTATTCAAACAAATCGCACAAATCCCATGATGATTTTCATCGCTTAAAAATGCTTTGGGATTCTGATTCTCTCCGCCAATAGAAACCGCTTCCTTCTCCTCCTGATCACAACCCTAAACTTCATTATAATCATCAATTCAAACCCTAGAAACCTAATTTCAGAATCCAAAACACGTACATAGAACTTCCCTAACAATTGACAGAAACTGAAATACCTGAACACGGATTGACAGATCTGGGAAGACGGTGATGAGCTGTTGTTGACCGTCGGCTGCATCCATGGCGAAAGCTTGGATTTAGAGGGCAAATTGAAGAAAAAGAATTAGTGTTTGATATGATTCTGTAAAGAAAAAAGAAGAAAAAAAAAAAGAAAAAAGATGATGAGATTCCAAAAGAATATGTCGGATTCCTGAGGAGGTGGAGAGAGGGCGATCGCCCTGAGACAAGGGAGATTAGGATGTGGATATCATAACAAGAGCCGTTTCCAAACCCTCTCTTTATATACATCTTCCTTATATTTCACCGACTTGTATTTCACCGACTCAAGTTTATGACTAACCTTGCTCTCATTCTTACAACACTTTGGGAGTGTTTGGTTTATTTAAAATCCGATTTTAAATCCTATCATATCCCTTATTTAGTTCACTAATAAGATAATAGAATTTCTAGAGCAAAAATTGTGAAGGAGTCGACCCATCTTCACAACTTGACTTGCTTGGAGATGGGGAAGGCGGAGACGAAGGGTGATAGCGGAGGAGGCGGAGACAGTGAAAGGCAGCAGCGACACCAGAGGCGGAGACAGTGGAGGGCGGTAGCAGTGGAGTCGGTGATGGTGGAAGGCGGGCGGCAGAGACGGTGAAGAACGACGGCGGAGACAGGGATGGGCAGCGGCGGAGAAGAGGAACGACGGCGACGGATGCGGAGATGGTGAAGGGCGGTAGCGGAGGCGGATACGGTGATGGGCGGCGTCAGATACAGGGAAAGGCGACGGCAACGGAGGCGAGGACGGTAAAGGGTGGTGGTGGCTGAGGTGGAAATGGTGAAAAGGAACGGTGGAGACTAGGAAAGGTGACTGCAAACAGTGAAGGGCGGCGGCGGAAATGGGGAAAGGCGATGGCGACGGAGACGTTGAAGGGCGACGAGGGAGACGGGGAAAGGCGGAGATGGCGACGACGTTGGAGACGAAGACACTAAAGGGCAACGGTGGCGGAGACAAATATGAGGAAGGATGACGGCGGAGACGGGGAAGGTTATGGCAGCGGCGTATCAGGGAAGCGACGGAGACGGTGATCAAAGGGAGACAAAAGCGAACGTGGAGACGGTGAAGGGCAACGGCAACGGTTGTGGTGGAGGCCAACGACGGTGATGCCAGTGACGGTTATGACGGTGGTCGATTAGAGTAGTAAGGATGGCGAAAGTGAAGTATCAGTTGATATGGTGAAGGCGCTAGTGGATTATTGGTTAGATAGGTCCTGATTTTGAAATTCTATGTATGAAAGATTTAGAAATATCACCCCTCCCCCAAGGATTTTAAAATGTCACATCTATAGGATTTGAAATCCGAATCCCTTCCTTCTTAATTTCTACCAAACATGGATTTTCAAAGGATTTGAAATGCAAATCCGATGAAATCCCTCGAAATCCTACGAACCAAACAGACCCTTACTCTCTGCTACATCAACGTCATATTAGTTTTTCCTTGTATCCTTCTTCAATATACAAACCCCTATATCCATTCTACACAACCTTTCTCTATTAAAAAAAAAGGTAGAAACAAGAGAGAGATGGAGATTGAGAAGGAGAGAGAAAGCTCACTGGTTGGTAAACCAACTCGAGAGGTTATTCCAGCGAGATAAGGGCAGGGCGATGGTGTTACGGGGGATATAGTGCCTCACCAACAAGCTCTCTCACGCTAGACCAATGCGGACCGCCTTAGCAAAATCTTAGTTCCCGTTTGGTTCATCTGAATTGACTGGAATTGGAATTGATAATTCCTAAATATACTTGTAGGTATTATCTATTGAACATTTTATGATGAATAAACTGTTGATTGAGTTGTATTGTGCAACTCAAGATGATTGAGGTGAGTTACACTATCCATTTGACATGATATGCGGATATGTGTTAATTGTGTGTGTATTGTGATCATGTTTTTCCTAGGTGATTTGCTATAACTTCTACAAATTGAAGGTGATTTGTATTCAGCACATCAATTTATTGAAGGTCATATGCAACAATCATTAATACCCCTACAAACTATCAATTTATTTCATTTATATGTTTAAGAGTATTATGGTTTAATCATACACTTTTTGTTGTATATGACAAATTTATTTTGTATACAAATTTGTGCTTATAAATAAGTATTGATCAAGTTTAACTATTATTTATTAATCAATACAAAAGTTTTTGTTATATTATAAATAAGTATTTGACTCCATTTGCGTATTAATATGGTATTTGGAGTCAAATATATTGAGGTCTAATGTAGCTACTATATATAGAGTAGTGGATATGACTTATCAAGAGGGAGGTGATTTGTACACAATAATGTTTTATTATACATAATAATTTTGATATTTATACTCTTAGAATCCAATTATTAATTATTTATATCCACATGTTTAAGGGTATAATGGTCCAATCAAAATATTTTTATTGTGTATGATAAAATATTGTTATGTACAAAGCACTGATAGTTATTAAAATGAACTTCGCATGTGTCTTGGAAGTTGGAACTTGAAACAATGATTTTTATATTGCACGATGCAACAAATAAATGTGAGTTTGACACTTTCAATTACCTAACCATACATAGACTACAAATTAAATACATGATAAGAACTTACCACAATGATTAGTATGGTTTGGCTAGTTTAAATGAAAGTATATTTATATGGATAGTTTTACATGTATTAGTATTTATTTTAAATAAATATTTTAACACATTGGTGAGAATAAGTGTAAGTAAATAATAATAATAATAATAATAATAAATTACATAATTCTTAATACTATTAACAATTAGAACATAATAATAATATTAATAATTATTATTATAATAATTTGAACAAACAAATAAAATAAAAAAAGATAGTTCTAATCGACAAAAAGATATTTCGTAAATAAATTTTGAAAAAATTAAACTAAAATCTTAATACTTTTATATACTATATATTTATTTTTTTCATTTTATTTGTTTTCCTTTTTATTTTCTTCTAGGTACATATATATATTGTTCTATGCTCGTGGATTTGCTTTATTTTTCCTTATTCTATTTTATTTTTATTTTATATTTTATGTGTTTTTATTTTTCTTTTGTCTTTATTATCTTTTTGCTTTCTTTGCCGAATGTCTATTCAAAAAGCAGTCTCCCTACCTTTGAGTAAAAATATGACAATTTAGATCTCACCTCGCTCATACCCCATCCTGACAGGATTGGGTTGTGTTGTTGAACTTGCCACAATGATATTGTGATTATTGTCCAATAGATTCATAAAAGCATATTTCAAGTTTGATTAAGCTTGATTTTGAAATTAAATCAGATATTTATAAAGTCAACGGATTGAAGCATCATTCTACTGTCAACCTATTTAACCCGAAAACCTACAAAGCCCCAATAATGTGAAACCTGATTAACTTGAACCCTTAACCCGGCTGAATAACACCCTTAGACCATGCGCATCAGTGATGTAACCAGTGTTAGCTAACCCCCCAACCAGAGCAACGCACCATTGATGCCGGGAAGGTTCCAACCTAAGCTGGTTCTGACACCAGCCGCTGGTCACAATTTTTTTCTTTGTTCCCATTATTACTCCTTTCTTTCTCTTCTTAATATATATTTTATAATTAATAATATACGTGAGTTGGTGTGAGTTGGATGTGGAGGTTTGTAGGTTAGAAAGGGTTAAAAGTGGGAGATAATGTGAATGCTAATATGGCAGTGGATAACTCCCGGTTAGATGCGGATGGTATTACCTTCTATATTCCATGAGCAAGAATTCAAGAGAGTCCAAATTAAGAAAAAGCATGTGAAAGGCAAAAAGGCAAGAGATATGCAAATTTGGGAAACAATGGACTTGCTAGGCTGACATTAGAAGAGTACAAGACTCAAAAGGCTGATGCATAAGCTATGGCTCAGACATTAAATAAAATAAGGCATGAGAGATAGCTTCAAATGAGTTGATGGAAGCAAACCTAAAAGATGTGAAAACTACAACCATAAAGTACTTCTAGCATATGTCCAAACTACCAAAAGAGAGTCAAGTTTTTGGCTCAGATGTACGCGACCTAACCGGTATTCCGGTAGCTGCTTCCGAAACTACCACTGACCAACTCAAGGACTCCCCTAGTAAGGTTTGAACTCGTGACCTCTTGTGAGAATTAAGGACACCAACCACTATGATAACTTGGAGTTCGACAGTTCGTTAAGAGAAGACGAGCAGTTTATTTAAGTATTTAACACATAATGATCAGACAAGTTGAAGGATACAGATATATTGAATGTGAACAGATTACAGTATGCTAAACAGAATTCTACAAACTTCCTCTAAAACTTTTATTGAAGTATTTTCTTGGTCCTAGTAAATTTTTATTCATGTACTTTGTTTAGAAGAGAAAAAGAGAACTAGAAAAACTACAAGAGATTTCAAGATTTTGTAAATGGATTGTAATTTCATCTTTTTCAATGTAAATTCATTTCATGATCCCCAAGTATAATGTTAGATAGTTATTTTGTGATCATCAAAGACAATAATAGATTACTACCTTGAATTAAGCTACTACATAATGAGTGGAACCATCTAATTCACTGATGACTTGACACATGCAAGTTTTGGGAAAAAAATAACATCAAACCCAAATCAAAAACTGTTACTGGAGCTACCTTCTGCTGCTGCGACAAAGGTTTGGGTCGCGTAGGAGATGATATGTACACAACTACCGGTCATACAAAATAAAGACTTTGATCACGAGTAAAAGAAGTTGTGCACAAATCACTGCCATGTATGTATGGCTTCACATAAAGACTTCGATCACGAGTTCAGGGTCCAGATACCAAATCTTAAGCCATCCCCAATTCACCAAAATTCAAGTGTGTCACCACTGAGCCAAATCTGTGGTTAACATGTCCAGTCCCTGAAGAATATTTGTTCTGAAAAGAAAAGGATAGAAAAAATAGAGTCAATTCGACTCTCTAGATCGGAAGAATGGGAGGGACAAAATTGGTACCTATTAGTACGCATAAGGTTCATTTGTCCCAAAACACTCTTTCTCCAAAATTTAATACTATTTATAAACAATGCTTGTCTCAAATATGATTACAAAAACTATATTATGACAATAACAAGAAAATAGCAAGTACTTTATTAAAATTACATTTTGGGTTGATTTCAACACGTTTGACCCGTTACTCATTAGAACATAAAATGTAGACCAACTTATAAGTAAACGGGTTGAAATTACCACCACTAAAACTAATGCTTCCACAATGCAAATACAACATTTTGTTGTAATTCTTGATGATCAAATTTTTTTTGAAAAAAAATCTGGTCATAAATTAAATTATACCTTGGTTTTCAAAGAACGGAAGGAGTCATGTAACTTGAAACCACTTTTAATTAAATTCTTCCTCTTTGCTAGATGAATAATCTTCAATTAAGTCTTCAGGTGGATCATAAATAATCATATCCGGGAAAAGTTCCAAGAAATCGTTCTTCACTTTTTCCCTCAGTTCCGGATATGGTAAAAGCCCTTTCATGATCACTCGATAAGGCAACGACAATGGAGGGTCAGGAGCCCGTCTCATTTCATCATATATAATCATTGCCTCTGATAATAATCCATTATCCAAAAAAGCCCTAATAATATCCCCAAATGTATGTTGATCAAAGTGTACCTCTTCTTTCTTTGAATCTTTCCATACCCGTTTCACCTCTTCAATTTTTTTAGTTCTTGCTAGCATCATTAACATGTCTCTGTAAAAGAACATATCTGGTCGGTACCATATCTCTTTCCGCACCACATCATATAACTACAGAATCAAACATCAGAATCAAATCTATAAGTGAATTAAAAAGTATAATCTATTTACGATACGCATTGCATGCATAAAACAATTATAAATGCTTAGGATCCAGTGAGAAGGATTTTTGAGTGAAGGAAAGTGAGAAACATTCTTGGCTGGAAGTTCAGGGGTATGATTGGTATTTCACATAAAATGGTGTTGTCTCCAGAAATGCTTCTTACCCTTCTCACTGAAAAAACACTTCTTATTGGATTTGTGGCAAGTTTTAGAGTTAAAATGACCTATTTGCCCATTAACATTGTTACTACATATTAATGCTATTGCTTTTGTCCACAACATTATCTTAGTTGTCATTGTTGGAGACCATTTGACCAAGAAAAAGGCCAAGAAAATCTATAAAACTTTATGTTCAATCAAACTCTGCAATTTTCATGGAATGTAAGTAGTAAAAACTGTCAACAGTTTTCAAGTAAAAAAGCCATTCTCAGTATCACCTACTTTCGCCTTTTATAGCAACATTTTACAAGCTGAAGCTACATAGTTCAGAATTATCAAATGATTATAGAAATTGGTGACTTGATATTGGTAAATGATAGCTTGGCATTGGTCTTTGTTGGTTAAAATACATTTAGTTTATAATTAAAATAAGGGTTAATAATGCTTTAAACCTCAAAGTTTACACCTTTTATTTTGTTTTAAACCTTAAAAATTTTCAAATGGTTCAACCCTTAAAGTTTCATACCAATCCAAACTTAAGGGATTAAACGGATTTTTTTAACAAAAGTTTAATGATTAAACCATTTAAAAAAACTTTATGGTTTAAATCAAAATAAAGTGTAAACTTTGATGTTTAAATCAATTTTATACATAACTTTAAGAATTAAACCAAAAACTTTAAGGTTTAAACCAAATAAAGTGTAAACTTTGAGGTTTAAACCATTACCAACCCTTAAAAAAAATAAACACACAGAATCATGATCGAACAAGAAGCTAGATGCACAGTAAGAAGTGTAAGTAGTAAAAAAAATTCTTGAAATTAAAGTGTATAAGACAGCAAAATTCACAAATTTATATCTTTATTGCAAAAGTTTGATAAATGCTCTACTTAAAATTGTTGAAAAACGCAAATTTGTTTTGGTGCATAACGATGCATCTAAATGAAGATAAACTTACGAAAATGCTTGGAAACAGTTTATATAAATGATAAATTTGTGAATTAATCAACTTGTATGATTCTAAATAATTTTTTTCTTCTAAAAACCAATGTCACTGTCATTCTACACGTTGACAATGACATGACAAAAACCAACCACTACCAATGGCCACATCATATCATTTTACGAATCTCGTATCCCAAATTGCAAATATTGTTAAGTATGTTACTACGATTGGTGGTCAAAAGGTTAAAGAGGATTTATTTAACCTCAGAAGTAAAGGAGCACACCTTCATGGAAAGAAATACAAGATCTTGTCTCTGGAATTCAAAGAGTACTGAAACAAGGTCGGACTTTAGAAGGCGAGATACATGGGATTTCATAAACCGGTCAAGTCTAACAGGACTTGATTGAAGTCTCTTGAGCTCTTTGGCTATAATCAATCCTTCTTTCCCAATTTCTTTCTTTCGTCTCCATATTGATAAACTAGGACTTGATGAGGAGGAAGATATGGTTTTCTGATTTGACCAAGATGTTGACCATGAAATTCTTCGGAGAATGGTTCGACTGTAACTAAGCATTTCTTAGAGGGAGCTCCAATTATATTTGGATCTGGATGAATGAGATAGAATATGTTTTAAGCAAAAATGAAGTATATGATATAATTGATGAAAAATATCTCAAATATACTCTAATAAATAGATAAAACATTGTTCCAATTGAACTAGGGTCTACAAACATAAATCTATGCTTTTTGAAAGTCCAATAACATCGTTTTATTTAAGTCTAAAAATACAAACATATGACAAAGTTTTCATGTTTCAGACTTCAAAATCTAGCAAAAACGTTACAAGGATTTGGATATATCTGAAGGTTAAGAGAAGCAAAACCAGTAAGCCACCAAAATTTGAAGTTCATATGTACTTCATTTTCTTTTTTGTTTACATTCTTTCTTCTCCTGTTTCTCTAAATATTAAAAAAAGTTCACGCACGTTGCATGGTTTATGCAAAGATTTAGGGATTTACCAATCATCATTTCAGAAATGTCCTTGAACATGAAAAAGGAACCAAAACTGAAGTTACTATTTCAAGTGATTTATAATGTGAAAAAGAATGCAAGAGAATAAGAAAACTTGCCCAAAAAAGGTTACATTTTTTACAGCCTAAAGTGGAAAGTTAGCTAGAGAGAAGAGGTATAATTCTGGCCTTTTGGGAAGCAGAGAGAGTATAAACATTATAATTTCAAACTGCATTGGTTCTAATGGTTGTGAATTGGTGAAAGAAGTTCACTCATGATTTGAGAATTGAGATGGTAATTTAAATTTTAAATCGTAGCATCTGTTAAAAAACAAATAGAAGCCTTATAGTTTCTATCAAAACAAATTACAACTAGATAATTATGTAATGAATCTACCTGATTAAAAACCTCATGCTTTTTGACATAACTTTCCACAGGGTTACTAATATCTCATGTTTAAATCATTATTAGTTCTTGTGCTTGACTGTTTTTACAGAAATAACCAATTCAAGAATAAGGGGATGTTTGTGATTGCATATTTTTAGCACCTGCTTCTAAAAAACTGCTTAAAAGAAAGCATCTTCTATGGCGCTGATAATAAAAGTGTTGATTTCAGCACATATTAAGTAACTAAGCACAAGCTGGTTCTCCATCCAAGCACTCAAAAGTGTTCATTCTGCTCGGAAACTCAATAAGCTAAAGATCGATATAAAAGATGCAGCCCAAACACCCTCTATATTATTTAAATCAACAAATATAACCATAGTGGATCAAACTCACAGAGAAAGATCCTCATTAAGCACACTTCACATAAAGTATCTATATAATTATATCACCATATGTATAAATCTGAAATCTTGTCACTCCCCCACTCCATAAAAGAAGAAAATTCAGACTTCCATGGTTAAATAGACTAAAGCAAGTTTAGGGTTGATATGAATTCATTACAAAGATCAAGAGTTTCTAATAGCAATTGTCAACGAACAGCTCTATTTAGGGCGTGCAGTAAGAGTTTCTAATTGTAATTGTCTGATAACAGTACTTGGTAGAAATAATAAGCAGAGATTGAGTTGAGCATCTTGTATGGAAATAAAAAAAAAAACCCTTGTGTTTGGAAAGGGGAAAAACCTGAGCTGCATGACAATTACGAAAACCTCAAAAAATTAAAACAGAAATTGGAGCAAAATCAAATTAACCTAAAAGAAACACTAGGCTAAGTGTTGCTTCCATAAAATTCAACATTCGCACAATCTAATTTCAAGATCAAAAGCATAAACGAAAACAAATTACTAGAGAATAGGTAAATAAACCTGGAAGAAATCAAGGTGGCGAATAGGTTTTTGAGCTTGCCAGCAGAAAGTGGAGCAAATAAACGGGGATTGAAAACGAATCTCGTGGTACGATTTCGTGTGTATGTCTCTGCCGTGGTGCTTCTTACTCACTCTCTGAGTAGTCTCTGTCTCTTCCAGGGTCCTTGTGTTGTGTATGGGTCGGTGGTAATCGGGTCAATCGATATCGTGTTTGGATCGGCGTATTTCGGGTTTTATAGGTCGGCGTGTCAAAAATACATGATTCGAACCTAAGTTTTTTATTTTATTTTTGTGATGATTTAAAACACTAACTTTTATAAGTGAAACCCACATGACTTTTTAATTATACGTATTAACGTGTTAATGGGCTATTTGTAGGTTGATGGGTTATTAGAGAGTTGACCGATTGTAAACAGGTTAAAAATTAGAAGGTCGGCAGGTTTAAACAGTGTTGGCCTCAGGAGACTTCAAAAGGTGGTCACGAACACGATCAAATCGCTATTAGAAGCCTAAAATTCTATCCATATGTAATATTACATATACACATTTATATTTGAGAATAATTGTTAATTGTTGTTTGATGCTTAAAACTTAAAAGAACAAAAATGTCATTTTGTTTTCCTAAAAATTATTATTCATTACAGAAAAACGTTGTTTTAATGCTGAAAAATGTTCCCTAAAGTATGTTTTACTAAATTGCACAAGATCTCTGAAATCTCGAGACCAGCCCTCGGTTTAAAGATTATGAGAGCTACAAAAATCATAATTTTTTAACATATCAAGCTTTGTTGTTTAATATGTCACAAACAATCATCGAGAATATGGATTGTGGAGTCTGGATGATAATTTTTATCAAAATTTGGTTTATATATGAAAAGAAAAAAATTTATATAAATATTAAACTGGTTCATGTGTCGACCCGTGGAATTTATGTATAACCCTAACCCGACCCAATTTTTATATGTGATAGACAAATCAACCCTAACCCAATCTGTTTATTATAAGTGTCAACCCAAACCCGTTTACTTTCGTGTTCGGTTCATGTCGTGTCGAGAATTGTCACCCGTTGAGGTAGCTTGGCCGTTTTAACTGCTCCATCCTGTCAACCACGTTGTCTCGTAGACAATGGCTAATGACTCATGTACCACACTTGTTATCCTCGCCCTTTCTTTCTCTTCATAACAAATCTTGGTTTATGAGTTTACCCCCACCAGTTGACTGAAAACGAGTTTTCGTTTACCCGTGTGTTACGTCGGGATTTAAATAAATCAATACATAGATTATATTGTATCGTATATCTAGCATGTTTTCTCAAAAGTAAAATATCACATAACAGTTACAAAATTTTAATCTTTTTCTTAAAACAATAACGAAAGTTCTCCTTCACGTCGTGGAGTGATAGGGTGAGAAAAGTTCTTCACACCGTGAAGTAATATTGGCAATATTATGATTAACAGCGTGAACATACCATCATGATTTTGGTCATGATATTGGCAAAAAGTTCTCCTTAAGTGTTTTTGATTTTACCCTTTCTACTTCATCATGATTTTTACTTTTTATTAAAAAGTTAATAAAACTTAGACGGTTAAATCAATTTTTAATAAAAAATTAAGGGTTAAATTGTTTGGGAAAAAACTTTAAGGTTTAAACAAAAAAAAAGGTGTAATTTTGAGGATTAAATAATTATAAATTCAAACTTTATGGTAAAGTTGTTTGAAAAAAACTTTAATGATTAAAACGAAACTGAAATAAAACTTTGATTGTTAAACTATTATTGACCCATCTGACTAATATAAATCTACTATCCACTTAACTTTAATTTTTATGATTATTGTTATATTTACATAATTTGACAATAAAAATCAATATTGTCACATAATAATGACTTTGACTATTAGAAGTCAAACAACTCATCCTTCACAAATAAATAAATCATTGTTTTATTCTTCTGCCCTAGTTTATAACTAGTTGAAATATATATATACGAGAGAGTTTCTAAAACTTGGCATGTTATACAAAATCAAATAAAAAATTTTAAACCGAACCAAAAACCGACTTTAAAACCAAATCATTGCAAAAACCGAATGGTTTTAGTTTTGGTTTTTCAAAAACCTAAACTTTCAGTTTCGTTTCAGTTTTATGCCAAAACCTAATCAAATCATACCGTGCTCACCCTTATTTACCGATTAATTCAAGGAACATGTGATGGTGACTGTGAAGAAGCCGAAACTTGGAGATTGCTTAGGTATTCTCACGGCGGAGTGTGTTGGAGATCGATTACACACCGGCTGCGACAAGATCAAAACTCTATGATGCCATGGCCGAAGATCTAGAGTTAGTAGGTTTTACGCTGGCGGAGTGTGGTGGAGATCCGATGATTTCTGTTCACAATGGAGTGCGGTGGAGGTTTTGGCAAGGAGCTATAGTTTATGAGAAGAAAAAATTAGTCGTACTCCTTCTTCAACTACACCTTTCCTTTTAATATTAAAAATATTATAAATAAATAAAATATAGGAGAATAATGATGTGGTTAGCGACTTATTCGAGCATGTCACAAATTAGAGACGTGGTTACCGACTTGCTCAAACAAGTCACAAATTTGGAGACATGGTAAATTGTTTGAGTAAGTCACAACATTAACGACACGTTTAGCGGCATAGTGTGTGACTTTGTTATCTAAAATTATATTGTATGACATAATTTCTGATGCAGAAGACTTGATCTTCGCAATCACTACATTTATTGCAGTTTAGTGACATTGAACTTTAAGTCACTCAAAGTGTCGCTAATTGACTTAATCGTCGCAATCACTACATGTTCCATCTTGATAAGCTACTTTTTAAAACACTCTATTATACAAAAACTCAAGTTCTAGCCTCAACTTTACCCGGTTTTACCGAACATACACTAAGTTAGAACTTAGAAGTCAGTCTTATGAACCGCTAGAATGTCGAAATTAAGCTTTCGAATTACATTCAACATTTTACGAAGATGAAAGGACCAGAAATGAAATTATTCATCCCTCAAGGAATGCATAAGATGAAAGGGGAAGAAAGATAGCAGCCAAATTTTCAAGGCTATAAAACCTCCCAACCTTAAAGATCATTGATGTCCCAAAATACAAAGTTATTTTTGTAAACAAAAAAAGACTGGTGCAAGGTATGGTCAACATAGGAAAAGTCAATCCACCATCTCCATTCCTACAATCCCTCTCCAATATTCATCCATGGTTTCCTCTATCTTTCTCTCTCTTTCTCTCTACAATCCCTTTGTAACTCCCTTAGGTGGTCAATCTCCCAAAGACCCATTCAATTCCTGTTTTTGTTGTTCTCTGATCTGGTCCTCCCCTCCCTCCAGCCATCCCAATGGGGAACTGTTGTTCCCAAGCTCAACCTCAAGATGCAGAACCTGAAGCTCAAAAATCCTTAAAAGGTGATCAAAAACCACAAGATGAAAACTCGACCACAACCCCTCTGAAAAAGGTTCCCACGGCTCAACCCGCTAAGAATGGCAAGCAATCACCCATTGGAACCGTCTTGGGACGGCCAATGGAAGATGTTAGAACCCTTTACACCATAGGCAAAGAGCTCGGTAGGGGTCAGTTTGGTGTAACACATTTGTGCACATGCAAGAAAACCGGGAAACAATTTGCATGCAAAACTATAGCCAAAAGAAAACTTTCTAATAAAGAAGATATAGAGGATGTGAAGAGGGAAGTACAAATCATGCATCATTTGGCTGGCCAGCCGAATATAGTTGAGCTTAAAGGCGCATTTGAGGATAAACATTCGGTACATTTGGTGATGGAGTTGTGTGCTGGGGGAGAATTGTTTGATAGAATCATTGCCAAGGGACATTATACAGAGAGGGCTGCAGCATCTTTGCTTAGAACCATTGTTCAAATTGTTCATACTTGCCATTCCATGGGTGTTATTCATAGAGATCTTAAACCTGAAAACTTCCTTCTTTTGAATAAAGATGAGAATGCTCCTCTTAAAGCTACAGATTTTGGCCTTTCTGTGTTCTATAAACAAGGTTAATTATATCTTTAATAAGGTTCTTTCTTTTTTCGGTTCATTTAATCACATGACTCGATCTTGAAGATTTCGTGAACGCTTTGTCTCTTGATGCAGGCGAAGTATTCAAAGATATAGTGGGAAGTGCATATTATATTGCACCCGAAGTCTTGAAGAGAAAATACGGACCAGAAGTTGATATTTGGAGTATAGGGGTGATGTTGTATATTCTTTTAAGCGGAGTTCCTCCATTCTGGGCAGGTGATTATATATTATTAGGTTCCCTTAATTCGTTAAGCCGATAAAGATTAAGTATTTGATGAATTATCAAGAAAATTTTGTGATACAGAATCGGAGCATGGAATATTCAATGCAATCTTGCGCGGGCACATAGATTTCACAAGTGATCCTTGGCCTTCGATATCTCCTCAGGCCAAGGATCTTGTAAAGAAGATGTTAACCTCAGATCCGAAGCAAAGGCTTACAGCACATCAAGTGCTTTGTAAGTACTCATCAGAAACAAAATTTTTAAACGTATTTAGACATATATTATGGGATTAATCGATGATAAAGCGAATTGATTACAACACGAAAAGTGCCAGATTCATTGCTTTTTATTTGTAAATCTTTTCAGCTCATCCATGGATTATAGAAGATGGAGAAGCACCTGATAAACCACTTGGCAATGCTGTTCTTGGCAGGCTAAAACAATTTAGAGCCATGAATAATTTTAAGAAAGTTGCACTTCGGGTACCTACTAGATCTTTTTGAGTCTATAATCACACATCTTTGGTTATTCATTGCAAAATTCTTTTCTTAAATAACTTGGGAAATCAGATCTCTGACTCCTATAGTTTGTTTCTTGAATGAGTAGGTCATTGCTGGATGCCTTTCAGAGGAAGAAATCATGGGATTAAAACAAATGTTCAGAGGAATGGATTCAGATAATAGTGGAACTATAACACTTGAGGAATTGAAACAAGGGCTATCTAAGCAGGGAACCAGATTAACTGAATCTGAAGTCAAACAGTTGATGGAAGCAGTAAGATAATTAACCAAATTAGATCAAATTATATACTTGAATTTCTAAAAGTTTTGGAAATATGATCACAAGAATTCATATGCTTTTGGAAAATCTTAACAGGCTGATGCAGATGGAAATGGAACCATAGATTATGAGGAGTTTATAACAGCAACAATGCATATGAATAGAATGGATAAAGAAGACCATTTGTACACTGCATTCCAATACTTCGATAAAGATAACAGCGGGTATATATACATATTTATAAAAAGTTAACCTGAACTTTTAGAGATTGATAATAGCGAATAGAGCGGTTTATAATCTGTATACACGCTTCTTTATTATCAGGTACATTACTTTGGAAGAACTAGAGCAGGCGCTCCGCGAATATGGAATGAATGATGATAGGGATATAAAGGAGGTTATATCTGAAGTTGACTCTGATCATGTAAGTAGCAAAAATATAGTTAATCTTATGTTGCAAGCATGTATACATATACAGTATGCATATATAGCATGAAAAATAGCGAAAGGTAGCAAAATGAAAGAATGAGACGGGTCAGGTGACAAGTCAAAACGGGTATATGAATTCGTGTATCAGCCGGATCGATCTCAAACATATTTTATATAAAGATAAGATATGTTTATGAAGACTTATCTTACTTTAATAACAACCTAATTATTGAATAAAGTTATGTACAAAGTTTTATTCATTAAAAATACACGACGAAAGATTTTCACTTCTTTCCTTTCAATCAAGTTTTTTACCACTTGACTTGTTATGTTGAAAACATAACCAAAATTGACCTGTTTATAAGTAAATAGGTCGAATTTCCACGTGTACATAAATTTAATGACTATAAACTTTGCAGGATGGCCGGATCAACTATGATGAATTTGTGGCAATGATGAGATCAAAAACCCAGGCAGACACAATGAATCCTAAGAAACGAAGACAATCATTTGTCGCCAAATGATAGGTGTGAGCGAGTTGTGCCTAAGCATGTTCGAAACGGAAAAGGCCGCATGAAATACTTATATTTCACATGTCCAAGTAAGGATGATTGAGGCAACAAGAGTTCAGTCTGGTCTGGAGGGAACTAATATGGGTGGGGATTTGGGGTTCTAGCAAGAAACTTTATATTTGTTGCTTTTGAAGAAGATTATGGAACAAGAATTGTAATGGGTATTTGGGTTGGTTTAGATGATACTTTCCAATTTGCATGCACAAGATATATATGGCTTGCTGATATAAATATATTTGAAATCATTTGGAATCTTTTGTTTAACCTAAACATTATGATCTTTTTATTGATTTCATGTTTGGCACATGCATACCAAGATTTACCAATAGTAACATCTTGATTCATGGCTTTGCTTTCTTATTTACCGGTGCTTCATATGTTTACGAGTCTAGCAATCTACTACTAATATACTTTTGGAGCCGAAGTACAACTTTAGATGGTACAAGCTGATCAGCGCCGTCTCATGAATTTCGCTGATCCTATGTAATACTAATAAAAGATGCCCCTTAAACATTAAAAGTTTAGACATATGTACTAGATTTCATTAATATAATGAATTTTATTTTTAGTATAAAAACGTTATAGTGTAGCTATATAGAAATTAATTTAAAGATATATAGTTTTGAGAACTTGGTTTTTGAAAATGGAGTTCTAATAATAGAAATCCTCTCTCAAAATTTGAAGCCCTAAAAAGTGGAGGCCTTGTGCTGCCATACACTTTGCACTTGCTTAGATCCTCATGTCAAGCTTAAGAATATGATACTAAAGATCAACAACTAGGAGACAAAGAATTGGTAACACATATTAACCTAACCAAAGAATGCCATAATCTTAGAAATGTTTATGCACATCAAATCTCTTAATGATTGTATGATAGTGTTTTGTTTCATAATATTGCTTTGTTTTGTTTCACATTAAGTTTGAAGTATTATTTGTACTTTGATGTTTGATCATGTTGTATGTTATAGCTTTACTAAGCCCAAAAGATGCTAAATCAGATATTATTTATAGATTTGACATTTGAACCTATTGATAAAGCTAAGAAATGTTTTCGGTTAATCATATTCATACTAGAGCTATGTAGAAATTGTTGGAATCACACACAAGATGATGCAGAAAATCACCCACAAATTTTGGTAATTTATTCTACACAAAAACCGGTTCATTACATATACATATTAGCGTGCACTCCAAATTATTGATTTTATAATACGAAAGGCAGGCATACGTTATTTTAAAAAGGGTTTACCTTGAAATTAGATTACATGTGAACTAGGCAAGTATACCTATCTATATGTAGTATACTTCTTTGGTAAGACTGGATATCGAACACAAAAACTGATAGCTATCAATACACAATCATTACCAATATCTAGTCAAACAATTCACAAGCCGTTCAATTACAACTAAAATTCACTGTAACTACAATATTGTCCACACAATCAATCCAAAGAGTAGATGAAATCCAACACAAGAGGGGATTTACTCAAACTGAACCTCCTAATTAACTAATTATGGCAATAGTATACATTATACTAAAACCATATCATGTTTGCAAATTAATGAAGGTAAATTAAGCTCAAATCAAAGACACTCAATCAACACGTCCTGCATATAAATATAAACTAGGCTCCTCTCAAAGTTACCTAATTATAAAAACCCTTTCCTCAATTCCTTAAAATTCCAACTTTTACTTTCAAATAATTCGTTAAAAGACACCAAACACACAAGCTTTCTAACTTTGTGTGTAAGGACATTCAGTTGATCAATAATCCAAAATATCCTACCATCATTTATCATATATCCGTCTCAAACTATACATACCAAATTACCAATCATAATCAAATCAATAACCACCATGCGTACTACTAGTATGATCATACATGTTTCAAGTATGCATGCATATGAAGATAAATAGTTTACCATATGGTTTTCCAACATGATATGCATAAAACACCCACATGGTATGAAAACATCAACATAATGACCAAACATACTTGTTCATTGAACCAAACATATCATATCTCTATGAAATCGTCATAATCAAAGTTGCAACAAGATATACAGACCATAACTAACTATAATTAATCTTAATCTTAATCTTAATCTTAATCTAAATCAACTACCTACAATTAATCTTAATCCAAGTGAATCAATGTTTTTGGTGTAACACCCCAATTTCATATTCCAAGAATTTAAGATTTAATGAAAATTTTCTTTGTGAATATTGTTGTGATTTAAAAGGAAAGTAGAAGAACTAAGGTGGTATTTTGTAAACTAGTAGGTGGGATTTAAGGGAGGCTAAGAAACCCTAATCTCTCATTAGCAATTCAACGTGTGTGTGCTTTTATACGGCCGCAAGAGAGAGAGAGAGAGACAGATAGAGATCGAGGAAGAAGCAAAGGGAACTATCAATTTGGCAATCCATCAATAAAGAACAAGCATCGAAGGGGACTCATCGAAGGTAAGGCTACTACATCTCCATTGTTTCCTTTTATATATATTCAATGGGGAGTGGTCGGTCGAGACGGGTGATTGGTCGTCCCATGGTGTCGTAGTGCAATTCACGCATTAGGGTTATCAATTATGTGTCTAGCAATTGTTTTGAGCATAAAGTGATAGTAATAAAATGATTTAGCAATAATTTAGCACATAAATTATGAGTAACGAAAGGGTTTAGCAATAATTTAGCACATAATAATAGTAATAAAAGGGTTTGAGAGAACACTCATCACAAACAAGTGTGTGTGTGGCTTAGTTATCACAAAATAGACTAGGTCAAACGACAATTCTTGTCGCAAAAGTGTTACTTGCATTGATGACCTTGTGAGAGGCATGGTTTTCGCATGCCCAAATGTAACAACGTAAAATCCTAAGCCATTTTTTTAAAACACGTTGCGGAAGAATAAACAAACATAATTTACATAAATCCCACAACCGGGAATACTAATTACAAAAATACATCATCTTGTTTGTGTTACAGAGTTACGCAAAATATGGCTCGTTTCAAACAAACTAATATCAGAGTGGAAGGTCAACTTTTCCTTTAACGAACATCACAAAACACGCGAACCTGCAAAAACACTTCAACGGTGGGGAATTAGCACAAAGCTAAGTGAAAGGAAGCTAAAACACAACAGCAAGCATCATCAATCGATATAAAAGCATGTAATCACATAACCAAGAAGATCGGCGGTTCGTCGCAGAACCTACAACCAATGTTGTCCAAAGCAAAGGTTTACCGATAGCCTTCTGCTAATTGGCACAGTCAAATTCCCCTCTGACACAACACATACATCAGTAGGACTACAACCGTTTAACCAATCAGCAGACGAGCCCAACCCAATTCTACGTAAAGCTGACTTCTCAAACGTAACTCAATATCATCCAAAGAGTGTGTATCGATCAAACAATCATACAATCAGATATACAATCATACAACAATCAACAATCAACAATCGTCGGACTCAACAGTCTATCAATCACAAACACATGCATCACATCAATCATATCAATCATAACTTTTACCATCCGTGAGTTAACATCCATTTACCTCTTCTTTCTCGAATGTCACACTCAGAAGTCTAATATTACTGAGTTTTAGTATTTCTCGAAAACACAGCAACACCAAAATTAGTTTTCCAATAAATATATTGTAACACCCTAGACACCGGCCTAGTAGGACGTAATGTGTTATGTGTGTTACTTGTTTATTTGTTTTATTTAGAGAATTATTTAAATTAATTTAAAGCCACCACGTTAAAAAGGGAAAATATATATTTTATATTTTTATGTGTTTAATTGATTATTTGGATTCGTTTTTAGATAAGGGTCACGAATAATACCTTGTTGGTTAATAATTAATTGAGTAGGACTGCTTAATTAATTAACTGTGAGTTAGAAAGCAGATAGGTGCACCGTGTGTGCAATTCACATGAGTCATTAGGCTGCCACCACCACCTCTTGCTTTCATTCTTTTGAACTTATCCTTAGTTGGTGTTCTTGAGCTTTGCTTGGAAGAACTTAGAGGCAGCCCTAAACTTCATTGATTTCTTGCATATTTGTGTTGGATCTATTCCAAATTAAAGGTATGTAATTGTTCTTGAATGGGTCTTGCTTCTACCATGCTTTTCTTGTTCAAATTTAGGGTTCTTGATAATTAGGTATTTGAGTAATTGATGGAATTAAGTTTGGTTATCTAATTGGTAGTAAAGCATGATGATTTAGAACTGAATTCATGTTTAAATTCTGTGTTTTTATGGTTGGAACATTAGAACTCCATTTTTGAAGTTTGAGGTTGAAGATGAAATGGGTTTTGGTGATTTGTTGATGATATGGTGTTCTTGTTGTTGTGTTTCATGTTTTGTATGTTTAAAAGTGTCATACAATAGTTAGAAGTAAAATTCCAGGCTTTGAAATGAATGTTGAAATGGTATGTACAATGTTGGAATAGGGCAGAAACCAAAGACTACAGGTTGTTGTGCGAAACAGGTCGTGCCGCAACCACTGCTAGCAGTCCCAATTTTGCTTGTTTTTCTGCTTAGTTTCAATTGTGTTATGTTATTATAGTTTAAACTTAGTTGTAACATGATTCATATGCGCATTTCTTTATTTTTTTTGCATTTCTTGTTTTAATAAAAACATCATATTTACCTCCTTAACTTTCTTTAGTTTCAAGACAAAAACATTATTTTAACTCTAGTGACAACTCGTACTATAGTATGTGAAGTTTGACTCCCAAAGTCAATTTATTAATTTGGACAATTTAACACAACTCAAAAATATTTATTTAAATCTCTAACACATTTAATATTTAGGTTACGTCTAAAATTTTACATCTACTCTTTTATTTTAATTTTTAAATATTTTAAGTGTCAAAAATAATCCATCTCTGCATAGAATATTAATAATATAACTTTTTAAAAAGTAAAAAAAACAGAATTTTACATTCCTTAAAGAAATATTAGAAAGGTCTTTGGATTCTTTGATTGATACAACGATGTATTCTAACTTCTTATATTAAACTTCTAAGTATCTTCTCGTCAACTCTCTTATCTTCGGTGTTTTAAACACTTAACCTCACTCAATTCATTAGCACAATCACCCGATTATAAATTCTTCAATCGATTATGGTTCTTCATTTTTAAATTATCAAATTCACAACGTAAGGTTTACAATCTTGTGATACTTTCTTCTCCAGGATATTTTTTATTTAACATATCCCAAGCATCCTTTGATGAGACTGCAACAACTATCCTTTTGAAAATAAATATGAGTCACTTGGTTGAAGTCAGTCATGTCGGTATTTGTGTCTTGGGCCCTTGTCGGTATTTTAGGGTCCAATAGTTCTGACACTTTGAGGGCCCAGGCCAAACCTTGTTCTTCAAGCTAAGGCTTGTCAAATTTTGGGTCTCTCAATGACGTATAGTGGACTACTTTACGCTCACCCAAAGCTTTTGAAACCGACCAAATCGTTTAAACCGAAGCTAAGTGTAACGACCCGGAAACTCTTTTTGGAAATTATTGTAATATTATTTAGACGAGAAATAATTAAAATTTATGGAGTTTATTTATTAACAATGATAATTAAGGAATATTATTATTATTATTTAAAGAGAAGAATTAAAAGTTGAGAAAAATGAAAAATGCTGGAAATTAAGGATCACGACACGACGTGTTGTGCGTCGTGACGCGATGCGTCTGGGCGGTAGGACATGTGTTGGGTTGTGTTTGTCAGATTTTTGCGTGCTGCAGAAGTCACATGAAATGGGCAGTCGCGATGCGTTCTGGTTGGTCTATATATAAGAGTTGCATTTTAGCCATTTTCACAAGTTTGCACCCTTTGAACCGTTACTCTGCCGAAATATGGAGAGATTCCAAGACTAGAGAGCGTGTGGTAGTGACGGGTCTCTATTAGTGCGCATATTCAAGGCTTGGAAGGTGAGGTGATACCATTACGAGCTAGGATTCGACTTTGGCTTCGTTTTCGTGATCTTGAGAGGTAACTATTGCTATCCCTATGGTTATATTTTAGTTGAATAGCATAAGTGCCGAGTGCATGTTGATTTGGAATGTTTTATGGAGTATTGCGACAATCACGACGCGACGATACCGCTGCCAGAAGCTATCATGTGCATGTTTAGGTAGATTAAGCAAGTTTAGACTTATTTCGGATCCTTAGATCATGTATTTAACCTAGTGTCCTCTATAGGTTATTCGAGACGTTTGAGATCAGGTTTTGACGATCAGAGAGTGAAGCTCGCCAAGTCAAGATCTGAGTTGATGTTCTTCTGTCTGGATTGAAGTGAGTTCAATATTTCTCAAAACCGGGTACTAGACAAAAATGATAGATTTTGAAAATAACAATTTGTATGAAACGGTAATATGTGTTTATATATTACTTATGAAAGAATTACATGATATAAGTGTATGAATGATATATGTCGTAAGATTGATTGAAGAGCATGTTTATACTATCAAAATTATGATTATGATACATTGATGATTTATGAGATCTTGAGATGGAGGTAGTCCTATTCTTGATGATAATGCCTAGTAGGTTTATCCTTTCAGGAAAAGTGCTAGTTAATTATGGGTTACCGGGTGATCATGACATGTCTAGTAACAAAGTGATGATGTATTTATACTCATTGGAGTGATGTTTGGTGCGAGTGGTAGTCACCTTATTAAACATCATGTGGGTGTTAGGAGGTGCGAAAGGTAGTCACTGTTAATCGTTCACCTCAATGGTATAGTGGGATTACATTGTATATCACGTCGCCGGAGTATGTAGCGATAGCAGAAGATCTTACAGTCTTAGAATCAGTAGAAGTCACGCTCTAATGATTCTAAGATGGTTAAGAACATGACTTGTGAACGGAGTCTATACCTTGGGTTAAGATACTTGCCCTAGACCAATGAGAATATTGATGATAAATTAAAGATTTAAGGTTATTGATGATTTAAAGAATTATGATAAATGAAAGATCATGAATTGACAATTATGATGTGATATGAATTATGTATTCTTGTCAAATACGTTATGAATAGTTGACCGTCATGTGTTAAATGGAATTTGATTGGTTGGTCAACTATGTGATTGGGCGGGAAGAATTATTTATTATTTGATATCACCGTCTAATTATATTGTGTTTTAACTGAATCTATTTTAGTAAACTCTATTGACTCGTGAGGCTTTAAGCTGACACTTGTTTTCTTGAAATGTATCTTGTACTCGTACATGTTGCTTCTAGACTTTGGATTTTGTGAGACGGAAACTTTGGGTAGAGTACTGCCTTAGGATGATATCGCTTGATTATGTTTAATAAAACAGATTAAGCATCATTCCACACGTAGTTAGTGTAAATATTTTGGAGATACACCGTAGGAGCCTAGAGGGGAGTGAATAGGTTCTTTTACTTGTTTTACCACTTTTTTTAAAAATTAGCAAGTTGTGTTTTAAAGATTGATCTTGAAGTTTATAACAACACAACAAATATTTGCAAGAAATAAAAAGAGTTGGGATAAAGAGATATCACCAAGTAGTAGACAAGAGATTTATAGTGGTTCATGCAAGTGTTAACAAACTTGCACTACATCCACTCCTTGGCATCACCCACCAAGAGTTTGCTCCACTAAAACTTCTCTCTTTAAAGGTAGAGATAAACGTTTACAACTTCTCTCTTTAGCTTACAAGAAATAATCTTCTTTTTTGCGAACAAGGCTAAGATGTGCCTAACTTCACTCTAATTATATTGGCTAGAGTTAATCCTCACACTTCACTCTAATTTGTTGGCTAGAGTTAATCCTCACACACTTATACAAAGAAAATGATAGAATGAGATGTAGATTTGCTCTTCAAAGCTTTACAATCTTGCTCTTGATCTTGATCTTGAAAGATGGCCTTTTGTGTGGAATTTAAGCTCACAAGATCTAAAATTCAAGTCTGTCTTTTTAGTGTTCAAAAGCTGGAAAGAGTGAGGTTGCAAGCTTCTTTAAATAGTTGTAAAAGGGCAAAAGCTAATTTTGTCCAGATCTCCACGGAAGATGTCACGGTCGACCGTGGACATGCCGTGGGGTGCCGGTTCACAATTTTTGATATTTTAAATATGGATGTTGCACTTTATCTTGAACCATACTCAAACACTTTTTACTACAAAAAGTCACTAGAAAAAGCATTTAGAAAAGTCCCAAGTTGACCTACCAAAAGAGTTTGAATTTTATCATCAAAATGAAAGGAGAAGAAATCTATGTAAAAGCATGTTTAAAGTTCTCTAAAAATAAAAGATGTTTTTACCAATTTTAGGTTTGTAGTCTTCTAATGTAAGATTATGTTTAATTTTTGCCTAAACAAGAATATTTTTGTCTTATACTCTTTTTGTCTATTATGGTTTATAAATCATTGGAAAATTTTTATAAAATATTTGCTTGTATTTTATAAAAAATTTAATGTGGTTATTTTATAAAATATTTATAAGTTATTAAAAAGTTAGATCACAATTTTCCTTGGTGCCTTTCAACATTTTCGCTTTGCCGAGTAGAAATTTGTTGATTTCAAAAAGTACGATTTTTGAAACTTGAAGGTTGTGCAGCGACGGCATACTCACGGTCGACCGTGGAATAGACCGTGAGGTTGAATTTGTCTTTTAAGGTTGTTTTGTAAAAGTTGAGGGCTGTGCAGCGACGACTTACTCACCGTCGACCGTGGAGTAGACCGTGAGGGTTGAATTTGTCTTTTAAGCTTGTTTTGTAAAACATGAGGGCTGTGCAGCGACGGCTTACTTCACGGTCGACCGTGGGGTAGACCGTGAGGGTTGAATGTGTCTTTTCAGCTTGTTTTCTTCTTTTCTTCTTTTCTTGTTGATTTGAGATCTTCACTATGTTTGTTTTTCACTTGTTAAAGATAAGAATGTAGTACATGAACATATGAATAATTTTGATAAGCAATAATATCACATGTTCATATTTTCATAATCATTAAAACAAGGAGTGCATTTCTCAATGTGTGATCATGTATGCACTAACATACACAATAATTTTTTTAAGCTAATATATTGCAACTATGCTTTTAGAGACAATTTTGTATATTTACAGGTAAATTGAAAGAGATGAATGTTAAAAAGGAGAAAGTGCAAGCAAAGGAAGAGCCACGAGATGAGAACACTCGTTCTGTAGATCAAATAAAGAAAAATATGAATTTAGTTTAAGTGGCGTAAGTATCCGTTTTAACCAACCCCTATGGTGTTTATTTACCCTTGTTCCACATTACACAGTACTAAAATGTACAAAATTTTACCATGTTTTTGGCAACATTGCAGGAAGCAAGTGTTGCCAAAATGGCACAGAACAAGTTGAGTGACAACATACAAAAACTAAAGGTAGTTTATAATTCCCCATAGTTTTACATTGACGTTAATAGTAATTTTTTCCTCAATGTATTTGCTCACTCATAAAAGTCAAAAAGGAGACGGTAATCATGATTGAAATGTTGTGATTTGGGTAGGGAATCAACTTGCGAACAACAGAAATGCAAGACAATGCGCAAACATTTTCATCAATAGGTGTTGCGAACAACTGAAAATGATAGGCGAACCTCATGATCTTCATGTTTGTGTTTATATTCTTTTTTACAGTTGTGTTTGATTTTTTTTCTTAAGATAAACCCTGAATGAGTTAAAACAAAAAAAACTTTGGTCAAGTTATATTTGGTTGCGCTATCTAATTGTAATATGAGAAATTTGTAACTACAATGTATATTTCCATTTTATTAGCTCATGTTTACATGAAAGCAAAATTACTAACCATTCTATAAAACCATAGGTTTATTACACCAAAATGTAACAAACTTTTATGATTTTGTCATTTCATGTAAAAAAAACCTTATATGTAAAAGTCTATTATTTCGTTATCAACTAATTCAATTGATCTATTATAACAAGGAAAGTGCGTTGGCACATCATCTTTTTCTCGATTATAGCATGTCAAAAACCGATGCCACATTATATCTTTGTTGTTATGGCAGGTAATTGCATCAATTGTTAACATAATAGGAGTTTCTATAACATCAAATAAAAAATAGTTCATTATATACTATGACAAAAGAGTATAAGTACTATGATTAATCCACAAAAAGTAAGTTTTTCATTATCATATATTATTTTGATATAAAAAAGAGCTAAAAGATCACAATGTCAAACAAGACCCTAATTATACTAACACCATCGGCATCCAGCCCGGACTTACTCTGCCAACCCCACTGCCACATCCGCATCCACATCCAACCCTATCAAACCGACAAACCCCCACATCCAACCCCGCATCAAATATTAATAAAAAATATATATTAAATAGGAGAGAAAGGGAGAAGAAAAGAAAAAAAAGGTTTACCCACTACACGTTCAACAACTGGCCGGCCACCCAACTAGAGCCAACCCTACATACAACGATGGTGTTCTAGTAGGGTTCCCCCCCCCCTACTAGCGTTGGTTAGGGGGCCAATGCGCCCAATCTAAGATTTGAGTGCAATTTTCACAGAGAAAATGAAGCACTGCTCCATCCATGATATATATATATATATACCACACTTCATTATCCAACTCGTTAATTGCTAATAATAACTAGACACTAATTCTGTTTTACCAATTATAGCAAATTAGCAATGTGGTATAAAATAAAAGAAATTGTATTTTACCGCAAGGCGGAATAAGTATCTTGCTATTCTAAATAATTAACCATGTACTGTAATGTCTTACAAAACATTCATCCAAAATCTTTGTTGACAGAACTTATATGCTCTCACTAATGCATCTCATTTAGTTCTGAACTTTAAAAAAGTAGGGTGATAATAATGATGCCAAAGGTGTTTATGTTAACTTGTTCAAGATAACACAAAAGCTCGTAAGACAGGTCCTAAAATTGTGTACCATACAGTAATACAACGTAGTAAGTTAAACCAACTTATCTGTCAACCGGGAACATATTTGATCTTTCATGGCATCCATGTTGTTTGTTGTTAATGTAAAAGCAGTCGCTCCCGTATGATTCTTCAGCCTCGCAACTGCATAATGACGCCAATAGAGCAGTTGATGAACAAAAACATTTTGGTTTCATTTTCATAGTCAACACAATATTCAACTTCATCAAAGTTGCAATACTTGTTTTATTGGTAAAATCCACAACATTTCTTTCTTTATACTTTATTGAAGGATATTTGGGGAACAATGAACACATTTCTCTTATTAGTTTACTTTTTTTTAATAAATTGGCATGTAAGTGTACCTGCAGGTATATCTTGACCAGCTTTTGGAACTGGGATGGTAGCTAAAAATTGTTTGTTAGACTCCAGAACTTGCAACACTGCACGGAAGAACAACGAACTAAACAGCTTCATCTTACCAACTTCATCGATCAGAAAAAGATCTGTGTCTTCTTTGACCTTACAATAAAACGAAGATCAAAAGTCAAAACTAGGATAAATATATACTCGAAAGTCAGAATTTGACAAATGTTTTTCATTGATTAATACTTTATGATTCCTGTTCTCAATTTTGTGGCATTTCTTCTTGCACCATATATATGGTATCCATGACTTGCTATTTGTCGCACATATTATTAGGACACAATTTTAAAATCTATGCTAATAGTGTTTCAGTTTATATTGTTAATTACAAGATATGTTTCCTAGATGTTTGTTCAACGACACTAGGGGTGTCAATAGGTCGGATCTTGATCTAGATTCAATCCAATCCAAAAGGAAGTTACTTTTCGTATTTTAGTATTTTGTGCCTAGTCTAGTCGTTTCGCGAGTTTTTTTTCGATGTCTCTTTTGTGAATATGTATTGGCCTGAGGATCATCCGATCTGTTGGGGAGTCCTTGCTTAAAGATTTGTTGAATGAATTTTACGACGATAGCATCGAACGGGATGATTACGATTTTATTCCAAAAGATGATGAGAATGACAAACCGATTGGCTCTCCTGATGAACCACATGTTAGTCCTGAACCGTACTATTCAGACAACTCCGATTCTGACGACAGTATACATTTTGATCCTTGTAAGGAGGTGGAGTCGAGAGAAGATGCACAATCTGATGGAGATATTCTGGAGTGTCTCGCAGACCTACTTGAAGAACCAGAAGATCATTTAAAGGATGAACCGTCGACCCTCGTCCAACCAACACCCACATTAGGTTAGAATCAAAACCCGTATGGGGACCCTCCCTTTTTGAGAGAGAAGATGTGGAGAATTGTGCAGATGAAATCTTGGACTATCTAGAATTTCTACTCTTCGAGGAGGACGCTCCAAAATCAGAAAAGGAGGTAACCACGGAATCGAGTGAGGAGTTAGAGTCGCATTATGGAATTCCTTTGGCGCCGGGAATTCTGTGGAGTACTTCAAGTGCAGAAAAGGATCAGGCGGATAACTTAGACAACATCGGGAGCCAGTTGGAGTCTTTGCTTGAGTCACAATCGAGTTCACAATCATGGGGAGGAACCAAGATTCAGAACACAGGAGAGATGTTTGTAGAGAGCGAGACGGCATGGTGGGACGCAGCACTAGCAATAGCATTCCGAATTGGTAACAAATATACATCGCCCGGTATGTATAAATATTACCACCCACACTTGATTGCGAGTGTGGGGTCATTCGTTCAAAGTCACAATAAATAAATTCGGAGTCAAGCTAGAGACTCAGACAAAAACAAGCGCTTCTCGGGAGGCAACCCGTGGTTAGTTTAGGTTTTTCTTTCTTCTTTATTTTGTATTTCATTTCCTTTCTGTTCAACTTTGTGGGTGTGTTGACTAAAAACCCTCACGAGACTACAACTCGTCCACTCGGGCTACTGAGGGGTTTAAAGGTTTGTTGCATACGCTAAATGCAACCGTGATTCCTACGAAAGTGAGTTAGGTTTTTCTTTTTCTTTTTGTTTTAGGGAGTCTCAGCCTAGATAATTCTTCATATATGCTTCTGGAATTCTTCATATACAATCATATTCAGACATTCCCATCCTTTATGGTTTTTAAGTTGTGGATTATGCGCGTATATGCTAACATCTATCTGCTCCGTTCGCCTAATAATACGCAGGGACTTTTTCTAACCTTTTTCTACCTTGTGTTATCTTTTATTTTATATACAATGGAGACATTGTACAATTTAAGTGTGGGGTAGGGGGTTAGAAAATATTTCCTCGCTTGAACTTCATTTGTCCTCATGTTAAATTATTACTCTATTTGAGAGTTAAATTTTAAAATTTTAATATCATTCAAGTTAAAGGTTAGATATTATTTTAGAATGTCAAGTTTGTTGATTTATAAACAGATTCATAGAGTATGTTTAGCTTTTATGCATAGTACTTGTGGCTTTTCGCCAATTCCTTAGAAAATTTTATTTATAGTAACCAAACTTTAATTTTTAAATTGCTGTAATAAATTATGAGGTTAAACCCTTTTTGGAGTCTAAGCTTGACAAAAATAGACTGAGTTGAATTTTCAATTTTTATAAACATATGTTAGAAAAAAAAGTGAAAAAAGCCAATGTGCAAAAATGAAAAATATGCAAAAGAGCTAGAAAAATATATATAAGTCAAATACATGTCCTTTGGAACTCGAATTAGTAAACTCTGAGGGGTGTTCGACATCTAGCCACCTGAAGCCAACTGGTTTGGGATTGGTTGAGTTGAGGATTCGCTACATGGGTTGCATAGAAAGTCATAGACTTATAAAAAAAGAGCTGAAAAAATGAAAAACATATGTAAAAATAAAGTTGGAAAATCAGCAATAAGTCTTGAGGTTGGGGGATTTCTAAAGGGTATATTAACCAAATTAAATATAAATGCAATTCTTAAGTTAAAGTTTGTATATGTATAAATGAAAAAATTATTTGGGATGTTTGAAAAGTAAATATGGACCAAATCGTGAGTATGTGCATAATTCTAAGTATAGCCAATGTTTTGTTTTTAATCAACCTTTTTGACATTCGTAAGTGATATTTAATTTTTCAAAAGGTGGTATTGATTATTTAAAATTTATAGCCTGGATAAAGTTATAGTTTGCTTGGGGAAAAGCAAAGTTCAAGTGTGGGGTATTTTGATATCGCCAAATTTAGATATATATTTTAAGCGATATCTGTTTTATTTTAGCATGTTATTATTTATAAATAAGTAAAATATACTTAATTATCTTCATTTATGGAATTACAGGTTAAAAAGGCGGAATATGAAAAGTTTTGAGCAAAAAACGGAAGAAACCAAAGAAATATGAAAAGTTGTCCGCACTAACACACATCCACTGTTTTAATCATATCTCACTCATACGAATTCGGATTCGGATTGAGGTGATTCAAAAGGCCACAGAAACTAGACTCAGAGGGCTACAATTTCACTTTTATGGTCAAACTCTAAAAAAGTGATGTCGCGGCAAATCTTTGCTGACAGAACTTATATTCTCTCACTAATGCATCCCATTTAGTTCTTAACTTCAAAAAAGTAGGGTGATAATAATGATGCCAAAGGTGTTTATCTTAACTTGTTTAAGATAACACAAAAGCTCGTAAGGCAAATCCTAGAATTGTGTACCATACAGTAATACAACGTAGTAAGTTAAACCAGCTTATCTGTCAACCTGGGAACATATTTGATCTTTCATGGCATCCCTGTTGTTTGTTGTTAATGTAAATGCAGTCGCTCACGGATGATTCTTTAGCCTCGCAACTGCATAATAACGCCAATAGAGCAGTTGATGAACAAAAACATTTCGGTTTCACTTTCATAGTCAACACAATATTCAACTTCATCAAAGTTGCAATACTTGTTTTATTGGTAAAATCCACAACATTTCTTTCTTTATACTTTATTGAAGGATATTTGGGGAACAATGAACACATTTTTCTTATTAGTTTACTTTTTTTTAATAAATTGGCATGTAAGTGTACCTGCAGGTATGTCTTGACCAGCTTTTGGAATTGTGATGGTAGCTAAAAATGGTTTGTTAGACTCCAGAACTTGCAACACTTCACGAAAGAACAACGAACTAAACAGCTCCATCTTACCAACTTCATCGATATGAAAAAGATCTGTGTCTTCTTTGACCTTACAATAAAACGAAGATCAAAAGTCAAGACTAGGATAAATATATACTCGAAAGTCAGAATTTGACAAATGTTTTTCATTGATTAATACTTTATGATTCCTGTTCTCAATTTTGTGGCATTTCTTCTTGCACCATATATATGGTATCCATGACTTGCTATTTGTCGCACACATATTATTAGGACACGATTTTAAAATCTATGATAATAGTGTTTCGGTTTATATTGTTAATTACAAGATATATTTCCTAGATGTTTGTTCAACGACACTAGGGGTGTCAATAGGTCGGATCTTGATCTAGATTCAATCCAATCCAATCCAATCTGCTCCATTTATATGATCCAACGGGTCAAAAAAAGATCCGTTGACTCAATAAGTGATCCAATAGGTCGATCCATGTAATTGGATCACTACATGAGTCGATTCAAGATCTGTCTAGATCGATCACTTTAATATTAAATTACAATTTTATTTTAACAACACCAACCATCATCAATTTATTATTCACCACCAACCACCCAGCATGGACCGTCGACCGTCACCGCCACCGCCGCCTACCAACTACCACCACCACCCATTACCTTCCTCAACATCCGTTGCCGCCACCACCGTGACGGCCGCCGTCGTCACCACCTCTACCCACCGTTACCGCCCCTACCACTCGCCGCCACTACCACCATTACGACCGCCTCTGCCCATTATTGCCCCCACCACCACCCGCCTCCGCCACCACTGCTACCGCCAAAGCTACCGCTACCGTCTCCATCACCACTGCCACCATCACCGCCGCCGGCCGGCCTAGGTAGACTGTAGGATAGGGTGGGGTAGGGGTAGGGGTAGGGTTAGGGTAGGGGTAGGGTGGGTGGGTGGTGAAGGTAGGGTAGGGGTAGGGTGGGGTGGGGGTAGGAGTGGTGGTAGGGTAGAGATGGGGTGGGTAGGGTAGGTTGGGGAAGGGTAGGATAGGGGTGGGGTAGGGTAGGGTGGGGGTAGGGAAAATTTTGATTTACTTATTATATAAATAATAATAAATAATTAATATTAAATGGGTCGATCCGGGTCAAGATCCAATAGTAATTGATCCAATCCAAATCCAATTAGATGGATCTCCATGTTATTGGATCTGATCCAAATCCAATTAAATGGGTCGACGGGTCAGGTCAGATCTTGAAGAGATCCGATCCGATCTGCTTCATTGACAGCCTTAGTTCAACCTCGTTTCATGATTTATTCCGCCATTTCATATTTAGACTTGCTTGTAGAAAACTCTAATAAGATGGCTATTGCATCTCTCCCGAACATAAAAATGATTTTCCTATGTTTCCAAACAACAACAACAATACCCAATTCCGTAAGAGCGGGGTATGAAGAAGGTAAAATGTAGACATTGATACCCCTACCCGTAGGTAGAGAGGCTGCTTCCGAGAAGAACGAACCTGTAACTCAAGCGAAGCCAAAGATTCAAATCATGCTACATTAACCCTGAATCTCCCTACGGTAGGCCATTTAAGAGCATGAGGTGTATGGTGTACCCCCTTTGGGCATCCCATGCTTCGTGCCAAATCAGCATAACTCATCCCATGCTTCAAGCATGCTTAAACCCCTGTACTACCCATGATTCGTACGGTTCAAAGATTTTTTATTAAAAAAAATATTCCGAGTCCTCTTTCCTCTCTCCTCTTTTCTCTGTTTCTCTCTCCTCTCCCTCTCCCTCTCCTCTCTTTGGTAACCAAATACCAATTCTTTTGATTTTTTTCGGTACCAATGCTTGAGGGGTGGTGTTCCATGTGGTGCTTCACCTCCACCTCAGCACGCCTGGGGCATGCTGAAGGGTACACCCTTTACTCTAATGGACTTTGCACTGCCAGTGATAAACCAACTCATCAACAAGGCCTTAAAAAATAAGAGGGAATTTCGTATATATCCTTACAAAATGTATTAATTACATATATATCCTCATAGGAATTAATATTATGTATATATCTGATATCGCATTTATTATATATAAATCTAACGCGATATGTATTTAATTTTAGCCGGAAATTATGCGTATTTGTGTAAAAAGAAACGTTTTACATTTGTTTTTGTTCTGCAGGTTAAAAAGGTGAAAGTGAAAAATATTTAGAGTTAAATCAAATAAAAGAATAAAAGAATAAAAGAAATGAAGAAGTGGTGAAAAAGATAAAAGAAAGAAAAGAGAAAAGAAGAATAAAGAAAAGGAAATAAAGGAAAAAGTTCAAAGTGCGGGAAATTCAATAGACCGCGCCGCGACTGGTTAATGGTCATGACATGACATGAAGATAAGATTGCGCCCGGTCGAAGTTCAAACTTGAAGTCTATCTCTTGGTGACAGCTAAGGATCGCGACGTGATCCAAGGTTGGTCGCGGTGCAACCGGAGGATAATTCCGGTTTCAAAAGTGGATAAAGTGGGGATCGCGACATAATATATCCAACTCCAAGTCGGTTTTGGGGTTAATCACCTGACTTCTCCCACCATTATACACCAAATCTCGTCCAGAAGTTGTTCAAGACATATTGGAGCTAAATCTTGGAGGATCAAAGCTTGAAGATTAAAGATCAAGGCCTATTTCATTGCTTTTTCACAGTTCTATCATTCTAACGGTGTACTTCATGATTATTTATAATTTTCAGAATCTTAGAATGATGTTTATAGGTTAGGCTTTCTGTTTTCCTTTGTAGAGGAGATGAAACCTTATTAAAGTTGATAAATTTCAATGTTTTTAGGATATAATTCATTATATATTCATCTTGCAAGTTTTACCAAAGATACATATATATGATCAATAGATAATTTAAACTAGTGATTGATCAAATCCTAGGCTTAAACAATCAAATATGGAGACCTAAATGTGTGTGGTTGGCATATAATGACCTTTATGTGTCAATTTAATAATTTGTTAACTTTAATAATCATTAAAGGTAGAGTCTTGTTTGATACGAACTTAAAACTTCTAATTGTTCTTTAAATTGATCTCATGGCCATAAAGATGAATTAATTGCATAATTATAGGACTAAATAATCTAACCAAGAGTCTAACCACTATAAAAATCGGTATATGATGGTTTAAGTGTCCATTGCACGATTAATTGAATTAATCAACTTAAAAGAGGTGAAATCAAGTCTAAGGATGGAACCTTCAACTTGATAGTTTAAATCAACAAAGTTTAGTGCTTTTTGCTTCCATTGGATTGCTTTGAGAGTTTTCTAGTGTTTAGTGGTAGATTTAGTGATTAAAAGTTTGATTTTAGTGCAAAGTTCCAAATTCTCATTTTATTGCTTTATTTGTCTTTTTATTTAGTTTTAATAGTTTGATTAGTTTAATAAAATAAAAATCAAAATAATTCCCGTTTCCGTTGAGATCGACACCCGTTTTATTTACTATACTTGAAAAGCGATTAGGTCCTCTTGCCTATTCATGTCGTTTTTGGTACAAAATAAGCGGAATTTATAAATAATAAAACTAGTACGTAAAACGCATATTAATATCCTTCTAAACTCTTTAAATTCTCAAATATATCCTTATACGTAATTTAATAGTAATTAAATTATTTAAAAATAAAAACATAGTCTCTAAATTAATTTATAAGTAAAATCTCTAAAATACCCTTTTTCCCATCTTTATTGAGTTTATTCTTCTTTCTTTGTATTATCAAGATTTGAATTTCTCAAAAATTACGAACAGAAAAAGCATGTCATCTCTGACCTCCCTCCGACCATGAAAGATGATGAAAAGGTTGGAAAGTTGCCGCATTGTTGCCGGAAGGGAAGTATTCTACCAAAAATTATGAATGCCACAAATGTTGTTTCAGTTTTTCAGATGAATGTTTTCAAACTTCCACCCGATTTGAAATTTGAACCGAATTGAGATTGATGATGAAAAGGTTGGAAAGTTGCCGCATTGTTGCCGGAAGGGAAGTATTCTACCAAAAATTAACAAATGTTGTTTCAGTTTTTCAGATGAATGTTTTCAAACTTCCACCCGATTTGAAATTTGAACCGAATTGAGATTGATGATGAAAAGGTTGGAAAGTTGCCGCATTGTTGCCGGAAGGGAAGTATTCTACCAAAAATTATGAATGCCACAAATGTTGTTTCAGTTTTTCAGATGAATGTTTTCAAACTTCCACCCGATTTGAAATTTGAACCGAATTGAGATTGATGATGAAAAGGTTGGAAAGTTGCCGCATTGTTGCCGGAAGGGAAGTATTCTACCAAAAATTATGAATGCCACAAATGTTGTTTCAGTTTTTCAGATGAATGTTTTCAAACTTCCACCCGATTTGAAATTTGAACCGAATTGAGATTAATCCACCAAAAAATTGCATAATTGAGGGATCTGTAAACCCGCATTACACGTGTGGTCAACCGGTTCTAGTTGGCCCGACCAAGACCCCCGACTGAGTGGCATTGATGCGTCAATTTTTGCAATAACGAGTTTTCAGGTTACTTGAACATAACAAAAGCATATCTGAAAATGAAGAAATGTTAAGAAATAGGAGATTCATGCTTTCAAGACAAATTTGGCCATTACGCCGAATCGATTGTGCCATGTAATACTTGTGCTTGCGGTTGTGAGGATGAAGATACGGGAAAATGCGACAAGGATGCGGCAGCGTTGCAACTTCCAGCCTAAGCACATTTGAATTTGTTTGCAAACCATCATTTAAAGCAAGCACATGAGCTAAAATCCACCATTTAAATTTTCTAAGAAAATTACCCCGCAGGTCTTCATATATAATTGTCTGTTCAGGCACGTTGACGATGATTATAAAACATGGTGGAACCAGGGGCGGATCAGGATTTCAGATGAGTGGTAGCACCGGACCTAAAATTTGAAATGAGTGGTAGCACCGCTTCTAAAAAATCGAAATTTACACTACGAAAATTCAAAATTTACACTACGCACGTAAAATTGATTGGTGTTTCGTGCCCCCACACAGCACTACCTAGGTCCGCCCCTGGGTGGAACAATACTATGTAAACATAATTTAGGGGATTTGTAGATAGAAAAAGGAAGAAGGATAGAGATGTAAGAACGGTATTTAGAGGATTTTGTTTTTAAATTAATATAGAAATTATGTTTTTTTAATTTTTAAATGATTTAATACTATTAAATTAAGTATAAGGATATATTTGAGAGTTTATGGAGTTTATGAGGATATATATGTAAGATTAATTTTTATAAGGATATATAATTACGAAAGTTTGTAAGGATATATATGAAATTCTCAAATTAATTCTAATAGCTTTAAGACCAACAATATATCTTGAGCAAACAAGTTGAACATCATTGCAGCAATTTTCCACGTAAAAAAAATCACCTTTTTTTATTTTCAAAAGGGTGATAGATTATTGCCTAGAAGTGTTGATAGAAGCAAGTGGAGCGGTCAGCAGCACGACCATCTAATGTAAACACAACAAACCCTACTCGCTCGCCTCTTTGTATGATCTCACCTGTGCATTCCAAATTTCATCGCAGATTATCATAGTTGATCAGTAAACAAATACAAAACACTTATTCAAAACTTAAGCGTATGATTAATTAGATAAAGTTGCAGAGCGTTACGAGTGAAGAAACCCTCGATCATTAAATTAGGGTTAGAAGTTTCGAGACTCTCCAAAACTCTAGCAATTAGAGTGGCTTTACCTGCGCCCTCTGAGGAATGAAATTAGAAAACCAGATTGAAATTCAGGTTTCAATTCGAATCAAAATGATGTCGGAAACAATATATATATATATATATATATATATATATGACTTACGGGAAGCCGGTGAGGAGAAAGCACTAGTCAATGGCTTATTTTTTTCCAAAAAAAAAACAACAATTTGGCTAGGTGTAACTATGTGATTGGTACGTGGAGATGACCTGTTGAACTCTCCATGAGTCGATATATAGAATATGATGAAGTAAATGGTATCATAATCCGCTGTAGCACAATCACTCAAAGATGTTTCGGCTCCTCTTACACAGGAGTCCCAGGTTCGAGTCCTGGCAGCGGAAACCATTTTTTTTCTTTACTTATTCTTTTTTTTTCTCGTAATTTAAAATTCTTTATATTTTCAATTAAAAATAAAAATGATAAACCACTCACATACATCCTGCTACTTAAAAACGAAGTTTCATTTTTCATGTGTTGTTGCTTAATTTTCGTAAAATTTTTATTTAATTATTGATAAATATTTTAAAAGTTTGCAGATGTGAACTACTTGACAACATATTGAATTGAATTAATAAAAAAAACCTTGAAATTTCATATATTGCAACACTTGAAGCTACGGATGAGCTTTTTGATCGAGAACCAAACCGGAACCGGTTTGAACTGGGTTAGAGTATTCGGTCTGATTATCGGTTTTCCTAAAATGTCATTTTCGGTTATCGGGTATGTCGATCTTAAAACCGGAACCAGTTGGTATGTGATTTTGTATTTGTCATACAATTGGCTATGAACTATTTGTTTTGGAGGTTGGCTATGAACTATTATTTTTTGTGATCGAGGTAAGCCCTTTCGATCTACACATTAACGATTAACAGAGGCATGCTTTTTTGTAGATATGCTAAATCCAACAGCTAATGTGAGATTACATGGATTACTGCATGTATATACATAGGTTTGGGAGACATAGACTTGAAGTCCTTAGTTCATGTGCATGTATATAAGCAAGAAATTACATATTTTACTGTCCTTCAACATACCTTTTACATGTAAAAGTATCTTTTTGAAGCACATATATATATAAGGGTGTACGTTTAACGATTATATAGATACAGGTTTTTAAGGTTACTGTGTTTACATATATATGCCCTCAAAAGGTATATATGTTGGAGACTCTTTTGCTAATGTTTCGTCGGTTCTGAAGTACCGAATTCCTTTTTCGGCATATGTCTCATGGTGAGCCACATTTCTTTTTTGCAAGACTTCAATCTTTCTACATGCAATTGTTGGTTAATTACTTAAGAAATTGAAGTATGACCTAGCTAGGTCTGATGGCACAGGCATGCAGTAACAAGCATACTTGTACTGAAGTTCTTTTTATCCACCTTGTTAATAAACACTACTTTCTTTCATGGTTTGCATCAGCTTGTCCTTTCTTCCTTTTCTTTCTGCTGTTTAGCTTTATCTTTTCAACCAACCAAATTAATTATAATATTATACTATGCAGGAGTCTTTATACTGTCTTTAGTCATTATCAACCTAGCTACCAAACTTCCTTCCATTGTTATTTTGTATGCATCCACAGTTTCTTTCTTCTTTCTTTACATATAATCTATCTGCAAATATATTCATTCTGTTGGATCTAAAACACGAAATCAAGAGTATGAATGTAAAGGTTTTGTTTATAGATCTGAAATATGCGTTTTTACATACATTCTTCTTCTATATGTTTACATATATATACGACACAAGTTTGACGGTTTATTGGCGGTTTCCGGCGGTTACCGTCATGGCGGCGGTTGGTGGCTGTCGGCGCCGCCCCTAAATATTATATATTTTATATTTACAACTTATTTCTAACCTAGATCGGGATTATTTGTTACATTCTTCTCCTTAATCTCGATCGTTACTGTGTTGTAAATCTTGAACTCCAAGCATCTGCCTCATAGTAGTAAACCTTAGTCTTGGCAATGCTTTTGTCAGTATATCTGCTCGTTGTAGTTCTCCACTGATGTGTTCCATATTGATGTGTCCATTCTCTACGCATTCCCGAATGAAATGGTAACGAACGTCGATATGCTTACTTCTTCCATGAAACACGGGGTTTTTGATGAGTGTTATTGCTGAAATGTTATCAACTTTCAATGTTATTCTTTCCTCCTTCCAGCCCATAAGTTCACTAAGTAGCCGTTTTAACCATAGAGCTTGACATGCTGCTCCAGTAGCTGCCATGAATTCTGATTCACATGATGAGAGTGCTACTGTTGGTTGCTTCTGTGTGCACCAGGTAATAGGTGATTCTCCAAAATAGAATACTATTCCAGTAGTTCCTTTTCCTTGATCAGTGTTGATCCCATAACTACTATCGCTATAACCTGTAATCTTGCAGCCTCCTTCTCTTTTGTATATAATGTTGTGCTCCTTGGTTCCTTTAATGTATCTGAGCACTTGCTTTATCGCCTTTAGACGGTGATCCTTTGGTTCTTGCATAAATCTGCTAAGTAATCCAACCGAATAACTTAGATCCGGTCTAGTATGTAATAGGTACCTTAAACATCCAATTATGCTTCTGTAGTAGGTTACATCCACTGGATTTCTGTCTTTTGTTTTTACTAACTTTGTTCCCGGGTCCATCGGTATCTTTGTGTCATTACTATCCATCATATTTGCATCCTTTAAGATTTTGTTGATGTAGCCCGTTTGCTTGATTGTAATCTCTCCTCCTGTCTGAGTAACTTCTATTCCAAGATAATATGTTAGCAATCCTAGATTGCTCATTTCAAATTTATCTTCCATTTGTTGTTTGAACAAGTCTATTTCCTTCCTTGGAGTGCCCGTGACGATTAGTTCATCCACATAAACTCCAACTATTAAGGTGGAAGTCTTACTTCTTTTCGTGTAAACTGCTTGTTCGAGATTACACTTCTTAAAGCCTAATGACTTTAAGGTTTGATCAAGCTTCATATTCCAAGCTCGTGGTGCTTGCCTTAAGCCATACAATGCTTTTGTGAGCTTGTAAACTTTCCCTGTATTTCCAGGTTGTACAAAGCCTTCGGGTTGTGTAACATAGACTTCTTCTTTTAATTCTCCATGTAAAAATGCTGACTTAACATCCAGACGATGTACTTGCCATCCATGGTATGCAGCCAGTGCTAAGATTAAACGAACTGTTTCGATGCGTGCAACTGGTGCAAATGCTTCCTCGAAGTCTATTCATTGTTCCTGCACATATCCTTTTGCTACTAACCTTGCTTTGTATTTGACGATTTCACCTTTTGCGTCCTTCTTCATCTTAAAGACCCATTTAAGTCCTATTGCCTTTTGATTTGTAGGCAAAGTAGTTAGGGTCCATGTTTTATTCCTGTTAATTGAGTCAAGTTCAGCTTGCATGGCTTCAATCCATTCTTTATCCTTTGATGCCTCCTTGTAGTTACGTGGTTCCTCTTCCGTAAGTAATAGGCTTTCAGTCTCTGTTGCTAATGCATTGTTATATACTGCATTCATGTCTCTGAAACCTTGTACTGGTGTATCATCATAGTTATCTGAACTCCTCATTGAGCTAACAGTTACTTGTTCCTCTTCTGAGTGTGGGTTGTAAGTGTATGTATGCGGGGTTACTGGAGAGTTTGGAGCAGTAAATTGTTCCTGTTCTTGATAGGCATTTCCTATGCCATCCGAGTCGATGATGTAGTATTTCCATCATCGTTTCCTCTAGCCGCAAGACTTGTCCGTTCTGAGTCTTGTGTGTCCTCTCCCTTGTTATCCCAATTCCATAGTTTGTTTTCCATAAACTTAACATCCATGCTTATGTGTATCTTTTCTTTCTTTGGATCATAAAGTCTGTATGCTTTTGATCCTTCCTCTACTCCTAAGTAAATCATAGGAACACTTCTATCATCAAGTTTCTGTAGATGAGGTAGTGTTACCTTAGCATAAGTTGTGCAGCCAAATATCCTTAGGTTTTCCAGATTTGGTTTTCTGTTGTAGAGTGCTTCATATGGAGTCATGTTTTCCAGAGGTTTTGTAGGCACTCTGTTTAGTATGTATACAGCGTGTCTTACTACTTCCCCCCAAAAGTTCTGTGGTAAACTCGTTGCTTTCATCATGCTTCTTGTAGTAGAAAGTACAGTTATGTTCTTTCTTTCTACTACTCCATTTTGTTGTGGTGAGTAGGGTGCTACCAGCTGCCTCATTATACCGTTCTCTTTACAGTATTTTGTGAATTCATTTGATCTGAATTCACCTCCTCTATCCGTTCTCAACATCCTTATTTTGGTCCTCATTTCTGTCTCAACTTTGCATCTGAATTCCTTGAAATTATCAAGTGCTTGATCTTTTGATGCTAAAAAGTATGCCCACATAAATCGTGTACAATCATCTACTAGCAAGAAGATGTATTGCTTTCCTGATTGTGTGGCTGGGCTTATTGGACCACAGAGATCTCCATATATTAGATCAAGCGGTTTCTTTGATCTAAACTTAGCTTGACTTGGGAATGGAGTTCTACTGTGTTTTCCTAATAAACAGGCATCACAAACCTGTCCTGCATGATTTATGTTTGGTATTCCTTCCACTAGATTCTTTCTTGTCATCAATTTAGTATCTTCGAAATTTAGATGACCTAATCTAGCGTGCCATAACCATGCTTTATTATCTAAATTAGCCATGAGACAAATGGGTGTACCAATTTTCAGTCTGATGCTGTAGAGTCTGTTCTTTGATCTTTCAACCTTCATAAGCAGCCTCTCGTTCTTGTCATGTACAGTTAGTTGATTTCCTTTCATGACAACATTGCATCCTATCTCCGTGAGTTGTCCCAAACTCAGTATGTTGCTTTTGAGATTCGGGATGTAGTAAACTTCAGATATAATCTTCTGGTCTTGATTCCTACATCCTATCAATATAGATCCTTTGCCTTTTATATCTACATAGGATCCATCTCCAAAATGAACACGTCCTGTTATATTCTCATCAAGATCCTTAAAGTGATTCTTGATGCCCGTCATGTGGTTACTTGCCCCATTATCCAAGTACCATATGCTTTCATCAGTAGTTGCATATTTTCCGGGTTGAAATTGTCCTTCATTCAACAGCACTTCTTCGTGTTCAGTTTTGTTTGTAGCCATTAGCAGTGTTGGCTCCTCATCTTCTTGTATGAGGTTTGATTGCTCCTGCGGTGTCGGCAGTTGATTGCAATCCTTTCTGTAGTGTCCAAACTTCCTACATCTGTGACATTGCACCTTGCTTATGTCATTTTCCTTCTTATTCCACTTTGTAGTGTTTCTCGCCTTATGAGTTGTTCCTTCCTCTTTCGAGTATTGTTTGCCTCTTCCTCTGCGCCAGTTTCCTCTTGAAGAGTTAAATTTACCACGTCCGCGATTACCAAATCGCCTTCCTCTTCTTGAGTGTTCATTTTGCGTAAAAAGCAACTTTTCCTGGCTTTCTCTGAGTCCTCCTTTCTTGAGTTTTATTCTTTCCTCATAGGCTTTCAATTTTCCGATTATATCGTCCAATGTGACCTCGTCTAGATCACTGTTTTGTTCTATGGATGCTACAATTTGTATAAATTGGTCCGGCATAGAATCCAACAGTTTACGTACCAGTAATGATTGATCCAAGGTTTTTCCCAATTCCCTTGCCCTGGTAGCGAAACTGTTTAGTTTGGCCGTAAATGCATCCAGTGTCTCGTCCTCCTTCATTTGGAGTGCCTGTAATTCAATCATCAGGGTTTGTAGGCGCGCTTTCTGTACTTTATCCACTCCGACATGTCTTTTCCTCAAAGTTTCCCATATTTCCTTTGCAGTATTACATCCCGCAACTTGCAGTATTACATCCTCAGTTAATGCTTGATATAAGTAGGTTGTTGTTGCCTTATCCTTCCTTACATCTAGTTGCGTGTCGGGTGTTGGTTCTATCACTTCCCATAGTCCATTTGCTTCAAGTATTGTTTTAATTTGTATAGCCCAAACCGTGTAATTTGTCGGTTTTAAAATAGGACATTGGTAGTGGGAAATTGGTGTAACGGTTTTTTGTATTAGGGCGTTGTTAGGATTTTCAGCAGACATGGTTTCTACTTGTATTATCTTCACCTTTTTTTTTAAAAAAAAAGTTCACTATTGATTTTTATATTTTTTTAAACTTTAATAAAAAAAACGTCTCTTCCCTTTTTTTAAAAATAATAAGAAAATTTTCTTATCTTAAAAAATATTTTAATTAAATATCCCTTTTATAAAATAGGTTTTTTAGTTTAAAACAACTTGAAAAAAAATCCTCTTTATTGATTTTATAAGATATATAATTTTTTAAAAAGCCTTAATATTTAATTTTACAAAAAATCGACCTCTTTTTTAGAAGATAAAAATTATATAAATATATGTTAGTCCAAGGGTTTTTTTTTAAAAAAAAAATCTTACGGTTTTTAAAAATTTTTACTAAAAAAAACTTAGTGATGGCTTTAAAATATTTGGGATTTGCTTTCCCAAAAAATATTGGAATTCCTTTTATCGTTTTTCAAAAAAGTTTTGATTACTTTTATTTAATGCCTGTTGCTTTGATGCCCTTTGATGTGCCGATTGAACAGACCCCTTTGAGGGTTTCCTTTCTTCTTCTTCGTGGCTTGGATCTCTCCTTTTGTTATGAATGGCAGTCTCCGATGATCGCTTCTTGTCGCGTGGATCTCGACTTCTGTTCGAGTGGTGCGATGCCTTCTGCCTTCGTGCCTTCGATCGGTGGTCTTTCTGACCGTTTGGTTTTCTCCGGTCGTCTTCTCCGGCGAGGTAAGTTCTCTACCGTGGGTGCCAGACGGTGGTAGATCTTGTAGATTGGCCGCCTCTGTGGTATCCCCGTCCCGTTCAACACCCCTTTTGGTGTTCTGTTTTTCCGGCGACGGTCGGTTTCTCCGTTCCTCTTGATTCCCGGTATGTGATGATGCCTAGGTTCAAAACCTTCGGCTCTGATACCAAATGTTGGATCTAAAACACGAAATCAAGAGTATGAATGCAAAGGTTTTGTTTATAGATCTGAAATATGCGTTTTTACATACATTCGTCTTCTATATGTTTACATATATATACTACACAAGTTTGACGGTTTATTGGCGGTTTCCGGCGGTTACTGTCACGGCGGCGGTTGGTGGCTGTCGGCACCGCCCCTAAATATTATATATTTTATATTCACAACTTATTTCTAACCTAGATCGGATTATTTGTTACACATTCTACTAAATATCTTGCATTTTTGATAAAACTGGTTTGTTGTTTCCCAGTTCCCAGAAAGGACTTCTTCCCACAAACAGTTGATAGAACTTGATGTTAGTTTGACTGTGATTATTCAAAACATATGCTTACTGCATATATCTTCTGGTGATGTAATAGCATGCACCTTAGATCCAGCTCTATTCCTTGGTAATAATTATTAATCAATGTGGTCAGGTTTGGTCTGGCTAGTTAAGTGGTCGGGTTTGGTTTACTGATTCTTGAAACTGAGGTAGTCGGTTTGGTAGTTAATTATTGACGTAAACCGACCAATTTGAACCATGAACTCACATTTGAGTTTTGACCTTGCCTCACGTTTGAAGGTGATATGATAGTATTGTTTGTTGTCTGTTGATTTATTCAATGTTTAAAAAAAACCCTTATTAACCCAGCCAGTTGAACCATGAACCGGTCGGGAGAGCGGTTCAACAATGGCTGAGCTTATGCCCTTTTTGATCCATATTGAACCTGTCGGGTTTCCGGTCTAACTGGTTTACCCAGTCCTTTTAACTCGTTATTAACCCATTTTGAGTTTTTTTTGTTTTTTCTATATTGATTAAGTGAATAAGGTAAGAAAACGGATACACGATATTAACGTTATATAAACAAAACTCACAAAAAAATCCTAAGTATATGTCAAACTAGTTGATGTATGTTTATCTTTGATACCTATAATATGTTTGTACTCATTGAACAGGACTGGCTAGTATATTGTCCAATTTTAAAAAGTAATAAAATTTGAACAAATTTTCATAATAAATAAATTCTTACAAATAATAAAAATGATTAATTTTTATTTAAAATATTAAATAAACTAAAATAAAAAAATATAATAATAGATAATTTGAAATGACACTTTTAAAAAAAATAAGCTAATTTTTATTTTAATAAAAATGTCATAATTAACACAGAACAAGCAACAATAAGTGAACACAAATTACCATTTATAAATCACAGTTGATATTAATAATATTCTAAATTAAAAGTTATAACAAAGACAAACTTGGTAATACAAAAAAAATTAAGAAACTATAAATATAAACTGTAGCTTATAAGTAGTAATAATTTATATTAATTTAATATCTTACATATATATTTAAAAAAAGAATTGTAACATCATCTTTCTTAATTAAGGGTGATTTCATCAATCAAAACCTTTTAGTTAATCAAAATTTGACTTTTTTTGTTTACATCATGCTCTTCATTTTTTTATGATTGTTAATATTGTGTTGTTTTTTTATTTATTATAGACATTCTATTTGGTTAATAATTCTCATTAGACAAATTTATAATTTTGATGATTATCAATGCATATGGTATTTCATTTTGTTAACTAAAATTATGTTCTAATGCTTCATTTTCACAGTGTATGAGTTGTTGTACAATAATACAATAGGTATGAGTTGTTGTACAATAGATATGAGATGTTGTACCTTATGTGTAGAATGTAAATTTTTGCTACAAATGTGATCAAAATACTTAATGATTTATTTACTTAATAAACTTTAGAATTTTGAATGATATCGGATTTTTAATAAATTTATCTTTGTTATTAGTTTGTATATCATTATGTATTATTTACAGTCTTTCTCTTATTATATCTATTTGTAGTCTTACACACTATATATGTTTAAAGTTACATTAAACATCCATGTTTATATATGCAACCTTTCAACCAAAACAGTTACCTCAGCTGGTTTGTTTTCCAATGACAATAAACACAAGCTAAGGTTAATTGTTATCTAATGTTGGATTGTTTATGAGACGTCATGTTTTTTCTCATTGCCAGTTGTATATTGTGGTTTATCAAGTAAAATATAATAATGGTTTAAAAATTTTTATTTACGATAAAACATGTAAACCAACAAATAAAACGATAAATTTTTGTTGAGAAGTTTTACAAAAAATTTAATGATTATCTTATATATTGATTTCTGATTTATAATAAATTTATCATTCTTTTAGGCGATTTTATATCACTACAATTGTTTTACTATACCGGTTAGTAGTATTTTACACTATAAATATTTAAAATTTACATTAATCATCCCCGTTTATACACAATATATTAGGCTAATTAGTTAGTATTAGAATTTTGATAAACCGACGTGAGAATGAAAAAAAAAAGAGTTCATAAACCATATAGGCATATATACTATTTGACCAATCTTCTAATATAAATAAAAGACTAATTTTCATCAATTTAATTAGAAGATCTTGACCCTTCATTTAATCAAAATTAAATCCTATCCATTCATTTTATTAAAATTGAAAGTCTAATTTTGACTTTTAGTAGTCAAAGTTGAAAACTCAATTTTTAAAATTTAATTATAATAGGAGATAAGATAGTAAAAAAAATATTATTTAATTTTTAAATTAAATATTAAAATGTTTACGTACATATAATTTTTTTAAACTTGCACAATATTAATAAATATTCAAACTTTTAGAAATAAAATATTCACTACATATTATTATTTAATTTGTGTTAGAATTGTTATCTAATTTCAAACTTTTAATTCACTACATTAATTTAGGAATAAATATTCAAGTTATTTTTCATCATCTACTATACGGTAGTTATATGATACAAATCTTACTATAATTAAATTTTACATTACTTTTAAAGTTGTTATCAATTACCTTTATGTGCCAACTAACGTTAATATAAAATTCTTTTAGTTTCGAGAAAATCTTATATTGAGTTTTTCTTTCGTCGGTACAAAACAATTATATATTTAAATAAACAAATATAAAATAACAATTTTATGATTACCCGTGTATTTACACGAGCATTTAAACTAGTGACAATAATATATTAATAAAGTAATTTTATTTTATGATATTATGGTAATAATTTGTAATAGAGAAATATTACTATCATAAATGTATCCATAACTAAAAGGTTACTGCTCTAGCAGTATCAAGATGATTTCTTGTCATTCTGTTTATTTTAAAGTTAGGGTTTTAAGTTCTGTCATGAATATACGTGTATAAAAGAATAGAAAAAAAAATTAATGAGAGAAATAAGAGAAAAAAAAGATAATTTTGATTATTCGTGTTTCTGAGCTGGAAATAAAAGAAAAGAAGTTGAAAAGAAAAAGAATAAATTTGTGTTCTCGAATTGTAGAGAAAGAAAAGATCAATTTACAATAATACTCTTGTTTTTTAAAATTATTTATTGTGATTAAAGATAATTTCATCACTTACGAAAAATTATACAGATTTTTCTTTCCTTTCAATTCCTTCCACTTTTAAGAGAAAAATGTAAGACCATGAGTAGTGGTTAACTCAATCCATTCCCAACCTAAATGTCACATCAGCTACCACATCACTTTTTTCTTCCTTTTCTCTCTCTTACCCAAAACGCAAGTAACACATAAGACTAGAGGTGTTCATTTTCGGATAGTGCATTTTGCTATCCGATATCCGAATCCAAAATTTCGGATATCCGAAATTTCGGATCCGGATATCGGATAATCCGAAATATCCGAAATTTAATATTAAGTTTTTTTTTTATAAAAAGTACTAATATTAATTTAATTTGAACTATTAATATTAAGGTTCCTCCCGGAAATTTAGTACTAACATTATATGTTCTAAATATTAATTTAATTCGAACTAGAACTACTTTTACAAACTTCATTCAATTCCTTCAAAAACTAATTTTTTTTTCAAACTAGAACAACTTTTACAAACTAATTAACTACCCTTCACATAATTAGATCATCAACCAGATTATACTATATATACGTACAATCGAAAATTATTCTTCAATTTGAAGCAATATATAGAATATAATTAACGAGGGGAACTTAAGGATAGGAAATCAATAATCTATAGATGAAGAACAATAACAGAGATATAAAAAATTGGTCTGAGTGTATCCAAAATAAACATATAATAACAAGATCAATCGATCGACGTAGAAACTAGATCATCAAGTATATATGATATCGATTTGGAGTTTTGGATATCTAGGGATGTTTTTCATATTATATATTTATTATTTTGGAAAAATGCTATCCGAGTCCGAAAATTCGGATATCCGAATTTCGGATAATTTCGGATCGGAATTTTCGGGTATTCGGATTTCGGATCGGATACAAATATTTTTGAACACCCCTACATAAGACCATCAACATCCAACCCAACTTACAATGCCACATTAGTATCCACATCATTTTCCACCTTCAACCCTATCAAACCTACAAACCCCCACATCCAACCCTATTCAACTCACATCAAATATTAATAAAAAATATATATTTATTAAAGAAAGAAAGAGAAGAAAGAAAAGAAAAAGAAAAAAAAACGGGTTTGGAAACCCGATCTGGAACCCCACCACCATCAACCCAATGGGGTGTGTTGGTATTCCCATCAGGTAGAACCCCAACCCAACATCGGGTAGACCTCCGATGCGGATGGTCTAAATATTTTCTCTCCTTTCTCTTACACAACAAAAAAAAGAAAAAAAAGCAATCAGGTAGTGTTGAATGTGGGAAGCTGGTACCTAACCTGATTTTTTTTTTGGAGGGGAGGGGTGGAGGGTATTGGTGTTCTCGAAAGAACCAAACTCACCCGATGGTTAACCCGAAACATTCGAAAGAGACGCTACATACAACCTAAGAGTAACAATTTTTTTTTTTTATTTTCTTCCAAAATTTTTTTATTTTCTCTTTAAAATAAAACTAGAAAACACAAATAAGACTTGTGTTTTTGCGGTTAAAAAAGTCATGTATAAAAACAGTATACTTTAGTCTTAGTGGGTTTAGTTTTGTGCAGTCTCTCTCTCTCTCTCTCTCTCAGATCAAAAAGTCAAAATACCCTCTTCATCAGTAGCTCCTGCTTCCACCAAATCACTCTCTTTTCTTCCCGATTTCGTCTGCTTTCTCTCTCTCTCTCTCTCAGCTGGAACTCTGAGAATTCCAACGGCTTTGATGGTACGAATTCTACGACCAATTTAGTTACCAAAACAACCACCGCCATAACCCAATCTTCTGTTTCTTCCGATTCTTTTTCATCAATCGGCGACAGCTGCACTTGTAATTTGTGGGTAAGTCATTAAAACCCTTGTTTACATTCGCATATAGCCTCTATGAAGCTTTTGATGTAGAATTTGCTATGCTTTCTTCCGAGATTATTTACACACTTCGGCATATCAAATGGGGTTTTCGTTCTCTTTTGACCTTTCAATTTTGTTTTGCCGCTGATGTTTGCGTATTGAGTTATTCTGTTTTCTGGGCTTGAAATAAAATTTGTGCTTGTGAGCTAAAAGTTGAGTATTGCCTATGAACATGGTTCTTCTTTGGTTGATTATTACTTCCTTACAAAAATGAACTATAAAGCGTCAAACTCTCTATAGTTTCTGTGAAGATACCCTTTGTTTTGCAAGCTCGGCGCACCCTTTTAGGGCTTCGATTATGAACTTGGTGATATGAGATGAAACATACCTCTTTTATTGTCATTCCTTTTTGAGGAAACTTCAAACTGCTTTGTACTTCATAAGAGTACCATAAATGAATGAAAACTTGTGTCAAATCTGCAAAGAAATGCAGCCCACTCCCTCACTCTTGTATTTGTAAAGTACTAGGTTGACATTAAATGTCCAACTGCAGGGGGGAGTATGTTTGCAGATGGATTGTTTACCTAAGTTGACTTGGCTATAGATGTGGTTTCCATTAGGAACATGTTTTAATTATGTCTTGTAGTACTTCAATCATGCTTCTTTTGTGTAACAATTGTTATGGTGCAACTTTTGAGCAAAAATAGGTGGCTTTTTTTGACATTATTTTTGGGGCTTGTAACTGTATCTGTTATAGATTACATCAGCTTTTGACATTTTCAGTGAATCAGTGTTTTAATTTTGCTATCATTCTATTCTTGATATTCAGATTATTCACCAAGATCAAGTGCATGGCCGTATCTCTGATGTGTGCCATTGCAAGGTTTTAATGAGGTGATGAGTTCAATACAATGTTCTTTTTTCAATTATTTGTACATGAAGACTTCATCTGATTTATTGTTGAAGCTCATTTTTTAGTGTGAGATTTCAATTTGGTGAAAGTATATTTATGCAGAGTCAGTGAGATACTACCAAAGAAGATTCAATACAGTGTTAATCGTTCTTTTTTAACTGAGAGTCGATAATGGCAGAGCTCAGTCCAAGGACTGATACTTCAACAGATGGTGACACTGAAGACAAGGCTCTGGGGGTAAGTTTTTATTTTTACTTCTTTAGAAGTTTCAATAAGCATTGATTTGTACTTAATACATTAATCACAATTCAAGTAACAAAAGATCTAGATATCTATTGGGAATAAAATTTTAGGGTTTTTCCCCTAAAATAAATAAATCCTTCAACTCCCATCTAGTTAGGCACTTAGGCATGTTGATATATTATAAAAATAATATGGATCTTTGAAGAAACGACTCAGAAGGTTGATGTTGATTGCGTTAAAAAGATGGGGGGACTTTCGACCCATTTGACCCATTTCCCTTTTAGCTAAATACTATTATTTGCATCCTTTAAGATAAAATACTGAAGAGTAATGAAAACCCTTATATATTGTGTATTAATTTGATTACAGTTTATAGAGTACAAGGGAAACCCTAATGGATCCCGACCTATCTATACAATTGGGTCGGGTGATTATGTATTAAACCCTAATATCATTCCTAGACTCTTTTGCAAAGAGAGTGGTAGAAGGTTGGACGCCAACACTGGAGCGAAAATTAGAATGAGAGAAAATTAAATACGTAAGAAAAAAAGAATATATATACAAGAAAACTCCCTGGCGGTGAACGCTTAGCGGCCAAAGCGGTGGAGACTGTAATGGCTATGATTGCTGTGGCAGGAGCTACAACTACAGTGGCTGGCATGGCAAGAGGTGAAAACGGCAACAAGGAAAAGAAACTAATCTTTTTATTATTTACAATGCATCCTGGGGGCAGGATGAGAGGGTAAAGAAAAGAAAAAAAGTCATCACTCAAGGGCGATGACGGGCAAAAAGGAAGTGGCGGCGGCAAAGAGCCAGCGGAAGGGAGTGGAATAGAAGATATGGTGAGAATATTATGGTTGTGAACACCATGTATAATAATAAAAATCCTTGTCGGTATTGTGTATTACATTGATCGCTATTTATAGAGTACACGTGATAAAAGAGACTCTGATGAGAAACCATGGCCCAACTATACAATTGTGCCGGTGCATCCTATACTAAACCCTAATATCATTATATCTAATAATACATTATCTCTAATAAATACAACCCAAGGTGACCCATTTATACGTAAATTGGTCAAAGTTTCCACATTCAACTTGAAACTATAAGTTGAAATTTCTTAAGATATGTTTGTGATTTTGTTGCAGTTCCATAACAATCAATCACATGGACTCGTGGTTTCTGATGCAAGTGATAAATCAAGGGATCAAAAGGTATCAGAATTTTATTTACACTTTCATATTTTTCTCTTTAATTGCTACACATTTTGTTCTAAAACGCCCTAAAATTATAATAAAGCAATCATATTACTATGAGGGATTTTGGGACACAGTATGTAAGTTTGTAGTTATGTTGTTATTTTGCTGATTATTTCCTTGAATAATATTTTTCCAGACACTTCGTAGGCTTGCTCAGAATCGTGAAGCTGCAAGAAAGAGCCGTCTGCGGAAGAAAGTGAGTTTTCATTAGTTTTAGTTGTTAAATATATTTGGTTATCTCTTGGAAAAGATTAATAAAGAAAATTTCTTTTGATTATATCTTGGTCATCCTTGAGAATAATATTACAAGCGGTCCATAATTTTGTATGAGTACACTTCTTAGTAGGTTATTTAAAAAGAGAATTACTTATTTTAAAGTAATGGAATTAGATATTAAAACAATAAATTTGTGAGCATGCAAGATAGATAAAACTTACTACTACATTAAAAAAAAGTTAATTGCATGAGCAGTTTCTTTATAAATTGCGTCACTTTCATCATATTTCAATACTCAATAGTTATTTAAGTAATATATTTTAAACTCTTTTGGTTTTTAGGCTTATGTTCAACAGCTTGAAAGTAGCAGAATGAAGCTGACACAACTTGAACAGGAGCTTCAGCGAGCTCGGCAGCAAGTACTGTTTGACTACTCATTATTGTCTGCACATTTCGTTACAATTTTGTATTAATACTATCCATAAATTTATCTTACTTGTTATAATGATCTTATTTCTTTTGGGAAGGGCATCTTCATCTCAAGTTCAGGAGAACAATCTCAATCAATGAGTGGGAATGGTTAGACCCTCTGTTGATTCTCAATATTTTGTTTTCTAGTATTTTTTAACTAAAGTAGTTGTTTTAGACATCAATTCAATGTAGCACTCTTTCATGATTAAGGGTATAGAATATAGATTTATTAATAATTTATGCATATGCTTAAACAATGCAATTTTCCAGAAGGTTAAATACTTATTTTTCAGACAACATGAATACTAATACCGACTAAATCTTGTCCATTTTGATGGTCATTTTTGTTCACGGTTGCTTGGTAGCTTTAGACGGCCATGGTATAAACATTTAGAATATTTTTTTGTCAGTTGGAGTAATATCAGTATTTGGAATAAATTCATGGATTAGGGTTGGCCATAGGAAGTAACATTTCTGTAAAAGCGAAAGAGTTTGAAGGAATCCCATGAATACTTAGCTTAAAGTCCAACAATGATTGTTTATCAGTTTTCAAAGAATTGTTTTATTGAGAATAAATGTTTATTAAGTAGTACATCATTATTTTCATTTTTAATATGAATGAGGATCGGTTAGCATGTTGGTTAACGGATACCTTTTTTTGTTTGTGTTGGTTTTGTTTGGTTTGGCCCATAACCACTTTTCTGTCCATATTTTAATTTTTTTTATAAATAATTGTGTTTACTATGTTTGTAAAAACTATTTTTCTACAACAATAATCTATTGCATAATGCCATTTAGGTGTGACTTGAACCTGTTTAAACCGTTCCCTATTTCATTTTTAGTTTGTTTTTTGTTTTTTAATTTAGGAGCCTTGGCTTTTGATGTTGAATATGGTCGGTGGTTGGATGAACATAACCGCCGAATCAATGAGCTGAAAGGAGCTGTGAGCAATCATGCTGGTGATGGTGAATTGAGAATTATTGTTGATGGTGTTGTGGCACATTATGAAGATATTTTCAGAATAAAAGGTGATGCTGCTAAAGCGGATGTTTTTCATGTTCTATCGGGAATGTGGAAAACACCTGCAGAAAGGTGTTTCTTGTGGTTAGGTGGATTCCGTTCATCAGAACTCCTAAAGGTTAGCACAAAACCATGCATGTTGCTATTAATCTTCGGTATGAATTATGTTAAATATATTGATTTTAATGCTGGCAGTCAAACTATTAGGAGTAGATTACAAATTTGGTTCCTGTGCTTATACACTAGTTACGATTTCGCCCGTTATTATGAATTTGATTGGTGTTTGTAGAGTTTGATCTCTAAACTTTTTCCTTTGGAAGTGGTTTTGATTTTAATTGTATATATGTCTTGAACTTTTATCCGAGTTTTTTGTTTAATTTTTTTATTTTCCTGTTCTGTTCTTCATCTTCTTCAAGAACATGATGAGAATGAATATCATGAAGTATTGAAGAAGGATGTAAAAAGATGAGAATGCCCTTCATATCAAGGCTGAATGTAACCCTAAATTGTTGCATTTAAGTATCTAACCGAATAATGACATAATTGTTAATTGTAAACACTTTTAAACAAATCGTGACGAATACCACACAATTTTAACTTTTGAGATGCTTTATTTATGATTGTGAGATAAAAATCAAACGGCATAGAAGAATGGACGGTTAAATAGAAGAGATTCTCATACAAAAGATCAATTACCTCAAAAAGATATTTGAGTATGAGAATCTCTTCTTTTTTATGAAAGGCAGAACCTCTTCTATGAATCTATGTAACCTTCAGTTTGCACACAAACACACCTACATAGACGCACATAAGTCAAGCCCTCTTTCAAAATCAAGACACCCAAATCAACTCAAATTCTAACCCAGATCATAACCTCTAACTCAAATCTAACCCCTAAACCAGATTAACGCCCTAATCCATGAATGATTGAATTCAAACACACACAAGTACATACCCACACTCAGAGAAACTATATCAATGAGTTGCATAAACCAGCTTTGAAAGGAGAAGGGCAGGGGAGAGGACAAGAGGGGAGGAGAGGTAACGATGGCGATGGAGGTGTGGTAGCAAAGGGGCGGCGCATGGTGGAGAAAAAGGAGAGGAGGGAGGAGAAAGGGGAGAGAAGGAAGGATGGAAGTGAGGTGGTGCAAGGCGGTGTTCGACGGCTGTAGTTTTGGTGGTCGAAGAGGGAGTGGGGTGGGCAGAGGTGACGTTTGAGTGTGTGTGTGTGTGTGTGTTACGCCCACCAAAAGGTCTCAGGTTAATGGTTAATAACTTACAAAAACGGATGATAGCTTTTATAACATCAAACACAAAAAATAAACAATATCAGAGAGACAGATGATATCAAAAGCACTTGTGGGATTTCTAACAATCCGTCATTCCATCCTACGTTGTTTTACAGTTGCTTATAACTCAACTGGAACCATTAACGGAGCAACAGTTATTGGCAATCGGCAACTTACAACAGTCATCACAGCAGGCTGAGGATGCGTTGTCTCAAGGGATGGAGGCTTTGCAGCAATCATTAGCAGAAACAATAGCAGGATCTCTTGGGCCTTCAAATTCATCGGGTAATGTAGCCAATTACATGGGCCAAATGGCAATGGCTATGGGTAAACTTGGAACTCTAGAAGGCTTCATTCGACAGGTTAGGTTCTTCTTCTGATACCATCATCTTCCTGTCTTACAATAGCATTATACAATTATCTGTTTTGGTAGTTATACTTTGTGTTGATGTGGCAATTTGGTAATACAAGCACAAAATGATCAGTTGCTAAGCACATCCAAAAAGTGTCCCTTACAACCCATTTTATGTACACATGATAGTAGTATACCTCATAATGTGTTGGTCTTTTTGATACCAGGCTGACAATTTGAGACAACAAACCTTGCAACAAATGCATCGGATATTAACAACACGCCAATCAGCTCGAGCACTCATAGCCATCAACGACTATTCATCTCGGCTTCGAGCTTTGAGCTCATTATGGCTTGCACGCCCTCGTGAGTGACCAAATCATTCTCATATGGTCAAGAAATGTGATTTATCTACCTGGATGTTGTTGTACCAATTATACAAAAGGGGAAAGAAACTCATGTGCAAGAAAGTAAGGTATGTAACAAGCAGAAAGAGCAGCAAATATGTGTAACAACAGCTCTCAAGTCTTGAACTTATTCTGTTGTCTTCTTCAGTCTGCTGTAATGGTGCTGAGTTCTACTTTTTTTTTTTAAATTAGTTTTGTATGAATGATATCTCAACATTTAACTTACAAATTACAATAATTTGGTGTAATCTTTGTTTTAATTTAAACCGATAAGATAGGAACGTCGCGAATTTGTAGTTTTTTTCGTGGTTTTTAAATGCTAATGTTTGAATTTGGTTTGTAATTTGTTGCTAGTATACAATGGAAAGAGTTAGCAGGTAGCTAAAGTCTCTGGTTGTAACATGTTTCTTCATGATTTGTTATCATTTCATTTAGAAGTTTAATGTTTGATATATTTTGTTATTATTTTATAGTTTGGATGGATTGGTTGACTTGGATTGCTTTTTTGTTTGAGATTTTCTTTTTAATTTTTTTTTGACGTATAAAAATAGTATGCTCAATGTTTTAAACCCCGGGTCAACCCGGCAGGTTGAACCGGTTGACCCGGGGCCTGGCTACAAGACTGGTTCAATGTATACCGGTTTTTTGGCATTTTGCGGCCCGGAGCGACCCTGCCGGTTTAGCGGTTGAATCGGTCAATTTTAACCCGGGTTGACCCGGTTTTATATTAATTAATTTTTTATTTTTCATTTAATCCTAAAATTTGTTTTTATATAAAAGTAATTTGGTATTATAATCTTAGTTTACTATTAGTCTTTTTAATAAGGTTATATTTTTTGCTTTTTACATAAACTTAGGAAACTCTAAGTGGTTATGTTCTTGTTGATGATGATGATGAAGTTGGGGATGATAGTGAATTTCATATACTAAGTGATCGTGAGCTTGATGCATTACTTTTTTTTTTGCACTTTATATATATGTATACACATAAATAAAAAAATAAAAAATAGAAACCGGGTTAACCCGCTAGTCGAACCAGTTGGCCCGGTTGACTCGTGACCCGATGAGGAAATCGGGTCAACTAAAAAACTGGCTTTTAAAACATTGGGTATGCTAGATATGCTTGCTTGTGAATTTCGCCTAAAATGATCTAGAAGATGATTGTATGCGATAAAAATTATTGATTTATCCGATAAACCTATTAAGAATAAAACATAAATTATAGATTTTTTTTAATTTTTAAATGGTTTAATCATAACTAAAATAAGTGTTTGTATATATATATTTAGAGATTATTAGTTTTAGAAAAATATAACATAATTTCAAGTTTTATAAGAACATATATGTGATTAAGAAAGTTGTTATGATACATAATTTGATCGTTTTCTCTTAAAATTAAAAAGAAGTGAAAGAAAAATATATAAACTTTTTATTTATAACTAAATTACCCATAAAAAATATTCTTACGTTAACTTCTTATCTTTTAACCAATAAAAAAGAAAAAGAAAACGGAGTACTATAAGAGGTTGTTTGTTTTTTAAAAGATATATCTATAATAACGTTTGTTTTAATTTTCCAATCAAATCTTTAAAACCCTAAATACAATGTAATATCAAAGAGTCTCTGATATAACGCTATCAAGATTTGTTAAAGTGTTTTTGTTTCCATAACGTTGAGGATTCAAGTTTCGTCGTAAGAAGAGACTAATGTGTTTTTTTTTAAAAAAATACCCTTTTTAGATTTAGAAAACATTTAGGGGGTGTTTGTTTTAGCTTATTTTATAGGCATTTAGCTTATTTATTAAGCTTATGGGAAATTTGATGTTTGACTTAACTTATTAACTTAAGCTTTATGAGCTTATATTTAGTAAAAATAAATTAATTTTGATAACTCAAGTTTTTTTAATAGCGAATTTAGTGGACTGGGTTCGCAGTCACGTGTATGCTCTTCCGGCGAATTTTTAAAAGTAGCTCAGCTGAAAAAAACATTCGCCTCCTAAAACCCTTCGTGAGATCAGAAACCTTGGCCGGCCAGTGCTCAGCGTTCTTCATCTCCAGGTGTTTTCCTTTGTTCTTCTTGTAAATTGCCTCTTAAAAGTTACATAATTAATCAATGCTGACTGTTTTTGCTATTTTGTAGTCGATATAGTTCACAGTATTGCATAAACCGCCAATACAATGGAGTCACAGTTGTTTCTAGGGTTTAAGGAAGCAACAAGCAGTGAAGTTTCTTGGGAAGGAAACTATAAATTAGTTCCGTGGATAAATTGGGATGATTGGAACTTCGTGAGAGAATCTCTGTTTTCTTCTTCTCCTTGCTCCATAAACCTGGGTCTTGAAAGAGTAAGATTCCATGTATACAGTGAACTAAAGTTTCATTTTTGATCGTATGTATAGATCAAAGAATTCGATTATGTTTTTTCTTTCTACGAGCTCAGTTATGTTCTTGTTGCATTTTTGGGCCAGATATCTGCTTGGCGAAGCAGAGGATGTCTTCCTGTAATAATTGAAGTTACTGCTTCCATTGTTGAAATCCAACAAAAAGATTCTTACTTTAGGTGAAAGTTCATTTTTTTCATCAGATGATGAACTTGGATCAAGTATATGAGTGATGTTTTCACAAATATTAATGAATCTGTTTTATTCACTGCAGGGAGGGTCTATCTGAGAGTGATTTACTAGCAGAGGATATGTTGACAATGTTATATTGTATGACCATTATGAGGTAAAAACTTTCATTTTTATTTTTGTTGTTTGTTTTGATCTAATAAGCTGTCATTCCAACCTTTTTAAGGTATATATTTGGTTCTCAAGGATCTTTTGAATGCACTATAAGAACATGTTTGTTTTCTGGTTTGGTTCAAATTAATAGATATGTATATTAGACTTGTAAACTTGACCCTGTCTTCTTTATTTTTTGAAAGTTATGTGTTCTCGAATCCTATGTGTGAGTGTGTGACATACAGTTCTCCTCTACCTTTGATTCTCTAGTTGGTACTGTTGTTGTCCGCCATCATGAGGTTTCTATGCACTTACTGAATTTTTTCTAAAATATTGAAGGCTTGTGAATGGGATTGTGGAGAAAACACGTAAAAAGAACGAGGTTTCAATTGGAGAGGCAGCTGAAGTAATTGGTATTCCTCGTATGTTGATTGATATTCGTCATGGTAAGGAATTCAGATATGCATCATTACAAAAAATTGATAAAAAATCATCATCATCTTCGCTTCCTAGTAATATTCGTTATTCTTTTTTAAATTAATACATGTTCTACACTATTTTTTTCCTCATGATAGAATACTACTAAATAAACATTTCATTACCACTTGTTCGTTTTTTCTGGAAAGTACTTGTTTTGCTTGTTTACGTCATTAAAGGTTAACTTTTTAATATATTTTTTATTTTCCTTCCCTATTTGTTTTCTTGTAGAGTGTTCACATCGTGACCTTCCTTCACTGAGGCTGGTTCGGCTTGCATCTACAAAGGTACGCCATTTATCTTCTTTTTCATGCCCCCAATAATTGCTACTAGTGTTATTACATAAGGTCAAGAGTTTAGGTTACTACAATCTATTACAACATAGCTAGAAATCATTTTGCTATTTTACCACACTTGAATTATAGTTAAGATATGTAAATCACTATTTTACTATGCAAGTTACTTTAAAGCTCAAACAGCTACTTCAATGTTATGTTATGCATAGTGATATTCAGGTCGCTGTATCGAAAAAGTGTTTGCTGAAAGGCATCTTCTTAGCAACCTAAATGAACTTCTAGAATATTATTCAAAAGTCCGGCAATATTTATATATCAGAGTATTAGACCTTTTGACACAATTGAATCATGGGAGGCAATTCTGAGTGGTCAATAAGATTCAATACATTTTTAAATGGGCAAAGTGACAAGGTAACAAAATTCACAAAAAATTTCATGTGAGGCAATAAACTTTTTTCTTACTTCTCATTATTGTTTATGCTCAATTCAAGGTAACCTGCTTTTCAAAAATTAACAAAAAAGCAATTGACTTTGAATTTCTGATATTTTTGGTAATTTGGTAACCATATTTGAGTGCTTTCAAAATTTTCAATCTTGGTTGATGGGTGCTGCTGAACATGGCTGTTTGCATCTATGCTAAATTTACTAGCCACTTGCATCAAGTTTAAAAGTTGCACAAAGTAGAACTAATTGAAAGTTTATTACCTAAGTTGAGCAAAAAAAATTTGATCACCTTATATGGAAATTTATGTAAAGTTTGTTACATATTGTGCATCTTGCTCTTTTTGTATTATTTTTTGTTAAACAGACGCAAGGTGACTAGTAAAACACTTTAGGGATCTATTAGATTGGTTTCCTACGAGTTTCAACCCTAAACTGGATTGTTAGGTAGGGTTTAGCAAAACAGTTTGAAACTGAAACCGAAAATGGTTCTGGACTGGCCTGAAAGTGATCCTAAAAAAGACTGCCCAATTGATCTGCTGTCGTAGCTAACATTCAACCCCCAATAACATCTGTTAAATTGCATCTGTATGTTTTCCCATTTACAGAAAACTAAATACTCGTCAGGATTTTGTTTTTTCACTGTTTATTGATACTGCCAGCTAAAAGTAATTGTCCAGATCACCTTTTCTAAAGCTTACCAAAATTATCGTTCTCATTTCCAGTTAAGATATTGTAATAAAATCATTCTACCGCCTTTTGTCACCTAAAAATTTCTGACCTCACATATATTAGTGATTATTACCATAACCATTGCTAGTTGTAACTCAGATGTACCAAATCTTAGGCACTTGATTGGTTGAAAGCTTATTATTGGGATCCCCAAAAGTTGGCAATTCCATGCCCAAGTGACAGAACTGCTGCTAAAGAAATCAAGTCTAAAATACGTGAATTGGCCTTCAGTTTGGACGTGAAGTGTACTCCAAAATCAAGTTCTGCAGTTAAGGAAAAACGTAAGTATGCATGCTAACATATATGTTCTTGCTCACATATTATCTGCTATTCTGCGATGTACGGAATGATACCATGTGATATGTAATTATGTAAAAAGGTAAACTTTCTACTTATTTTAGTATATTTCCTGTATAGTTGATTAGTTTCTTTGATCTCAGTTGTTTGTCTAGGTACCAAAAGGACCCTCTACATATATTCTTAAGGAAATTTGCATCTATTATAACTTAATGTTCTTAAGAAATCATTTCTTTTCACTAGAAATGGCATGTGGATTTCTTAGATTAGCGAATGATGGTCTATCTTGAGCTCTTCAGTCAAAGAAGATTATCTTCTTGACTTCATTTAATGATTGACCGACACAAATTCAGAATATATACAACCTTTTGCTCGTTGAGCTCTTCCATTTTAGTTTTTTTCTTACCTTCTCTGTTTCTCTACATGCATATTTGTCATTTGCTCAAAGCTTGGTTAGTTCCTTACTTAAGATTCAGTTTGAGGTTTTTAATTAAACAACAGATAGATCACAATTCTAGCTATGTGCATATTTAGATTAACAATCTTCATTCCCAGATGTGCTTTATGAGGGCAGTAGATAAAGGCAATAGTGGTGACTAGGTAGAGCTTGTGAGGACATATGATTATGTTTATTGTTACTATGTTAAGGATTGACATATCCTTTAGAAAAAGTTGAGTGGATAATCATTTTTTTTTGCTATGTCAATGATTAGCATTTCACTATTTTGGAAGATTTGGTTTTTTTCAGTTTATATCGATTGTCGTTACTAAGTTTTAGGGTTTCTTCTTTGTTCAAAGGATAGAAAATCATTATCATCTTCTACACTTTGGAGGCTTGCATTCTTACAGGCTACCCAAGTATCTATTCATTTTTGTTTATATCAAATCTTGGTAAAATCTTTATCATCTTCAAATTTTGTTTTAACTTCACGCAATAGAAAAATTAACCCGTGTTTTTCTTTTCCCAGAAACTCAAATGTTATCTTTTTGATCTAGTATGATTTTGTTCAGATTTGGTATAAATGTGATTGAATGTAGTCTCAATAGTTAGGTGTGAAATAAAGTCGAATAGTTAGGTGGTCTCTTTATACATTATCCCAAAAAGTTTGTCGATGAGAGGATTAGAGAGGTGCATGACCCTAAACATCACAATGGACTAAATCTAAAACATGTTTACTTTGATAATCGGTAGTTGATAAAAAGATAGGTTTGATGATTTACCTAGTTGACGTGCTTACATGATGTAGACAAAAGAACAAAAGGAAACAAGTGAAAACTTACGAAACTGGAAGCGGTGTTAGTGAGGACACAATAGTTGCTGGTGCTAGATTGTGGAAGCATGAGTGGCAAAAAGGCGACTTAAGGATTGGATCAAGTTGTGGAAGGCTAATGGAGTAGAGACCGTTTTTATTGGTCCAGTGAAATAGGGCATTGTGTGTAGACATGTACTAATATGAAAGAAAGGAAGAGGATAAAATATGGAAAATAATCGGGAAAAAAAGATAGTTGTCACATAACATTATAGTAAATAAGTTTTTGGTTATTATATGTACATGGAGAATATTTTTAAGTTGGAAACTTTTGTAAAGTCTAAAGAGAATAGAAAGTAGAGGAACTAATATGAAAGATAGGAAAACCTTTACCTTAACCTAAACTTGTATAGAGTGTCCCTACTTTCTAGTTTCAACTTGACATGGCTATCAGCTCCTTTGTCTTGGACTAGGTGGTAGAAGCACATGGGCTTTGATGATGGCCATCAAAATTTGCAGAGCGATAATTGCAATTGTTATGAGTTATGAAGGGCTTGTTGTTAGGGCTTTGAGAAGGCATGTGGCATATATTATGTTGAGACGTGTTCAACAGACTGTGTTTCGGGTAGACGACCAAGTGGAAACCGAATATGTTTGCGTTTTCATTGAAGTTTACGCCAAAGTTGTCACCCGTTGTTAATCTGTTAGTAAACAAGATATGTTTGTGAGTTAGGGTTTCCTTCCTAGACGATTTCTGGTCTTAGCGGCTATTTGTTAAAACAAAATGATTAAGCACGGAATGATTCCGTGGTCTGAATAATTCAAAGGCTCTGAATGAATCTGCCTCTGAATGTGACATGCTGTTTGATAAAGGTTTTGAATGAACAATCTGAATGATGCAAATTATCATTTTTACCTTAATAGTGATATGTTACATTATAAGATATGATTGTTTAACAAGACAAAGTGTGAAAGAAGGAGTATTAGGGTAAAAATACTTGGTGCTTAATGATTCTGAATGCACTTTAAGGTAGAATGATTCGGCAGCATTATGCAGAATCATTTAGCACAGTGGTGGTTAGTGATGGAAGAAAGTGTGAAGGCAAGGATCTATTAGGTTGTTGGCGATGAGGACAGGTTAGAGCACATATTTTAGTAGGCATAGTTGTTTAAGGGATATTGAAGGGGAATCGTTGGGGTTATCGGCAATCATTTTGATTATAGAGAAGGCAAGTATCATGGTGGTGCATATCAACTCTATATTAGGGGGAATTTGCGTTGAGAGATTAGTGCGGACAGATTAATCAATAACAAAGTGATGAATCTCAATCATTTGGGAAGGAGTAAGACCAAGAACACCTTTCGCAACTAGTAGATATAGATTTTAGGGGGAAAAGGAATTAATTCTCATTTTCTTTTGCTTTCTTATAGTTCCTTTTTGAAGTTTCATAAACTATTAACATTACTAGAAATTAACTAGAAAATGAAATTGGTTTTATTCGTTGTAGTCTAACAAGTAACTAAGTGGGCTACATAAGCTATCATGGATTAGTATATATAGGCTAACATGTCTACACAGATCCATGATAGCTTTTGTTACTTAGTTTACTTTTTTACCATAGCAAATGAAGCTTTTTCGTCAATTTCTCTGATTGCTATAGTCAATGGAACTATAAAAAAGGAATTGTAGGAATGCAAAAACCATGAATAGGATTAACAACTTTTCCCCAAAATTTCTTTCAACTGTATGCATTCGAATTGTCTTTGATCTATAGGTCTCAAAAGGTGATTACCGTGTTCCCCTATCTTAAATCATTGAGATCATCGCTCTGCCATTGTAATCATTCCGAAGGAATATCTCGTTATCCCGTTCGCAGATCCATTGAAGTAGAGAATTGATATGCATCATACCTGGTGTAATGTATTATGCTTCTCTAAGATTCTCCAATGAAAGCACCTTCTCTGGCTCTGCTGCAGCTTTGTTTTGAGTTTCCAATAGAGGAATTTGATTTTGTGGTTGATCATGATGTTCCTTTAGCAAAAACACATGGAATGTTGGGTTGATGATGAGGGTTTGTTGAGACTTAGCGAACCTTCAAGTGGCTAGGGTTTGAGCGGTGGTGTAAGGCGGTGGTGAGGGTTTGTTGAGACTTAGGGGATCTCGCTCTGATACCATTTAATGTGTATTTCATTTTTGTATTTTGATATTGAAGTTACACGGGGTATATATATGATACAATGTTACACATAGGTAAATACATAAGATCAATACTAGTCAAATAAACCACTTGGAGAGTCAAATAGTTCACATACTGAAAAGAACATTAGTTAACTCGGCTGTGAACATATTTTTCGTAATTTTCTTCAAGTTGTATCTAACAATTAAGAATCGTTATGCACGAAAACTGAAGTGTTACATGAAAACTTGTAAACTCTTTTGTTCTTGTTTTTCTATCTTTTCTTTTATTTTTGTTGGTTGATCATTGAATTTTCCTGTCGTGCTGCTTTGTGTGTGTGCATGTGCATGTTCTTAAAGCATTTTAGATAGCTTTTATTGAGAATTACTGTATAAATAACTAAATTACTGAAATTCCTTATCATGACTGAAATTGTTGAGCACAATTGTTGATCCACTCTACGAGAAGTAACCCTAATTGCTTGGCGAGAAATTTAAATTCTCACTACTTAGAACATAGAGTTTAGGTAAATAGAAAATAAATGAACAAATCATATCAGATATCGAAAAAGAAAAACAGTATAATGATTTTTTGAATATATATTCTGTGACAATATATTTAAAATTTTACATTGCACGTCCATTTTCAGTATCTGAATTTGTTTTTTCATTGTGTGACTTGTGTCCAACGTTTTTATGCAATAGTCTAGAAGTTGATGGAATTTTGTCTTTTTTTCTTTTAGTTTTATGTGGTTATGAACTTAGAGAAAACAATAAAAAATTTACTTTATTGATTTGCGCGTAGGCATCAAACATTATGAGCACTTATGCCGAAGTGGTAAATTTCTGTCACTTATGGCTGTCAAGATTCAGTCTTCTAAATCTTCAGGCAAGACCACTGTGTAATTGTTGATGCTTATATTTCCATTTCGGCATTTCCTACCAAGAATGATATAATTCTATGCACTGTTTATCATTTTCAAGAATTCATAACTTTAGAGTTCTTATAAACAAGCCATTGAAGGTTGTTTATATTTTGAAGGTTCGAAGAAACATATAAACAAGGCATTGAAGAATGTTCTCAAGTTATATTCTTCCTTCCCCTCGGAATTTGTGTCTATCTTGATTGAGTTTTTACTTAAGGCACGAGAGTCCACTGATGTGGCACAGCCTATGAATCTCTCTCAAGATGTCACTTCTGAAGAATATAATACTCAACTTGATGATTGGAAACCTCTAATTGTGAAGTTGTCAAATAAAGAGCCAGAAATGCTCCTAAGCCTTCTCAAAGCGGTACTTCAAATGATGGAGGCATGCGAAGCTCATAAACACAAATCAGGTGTGTACTTTTAGTTTCCTAGTATGATTATATTTTCACTCCATTTAAAATCCAAATTTCGTTGATTTGATCTTGGATAAGCTACCCGTAGTTGATTATTAATAAGAAAGTAAGTAGAATGTCAATATTAGATGGCAAGATGAACGGGTGAGTTGGGTGGGTAACATGTCAAAAAGGCCAACTTCTAATGAAACTTTACAAACCGGATGTCTTTTAGGAAGCAATAGTCACTCTACTTTCACATCTTACCTCTGCCATATGCAGCCTAGGTTGGATTGGGTATTGTTAAATACTGTAAGCGAAGCTAGCTAATATGTCCCTATGGGTACAACAACTCTTCTCGCCTCATTTCTAACTCGTACGCCAATCTAACTTCTTTCTCGTGATCTACTTCTCAGTTTTTGCATAATTATACAAACAGAAGTTGGGGCTTGGTCTCGAGACCTTTGGATCACCGATTAAGTAGGACTTTCAGAAGTCAGGACCGTGATAATGTGAAATCAAGTGCTGGACAACTTGTAAACTTTGTAGACAAATGTAAGAGGCTAAAACAAGAACACTAATTAAACTTGTAAAAGAAAAGAACTAAGTCCATCCAAACCTCACAAAACAAAATAAAACAACAGAACCTGCTACTCTAATCTATAAAGGAAATGAGTCCACCACTTAAAAGAGAGAGGGTAGGGACACTTCAAATCACTAAGATCAAAAGATCTCTAAAGGATATGAAGATTGTAAGAGATATACAGGCCGAACTCCATTAAATTCATATTCATTAGAATCCGTGTCTTATATATGTGGAGCCTCTACGATATATTGGTAATTGAAATTCAAATCCTAGACAAAAGAAACAAAAAGCTGAATTACATGATATGTTTTTGAGGTACAAAAATGTTCATCCAATGACAAAAGATATTTGATCTGCACCCGTTCGGATACAGCAAATCAGACTTCATTGGCTGGATTCTATGCTTTTTTCCCATGCCAAAATAACTCACATGCACATGCATGATACTAGGACAACCGATCAACTCTCCTGATGACAATTATATGATCGGAGATTACATATTTCTATTTAAGAGAACGAAAAAGTAAATCTTTTTGACATTTAAGTTCATTTGATTATTATGAACTATTTCTCTCTTAAGATTTATCTTATATATGTTTTTGTTTTTTCATATTATGCTCTTGTACTATGTTTATTTTTCAAATTGCGCCATATACGCAACTTGGAAACTTTTTACTTGCTTACATCGCCCAGGCCCTCACGTAGGTAGTTGAAGGCGAAGGTACACTGAGGGGAAATGAGATAAGGGTTGACCTTCTAAAGCAATAAAAAGCATCCTATAAACAAGTTGCACGGGCCGTAAAAGGAAAAGGTCCGGGTGTAGTAAACCAATAAAAGTTTCCAGTTTTCATATATTAGAATATGGCATAGGAAAAAGAAACATAATCATAATATAAAGAAAATCAAAACAGAAATACAATAATTCCTAACTGGGAATTAGTTCATTACGATGAATTACAAAGTAAACGAAGCCTTAAATGAACCATACATCTAAAAAGTCTGTAGTTTCCCATTCCTTTAAACAAATTTCTTGAAGAAGATGAGGTGCCATATAGGAAAGGACGTTTTATTAATATATTAAAATCAAAGTGGACCCAAAACCGTCTTTTAGATACATCATTTACACAGTAATAACTACAATCCATCAACGCTAATTGCTACCGATTAACAAGATTTCTGTTTATGATAACTATTGATTATGTGAGACAACTGATTAGAAGGGCAAAATACAAACTGCGGTTGGTCCAATGGTTCACTTGATCTTTAATCCTTACGTTATAAGTCTAATCCCTTGCTGTAAATTTCCGTCACCCTTTTTCGAAAATACCAACAATATTGGAAAACATATAAAGAATTGTTTTTGGCATGCCTTACAGAAAAAAAAGCTATATTGTAAGCAGGTATATTTAGAGGGCCCTTTATTGTGGCTTATTTCTTTTGATTCTTCGTTTTGCTTCAATGAGCTGGCACCAAATGGTAGATGATTGGTAAGATGGGTTGAATTTGGTTATGATTTATCTGTAACTTGTCAAATGGGTTTAGCTAATTGATTTAACTAAACATGAATTGATCATATCATCATATGTTTCTAATGGGTTGAAAAACTCATTCCAACTGTATTCAGATGTTTAAAAACCTCTTGAATCGCTTTACTAGAAGAGGTTAAAAGAATTCTCATTATTAGTTTTCTATTACGCTGCCTACAATAAAATTTTCTTGTATATTTCTCAGGAGAACACCTCAAACCCGAGCAAATTCCTGGATTTCACCAAACCGAGCATCTTTCATGTCTATTTGAGTGGCTTGTGGAAAACCTCAGAAATCTAAGGCCTTCTCACCGCAAAAAAAGACCTATAGAAACCACGTATGCACGGAAGGAGAAAACTCTCCCGGAGTCGACTCTTGTAAATCTCCTACATAAATGTCTAACAGTTTCTTCACTCAGTAATAACCATCTAGCAACTGCAGCCTCGGTTCTTGCACAAATAGCTGGTAATCACACTTTGGTTCAGAAACTTAACAAGCTTGCATCCCTACATACATCAAATACAAATTCTGATAACGATATCAATACCGTTGATTCCGAAAGCTTCTTCAACCAGCAAGAAAACTCCATAAATCAAGCATCTAACAATCTTGAGTTTTTGAAACAAAAACTATCTCAAAGAGCTAACCTGAAGAGTGTTGGGGATGCTAAAAACAAGATCAACAAGAGATGGAGTGTTGCAAAATCATGGAAACCATGCCCGATTGGTATGTTACCTTCTGATATTGGTTCTTCAGGTCTTGTTCCTGTTCTTGATTATCAAGAACTCAAGAATTTACAAGAAACCAATGAGAAGTTGGAAGTTAACAAGTCTTGTAGTAAAAGAGAATCCGATTTTCCTGTAGCGGTTTTGGATGATTCGGATGTTAAGAAACATAAAAAGAACGAATATATCGATGAAAAAGAGAGTTTTGTAGAAGCCGTAAACAATCGGTTGATGATAGGTGGAGTGTGGAAGAGGGTTACCAACGACGAACTGATTAGCATTGCATCAAGTGTTAGAATTTTGGTTTAGTGTTTCCTCATTTTTTTTCAATTTTGGGATGTTTTTCAGGTATTTTGAATGTTTATGGTTTTCCCATTTTTTTCAAGACACATAAACAAAAGGAATTTGTATTTTCATAACCATTTATTTAGATTTTTAACATTCTTAAATCATGTTTCCCCTTGTAATCTTGTTATCAATTGATGGTTGGTTATATATCATGATTTTGACAAAGGTACAAGGTAAAAGAACAAGGAACAATATAAAAAACAGTTACTCATTTTTCGCTAACCAATTTTACGGTCAACATAGATGAGGTAAAAGGTATGTATCAGGCTTTGATCTTTAATTATAGATTTACCGTCTTCAACTACTATGCTTCCATTACGAGGACAACAATTCAAAAAAGAATTATATAGCGACTATCGATGGTCTTGTTGCTCCCTTCCATATCTGTAAAGATTTGTTAGTGGCGAACAAGATCACTCTTAGCTTTCGTTTAGAAGAGAGAAAAGCAAGGTTTTGGGGTTTGTTAATTCTAGTATAGTGTAAGCCGGTAAGACTAATTTCTATGGCTATAAATAGTACTCCATCCGTCCTAAAAATATTATCCATTTTTGACTTTTTAAAGACTTATGCCAATGAACATATATTTAAAACATCATCCATTCGTAAAGGTTTTAAAAAGTCAAAAGTAGATAATATTTTAAAACGACGATACTTCAAGTTGAAGTTTAGATAGGGCATGCCATTAACAAATTCTAGAGTCATTAAGATAGATTTAATAGTAGTTCCTTTTGTTGCTCAATTTCTTTATCAACCGTTAGATTTTAAATAATAAGTTAATAACAGATATACGATGTTAACATCACCTATCATATGTTATACTCACAATCTCATTAAATGAAAAATAAAATATGAATATTGAAATGTCTAAAATACTCTTTATTTAAAGAGTTTGTAGTCTAACATTGATGATGATGATGATGATTTCAACGTCGTCATGTATCATTTTCGCAAATAATAAATCATAAGGAAAATTCTATTTATTCCTATTATATCCTCCTGCTAATAAGAATATAATACGTGGAATCTACTAATTTTCTTTCTCCAGCTCCTCTATTGTTAGGACATTTGTTTAAGACTTGCGGCCCACTGCCTCTCACGCTAGTTAGGACCCAGGTGGTCTCTAGTCACGCTACCTCTCTACCTCTCTCTCTCTCTCTTTCCTCTCTTCACATCTCTCTCTTATATATTTATTTATTGGGGTTTGTCAAATAGAAGAAAAAATTAATGTAACATTTATATAATAACGAGAATTAGAGATGTTGATAGTCCAGATAGGAACACTTATATAAAGGATATAAAACCTCTCTAATAATACTATAAGGGCGTGTTTGGTTCGTGAGATTTTAAGCGATTTCGTAGGATTTACATTTTAATTCACTTGAAATCTCATATTTGGTTGAAAATAAGAAGAAAATGAAATACTATTGATATGAGATTTCAAAATTCTTAGGGGAGGGATGATATTTCCCACGTACTTTGGATTTCAAAATAAGAACCTATCTAACCGTATCAACCGACACCCGCCAAAACCGTCTCGGCATCACCATCCTCTGCCTCCACCACCGCCGTAACTATCACCCTTCATCTTCTCCGAGATAGCCAAGTTGTGAAGAAGAGTCGACTCCTTCGCCGTCTTACCATTTAAACCTCGTTGTCTTTTACACGATACAAGACAATTTGACCAAGAGAATAGAAAGACAGAGCCGACGCTCCTCGGTGTTTGAACTATCATCATATTCGCAAGTGTTCACACCATTCAAATATTCAATGGCGATTTACTCAACTCCATTCGCTTTATATCATAATAATCTGTGCCATAACAACCCTCCAATTGTTTGCTTAAATATTCGATCTTCTTCCAGCTATCATAATCAATTTTCAACCATAACCAAGAATGTAAATTCTTTAAGAGCCATCAATAACAATCAGACCATTTCCATTTGTGTTCCAGAAAGCGAGTTAATGTTAAAGAATGTTGCCACTGTCCTCCATTCAATGGATTTAACAAACCCAGATCAGTGTGTTCAATCCTACGCGTTAATTCTTAAAACCTGTCGCAAACTCCATAATCTGCAACTTGGTTTACAGATTCATGGCCGTATGATTGTTTCTGGAGTGGAATTATGTGAATTTCTTGGAAGTCAGTTACTTGAATTTTATTGCAAAGTTGGTTGTATTGATGACACACGTAAGTTGTTCGATGAAATGCCTGAGAGAAATGTGTTCAGTTGGACTTCAGTTATGGGTTTGTATTGTGAAGTTGGTGATTACAAGGAAACAATCAGTTTGTTTTATTCGATGATTGATGAAGGAGTACGTCCTGATCATTTTGTGTTTCCGAAAGTGTTTAAAGCCTGTGCTCAACTCATGGATTATAAAACAGGGAAAGATGTATATGATTACATGACAACCATAGGGTTTGAAGGGAATAATTCTGTCAAAAGATCTTTTCTTGACATGTTTATTAAATGTGGAAGGATCGATATTGCAAGACGATTGTTTGAGCAGATGAATTCAGATGATATTATTATGTGGAACATGATGGTTTCTGGGTATGTGTCAAAAAGGGATTTCAAAAGAGCATTAAGGTATGTTGATCAAATGAGGATTAAAGGTGTGCTGCCTGATAGAGTTACATGGAATACAATCCTTAGTGGTTATGCTCAAATTGGACAATTTAAAGAAGCAGCAAAATATTTCACAGAGATTCGCGGGTTTGGAGAACTAGAACCAAATATCGTGTCTTGGACTGCGTTAATCACTGGGAATCTACAAAATGGAAATCCCTCTCAAGCATTGAATATATTCAGGAAAATGATAAAAAGAGGAGTAAAACCAAACTCAACTACCATTTCTAGTGTTATCTCAGCTTGTACAAACATGTCTTTGGAAAAACACGGTAAGGAGATCCATGGTTATTGCATAAAGACAGAAGATTTGTATTCAAATCTTTTTGTAAATAATGTGTTGATTGACTTCTATTCTAAATCCCAGAATGTAAACGATGGGGCTAGAAAAAATTTCAATAGAATTCATCAAAAAGATTTGGTGTCTTGGAATTCTATTCTTGCAGCATATGCTATTAAAGGTTATCGCGATGATGCAATTAAATTCCTTTATGAAATGGAGTTACAAGGAGTTTTACCTGATATTATCACATTGAATGGATTAATAACAGGATTTACTCAATACGGTGATGGTAAAACCGCACTAGAATTCTTTGCTAAAATGTGCCATCTTGGTATTCCTCCCAACACAACCTCTATATCGGGAGCCTTGACTGCTTGTGCACAAACAAATAACTTGAAATTCGGTAAAGAGATTCATAATTACACAATTAGGAATGAAGTAGAGATGGCAACAGGTATTGGGAGTGCTCTGATATCAATGTACTCAGTATGTGATGATCTAGAAGCTTCCTATGCTGCCTTCAATGGTCTTTCAAACAAAGATGTTGTAATTTGGAACTCAATTATCAGTGCGATGGAAAAAATGGGTTTGGAGTTGGTGCGTTAGATTTATTAAGAGAAATGAAATTAAACAACATTCAACCCGATCCAGTCACCATAATTTCGGTTCTCACAGTGTGTTCAAAGCTAGCAGCTTTACGCCAAGGAAGAGAGATTCATCAGTATATAATTAGAAGTGGACTTGACTCGAGTAACTTTGTATGCAATGCGCTTATTGACATGTATGGAAAATGTGGTGCTATCAGAAAAAGTCAACAAGTGTTTGACTTCTCTGTAGGTCAAAGAAGAGACATTGTGTCATGGAATGTGATGATTGCAGCATACGGAATGCACGGGCTGGGTATCGATGCTATGAAACTATTTCAGCGCATGACAGGTCAAGAGGGAATAAAACCAAACCATGTAACTTTCACAAATCTTTTGTCAGCTTGTAGTCACTCGGGATTGATAAACGAAGGAAAGAACTTTTTCAAAATAATGAAACAAGAATACGAAATGGAACCAGATATCGAGCAATATGCTTGTATGGTAGATTTAATTGCACGCTCAGGTCAATTATCAGAAACTCTGGAGTTCATTGAAAAGATGCCTTTTGAACCTAATGCAGCTATTTGGGGATCGTTGTTGGGTGCGAGTAGAATCCATATGAATCTTGAAATGGCAGAACATGCTGCAAGATTCCTCTTTGAACTTGAACCCGATAGTTCGGGTAATTATATATTATTAGCGAATATTTATTCAACTTTAGGAAGATGGGAAGATGCAGCAAGAATAAGGTGTTTGATGAAAGAGAGAAATGTCAAAAAAGCCCCTGGATGCAGTTGGATTGAAGTTGGAAGGAAAGTTTATAGCTTTATTGTTGGAGATAATTCACATCCTTTTATGAATCAAGTCTCAGAAAAGATGGAGAGTTTGTATGTGAAGATAAAAGAAAAGGGGTACGTTCCCGACACTAAGTTTGTCTTGCAAAACATGGACGAATCAGAGAAAGAAATGATATTATGTGGACACAGTGAAAAGCTTGCTTTAGCTTTTGGTTTGATTAGCACGAATTCGACCCCTTTGCACATTATTAAGAACTTGAGAATATGTGGAGACTGTCATTCGGCGATTAAGTATATATCCGCAGTTGAAAACAGGGAGATCATAATGAGAGATAATTACAGGTTTCATCACTTTGTTAATGGTGTATGTTCATGTGGAGACTATTGGTGATCATAAATCCAGTAGCAAGTAATAATGTGATTTATTAGCCTATTTGGGTATGAATGTAATTAATTATACACTTAGTCTGCGGAACAGTAGCTCGAGGTCTCGAGTGATCGCTTGGGAGACTCGGGAAGGAGAGAGCTCTTTCTCTCTAACTTTGTGCTAACTTGAATCAAAGACTAGTTTCACTACATAAAAACAAATTTAACCTATGTTTCAAGTTGAGAACCAAACTTTTTTTGTATAACTGAAATGTTTGGGTATTAAAGATTGGGGAATCTACTGCTGTTGCTAGCAGCACACCAGCAAACAACACTAGTTGCTTGCTGCCTATCAAGAATAAAGGAGGGGAGTTAATGTATATGCACAAAAGTTTGAGGGTGAAAATTTACAATTTAAAAAAAATCTTGGCAGCACACAGGTGTGTCCTAAGATAGTCAGAGGAGGTGGAGCAGACGAGACTAGGGCCGAAGAGTGCTAGGCTCCCCTAATTAGCTTAAAATTCTTTTATTTTATAAGCTTAAATCTAGTCACTTTGTATTAAGCCCCTCTTCAATTAGAATTAGAAGCCTAGTACAACACGAGAAAAACGATGAAAGCTGAAGTGACATTCTGCGTTTGAGGGTTTTCTTATTTTATTATCTCTTCCCGAGATGTGTGACATTCTACATTTGAGGGTTTCCTTATTTTATTCTTTCTTCTCGAGACGTCTTTCATGATATCTTAATCCGCTGCCAATATATTCATTGATATTTAATTCTCTGTTTTGTGATGCTGCCTTTCCATTGTTTTAACTTAAATGTAAATGTTGTTTTTAAGCTTATCAACACAGAAAAGAGGCGGCATCAAATTATCAAATAATTTAGAAGACTGAAAAAAGTTGTTCACGTGAGTTTGCAATTTACATAAGAGTAATCTATTTCATTAATTGAGTTTATAAATATGAATTATAAAATTTAGTATCATGAAAATTTTAATCTTTTTGGCATTAATGAACATTTTTTTGTTATTGAATTGTCAATCATAACTCGTCCTCGTTGAATTAAATTATTATTATATTTTTTAAATCCGAAATACTTTTTTAGTTAAAATTTTGTTAATAGCACATTCATTAATGAAAAAAAAACAAACCGGTGATGACGAGAAAAATTTGAAGATTGATTTTGTCAAAGCGTAAGAAATTATTTTAACACGTAACTTTTTGTCTTTAATCGAACTCTTACTATTTATTTATCCTGCAGATAATAAATTTTTTTATGTTGTTCGTATGTTATAATTATCATTAGTAATATGGTAACGAAAGCCTCCTAATATTAAAATCCTAATTCCGCCCTAAAGAGATCGAATATGGTTTTTCTTACAAACTTTACACGTGTTTCGTACTTTAATCACTAATCTGAATTTTGTTGCTTTAAGCATCTATAATTCCTATGTACCCACCATGAAATGACCCCATTAATTTTCTAATTTCCGATTTTATTCGTTGTTATTACTAACGAAGTAACGAGGTTGCTTCTCTCTCTCTCTCTCGTAATACTATGATCGTTACTTTTAACAAATATGTCGTTTCCGACACATATATGTTCGGTACATAGTTTTTTAAGCTTTAAAAAGCTAGAAAATTTTAGATTCGGAGCTGAAAGCTTCTATTTTCAAAGAAAAAGTGACAAAACATACGGCTACTTGAATTATTTCTTAATTGTTTTTTTCATTTAAGTTTTTTGGTCATGTCATTTTACACATTCTAGCTATAACTATCATGTAACTGCTAAGGTGTGTTTGGTGAAAGTAGCTGGAAGCTGATAGCTATATCCCGTATTTGTATATGTGTTTAGTAAAATAGCTGGTAGCTGGAGTTTAATGATATAAAATGACAAAAAGGACAAATAATAAAAATAGAATGAATTGTAAAACAATTAACGAGGATATTTAGGTAATTTGTATATAAAAAGCTTCCGGATGCTTTTAAAAGTTACTTTAAGAAGTTTTTTATTTTGGATCCGAATAAGACTTGTAGTTTTTTATTTAGGATCAAAACAAAAAGCTACCGGCTTCAAAAAACTACGTACCAAACATTACCGGTAATAATAAATAAAACTTCCAGCTTCTGTCTACCAACTTTCCGTTGCAAACATTATAAGAAGCAGAATTTATAAAAACAAACACAGCAAAAACATGTAACTGAAAAACATTAAAATATTCATTTAACTTCAAGTAAAATATTTATTTAAATAAAAAATCAATTAAAAAAGGAATTATAGAATAACACAATCTCTCTTTTTTTATAATTGTTACATCGAATTTTGTAGCGTGCTTGTTCTTGAGAAAACACACACATGGTTCATACTTCGTAATCCCTCGTTTGGAACAAAAATGGTGCTCTTTTCACGGCATTTGCATCTTGTGTTCGTACATAAATCCGTTAGATTAATGCACGTGTGATACACGATTTGGTTTAAATAAATAATAAATATTAAACATTAACAAAAAAAGTATTAAATAATTATAAAACACGAAAGAAATAAGAGTTTCAAATAATGATGATAGACGGCGGCGTCAATGCCCAGACTAGCGATGTAAGCGTTCACAAGAGTGGGAGGACATATATGATGGTAGGAATGTGGTATTAGGATACGAAGAGACATGATTGTATTTCTTGTACAAATCATCGATTATTATTATTATTATTATAATTAGAAGTAATAAGATTAAATATTTATTAGTTATAATTAAAAAGAATTTAAACTGATTATAAAAAACTTTAAAAAATAATACAACTAATCACAACCACCACCGTCTTGAAATGTGAATCAACAAACACACACTCACTAATTTCCAAGAACACACCAATTTCACCAAAAACACATGAACAACACGCCAATTTTACCAATAACATTTTGTGATTTCACAAATACATATTCGTGTTCAAACTCACATACACATGAATGGGAACAAACTATATTTTTTCAATCACTGTCCTCTTAACTAATCGAAACTAATTCAGGTTTCTATCCTATCACGTAACTCATCTTAGCTTCTTTTTACGGAAGTAGAACTTTTGATCATAACATCTTTTGTCTTTATCTTCATATCTTTTATCTTGTGACAAGTAAACTTCAACTTTTATCTACACATTTTGAATCTTCTTTTCAAGGTTAACTTTTCTTTACTTGACCAAGTGTCTTCTTGAATCAAGTTTACTTTCTTATTAAAAAAAATTATGAATCGTCACTTAGACACATAAGCACCAAGTTCAGTTAGTCTGATTAAACTTATTAGTGTCAACATACAGACCGATTTTCACTAGGTATCTTTCACAACTTCTAGCACACAATTATGTAGATTAGAACACATTGTAAAGCCTATTCAAAGCATCTAACGAAGGATGCATGGGATTGTACTAAAATTCGGACATTTGGTTTGGACAATGAAACAAATTTGAACCTAACACTCCTACTTTGTATTAGAAGTTCTAAGGTAAAGTAGCTTGTAAAGATGAATTTGAATCAATACCATGTTGGAAATTGTAAGGCAAACGGGTAAGTTTTTGGAATGACCGGAACTTGAATTTCTTTTAGAATCATGTTAATCACTTTCCAACTTTGATATTTCTCGACCACTGTGCATGTGTGATCACAAAATTCAAATTATATGGATAATTTAAATGGAGAAACTTTGAATCAAGGACTGAAGCAAGTCACGTATACTTGATGATTAGAGAATTCGATTTTCTCGGATTACCAACAATTTATGCATCAGAGAGAGATGGCAGTTAGGTTCCAACTGATATCCAGGTAAGGGCGTTGCCTGTAACACCGGCAAACCCAAACTAGTAATTAGCGGGTAAATGGTAAATGATTATGCGCGTTTTAAATATTATTATGTGATTATATTGAATAATTAATAATTTTGATAATTAAGTTAATTAATTAAATGAGTTAATTAATTAATTAATATGTATGTATGCTTATATGTGAATATGTAAGTATGTATGTATGCATAAAATAAATGGATAAGTATTGCATAACACCTCCTGCTTTGTTTTGTGGGGAAATATGTGTACGTGTGTTAAAGTAGATATCACCTCCTCATTTCTTATCAAGCTTGAAAAGTGTATGTGTGTGTAAAATTACTTCATTGAGAAGAAAGTCAAGAACTTGCAAATTTGAAGTTTGGAAATTGAAGATTTTGTGTTTTTAATTCAAATCAAAGGTTAGTTTTATTTCTAGTATGATTATAATTACCTTGATATGAATTGTTGTTAAATTTCATGTTTGAGTATGTGAAAAACCACCATGGATGAAGTTTTGGAGCTTTCTTGATATATGGGTTTTGTTAGATTTGATGATTTAATTGATAAAAAGGTGTTCTTGATAATTAAAAACATGAAATATGATGTTTGAATATATTTTAGTAATGTTTTTAGTAAGTTTTAAATTCTGGTTCTGAGTATTTTGAATGAGAAGTTGGCTGAATCAAGAACAGGAAGAAGAAGATGAAAAATTAAAAATAAATAAGTAAAATATAAAAATTTAATTAAATTTAAGGGGCCCAGCCTTTAGGCTTAGAATTCGAAGGGGCCTATGAAGGATCCGCTCAAAGTGGCCTATGAAGAATCCACTCGAAGTGGCCTATGAAGGATCCGCTCGAAGTGGCCTATGAAGGATCCGCTCGAAGTGGCCTATGAAGAATCCGCTCGAAGTGGTCTATGGGGGATCCGCTCGAAGTGGCCTATGGGGGACTCCGCTCGAAGTGGCTTGGATCGAAGGGGGATCCGCTCGAAGTGGCTTGTTTTGAATGGAGATCCGCTCGAAGTGGCCTTCCGCTCGAAGTGGCCTACCAGTTCGAAGTCTGAACCACTCGAAGGCTTTTTGTGACATGTTTGGCTATTTTTTTTCAAAATGTGGGATTTTGTTTGTTGGATCTTTTGAATTGTTATTTGTGGGTTTATATTGAAAATTATGAGATAAATATATGAAGGCATATATATTTATGAATCGGAAACTAATCTCGGTGTTGTTGTATTTTTAGGAAACACAAAGGCTCAGTAATATAACAAATCTGAGTTCTGCGATTTGAGATCAAGAGGTGAGTGGACATTAATCGCGGATGGTAAAGATTATGGTTGATGTTATTGATGTGATGCATGCCTATGTGGTAGATAGACTGTTGAGTCTGATTGTTGATTGTGATTATTGATTGATTATATCCGTTGCATGACTATTTGGCCGATATGCACTCTTTGGATGACATTGAGTTGCGTTTGAGAACTCAGCTACACGTAGAATTGGGCTGGGCTCGTCTACTGGTTGGTTGAACAGTGATAGTCTTACTGTTGCATACGTTGCATCATAGGAGAATTTTCACTGTGCCAACTCAGTAGAGGGCTATCGGTAAACCTTTGTTTTGGCCGACATTGGTTGTAGGTTCTGCGCCGAACCGCCGGTCTTCTTGTTTGTGTGATTACATGCTTTGATATTGACTGTTGATGTTTGCGTTTGTGTTCAGCTTCTACTCACTTAGTTTTGTGCTAATTCCCCCCAGTTGATGCTTTTGCAGGTTTGTGAGTTGTTGGTCTTGTAGAAGGAAAGCTCGACCCTACTCTGATATGTTTTGAATTCTAAAAGGAAACGAGCCAATTTATATTTTGTAACACCAAGACTGATGTTTTGTTGTTCGTGAACAAATGTTTGTTGATTGTAAATATTTGTACTAAATGTAAAGTTTGTTTAATTATGCTTCCGCTACGCGTTTTTTTTTAAAAAATGGCTTTGGTTTTCCGGTGTTACATTGCCCCCAGGACTTGAGAAGGCGCTGCAACCCCCTTGACCCCTACCATTTTAGTCATACCGAGAACAAATCTGTTTATACAAGTGCGCAATCCGCACATCCTAACTTATACAAAATCTAAGTTTGAACTCCATTGATAACTTGTAAATTGCATTACACTAAGTAACTTGACGGAACTAAAATCACCATTCATACTCGCAAAGATGAGCGTGAATCAGTACCATGCACGCCCAAGATACAAAACATAAGAGAGGAATCTCATAATTACTATCAACATGATATTACGTCAAAACTAATACCATTGATCAAGCTCTGCTTTTGTTATTTTTTATAAAAAGGCTTATATAAACAAATTAATTTTTATAACTTAAATTAAGCAATACCAGAATCCTATCATGAGATCAGACTCTTCAAACAAAAATATTAACCTTTCTAGTCACCCAACTATTCACCATATTTCCAAATTAAGATAAGAGGAGGATATATAATATCTTGACATCAATCAAAGAGTAAAAGCTGCATGCCAAGAATTCTCACATTCCATTCAAGTTTGGATGGAATTCACTTTCCATCAAACAAGGATTGTCTTCTCCCTTCACCTCTGCCTACCTCTTGCCTCCGATGACCTCCATTCTATCTCCGACGACTACTAGTCATCGTTCTATCTCCGACGACCTTCGTTCTACCTTCGGCCTTCAGTAACCTTCGTTCCCTTCTTCATTCTATCCATCTAATCTATCATGCGATTAGGGCTTCGACCGTTCGAAATCTCGAGTTAGATGACATAGCTTAGGGCTTGGACGACGACAATCTTTGAAGGGGGACTTTGATTAAGGCTTCGACTGTCACAGATGGCGAGAATCTTCGAAGGGTGATTAGGGCTTCGATCGGTGGTTGTGGTGATCGTGGGATGGTGGTCGTCTTGGGTGGTTTTCGACAGGTGAATAAGGCTTCGACCGGTGGTTGTGGTGACCGTGGGGTGGTGGTGTTAGGTGGTTGTGGTGACTGTGGGTTATGACCGACGCCTCCCAAGATACAAATTCCAAGTTCCTTACCAAAACACTTCTAAGAAATTGAAATTGAAATTCCAAATCCTTTAGTATTTCAATTCCTAAGGATTCCAATCCCAATTCTTAGCATTCCAACGAACCAAACACCTCCTAAAAAATATATGCTTCCGGTATATGATGCAATATTAGATGCAGTCAGAGGTTGGAGGAGAAAATTGCATGCACTCCAGCATTAGCCCTTCATCCATAATTTAACCCTTTAGGCCCATGAAAATTCCCAAACTTTGTTTTTCTATCTTGCAGCGATTCTGAACCAAACGAAAGTTGTTTGAATGATCGAGAGCAAACAGTATTGAAGACTTTGTTTTTATAGAGAAAGACTGGTCAAACCATGGATCATGCCAAAATCATTTCGTCGAACCTTTACCCAATGTAATGCTCTGAAAATTCGTAACATTATTGTATATGGATTTGGAAGTGTTAAAAAATAAATAAAAGTATTATTATGTGTTTTATTTTTTATTCTTTGAAAATATTATTTGTTGAGAAGTTGACTTGTAAAGTCATGAGTGGTAAAGATGATATAATTGGCTTTAAAAGTCAAATCAGAATAGAATATGAGCAAAATATTTAACCTCAGAAGTCAAAATATGATGTCTTAGTTTAAAGTTGACTTAATAAAGTGTATTAAACGGTTTCATTGGCAATCAAATATTCAACAATTCCTCCAACATATGCCGTAAATGCTTTTAGCTTGTACTTAGCAATTTACACACATGGTAGGGGTCAAACCCATAACCTGGCACTGATACCAATTTTTAGGATCAATGTGCTTACCACTAGGCCAAAAGGAATTTCTAGTGGTCAAAGCGCTACCTCTTTCTTATATATTGAGTAGCCTAGTCACCCATGGGTTATATTTTTATAGGGTAGCTTTAGTGGTTATGCTGTCAATCCAATATCCGACATTAACTTTTAAATAAGCTATGGGAATGATGTTTAAGCCCAATTATCGATCCTTTAGATGACCACAAGGTGAGAAGGATAATATGTTGATATACTAATATGAACTTAATGTGATCATGTGGGCATGAAATGTGATTATTTACATTTTATATAACAATTTGTGAGTGTAAATGTATGGGGTCTATATATCTACTGATATATGTAAATACCGAGACAGATTAGTAAGGTATTAGGATGTTAGTACCGAGGTAGATTGAAATGATACCGTTATGTTAATATTGAGGCAAAATAGAGCGTTAGCAGAATGTTATTTTTCAGATAGAACGGTAATGTTACAAAATTTGGAGGAAATTGATAATATGTTACAATACAAAGAGATGCATTAACTTAGTAAAGATGATTTATGATGTTACAGCTATGCATTAAATGTGTAAAGTTGTGTGGTTAAGCTTTATGTTATGTTGATGAGTTAATCTTAGGTGATCAAAAGGGTATATTAAAGACAAAACCGTAAAAGCTTATGAATATTTTAAACGGGTCACAAACAAAGTAGTTAAAGTGTAATAGAGTCGGACCCTTTTTTTCTTTCTTTTTGTTAAACATTTGGAATGCAAATATCATATTTTAGAAAAACATGTAGTATGGCTTATCATGAAAACCTAGGTTGTAAACTTGTTTATCATATATATATATATAGAGAGAGAGATTGTTCAATCGAAAACTGTTTTTCGTATAAAAACTGGAGATTTACTTGTAACACTACTAATGACTCTTTAATACGGGTATTTTGGTCATTTATATTTTTACCCAACCGTGAATTGCGTCCATGTGAGTTATCATTAATTTGCGAGACTCGATTTTCTCAAAATACATTTTAGTAAATGTGTCATTAATGAGCCATTAATTAGTCATTGATGAATCATTAATGAGCCGTCCAAAATTCTTAATTCTTAGTCATTGATTAATTTTAATCAAAAACTAAGATTGGTTCTCGCGTTCTTGTATAAAAAAAACAATTCTCATTTGAATAGGCGTATTTTGGTAATTTATATATTTATCCAACCGTGAATTGCATCCGGATAAGCCGTGATTAATCTGCGAGACTTGATTTTTCCGAAATAACCATCATTAATGATCCATTAATGAGTCGTTAATGAAGCATTAACGAGCCGACAAAAAAAATTTCCATTGATTAAGTCAAGGACTAAGATTGTTTCTTGCAGTTATCGTTCAAAAAACATTTCTCATTTAAACCCTCCCCTATATATATTTGTGTGTGTGTGTGTAAAAACCAATCTCGGTTTTAGATTTAAACGATCAATGGTTTAAATTAAAGTGCATATTCAATTTAGGTAAACAGTATATTCGACTTACTTAAATTACATATTCGATAAGGATAAATACATGTTCTGTAAATAAGAATGATTCCATACTAAAAATGATTCCATACTAAAAATGTTTTAAACTAGTTTGATCTATAATATAAAATAAAATTAAGGTGTGACGTTTACCAACTTGCTTTTGAAAATGTAACTCAAACTTTCGGTTAGCCAAGACCAAGAGTAACCCACAATCTGACTCCTAATTCACTTTTTAAAGCCCAACCGTGTACACTAGAAAAATCACCTTTGTGGAGATTTTTTTATCAAATTTTTGTACGGAAAATGTTGTTTAACATAAAAAAACGTTTCTTAATGATTATAGTTTTGGTAGGAGAAATGGTTTCTCCACCCATTTCCATTTCTCTCATTCCTTTGTTTTTTCATTTCTTTCAAATTGTAGAGAAATGGAGAGAAATAATAATCAATGTCTACTCATCATTGTCGATGTCCGGTTGCGATGTGTTTTGGCATTCTAATCATTATTGTCGACGTTCGGCAAGGCGGCCAACGCCGCAACTACCGTCCAACAACTTGAGCCACTTTTTCTCTGTTTCATTTCTTTTCTGATACCAAACAAGGAAATCAATTCCAATTCTCCACACATTTCTATTTCTCCCAATTTCCATTTCTCCCCATTTCCATTTTTATTTCTCACAATTTCTTTTCTCTCTACCAAACACCCTTAATGTTTCTAAAAAGGTTTTGAATGTGTAAAAATTTGGTACAAAAATTTGATATAATGAAACGTTTTTTTAAACATTAATAGGTATGATGACACATTTTATTAATATTAATGGACATAATAAAACTTTTGTAAATGTGCATCTCACAAAAAAAAATCATGCGTCATAATAAAACATTCTTTGTATTCAGCAACTTTAACCCTTTTTATAACATCTTTCTTTATAAATATAAACCTTTGTTTCAATTTTACTTTTAATAACTAAAGGATATTGACTTTTACAAAATTAAACAACATTTATTTATGTAAATATTTAAATAACTAAAATACCCTTCATTAAAAAGCTATATGTTGCTAACAACATACAGTTTATGCCACTTATGCTTACACATTTATTTACTAAAAGAAGTTATGTTACTATTTTAATTTTAAGGTTTATTTCATATAATAATAAGCAAGTTTAAAAAGTATTTTGTTAAGGTCATTCATATATTATTTCATAATGTGAAATAAAAAAGTGAGTGACGCTGATAAAATACTTTTCAAATTTGATTAATATTATATGAATTTTCCCTTAATTTTAACACTATAATATATTGTGTAGTTATATGAATTCATTAAACTTAACTATATACAATAAATCAAAATTACAAAAAAAGTAATTAACAAAAATACTCAATTTATTATGACAAATATAAAATATTAATATTTTATCCTAATTTAAGTATTTAACTAGTTGTTTGGTATGCAACCCATTTTGGCATCCCTACAAATAGTGATTCAAGTTGTGAACATGTCATTGACTTGCTACGTGATAACCGACCATTCTACTCTAATCATGAAGTAACGTAACCAAAGCCACTCCTTCGCGGTTATCGCGTGATGGACAACACATCACATGCATTTGGCTCTTGATTCTCGCCATTTACCATGTGTTTTCATCACACTTTATGTTGTCTTTTTTGAAGTATAGAGGTGCTAAATGGGATGGGTTATGATCCAGATTTAGCAACTATTACGATCCATCACGGCTAAGGCTGATAATTCAAGTCGGGTTCGGGTTATTGGGTTCATGTCGTTCGTGTTTCTTTCAATTTAATGTCGACCATTTTGACTCATTTATTGTCGTGTCAGGTTCGGGTTGTGTTTTGTGTCACCCATGATCCATTTTTGTTAAATGTGTTCGACATGTATTGTTTCAGTTTTCTAATACGGTTTTCTTTCACTCGCATTTCTATTTTGTTTCAATATGAATTCTGATTATGATTTTCGTTTCGATCCAAAATTCAATGTCCATTTCGATTTAACTCAAACTTTGAATTTAGTGTTCTTTTTTCCAGATTGATTCGAGTTTGGTTTTATTTATTTTTTAATTCAACTTATATTAGTAGTGAATATAATAAACAATATGATTTACTAAACTTATACCAAGTACAATAAATAATGACATTAAACGATCAAAATAAAATTAAAATAATGCATTGATAATTACAATTATAAAGTCAGTGCAAAATAATAAAGTACTAACAATACGGTAGTAAAATGCCAAAGTATCAAAATAATATAGGTGGAACATAGAATACCAAAACAATGTAATATTGTTTTGACTTTAAACCAATATTGTTTCATTTTCAATTTTAACTTTTTAAGGTTTTGTATTTCTTTCTTTTGAATTCACCGTCCCTTTCTTAAAATGTAAATTTTAAGTTTAAGAGAAAAAACTTTAATTTATAGTTTTACCATTAAACAAATCATACAAGTCACTTTCGGTTGGCAGATGACCGTAACCTGCCCTTATTCTTTTCATGCTGATTTTGTGTCCACTTGTTTTTGACCCATTTCAGATTGGTGTCACTTTTTTCATGTCAGATTTGGGATGTGTTTCATGTTAGGCAAAAAATTGGCAACCTTAACCACAACTACACCTCCACTACTTCCACTGCCACAATTACCATAATAACCATAAGGCATTACCACCCTTGGTTCCAACACTATCGTTTCCGTTGTCACAGCCACCGCCATTGCCATTTACCCACTATCCCGCCACAATGGCCAATGCCACCACTCACCATCGTCATTATCACCGTGACCACCATCACCGTCATGTCATCACAATTGCTACTACTTGCACTAGTGACGGATCCAATAATTTTGATAACTAGTGACACCATATAATTTCACAAAGATTTAATTAAAATTCATATGTGTTGTTAAGGGTTTTCCCCCCAAGTTTGGAGTTATTCGGGTCAGATTAATCAATCTTTTGGTTGTTAAATAGATTGCTGAACCGAATTATGTATAACTTGATGCTTATACGAGTATGAAGTAGTCTAATTTATGATCGGATCCAGATCAAGATAAATGAATCTTCGAGCTGGTTTTATTTTTAAAGTATCTAATCCGATATGCACAATTGACACTCATATTCAAACCTATTATGTGCTAATTTTTAAGATTTTACATTGATTTGAATTGGTTCGAGTACAAAGTTGTGATCAAAGTTATATCTAAATAGTCTTTAGAAAGTTAGCTACTATCTCACTACATTCATCTTCAAGAATTAAAATATGTCTGATATTGATGAATATGTTTAATCGTAAAGTAGATATGCAACTTTCAAACAAAGTCTTACGTGCACTAATGGATCAAGAAAATTATTGCGATTAGGGCATCAATCTTGAAGACAATAGGACTTGTTGGGTAACATATTGAAACAAGTAAAATTTTAATACATGTCAAAAACGGTTGGGGTCGAGAAATTATTTCCAATCAAAATCCGATCACTCCATAAGGCCAAACCAAAACTTAATATAATTGCCAAACCGAAACATTAATTTGTAACATTCCATAATCTTAAATCATAGTCTAGCCTAATAGCTTCGAAATCAAGTTAAAACCATTATGAAAGTTGTTAGTAGTCAACAACTTTGAACTTATAAGGTGTCTTAACTTTCATTCATATTTACACGAGGGACTAGTTGTTACATAATTAGCAAATATCACTCTAAATGTTTAAATTCGACCAATCAAGAACAACTAAAGTTCAAAATTGTACAATTACATATTTGTTTACTAATGACCTTCATATGAAAAAAAATGCATGTTGTCTAATCTAATCTAAATCTAAATAAAAGAATATATTACATCAGATTTACCTTTTATTTAATAAAATAAATTTAGTTGCTCAATCTTGATCATCCATTTAATCAAAGATAGAATTTCAATTTTGATTTTACTTGGTCAAAACTAAATAAAAAATAATTAGAGGAATTTTATAATTGTCCTTCTTAAGCTTTTAATATCGTATTTGTCCACTCTAATTTACAAATATCATATTTACCTTTTATAATATTTTCAAAATATCATGTTTAACCACATTATTAATCTTATTGTTTTAAAATATTTTATAATTACTTTAAGTTCTTTTTAATTATAACAAATAAAGACTTTCCTTATAGTCCTAATTTTAACAATAATGATCGATGATTTGGATAATAAATACAATCATATCTCTTTGTCTCATGATATCACGGTTTTGCCGTCACGTCCTACCTCAACCTCACATCAACGCTTCCACCGCTCGTTTGAGTGTTGACATTGTTTGTCACTATTTTATTTAATTCTCATTTCTTTTGTGTTTTATAACTACCCGCATTCTAGCAACGTACCTGCGCAATGCTGCGGCGGCAAATAGTTTATGTTTTACAACATGTTTTTAAGAATTCAATGATATGTTATTCGCGCCATTCAATGTTACGAAAAAGTTTTCTACATCAACATGTCCGTTTTTTCAAATTTTCTTTTATTTGCATAAACTATTTTATTACTTTGAAAAAATAAATTCTAAGGTGAGAGAAGTTAATAAAATTTTGGAAAATATATTGATGTGAGCGGGTAATTGTGTTTGTGTGAGATGGTGCGTTAGTTTGGAGAGTATATTCTAAATGAATAAAAAGTTAAAGTAAATTAGGAGAGAGAGTAAAATTGTTATAGATTGAGTGGATGAGATTAATTTACATAGAATGAATGACCAAGATTTTGTCTTGATTGAATTTTAAGAATTCTTAAAATTAAGGAAGAGAGAGAATGTTACATGGTATATATAGTAGTATAGTATATATATTCATATCCTTTTATATTGTTTAGTATTTATTATTATTTAAAGTAACTCGTATATCACACGCACATCTAATCCAGTATAACCTATTGACGATTAAAACTTCATTATCACCTTTATATCAATTCTCAAATAAAGCACTATTCATTTCAATTTTTTCCTTTTAACCCTTGATAAATTTTTAATTTTTACCGTTTAGTTTATATAAATTACATTTGATCTAATAAAATTACTTACTATTATTTACAAATCAAATAGTCTTTAGTCTAGCCGTATCGAGGTGTATTAAGGTGTCCCTCTCATTTTGAGTTTAAGGATTCTGACCCTGTTATACATATATGTATAGATTATAGAGTTTGTGTTAACCATTTAAAAAACTTATTATTATTAGTTATTTATGAACTTATTTGCTAACATAAAACTACTATTTTTTTAATTTTCAATTTTAATCACTACTCAACTTTCACTTTTCACCCAAATCAAACTTCATTTGTCTAACAATGTTAACATCTTTTAAGGTGTTCTTCCTCTTTGAGGTTAAGGATTCAAATTATATTATAAAAAAAAGATGTGGTTCCCAGAGCAAAAGTATTATCCATTTTAATTTTTTAATCTTAACCATAAATAATTTCTCACCTTTTAACTTTCAGTTTATGTAAGTTAAATTCGATCTCATAAAATTATTAAGTCATGTAGCCTAATATACATAATTAACTAGTAAATACATTAGATGCATGTTAACTAAATATTGTCTACGTATGCTAACTTTAAACATTCATCTTATATATAATATTATATATAAATTAAATTACTAAAAATATGATTATTTAAATATCACCGGTTTAACGCGCAAATTTGATATGCGTTGTTCTTATGATTAACAAGAATAATTCTAGAAAAATCAAAAATAGGTATTTGCTTCCTAATATAATATTGTAAATTGTTTGACCTAAAAGGTCAAAATCACCTATTTTATAGCCAAAAATTTATGAGAGGGAAGAAATGAGACTAGAAAAGTAAGGAAAAGATGGATTTTTCTTGGAGCGGGAGACATGAATGTAACATATTCGTATCGCAAGAACAATAATCTAAAAGTGAAATAATTACTCTAATTTAGTGGTTCAACTTTTTGAAGACTTATCTTTGAACAATATTTATATTATTTAATATTTTATCAAAAGGTTTTTTTTATGCCGAGCTAATCCGTGTCCAGGATCCTATGGATCCGAACCGATCTTTTTTTAAGGATCGGTCTGTAAGCAATGATCACATGACCTGAGTAAGGGTCGAAATTAAATCTGAGATCATTTCATTAAAGTCTTTCTTTACCGGACCCATCAAGCATTTGTGTGGAGGAATATATCACCTCAAGGTGTTTATCTAAGGTAAGGATCGAACCCATGACCTCTTTAAGGATAATGAGCCACCTTATCACTAGACAACCTTATAGGTAGTTTTATTATTTAATATTTATCTTTAAAAAAAAAGAAAATTAAAGCAGTCTCATTAGACTAAAGTGTATCATTTTACTTTAATATAACCTACTTATTCTAGTGTGATATTTTGAGTTTAATGCAGTATTCAGTTTTAATTGTAGCATCAAGTTTTTTTTTTAAAAAAAAGAGGTAGTACTTCTTATACTTTATCATGTTATCACGTTAGTTTTTTTCTTATTACTTACCCTCGTACTAGAGTAGGCAGAGTGCGACCCTTATGTGCATGGTTTGCTCTACCGCGCCGTGGAGAAGAGTATTTTCCACAATTTGGTTCAGACTTGACGTGGGAAACCGAGGCCGACATGAAATCTCGTTACCTGCAGTTGTTTGATGACGTATAGATTCCGAGGACGGAATCCAATTTAAGAGGAGATTTGTAACATCCTGAGATTGGGCCTAGTAGAAATGTAGGCTTTGGGTATGTTACACGTGAATTATTATTTGATTAAGTTTACTTTAATTCTAATTAAATAACTTGATTAATTATTAATTGTTGTGTGTATATATATATATGTGTGTGTGTGTGTGTACGGATTGTTTGTGTGTGTGCATGTGTTTAGTGAGATTAAAACATGCCACCTCATTCTGAAATATATATATATACGTGGGTTAGCAGAGAATTACTTCACTTTGAAGTATTGTATGTGTGTGTATTTTGAGTGTAAAACCAAGAGCAAACAGGAAGAAGAAGAACAAGCAATCGGAATTGGTGATTCTTGATTTTGTGAATTCAAGTTAGCAAGGTTGTTGATTCTTGATAACATGCTATTGATTGTTATAAACATGCTACGGTTTTGATATAACCAGTTGGGTTTTAGTATGAACATCATATGATCATGCTTTTATCGGATTTGGTATTCTTGGGTGTTAAAAGGTGTTTTGATGCATGTTTGCATGTTTAAACATGTTTTAATGTGTTTATACAAACTTGTATATGAATTGTGTGATCTGGAAAGATGAAATATACAAGGTTTGAAGTTGTCGGATTGTGGGCCTGATGAAAAGTGGCGGATTCCGATGGTAGTTGCGGATTTGGTGCAAATCCGATGGTAGTATCGGATTTCTCATGAAATCCGATAGTTTGGCTGTTGTTTGCATTGTTTAATGCTTTGCGTTATATGTGCATGCATATGTGAATCTTACATGTTTGATTAAATGGATATAAATATATGATTGGTATATATATATATATATATATTTATGAATTGGATATTGATTTCAGTTTGTTGTGTTCTCAGGAACAGACAAGGCTCAGTAACATTAGATCACTGAGTGGAAAGCTGAAAGCTTGAGGTGAGTGGATGTTTACTCACGGGTGATATTAGTTGTACTGGTTTGGTTGCAACTATTGCTGGATAGATTGTATATCTGTTGGTTAATTAACTGTTGGATGTTAATTGTTGAATTTTGTGATATGTATACATGTTGGAAGGGAAGTCAGTTTACGACTGGGTTTATGGGCTGGGTCCATTTGCTATTGGCTAAGCAGTATCAGGACCTTGGGATGCATATGTTGCTACCAGAGGATGATACTGTGTGAGGATAGCAAATGGACTATCGGTAAACCTTTGCTTTGGCCGGCATTGGTTGTAGGTTCCTGCAGAACCGCCGGTCTTCCCAGGGTGCTTATTTGTGGTTGTTGATATCATGCGGTTCAGGTTGATATATCTGTTGTGTGTTACTCCCATTTACTTAGCTTTGTGCTAATTTCCCACCTCTCACTCTTTTTACAGGTTTTGGTAAGTCAGCGGCTCGGCTGAGAGTGGTTAGTTTGGGGAGTAATCACCTAGGACTCTGATAGTTTAATTGTGACGAGCCGTGTTTTGTAATACTGATATTTTGTAAACAGTGGTTTGTAATTAGTTGTAATTACTTTGGTGTTTATAAACGCTTCCGGAATGTAATTAAAAGTGAACATTTTTGGGTTAAAAATACGGTGTTACAGAACCTCATTGTGAGAGTTTTCGAAAACAATGGAGGAGGATTTACTCTCTCATGACGTATGGCTTGAGGCTCGCATACTGCTCTGTATGGATATCACTACGACCCGGTCCACTAACATAACTTCGCTGTTAGAAAAAAAACTTATTTAGCGAGGTTGATCCTTAGTTCTTTCCCCTTCTTTTTAATTTCTTAACACACGCTAACCATTCTTTTAAGCTACCTAAAGTCAAATTTGCAAACAATCGCTATCTACAAAAATTAAAAAGATAATTCTAACCTTTTGTGTGAATGTATTATCTTTAAATAATCAGAAATATTATGGAGTAAATGTATTATCTTTAAATAATCAGAAATATTATGGAGTAAATAGTTATATAGATTTAAAGGTTTACTCTTCTAAAATGTATTAAATTATACCTCAAATATTAATGTGTGTTTTCATCTTTCAAAAAAGTTACTGTGTGTATCAAACTTTCAAAAAATACGTTATTGTGTGTATTAAACTCCCTATTGCATGTACTAAACTTATATATATTTTTTTGATTTTTTATGTAATCAAAATACACATAATAACAACAAATTAAAAATTCAATACACACAATAACATATTTGAAAAGTGTATACACACATTAACATTTGAGGATAGTTTAATACATTTTGGAGAAGTAAACCTAGATTTAACTACTCTTAACTTTTGTACAACAACATAACTCTATGAGATGCATAACTATGTAGAAAACTTGAAACAACTTCTATACCTTTCTATTACCAAACCTCACATAGCATACTACCCAACCCACTTACCAAATCAATTTCATAAGCTACAAAGAGCACTAAAGTTTAAAGCCATGATGAGTGCCTTATGATACTTTAAAGGAAACTATAGATAAAAAAAGCTCTCTTTCAAGAAATAGTCTTACCCTATATAGACACTAAGACAATGTAGTTGGGTGAATTTCATTTTAGTAGAAGTTTTTTAGCTCCTTGACATTTCATAATCTTGGGACAGTAGTTGGTCCCTTGAAAGCCAAATAAACAAAGAAACATGGCAAATTGAAACAATGATTTGTGATTTAAAAGGAAATGGACACCCTACAATTTAATGATTTATTAATGATGCTAAGCCATAAATTGGCTATGACAAAATCAATCTAAATTTAAGAGGTTTTATATTCTTTATTAAATCTTTCTACTCATTAAATTAAAACAAGCGTTAAATCAAAGAAGAAGATTAAGATAAATAATTAGTGGATATCAAATGTCACATAGTTTAATACATATGCGAACTTACATAACATTTGATGGCTCACTCCATAATATACAAGGTTTTATAAGAACGTACAAGCGAAAACCCAGCATAAACTTATAGACGCGATTGATCTCCCTCAAAAACTCACATATTTGTTACTTTCAAACATGTACTCATTTCGAGTTCATTTCAAAAGCGAAGAACCCACTTTTAGTCAATAAGAGCCCTCGAAAAACCTCATCACTGAAATTTAAGCGCAAACCCATTTCTTATTCACCGTGCTGAGCGGATCTTTGGTACTTCAGTAGTCAAACCTCGACTTAATCCTACGATTTTACACATTTAAATCCAGTCTTTGTACATATTCAAGATTGTTGAAATGTAGCTTATTTATGTTTCGATACCAAAATCTTCAAGTCCTAAAGTTTAAATTTTCAAGATTGTTGAAATATATTGTACCCATAAGGAATGGCAACGGGGCGGATTCGGGGCGGGGATTGGTCCCCCCATCCCCGCTTAAAAATGGCGGGGATTTAGACGGGGATCCCCGTCAGGTAACCGGGGAAAACCGCGGGGAAACGGGTATCCCCGTTTAATATAAACATGTGATTAAATAAGTAATTTTCACCGCACAGATACCCGTTAAACTAAATCTATGATTTTTCACTACGGTTATCGTCATTGTTAAGTTTTTTACCACGAGTTTACAAAACAATTATACTAAATTACATAACATGATCGAATACAAACATATCTGAACCGAGTTTAAAAACTTAAAGAATTTAAATGCATCCAAAATATCAAAACCAAATAATTCAAATAAAAACAACGATTAAAATTAGGTTGTGTGAAAATGTATAAGGATTTGTTTATTTTATATTTAAAATTAATTTTATGTATATTAATGTATATATATATATATAATTAATATTAAATTATAATCGGGTATATCGGGTCGGGGCGGGGATCATCAAACCCGTCCCCGTCCCCATTTAAATAATCGGGTTTCCCTATCCCTACTCCGTTTATGTCGGTTTTCGGTTTTCCTATCAGTTTCGGTTTTTTTTGCCATCCCTACTCGTATCCACACAAACCCATACTTCAAAAAAAAAAAAAAAAAAGGTAAAGTGAAGCAGCCTCACACACGTCAATGAGATAGACAACAACAATCCTCTCTTCTTCTCATTCTTCTTGGTTTACATGAATAATTAATTATAGTCCACAAGTCACAACCCCTTTTGTCAATATTCCCCAAAGAAATCCAATATATATGAATGGAAAAGACAAAAAGGTGAGAAATCACAATAAACTTGAGTTAGCAATCAAACAAACTCCATTGTTACACACCTCCTTCCTTATCTTTAAGATTACCATATAATAATTCTTTATATATTTTGTATGTATATATAAAGCCAGTGTTTGTCAGAGCATAATTTTTAACATTTATCCTTTCATTTTAGTTGTTGGGCTGCACCTAATTCTTGGTATCTCAACTACCCTCTTCTTTTTTTCTCCTATTTACAAGTTTGCAAATCGATGTGATGATTTTATCCAATTTGGGTGTTTGTTTCTTTCGATGATTTCTTCGATGTGTTCATCTTCTTTGAGAATCTAATCTGATCCACATGCGCACTGATTCCGGTGTCAGAACACCCATTTTAGATCTTGATTCTCTCTCTCCCACTTGATTGGTAATAACTCTTTATCTTTCTTGCTGTAAATCTTCAATCTTGAGCTTTCAGAAGCTGAAAATACCTCCATTGAAGCTTTGAACAAGAAAACCCTAGAAAAGCTCTTCTGGTTTTCGAGTTTTGTCAAGTAAGACGAGGCCCACGCTGGTTTAGGTGGGCTTCGTCTGAACAATACAGGAAGGAAGAAAATGGAAGTGGGGGCTTTTCAATTTTTGAAATTTTGATTTTTCTTTTCAAGAATCTTTTCAAGAATTGAAGTTTGTGGGTAATCTAATCTCCATATTTCTTGTCTTTTTTAAAAATGCTTTTTATCTTTGTTACTTGCTTCTCCTTCATTCTTTTTTTTAGATACTCACTTCCCATTAGACCACTTCCACCATGGGCTTGTGAGATGAGGTTACTCTCTTTCTATTTTTGGAAAGATTTATCTATCTTATTCCCATTTGCTAAACTTTTCAAGAATACCCTCTTGGTTATCTTTTCATTAAATTCTATTAAAAAACACAATAATCCTCTTTCAACCATCAATACCACAAAGAAGAGTGAAAGTATGATGCTTGAAGGGATGTCTGTGTTGGATTTGCCTAATTTGGCATTGGAATGCATTCTTGAGAAGCTTGAACCTGATGGGCTTTGTAAAATGGCTTGTGTTTGTACTGATCTAAGAGACATGTGTTTAAGTGATCATCTTTGGGAAGGCCATATGAAGAAAAGATGGGGTAGGATTATTGGTTCTGCAGCTTATAAAGAATGGGAACTGCATATTTCATCTAAAAATGAGTCAAATTGCAAGAATTACTTTCTTGCTGGTGACAAAGGAAGAGGCTTTTTAATGGGTTGTTTGTCTAAAATCTTGCCAATGATGTTAATTAGATCTAATTCCACTACTTATGATGATCTTGATGAGATCAAGAATTCTAAGATGTCATCTCAGCCATCCATTGATTCAATCGTGTCCTGTTATCGAGCCCTTGAGACTGGAAAGTTTTGGTTTCCTGCTCAGGTCTTCAACCGTGAGGTATTATTAGTTTTATTTACTATTATTATTTTTATTATTATTATTTTGGGAAAATGATATATGCTGTTATATGCTGTTAACAACACCTTCTACACGTACCACTTAAATTAGGGGTGGTTTAGTAATTTGAGTGTTTTGATCATCTAAGTGGTATGTGTGTAAGTGTAAGAGTGTAACACACCTAATGTTGGTGCTATGAAGTGAATTTGTTATATTCAATTGTTTGATTTTTCATTGGTTTTTTGTTTGATTTCTTTGTTTTACAGAATGGGCATGTTGGGTTTATGTTATCTTGCTATGATGCTGATCTTAGCTATGATTCACGAACTGATTCGTTTCAGGCTAGGTATAATTCTGTGACAAAATTAAAAAATTAAAAAAAATTAAGAAATCCTGCGTAAATCCTGATCTTGGATGCACAAGTTTTACAGATATCCACCTCATGGGAGGAGGGCAGCAGCAATAGAAACTGGGGTGAGTTGGGATAGACTAAGGGTGCCGCCCGTTGATACTTCGCCTCATGTTCTTCACATTTCAGATTGTTTGAATGATTTACGCCCACGAGATCACATTGAGATTCAATGGAGAAGGAACAAACAATTCCCATATGGTTAGTTTTTTTTGTCCTGAATATGCTATTTAATTGCTTTAATGTTTGTATCTTTTAAAAACCAACAATTATTGGATTTGTGTAATCTTCTCATTCATTCAAGATCGAAGGGTAGCTAGTGGAGGTGGCAAGATGAGCAGGTTGGGCGGTTTGGGTAACAGGTCACAATGGGTGGGTTTGAAACGGGTGTGTTAGTTATGATTATTCTTTTAAGAAACGGTTTAAGAGTTTGTATACAAGTAAATGGGTCGAAATCGCCACTTTCAATTGATTTTTCGACCGGAATCAACCCTTTATAATTAAACATGTTGAGTACAATGGACGCCTTTAATTGATTGCGTGTCAAGAAGGATGACATCCTCTAATATGGTATGAAATATGATTCGGTTTTTATTATAAACAAATCAAAAGCGAGACACCCTTTACAGCATGACGCATTCACGTGTTTAGTTGGGTGCAATTAAACTTAATTTAGGGGACACATGGAATCCATTTCTTCTTGTCTTGTTTTAAAGTTTTCCAAATGGAAAATAACCAATAATTCTCTACCACTTTACTTTTAAAAAGTTTTCCCTTATCCTAGGATGGCCAATGATTCAATGTTTGGTAGAAACTTGTGTCAAAATTAATGATTTCTTGTTCTTTCACATATGAAGCTTCCTTCATTTGCTTTGCAACTTAAAACTTAATAAAATCTTTAAAATATCTTTAAAACTGTGTTATTGCAGGTTGGTGGTATGGTATTGTAGGCCACTTAGAAGCATGTGATGGAAACGATAGTTACTGCCATTGCCACGAAAGCGGTGAGTTCATATTAACTTTCTCTTAGAATGTAAACAGTCGTACCTCTATAGTGTATCTGTTCAAAATTATATTCCCCAATGCATACAACTTTATGTGGGACCCAAGTGTTGGAACAAGAATTTTGTTTAAATATTTATGTTGCTTAATATGGGTTCAACAAGGCCCATATCTTTTATTAACATCTATGGTCATTAGGTAGATGCCGTCTTTCTATACCGCCCTCCCTCTATTAAAAATGGTCCCAAAAGATGTATGATTATCAATCTGTCTTAATCTTTTCGAAACATTTCATCTTGTTGTGTCAATTGAATGATGGACCATGGTGTTTGTTCCTTTTAAATCTCTGATGTGAAGTTATAATCATTCAACTTGTAGCTGCAATTATATTGTCGGTTTTATATTCATTCGTTTAATTATCTTTGTGGGGTCGGTCGAGCGTTGTAGCATTTACACCATGGAACAACCTTTGAATCTTCCCCTCGGCCTTAGAAAAACGTGTGTTTTGAAAATTACTATTAGTTACCAAATTTATTATTATCTTTGCAGATATTGTGGTGCTGGAGTTCAACCAGTATACTCCTGGTTCAAGATGGAGACATACAATGATCAACAGGAAAGATCACCGCGAAGAAGGAAACGAAGCCGATGGATTTTACGGGGGAATCAGGAAACTAAATCGAAAAGACGAAATCTCTATTTGGCAACAATTTTGGCCTGCTGAGATCTTGGAATAATAGAGGTCAATTATATGTATTAATAGCTTAATACAAATATCAATTAGGATCTTAGGTTATCTTCTATAAGATCTATTATCCCCACTTTATAGAATTATATATTTTTTTCATGGCTAGTTGATGATTTAAAACAGCCATATTATTATGATGGTTCAGCCATTCACATGTGAAAATATCTATCTTATAGATTCTCTTGTGTACTCATCTTGCCTCTCAACTTTGAATAAATGAGATTCTTTTCTTGAGCATTTATTGACAAAAAAAAGAGGAAAATAATGTATACAGTTAGCGGCTGTCACGCTTACACAAACTTAAATACTACGTGTTAAAATGAATAACATATCCATCAGTTAAATTGTTTGTGAGTCTGGCGTGGCACTGCTAGCCGTATATATCTCATCCTCAAGAAATAATTTTTGTATGTAAAACCGAGTAATTGCATAAAAAGATGACCCGTCTTTGTAAAACGTATAAAAACACCCGAATTTCAAAATTTGCAATTCACGATCAATGGCGGGCTTAGTATGTATCAAGGGGCTGCTCGTGCTATCTCTTAGTTTTTTCGTGTAGTGTTAATTTTTTACAGAACGGTATTCTTATATTTATGTCCTACTAACCAATATTTCTGAGTCCGTCACTGTTTAGGATAATCCATTATATTGATGTATAATGTTGATGTGGCGGTTGACGTTAGTATGTTTAAGTAGTTTTAAAAAACGTCCGTTTTTGGTTATATTAATCGGTTTTTCGTAATTTTAAGTTCGAGTTTTTTCGTAGATGAAAACAAACATGGTTACATAAACAAGAAATTGAACCAAAAGTTGTATCTATAACATTTTACAAACATACCCAAAAGAATTTTTTGCTTGAAATGCTAGTAAGCTATAGCCAATTTGGGTTCTATGGGTTCCTTTTTCCTCCTGTTCATCTTCAATGAGAGGCTCAATCTTTTGAAGTAATTTTCTCTTGTTTGCTTGCTTTCACTGGCTTCCTTCTTTAAAGATGCATACCTAAGTAAGACTGACTTAACTTTCTGCATTCTTGATTCTCTACAGGAGACCGATTCGGGTTCGCTTCCCTTAACGGGTTTCTCAGGTTCGCTGTGACGCAGCCATAACCTCTTGATCACGGTTCTGGCTTTTGGGCTTTTTTTGACCATTGTTTGACTTCGGGCCCATCTCGAATACATTGAGCCTTTGCGCTCCACAATCTGAATTACGGTTGGTTCCTTTTGTTGATCATGGTCCCAGCCAACGGTGCAGTTGACCCTAATCGGTGAATATGAACGAGACCGTCTATGGACACTTGTCCTTCCTTCCGGTTCTTCACTCACCTTCTCCAAAGCAATCATGAAAGGATCAAACCCGTCATTCCATGTTGACCGGTGCGCAAATGGGTTCCTAACCCGTGAGCTAAACGACCTTGGTGAGGTTGGGACCGAGGTCTGGAGGCGCGGAGGGGGTTTCAAAGGCAAAACCTGACCATTACAAAAGAGTTCATCCGCAAACGCTACGGTTGAAAACGAATTTGCTCGAGCCGGTAAGCGGTAGTCAAACTCAAACTCATCGTTGGTGTTCGACCACTGGGACACCAGGCTCACCCCGGTAGACACAACGGGGCTCGACCGGACGCTGTAGAATTGAATGGTTTCTGGGGTTTGACCACTTGGGCTTGTGGGTGCACTAAGGTAAAAAGAAGAAGGAAGAGAAGCAATGTCCATTTGTGAGTGATGATGAAGTGATAATGAGGGTATAAAAACATGAAATAAGGGTGGCCTGAAAAGGGGGATTTGAGGATTTAGTGGTCAATTATCATCCTGAATTTAAGGTTGAACAAATTCACATGTGTTGACCACTTTGATTTTAAATTAATATTCAACGAATGAAATGCTTGTATATGTACTTTATCACTAACTTGTGGGCAATAAAAATAAAAATGGTATATATATATATATATATATATATATATATATATATATATATATATTTTGAATACATTGTTGTTTGATATGATTAAATGATATTTAGATTTTGTTTTATTGTGAATTATATTAAATAAATGTTATTTTCTCTAAATTTATCTTGCTACTTACCAAAATAATGACATTTGTACTTTATTAATTATTTTTTACAGTCTCAATTATAACATTTGTCTAGTTAAAATACTTTTCAATACTCCTATCATATTGCTATAGTGCACGGTTCTAAAACACGCGTCATGGCGTGAGATGCGACTCCGACGTTAAGAAATAGTCCTTGGCGGAGGGTTAGGCGTGGCGTAAGACAAGGCAGCATAAGGTGTGTCTTTACGTGCCAAATGACAAATTTTTTAAGACGTGGCGCACAGAAAATAATTTTTTTAAAAAAACTAGACTTTTTTATATACATTTTGCGATTGCGTGTATTGGAATTCTATAACAAAATTCATTATATACAATGGTGACTAAAACACGTACAAAGAAAAAAGTTGTTTGTATATAATGAAATAATTATGAAAGTTGATTGTATTGTTTCTGAAAATTTTGTTTGTATACACCGGTAACCAAGACAAGGTTTATTGTATTTTTATATAATTTACCCAAATAAAAAAGCAAGTATAATTAATAAATTTGATAAAAACTAACCATAACATCCCTATAATTATGTGTCAAGTTGCATAAAGATCATCAAATTATCACCAAAAATAAAATTCTTATTGAATTGTTTTTAAATCAAGCAACCTAAATTCACAATAAAAGCACTTACAAAGAGATATAAAAAAATTAAATGAAAATTCTAGAAAGAAAATAAAGAACCTTCATCCAACTAGTGATTCACTTATCTCATCTTATAAGTAATTAAATCTTGAAAACACACACACAAATAATCAAGTAAAAAAGATTCAAACTTGGTCAAAAAGATAAATTGGGTATCCTTCAACTTAAGAAGAGCATATAAATTATCTTCTAAAATACAATATGAACAACTTCAATAGTGAAGTTAAACAAATTTCATCAACAACCTATAACACCCAAAGTTTGAATACTTTAATTAAGTGGTAATAAATAAGTGTTATAAGTGGCCATATTTGATTAGATGCGTTTATAAAACTAGAGGGGTTAAAATCGTTGAAACTAAAATGAAATAAGTGAGGGACCATTTATGTATATATACAATAGATGTGGATATATATAAGCAAGATCCTCTTGCTTTCTTCTCATCTTACTGACATACAAACATACACAAGTAAAAGTTCAAACGAGAACTGTTTTTTGTATGAAAACCGCAAGAACTAATCTTAGCCGTTCAATTCCCCCTCCTTCAATTAGATTGTCCACCCATGAATTCCTTACATGCACCCTACCACACTCAATCCCCCCACGCTTTTCATCCATGAATTCCATTATCCAAAATGAACAGTCAAGATTGGTTCTCGCAGTTCTCGTACGAAAAACAGTTCTCGTTTGAACCCTCTCCAACATACACATATACTTCATACATACGTACCATCTTGTTCTCCTCCTTCCTTTGCCATTTTGAATTAAGAAAACAGAAGTAATAACATCATCTTATCACTATCTCACTTCTACAAAGCTCAAGGTATGATTAGTTTAGTTGTTTACTAGTTCAAGTGGATTTTAATGGGTCAAATGATTGATTTATGGATTAAAACAAGTGATATATGTTTTTGTTGTTAGTTTTGATGTTATGGGCTGTTTAGGGTGTAAAAATACTCATTTGTAGTTTAAATTCTACCAGAAATTAGAAAAGTATGAGTTTGACCGGAAAATAGCGTCAATGCAGATCAGTCTGCATGTTCGGTCGTATACACGGCCCATATAGGGGCTAACAGCAGTGACAGGCCATGTTGACATACATGGTCGTTAGCATATGAGGCACATGGCTTGTATGGGGGTACATGGCCAAAAGTAATCAACTCTTGAAAACATTAACACACAAATAATCAAATCCAAAAGTAAAAAAGATTCAAACTTTGTTGAAAGGATGAATTAGGCGGGCAGGAGATGTTGAATCCTTCAACATAAGAGGTGTGTATAAATTATCTTTTAAAATATAATCTGACACCAGAAGTACATGTAAGCAATCTCTTGACTCCATAGTTGTGTTCAAAATGCTATTTAATAACGCATTATCATGTGTAAGCCAGATAAAAGTGTTTGGAGATAAAAAAAATGTTTGACTACCAGAAGCAAAGAAGATATAGTAGACACTAGAGTGAATTTTAACGAATTTCATCAACCAACTTAAATTGATCTGTAAAGAATTATAATAACAAAGACCAATAGTTTTATAACAATGTGTCATTTACATGTCTCTAATACAAATATCCGCCATCTCCAAAGACATTCGCACAAATAATTAAATACTTAGAAACTATGAAGTGCCATAGTCCTTAATTAACCAAGTAGAATTTTTTTGAAGGCAATCAACCATGTAATGCCAAGCCATTAGTATAAATAAGGACCAACTTCAAGGCTATGGAAATGGGATTATGGGACAAACTAACATCTTACTCAATAAACACACAAAAGAAATTAACAATGATGATTTCATGATTTTAGTTCATTTCAGATGTAACACTGATACCTAATTTATCATTAAAGACAAAAACATTTCAACCGGTGGATTCTTTAAGCAATTGAAGAAAACCTTGAACATAAACGAAGTACCCCTAACTCACTTGATTCAGCATTTGAAATCATCTTCTCCCTCAGAATCGTCAACGAGTACCAAAATTTTAACCCTATCTTGGTTGATAATGTCTCTTTGACGTAGGAAGATAGAAAGAGGAGACAAGGAGGAAACTAGAAAAAGGTTGTCCCATAATTTCTGAACCCCTAATTTCTGAAACAGGAAGATAGAAACAGGAAGGCACGGGAAGATAGAAACAGGAAGGCACGGGAATTTGAAGAACCCCTAATTTCTGAATCTACAGAAAAGGAGACATGCATAAGAGCGGGGCAGACATGTGACAAAAGTTTACGTAAAGCTATGTAGGAGGAAACTAGAAAAAGGTTGTCTAAAAAAAGGCCACATGTGTCAACATTTACTTACTTATTAAAGAAGAAAGATATAGTATTACTTAAATTGTCATAGCAGTATCAATTTAGCTAAACAGGAAGTAACCAATTTTAATTTGGAAAAATTATCTGGAATGTTAATATCACCTAACTTAGGTGATGTTATACTCACAAACCATTTTACTGAAGGGTAGTTTAGTCATTCCTATATTTACTTATTAAAATAGTTTGTAAGTATAACATTACCTAAGTTAGATAATATTAATATTACGGATCATTTTCTCTTTTTATTTTAAAATTAGTTTTTATTTTCTAATTTGAAAACATATATGTATGTCAAGTCATTCAAAATAAACCAAGCCAGATTTCAACTACTAGATCATTTAAACTATTACTATTATAACCATTTTTAAAAACCAAAATATTAAACCATTTAAACTATATTTTCATAATGAAAACCTAACAAAATAAAAAAAAGGAGACTAATCAACTCACTCACCACCAAGCACAAAAGTGTTACTAATTGGACCCATTTTATATTATATATCATATATATCATATCAATTACAGTTTTTAATGCATATTATACATTTACATATATTATACTATAAGAGTCAATTTAGATTTATAAAAGGTCCAAATAGAATCATCGATGAATCTATTTGTGTGGTAGTGAAACTGAATTTGTTTTGAACATGTTTTTAATGGATTTTTGTTCTTTTTTTTAGACTTAGTTTGTGTGGGGCTTTTTTCCAAATATGGATTTTCATTGTATATTTGGAATTTGCTTGTGAATGAAGCTGTTTGATATTTTTTTTCTAAAAAAATGATATTTTCTGTTACTTTTTGTTTTTCGTTCATTCATCTACCTATTTAATATTTGACATATGTAATGCATTTTTTTATCGTTTATTGATTTTGACACTTGTCTTGATCAAGTAATTAGGATGATAAATATAAACAAAAAGTAGGAGAATATATCATCTCTTTTTATTTATTTATTTGAGTTTGTGTGGTTATATAATTAATTATTAGTCTCATGATTGAGTGTGTTTGGTTTTGTTTGAACTTATGATTTTCTTTAAGATTATGGTGTATGTGTGATGGACTTTAGTGATGATGATGTTTAGAGGGTGGCGACGGTGATAATGTCGGTTTAGAAAGATTTAATCATTTAAATAGTTTATTATTATTATCATTATTATTATTATTAGTAATAATAGTAAATAAATGGATAAAATAATAATATAAGATGTTATAATAATTAATCAATATAAATAATAACAATAACAATTAGATAACATGTTTAACAGGTACAGAAGTAAAGGGTCAAATCAAGAGTTTCATCCGATCTGCTCTATTAACTATTTCTTGCATTGTCATCACTTGGTTGGTCAGTTTTATTTTTGTTAGTTTTGTTTGTTCGTGTTTTTTAGTGTTAAGATTGAAGCTATCGTGTTCCGAGTTCACCGGGTGCCTGCTCTTATGTGGCATGCGAATTTTGGTTAGGTAGGTAGGTGGATTCGTTTTTTGTGTTCGGTAGCCTAGGTCTAATGTGATATATATCCGGATAAATTATAATGTATTATGTTGTATTTTCTAGCAAGTTGCTAGTTTTCAATTTTAATATATTACCTTTCAAAAATTAAAAAAAAAAAACTATAGAGATTATATGATAACCAAACAAAAGAATAAGATCGAACTATTGAAAAAGACTTTTAAAGTTACACCAAAATTAAATTAAAAATCTAAAGATTAACCCATTTTAATGTAAAGATCATTCTCGAGTTTGATTTACCAAAAGAAAAAGAAGAAAAATGAGGAATTTAAAGTGAAAAGTTTAAACTTATTTTGTCTCAAAATTTATCCTTTAAAAAATGAGAGGATTTAGAAAGAAAGAATTCACCGTCCTTTTTTTTGTTTTCCTCTCATTCTTAAGCAGTAAATGAGGGATATATTTGTCATTTCATCATATATTCGTTTAATTGTTCTTGAGTTGAAAGCATCTATCATAAATGTTTATAACTACACACATCTTTTTTCCTATTAAAAAAACATTTTAAACAAAAAAAGTTTTATTTTCCTAATTTTTCTTTTTTTCCTTCTTAAAAATAAACTCAAAAAACAATAATAATAATAATAATAATAACAATATTAATAACTCCTCGAGAACAATGCGGCGTCGAGTCGCAGTCATCCTTCGCTGCTGAAGGCGTGATCGCCGATCGCCTGATCGCATAGAATATGCAATTCGTCATCAAAAACTGCTTCAGGATCCGTCAATTTGTATGGAATTTTTTTGAAACCGAACTAAAATTCACCCCCAAATTCAGAAGGGTTTTTGTCGTTGATTTGTTTCAATCGAATTGAAAACGATGGAGAGAGAGAATTTGCGTCACAATTTAAGCTTTGAATTCACACAACCATTCATTAGGTACGCTGGATACAACTTCAACTACTTCTCTGTAATTTTAATTTATTATAGAAATTGCCATCACCACATGTATGGAGTCGGCTGCCCTGTTCCTTACGTCTTCTCTTTTTCACACCTTCCATTCATTAATATATATACAGCTTATGTTTTTCGTATCCTTCTGTTGTCATTCTTTATATCAATTTTCAATTAGGGTTTGCTGTATTCTGCTTCTATCAAGGAGATTTTATCGATTTCAGGTGTGTTTTTGTTTTCTAATTTGCTTTTGTTTGTAAATTGTTAATGAAATTGCTATTTAGAAATTGGATATTTTGGGAATTGCTGTTTGTTAGTTTAGTAACCCAAGTCCATGATTCTTTGGAAACAGAGGATTTATCTGAAGGATTAAAAGCATCTAGATTGAGATTGTTTCCAGTAATATAAAGGATTTATACACTTCAGCATTCTAGTATTTTGTCTACTGAAGTTCGATTTGCTTCGAATTTTTTCGGAACTTTTAAAAGATGCCTACAGATTTTATTCTCCCATTTGCACTCAATTGATGTTCATTCTTGAAGCTGGAACTGGAAATCTGCATTGTACTTGTGGCTTAAAACTGAATGATTTTCCAAATTATATTGATAATTGACGAGAATTAAGGTTAGATAAATGAAATGTAATTAAAGAAAGATAAGCTTTAAGTATGTGATATGGAGTGGAACACTTTTTCATTAGTAAAATCAATCTTCTGTTGTAAAGGCAATGTTGAATGTTTCTTCCTCAACTATGAAATAAGTTTTGAGCTATGATATCAAGTCCTATATGTTCAGTTAGCGAAATCAATGGAAAACTTTCAACATTTATGAATTTAAGCTTGAAATTTCTCGGGTTCTACATCAGTTTAGGTGCCTGAATTATGGTTTCCTTCTTTTGGTAGAATCTGCAATGTCAAGTTTGGAGGAACCTCTTGGCATGGACAAGTTGCCAAGCCTAAGCACCATTGACCTTCTCCATAGATTCTCATCCAACGGCTGCAGCACCAGTGGAATGGGAAGTTGCTGGATCGAGGGGGATACTGCTACCTCATCGGATAGTGATGAGTATGTGTCTTTGCTTAAGTTTTTAGGTTTCTTATGAAATTTTAAAGCTAGTGCCTAGTGGTACCATTTTAAAATTTATTTAGGTCAAATGGACTCCTCAACCAAAAGTACATTAATTTCTTCACTAAGTTATCCAAATGCTAACACTAAATGGAATTGGAAGTCTGTTTGTTTGATCTAAAGTGCGGAAGTGAAATCATTAAAAGCCAACATCTTTACCATATGTTTGATCTAAACTGTCGTTGTACTTTCATTTGGTGTTCTAATCTTGTGTTATAATGAGGTTAAACCATTTATGCTCACTTGGAGGCCTTATATATACATACATTCTTGTTCATATGGTCTCCAAAATCTTAAATAAATTAAAACGCTAAATTGGAGTGCACACCAACTAGAATGTGCAAACATGGCGTCCATGTTAGCATAAATCTACACGTCAGCACTGGTAACTGTTTTTTTACACTGAATCGAAACACCAAATGAAAGTACATTCATCAGGTTCAAAGAAAATAAGTTGCACGAGTAAAATGGGCTTAAGGAAAAAGCACATTGGGATTTTTTTTATCACATTAGACGTTTAAACTATTTACTTGGCAACTTGGAACTTTATCAGGGAAGATTTTGAGTATGAGCAAGGAGCGTTCACTTGGAGATACCGTGCACGAGACATGCATCAGAACATAACAAATAAGGTAATTAACAAACTTCCAACAGTGAACCACAAGTTGTCAAATTATAGTTATTTGCCTTCAAAATTCATTTACGAATTTGCAAGAAGTTTTGATAACTATGTCATTCTTTACGCATTTGGTATGAACAAAAAGCATTAAGTCAAATTAATATTTTAGATTTTCAAGGGCATACCAAAGTATGTGAAGATAGTGGAAGTTGGTGCAAGAGATGGTTTACAGAATGAAAAGAATATGGTACCTACATCTGTAAAAATTGAACTAATTCAGAGGCTTGTTTCTACCGGATTGTCTGTTGTAGAAGCAACTAGTTTCGTTTCACCCAAGTGGGTCCCTCAGGTATCTTTTGTGTCACTGTATAGTTTGCATTTTTAATCTAAACGTTTATCCGCTGGAGTCTTTTGTCTCTCACAGTTTGAATGATTGTGTGAGTTTTACTTATATAATCTATACGGGTTCTTCCTAGAATGGGTTGGGTCAACCCATAAACATTTTTATGAATAGTTAATGTGATTAATATGATTACAAAACTATGTTATTGCATTAATTCTCAAAATATTTCGGATAAAACAATTTGGGAAGCTGTAAGCATTAAGAATACTCACTGGGTAGCTTTTAAACTGATTTACCTTCTTAATCCGTTTCCCTTTATTGTTAAAATTTATAATTCAATCACTGAACTCATTAGGTACAAACTATATTCCAAACTGACCCATTCAATCCACTAGGGACAGATATCCTTACGAATATATATAGGGAAAAGTTCAATCGAGAACCGTTTTTCATACGAGAATTGCGAAAACTGTTTGTAACACCATTAATGACTCATTAATAGGGGTGCATTGGTTATTTATATATTTACCCAACCGTGTATTTCGTCCGGGTGAGCCGTCGTTAATTTGCGAGGCTTGATTTTCCCAAAATACCCCTCATTAATGCGTCATTAATGAGCCACCGAAAATTCTTAGCCATTGATTAATTTTAATCAAGGGCCAAGGTTGGTTCTCGCAGTTGTCGTACGAAAAACGTATATAGGGGAGGTTTCAAATGAGAACTATTTTTCGTACAAAAACTCCGAGAACCAATCTTAGCCCTTGATTAAAATTAATTAATGGTTAAGATTTTTTGGTGGCTCATTAATGACTTACTAATGATGGGTATTTTGAAAAAATCAAGTCTCGCTCATTAATGACGGTCCATCCAGACGCAATTCACGGTCGGGTAAATATATAAATGAACAAAATGCCCTTATTAATGAGTCATTAATGATGTTACAAACAATTCTCGTAATTCTCATACGAAAAAAAGCTCTCGTTTGAACTTTTCCATATATATATGTATGAATATGTATATACACACACACACATACATATATATTTGTATATTTCTGTTTCATGTGTCATTTAGTACTGTTATTTTTTCATGTTGATGACATATCTGATTATTATTTTCGATAAAGCTGGCTGATGCAAGTGTGGTTATTCAAGCACTTAGAAACTTTGATACTGCAAGATTGCCTGTATTGGTACCTAATCTGAAGGTGCGTGACTATTTTTGTAATCTTTAAGATAATTAATTACGAGTTTAATGTATTATTTTTGTTTCAACTAGGGTTTCAAAGATGCCATTGCTGCCGGAGCAAAGGAAATAGCTATTTTTGCATCAGCCTCCAATTCCTTTTCAAAATCAAACATTAATTGTAGTATTGAAGAAAGTCTTGCTCGTTATCGGGTTGTAGTTCATGCTGCTACAGAGCTCGATATTCCTGTTCGTGGGTATACTTTTAACTCTAAAGTTCAATAATATTACCCGCTAACTGTTATGCACGGGTGATTATTGTTGTTTTTTTTATAAAATAGGTATGTGTCATGTGTGATTGGATGCCCAGTTGAAGGAATGATTTCTCCGTCGAAAGTTGCATATGTTGCAAAAGAACTTCATGACATGGGTTGTAGTGAAATATCGCTTGCTGATACTATAGGGATTGGCACACCAGGTAATTATCCTATACAAAACATTAGACTATTAGAACGAAATCATATTTATCATGTTAATTATTTAATGAAAAATAGAAGAGAAGGACGAAGAAGAATGTGGGTTGATTACCGAACCAAGCCAACTCGTTACCCGACTTGTCTGCAACATTTTGTAGATACATAAAATGTAGCAAAAAGTAGAAAACATTTAACAGATTAGACCATATATAGTTTTTTACTTCACAACCAAATTGTCAATCTTGCTTCATTATTTTTATTATTTATAAGTTCATGTAGGACTTCATTTATGCAGGTACGGTTATTCCTATGCTTGTAGCGGTTATGGCTGTTGTTCCTGTTGAAAAGCTCGCTGTTCACTTTCATGACACTTATGGCCAGTCTCTTTCAAACATTTTAGTATCCCTCCAAGTAAGCATTTTTTTTCTCCATGAAACTTGCACACTAAAGGATCTGTTTGGTTCGCGGAATTGGAATTCAACATTCCATTCTAGATGTTCTTTGGTTGAATTTCATAGGAACCGGAGTTCTTCTAATACCTTTCCTTTTTTTGGTAGGATTCAATAGTTCGTTACGTAGATCTATGGAATTCCAACAATTCCATTGGAATTCGAAGTGGATTACAAACAACCCTAAACAAATATAGTCTAACGGGTGGTGATTTCTTTGAATTTACTTATGAATGGCTGGGTTTGTTTATCTCAAACGGGTCAAACGGGTAAACTAAATAAATATAGTCTAATAGGGAATTATACCAAATGACTATGTCCAGATTTTTTTTGACTATTCTAATAATGATATATTGAGTAAACTACATAAATCGTCCCTGTGGTTTGTCCAAAATTACAGATTTCGTTCTTTGTTCAAGTAAAATGACTAATATAATCTTAACCCTTTATTTCTTATTGTTTTATAGTTCAGTAAAAGGTAGAATGTAATTTCATATTAATATTTGGCATAATCTTTGTTGACAGATGGGAGTAAGCATAGTTGATTCATCTATAGCGGGTCTAGGTGGGTGCCCATATGCCAAGGGAGCTTCAGGAAATGTTGCTACTGAGGATGTGGTTTACATGCTCAATGGGCTCGGTATCAAAACAAATGTAGATTTAGGAAAGCTTTTGCAAACGGGTCAGTTTATCAGCAAGCATTTAGGCCGCTCATCTGGGTCAAAGGCTGCAGTTGCATTTAGCCGAGTTACATCCGTCACCTCTAACGTATAAGAACCACATATATTGACTCATTTGGTTAACCAAATGAGTCTTCTTGCTTCTTCTGAATTACGAGATTGATATTTACGGGTGACAAGACACTTGTCCTACTGGCCCTGTACTATTCTGAATCTTACATCTATCAATATAAAGATACATGGTTCATATGGTATATATGTTCATGTTATTATCTTTTTTTATTTTTTTTCCATGGGCAAAAACTACAATGTTTAGAAATCAGTCTACAAAATGTCGAAAGAAGAAATGATTTGTGATGTTAACAGCGAAATCTTTTCATATTAACACTCATTCGTTCTTCCTTCACAAGCCCGACTCCCCTTACTTCCATCTGAACCTCCTACCACCATATGTACTGCACCGACCCGCCCCCTTCACAGACCCATTGACATAATTTCAAGATCTGAGGTTCGAAACGAAGAGATCAAATCAAATTCAAGAATAGGCCTCCATCATAATCGGTTATCTAAAGTGCAACCACAAGAAGTATAACAAAAGAAACAACACAGGCTTGCCAATATTTAGCTAACCCCTGCACAAATTTGAGCGACAAAACGAGACAGATTACATCAACCTTATAGCACCATTTCGTTATTTATGAACCTGTTCAAGTTTTACGCCCATATAATCCAAGTGTTCTAGCTAGATAAACATTTTTTTAGCGAATTCGTCTTCTTCCCGGTTGTCACTCCTTTGAACATTGGCCACATTCACCTTTTTGTAATTCGGTGTTAGTAACTTGATTACAGTCATCACATCTTCAATGCACCATACCCGAAATAGATTGGGGAACACAGATCAGCCATCAAAAGATCCACCACAACTAATACTACCCATCTCTGACCTAAGGTTTTTTTCATTAGTGCGTGAGACACAATATACGCGATCTTTGAACAAGTTACTGTTGGCGATGAAAAGTGCCAACATGGTGATGGATTTACATAAGGGTTAAGGATCTGTACTCGACAATTACATAAGATTTAATTTTGGTGGTCGATTCGTTAGTTGCAACATTACGGTTTTGTGATCGAAAATCGCTTTAAATGCGATATTTTGGTTTAGTGACTCTTTGTGATGGGTAATTACATCAAAGGTATGTTTTGCTTGAGATTTCTAATATTTCTTTAGGTTTTGCTGATCAAAATGATGAGGAGAATGAGATTCTAGTATCAAAAGCTTCTTTATATCATGTATTTCCATTCTAACTCATCTGCTGATCTTTGTCTTGATATGTCAAAAGTTTTGAAAAATGGTTTTAAGCTACAGTTCTGTTCCTGAATGGGTTTCAATCAATGATGTATAGTGTTGTCTCTAAAGAAAATTTTATAATTCTAATTTTAAATTTTTTATTAAATTTTGAAATATTAAAAGTAAAATAAAAAATATATAATTAATTTAAAATAAAAAAAGTTTGAAACGTAAAAAATGTGGGTAGTACTTGGCTTTAAGCATGCTTAAGATATGGAGTGAGTTATGCTGATATGGTACCGAATTGAAGCATTCCATGCTTCAAGTATGTTTATTTATTGACCAGTTAATCAATAATCGCTTTTTTTTCTACTTTATGTTATATGTTTTGCTTCTTTTGCAACAAATTCAACCCAATATGTGTTGGGATTCTTTGAGTTACATTACAACACATGTCTATACCGAGACCGTTCTATAGAATGATTTTTAGTTAATGTCAATTCCTGTCCAAATTGATATTATAAAGACCGGTTTTTTAGTTACAAACCGGTTATATAAGCTTCCATACACATAGAGAGTGATTTTTTTTTTGTTAGAAAAACAGGTTTGTACTTGATGGTGTGAAAAACAAGCCTTAAATTAACATAAATTTCATCAACGGTTTCCTACACACACTATAAGCAAGTATGACCCAATTGTACAACATTACATCCTAAATTAGCTCAGATATCATCTCTACTGAAAACTATTAATGATAATTCAAATGACTTAACCAATGCAAATTAACCTATATAAAAATTAAATAAAGTATAGTTTTGATAACTTAATAATAAAATAAAAGCCTAATACGTACGTAAAGATATAAAAAAGCATATTTAGAATAATAATGAAGATGCGAGATACAATTCCTCCAAAACAAACAATGTGACCGTTAGCAGATGATAGATAATTCTTGACCTACTAAAGACTCTTAAGTAAGGTAAAATAACTATCACATACTTTCAAATCAAGAGACAGTTATTGATTATGGTGAAGAACTCGATTGAGACTTTGAACACTAAACTTGGAGTGCTAATTAAGTGACGAGTTCAATAAAGACTTTAGGATTCTTTAGGAATGTGAGACTTTGAAGACTAAACTTGGAGTACTAATTCTTTAGGATTCTTTGAAGACAATGTTTTTATTAAACTCAGGTAGAGTTTGGTTGTCAGGATTTTTTAGGAATGTCAAATCCACAGGTGAGTTTTTATTAATTATGGTTTTGATTTACGGTTTTTACTGTTCATCTGCTTTCAAAATTGACACATCTTGATCATCTTTTATTGAGTATGGGGTTTTGTTTTTAAGTTTTTTCTTCATCAAAATCAGATTCGGGTTAGATGAACAACTTGAATTAGAACAAGTTGAATATTTAAGAACGGATTATGTTTCTTTGTTAGATTTGGGTTAGATGAACAAAGCATCGATTGGTATTATTCTTTATTTCTTATTAGATGTGTTCATCTTCATTTCCGAGGCTTTTGACAATTCTTGAAGATGAACACAATGTTTCCAGGTTTGTTCAACATGATGAATAACATAAAACTCAAAAATAAAAATTAGAAAATAAATAACAAAAGTGACCTGTAGCCTGCTAACCAAGTTACTATTAATTTACTATATTTTATATATTTGTATTATCGTGTTAGGCCCGGTTTAGTTAGCTTGTATAAGACCATTAGGTTTATTGTTGTACCCTTGTATATATATTCTATTCAAAGCATGAGAATGATTTATGGGAAATATTATTCTTTACATGGTATCAGAGCCAGACGTTCTTCACCTTTTTTTCTCCATCAATAATGAAATTCCGTTTGTCCGTCTCTTTAATAAATCTCCATTGTATAAACACCTTTGAGTCACCCCTCCACCGGTCTCACATCCAAGCCATGAGTGACCCTAATTGGTTATGTGCTATGCAAACGGAATATAATACGCTTATTTCCAATGGGACTTGGATACTTGTACCAAGGCCAATGGGTGTTAATTTTGTCAGGTCTATGTGGTGGTTCAAGAAAAAATATAATGCTAATGGTTCTTTGGATAGATACAAGGCTTGCCTTGTGGCTAATGGCAAAAGTCAGTGCCTTGGGATTGACTGCTTTGAGACGTTCAACCCAATTGTGAAACCTGCGACTATACATACTGTTCTCAGTCTTGCCACGTAAATGGCCTATACACCAGTTAGACGTCAAGAATTCTTTTCTTCATGGTTCATTATCTGAGACAGTCTACATGCATCAACAATCGGGATTCCATGAGTCACAACATCCCGACTACGTGTGCCATTTACGCAAGTCCCTATATGGATTGAAACAGGCACCTTGTGCTTGGTTTCAACGCTTTGCTACATTTATCACTTGCTTGGGGTTCTCACATAGTCGTTGTGACTCTTCACTATTTATCTATAGGTGTGTTGATCATATGGCATATCTTATACTGTACGTTGATGATATAATTCTTACAACATCATCTACTGCTCTCCTTCAACGTATTATAAAATGCCTAAGCGCAAAATTTGTGATGACTGATTTAGGTTCACTTTCCTATTTCTTAGGGATTTCTGCCACTCGCACCGACTTAGGTCTCTTCCTTGGCCAACAGAAGTATGCAACCGAAATAATTGACCGTGCTCAGATGACGAATTGTAAACCATCTTGGACTCCTAGTGATACTCAATGCAAACTTAATTCATTCGGTCCTCTTGTTGCTGATCCTGTCATATATTGTAGCTTGGTCGGGGCGTTGCAATACCACTCGACCAAACATCACTTACGTAGTTTAGCAGGTCTGCTTGTTCATGACCCTCGATAACCACATTTTAGTGCCTTGAAACGTATTATATGATATCTTCGTGGAACTCTAGATTTGGGCTTACAGTTACATGTCTCCAAGACTTCTAGTCTTGTAGTGTATTCCGATGCTGATTGGGGCGGCTGCCCCCCTCACCCGACATTCTACTAGTGGCTATTGTGTATTCTTGGGCGATAACCTTTTTTCGTGGTCCTCTAAATGACAGGCAACAATATCTCAATCAAGTGCCAGAGCAGAGTATCGCGGGGTCGCTAATGTTGTTGCTGAAATGTGTTGGCTACGCAACCTTCTACGCGAGCTCCACTCATCTCCTTCGAAGGCCACCATCGTCTACTGTGATATCATTAGTGCTGTGTACTTATCTTCAAATCTAGTTCAACACCGGCGCACAAAACACATTGAAACAGATATTCATTTTGTCCGAGACAAAGTGGCGATGGGTCATCTATGTGTCCTTCATGTTCCCTCTTCGAACCAATACACAAATATTTTCACAAAGTGGCTTCCATTTACACTCTTTTTTGACTTTCGAGATAGTTTGAATGTTCGTAGTCTTACTACCCCTCCAACTGTGGGGGTGTATTAAAATATTTGTATTATCGTGTTAGACCCAGTTTAGTTAGCTTGTATAAGCCCATTAGGTTTATTGTTATACCCTTGTATATATTATCTATTCAAAACATGAGGATGATTTATAGGAAATATTATTCTTTACAGTTACAAGTTCATTGAATAAAATGAGAGTAATATGTAAGTTTGTTGTATTAATTTAAAGAAAATAAGTTACTTGTATGCAATAATTGTATTTTCATACATACATTTTGCCCTTTTTCAATTAAATTTGGTAATTCATCACTACTCTCGTCTTTTAATTTAGCAGTGGAATGTTGCCACTATAAGTCGTCATTTCTAAAATAGGAAATGTACGTCGTCCCTATAAAAATTTTTAGCAGCCAAGGCTCTAGCACGAACATTTAAAGACGACATTTGTTGTCCCTAAAGATGATTTTCGTAGCACTACGACAAGATCTCGAGAGTAAATATTTCAATTCTAATCATAGACTCTTAGCATCTTTTAAATAAGATATCATGGAGAAGTCTAGCTAGCTAGGCCGTTATCTTTTCTATATATTAATGTAAGTCGTAGTACGTTCTTTAATAGCTTGTAAAACTAGCTAGCTAGCTAGATATATTCGAGTGTAAGAGCACTAATTAGTTAAGTGTGTTCATAGCATGCCCAACTTTGTTAATTAACAATCTCTAGTGTAACATGAGTTGGTTCTTATCTTTTCATAGTAAGTTGTTGCAAGTTACTAAAATGCTTGTAATCTAGCGGTATTAAGGTGTTGAAAGGTGTTTATAACATATATATGGTCATGGATTCAAGTCTAGATTTAGAAGTAGATTAGTGTATACGCTTGTTATGCTTTTAAAAAAAAAGTTGTTTCAAGTTAATTAAAAAAATTATGTTAATAAGTAGAAAAACTAGTTTTTTTTAAAAAATATTTCAAGTACGTTAATTATACATTTATCTGAAAGTAGAAAAACTAGCTTCTTTTTAAAATATGCAAGCAAACTTATATATATCTGTCTAACGAAATATGAATTAGATTTTCAAGTTTAAACAATATATATTTACACGTCGTTACAAAAGATATATTAATTATAAAATTGCTAAAAAGAAAAAAAAAGGAAGTTAATTTTCCTTTTGTTGAATTATATTTATCAGCCTCTAAACTTGACATTTTGTAAACATGAGTAATTATTTATTAATATATATATATATATATATATATATATTCTTTTGGCAATTCACCAAATATAAGTTTTGTAAATGACAAGGAAGAAGTTGAGAGTTTAACTGCATTTTAAACATCATAATTAAGCATTAACATATCACTGCATGTTTAATGCCAAATTAAAATCTTCTAAATATAAATGCAACAGATTTTCACCTGTTATTCAAAATCCTGAAAGCAAACAATTATAAGCAGGAATTCCAGGATAAATCCAACCTCTCTCATCATAGAAAATCCGAAATATATAGCTATGGATCGAGCTGATTTGTACACCGACATATTTTTATCATTACATATATAGCAGATACACACAATAAATAACACATAGTAAAAGTTGATCATAAAGCATTAAAATGTAATTTCACACAAAATGAAATAAGGAATTCGAAGGCTTGATATTCGGATTGAAAACATTTATACAGATATATATGGTCACCTTTGAAGAGCTCCCGTTATGGGAAAAGGATAGGAAAAGATGGAACGTATGCTGCTAGCACCACTTAAACACAAGTGATCATATTACTTTAAATGAGTAAGCATTAAAATGACTAAAATGCCCTAGGAGTACAATTCGTATCCTTTCGTATCATAGGACGACAGAACATAAAAACATTCATCTTGTCTGATCAAAGATATCTAAATCTTGTTTATATTGAACATATGGATGAAAGAATTTAAGTAATATCCATATTTAGTATATTCATTCATACCCTTTACAATCAAAAAATCTCTACTACTACTCATACATCTCAACCATTTTTTAAAGCAAAATTAACCTACTTATAGCCATATTTTTATTAACAAAACTTTCAAATAAAATGACAAAAATATACTCATCATATAGCTTGACTCATGAGAAGAAGAAAAATAATAATATACAGTAATTGCATATTAATTACCATGATTCATAATCATGCAAAGTTTATTCCTTTGCTGTTCACCAAAATCACCTCTTTAATCCTCCATGGGATGTATATATAATATATATAATAGTAATAATCTTCATCTGTTGTGCAAGGGGTTTGGACCTGTATGGATCTTCCTCTTGTTATCACCAAAACCAGCTTCTTGTTCATCTGTTTGGCACTTATCAACACCATTTCTTATACAGTCAACATCATGATGATCATGATGGCGATGATGCCCATGATGATGATGATATGAAAGATTGAATGTAGTGGAAGAAGAAGAAGAAGAAGATTCTTGAACAGATATAACAAAGTATAGAGATACTAAGATGATCAGGAAATAGAAGCAGATATATGGTTTACTTTGACTTTTCATATTTCTATTGTTTGGAGCCAAAGGAAACAGTAGTGGTGTTGTGAAAATTGCTTCTAAAAGAATGAAAGCTTTATTGGGTTGTCTTCAGTTCTGTAAATTGATCCAGCTTTACAAGATTCAGCCTGATACTGCGTGTGTAGTGTGTATGAGAGAGAGAGAGAGAGAGAGAGAGAGAGAGAGATGGAAGTTGATCACATTAAGTTTAAAAGCTTGAGTTCTGAAACCTTCAAATGTGATCCAACTCTAATGGTTTGGCTTCTAAGAAGGTGTTGAACAGTCGTTTTGAGTGTATGCGTCCATGGATTTATAAATGAGGTTTGTATAATTAATTAGTTTACCCAACCAAACATTATACACAAAATTGAGAATTTAACCCCAAGAAAAAGTGTTAAAAAAGGACATAGTGACTTGACATCTCTTAGTGCATTATACCATCATCATCCATCACTCGCTTTCTCGTTATCACGTCAGCATCATATTACTTTTTCTTACCATCTTATACTATCCTACAAACCCCACATACATCACACATCACTATTCTCTGTCTTTTTAAAAATAAGTAAAGAGGAGAGAGAAATAGAGAGAAGGAAGAGAGAGAGAGGAGAGAGTGCGTGACTAGAAACCAGCAAAAAGAAACCAACTGCGTAACCAATGGGGGGCTATGGTTTTGGCTCCCAACCAGCACGTACCAACTAATAATGCCACAATGTGTGACCGATACGGATGGTCTTACCATATTTCAGTAATTTTTTTTTTAATATTGATAAGAAAAAAATTAAGATTTCACTATTTTGGATCTTTTTTAGAATTGAAAATAATTAAAAACTGATATCGGTAGTGCTGAGAATAAAACTTATGACTAAAACCTATCAAAAAATAAAATTGAAAACATGAAATTAGATATGAAAGCATGAATATACGAAACCCTAAACACGAATTTGTGACATTATATATTAACTTTCATAGTATACAACAAGTGATACAATGTGATGATTATGAAAGTTGATTGTTTTATTTTTAAGAAAATAAAGTTGATTGTATATAATGGTAACTAAGATAAAGTTCATTATGTTTTAATGCAATTTGTCATATTTTTAATTCACCTTGAGTACAAATCCTTGTTCAAAGGAACCACATCTAAGCTTCAATTTTCTAGGTTTTTATCCATTTCTAACTTTACGTGTTTAGATATGTATTTGAAGGAACCACATTTAATGCTCATTAATGATTCATTAATAAGATATTTTAGGAAAATCAAGTTTCATTAATAATAAATTATCCATCCAAAACGCAATTCATGGTCGGGTAAATATATAATTCACCAAAATTTCCCTATTAATATGTTATTAATGAGTATTAGCGGTAGTTACAAATGTTTCTTGTGATTCTCGCATTGAGAATGGTTCTCAAATTGAATATGCTTATATGCAATCGTAATCTTAACTATTGATCATTTAAATTTAAGACTGAGATTGGTTCTATATAAATCCTTGTTATAGAGAGAGAGAAAGAGAGTGGGGAGAGAGAGAATTAAGTTAATTACAATTTACAATATAATATTAACAAATAAGATTAATAATTGTTGAACTTTTACGCTCTAATGTGTGGGGTTAGGAAAAGTATTAATGATGATTCTTTAACCAAAATATCAAATTTCTTAATAAACTAATTTCCTATTGCTCATGATTAAAATGAGAATTTCCACATCTATGATTAACGTTAGTATTTTATACATATATATGTTAAATATTCAATATTTTTTTTGAAAGGCATTAAATATTAAGAGTTGTGTTCAATAAAGTCTATGTAAAAAATAGAGTCTTAAAATTTTAATATTCAATCATACAGTATACAATTACATGTGAATTACGAAAATGTTACCCCGACCAAATTTTTAAAATACAATATGGACCATTGATGCTATTGATCCAATGGCTAAAATTAGTCACTTAGTATTATGAATTAAGTATGAACTATATTGAACATTGTTCTTAATATTTAATATCGGTTTATTATATAGGATATCTTTTTTTTTTCTTCCCTAAGCACTGAACACCGTTTAGAAATTAAAACATATATGCTTTTGTTTCTTTATTATCATTAATTAATCAATGAAGAATGTTCAATATAGTCCTTAATTAATTCATAGTCATAAGTGATTAGTTTTAGCTTTTAGATCAATGATATCAATGGTTCAAATTGTATTTTAAAATTTTGGATGGAGTGACATTTTTGTAATTCACATGTGATGCTTTTACAAATCACATGTGATTGTATACTGAATCACCTGTGATTGAATATTAAAATTTTAGAATTATGTTTTTTACATAGACTTTATTGAACACAACTCATTAATTAATTTGTAGGTACGTTTGATCTTTAAATTATTTTCTCAATGTAAGATTTGGAAGTTCTTCTTACTTTCTTTATGATACACTTAGTGATGGCAACCGCCGCTAGTGACGTTAATGACGATGGTGGTGGCGAAGATTGATGGTGGCGTGTAACATTCCGAATTTATATTTGTAGTTTTATATTATTTAAAGCTAGCATGATGGTTATCTCTTCCTAGGAGGATAAAAGTTTAATGATTAAAATAATTAAGGTGAACAAAGAACCAAGATAAAAAAAAACCATCGTTGTCTCTGCCACCGGTGATCAAAACATTTTTGTTACCGTTGTCATCGAACTACTTTTGGGTTCCGAATAAGCAATTTTTCAATAAACGCGGGAAATCAACCACCGTTGTATACAAATTCTTGGTTATGATGTTAGGTTATGCATGTGTAATTTATGTTATTAGTGTTATATTTGCAAATATTTAATAAGTGATTGCATTATGTTAGGTTTCACAACATGAACTTTTATTTAAAAGAATAATCTTTTTAGAAAATTATAACAATACGAGTATTAAATTAAAGAGAATAAAATACTTGTTTATTTGACATATTTTTTATAATTTGAAACACTTGAAAACTAAAGACTTTAGTTTTTAAAACATAGAGGATGGGAGTTGATGTGACTTTAGGTAAGTTTTAGTTCATGGAAATGTTTATGTTTATGTCTATGTTATTATTCCACATTATCATATTTTTATAACATTATCGTTTTTTTATGTTCTGTCGACAATAAATATATATAATATGTTACATGAAAATCTACACATGTTTCGTGAGTACCGTTAAATACGATTTCAACATATTTTTAAAGATTTTTTCCTTAGTTGCAAAAATTCATAAATAATCTTAAAATTTACATAAGTATGAAGATGTATACGATCAAAGTAAATGGAGCGATCGTATCATCACACTCTGCTATATTGTCATAGCGGCATCATATCGCCATCACATAGCACATGATTTGCTCGTTACATATTACATCAAATTCTAAGATGCACATATCACACAACCCACTAATTAATATATAAAAGACAAAAAGGTAGAAGGTGAAACCACCACACGACTTTCGTTCCTGTGATCACCACATTGCTTGACCACCACTATGTGGTGGTATGCAGACTATTGCTTGGAGATACAACCACACCTTCTCTATCACATCCACTTCATATACTTATAAACCTGAAGCCAATACATGCTAGAAACACTCAAGCAAACTTGGAATTATGAAAATATATTTCATGTTTTGTTTATTTATTTTGATTTGTCAAATATCATTTATTGTAATGTTGTAATATTATGATGGATTTCAACAAATCCTAAAGTGCTTTTAGGGAGTAATATGATGATCTCATATGAAAGAAAGCAAAAAAGCCAAAAAGGGAAGCAGTCTTGAAGATGAAGATTTTCAAAGGCATATAATTCTACCAAAGTGTTTGCATATCAAATGTGGGGTCAACTTTGGGTGCAAAAATAATAAATTTGGTCAGACTTTCATGAATCTGTTTTCATATGAAATGTAATGTAATAGTATGTTGAGACAACATCATTTTTGCTAAGAAAATGACCACTATATTCTTGTTTCTATGCCCCACTACTCAATGCTTTCTTTCTTTTATATTAAATTGGTGTCATAAGATTAATATAATTAAACTACCAAATTAAAACCATATGTCAATCAACTTAAATGATAGTTTATATAAGGCATGATGACCTACACATTAAATTTAAATTTTTTATACAGCAAAACTCATAGCACTTTTAAACCTTTATACTATGTTTATTATGAGATTTAAACCCTAACTTTGTAAATTATTTTAAACACTAGATACTAATGGACTAATTAAATACCATTTGGTCATTAAATGTAAGTTAAAATTACTAATAACAAGATATTCAGAGTTAATCAGAATATTTTGATTGTAATTTGGTACACTTGGTTTTTTTTTTGTGTGTGAGAGATAAATATAGGTTATTGTTTTTATAAAAGGTTATAAAATTATTTTAACTTATAAACCTTTTTGACAAAAATAAGTGATGGGTGCCATGTGTGTTTTTTTTCTTATAAGTAATCATATGATTTGTTTAATATTATTGTTAGTGAGATACTTTGTTCGTATTTCTGTGAGGAATTTAAAACATAAATATTATTTTTATATTGGAATAGATCAAATATTTGTTTGTTATGATCGGGACTTACCGTACACAATTTTTTAACCAGACACTAGATTTTTATAAAGATTATTTTTATTTAAAGAATTTATTTATACTTAGAAAAGCTTTTAAAAATTAAGGGTGGTGTTATTTAAATTTAAGGGTAATGTTATTTAGTACACACAATAGCGACACATTAAAATTTTGATACATACAATAATACACATGATAGCAAAAAGTGTAAAGTTAGATATATTTTGAAGAACTTTACTTAAAAATTAATGTTAGTTGTTTACATTATTTGATCGGTATTATTATTGTTGTTTATCATTATTAAAAGGGTTTAGTTTCTGAACGAAGTTGTCACTTTTTACTATTATATATGCCCAACTTCAAAACTACCATTTAGTGTATCAAAGTCTCAAAAACTACCGTTTCATATATGATAACTTGTTATAGCAGGTTAATGCTTATGTGACACAAGTGTGTAATCGATTCAAGATAATTCAAAATAAAGAAATGTTATTTTATTATTATTATTATTATTATTATTATTATTATTATTATTTGCACTTGGTTTGGCTTTTCCAATAGATCTGGTTTGGCTTTTCAAAACAAACAAATGATATCTCCCATTCAAAATAAACAAAATCGATTTTTCATCTTTATCATAACCAAAACCTTGCCTTCATCTTCAGTTTGGCTTTTCAGTGTTGGTGATTAATTTTTGGATTAGTTCTTCATTTTCATCAGTACCTTCGCTTCATAGATTGGGGTTTTCTTCGCTTCCATGGTTGTTGCCGATTTTTGAATTAATACCTTAGCTTCCATGGTATTTATCATCTTCTTCTTCATCTCCGCATGATTTAGGGTTTTTGCCGATTTGGGGGTTTCGATTTAGGGTTTCTTGGCTATGTGATTTGAATCAGCTTCATCTCTGTGTGATTTAAGGTTCTTTCGATCTATTGCGATTACATTCAGTTTAGTGCCTAATCGATTCAAGTGTGTACGTAATTGATTTAGGGTTTTAAATCGTGATTCAAGTGTGTAATTGGTTCAGGTTGGGTTTTGATTATGTTCAGATGGGTTTTCAATAATTTACTCATCTTAAGTTGGGTTTTGATTTTGTTCAATTCACTTGAGTGTTAGAATCGATTTCAAATGGGTATTAATATTCATATGAGTTTCAATCGTTCTTCATCTTTGGTTCATCCTCATCTTAATATCAAAACTTGAAGGAAGAACACATTGAATGTGAAAGATGAAGATGTTATTGAAGGAAGAACGCATCTTCATGTTTATCTTGTTGAAGATGAAGATGTTTTTGGATATTATGAGGTGACAATAATTAGTGAGGTGGAAAATGTTGGCATTTAAAAAAATTAAAAATAAAAGAATTACCAGTTACCTGTTGTGCAGGTAACCAGGTACATTAAATGGTAGTTTTTGAGACTTCGATACATTAAATGGTAGTTTTGAAAGTTGGGTATATACAATAGCAAAAAGTGACAACTTCGATACATTTTCGAAAACTAAACCTTATTAAAAACAAAAAAGAAAACTAGTAATTATATGTACACAATATATAGTATGGAAGAGGTTAAAGAAAAACAAGGTTTTATATAAATTAAGAGCATATTTGGTTGTGGTAAAAAAACTTAAAGTGAATATGCATGCAATAGAACCATATGTTTAATAAATTAAGAAAAATGATATATCTTTTTACGTTTTCATCCTACTTCATCATATTACTCATCACAAGATGACATGTGGAGTCCACTAATTCTATTTTCTCACCTCCTTTATAGATTTTGACACTTGTATTAATTTTGTGAGTAAGAGGATAAGTAGAAGGATTAAGTAGGAAGCTATATATATCACCTCTCTTTTATTAAAAGCAATAGATCCATATTTTAACTTTTGAAGAAAGTTTGGTAGATAGGTATTCTAAGAAGATGGAGTAAAATAGATCCATGTGTAGTGTTTCTTGTGAATAGAAGATGGAAACATGAAGAAGAATAAGAAAGGATCAGGTTGAAATGAAATTAAATCGGGCATCTTTTGAAGGAAAAATATCCGATTAATGTGTAGAAAATTGAAATCCAATTCCTTTTCTTCATGTTCACCATTGATTTTGATCATTGTTTTGAACTAGTGAGTAAGGGAATAAGTAGAAATCATCTAATATAAATAAAAGATTAATTTAAATTAAATTTTTTATATGATCCTAGCTAGGGATGTAACAAGCTGAGCCGAGCCAGACTCATATCGAGCTTGGATCGTTTAGGCTTTTTTAAGCTCGAGCTCGAGCTTGACTCGTGTAGAGCTTTTGATGTTGAGCTTAAGATCGGCTCGTCTAAGATTTATGAAGATCGGGCTCGGCTCGTTTAGGCTCGGATATAGTTTTGATATTTTTATTAAAATAATATACATAAATACAAAAAATTAAACATATAAAATATAAATCATATTATATATAGAGCTTCTTTAGGCATGCGAACTTAAACAAGCCCACTCTTTGAAGCTCGAGCTCGGCTCGTTTACTAAATGAGTTTTAATATAGGCTCGACTCGTTTCAAGCTTTTAACGATTCGAACTCGAATAGCTCACGAGTAACTCTGCTCGTTTACATCTATAATCCTAGCCCTTCATTTAACAAATCAATTTTAATTGTATAATCTTGACCATTAATTATTGTAAAAACTAAAATCTAATTTTGACTTTAATTTGTTGTCAAAATTGGATTCAAATTTGACTTTAATTTGACTAAGAAACTTAGAGAGAATTTCAAACATACACTTCTTAAATATTAAAATATTATATTTGTTTACCCCAATTTACAAATATCATATTTATTTTTTACAACATTTTAAATGGCATATTTAACAAAATTTTACTTTATCATTTTAAAATATTTTCGAAACATTATAAATTATTTTTAATCATAACCAATAAATAGTTGAACTTATATATTACCCCTAATTGTAAAACACTAATGATTGATGGTTTGTACAATAAATATAGTCATATTTTTTTCGTATCATGTTACCATGTTTCTACCATAACATTTGTCCTCCCCATCGTATCGACGCTTCACCATGAATATTTAATCTAGTATTTTATAAGATGATATAAAACCTCTCAATCTCATAGTATATGTGTAATCTTTTTAAGTACAAAACATAAACAACAAATTAAAGTATTGATTAACATATTTTTATAATTAATATTCCAACCATTAGCTTCTTTTATAATCATGATGGACATCTCACCTTTCGTTAGATAAACCTCACAATATTTAATTTTCTTGAACCAAAAAATCGATCTACCAAACAAAACAATATTCTAAAAGGATAAATGCATATGTAACACATAATAAAAAGAAATACAACCGATATAAACAATGTTACATTTAGGAGGTGTTTAAAGACGAAATGATCAGTATTTCTTTGTTTCATTTAGTACAACATTTATTCAGAGGCGAAAATTAAACGCGTTCAATGCTGGATGATTCAGTATTTAGCGTTGAATGATATATGAGAATAGGTAGAATAAAGATAATGTTTTCCAAAAGAAGTATACGATCTGTAAACTTAAACACACAAAATCTTAAGTTTTATTAGCATAATTACTTAGACATCGATCTACCTTTTTTTGACGGCAAATACACATTCCCACTAAATATACCTCTAAATCTACTTCTTTGTTCACAACATGACTTAAACCCATAACCTCTTATAAGAAGGTACCACTCCACAACACCAGATAGATACTGCTAGACTACAAACCCTTTTGTAAAGATCGATATACTTGTTTAGACTGTCATTAGGATGGATTTTTAAAGGTAAATAGGTTGGCAAGAGATGGATGGAGTGATATATTGATAAGTGGTATTGACATCCCACCATTTGACACGACTACCAAAAGAAGCAAAAGATGAGAAAAGGTTATGAGTATATTTCAGTAATCATATTTGGTAAGAATAAGTTATTATAAGTGGTGGGCATGCATGGTTGTCTTGTGTTTCCTTTTCTTTCTTTCTTTCCTTCTTTCTTTCTGGCCGGTCAAATCTATAGTTTTCTACCATCATTATATATACTTGCGTTTCAACTACACTCATTCTTTATATATGTGCAACTATTTCACCAAAGACTTCATTTTTTTCTTTTAACAACATAATTACACTTATACTTTAACTTAGTTACTTCTAAACTACATCTTTATCCATAACAAGACTAGAATCCATGATAAAAAATACGTCTTTGCAACACCTTGGTAACGCTGGTCTACAAGCCCTTTAGTACCAAAGACTTTGTTTATTCTTTTCCTTTCACTCTTTATCCTTCTCTTATTAGATATACAAATACACTCAAATATATGAATGACTAATAAGTCGACTAGCTACAAAAGTCAGATTGCATGAGATCGACTTTTATGACCAAAGGATGTAAACTTTGGTGGATATGATAAAAGACCGATCATAAAAGTAGTTTGAATAAGTCGTAGATAGGGCATTAGAAATTGGAATGGTTCATTGCACAATATTGACAGGTTATGGGTAGGCTTTCTAATTTATTGGAAGTGTATAAAAGTAATGATATATATGTCTTAAAAATTATATATATATACTATACGAGAGAAAATTAATGTAATTGGCTTCTCTTAATTAGGCCACCCGTATTGCTACACCCAAAGGTGACGGGTGGCCTTCGGGTTTGTCGGCTTCGGACACCAATACCCCCCACCCCCGCCCTTCGGTTTAGGCACTCGATTTCTCCAACCCAACTCACTTGAAAACCCCTTTTTTTATACCAAAGGGGCTTGCCCTGGTGGTAAGGGAGTTTTCCTCGTGAAGGAGAGCTCTTGGGTTCAAGTCTCTCTGGAGGGTTTCTTCCTAGGAGTAGCTGAGGGTCACTCCCTCGTTGGTGAAAGCAGCCCTACCGAATTAATTAGGGGGATGTAGTTGGAGTGGTTCGAAACCGGGGCCTGGATTAGATCAACCGGTTTCGATCCTGTGCCACTACCGCTAAGGCGAAGCTGTCCAAAAAAAAACTTGAAAACCTTTTTTTCCCATCTGACCGTTGCATAACGTTTTTAAAAAATTCCCTTTTTTTCTTTTTCTCCTCAATAATACACCATTACACACTTTAAGATTTACATCTCAAATCATAGATTTCTCTCTATCTTTCTTATTCTCTTCTACTACAAAAAAAATATTTAGTTTTACACAATATGAATTCACCACAACCTGCTTCATCGACCACATCATCGTATCCGTATCAACCGAAGAGCTCGTCCTGCAGGAAGACAGAATTTTTATAGGGTTGGTTCGAGAAGCGGCAAACACAATTTTTTGTAGCACCGCAAAATCATCAACAAGAGTCAGAAGTGGGAACATAGAATGTAACGTCCCAAAAACCAAATTTTGAAATATTAAGATCAAACACTTATAAGTGTTCACATCTCAAAGTTTAACATAAAAGCGGAAGCAAAACTTATTTGAAAACCTGACGTATCAATAGATACTCACATAAATACTGTCATAAGTTTGGTACCAAAAACTTGATATTTACAAACCCGGCGTTCATTTCAAAGAGTTTAACAATTGGAAGTCAAACCGGAGCATTGCCCTTGCCTTTGATAAAACCTGCAAAACATTTTAAAAATAGTATCTGATAAGCTACGAGAGCTTAGTGATTAATCTAAACATAACATCGTATGAGCACACGTATACAATCACATGAAAATAATACACGCATGTCTGGCAATCAAAGCTAGCCTCTGGTTCTAGACCCAGGGCAGCATCGTAGGTCACAGTACTGTACCGCATCTGAGCACTACTACACATAGCAGTAAGCTTACATATTCACATGTATAACATAGCATGTTAGCAATCTGATATGAAACTACACATGCTGCTGATATGAAGTGAAGTCTAGAAGACTCACCTTATAACTGTAATATGCAATACTTCATAGATCACTGATACATGTAATATGTCAATCACCTCCTATATAAACAATACACAAATAATACATAAGTCATTCTGATCTGAAATAGGGCCTACACGGGCCATGTATCCCTACACGGGCCGTGTCCCTCATATGCTACACGACCTAAGCTGGCAACATGGCCAGTGTGGTCTAGTCACCCTACACGGGCCGTGTACCTCTACACGGGTGGTGTACCACTCATGCTACACGACCATGTAACCCTACATGGCCCTATGACCGCCTTGCACACTACACGGCCGTGTACCGCTACACGGGCCGTGTACCTCTTATACTACACGACCATGTAACCTTACATGGCCCTGTGACCACCATAACTACTACACGGTCGTGTATACTACAGCTCAGCAGACTGTTCTTGCCAAGAACAGTCGGATTTCACCAAGAAATCCCATAACTTCGACATAAACTGACTAGAGGTGTTTTCCTACACTTCCTACAACTGATATATATGATCTAAACTATACAAAACAACTATAACATGATTCCACCATTGAAACCATGTGATTAAACATGTAAAGCTTCAAAAACAAGGTTAGAAAGCTTACCTCAAGTTATACACTTGCTAGATCTTGGCTATAGGCACTTGATTCACTGATTTGATCTCTAAAATGGAGAGGTTATGAGTTGCTATGGTTGTGATCGTGAATGGCAGGAAGCAAATGGGTAAACTTTGACTTCTAAGTCAAAGTTGGCACCTATATATAAATATAGTTTGAGCAATTGACATAACTGAAGGTATTCGTTTGGCAAAATCAAGTAGCAACGGAAGCAAAGTACATAACAAAAATCGATGCCAAACAATGAATACTTCCCATGGACCAAAATCTAACAATGGAGTTGCAACTAAAATATATATAAACAAGATGAGAAGAAAGGTTATACCTCAATGGTGCAAAACACAGAGTAACCTTCCTAGTCAAGTGGCTTAAAGTCCAAAAAAGAACTCCTCCAATGAAGTCCACCCCAAGCTTCCTTGATTCCCAAGTGCTAGCAAGTTGATGTATGACCACCAAAACAACAATCAAGTATGTTTATATTTGCTTCTTGTGTTCAAGAACACCAAGAACACCAAGAACAAGAGAGAGAGAGAGTTCAAGTGTCAACCAAGGGACCAAGTGATAGCCAAAAGCCTCTACAAGAGCAGATAACTCGTGGTCTCTTTGTCTACCATCATTATTAGAATTTAACCCTATTAAACCAAGTGTTTAAGGCTGTTAATTCTGCTGTTACAGCGAACGTACACGGCCCGTGTAGATCTACACGGCCGTGTAGGCCCAAAGTCCACGGCCCCAATTGGGCTAAGACGGCCCGTGTCTAACAGGCACTACACGGCCCGTGTTCATCTACACGGCTCATGTAGGCCCAAACTACACGACCTTGGATTGGGCCAATACGCCTCGTGTATGTTGGATTGTACACGGTCCGTGTTCAGGAACACGGCCCGTGTACCACCCTGCCAAAACCCATTTTGGCCTTTTCCTCTCTATTGCTTGATCGTGTTGCCGGAATCAATACTTGGTGTGTGACCCAATAGGCCTACACCTCATCGGTAGTGCCATTAACTCGTTCGTGTCAGCGGGCATATTCCAACAGACTCCCACTTGCACGTGACATGACTACGAAAAATAACACAAACATAGAGCGGCCTCTAGCAAGACATCTATGCTCCCAAGTCAGTATAGGGTATGCCACTCTTGACAAGATCCCCAATCATAAAATGATTGTCCTAAAGATAAATGAACATGTACATCCCTTTGTTCGCGATATCCAATGTGAACACAAGGCATGGAATATAGTCAACCTTCAGATCGTTCACGATTATGTTTCTCGATTCTAGATTAGTGGTGACCACCAAACCAAGTTAACATTGATCCATCATCAATGTAACCTGAGCACGGCCATGCATATGAACGTCAGCACTCAATCATCGAGGGGCCCATGGATATTCTCTCTATACATAGAGGAACAAATACCTTTCGACTACATAGTCCCGCCACATAGACAATACCCTACCCAATCATCTCCCTTATAACGACCAGTTACGGACCGCGTTAGAAAACGATCAAAGCAAAGGAGACCTATGCTTTGGGATCACATGTATCTCTAGTTTAAGGATGAAATGTCATTACCATCCCGAGTTACTTGTGACTAAAACCATGAAGTAAACTCGGGTGCGGGTCCTCCAATCACTTGAAACCCCTTTCAAGTATAGGCAAGAATCACGTTTTATCAAAACCAACTCTTTACCTCAATCTTAATTCATACTTTCTTCCCACAAAGTACGACCGATTATGGAGACTTAAAGATTGTAAAACAATCTAGGGAATAAGTTAAACATGCAAAGATAGAACACAATAAAGACTAAATGTGAGTAACCGCAACACGCATATATATAGATCTCTACTATATAAATCGAAACAAACATTAGTAATATTATTGCTTAATGTTCCCAAATACATAATGGTCCAAACATAAATTAAAACTAAATCTAAACCAAGTCATGAGCAAATCTAACATCTATCGCCGTAGTGTGAGAATCATGAGAAGCTTGTGACAATGGTTTAGTAAACGGATCGGCCAAATTGCCTTCCGAGGTTACTCTACTAATAGCGACTTCACCACTTTCAACCATCTCTCTAATCAAGTGGTACTTACGAGGTATATGCCTCGTTCTCTTGTGAGCTCTTAGTTCCTTCGCCAAGGCTACCGCACCCTCATTGTCACAAAAGATCTCAATAGGGTCGGATATGCTAGGAACCACTCCAAGGTCTCGGATGAACTTCCTTATCCACACAGCTTCTTTAGCAGCTTCACTTGCCGCAATGTATTCTGACTCTGTAGTAGAATCAGCCACTGTGTCTTGCTTTGAACTTCTCCAAGTAATAGCCCCACCATTCAATAGGAACACAAACCCCGATTGTGATCGGCAGTCATCCCTATCAGTTTGGAAACTAGCATCAGAGTAACCCTTTACTTTGAGCTCTTCCTCACCACCAAATATCAAGAACATCTCTTTAGTCCTCCTAAGATACTTATGAATGTTCTTTACCGCAACCCAATGGGCTTTCCCCGGGTTTGCCTGATATCTACTAGTCAAGCTCAAAGCACATGACACATCAGGACGGGTACATAACATGGTGTATATGATCGAGCCCACGGCCGAAGCATATGGTACTCACTTCATTACTTCTAGTTCTTCTTGAGAACTAGGACATTGAGTTTTACTCAATATCACTCCATGCGACATAGGAAGATTTCCTTTCTTGGAGTCCTCCATCTTGAACCGCTTCAAGACTTTGTCAATGTATGTACTTTGACTCAACCCGAGAAGTTTTCTAGACCTATCTCTATAGATCTTGATACCCAGAATGTATGCCGCTTCTCCTAAGTCTTTCATTGAAAAGCATTTTCCAAGCCAAATTTTGACACTGTGCAAGGTTGGAACATCTTTACCAATGAGTAGGATATCATCCACATACAAGACTAAGAAAACAACGGCGCTCCCACTAGCCCTAACGTATACACATGGCTCGTCTACACTTTTCGAAAAACCAAACTCTTTGATTTTCTCATCAAAGCATAGATTCCAACTACGAGATGCTTGTTTAAGTCCATAAATGGACTTCTTTAATCTACACACTCTATTAGGATGCTTCGGATGCACAAAACCCTCAGGCTGCGTCATATACACCTCTTCGGAGAGCTTCCCATTAAGGAAGGCGGTTTTGACATCCATTTGCCATATTTCGTAATCATGAAATGCGGCAATTGCCAAAAGTATCCTAATAGATTTCAACATGGCCACTGGGGAGAAAGTTTCATCATAGTCGACACCATGTGTCTGGGTGAAACCTTTAGCCACCAGTCGGGCTTTGAAAGTGTTTACTTTTCCATCCATGTCGGTCTTCTTCTTGAAGACCCACTTACACCCTATTGGTTTACAACCGGGTGTGGGATCAACCAATTCCCAAACCTGGTTATCCTCCATGGATTGCATCTCGTTATCCATTGCCTCCTTCCATTTAGCTGACTCGTGGCCCGCTGCCGCTTCCCGATAGTTGGTGGGCTCATTAAGATCCACCAATAACTCGTCGCCCTCAGATATGAGAAATCCATATCTCTCTGGCTCATGGCGAGCTCTACCGGATCTACGAGGAGGTAACGGATGTACGTTAGTCTCCGCATTGTCATGCTCAGACTCAACCTCACTGGGTTGTTGGCTAGTGCCAACGTCAGGTCTTTCATCCGTTGACTCTTGAACTTCTTCAAGATCAATCTTAATCCCGCCATGCTGATTGGATACTAATTCTCTTTCTAAAAAGACCGCCCTCCGAGCAACAAATACTTTGTTCTCGGAAGGTTTATAGAATATATATCCAATACCCGCAACTGGATATCCGATGAAATAACACTTTTCGGATCAGGGCTCCAACTTGTCATCTACCTCACGTCGTACGTAGGCTTGACAACCCTAAACCTTTAGATAGGCAAGAACGGGAGGTTTCCCATGCCACATCTCGAAAGGTGTTTTCTCGACCTTCTTCGTTGGAACGAGATTAAGGATTCTTGTTGCCGTTTCAAGAGCATAACCCCAAAGGCTTATAGGCACTTGGGTGTGACTCATCATAGACCGAACCATATCTAACAATGTTCGGTTCTTCCTCTCGGCGACACCATTTAATTGTGGCGTCCTAGGAGGTGTAAGTTGTGAGATAATTCCACAACCCTTAAGATGATCACGAAACTCTTGACTAAGATACTCACCACCCCTATCGGATCTAAGTATCTTAATCTTCTTATGATGTGCTTAAACGGACCACACACATCGGAATGTATAATGTCCAATAAGCCTTTTCCCCTCTCATTCACGCCGGAAAAGGGTGCTTTAGTCATCTTGCCTAATAAACAAGATTCGCCTACTTCATTCGACTCGTGGTCAAATGATTCCAAGATCTCATCCGCTTGGAGCTTGGCGACACGAGTCTTGTTTATATGGCCAAGTCGACCATGCCACAAAGACAATTTGTCTAAACTATTTTTAGACGTTGAATCAATATTCATTATTGAACGATTATCACTAACGTACGCATCTACTTCATAAATACCACGACAAGGATAAGCTTTAAAATAACAAATACCATTTTTAAAACAAACAATAACCCCATTGTCAAAAGAAAAACCAAAACTATTGTCGTGTAATGCATGAAAAGAAATAATGTTTCGTGCCACAAGCGGCGAATAGCATACGTTCAATAATAATATGGAAAAACCGGAATTAAAAGATAATTCAACTTCTCCTCGAGCCTTGACCGGGACAATCTCCTTGTTTCCCATAATCAAGTCAAGCTCGCCATTCTCAATCCTTCTACTTGTCCTTAGCACCTGCACAATATTACAAACGTGAGTGCCACAACCGGTATCTAATACCCAACTACCAGATGTAGAAGTATGATGGAGTTCAATCATGTACGTACCTGAGTCGGAAGTTCCTGTGATGCTCAACCCCTTGAGCTTCTTAAGACCTTCTAGGTACCCCGGGCAATTACGGCGCCAATGGCCCTTCTTCCCGCAGAAGAAGCATTCTGCTTCGTTCGGAGTCTTAGCTTGGGGAACCATCTTCCCCTTGCCTTTACCCTCCGAAGCGGGGCCAGACTTGGCAGCGCCAATCTTCCCCTTCCCCTTACCCTTAGGGGTATAAGCGGTCCTCTTCTTCTTCTGGATTTGCCCCTCCCTTATAGCAAGAACGGGATTTGGAACGGCGGGCTTGTTTTTGGTCATGCTAGACTCCGTTGTCTTAAGCATACCATGAAGCTCCATGATGGACTTATCCATACTATGCATATAATAACTCATAACGAATTGATCATACGCGGTGGGCAGGGACCATAGGATCAAATCCACGGCTAGCTCCCTCCCTATGGTAAATCTGAGCCGTTCCATGCGCTCCACGTTTGCTTTCATGCGCAACACGTGTGCACTCACATTCCCGCCATCGGCCATCTTGCTACCAAATACCGTCTTAAGACACTCAAACCTCTCTTGTCTCGCTTGCTGCTGGAACATTTCCTTAAGCTGAGCGATCAAGTCAAAAGCACTCAAATGATCCATTTGCTTTTGGAGCTCGGGGATCATAGTACTTAGGATGAGGCAAGTAATGTCCTCGGTATCCTTGACACGCTTCTCATAAGCGTCTCGGATATCCCGAGTGGCATTGGCAGCAGGAGCCTCGGGTAGGGCCTCCTCTATGGTAACCATCTTCCCTTCTTGGCGTAGGACAAGTTTAAGTTGCCTAAACCAATCCAAGAAGTTGTTACCATTGATTTTCTCCTTCTCAAGGAAAACTCTAAGTGAAAAATGGTTGGTGGTGTTGGTGTTGCTTGAAGACGCCATCTAAAATAGCAAAGTAGTTTTAATTAGTTTGGAAATCCTTGTTAAAATAAGTACCCATAGTTTTAAACAAAACAATTTATTTGTAACAAGGGCTAAGAACCTTATTTCACCTCGCACCGTGACGGGTTTACCGCGGATCACGTGGCGAAGCTATTTAGGCCGGCAACCACTTTACCAATTGTAATCTCTATTACAACTCTTAGACACTTGCGGGATCCGTTGACATCCATTATGTCGGTTGGCATGTTTGATCCCTATCTTACACCAATCTTAATATATAATTTTTGTTTAGCTCGTGCTTAGCTCGACAACTAACCAAGAATTATATACTAAAATTGTAAATCGTCCGACAAGACACACGGGTGGCACTCTCGACCATCAATTGGCTCGTGCTTAGCTCGACAACCAATCATGCGATTTACCCCACTCACCTTCCACACAACTACACAAGGAATGACTCGTGATTAGCTCGACAATCATCCTTGCTTCGTTAGATTCGGGTGGTGTCATCTTATGGATGGTGCGTGATTTACATTTTGAAAAACGGGATTTTGTTTCCGGTTTATAAAACCCTTTTGTGAATTAACAAAGTAAGTGTCAAAACGATTTTAAGCACTTTTAATATAATACCATTTTTTTATATTTCCTTTGTCAATTCTATTCGCGCGCAATTGTTAACCATTTTAACAAACATTGTATTTTATTTAATTTTTATAGAAAAATTATCTAGCATGCGAATCCTAATCAATGCGTAGAATAATAAAACACAACCACGCAAATATCTATACATACGATTCGGTAACATGCCCATAATTCCTATGCGTTTTCCCCGTGAGCCACAACGGGAAAAACGAGGCCAAAAATCTAAGGACAAGATATGGTCTCGTTGGATGAGCTCCCACTGAATCCAACACCTCCAATAGCATGTTGATTCCTTCTCGCCAAGACATCATCACCATGACTCCCGTTGACTATTTTGGTTTTAAATCTATACTATATACAAATACATAGAACATATATAAACGACACGCAGGTCGCAATCCTATACTATTTATACAAATACATAGAATAAAAGAAACGGCGTGCAAGCCGCACCAATAAGTAAATAAATTAATATTATTACAACAATATAGCACGCAGGCCGCCAAAAAACCAAAAAATAATCAATCATCACAACACATAGGTCTAGGGGCATATCTGGTTACCGAATCAAACCAAGTATATCAAATAGAAACATGGTGTGCCACACATAACCATGATATATAAATATATATCTATATTTTAGTTAAGATTGTCAAAACACCAAAGGCACTAAAAGGACAATCCTTGTACATATGCATTAGTGTATCAAACATTTTGAGACACATATTCATATATACATTTATAAGTATATATTTGTGTACACTTCATGCCAAGTTACAACAAATATATAAACATAAAAACTAGAATATATTAACACGTCTATGAATAAATTTATTCTAGCACAACAAGAGTCTCAATAGAAAAACCAATTTTAAGAAAACACTTTTCTTATCCAAAAACACTTTTATGGTTTTTCTAGACTCAATAGTGCAAAGCCATGTTAGATAAGGCTCTGATACCACTGAAGGTATTCGTTTGGCAAAATCAAGTAGCAATGGAAGCAAAGTACATAACAAAAATCGATGCCAAACAATGAATACTTCCCATGGACCAAAATCTAACAATGGAGTTGCAACTAAAATATATATAAACAAGATGAGAAGAAAGGTTATACCTCAATGGTGCAAAACACAGAGTAACCTTCCTAGTCAAGTGGCTTAAAGTCCAACAAAGAACTCCTCCAATGAAGTCCACCCCAAGCTTCCTTGATTCCCAAGTGCTAGCAAGTTGATGTATGACCACCAAAACAACAATCAAGTATGTGTATATTTGCTTCTTGTGTTCAAGAACACCAAGAACAAGAGAGAGAGAGTTCAAGTGTCAACCAAGGGACCAAGTGATAGCCAAAAGCCTCTACAAGAGCAGATAACTCGTGGTCTCTTTGTCTACCATCATTATTAGAAGTTAACCCTATTAAACCAAGTGTTTAAGGCTGTTAATTCTGCTGTTACAGCGAACGTACATGGCCCGTTTATATCTACACGGCCGTGTAGGCCCAAAGTCCACGGCCCCAATTGGGCTAAGACGGCCCGTGTCACATACGGCTATATCTAATCAGTATATCACGACTGTCTTTAATCAGATTTATTTCCTGTCATTCTCATCCATTCTTTAATATACTTTTCAGTTTTGATCTCTTCTAACTGACATGTTCCCATTTCATCTGAATATAAGCGTTGTAACTATCATCTAGATAATTAATTCATACAAGTATTATTTCTGATTTCCTGTTCGAACTGTCGGCTATATCATTAGCCTTACCCTGAATAATATAATATGCAACTCACAATCCTTCACTGATTCTGATCATTATTTTTGTCGCCTTTAAAGGTCTTTCTCATTCAACAATTATTTCTAACTTTTATAATCTCGTGTAAACAACTCTACACATAAAGAAATACCTAATCTCATCGTATCATACCGAATGCTACCGTAGCGCACTAGCGGTAGTCTTACACCACCTATGAATGCTATTGCGGCGCACCAACAATAGTCTTACATCCACATATCCACCCACTATTGAGGTCATATCCTTACGTATCACATAACTAACATACCACATATATTAATATCAGGTGTAAGTCTGTATATTCATTCTCATACGATTGAATTGTCTAGAAGTGTAAATAATAACTCTGCCCCTCTGCATTCATCCAAACCACTGTACTGTCATCACACAATGCTATCGTCTCTTCAGTCGATTCAGTTAGTGCAAACTGTTGATTACTGTCGGGTTCTTTGGCGGCTCCCAATTCATCACCTTCTCTACTTCTCAAAATTCATCTCGATCCCATTCCTACTAATAAATTATCTAAAGAATTTCATTCCTTACATCTTAAATTCATATGGAAAACTTAACATATAACTAATTTATGCTCTGTGTCACTAAAACTTTTCAAACATGATTCTCATGATCTGATAAACTTCTGAAATAAATACATGTATCGTTGAAGAACACAATTACTGACTTACTTAACATTGACTTATACACCCTATTCATTTAATACATAATCACTGCTGGTGCGTTAGCAAGGCTAACAGGTATCATAAAGAACACAATTTAAGGAATACCATCCCTTCTGATCTCAGGCTGAAGAAAATCCGATCTGGAGTCAGCTTTGACAACCACTTTACCCCGTTATAACTAATCACGTAATTCTCATATTCTGAACATCGGACATATATTCATGATCATTTTATTGAGCCCACACTAATTAATACACATAACCTAAATACACATCATGAAATGCTACTGAGTCTTATAACCCCCCACATGTAATAATTCTTGAAATCATTTCAATAATTCCTGTATCTCTGAAGGAGCAAGTCTGTACGTAGTTCTCATAATCAGTGAAGCTTTCAACACCACACAAATTCTAAACATACACTGTCTGTCTGGCAGTAACCTTGGCTATTTCTTGAATTACCTGACAAGATACTCACATACTACTTTCATATCTTTCTAGCTTATCTGGTCCTCTAATGAGTTAATATTTATAACATAGGTTGAGAAAAATAATGTACCCATACTGAAGACACTTCCCAGCTTTTGAAACTGTACACCCGTATAACCTACCTGTTTTAATTTTAGCATATATAATTAGTTCTTCCCCACTTGGGATATGAACTCGTATCACTTCTGTTCACATAACATCATAACCTGGTTATAATTTAACCAGTCCATTCCAACTACTATTTGGAACTCACTCATATTCATAGGTACAAAATATTTCTCACCCGTACTTCAACCAATAACACAAAATCTTCTGTGATTATGCCTCTTTCAACAATTTATTATCTAAGAAAAGTACATACCGGTTCTACATAATTTACATACATAATAAAAGAAACCTTACATCGTTTTCACTTATTTATTTAATATCTCCACTGACGAATTCCAGCTAGTTAGGACATTCTGAGGACTCATGCCCGTACTGAGCACAGTCATAACAAAACTTTCCCAAAGATAAACAATCCTTATAGTTATGTCCTACTTCTCCACACGTATAACAACCTTTAGTTCTATACTTACACTGGCCCGTATGGTTCTTACCACAAGTCTCGCATCCTGTTCTTCTATGGGATCCCTCGGCTTTTATCTCCATTTTATCTTCTTTTATCTCGTTAATCATTTCATCCTTCAATATATGAAATTTTTCTCGGACTACACTTCGTATCTCATTCTTCATTTCAGTCATAATGAACGGCATAACTGTTTTAATACATTTTTCAAACTCATCCAAGACGACACCCCTAAGGTGTTTGGTAGGTATGGCTCCACGCCTTTCCCCATAAAGGGAAATATACTCTTCCACCTCTCCTATAGTAACCATGTCAGGGTTTCCTTCATTTCTTACTTCATTTTCTGTTCTAGAATTCGCATTAGGGTCCATTACACTGCAACAAAACAGTTCTTGGTCAGTCATAATATCAATCACATCTCGTACCATTATACTTGCCTTTATTTCGCAAACACTCTACTCATTTACCGTATTTGAATAATATCATAGATCATACCACTACATACCTCTTTCCACTTTGTTTTAACTTACTTTAGTTCTAATAATAATTTTATGTACATGACATCTGTAAATTTGCTTTATTATCACTCCTTTTTCAATTAATCTTGATACTGACTCTTATCTGATCATTTCTCTATTCTTTTATCTGTTCCACAACTCATACAACAATAAATAGCATAAACTCTGCTTCACCACTTTACTAAGTTTTCTGCACTGAATTCTTCAGATGTAGGTTCTGATATCTAACAATTATATCTGGGGCTCAAACACCCTATCATACTTTATTCTTATAAAAATACGTTCACTTGTAATACTGATATTTATCCTTTCGCGTCTGTGACTAAAATCACTCTTAGGATTATACACTACTCTTGAACCTCTTGTATATATCATTCTGGTAGTATAGATAAAGCACTAAAGCAAAAGGTGGTTTTATCACACTATCCTATATAACAAACAGTTACTTGTATATCCACATATCAGTACATCTATCATCAGATCCAAAGTATTTCTATACATACTAAGGCATTCTACATATATTCTCAGGCGTACTACCTTTACAAGTACCCCTCACCCGATTCACAAGATTCCTCATGATTCCATTAAGTTCTAACATGTATCATGTGTTTGTAATAATATGGGCCCTTATATTACTCTAAACACATTACACACATTTGATCTTAACTTTATCACAAAAATTCCCGATTCACAGTCTTAGGCCAAAGTTCATACATCATGCTTTCATATTTTTCATATAACAATTTAATTTATCATACATGCTCACATAAACTAACTCTTAACAGTCGTATACACATACAACATATCTGTCTTAAGCATATCCTATACTCGCATACAATACTCGCATAATACATAATCAATATAGCTGTTAGTATACTCACCAAGCTGCAAGCCTCCAGTTTGACAATTTTTAAAATTCGCAGAACCATGGTTTAAGTCCAGAATGTGTCTTCTACACATCCAGATCCCTCAAACCGTGGCTCTGATACCAAGTTGTAACGCCCCAAGAACCAAATTTTGAAATATTAAGATCAAACACTTATAAGTGTTCGCATCTCAAAGTTTAACATAAAAGCGGAAGCAAAACTTATTTGAAAACCTGACGTATCAATAGATACTCACATAAATACTGTCATAAGTTTGGTACCAAAAACTTGATATTTACAAACCCGGCGTTAATTTCAAAGAGTTTAACAATTGGAAGTCAAACCGGAGCTTTGCCCTTGCCTTTGATAAAACCTGCAAAACATTTTAAAAATAGTATCTGATAAGCTACGAGAGCTTAGTGATTAATCTAAACATAACATCGTATGAGCACACGTATACAATCACATGAAGATAATACACGCATGTCTGGCAATCAAAGCTAGCCTCTGGTTCTAGACCCAGGGCAGCATCGTAGGTCACAGTACTGTACCGCATCTGAGCACTACTGCACATAGAAGTAAGCTTACATATTCACATGTATAACATAGCATGTTAGCAATCTGATATGAAACTACACATGCTGCTGATATGAAGTGAAGTCTAGAAGACTCACCTTATAACTGTAATATGTAATACTTCATAGATCACTGATACAGGTAATATGTCAATCACCTCCTATATAAACAATACATAAATAATACATAAGTCATTCTGATCTGAAATAGGGCCTACACGGGCCGTGTATCCCTACACGGGCCGTGTCCCTCATATGCTACACGACCTAAGCTGGCAACATGGCCAGTGTGGTCTAGTCACCCTACACGGGCCGTGTACCACTCATGCTACACGATCATGTAACCCTACATGGCCCTATGACCGCCTTGCACACTACACGGCCGTATACCGCTACATGGGTCGTGTACCTCTTATACTACACGACCATGTAACCTTACATGGCCCTGTGACCGCCATAACTACTACACGGCCGTGTACCGCTACACGGGCCGTGTATACTACAACTCAGCAAACTGTTCTTGCCAAGAACAGTCGGATTTCACCAAGAAATCCCATAACTTCGACATAAACTGACTAGAGGTGTTTTCCTACACCTCCTACAACTGATATATATGATCTAAACTATACAAAACAACTATAACATGATTCCACCATTGAAACCATGTGATTAAACATGTAAAGCTTCAAAAACAAGGTTTGAAAGCTTACCTCAAGTTATACACTTGCTAGATCTTGGCTATAGGCACTTGATTCACTGATTTGATCTCTAAAATGGAAAGGTTATGAGCTGCTATGGTTGTGATCGTGAATGGCAGGAAGCAAATGGGTAAACTTTGACTTCTAAGTCAAAGTTGGCACCTATATATAAATATAGTTTGAGCAATTGACATAACAGCCCCCTGAACTATATCAACTTACAATCTGACAGTTTTAGCCCCTCTAGTTTAAAACCCCATCTTATCACTTATATCCGTTTATAACTCGGGTAACACCTTGTACTTTTCTTGCATAAACTTAATAATAAAATTCTGGGTGTTACATAGAAAGAGGTCAGGTATTTTGGCAATAACCCTGTTTATTCGGCGGAGGTATTTAGACAGCGGTTCCGGATGAGCAGACAACTATTCGAACAAATTGTTATTGATATAGTAGCAGAGTATGCATATTTTAAACATAAATGGGATGCCAAAGGGAAAAAGGTTTATCTCCGATATAAAAGTGTACTTTCACTGTTCGGAAATTGGCGTACGAGTAGCCTCCGACACGCTTGACGAGTACTTGAGGATGGGAGATAAAACGTCACGGGATTGTCTACACAAATTCTACAGAGGTATTATTGAACTCTATGGTAGGAAATATTTACGTAAACCTAGTTATGTTGATATTCAATAGTCATACACCGTGCATGAAGAAAAACACATATATCCTGGCATGCTCGACTTCGTAGACTATACTCATTGGGCATAAGAAAATTGCCCGGTTGCATGACAGGGACGGTTAATGAGAGGTAGTTATGAACACCCGACAATAATGCTAGAGGATGTGGCCTCACATAATCTATGGATCTGGCACGCATACTTCGGTATTGTTAGTTTCCATAATAACATTAATGTTCTCAATCAGTCACCCATCTTCAACGATGTCTATGAAGGAAAAGACTCGAGTGCCATTTGAGGTGAACGGAGTCACCTACAAGATGATAAACGAAAAATTTCGAGTCCGCACAAGAATCGGCACGGAAAGATGTTGAACGGACTTTTGGTGTGGTCAAACAACGTTGGCACATACTTCAAAATCCGGCATGCAGATGGCATCCGACAAGACTGGGAGACATCATGTACACAATATGATACTTGAATACGAAGACCATGCAATTTGTAGTTTCGATGAAAACGTCCTACTATCATCGGAGATCGAAACACAAATAAGTGAACAAAAATGCACGACAAACGTTTGAAAAGTCAAAAACCGAGAGACGCGTAATAACCTTCGGTCGGATTTGGTCAAACATATTTTATTATTTATTATTTGTGAATTAGAATTTTATAATTTTTATTTTCTAATAGTAATGTTTTATTAATGTTATGATTTTTTTATTATTTGTTATATTTTTATTTTTATACAATTTATAAATATTTTAGTCTATTTAATAGTTAAATGTAAAATAAATTAAATTAAAAAAGTGAAAAAAAATATTGGGTTAGTTGTGTTATGCTATACTTAGGTTTTAGGTAAGATAAAAAATGAGTAAAAAATGATGTGACACTCATGTAATATTTAAACAAGAGAGAAAAGAAAAATAACTGTAAATCCGGTTGGTATTTGAAGACAAACAAGGCCCAATTATTGTATATTAAACGAGGTATTTTAGCCCACGCTTCATGGTGGGATTTAAAAACATATATTTAAAAATGTGTTTTTCTAATAGGTAAACTAATAAAAGAAAGAAATCCAATAAAGAATGTTCAATATAGTCCATAATTAATTCATAGTCCTAAAGGACTAATTTTAGCCTTATTTGATCAATGTTATCAATGGTCCGGATTAAATTTTAGAAATTTGGACGGGTGGCATTTTTGTAATTTTTTGTAATTCAAATGTGATACTTTTACAAATCACATGTGATTGTATACTGAATTACTTGTGATTGATTATTAAAATTTTAGGACTATGTTTTTTATATGGACTTTATTGAACACAACTCATCCAATTATTATCCATATTTTTTGCGTATATCAATTTAGTTGATAAGAAAATAAAAACGTAACACATTTGTAATGTATTTGTTTGTGTAATTATATAAACTTTTGTCATTTGATTTTATATACACAACTATATGTTTCTATATTAAAAAATCAATTTAAAAAAATTATATTATAAAGTCGTTCTAATTCAATACTTTTCAGTTTTCATAATACATATATATTAAAAATCATTGACTTAAAATTTACAATACAGATTTTATAGTCTAAAGATTTACAAATAAAATAGAAAAGTCATGTAAAAAGAGTTATTTACAAAACAATTTTTAATGTTGTTATAGAAAAAAACAAAGCAAATAAAATGGTGAGACTAGGAGTATAAGGAGAGTAACAAAATATTAAGCAATAGCAAAAAAAAAGTAACAAAAGGCTAAGTAAATAATTTAGTTGACAATATATAGTTAATGCGATATTTAACAAAAAGTAATATTATATACTAATAGCAATGATAAAACAAAATAAAAAAACAAATTAGAAAGTTTTACCCATTAAAAAAACCACGTGTCAGAAAAGTAAAATAAAACATGAAGTTAAATGAGCAAAGATTCGAACTCAGGGCGTGTCAGAAAAGTAAAATAAAACATGAAGTTAAATGGCAAAGATTCAAACCCGGGCTCCAGCACCAAATCACCGCTACCTTACCACTTCCTCTAGGCTCCCTTTTGTAAACTTTATGGACGATTAATTATATAATCCATTTACGTTGAAAATACAAAAGGACAAAAAAAATTCATGGTAATTGTATGGTATAATAATAAGAGATAGACGAGTTGAACACTTGAAACCCCCCTCCCCCCTTCTCGGTTTATGGAACCCAGCACCAACCCAAAATAAATTTAAATTTCTATCGTTTATCAAATACTTAAAAACGTGTAGAATAATTTAAACACAATTTAGGTAAAAGCAACTAAAAGAGCTCGCACTTTCAAATATGTAAAATTAATTTTTAAAAAATCACACTTTTAAGTTTGTAAAGATAATAATGAATAGAGATTAAGAAAAATCAACGCTTAAAATCGAACTTTTATAACATATAAATGTTTTCAACATTTTCACATTTACAAATGTGAAAAATATAAATTTATTCACACTAATAAATACAATACTTTAAGTATATATTTCATATTTTTACACGTAGACTTTACAAAATATTTATCACCATATTTTTACACCCCTTTATAATTCTTTAATTTTAAAGTCTATAAATATTACTAAAAGTAATATAAGTTGTAGTAACTTCTACATTTTCATATAATTTCCTCATGGATTCAAATGACGCTGCTAATTCTGCTTTGACTTTTCCACTTCAACAAAACAGGCCCACTTTAATGTAATTTGTTTTCATTTTTTAATTCTTAGTGTGTAATTAATTCATAAAGTCGTATTTTTTTTCTTTTTTATTCGGTAAACTGCATTAAAATATAATGAACTTTAACTTTTTTTTTGAACAGCGAAGTTATGTTAGTATGTTAGTGGGCTGGGTACGCAGTGACATCCATATAGGGCAGTATGCGAGCCCCAAGCCACGCGCCAAGTTAGTAATTAAACGCCTTTGCCTAGATTTGAACCCAGGACCTCCATGGAAGGTTTTGCCTTCCACCTCCCTCTTAACCACTAGGCCAAGAGATCATTGGTTAACGAACTTTAACTAAACTACCATTATATATAACGAACTCTTTTTTAGAAAGAAATACAATCAACTTACTTATCTCTCTCATTGTATGCAATCGGTGACTTGGAGAGAAGGTAACCGGTAATTTTAAATTTTTTTTGTATTTTTTAATTTTAAATTCAAACGTTCTTCATATGTGTTCTTCCATTTTCATGTGTAAACCAAGAACAAAACCTATGCATTAACCATAATCTCAAACTCAAAATGAAATAAGAACAAAACCCATACAAATCTAGTAATCCAAATCTAAAACCTCTTAATCTGTAATCCAAATCAAACGTTCAAGGTGTTGTTTAAATCATATATTAACCCTAATCATAGATCTGAAACTTGAAATTTGAAATCAAAAAACCAAATCAAACTTTCAATGACTTGTTCAAAGATTGCAAATCTGAACGAGGTAACACAAAAAAGATGAAAGTATAATTTTGAAAACCCTAATCTCTAACCTTGAAGGCTACGATGGTGGTGACAGTAAGAAGGCGACGGCGGTAGCGGCGGTTGTCTGAAAGAAGGCGACGGTGGTAGTTGTTTGAAGGCGATGGTGGCTGCAATGGTTGTTTGAAGGCGATAGTGGCTGCAATGGTTGTTTGAAGAAGGCGACGACAACAGCAGTGGTTGTTTGAAGAAGGCGACGACAACAGCAGTGGTTGTTTGAAGAAGGCGACGACAACAACAGTGGTTTAGGGTTGTTTGAAGAAGGCGATGATAGCGGTGGTTCAAGCGGCAGTGCTTTTGATGATGATGGTAGATCTTCAAGGCAACGGAGGTGATGGTGGTTTGGACCAGAAACCACCGGCGGTGGTGGTCGGAGAAACCCATGAACACCAAGAGATTTGTGTGATGTTTGTGTGAGGATTTTGTAGCAGGTGTTTGTGTTTGTATAACATCTTTCATCCAAAATTTGTAGCTTTTTGTATATTTGAATGGACTCTTCAAATCTTCATCTGAATTTAATTATATTAAAATTATTTAAAAAAAACAAAAAATAATAAATAAGGGTTTACTGGTTGATATAAGAAGGGTGACCTGTTATAACATGTCACTTGCAAGTATGATTTTGTAAGTTGGTTGTATTTTTTTTTAAAAAGAGTTCGTTGTATACAATGGTAGCTTAGTTAAAGTTGGTTGTATTTAGTGCAGTTTGCATTTTCTGATTCTATCTTCATAAAGTATTTAACATATTGAAATGGTGAAGTTAATGTTTTTTTATACAAACATAAACAGTTGTTTTAATCAAAATTTTCAGTGAGTGGTATAACTCAAAACCGATTTGAACTTTCATTTCATTCTTATATAAAACACAGACGTTAAATATTGTTATTATTTAATGATAGTTAATCATTTAAATCATATGTTGATACTTAGATAATTAAGTCTGGCAATTTTTGACCCATGTGATACACAACTCGAACCCGACATGCATGGAAAAGTGACATAGAGCCAAAATGGGTCAAAAGCGAGTTGACACGAAGTTAACACCGAAATAAATGGATCAATTTAGCGTCAACCAGATAATCCGAAAATGACTCCGTATAGGATAAAACTATAAAATTTCTTAAATACTTAAAATTTAAATTAAAAAAAATTATGAATTCAAATGAGGTAGTGACATCAAAGGCAATAAAACCGGAAAAAAAGTACAAAACCTTTAAAAGTTAAAAAGTTAGATAAACAATAAAAGATTTAAATCTAAAACAATATTATATTATTTTTGTATTTATAATTTTGACTATATAATTTTGATACTTTGTCATTTAACTACTTGGTATGAAGTACTTAAGTTGATTAACCACTTCGTAATCTACTTTAATTGCAATAGAATAAAATCATTCACCATATAGCTTGCAACAATCATATTTTGGTTCATCTTTAGGCCTAATCATCCACGCCTAAACCACCATCTTCTAAAATTAGGATTTTCTCCAAACTTTCAATATGTATCAATGAAAATGGAGGGAACCTTTGCTTTCGGAGGGGTGAAATCAACTGATAGGGATGAAAAGTGAAAGGGTCAATTAATGTATTTGGGAGTTAACGTATAGAAAGGAGGGGAAATGATATAAATGCCCTCATATTAGGGGTACGTGAGGCTTTCAATATCTAAACAGACGGTAGGTTGACAGATGAACCAACATTGAAACATATGATAAACCTTAAGGATGAATGTCGTAATTAATGAAGCATAAGGACTAGATGTGAAATTTTATGTAACCTACAAGGACAAAATATATAATTAACTCTAAAGATTATGAACATAATTCTAGATGTTGAGAAGTTTTTTTGTGAAAATTTTTAGTTGATTCTAAAGATTAATATGTCCAGTGTTATATTTAGTGTTTTTATTTGTCTTTCCTCTTTTGACATTATCTATATCTCTTATAACTTAGTAAGCATGCTATCCTATGTGTCATGCATAAGTGAGCTCCAATTTTGAAATCCAAGAAAATTAGAGGAGGTGGTAAGTTGATGTGTCAACATATTGGGTGTTTGGTGTTGAAGGCCATGCATTTTCTCACCCAAGTTAATTATGCTATTATTGTATTAATGATGCAATTGATTAATTGTATTAACTATTGTATTGACTTATAACATAACATGTTCTACGTCATTAGTGTTTTCTTCCATTTTTCCTGTTTGGTGTTACACTTCATGAGGTGTAGTCAATGAGTTTAATAGTATTTGTAACCTCACATTTATGTATTTATTGTATTAATTCCAAGTTTGGGTTATGTGTTAATAGACCTACACATTTGAATTAGTCTCTTAATTATAAATGAGTAAAATAGTATTTGTAACCTCCCATTTACGCATTTATTGTATTCATTCCAAGTTTCGGTTATGTGTTAGTACACTTATACATTTGAATTAGTCTCTTAATTGTAATTTGTATTAATTCAAAGTCTCGGTTATGTGGTAGTACACCTATACATTTGAATTAGTGTTTTAATTGTAATTTACCTTCCAGTATTTTTTGTATTAATTCAAAGTTTCGGTTATGTGTTAGTACACCTATACATTTGAATTAGTGTCTTAATTGTAATTTACCTTCCAATATTTTCTACGCAATTAGTGTATTACTTTGTATTTTCAGTTTTTTTTTTACTTTATGAGGAGAACTTAACGAGGATAATAGTACTATAGACCCCATGAAATAGTACTACATTTGAGGTTCAAGTAACAATCTATAAATTTCAAAGTTTCCTTCTCTCTTTGCTTTAGCTTGCGCCTTTTGGACCGTTTACACATTTGTTATTTTCTTCTAAGAGAATAACGTCCAAATTCGATTTGTTAAGTGTGGTAAGCCCTGACGACGATGGATGGAAAATTCCGGGTCTGTGTTGTAAGGTTGTGGGAACAACATGTGTATTGAAACCTTTGGAAGCATATTGTATCGAAATGGTGTTAATGGACGAGGAGGTATCTTCCTTTTTATAACATTTCTTTAGCATGTTGGTTGGTCTTATATACGCCTTTTGGTTTATTTCATGTAGGTTTTTTTGCGTATAGGGAACTATGATTTCCACGACCGTAAAGAAAAGTTTGATTATTAAATCAAACACTTGATTGTTGAGAGACGTGTATGCTATTACTAATTTCAGTCTTGCGGATAACAATGTCCGTGTTAAGATTACTACACATTCATATCGTGTTAACTTTTTACCATCTTCATGTGTGAAAGAGATCAGCCACGGGTTTCCCCTTGAAGTTAGTATTTTCTCATTCACTAAGTTTGAAAGCATTATTGAGAAAAAACTTGAGGAAGAGCATGCAATAGGTATTCCCGTTTTGTGCTCCATGGCTAACCATATATTTTTAGAATTGCCACATATTTACATTTTTGCAGTTCGTGTGGCTAAATGTTTGGTTTATTTTTTATGTATGTATCATTGTTCGTTAACATTACATGTTTTTTCCCGTATTATTTAACATTTGATATTTTTCCTTTTTTTTGGCTTGTAGATATTGTTGGTGTTTTAGGTGGCTACACGGATCTCATTGATACATCGAATGACGGACGCTCTACTCGAAGAGTTTGTTTTCAACTATTAAGTGAGTTGTATGTGTAATGTGTATTCCTTTTAATTCCTACTAGCGTATTTGTTCCGGACTTTATTAAACACTCTGACCTCAAATGTTTTATTGATCTTTTATTTTGTGACCTTATGGACATCCATTAAAATCGGAACCAAAAAAGGATGCAACGTCTTCGATGCACCGTTTGAGATGAGCATGCGGACCATTTTATGAAGTCCATTTGGGAGAAGACGGCCACATTATTGTTGTTTTGCAATTGGTGAAATCCCACCCTTGGTTAGGTAGGTATTTTAGTCTTTTTAGTTATTTTTTGATTCGTATGTAGTAATCGTTTCACAAGTTGCACTACACTTGTACTTATAATGTTATAGGCAATCCCGGAGTATCAAATTGCTTTTTTGGGACGAAGGTTATTTTCAATTCTGAAGATCCCGCCGTGTTGCGTTTTAAGGAGCGGTATGTGTCAAGATGTAGATTCGCTACCCAATTTTTTTGGGTGTCTTTTAATATATTATTTGTTTGTAATTTTTAGAATTCTTGTAGGTGAAGTTACTTTTTGTTTCTTTGCATTCATTTTGTAACTCTCCAAATTTATTTGTCATTAATATTAATTATTACTCTTAATTTGCACTTATGGTTTATCATTAGTTTTTTACTCTATTTCAAAGCCTCTAGGCTTCTTAATCTTTATCATTCCACTTAAATCGGAAATTCAATTTGTTTTGGTCTTTTAGGATTCAAATTTTATAATCCTTACATAACACTGTCCGCTAATTTTCAAATTGATTCCTCTACTTTATTATTCTTGGTTGTTTATTATTTGTTCTAATTTTTAGAATTATTAATGGCAAAGTTAATGTTTCTTTGTTAGAAATCATTTTGTAACTATCATTTATTACTCACTAATATTACTTATTACTCTTAATTTGCATTTTTGATTTATCATTAGTTTAATATCTACTACAAACAATACTTTTTTAGGTTTTGGGCGCTTTTAAAATACTGAAAAACCACTGTTTTAGGAGTAACTAACAGGTTGATCATATCTATCACACTGTAAGTACATTGAAAAACATTTTGATAGTACCATGAATTGCAAAAACCGATAATTAATATGTGTATTCTAAACGAGGGATGATATTATAACATACAGTTTGTAACTTATTCATGCACTAAGTATCTTTTCTTCACATATTATAACCATAGTGTTAACATCATCCGCACACAAGGAAAGAAGTAAGAAACTGACAAAACCCACAATTGAAACAGGCAAAAAGTACCTTTAAAAACATAAAACGCTAAACTAGAAATGAAACATAATTTAAACTACTCCCATAGAAGGATTATACGTATTCAACATGTTCCATGGGCCAGGTGAAAAAGGCATCTTTAAAAAAACATACGAAAATATTCACAATAACAAAAGTAATTGTAAACTGGCCCGTGTTTACAAGGGCTTAAAATCTAGTTATTTATATTAGAGTAAGTAATGATGCATTTTGCCAATTTTGAGTCATATATTTGAATAGAAATTTATCATGTTATTAATTTTGTATTTATTATTAAAAAAGTGTTATTACTCTTCTACAACTTCAATAAATAAAAATTAACTTTTATAACCAATATTTGACGGTGATTTATTGAGTTTTATGATCTATTATGATTCGTTACCTCTCATCAAAATCTATTAAGATTTATGATTTATTATGGGTAAATTGCACGAAAATACAACAAACTATGTCGATATTGTCATTATATGCAACCAACTTTAAAATAAATAAGAACAAAAAAAACCTTATCAATGAATCAAAATTGTCAGTTGTTTGTATTTTTAGGTACAAAATAAAGTTGGTTGCATACAATGAGAATATTAACATAGTTTATTGTATTTTCACGCATTTTGCCCTTTATTATGTAAGTATAATTATCTTTTTGACATGTTACTCAACCTGCTAATTTAAAAACATTTAAATCCTTAAAATAAATAAGAACAAAAAAAACCTTATCAACATTCTCAAAACCTTAGGTTTGGCAAATATACCTACGAGTATTTGATTCACGAATAATGTCTGACCTGTCCAAATATTGCCATCGTAGATCCTCTATACGTAGACCTTATATCGAAAATGGCAAACATATCTCCCTTTGACGTTAATTCGTAAATTAGAGTTGATAAGAATATAAAACAAATTCCACAACATAGTAAAAGTAGTGCGAAATCGTGTATGTTATCCATCTCTATTATTACCACTATTACTACGACTTGTATGTCCAACCCAGCCGTGTGGCATGGCAACTATAACAAAAAAAATAATGATTAAATAGAAAGAAATGCACTTAACTTTATAAAAAATTAGCATTTGTATAAACATACAGCAAATAAGAATGCATCCATGCCATAACTAGTTAAATGTAGCAAAATTGGGTGGAAATGGTTAACCAGTCAATAAACAATAATCTCTATTACAAAAGAATGAAAGTAAAGAGTCAAATAGATTTGGGTTAAAACAAATTATTATTATAGAAATAGTATTAAACGGGTACGAGTTAAAATTGAAGGTTGTGAAAAATCATTAAATAAAGAATATATATATATATATATATATATATATACTAGCAAGGTACCCAACCCACGTAATGCTGCGACGGCAAATAATTTCTATTTTACATCATGTTGATTTTAAAAATGTAATAATATGTTGCTTTTAAATAGATAAAAAGTTAAAGTAAATTAGGAGAGAGAATGAAATTGTTAAAAAGGGGTATTTTAAAAGTTAAAGTAAATTAGGAGAGAGAATGAAATTGTTAAGAAGAGGTATTTTAGTACATTCAAGTTACTTAAAATGAAGAGTTTTTAATAAAGGAGTAAGATATATATGTATATATATATATAGGAGGGTTCATGCGAGAAGTGTTTTTTTTACAAGAAGTACGATAAGCAATTTCAACTATTGATTGGGTTTAATCTTGTGGTTCACATTAATAATAATTAATATTTTTATTTAATTCAAAACGACAAATTTGTAACAAAAATATTTTCTCTCCCCTTTTCTTAATTAATTATTTTCTCTCTCTAATTAATTTTTTTCAGATTTTTAGAGTTTACTTTTTACTTTATTATTAATACGGTATTCACTGTTGAACACAACCTACAATTTACAAATATTTTGCTATATATACAACATTCATTAGTAAACAATTGATGTTTATTCGTGAACTCATAACCAATTTTTTGCTATATTCACCGGTGAGTATGTTACATACATAATACCAATTTTTTTCTAAAACTATCGATGTTCATTTGTGAACCAATATAGAAAAAAAGTTTCAAAATAGAAACAACTTGGTTCACTAGTAAACATCATAAGAAATAAACATATTTGATATATATATATACTGCTTTAATATTCAAACATGTCATTTATAAATGTGTTCACTAGTAAACACTAATGAAAAAACATAGAAAACTAAACAACTTAAAAAAAGATTTGTACACAGAAATACATCTTCCTCTAACCTTATAATCTTGAAAAGAAAAAATCCTAAAAATTACATAATAAACACCAGTAAGATAAGCCCACAGAAAAAATTGAAATTATTGGATCAAAGAAACAAATACAAATATAAACAAAAATATTGAACCTTAAATACTAAACATCATACTTATGTTCCCTAATGAACAAACAACTTTTAAAGAGTTGTGTTCCCTAATAAACAAAACTTTTTTTATTGTCTTTATTTCACGTTTTCCATGAACTCTTTTGTAAGATTTTATAATAAAATTTAAAACAATAAGATATGAAAAAATATATATAGTTGTTTAACAATTAGATAGAAAAATATTCTACTTTTTGGAAACTTTCTTAATGTTAATGATTTAACCAATATTAGATTAATTGAATTGTTGGTGTCATATTTGATGAGTTGTTAAAAGTAATCACCATAAATTAGTCGAGGTAATTAAAGACATAATTGATGGGCTATTGATTTAAGAGTTTGTATTATTTATATAAAAACATGTACTACTTAAAATTAAATAGTCTTAAAAAAATATTAAATATTTTATAAAATAGTATAGAAAATTATCTAAACTTGAAATAAATAAATAGCTCACCTAAGGATTGAGTTTTTCTTTTTCTTATATGAAAACAAAGTTGGGTTGTTGGAGTACTGCACTAGTGGAATCGGGCAGCATCCAAGCCTTGTACTTGTTTATTGGGCTTAATAACATAGACTTTAAAACACTTTCTGGATTATATGAAATATGGTTATAAAAATTAAGAAAAATGATTACATTATCTTCGGTTTTATTTATAATAATATAAAAATAATAATTTTTTAAATTATATAAAAAATATATGCAATAAAAATATAAGTATGATATGTGCATCTAATTTTTGTAGCTCGTAGATAAAGATTTTAAAGGCCTAGATATGTTTTTTCTAAAAATATATTCGCTCTTGATCCTGCTTGTACATACATACATACATACATACATAGTGAGAAATTCAAACAAGAATGAATATTTATGTGAGAATGAGAGACTTAATCTTAATCTTTCATTTGATTTATCTAATGGTCTACATTTGAAACTATTTAAAATTAATAGATTAAGGAAATAGTAAACTAATTTGAAACTATTAATTATATGAGCTATTTAACAAATTTTAAAATATATGTTATAAATTCTTATTATAGATTATTCAGATTTATGAGTTCTACTTGTACACATTTTCTGATAATTATGTTAAAATATTTATTACATGATATAATATTTAATATAAAAGGTTTGATTATGAAAGTATTTTTTAATAATTAAGTTAATTTATTCAAATTTTTTAAATATGGAAGATTTAGTTATTAAAATAAAATATAAGATTCTTATTAACTCTATTTAATAGTTACTTTATATAACAGTTTTCATTTAGTTTATATGAGGGGTAATTTAATAATTTCAAAAGACTTAAAAATTAAGGGATTAAGCAAAATGCATAAATGCTTTATACTATAGTATAGATAGATTATGAGTTCTACTTATACACATTTTCTGATAATTATGTTAAAATATTTATTACATGATATAATATTTAATATAAAAAGTTTGATTATGAAAGTATTTTTTTAATAATTAAGTTAATTTATTTGAATTTTTTAAATATGGAAGGTTTAATTATTAAAATAAAATATAAGATTCTTATTAACTCTATTTAATAGTTACTTTATATAATAGTTTCCATTTAGTTTATAGGGTTTAGTTACCGAAAATGTATCCAACTTTTCACCTTTTGCTATTGTATGTACTCAACTTTAAAACTTACCATTTAGTGTATCAAACCTTTGAAAGTTACCTATTAATGTATCCGGTTACCTATTCCACAGGTAACCGGTAATTTTGTTCAATTTTCATTTATTTACAATATGCCACATTACTAAGTGATTTCCACATCAGTAATATCTTCAAAAAGAAATAAAAAAAAAAATCATAAATGAAGAACATGAACACCGAAGAAGAACATAAACCATACATTTAGAAATAACTAAAACCTAAATCAATGACTAAAACAAGAACTAAAACCTAAATCAAAACCATACAATCTGGAAATCGACCTAAAACAGATATGGAAATCAACGTCTAAAACAATAACTAAAACCTAAATCGAAGAACATACATCTGAAATCGAAGCACATGTGGCCTTTAAACATCTCGAACAAAATCGTATGAACTTCAAACATCTTGAACAGAATCGTATGAACAGAAGTTTGATACACAAACAAGAAGATTTTGAACTTACCATTGTCTCTATTCTGGTTTTGGGTTTAGAGTTTTTGAACCCAGATCTGCGTCAACTAAACCTTCGTCTCCATTCCGATTTTGGTAGGGTTTCCGAAGAAGATGAATCGTCGGAGAAAATGAAACCCAGATCTGCGTTCCGATTTTGGGTTTAGGACTAAATCTCCGTCTCCATTCCGGTTTTGCGTCAACTAAACCGTCGTCTCCTTCATCAATGGAAGCTAGAATTAAAACCCAAATCTGCGTCAATGGAAGCTATAGTCGTTGGAGAAGATAAATCAAAACCCTAATTGCATCGTCGGAGAAGATGATCTGAAACCCTAAGATCCCTTAACTGCATCATCTATGGTGTCGAGATTAAGAACCACAAAACTTAACTACATCAGAAATCGAAACCCTAAAATCACTTCGATTTCTTCACATCGGAGATGAAGAACCAATCAGATTTCTTCGACCGAACTCTTCTAAATTGTTCTTCATATCGGAGATGAAGCGCCCTTCTTTATTCTTATTCTCATTATTATTCTCATTATTATTATTATTATAATTATTATTATTATTATTATATCTTTTGTTTTGAATTACTTAAAAACAAGAAAAATACATGTAGACATCCTAGTCAGGTGCCACATCATTAAAACCGTTGCCATGTCACCATTTGACCTGCTATAACAGGTTTGATATATCAAATGGTAATTTTTAAGAGTCTGATACATTAAATGGTAAATTTAAAAGTTCGGTACATACAATAGCAAAAGGTGACAAGTTGGATACATTTTCGGGAACTAAACCCTAGTTTATATGAGGGGTAATTTAGTAATTTCAAAAGACTTAAAAATTAAGAGATTAAACAAAATGCCTAAATGCTTTATTATATAGTATATATATAGTGAAATATTCAATACAGTTCATATTTAATTCATAGTCCTAAGGGACTAATTTTAGCCTTTGGATCAACAACATCAATGGTCCAGATTGCATTTTAAAATTTTGGACGGAGTGGCATTTTCGTAATTTTTTGTAATTCACATGTGATACTTTTACAAATCACATGTGATTGTATACTGAATTTTAGGACTATGTTTTTTATATGGACTATATTGAACACAACTCTCTATCTCTCTCTCTCTCTCTCTCACTCACACACACTCTCTCTCTCACTCACACACACACACACTCTCTCTCTCTCTCTATATATATATATATATGGAGGGTTCAAATAAAAACTGTTTTTCGTACGATAAGTCGATAACTGCTGTAACACCGGAAAACCAAAGTCATTTCTTTTAAATCTGCTGCGGAAGCTTAATTAAACAAATCACATTACATACAATACAATATTTACAACTTAAAACATTTTGTTCACAAATTACACATCAACTGTTTTGGTGTTACAAAAACATTAGACTCGTTTCCATTTAAACCAAAATCTATCAGAGCAGGGTCGAACTTTCCTTCTACTAACACCAACACTCACAAACATGCAAAAGTAACAACTGAAGGGAATTAGCACAAATCTAAGTGAGTAGAGGCTAAGCACAAACACAAGCAGTCAACATCAAAGCATGTAATCACACAAACAAGAAGACCGGCGGTTCGGCGCAGAACCTACAACCAATACCGGCCAAAGCAAAGGTTTACCGATAGCCCTCTACCGAGTTGGCACAGTGAAAATTCTCCTCTGATGCAACGCATGCACCAGTAAGACTATCACTGTACAACCAACCAGTAAACGAGCCCAACCCAATTCTACGTGTAGTTGACTTCTCAAACGCAACTCAATATCATCCAAAGAGCGTGTATCGGCCAAATAGTCATGCAACAGATATAATCAATCAACAATCATAAACAACAACCAATAATCAGACTCAACAGTCTATCAATCACATACGCATGCATCACATCAATAACATCAACCATAATCTTTACCATCCGTGCTTAACGTCCATTCACCTCTTGATTCCAAATGGGTAACTCAGAGATCTTATATTACTGAGTCTTTGGATTGCCTGAATACACGATAACAACCAAATCAGTCTCGAATATATAAATATATTTGTCCACATATATTTACATCTCAATCATTTATAAACACAAAGCTTGATATTCAAAAGATATCATAAATAACAAAGTACATCAAATCCGATCCTAATTATCGGAATTCCAAATTATCGGATTTCTAAGAATTTACCGGATTTCAACCTATCGGATTCCATCTCTCGGATTCCGAGTCCCAACTCTTGGTCCCGGATTCTAGGATACCGGATTTGGCATTATCGGATTTAAGGGTCTCGGATTTGGGACCATCGGTTTTAAGGATTAGCGGATTCATAAGTACCGGTCTTAGGGTATCGGTTTTCCAAACACAAGATTCTACATGTATCGGGTTTCATCATCTTCTTCCTCAACACAAACCGCCAACTTCAAATATTCTTGAATTATTTCCAGGTTTCACAATCTTATTAAAACTTACAAAAATCATAACCAAACAACTATAACCATGTATTCACATATCATAATCATCTCACAACCATATAAATCTCAAAAACAAACATAACCCACTTAATCAAAGTTCATTCATGGTGTTTATCATTTCTAAGCTTATAAAACACGGCAAAGAACATATCATGGTGAACATCAACCATACAATAATCATGAACTAACCTCTACTTTGAATTAAAAAGCACAAATCTTCGAATCCGATTTTCTTCTTTTTTTGATGTCTTCGGCAGAGAGTTTACACACACAAAACACACACTTACACTTTTCTTTCTTTTGAAAATGAGAGCAGATACAATTCTGTACATTACACATTCACACACAATTCTCATTTACCAAGCAGGAGGTGGATTCCATTATCCCTCCAAATTTGTATGCTCACAAACACGTGTAAACACACTTACACATATACACGTATATATCTACTCATATACATACATATTAACATGCACGCATACATACATACATATTTTATTCTTTCATTTAATTATTTTAATTTAATAAACTTAAGATAACCATAAAATCAAGTTAAAACAAATAAACACATACCGCTAATCGGCTAGCCCGGGTTTGCGGATATTACAACTGCGAAAACCAATCTTAGCCATTGATTAAAATTAATTTTTTGCGGCTCATTAATGAGGGATATTTTGGGAAAATCAAGTCTCATAAATTAATGATGGCTCATCCGGATGTAATTCACTGTTGGGCAAATATATAAATGAGCAAAATACTCCTATTAATGAATTATTAGTGGTGTTACGAACAACTCTCATCCAAAAAACAGTTTTCGATTGAACTTTTCCATATGTGTATATAATTTTAATTATAAGTACACAATTATACAAAACAAACACGTAATTGTAGATTTATAACATAGTTTATCCATCTTTTTGTTCGTTTTAGTATATTTAACCATTATTATAACTGTATAACTATATCTATTCAACTCATATGACTCAATACTTTTATCATGCCCCAAAAAACATGGCTTATAACGGGTAGATGTGCGCCAAGTTGAGCCTTAGCATACATTAAGCCTTGTGTCCGAGCCTTGAACCTTGGCATGACGACATAATCAAATCTCAAGCCTTGACGGAGTCATAACGAAGCCACGATAAACTTTTTAGAACCATGCTCTAACCTCATATCCATTCCTCCAAAGTCTAACACTTCTCTTTTAAACTAAAACCTTTAAAGAAGATAGATAGAGAGAGAGAAAAAGATAAAGAGAGAGAGCCCTCACACACATGTTGGGAGGGTGGAGGCATCCCGCCAGCCACCCGCCAGGCCGCCCTCATCCGATAAACGGGTGAGTCCAGCATAAAAACCGAAACCTAACAATTTTTGATTTATCGAAAACCAAAAATTTTAATTTTAATGTTGCTATTTTAGTCTTGTACAAAACCAAGCCGAACCGAACTATTTGAACACACGTATCAAACCGGTTCATGTTTGAACCGATATGAGCAACGAGCATCTATACCCGGCTTGAAATGTAAGCTAAAATGTTTGCTTTACTGCAATATTAATCCAGTTTACAAGAGCCAAGCGATTAACGATCTGGCAATGGCGACTGGTGCCGGCGGGAAGGTTTCTTTCAAGGTTACTCTCACCTCCGATCCCAAGCTGCCTTTCAAAGTGTTCGTAATCAATCTGCCTTCATCTTCTAGGTTTTTTTCCCCCAATTGAGTTTATAATTGAAATTTCCTTTATCTACTTGCAGGTTTAGCGTTCCGGAAGGAGCTCCTTTCACTGCTGTTCTTAAATTTGCTGCTGAAGAATTCAAAGTTCCTCCCCAAACTAGTGCCATCATCACCAACGGTAATCCATTTGTTATTCTTATACTTGCTTTGCTTTCTTATTCCGATTCGATGTTTTGATATTCTAGTTGAAGTTTTTGTCATGCACTTTTCTGTGTAAACGAATCTGTAAATTGTTAATTTGTAACTTAAAAATGATTAATGATTGAACAGTACAACTTGTATGATCGTGTAACATGATTTAGGGTTAGAATTGTGTTTAGAACAACAAGGATAACAAATGAAAATAGTGAAGAGGGATTAGCTATGCCAGATAAATTAGAGCTGATTAACACATGATCATAGCAATAGAGCTAATGGAAAAGATTCTTATGTAACCTGTGCTGGCAAATTGGGAATTCATGGTCTGAAATGCTTCTAAGGTAGGAAGAACTTATGAAAAATAGCTTAGGTGATGAAACAAGGGATTTGAACCCGTAAAACTTTTACAAATGGTCCCTGTTATACATTGCTAGGTAAACCATCAATGACCTATTTTATTGCATTCTTAAATGTTCATTATGTTTGTTAGAGTTTTGCCCAAATGGTTTATACAAGGAATGTGACTGGTACACTGTTCTTGGTTATATTGAACAAATATTAACAAACTCAATACAATTGTATACCTTTTAAAGCTAATTTGTTTGTTACCAAATCTAACATTGTACATTTTGTTCTTAAGTTTTGGCTCTAGTGGTGGGAGCTGTGTTCTTTCTCATCTTCATTTGTACCGTTCTTGTTTACCCTGTTCTTATCATGGTGGATTCAATGTCAAAGTGTATAATCTGTCACTTGAAATGAAAGACGTTGCTTGAAACATAGAAATTGAAATTATACAGTGAGAAATACGTTAATTAGTGTTATTGATGTTGAGAGATTGAGTTAATATAACATTAAACTTTTTAGGGAAGGAAAATGGACCTCTCCTTATCTACTTGTGCTTCTTGTCTTTTAAAATGATGTTGAGTTGTTGCCATGTTGCCTTCTTATCAATATTGAAATTGAAGTTATAACTGTCGTGGGCATTACATTAAACTCTTTTTTTTAATCTCTGTTTTGCAGATGGTGTTGGAATCAACCCTCAGCAAAGTGCAGGTATTTTAGCTCTTTTTAGTAGCAAGACATATACTGATGTATTTTCATTGTTAGTTTATGCGCCAAAAATAGACCTTTTTTATGTTCAGCTACAGTAGAAGCTTATTGCGTTGAACATAATGTATTTTCTTCAAGTTTAATCAATCAGCAATGTTTATTTTTCCTCTTTTTCAAATCTAATCACCATGAGGAAAAATTTATCAGCTCAAGTAATACATTCAAAAACATGATTTAAGATAAAGATAGTAACAAAAAAATTGCACTGATTTTTTTATCAGAAACGACATACTTCGGAACAAAAATTAATTTAATAACAACATAACTTTAGATACTGTGTCAAAGTGCTACTGAAAGTACAAACTGATTGCACTATCAAATCATATTTAGTAGCCACTAGACAACACATTCTAAAATTTGCTTGTTTTGAGATAAAAATTACAACTTCAAATTATTATTTTTTTCCTAAATAACATTTCAAACTGCATAGTAGAAACGACGCACATCATTCTGACTTGGGCTACTTGTGTTATAGAAATAATACAAGATCAGTGCAATTCTTCTGATTTCCTTGGTGTATATGAATTTCTAAATTTTGTTTGATAATTTGGTTTTTGGCAGGAAATGTCTTCCTTAAACATGGTTCAGAACTACGCCTGATTCCTCGTGATAGGGTTGGTGCTTAAGCATTTTGTGTTTCTTCTTGATAACTTTAAAATATTCGCTTGTTTCGTGTTTCTTCTTGATAAATTGGTGACAAATGTTTGCGTTTTAGCAGTAAAAGTTTAATATTCCAATACATAGATTGTGGATCAACTTATGACGAAATGCATAAACCCATCGGATCAATTTATGTTTTGATCTGGTTGGATCAAATCGGATAAGATAGTGATAATCTCTCTCTCCCAAAACCCAATTCAAACTAGATTTGAATCGATAATTTTGTTAATCCCTGGAATTCATCGATTTCCATGCATGAATCTAACACCTCTTACTTTGTTTTTCGTGTTGGATTTTTCCTGAATGAAGGACTAGCAATCTAGACCCTTGTTCATATCCCAACAAGATTACTTTGTTTTAACTTGTTACCCAACTCGACATTTTCCCTTAGCCGTTCAGTTTCTTATTTGATTTTGAAAAACATTCAACCACACCTACCAATACTCTTGTTATGTACCAAATGCTATCTCCCCAAGCTCACTCAAACTCCGTTTAAAGCGAGTTAAAAGGCAATTCCCTTCGCGTTATTTATCGTTCAAAGTTGTTGAAAAACAATCAAAGGCATCAATATAAACAAACAAAACTTAACATATGAGTACATTATTACACAACTCAACAAATACTTGATGCGATATTCAAATATATCATCTTCAACATAAATAAAGAGAGACATAGGGGTGTTTGGATTTTAGCTTATTTTCCAGCTTACAAGATTATTAGAATTTTGAACCACTGCATCAATAAGAACATCAATAAACAACATAAGAATCAACATCCAAATCCTTCCTTGCTCTGCCAACATACAAGTCTTTGGGTTTCATTAATCCAGGGATTAATCCAATCATTGTAACAAGAGGTAATTGAGCCACTGCATCATGTCTTCCTAGTGAAACAAGGGCTTGTTTACCTGAACTTACCTTGTAAACTGACATCTTGCTCTCATTTCCTCCACCAACCAACACTTTTAAGTTTTTTGCCGCGGCTGTTGCTTGTTTTTTAGCCAAATAACCTTGCTTCATTTCCTAAAACGTTACAAAACAACCCGTGTTTGTATTTTCTGATATATAGGTACTAAATGAACATAAAAACTGTATTAAAAGTTTAGTTTATAGCAAATTACCCTAATGTTGGTAATATCTCCGATCGCAAAGATATTCTTGCGGCCCTTGACTCTCAAATATTCATCAACTATCACACTCCCACTGTCATCTAAACTATCCCTTAAACTGGTGTTCTTGAGCCATGATGAGGTCAATGGCTTCCCTGTGCACAGAAAATGACAATCTGCTTGAATAGTTTCACCAGCTGAAGTTTTATAAAGTTTGCTTCCTTCTGCAAAATCATCTAAATTTACAGTCTGATCCAATTTCACTTCAACACGCTTCAAAGTTAGCCAATCTAGGGTCTTCTTAGAAGCTTTCGGACCGATAAATTCAAGCAATCGGTAGCCTTTATGCACTAATGTTATCTTTTTTTCTGGAAAATCAACTGCAATTTCTCCTGCAAGTTCTACTCCAGTAGGCCCACCTCCAACGATCAAAATCGATTGAGCAGCTTTTATTTTTTCATTTTCTGGCATTAAAACAACACACAAATCAGTTTCGGCTATTTTTTTTCAGTTTCCTGCGAACCAAACGCATGACAGATTCCCAGTTCCTTTAAATCTCAGTTCATTCATGTTTCAGTTCCTTCAAAAACATTCTACGAACTAAACGTCCCCAAAGTGATGTATGCTTCTTACATGAGCATAAACCAGTTTACCTTTTACGAGGTACATAGCCTTCCCGTTGTGAACAAATGTGTAGAGTAGGTTGTGTATCTTTCATTGTCGTTAAAAATATAATAAAACGAATAAATGGAAAATTTGGGATTACCTGCATGGTATTGTTTAAGTCTTTCAGCTCGAGTTTGTGGCAGTGGATCTCGATGACCAGTAGCAATAACAAGATAGTCATAGGGGACCAACCGACCCTCGGATGTGAGGATTTCAGAATCACGTATCTCGATCGCATTTGACACAATGAGACGTGAGGCCGTTAGGTAATCTTTATGCTTTATTAAGCTTCTCTCTGCGAAAGTTGGTTCCACCATTCCTCTTAAGCTTGCCCATGGAATCTCTAAATATTCCTTCCTGTTTGTTGATACTCTATTAGTGTTAGATTCAAGCCAAGATCATGATTATAGTTTATATATCTATATGAACTTCTCATTCCTACTTATAAGAAGATTAAGTATTAAAAACTCATTCAACTGGCTCGATCTACTTAACGCATTTAAGAACACTAATTTTATGTACTTATCGTCTCTATATTGGCCGTGAGACCAGTCGACGGAGACTAGGGTGGGTCACCCAAATGTACCAAGCTTGAGTTCAATGAGCTTTGTAGAACAAACTCATCATGATCTCAATCTCACATTACAAGAGAAACAAATGATTGATCAAGTATTCGAGACAACACATTCGCACGCGAGTCTAAGAAGAGGAGGAAAGTAATAGGAAGGAAATTTCTTCTCAAATTCTTCTTTAAATGAAACTCGAGATTATCGTTCTTATCTTTTTTCTACTTTCTTAAAAAAAACTCGAGAACACAATGTTAAAAATCGGCTTCATAAAACATATAAGAGAACAGAAATAACAGGAAGGAAGCATACGGATCGATTAGGGTTAGATTGGAGTGAAACTGGAGCTGTTTAGCGACGAAGGAGCCGGCGATTCCACCACCAATAACCACCACTTTTGGCGCACCTCCGGCCGCCATCAAAAGAATCTCTAGACTTTGTGGTTGTGATTGCTGATCATAAAGCTTATTTATTAATATTCACAGCAGAACACAGGATCGTGCCAGAAAGAGGATGACGTGGTCAAGAATGCTGCATGGTCTTGGTTTTGCCGAGAATGATCGAATTAGTCAACCAGTTTACAAAGTCAACATCTAGAAAAGTCAAAACAAACACACGTAAGAATCAAACGACTTTTACTTGCTAGGCATGTATTCGTCATTCGAATAATTCATATTCATTTACAAATTGGAAAATATCTTCATGACAAATACAGTCTAGTTTATTATCCAGCCACAAATATAATGTGTTTATAAGTTATAACAAGACTCGAATCTCTAATCTTCAACATTAAGAGAGGAGGATAACTTTAATTACGTCTTGATAGCACTAGACCATAAGAATGTGTTTGGTTCATTAAGATTCTTTGTAACGGAGTGAAATCTTTAAAGGAATTGAATTCTGAAAGAATTAGATAATGGTGTCGTAGAATAGAATGGAATGAGTTATGTTTCATTCTCATGCCGCTTATTGTTTGATTGTAAGTTTGTCAAGGGAATTGAAATGAAATTTTATCAAATTACCAAAATGCACTATGTTTTTTTTATGTAACAACTGCGTTATTAAATGGGTTCGGGTCACATATGCTTAGGTCCACCATCACCAACCACCACCAGCACAACATCTGCTATTGACCATCACCAACAACCACTATCATTGCCACCCAGGCACCCATGTCGTCATTGACACTCGCAGCAACTGCCCGTATCTGCCACCATCATCTTCTTAGCAACGACGGATGGTGTGTGCAGTGCAGTGGCAGGGGTGATGTCAGCAACGATAGACCGTGTTAGTGCGACAATGCTGGTCAGTGGTAGTGGTGGTGGCTACACTTGGTGTCGACAACGATAGTGATGGGGAGGCCACGAGTGGTGGTGTCGGCGACAACCATAGGGACTACTAGCCTAATTTTTTATTTTAAAGGACTATACCAGCAACTTTTGACAAACCACAGAGACCATTTCAGTAATTTACTCATTTAACCAAGGATTCATTTTTAGTATATGACTAGTTTTAAAAAAAAATTACTAAAGGACTTTTTATTAAGTTATTGGTAAGAAAACGTTAATGTGTGAGAAGATGAAGTATGAATATTTAATTGGATTTTACATGTCATAATGATGTGCGTTTTACGTACTAGTTTTAAATTTATAAAATCCTAATTATTTAGTACGACTACGACACAAATAGACAAGAGAACCTAATCATATCGTAGTATAGTAAAATAAGCACGGATGTCGAATACAAGGGAACATGTATGATTTTAGATATAATTAAACTAGTCTACTACTAAACTACTAAAAAGTAATAAAATGGGAGTTTTTATTTTCTAACTTAACTAAAGCGAACCAATTAGCAAACGTTAATACTAGGAATCAAAGAAACAAATATTTAAAGACTAGAAAAGCAATAAAGCAAGCAACTTTTAGATTTAAACTATAAAAAATGTTTAAAATCTCCACTTCAAATTCCCTTTTCAATTTAGTAGATTTAAATGAAAGTGCAATGGATCAACGTGTAATAATATACCGATTCCTAATATGGCTAGATCTCATGGTCAGACTCACTAGCCCTATAATTACAAAAATATTAACCCAATGTTCATGGCATTAACTATTTCTATAACTAGTCAATTAATTTGTATTATGCTAGACTTAATCTATTAATTTGTATTGGTTACAATCAATTAACATTGAATGGTCATCACATATAATTGCAAACGTATTAAAGTTTAACTTTTTATAACCTAACCTTAGGATTTGGTTCATCACTAGTCATGAATCCTAATGGTAATAGAAACTCATGATTAAAGCAAACATAGATAGAATTATTATCTCAACTATGAAATACTTTGCAGTAGGCATAAAGATAAAAACTTTAACACGAATGGATCTTTGAAAAAGCTAAACATAATAAATATAAAAATCCATGTAATCCAAATCAATGAAATCTAAACTAAAAATCAAAGGTTCATCTTGTCTAAGCACAGAGTACAAAGCTTTTAGCCCATAATTCAAAGATACAGCAACTGAAAATCATAAAAAGTAAAACATGATTATAATGGCTAACCGAATGTAGATCTATGATATAATCTTCAAATCTTCACTTTCAAAGGCCAAATCTTCAAGATCTAAACTCAATAGAAGTCTAGAACTCCGAATATGTGTCTTTGGAACTCCTAGGGCCGGCTAAGAGGACGCGTCGCGTCCCGTGAATCACGCCTGGCTTGTTAAACCTTATCTCCATCAACGCATCACGTTGCTTCATACCGACGTGCCGCGTTCCTCAATTTTTAGAATCTTTGACTTTTCCTCAAAGCTTGAGACTCTTCTCGCTTTTCCGCTTAAACTTCTTGCCATTACACTTTTGCAACATGATATTCACAAACATATAAATTAAGTATCATTTTGTCCCATTTTTGTGAAATATCAACCTTGAAATATCTAGATGTCGGGTATATAATATATATATATATATATATATATATATATATATATATATTATATGTGTGTGTACTACTATATAAACCATTTAACATTATCTCTCTTCCCTAACTTTAAGAGTTCTTAAAATTCAATCAAAACATCTTGACTTTTCATTCTATTTAAATTAATCTCATTCATTCGATCTTTAACCATTTCACTTTCTCTCCCAATTTACTTTAACCTTTAATTAATTTAAAATATACTCTCACACAAACACAATTATCCACTCATATCAACACAATTTCCAAAATCTTATTAACTTCTCTCTCCTTATTTCATAAATATAAAACTTTTTTCTTATTTTGATATCTTTTAAAATTAATAAAACAGTTGACGCAAATAAAAGAAAAATTGTAAAAAACGGACATGTTGTTAAAGAAAACTTTTTTTTGACATTGAATCCCACGAGTAACATATAATTACATTCTTGAAAGCGACATGCTACAAAACAAAAATTATTTGTAACCGCAGCACTGCGCGGGTACGATACTAGAGTGTGTGTGTATATATAAAGGCGATATCACATAACGAGTATGATGATAAAGTAAAAAAATTTAGTAAAATATATAATTTTTTCATTTGGATTTTACATAAACATTATTTTTTATAAAAAAATTTGATCGATTATTTCTTTTTTTCTTGAAAACAATTTTACAACAATCATTCAATTAAATACATCGAATTATTATAAATTATTGGATTTTTATCATACTTGTTCTTCAACATATGAATGTGTTACTGAGTAACCTTGAATAGTTGAATATATAATCTTTGTTACATTGTTCATCCATACATAGGGGAACACTTCATCAAGGTAGATACAAGAAAACTACTCTTTAATAATTGTTAAAAAACAAAGAATACATCCTCATGATTCCATTTTCTATAAAGACTAGAAAGCAAGATATGGAGATATGATGTGAAGGATGTCTTCTAGTCTCTCCACCAAATGGACCAATTGCAGGCTGACTCAAGGGATGTGATCAGGCAATTCTCTATTGGTTTTGTATTGTTTTAGTTGATATTACTATAGGCTGCATTATCTACACCTTGCAATAAGAATTTTATTGCCTTCCAAAAATAAAAAATAAAAACTTGATATACAATTTGAAACTAATATATAGTCAATATCTTCTTCAAAGTCACCAAGATAGAGAGAGACAGAGAGAGAGCATGTACTCATGAGTGCCGTGGATCTTGTAGCAAGCATCGAAGGCTATCGTACTTGTAAATGAACGACTTGATCAATCCAGGGATTCGTCCGATCATTGCATTAAGAGGTAATTGAGTCACTGAATCATGTCTTCCCAATGAAACAATGGCTCTATTAACTGAACTTACTTTGTAAGTTGATATCTCACTTTCACTTCCTCCCCCCAATAACCACTTTAAGCTTTTTGTCACAACTGATGCTTGCTTTTTGGCCAAATAACCTTGCTTCATTTCCTGTCATTATTTGCCATGTTACAAAACAATCCAAATTCAGCTAAAAACTCACTATTTGTTTAATATTACAGTATACATGCAACTTATTACCTTGATGTTCGTTATATCCCCAATGGCGAAGATATTCTTGCTGCCCTTAACTCTCAAATTTTCATCAACAATCAACCTCCCATTGTCATCCAAACGATCCCTTAAAAAAGTATTTTTGAGCCACAATGAGGCTGATGGCTTCCCTATACACAAAAAATGGCAATCTGCTTCGATAGTTTCACCACTAGAAGTTTTATACAGTTTTCTTCCGTCTGCAACATCATCTAAACTTACAGTTTGGGCTAGTTTCACTTCTACGTGCTTTGATTTTAGCCAATCTAGTGTCTTCTTAGAAGCTTTTGGTCCAAGAAATTCAAGCAATCGGTAGCCTTTATGCACTAACGTTATATTTTTCTCTGGAAAATCAACTGCAATTTCTCCTGCAAGTTCTACTCCAGTAGGCCCACCTCCAACAATCAAAATTGATTCAGCAGATCTTAATTTTTCGTTTTCTGCATTGATAACAAGGCACATAGGGGTGTAAACAAGCAGAGTTTGTATCGAGTAACTCAAGCTCGAGTTCGAGCCCAAAAAACGAGCTCGAATTATTTAGTGAGTCGAGGTCGAGCTTCTAAGAGCTCGGCTCGAGTCCTTATCGAGCTTTTCGAGCCTTGTATAGTATATGTATATTTATACATGTAATATGTATATATGATGGGCTAATATTAAAACATATTAAAAAGTAGTACTTATTGAAACAAATCTACTTTATATACGTACTATTTATCATAAATAGTAACTAAAAAATCATAAATTTCAGATTTTATCTCTATTTTGAATAATTTGGTTTTTGAATTTAATTTTTTTATATTATTTCGAGCCGAGCTCGAGCAAAATGTACCCTATCGAGCCGAGCTCGAGCTTAACATAAAATTTCGAGCCGAGCCTGAGCTCTGTCGAGCTTGATTCGACTCGTTTACACCCCTAAAGGCACACATGAGGTGGCAATTTCAAGTTTTTGACCCATTTGATAATCATAGTCCGACTTGAGTTATGTTTTATATCTAACAGGTCAAACAAGTAATGAAGACCATATTATATGGAAGGTGTATTTTTTATTGCATTCAACCTTCTAGATCATTATATTCAAAGAGTTGCATGACTGTTGAAATATTGAACAGTCATAATCATATATGACAAACTAATTACAATTTTTTTTTTAATTCAACCAGATCCAGCCCGTCTCGATCTGTACCGGAATTTACCTGACCCACCCATTTTGCCATTGCTAGGTAATACCATTAATCTGAAAGAAACATAAGTTACCTATGCTTTTTACAAGGGCATAAACCATCATTTATTTTTCTTCTTAGCTACAATTTAGTTCAGATTAACTTATTTTGACTCATGGTTGACTTTTGGTGTTGTATAAGTTACAAAAATCATTGTACTTTCAAATTTAAAAAGCTATAGGTTTGACAGAAAAAGGCAAAGAGTACATCAGTTGTTAATTATATTGAAAGAGCAATCTTAAAACGCTATTCCATCAAATACTTGGTTAGTTTAAATATTTTTTAAGGACACAATGTTTGATATTTTGGAGTAAAATTAGTTTAACCTGCATGGTATTGTTTTAGTCTCTCAGTTTGTAGTTTTTGGTAGTGGATCCCCGTGACTAGCAGTAATAACAAGATAATCGTATGGAAGCAAATGACCATCGGATGTAAGGACTTCAGATTCAAATATGTTGATTACATTGGAGACGATATGACTAGAAGTCCTTAGGTAGTGTTTATGTTGGATTAAAGATCTCCCTCCAAAAGTTGGTTCCACCATTCCTCTTAAGCAAGCCCATGGAATCTCTAAATATTCCTTCCTGTTTATACAATCATTGTTAAAAAGAAAGCCATAATAGTAACCTGTCTGTAGTTTCTTAAGACAAATTCCAATGCTTTTAAGTGTAAATTGATGACCGAGTATAAAATATGTAGTCACGACCTTTAATTGCAATTTAATTTTGTTACAAATTTGATACGAGTGCTGTTCTAACCATATACCAAGCTTAAAGTTCACCTTTGGCTCCTAAGTGGCGGCTAGTTCTACCACGGTCATCAAAGTTGATGCCTCGATTGTTTCACGAGTTTCACGAAGGCGTAATGTGAGGTCATTTAGTTGTTTTAAAACCTTACAACGCATAGTCATGAAGTAGTAGTGGGTGAGAATGAAGAGAAATGTGTTAGGAATGGTGTCTGAGTGCGACATTTGTCAATGGTGTCTGAGTGCGACATTTGTCAATGGCAAAAGTATTCCACAATGGTTTCGGGTGAGTTGCTCCAACCACTGGAATTGCTGTAAAAATCTTGGGATGAAAACACCATGGATTTTATCCATGATTTACCCTTGTCGAGGAATTCACAGTTACTCTGATTAAGGTGACCGTCTAAGCAGGTATTCCTATTTCATCCATTAAGTAATCGCTACGCAGTCACCCTAGCCGCTTTTCTGTAGGAAGTTGTGCGTTTACACAGGATCCCAACATCTATTCTTATGGACAGAGACAAGGTGTTGTTGAGTAGTTTTATAAGCAGCTATTCAGTATGCGATGCAAGACTCAAGCGTAGTAATGTACTAATGTGTATCACCTATAGACTGACGGGCAACCTTGGTTGTCAATAGAAGCATTAAAGTGTACTTAAGGTGTTTGGCTTCGGATACACCCAAACAGCAGACGAGATGGGTATCATGGGCAGCATATATTGGTATAGTAATACGTGCCATTCGTCCAAAAACACCCATCTGACACCAATTAACATAGACAAGCACTGGGATATAGCAAGTGCAATGGTACACTCAAACTGGGAGGAATAAGACTGAACTCAAGAATGGAAGATCCTCAAGTAGAATTCTATATATCTTAAATATCTGCCTTACAGTAAAAGCTTTTTCACTTGTATATAGGCTATAAGGCATTAAACTAAATTGACCATGTTACCATAAGTTCCTTCCATCTATCGATTCTATCCCAGCATTAACTATTCTTGAAAAATACCAAAGTAATAGTGGCAACTGAACCTTGTAAGCATGAAAATACTAGCAATTCGGGTCAGGGTCATTATTAATAGTGGCAACCAACTAAATTTTCTCTCAAATAATACAACAAATTTCCTAAAATGTTTCATTGTATGCAGTTTACCTGCATTTAAATCGCTAAATTACAGGATCAAATCACTACTGCTAATCTCCAAATTCGATGTTTGAATTCTGTATATATGCAGCAGAAATGGTGGATTTATCACAAAATCATATCAGTTTTACATTAGAAAAACTATGGTCTGACACAGAATATTAAAAACGAAGCAATTTCGGAAAAGGAGTAAGGAGAAGCATACTGATCAATTAGGGTTACAGTGCCGTGAAACTGGAGCGATTTAGCAATGTAAGAGCCAGCAATTCCGCCACCAATAACCACCACCTTCCTCCCATCTCCGGCCGCCATCAAAAGTACGAGTCGATAGCGCGCCTGTTCTCACCACCGTAACGCAAAATTCACACATATTTATGCTTATTATTCGCAGGAAAATATTGGGTGCTGCAGTAAAGAGCATGGCCGAGTCAAGAAGGCTACGATGGTTTTGCGGAGATTTGTCTTTGCGTCGTCTCTCTTCTTATTCTTCTTCACAAAGTCAAAGTCTTCACGTTATTTTAGTCATGTGATCGGCAAATTAGTTGATAGCGGGAGATTAATAGTGTAAAATGATAAAAAAAATAAATTATAAAAGTTAGAGGAATTATAAAACAATTAAAGAGAGTATTTATGTAATTTGGTATATAAAAAGTTTTCAGCTAGTTTTAAAAGTTATTTCAAGAATTTTTTTTTCAGAGTTTTTTTGTTTAAAAAAACGTTTCCAGCCTTTTTATCCGAACATGACTTGTAGTTTTTTCTTTCAAAACAAAAAGCTACCAACTTCAATTTGCTCCATACCGAACATACCCTACACTTTTTATTTTTTTTAGATGATCCCAACAAAAATTAGTTACCAACCCATTATCTTTTATTCTCATCTACAAATTTAAGGATATAATAGTCCAAACATTCACTTTTTATTAGGTATTGCTAATTTGTATAGCTAATTTGTGTTATATACAAATCACTTTCCTTTATATTTATAGTCTTGTGTTTGCGATAGTACCTATCTAACAATAGCATGTATAGTTTTCTCAAAAATTTATCATGAAAACTTCTATTTGTTGTAGTTTATCTTTTTACTCCATCATTCTACTACTATATAACGTGAAATCTATTTATTCTGTTTTCTAATCTTCTCACTCGATTTTAATGCTTGTCTTAATCTAGTAAAAAAAGAGGGCGAGTGGGAACATGCATTATAGTCTTAATCTTTGTGGTTCCTTGCCCAAGGACACCCAACAAGATCAACTCATGGTTTTGCATAACTTAAAATCTTAAAAATTATAACAAACCCCAAAGCCCTCAACCTTAATGTACCTAGAGACTCAAGTACAAAGTAATAGGCTGAGTTAATAAGTTCTAACTTGTATACACCCCTTAATAGACTCCAAAACAAAACTTAGGTGATAGATGAGAAAAATGTAATCTTAGATATCCCTTATAGCAAGAAAAATAACTAACTTTATAGGTAATGTGTAATTCAATTAGATGGAGCATGCAAGTGTGCACCTTCAAAGCAAGCAACCAGGGGCGAACGCAGGATTTGAAATAGATTGTGGCACCATTGAAATTAGTGGTAGCACCGCCTTGAATAAATGGGAATTTAAACTACGAAAAATCAAAATTTATACTACGCGGACAAAATTGGATGGTGTCCCGTGCCACCACCACCCTCTACGTAGATAGATACTAATTGTGGTGTTGTATACATACTTGGAAATGCCATATTCCTTGAGCCCCCGTCTCAGCCTCGGTAGTAGTTTGCTACATCTGCCGAAGAAGCTTAGTTACATATAAGTGAACTCGAGATGAAAGCCACGTACTTGTCAAGTCAACCAAAAAACGTTTTGTTTATAAGGTATATAAATAGATAAGATAGCTTTGTCGCTCTTTTAAAATAAAATAATATGGTTAATTGTCAAGGAACAAACATTGTTCATGTATTTGTGATTGAACATTTATTTATATCAATATAAATTTATCTTTCTTATTAATATAAAATCAAGAATTACAAGATATAGTAATGAAAATTTTCTACACCTAATTGAATGAACCTTCTAAATTCTAATCTAACTCACAAAAGGTTTTTGAAACACATGTACTAGGATGAAGAACTCTATAAAATCAAAATATGATATGTGAGAACCTAGTAACCTACATAAGTTTCATTTTGATCTTCAATTGACCTTAGAGAAAGGTGGAGTGGGGTTATTGATTGAAGTGTCAAATCCTTAAAATGCTTGTTAGAAAAGGTATGGACATGCTTTGTCACATTCTTTTTTAATAGGATTAAAGGTATAAAAAGTTTTTAAAAAAAATGGTTCAACTACTTCTTTCATCATTGTAAAGAATCAAATCGTTTTAAAAATAATCATCACTCATGTTATTATGAAACCTTGTTTTCATAATTTTCATTTATGAGAAAGCTCTTTCAAAAATCAGAATCACCACTTTGACCCTTCCATTCGCCGTTTTTGTTTTTGGTTATACTTGGGCTACTAATTAACTCTAATAGGGAGAGTTTAACAAATATGTGCCGGACTTACGCTTCTAAAATACTAAGGATTTTGGGCTCATTGGAGGAGGCCTAACACCCTTCAGCCCCCCTTGTCTCCACACTTGATCTTGCATAAGATAGTTTTCCTCTTTACAACATCTAATCGTAAGATCAAGATCGAGACCCTAAAATCCTACTGGAAGTCACTAAACTTTATAACTTTTATGTGCTAGAATTTTATAGGGTTTACTTCTCCAAAATGTATTAAATTATACCCCAAATTTTAATGTGTATATCTACATTCTAAAAATGTTATTGTGTGTATTAAATTTTCAAAAAATATGTTATTGTGTGTATTAAACTTCTTATTGTATGTATTAAACTTATACTTTTTTGCTTTTTAGTGTAATCAAAATACGTATAATAACAACAAATTAAAAGTTCAATACACACAATAACATTTTTGAAAGTTGGATACACACATTAACATTTGGAGTATAGTTTAATACATTTTGAAGAAGTAAACCCAAATTTATATCATAAACACATTATATTAAATGGTTTACTTTTCCAAAATATATTAAACTATACCCCAAATGTTAATGTGTGTATCCACTTTTCAAAAATGTTATTGTGTATATCAAACTTTCAAAAAATGTGTTATTGTGTGTATTAAACTTTTATTACATGTACTAAACTTATACTTTATTTGTTTTTTTATGTAATAAAAATACGTATAATAACAATAAATTAAAAGTTCAATACACACAATAACATTTTTGAAATGTGAATACACATATTAATATTTTAAGGTATAGTTTAATATACTTTGAAGAAGTAAACTCTATATTAAATCTTAGTAAAAGATCGAAAAGAATCATGATTAGAGCTTGAGACGGAACATGTTATATCTAGATATTTTAAAATTTGTAAGAAATATCTTAAACATATTATAACATGTTTAGTAACTTGAATCTCATTTTCAAATTTTAGTAAAATATCACGAGGTCAAAAAATGTTAAAATAAAATAAAATAAAAGTAATAAATGAAAAGAAATACCAAAAATCTCGCCATCTCTACTACTGCTATTAGAGCCTTGAGACGAACGTGCACCGTAATCTGCTCATCCAAACTAACCACATCGAGATTCAACATTAAGTTTCAATCAGTTGAGCTTGAATCTTATTTTCATTATTTTCTTTTTTTACTAAGCTTTAGACTGTATATCACATTCGTATATGGGATCATAGGGTCGTTATTACATTCCTATGTAAGATCCCATCAATTTGGGATCCTAAATACGACGTTGTACTTTTTTGGTTGGTATGATCCTACCATCAAGATCGCGATTTTAATAACCATGATTATAATGACTTTATTTACAATGTTGGTCACATTTCTGAGCTTTTTTACCGAAAGGTTGTATATGCGCATCACGACAATAGCAGTGACGACGCGACGATGGTTGGCAGTGACGGGCAAAGGTGTCATCTCCGAAGGTCAATGGCAGTTGTGGTATTGAATGAAGGAAGAAAATCAATATAAAACTCACTTAACGATTTTACCCTTTTTATTTAAAAAAAATATCATAAAAAGATAAAGGAATAGATGAGATCTATTCTGACACTAACGGTGGTTCTCGCAGGATAACAAATGTATATAATATTATCTGTTTATTAGATAAAAGGAGAATTAGAAGTATTTGATAAAAGTAGATAAAACTTTTTAATAACAAAATGACGTATAACTTGATAAATTCTAGAGTTAATTATGGTTTACCCAAAACCATATATTTGGTCATGACTTTATAAATTACAACATATATTTTTATAGGATACCTTTGTTTTAATATTTGTCTCTAACATATTTAAAAAGATAATAATGTCCATCTCCATTTTTTCTTATTTTATTTTAATCTTTATTCATTTAAAAGTATTAATTTATTTGAATATTATACATAAATCTTCTATCTTCTAATCTTCTTCTAATATAAATAAAAGACTAACTTTCATCAATTTAATTAGAAGATCTTGACCCTTCATTTAATTAAAATTAAATCCTGTCCATTCATTTTATTAAAATTAAAAGTCTAATTTTGACTTTTAGTAGTCAAAGTTGAAAACTCAATTTTTAAAATTTAATTTTAATAGGAGATAAGATAGTTAGTAAAAAAGTATTATTTAAATTTTAATATAATAATATTATTACAAATATTAGTTACGTTATTATAAATCAATTTAATTTTCCAAATCAATTTTCCAACTTTGTTTTGTTTTTAAATTCCATTTTAATTTAAAATAAATTTAATTTATATTAGAATTATTATCTAATTCAAACTTTTAATTTAGAAATAAATATTCAAGTTCTTTATCATTATCTACGGTTATCATATGATACAAATCTTACAGTTATCATCAATTACTTTTATATGTTAACTAACTTTAATGTAAAACTTTTTTAGTTTTCGAGAAAGTTTCATATTAAGTTTTTCTTTCGTCGATACAAAACAATTATATATTTAAATAATAATTTATAATTACTCGTGTTTTTACACGAGCATTTAAACTAGTAATTAATAAAAGCACTATTTATTTCTCAAAAATAACACTTAACTCTACCAAGTACCACCTTCACCTAACATCTTTTTACCACCGCCCCACTATAGTCTATCACCGTTGTCTACCACAACTAACCAATTCACAAACACCCTACCAAAAAAAACAAAAAAAAAACAAAATCAAGATCTGAACCATCGATGAAGCATATGAATACACATATAACATTCAATTTGAAAACCAACACCCGCAATTTGTACAATCAACGAAACATGTGAAGAACCATTTGAAAACACATATGATGACAACCGTTGATGAACCATACGGAGCACCGTCTCACCGCTTCCCACCACATCTTACACTCCCCTCACTCTTAGAGGGGGATAGTTTAGGTGTTTATATTTATTTTTTCTAATTTTTCAAAAATATTAGGGTGTATTTGGTTTTAGAAAAAAATACTATTTTTCTAGAAAAATTTTCTATAGAAAGTGAAAATTTTAAAAATATGTTTGGTTGATACTTTTCTCAAAAAATTTCCAAAAAAAAGGAGTTTTCATTTTTCCAATTTCCTGAAAAATTAGAAAACTCCATATCCTCTATTTTCCAATTTTTTCTAAACATGTTTTCTAATTTTCTAAAATTGAAAATGAAAACTCCATCGTTTTTACCAAACACGTTTTCTAAATTTTTTACAGAAAATTGAAAATGAAAACTCCACCCACTTTCTAAAATAATTTTTAAAGTTAAAAATAAATAAAAGAAAAAAGTTAGGATACTATTATATTTTTAAACATTAAAACTAAGCCAAAATAATAAGCTTAGACAAACACCTTCTAAATATAAATTATATAAATCAATGTTTCTACTTTCTACTATAGTTTGCCATTTATTATTTACAAAGGGGAAACTGAGACAGCATAGCAACCAAAACAACTTCTGGTTTATTTGTGAAAGTTAAACCTAAAGCTTCTTCTCTGTTTTCTTTCACGCATCAATCACGATGGCAAGAGATAGCTGTCTAGCCAGAGTAACCGCAGGAGTCGCCGTCGGTGGTGCTGTCGGCGGAGCTGTCGGTAAATTCGCTTTTCATCCCCTATTCTTTTAAACCCTAATCATCCCTTATCTTTTATCTCTAGACTAATTCTGTTTCATTCTTCTTGTATTATTTAATCACTATTATAAGTTTAATGTAAACTTTGATTCCTTTTGCTGTTTAAAGGCCTGATACATTCAAATTAGTTGAGCAATCTTCACTCTTTTTTCCTTTCAATATGATGCTTAGTTTTTAACCTATCTTGCAACAAATTTCGTATCTTTGATTTCATATATAGGTGAGTGGAGTAAGAACCCTAATTATTTGGCATATAAACTGCAGTGAGTTTTCTATATTCTAGGGTGGAATTTATTGATAGGTTAGGGTGAAGTATCAATGGTTCAAACTCCAGGAGTTTTGTAATAGCTTAATATATATCCTTGATAAGCAGAATGCAATGAGTAGTTCCAAACATATGAACTTCAGGAAAAGGTGTTCTAGATTCGGTTATCGCGTAAAAAACACAATAAGCAGATTTGAAGGGTTGTCAACTTCTGCTTGTTTAATAGCAAGTAAAATGACTAACTCACCTCTTCTTCCGAAGTATAGAGAGTATAAACGAGGGTAGACGTGATCTCAAGTTTTTTTTTTTAATGAGGGTATATATATAATTTTATACCAATAATTTATGAACCATTTGAAATAAGCTGATTCGAAAGTGGTAGAATGAAAGCGGAATACGCTATAAGCACTTTTGTTTGCTCAAAAAGACATAAAAGTTCTTTAGCTTTTAGGAAATAATAAGCTATAAGCACTATAAATAAGCAATCTCAAAAATGGTACTTTTCCGCTTACTAAACCTTTGACATATTGTTATGGTACTTTTGTACACATAAATGCCACCGATAATGTTCTTATTAATTGAAAACTCGTCTTTTTACACATGAATACCATCGATAATGATTTTATTACTAAAGAAAAGGTGGAGAAATTCTTGATTCTGGTATAGTAGTATTCAAAATTAGTATTTAAACTTAAGACGTGAAGAAGGCCAGAAGATGGGCAGGTAGTTCTTTTTTCTTAGGGACATGTTTATTATACATATACAATGTATTTATTATGTTGTATATAATATAGGATATATTGTTGTTTGTTATATTACATATCTCAGTTTTCCTAAGACTAGACTCTAGAGTTGTAGATATCATTCTCTTTTATCACATTATGAGGCATGACTTGTGAAAGAATGTTCCTTAATCCTTATATAAGTTGGATTTAGCCTCAAATATATGAACACGCATGGACATGCTACATCTTGGCTTCAACATTAGTTATTAAATGAAGGCAAAATCTAGTCTTTTTGTCTTTATTGTTTATAATTTTGTTAAAAGAATATCGCTTTTGTATATGTGAGAGGTAGCCTCATCGGAATTCACCTCCATTTACTCTTACTGAAGTATCCTAAAGAGGGTGTTTGGTTTATTGAGTTTTCAAGGGTTTGAAATCTGAAGGATTTGATATTGTTAGCTGGAAATGGAATGGAATTCAATTCCAAATCCTTTGTGTATTCTGTTTTATTTTTAAATCCGACAAATGATTTAGAATGTAAATAATGGTAAATAGCCTTGCATAGTTGTATCAGCATGTCATTGATTTTCCAGAAAATACACTTCTTATTTCATAACACTCTTATCTATTGCCCGTTAGAGATCGATTTTAAGATGTATGTCAATTGGCTACATGATTTATTCTTTTATATATCTTCTTTGTAAAGAATTTCTGTTGATTAATAATCTTGATGGCGGGTTGTCTCCTTGATTGAGTTGAGCAAATAACTAGGAGCTAACTTCGTGTGCTTGAATTAATATGGTTCTAATTATTAGGTAACAAAATTTCTAAGTTTATCTGATTATTTATTTATAATTAATTTACAGGTGCTGTATATGGAACTTATGAGGCTGTTAGGTACAAGGTACAATCTTGATCATTAAGCTTTAATATAAAGTCGGGCACCTCCTACGTCATTACTATCTTTAACAAAAACGTGAATTTATCTCTTGACGTACATAAATATTAATAACGGAAATGCAGGTCCCTGGACTTATGAAGATCCGATATATTGGTCAAACGACACTCGGCAGTGCTGCAATTTTTGGTCTTTTTCTTGGTGCTGGGAGCTTGATACATTGTGGAAAGTCTTATTGAGAGATTTTTGGATTTTACAAACAATAAATACCTTAGTAGGCTTTGATAACTACCTTTGTGCTAATGTGCTCAATCTCTTGTTAACTTCAATCACAAATGGAGCACTTTTGTCGCTCCTTTTTTCGTATTTTTGGGATCAAATTCCATATTTCTGATTGGCATTGGTATAGACCATCTTTCAAGCTAAATGCATTCCTTTACGCGGTGCGTATTATGATTGGATATTTTTTCAAAAATTTTATAAAAGGAAATAAGATAAAGTGGGCAGTTGGACATACCTAGATGTTGGTCAAGGTTAGAATATACTTGACCTGCAGTAGAAGTTGACCGACTTTATCTTTGCGATAGACGTCGACCGACTCTATCTGTTTCTGCTTCGTTCTCTTTTGGTAACTTCGTCTGCTTCTGTTTCCCTTCTGGCGACACCACTTCTCTTCTAGTATACGAGCTCAAGTGTAGGGAGTTTTTATGATTGGTTGTATTCAAGTGCGATCACTCTACTCTCAACCTTCTTTACAGAATAAACATTCACATGGATGTCATGTATGCACTTGAGTATCTTCACAATCGCTGCCTAACAACCGTTGTTCGTGGTGACTTTGAACTCAATCGACATTCTATTTGATAATGATATGGTGGCCCATGTTAGAGACCTCGGTCTAGCTCGCTCCCTTAGAATAGATTCATACAAAAGAACTCAGTCGGGTTTGTAGGAACAATTGGTTAAGGCTTGCATTTTTACCCAATATGGGAAGCAGCATCCATTGATGAATGGTTATAGAATGGTGGTCCTCATGTTCACGTATATTGAATGTATTCGCATATGCATATAATTACTTACAAGTGGCGGAATGTGGTCTGTGACTGAGTTAAGTGAACCAGAGCCGTAATCAACTATGTAAACACACAAACAAAGATCAAATCATTTAGCCTTCATTTTCTTAGGAAAAGGTACAAGTCTATATGATTGAATGATTGATCGCCCAAAATGAAAAACGACGTGAACATCGAGTTGAAATAGTTATCATACAACATTTAACAAATTGCAGAACTTCGATCTCGAAGATCCTGAACGACATTGAAGCATATGCAGTTAGAGACTTATCTACTTATATACGTAATGCTGTATCTTGGACTATAATGGTAGATTAGAACTTGAAAAAAAACTTTTATCGTTATGTGCAATGTAATCGAGATTTACTCGTGACTGTCTGACTAAAGAGATTACAGATTAAGCTCTACTACAGGTTAGAAGATACGGGATTCACACTCCCACATAACGACTGGCGGGGGTCAAGGAGATCATGCCCTGTAGAAGGGTCTATATAAAGATTGACTCTAGGTTTTACCAGGAAACTCGAGTTTGACTTTGACTTCCAATTATCAGTATGTCTTTAATGTACCATCAACTATGTAGGCAAATGTTGGCTTGAGATACTGCTTTCTGAAAGTGTTTAATAACCATTTGAAGTCTAATGAAAAGCACCGAAATGACTACCAGATGGATGTGTGAACCGGTCAGGTTGTATGCATTGTGAATGGACCTTGATCATTTAGTCTCGAATAACCCACATTGTTCTGTATACCTAAACGGGTCAAGATGACCATCTGTTGAAATAGCCTTCACATACATTGAGAGAGAATACATATTCTAAGGCAAACTATGTTGTATTTCGATTATGAAATATACATGGTATCGGCTTTCAAAGGGAGCCAAACGACCTACTAACAACCTCCATTTTCTTCACCCCTCAACCCCATCGAAACCAGGTGTTGAAGGGGAAAAAGAATATAAGCGCAAATCGAGTTAATGAAATATATCAAGAAAATATTAGGAAAATTCATTTACATAATTCCTACATGTCAGTTAATGTGGTATGTCTTGATTTGGGATCCCCACACTTGACTTATCAAGCATTCGGACATTGTACTGTTCATATACTCTTGTTCGGTTCTCTGCCCACCACTGTTCTGCTTGCTTCTCACTGAATCGCTTCCGGCTGCAATTGAGATTAAAAGAATTATTATTATCGAAATAATAATCTATTTTATAACAAAAACATGCTGCAAAGTATTCACCCATGCTGCAATATGTGCACATAGAGTACCGGTGGCAAAATGGGAGGGTAAAATTTTGGTCAGGATCGACACACACGGGTCAGGTTGGCTGACTCACAAGCACTTCTTTTTTTGAATTATATATATTAATGTGTTGAATGTCCTTAGAAAAACCAAAACATTACAAAAGTAGTCTGGTATTTGTGATATGGCGATTTAGGAGGCTTTATCATTTTGCATTAACTTCGGGCAATTTTAACCCTATGCAATCCGTTTCTATTTTAGCTAAAAATAGATAAATTAATATACCCATTTTACCCACAAGAGAAAAATATATATCAAACCCAAATCTGTGCATTTAGTGATAAACAGGTCGAAATGGCGCGTTGAAAATAACATACCTGAAGCGGACTCGTTTGAGATCTTTGACACCACCTGGCAATGATGTGAGTGTAATATAGACACCAGGTTCGTCTTGCTCAACCCATTCATCATCACCCTGAGGTTCGCCATCTTTGCTTCTGCTACTGTTTCTTGCTGCTGTTGCTTCCGAGTGTGCAGGTTTATTGCTGCGGTTATTATTATTAATGGGGGGATTAAGTTTTAACTGGCTGTTTGAACCATTGGAATTTGGTTCTTCATATGGTACCATTTGACCATTGACCACCCGGTCAACTGGGGCATTTGATATAATGTCACTTGAAGAAAGATTCGATCCAAGGGAAATAAGGGAAGGAGATTTAATGTTCCTTGCAACTCCCACAGGCAGCCTTTCTGCCATGTCTTTCAGCTATATAACCAAAAAAAGGATGAATATACCATCAGCAACAAAGTCCAAAAGCATTAAAATGAGTATTTTGTTTTTTAAAATGAACCGCTAGAATGGAAAACACTTCGAGGAAATAATCATGTAGGTTTTGCTTAATTCTCCTTGAATAGGTAAGTAAATTTTAGTCTACTCTACAGCATAAAACATAATGACATTATAAAAATGCTGATCTTACTTGGGCAGTAAGTGATTTAATCACTTCTTTTGCTGCTTTGCACTTTGAGCTCTCTTCACCTGCAATGGCTATTGCTTCCTTCAGTTGTTTAGAAGTTCTTTCCAGCTCAATCTCTTGGAGTTGTGTTTTCCGAGTAAGAGCTTCTACCTGCACTTGGAAATTTTGCAATCAATAAATGTCCTCTCAAGGAAGTTTAGAACTTAGAGGTGGCAACATGGGCAGGTGGCTCGGGTTCAAGTCAAAACAGGTCATTTTACAACAGATTTGACTGTTTGACCCGTTCAACTTGTTTGAGATAAAACATAACCCAAATTAACCCATTCATAAGTAAATGGGTGAAAGTTGCCACCTGATACTACAAATGTATTATCAATTCAGTTCTACAATTACAATTTGCAATCATATATTCATATTCAACCTTTTTATATGGATTTTTGTTATTTTGCGATATAACCAAGGATCAAATTCACCCATTAAGATACCGAACATATTTGATGCAGGAAAAAGTTACATACCTGTGCTCTTAGTTTTACGACTTCTTGGTTGATGTCATCATTTGTCCTTTTAGGATCGTCCACTACAATTTTCGGCGAAGATAATCCACCCAATGTTGGGATAGGCGTTGTCGAACGAGGAGGGCTCGGGCGTCTTGATATCGGAGATGTTGCTCGAGATACAATTCTTGACCCAGGCACCGAAGCCGAGAAGAACTTTTTCGATGATTCAAATACGGGATTCAGGGACTTAGAGATGTTGTTGAGACCTCCCCATTGAGAGCTTCCATTAGGTATAGGTGAAACACGGCTGCTATTAAACTCGAGTTTTTTGTTACGTTTCGAATTATGGTTTTCAACCGCTTTCAAGGATTCCATCGAAGAAAACCTAGCAAGACGAGGGCGGAAACTCGAATCTGATTTATCATCTTTTTCATTTACCTCGTTCATACCTGGAGTCACATTTCCTCTTCTACTCAATGACACGTCAGCATCTATGGATTTCTTCAATTTATTAACACAATTATCGCAAACACGATAAGGTTTATTTGGATTTAATGCCATAGAGGCTTTTAGTGACTTCTTACTGCTGCATGAATGACAGAAAACAAGTCCACAATTGTAACAATTATGTCGTTTTCTTTTGAAATTAAATGGTAAATGGCAGCCAGAACACATAGATTGATCGGTTCCTGAAACCCATTTATGAAGGCATATCGCTGCAGTAAAATTAGTACCACAAGCTATACTTTTAACCTGTTTGTCTTTTAGTGCTTCAACTAGGGTCGGTGAATTTCTATCATCAATATCTCCATGACCAAGTCGGCCATTAGCACCTTTACCCCAAGTAAAAACTTCGGTCCTCGAGGTTAGAACCGCAACATGATAGGCCCCACAAGCGATCTCCTCAACAAAATTTCTAAAAAGTCTGCCTTCAACGCGAGTCGGAAGTTTGCCATCTGATTGCGGGTTACCTAACTGACCGTAAACTTGGCTTCCCATTGTGTAGACATGGCCGGAGGTTGTAAGAGCTACAGTCATACTATGTCCACATGTAACTTGACAAAAATTCGGGTCAACAAGTGCAGCAACACAAGTCGGTACTAGTTTAGTTTCTTTGTCGCCGTGCCCGAGTCGATACTTATCGCCATCTCCCCATGTAAACAATTTCCCTGAAGAACAATTACTCGAACTCGAATTCCCAACCATAACCTCCACAACTGCCGCAGTATGCCAAACGCCACAAGCAGCTCTAACGGTTCGAAGTCCTTTCAGAGATTCGACTTCCCGTGGTTTTGAAACGCTCTTTCGATCTCCATGGCCTAAAACACCAAAAGTCCCGTCGCCAAAAGTAAACAGTTGACCAGAAGATGTCACGACAGCAGTATGCCAGGGCCCACATGAGATATAGGAGACATGGATGCCCTCTAACGGGCCGTTTACTCGTTTTGGAACCCAATGGCTTACTTCATTCCCATGCCCGAGAATCCCGAAATGTCCATCGCCCCATGTGTAGAGATCACCTGAGAGTGTAACTGCACATGTATGATACTCTCCACACGCTACAAGCTCAATGTTTGTATTGCTGAGGGAATCGATAAGTTTCGGGTGCAAAACATCGGAATCTACACCGTGCCCAAGTCTCCCACCTGATTCCTCGCCCCAAGAGAAGATTTCCCCTTGTTTGGTTACTAATGCAGCATGTTTTCCACCACAAGCGATGTTCTGAACGTCGAGTACTACCGCAGATTCTAAAGCTTTGGGCAGTAAAGAGTCGATCTTAGCACCGATTCTGTTGGGTCCACCGTCTCCAGTGATTTCACCCCAAAGAAAAACGTCACCTAAAGCATCCCCGTCATCATGACCAGAACCTTGACTCGATGAACTAACAGCGCTTGATAAGCTTACTCTAAAGGCATCAACACCAGTTACTCTTGTGTGGCCATGAATGCTATCAGAACCTCGAGATGATAACGAATGAACAGAAACACTGGCAGAATCTGAAGCGAAGAAATTCTTGGGAGGAACCTTGTAGAAGTGCATGTCGGGAACGTTCTTAGGAGGGCTTCCGTATGGACTTTGAAGGGGGAGCTGATCACCTGTGTCCTGAATAGGCAAATATTACTGTTAAATTAATCACGATCTGACTTCCAAGTGGCAATTTTAACCCGTGTATTAACGAGTGGGTCGATTTGGGTTGTGTTTTCTTTATGTTGGATAGGTTGAATACAAAATTCAGCTAAAAGGAAACAAGTCAAACGGCTTGAATACATCAAATCGGATTATATACATCCAAAGTCTATTTGTAGTGCAGACCACCTCCTATATTGTTTCATTAGAAGATTTGAATTGTAATTGTAATAATTTTTGTTTTGCAGTCATAATTAACTAAAAGATATTTAAATAATTCTTCATAAAAAGGGACGAAAGTGTTTGTGGTCAACCCAACCTGGCCCAAAGCCCGAACTTTTTTCACCCCTATTGAAATATGACCCTTTTCAATCTGAATCTGTGCTAAGCCTTTAGACCCATTACCCATCTTGCCATCTTGCCACCTTTAGTTTGAATACATAGACATCTACTTGAATATTTTCAGAAAGCAAAATGAGCAAGCCAAGCGGGTTGGGAAACAGGCCAGAACTCATAAGTTTTTGGTACAGGTTGAAACAGGTCAGGTCAAGTTACGTTGGCCCAAAACATTTTATGTATGAAACTCCTAAATTCTTTAAAGAAAATAATTAGCATCAGATACGGTTACATGAATTGTATTATTTTTAAAATAAATTTAACTTTCTGAATAAAATGATATAGGAGGTTTTTATGTATTAAGTATTAACAATACAGTTTGGGCATCTTGGACTAGTTCGACCCCTTTCCTCCTTTTCCATTTTACTCATTTGTTCGTTACATATCAAAACATAACTTGAATCAACCATTTAAATGAATCAAGAGCGCCACCTTGTGATGAACAAAAGAATATATTAACAGATATACACAAGTGTATGGAAGTTCAATTTTTTAATTAATTAATTTATTGACGTGCATCAATCTAAGAAGAATATTAGTACCTTTTGCGAGCTATCACCGCTACCAAATGGGGAGTGTAAAGGCGAGCTTCGTCGTGTATATGTCCTGGGACTAGTAGCTTCAGATGGGATTCCATCACTCCTTGATTCTGTTCTCCATTTTCTCTGATGGCCACGTGATATTAGTGCCTTAAGACCACTAAACCATACCTCCGCTTCATCCTTATCCTTGCAAATCTATAAAAATAATTTCATCAAGAAAAAAGTATTTATAAAGAATTAATTAAATCAAGAGTGTATGAAATTCTTACCAAATCTAGAGACCTATCGTTATATATTAGAGAAAATGATTGATACTCCTTCTCAGGCCGCGGATACCTTTGAAAGATAGGCTAGAAAAGAAAAGAAGAAAATCAAAATAATATGTTGTAAATGAACAAATAATGTTATATTAAATATAACCACCTCCATGTAAAAACAACGAATTAAACAATTAAAGAGTTTTCATTCTTTTTTTTAATCCATATCAGTTTTTACTTGCAAGTCTAAAACTGAGAAAATTTATTCCAGAAAACAGGAGTTAAAAGCTCTGTATTTTGGAACGGTAACAACTTACGGTTCGCTGCCCAGAAACAATTCTGGATACGTGACTTAGTTTAAGATGTTTTTCCTCTTTCCCAGAAAACCAAATGAGAACTGATTCATCCTGAAACATGAAATGAAATGCAAATATATTTTTAGTACTTAAACTATCAAATAAACAATTATACTAGATTGCATAATTAAGTTGAAAATGATTTCAAACTTACATTAGCCAGCCTGAAGGGGCAAAACTTAGGTTTCCCTCTTCTCCCATATTTCAAAAGATAAGCCCCCTTCTTTAGAGCAGTAATTGCCTGTTACATATCAGCCAAACACCTATTCATTACTGAAACTCATTTTTATTATATATTTGTATGTACAGTAAGCTAGTTTTGAGATTTGATATTCGATGCCCTATAGATGCATTAGTTTTATCCTCTGAATTCGTAGGAATTCACCTTGAAGGGTAACTAAGAGCAGTTACAGTCATGCAAGAATTTTGGGCTCTTTTCCATGGTTTGCATGTAAGTTTGTGTTTGCTTCAACTCGTTAATTGATATAATTAATCACTTTTGAATTTGGGTTAAGTACATAGATTGCTCTGGGTTATTCTTTATGCATTTGCTTACTTTAGAATTTTAAAAGCGTATACACCAAACTATCCAGTTAATTTATTTGATTAAAACAAATAAAGGCAGAGAAACCTCAGTCATCAGCATTGAGTTTGTAGACAAAATAAGATCATACATAGATAAAGACGAACACGAGATCCAATTGATAGAACGCAACACTCTTGTGGTATTATTATTTATTAAAATGGTTTGAAATGCATTATAGCCGAGATGAAATTCTGTCACGTGCTAAAACCGTCACAAAATTACACAAACTATTGATTAACTTCAAAATCTCTTGCATCGAATATGCAAGTGTTCAGAAAACTTATCCAATACAAGCTTAACTTTCTAGTTGCTATAAGGGTTCTGCTATGAGAAAACAACATAATCTTGCACTGCATAGGTTGAATACCTCATGGAAAATGGCATGGATATTGAGTGAAAGCATTATCAATACCATCTTATACAAAATCACATATTATGTGTATATAGGTTACACATAATGATGATTATTTTAACCAATCTTTTTAGAAAAACAGTGCACATTATCAACCATTGTTAGGACAAACCTAGTACAAACCTTTCTTATCATTTTCTGGTTATTTTCAAACAATGTTAGAACAAACCTAGTACTATTTACTAATCATTGTACCTCATTTCGAACTGAATCTTTGTTAAGATGGTACATTTGAAATCAACAATAGATTTATTGTCTAATGTCTATCTAAATTATAGGATGATAAATAAAGAAACGTAGGAGAGTTAACAATTGCAGAGTACTAAAAACATCAATGACAGTGGTGCAATTTCAGAACTCAGGTCACTCTTAGATCTCTCAGGATTGAATACCTTCGTAAAACATACAAAATCCTTTCATATATACAATTATACATCAGGAGCATATATATTAAAATGTTATATACTTGTACTTACGCTTAGGCTCATTCACATTTCTTTTAAATTATTTTTGTAGTTTAGGACTAAACGTCTAAAAGACAGGTCATGTGGGACATGGAAGAGCAAGAAATTAGAAGACTACATTTATATATGTAAAATAACACTAGAATATTGCTTTTGTAGCCAGAATTTGTGGGAAATTAGTAATAACAGCTAAATGCAACGAATCAACAGCCAGGAAACGCTCCCTGCTAGAAATAAATAGCATGGAATAAGAAGACACATAGTCACCACTTTCGCGTGGTTAACCAGAGTGCATTTTTGCTGCATGGAATTTGTACTCAGCATTAGAAGTTTAGAACAGTACCTGTCTATGCAATCTTTCCGCACCTAATGGAACAAAGGCTCTTTATTATAACATGTATCTTTAAAACCAATTTAGATAACAAAAAATTATACCAAGTTCACTAGAAAATTTAGGCAATCTATCATTTTTTGATAGACGGGTCACATACCAATTTGTTTCTAATTACAGTGAAATGAAAGGGGGTAAAATACTAGTTCACTATAAAAAGCACACACCTACAAATTATCTGCTAAAACTCCCTGCATTATGGTCGGGGATCAAGACATTATCAAATCAATAGATATGGAAGACAGGTTGTTTAAGTTTCTAATCAAAGCCTAATGATACTAAAACCTAATGCTTATGAAACATGTATCGGTTGTCTATATAAGGATACCACAAAAACCAAATAACAATTAACAAACCATAACTTCAATGCATCAAGGTTATGAAACATACAAAGATAGTTAAATCGGTAAATAACTATAATTTTAAAATCAGTAAATAACAACACTTTAACTTCAGCTAAAACCTAGATACAGAAAAAATAAATTGGTCGAGGTTTTAATTTTGCCTTTGTTAATGCCGATGATTAGTGAAAATCATTAAAACCCTACCATAATAGCAAGAAAGCTCAAATTAATTTACCTGCTCAATGTCCCTTTCAACTTGGCCACCTATCCTACTAGCATCAGAAGTCATCCTCGGAGTCTGCAACAACATCATCTGAGACTGCAGAAACCCAAACCTAACAACCAATTCCTACAATAACAATCAACCTCATCCCTTGTCCTTAATTAATCACATTCCTCACAAAAACTTTAACTTATTCACGCAATACGAAACCGAAGCAGCACCGCAGATTGAAAATCGATTAATCGCAGTAATTGTTGGAGTAAGGTAACAAAAGTTGTGCTGTAATTGAGTGAATTTGCGATCGATTCGATCACAATGAGAGAGAAAAAGTAGCGTAATTTGAATGATTTTGACGGCAGGAGCTTAGATCAGGCTGACGAAGGTGAAGTAAATGAGTGATTGATCTTGTAATCAGCTGTGCAGGAAGGAGTTCAGACTGCAGGAAGAAAGAGAAATTGTGTCTCTGTGTGTGAGAGAGAGAGAAAGAGTGTGAGAGAGAGAGAGTTCGTTGGGTTTGCTAAAAAGGTTTTGAGTAGAGTAGTATCTGAGTAAGAATCAAATTCTCTTTAAAATTATATAAAATCATATAAACTCATAATTTTACATCTATATACTAGATTAGATGATTATGTATAGATTGGGTTCTAAAATTATAAATATTAATTATTAATAAAAAATATTGGATAATTATAAAATACAAAGAAATGATAATTTAAAATTTTTTGATAAACGGTGTCGATGTTTAGATCGGTGGTTGAAGCGTTGACGTGAGGTCGAGGGTGGATGTTTTTGTTGAAACGTGGTATCATGATACGAAGAAACATGATTGTATTTATAGTATAAATTATCGATCATTATTGTTATAATTGGCGCAATAAAGTCCGGTTTTTATTGGTTATAGCTAAAAATAACTTCAAATGATTATAAATTATTTTAAATCGATAAAATTAAGAATCCGGTTAAATATGATATTATAAAATATTACAAAAGGTAAGTATGATATTTGTAAATTAGGTGAACAAATATGATATTTTAAGATTTAAGGACATATATGCAATTTGTATGATAAATTTGATTCAATTTTGACAAAGAAAGTCAAAATTAAAATTTCAAATTTGATTAAATGAATGGTCAACGTTGAACAATTAACTTTATTTTATTAAATGAAGGGTTAGAATATTGATGCATGTTAGTTTTTTATTTATATTAAAAGATATGTATATATAGGGTAAGGTTCGATACACAACCATCCTTATATATAACCTACATAACCAATCCCACCCTTTAGATTTGGATGGTCAAAGGTTGAGATTATGACCGAATATACATTTTACATAAATCGAATATGTAGTTTCTGACCAAATATGCAATTGACGTTAATAGAGTATGTAGTCGTAATCTCAACAGTGATCAATTAAATCTAAAAGCTGAGATTAATTATGTAGGTTATGTATATAAGGTTGATTTTGTATTTGTCACACCCCGCCTTGGCGGAAACACGAGGTGCGATGGAAAGGATCGTCATAACACATTGATATAGGAATAGAGAAATTTCTAAATGAATCACACCAACGCGTCATGACGTTCCTCGACACAAGAGGAGACTTGTGCCGTGGCAAGTCACTTCACGACAACCATAGTCAACAATTTAAAACAAGAACATACGAAATAGTTGTTCCCACAACCCGGGACAAGTATACGGGGCAACAAGCCCTAGACTTATAAATTCTAAGTTCATAATAGCATAGTTAAATAAAAGACTCCGTAGTCAACTGTTCATGTCGCGTTAAGGCTATCTAGGGTCACCTAGGCTCCTTAGGCATTGTTATTAGCATTACCTGAAAATGAACACTCGAAAATGTCAACATAAAGTTGGTGAGCTCGCAGGTTTAAAGTAAAAGCATAGTTGCCGTGTAAATTGTTCAAGTAAGACAAATGTGCACGTATAGCATGTTAAGCGTGTAGATGTTGTACCAACATCCAAACCACCAGGTTCAATAGGGATCAAATCATTGTCTTCCAAGCAGTTATTATAGCATACCCAGCTGGAGCATAAACCGTTGGCTCATAGGAATATAGGAATCAATAGTCATCAACCAACAACAAGTAGTCTTTGCATATACGTCACATAAGTTGTCCAAAATAAAAAAGAAATAGTCATCACGGCATAAAAAGTTTAAAAGAGAGTTTGAGTGTCATTCTCCCCCGAGAAATATAGTAAAAAGGGGTCACGAGTACTCACCTTAGTTGTGGGTTGTCACTTGAATCTTAACGCGCTCGGGAATCTACAAACACGTGTAAACTAAGTTATATTCTATTCAAGTGTAAGAGTTCTCTTTTGTACTAATCTTGAATCATTAAATTTAATTAGGTTTCACGATTAATTTCTACCGTAGGTTACATAAGTGCATCCATTCCTTGGGTCTAACCCCAATATATATATATATATATATATCTTAGTTTTGAAATTTTGTTTATTTTCCTTTTAAATTGTGTAGATTAAATACTGAAATTTTGGGTACTTTTTGTATATTTTTAAATTAATCCAAATGTCCTAATTATTTTTCTAAATTTTTATGGTAGATAACTTAATGACTCTATTATTTTATATAAATTTTATAGAATTTAATAACATGTTTATTATTTTAAAAAAAATACTTTAATTGGTGTGGGTCAGAAAATGCCTCCAGTTTGCGCGTCATAACGTTTTTATTTATTTAAAGACATATAAAAATGCATTCACACAATTTTTTGTTAATTAATTCGGATTTTTGGATATTTTACAATATTTTAAAACTCTAAATATGGAAATTTCAAAAATTCCAGATTTGACAATTAAAAAGTTTTCACTCAATTAAAATAAAAAATAAAACTAATAAATCCTAATAATTTGTACCGTGATTAAAAGCAATCCAGAGTTTATTAATATTAATTTTTGGCCTCTAATTCGAGATTTAGGATTAATTATGATAATTCAAAGTCTGTTAAAGGAAACCCTAGGTTTTCCAGATTCAATCACAAAAATGTTTTTAATTAATTAAAATAGTAAAACAACTTAATAAATTCTAAAATTTTTACAAGACTTTTAGAACTCATGAAATATGCCCCATATTAAGTTTGAAGAATTTTCGTGATGTTTAGGATAGGTTTTAGGAATTTCAAAGTTGGTATATTAAACTGTCAGAAAACACATATTTGCGCAACTAAACGATTTTAATTATTTTTGCGACCAAATGAACTTAGTTTTGTATGAAACCAGTTGGAGATGAAAGGAGACTCAAAGAACTTATTTTTAGTGTCAAGAATCGATTTTTTTCATTCTGTTTTGGCCGAGATATGGCCTATTAAAGTTGGTACATATTCTGCCCAGATTATAAGTTCTTGTTCTTTAAGTTTTAAATCAAATAGACCAATCCTTTGGGTTTGATATTCAACCAAACACATCAAAATCATAACTTTATGTGTGACTAGGATGTGTTTAATCCATCAACCATGTTTTACATGCAAAGAAACAAGAAGAAGAAATTTAAAGTTTATGGAGGAACATGTACATACCTAAACTCCTCAAATGGAGATTAAATGACTTGCTTCCTTGAAGATTAAAAAAAAACAATGGTGAAGAAGGTATAGAGGCTGGAGACGTGGAACAAGAGGAAGGAAAAGCAGGCCAAAATTTGATGGGATTAGTTTGGGTATTAGGGAAGTTTGTTTAAGAGGTTTTAGATGAGATTTAGATATTTTGATTTCAATTCAAATTCAAACTCAAGTTTTTGTTGGGGTTATTGTTTTTTTTTAAACAAACCCTTGGCCGTAGATATATATATATATATATATATATATATATTCAATTGTATTGTTTTCATTATTATTATTATTATTATTATTATTATTATTATTATTATTATTATTATTCTCTTGTAAATTTTATCTTTTTTTTAGCCTTAAGCGACTTTATATATATATATATATATATATATATACATATATAAATTGTATTAGCATTATTACTTATTATAAGTTCCTAGTGTTGTATATATTTATTTGTTGTAGGTGTGTTTAGCTATTTATGTATTATATTGACTTATTAGGGTTACCACTTTGAGTGATATTTAAACTTGCCATCTGGTATCAACTATTATCCATATATTATTAGTATTAGTGTTATACATTTAGTTGAAGGATTCATTCACCTATACTCGCTCTAGAGACATTTGCTCGATAACCTTGTACGCTAGGAATCGGTTAAATGTTCTACCACCTTAATTGAAGAATTTAGACATATATAACACCTAATTCTAGTATTTACTAGACCTTAGGTATCACACAAGCACATAGATTTAGGTCGAATAACAAGTTAAACTCAACTAACCTGTTTTTGGTGACGGATGTCATAGTATTGATCCTTGTTATATATATATATATATATATATATATATAGTAATATCTGTAATTCAAATGTAATGATACTTGAATAATAAAAATGCGGTTGGTTATGTCATTTTGTATTGCGAGCAATTAAGATGTAAACTGGGAAGTACAAGGACTCATATTGTTCATTGTAATTGAGGGACTAATAGTGTGACTTAAGAAAGATGGTAAGGTATATAAATCAAAATTTAGGCACATAATCCTACGTACTCAACTGTAGCCGTATTTCCGGTGGGTGTTTTGGTGTATTTTTGAAGAACCGAGAAGATCGAGAGCTGAATCACAATCATATATGCATCAAACCGTGGGTAATTGATTGGATAAGAATCCTGAGGATTTAAGGGGGTTTAAAATTGGAATGTTCACTGTCGAACCCACAAAGGAACAGAGAACTAATCTTACGATTTAAGTGGGTAAAAGATGTTGTTAACACAATTAATGGACAAAGGATTTGTTTAAATGGCATTAGGAATCCTTAGAAACAAAAATTATGAAATTTGGTCAACTGTTGGGTGAGATTGGATCATATTAAGGTCGTCTGTGAGAAACAAATTGTAAATGTTCTTGAGTCTTTTAAATCATAAATTGGGGTTTAGGTGTGAATTGAAAGGTTATGGTGAATGGATTGTAAGTTAGTTGGGATTAAGTCTCCTAGTGAGATGGAAATATTAATTGTTGGTGATTGTCGGTAAATTGGGGTTTAGACTGTTACTTCCGGATATCTCTAGTATTGTAATAAACTGTTGTGCTACTGTCACGTGAGTTACACTAACTTGCTCATTATTCTAGTGCGAATGTACTTGTTATTGTGATATGAATGTTAAACTCATGCAAATTGCTTATGTGAAGTGAATGGTTGTGTAAATGGAGTGAAAGCACAACTCGGGCACAGAAAAAGACTTTGTAACATCCGCAAAACCGGGCTAGTTGATTAGCGGGTAAGCGGTACGCGATTTTGGGTTGTTTTGTATTATTTGATTATGTGATTAATTGATTAAGTATTGGATTAAATTGGAAATATATTTATAAATATATATGTTCATGTTACTGGAATAAAAAGGAAAGAAAGAAAAGTTTATGTATGTTATATATGTGTAAGTAAGTATTATGTATGCATGGATGCATAGAAAGAATAGGATTTCAAAAGAAATGAAGATGGCCACCTCATGCTTAAATTAAAGTGAAAGAGTATGTATACGTGTGTTTTATTTCACCAGCACGTAGTGAGTGTGAAAGTGTGTGTTTGCAAAACCACCTTTGAAGAAAGCTAGAAAGAAGGAAACTTGGATTTTTCAAGAAGAGGATTTGGTGGATTATAATTCAAACTGAAGATTGGTATGTGTTTATATGATGTTATGGACTGTTTTGATGTGTGTATATGTTTAAATACATGCTTGAATGAATAACTACCATGATAGGAGCTTAAAGCTCAAACTTGATTTATGGGTTTTGATGGATAATGGAATTTAATTGGAATTGATAAGTTATATATGTTTGTTATGATGTTACATGAAGTTTCATGGTTGTTAGAAGTGTTTTTGATTGAGAAAATGAAAGTTGGAAATGAAAAGTATATATGAGATTGGCTGGAAATCCGACAGTTCAAGGAGGAAGAAAGCAAGATCGCGACGCGTCGCGGCGCGACGCGTAGAGGTCGCGTCGCGACATTCAAAAGAATCGGGACTTGGGTTTCGGATTGAGAGAAATCCGATTGTTAGTGTATTTAGGCATGGGAAATCCGAAAGTTAGTGAAATCCGACTTCGAAATCCGGAAATATGACAAATCCGCATCTTAAATCCGATTCTAAGTAGAATCCGAAATGAAATCCGATTGTTTGTCTCGGTTTTGAAATCCGAGTAGCGTCGCGGCGCGACGGGCCAATTTTAAGGATTTTTGTGTTTTTGCTTTGTATTCGCATGGGATGTGATGGGTTATTGATTATATGATTATTGTATGTTGTTTACAAGTTATATAGAGATATAAATATATATTGTGGATATATATTTATCAGAGATTGACTTCGGTTGTTGTGTTCTCAGGATTTGCAAAGACTCAGTAATATTAGACAACTGAGCAGACGAGAACGTGGACTGAGGTGAGTGGAAGTGTACTCACGAGTGGTGATAGCGGTAACATTTGTGGTTACATGAATTGAGATATTGTTACGATTTGGATTTGCCATGATAGACTGTTTAGTCTGAGTTGCCTTGCTAGACTGCTTAGTCTGAGATGCTTTGATAGACTGTTTAGTCTAAGATGCCATGATGAACTGTTTAAGTTGAATTGCCAGTATGGAATGTGTTATTTGATATGTGTAGACAGACTGTGTAAATGTGATTCGTTGATTGTTGCTTGTTGATTGGGATTGTTTGGATTGTGGCGTGGCCAGTGCACATGGTTAATTATGTGTGCACGTGGCGAGACCTGTACGTATGGTTAATTATATGCATACACGGTTGGGGGTCAGCTATCGCATGTTTTGGGCTGAGCTATCTGCTATTGGTTGCACGGTTCTAGACTTTCTATGTATTTGTTGCAGTGGAAGGGGCTTTAACTGTACCAAGTAGCAAATAGCTAACGGTAAACCTTTGCTTTGGCCCGCATCGGTTGCAGGTTCTGCAGAACCGCCGTTCCTCTAGTGATTGGATTGGAGATTGGATTGGCTTGTGATTGATTGTTTGATCTGTTGAGATCGGTTTGCTTGTGCAATTGGTGATTGCTTGTGCTTGTTGTTTGAGGATGCTTGTTTGTAGCTTCCATTCACTTAGCTTTGTGCTAATTCCCCTCAGTTGATTGCTTTTTGCAGGTCTGGCTGTTTAGCTTTGTTTGTGGGGAAAGGAAATTTGACCAACGCTTTGATATTATGTTTTGAGAAGAGACGAGCCACGTTTGTAAATATTTTGTAACACAACTTGATGTGACGTTTGTAAAAGTACTTTGTACCTTGTATTTGATTAAATGAAATCAGTTAACGCTTCCGCAGCGATTTAAAAAAATGGCTTGGGATTTACGGTGTTACAGACTTAAATCCCTGATTGCCTTGGGTAGTCAACTGTGATCCCAAAAGAGATGTAAAACCTCTGAGGTGCCTTGGGTAGTCATAAAGAGTGAAATCATTGGCAGCGCACTGCTTCGGTATTATATGAATTTATTAATGTGGGTCATGTGCTTATGTGGTGACCTTTACATACTTAGTGCAGTGTGTAAGTGTGTGTGCTCACTAAAATTTTATGCTTAATGTTGTTTGTTTAGTCTTTTTCGGGATAGGACCATGAGAGAACTCCAGGTCAGTGAAGACTTCTGATATCAAATAATGTTTTCCACAATTTCATTTCCAAGCAGTTTTGGTGTTTATTATAGTTTAATGTCAGATTTTGTGTAAATGAATGTTTGTGTTTACTATGATGATTATCAGTATTATTGTTTTAAAAAAATTTAGGGCGTTACAAATATATATATATATATATATATTGTAAGGTTTGGTACAGAGTCTTATATGCATAACCTACATAAGCAATCTCAACCTTTAGATTTGGATGATCAATTGTTGAAATAACGATCGAATATGTATTTTGCTTAAATCGAATATGTAGTTTCTGACCTAATATGTAGTTGACGTAAATCGAACATGTAGTTGTAATCTCAACAATTGATCATCCAAATCTAAAGGTCGAGATTAGTTATATAGGTTATGTATATAAGGCCAGTTATGTATCGATTATTGTTATATATATATATATGTATATACCTAATATGTTTCGTAAAAAGATTATGCATTATATATACACACTAGCATTGTACTTGTGTAATGTGGCGGCACCGATAATACTTTGTGCTCGACAACATGTTCGGTTTGAAGAATATAAGGTATGGTACGGGTGGAATGCCGTGTCAAAAAATAGAATATATTGAAAAACATATCCATTTTCTGTTATTTCTTTTTCTCCAATCAACCCTTTATTAGTTATTAAAATAGTTTTTGAAAAACAATAAAATAAAAAATGTATTATTATTTAATAATTAGACAAAAAATAATTTTGCACTAAGGGTTGTATTGATGCAAGTGATTTAACAAAAACTAAATTAATTAAACAACAGTTGTCATGTTTAAGGATTTATTAAAAAACAATTGTTGTCATGATTAATGATTTATTAAAGCATGAGTTGTCGTAAATTAGTTATATTAAATAAGGAAATGATTGATTAGACTATTGCTTTAAATTTGTATCTTATGCATAAAAACATGTATTACTTAAAATTAAGTAGTCTTAAACATTTTAAGAGTGAGAAAGTTAAATGCATGATAATATAGTATAGATATAGATATATATTAATCTCATATAAACAATACTTGTTTTAAAATTAATATTTATGGAGAGCATATATGTTGCTTGGCTTGACCACTTTGATCAACAGATGATATCATACTTTGATTTTATTTTTAGAAATATAAAATTCTAACCTATTTGTTTCAACAAAATATGTATAATCAATCAATAGGCACACTTGTAAGGCCTTGGCTTCTATACCAGTTTTACTAGTCATTTTTAGGTTTTTAAAACGGCGGTTTCACTAGTTAAATTTTAAAGTGGTGACAATTTAAAAGAGTCGTAAATCATAGTTTAATGCTCTTTTTGATTGTTTAATTTCTATTTCTTGGGCTCAGAAAACAAGTCATTCGAGCTTACTTATGTTTTGTCAACTAAGGGGTGTTTGTTTTATCGTATTATGGTTTATTATAAGTTTGGCTTATTTTTTATAAGTTTAGTTTTCGGCATATTTTATACAAGCTTTGTTTAATTTCTTATTTTAATTCATAATAAACTTATACTAAACTTATATGCAATTAACTATGATGCATGAGTATGTTTAAACTCTTAGGATTAGCTTGTGATATACATAGGCAACTTATTGTTGATTAAAGTTGTTCAATATATCAAAAAAAGATAGGAGCGGCTTATGATAATTAACGTGTGCATCATTTTGTTTAAAATGGGATAGAATCCGCTTCCAATGCACCTGTGTAGCACAAAAACTCATTAGTTTGGCTTTGGATGTGCATGTGCATCAGCAGTTTCCCAAAACTTACAATGTCAAAACTAGAAGGGGGTTGAATAGTTTTTATACCTCAAATTAAAAATCTAAACACCACACAACCAAATATAAATTGCAAGCACGTAAAAAAGTTAGAAGAGAAATGATAACACTTGATGTATAGTGATCCAGGATATTAACGAATCCAAACTACATCCACTCCTTAGCCTTTAACCACAAGTTTTTCTCCACTAGTCCGTCTCTCTTGAAATGAAGAGATCACTTGTACAAATGTATCACTTGTCATGTGTAGCATAAATATAAAGTATGGAAAAGACTTTACCTTTGCCTACCATGCATGTGTCCGTGAACACCCGGATCAATTTTGTACTTTATGTCTCTTATCCTATAAGAACCACACTTATGGTCATGAGTGATTAAACATTAATTCATTGTGATCAAGCAGTTTTATATTTTAATGATAATAAGTATTTTATTGAACTTATTATATTCACATTAACTAGTATTTACAAAACTGCAAATTGTTAATTCATATTTAAAAATCCTTGTCACCAAAACATTAATAATGATGTTTTTATAAAATATAGGTTTAATTGCACTAACATATAAGATAAACTTGTGGGTCACTTTTGCAACTTATTCGTTGACTAAACTTATATTTTGCTGGTTTTTTCCCGATTAAGATGCAAAATATGCACGTGTGCAACTTTTACAACTCGTCCAAATAAATGTACGTGTGCAACTCAGAGTTGATCTAAATATGCACCTTTATTAGCTAAGGAAGATTTTCGCTTCTTGTTGTTGATCCATTTCCATGTGACAGGTGATATGTAATTAGCGATAAACCCAATATATCAAAACTATTATTATTTCTGATTCTCGTATATAAACAGTGTGAAATGGAAGTCCAAAAGATAACGAACTTACGGAAAATTACAAACCAATTACCTAACACACTTACAAATGCAAAAGGAATGACAAAATCATACATACCAACAAATACACCAACTAAAATTGAAAAGGCTAATACAAAAATCTGATGATCAATTCACTCAGGAGTCTAAAACACACCTGAAGCATGGAATATCAATCGGTTCTAAGGATAAAAATTCTCGAATAAGAAAGGGTATATAAAATGCAATTGTCATAAAGAAAGTGTTTTTGAAGTAATACAAGATATCAAACTACCCAAGAAGAGGAAATGAATGATATCAATAAGGAGGTTGCTATTAATTATGGACATACAAATATATTGTGGAACTGAATGCGAATAGAAAATATTGATAAAATATTTTCTCATGTTGTTATATGTGAAATTATGAATAATAATCTTGGACCAAAGTCTATCAATGTATATCAAAATAGATCTGACTTGAAATATTGGAAAAATGTGATGCGGGTTGAATTAAGTTACTTTGGTAAATATAATATTTTTGGACGTATTATACTCATACCAAAATGGGTGAAACATGTAAACTCTAAATGGGCTTTTGTAGGAAAGCGAAATGAGAAAAACGGAATTATAAGATATAAAATTAGACTTGTGGCTCAAGGTTTCCCTCAAAGACATGGAATTGATTATAGGAAACCTACTCTCGTGTTATGGGTATAATAACTTTTGGATTTTTGATCAATCTACCCGTCTTTGAAACTTAGAGATGCACCATATTGATGTTGTTATGACTTATTTATATGGATCACTTGATAGTGATATCTATATGAAAATTCGGAAGGATTCAAAATGCATGAAACCTTGAGTGCTAAACCAGTGAGACGTATTCAATTAATTGCAAAGATTTTTATACAGGTTGAGCAGTCTAGACGAACGTGGTATAGACATTTGAGTAATTACTTATTAAACAAATGTTATACCAATAATATTATTTTCATGTGTTTTTTTATTAAGTAACAACATTTAAATTTGTAATCATAACGTCTATGTTGATGATTTGAACAATATTAGGACACATAAAAAATCAATGCTCTTAAAGAAAAAAAAATACACCTCTTGTATATATTTATACAATCTTCTACGACTTCTCATGATTCAGTTCTATTAAGTTTATTATGTTATTTGTTAACCATATGTCAATCACAGTTGAATTACAACTATATATATATATATATATATACTAGATTTCAAGCTCGTGTAAACACATACCAGTGTATAATGTGTTGGTTAAATCGATTTAATATTAATGTTATTTTTTAAACTAAGTTACCAACCATACATTGCAAGCGAAGGAGTGAAAGCTACTCAACTGTAATGTATGGAGAGTACCTACACTAACTTTCTCCACAAATTGTAAAAATTGACTTGTTTTGTTGTGATGTTGGCAGAATTTCTTTTGCAATATAACAACACGGTTGAACTATCTCTTTCTAGTAGTACTCTCAAAAGTTGTGAACGACATTGTGTAACCCGCTGTTGTATTGTTCACTATTGTTGGTGCAAAGCTAGTAACAAACAAATGGTTAGAACAATGTGTACCAAAATACTTTTGTGTTTAGTTGTATGTACATTTTAGGTACTTACTTCTCTATTGTTGCCCTGTTTGCTAGAATGACTTATTCTTTTTTGTCTTCCTCGTACTCATCTGTTTAGTTTAAAATTGAAATGTTTATGTATAAACAGTGAGCATATGCAATGTTTATTAAATCTAAAATATCATATATATATATATATATGTATATATAATATGTGTGTACACACACACATATATATAATTACTGGTGCTTTCATCATCAATTATTAGTATATCTTCTGCTTTTGTTTTATTAATTTCCTCCTCGGAGATAATTTCTTGCTCAGACATGTGAAAGTGTGTAAGGCTTATCATTCCTTCCATCAAACATGAGATAATGTCCTAAGATGATTTTAAGTTCTATACATAACTTCTCCTAAATTGGGCAACAGTCCCACAGACAAATCACCATCAAATGCAACATCAACCTCATAAACTCGTAGGTGAGTGTGCATTGCGTGTTTTATATAGGTGTCAATGTTAATAGATTGAAGAAACGAATCGCGCAAGTTCTAAAGTAGTTTTGCCTTTAACTTTTTAGTAAATGCTACAATATCGTGGAATGTACTTTTGGTATATAGCTTTTACATACCTGGTAGTTTGTGGTTTCCATACGGACTATAGTGAAATATTTTGGTGTCCTAAGGAATGGTTGTGATGTATAGTATATATATGTGGTTGTTTTCCTTCCGTATGGTATTCGATAACATTAAGTTTAAGTGGGTTGGTTATTTCAAAATGCAGTTTGGTTGCTGGGGTGATTGCATAATCTTGATGAATTTATACCAATCAATACAATGTATTCCGATTCTATTGTTGTTAATTATTGTGAAGTAGATAGAATAAAGATGAATCTTGGTCTTCAATAATGTTTTTAGGTTAAAGCTTTTAGGTAGTAATTCACAAATAAACAGTGGTAAATCCTGCGAAAGAAGTAAATTCAAAATGTTTAAGTAATATAGTTATAGATCATTACTATAATATTATATAGGTATTATATTGTTTGTATACGCTTGTTAAATAATTGAATTAGTAACACATACCAACCCGATTTCATATATTTGTGGCAACGATATAAGAAACTCATAAACGGAATGTTTGTTTTGCAACTGCAATAATGGATTGAATCGGTAATTTTATGGTGATAGCAATACACTAGGTTGTAGGTTGTGTTTATATTACTATACAGTGTCTTGCTATAGTGTTAAGTATCATGACACAAGAACCGTTCATGATGTAAAAACATATATGGCCTTATAAGATTTGTAAGACATTATAATATATAGCAATCTTTAATACATATCGAATGGTCAAATGGAATAACTAACATATCTTTTGTGCTGTTGTGATGCTCTTGTGGCTTAGATTTAGACTCTATATTCACTAGCAATGGTGTGAAAGGGTGTGCTTGTATTCAATTGCAAACATGTGCAAAGATGGTATAATGTTTTGAAAATGTTGTATAATATTCTAAGCAAGTAAAAGGTCATTTAAAATACTAATTTAATGCTAATTATTGAGACTTTAATGTGAACATTAGTTTTAATTACAACATAAATTATATAAGTGCAAATGAACATACCATTTTCTCGTTTGCTATCACATTAAAACATATATTAGTGAAAATTAATTACTATCATCATTAAATAAAATTAAATATTGTAATTTAAATTATCATTAAATTAAATTACATTAAAACACCATTAAAAAAATCATATTATAATGTATTCTATAAATCGTTTCGGTTATGAATTTGAGTTAAAAGTATTTTAGTATTGTTGAGTAATTACATTTAGGTTTCAATAATTGTTTTTAAACTCACATCCAAACCTCAATTAGTGAATATGAGTTACTACCACCGTTAAATTAAATATTCTAATTTGGATTATTATTAAATTAAAACGTCTAATTGAATCGACGTTAAACCCAAATGTCAATTATTTACTACAGTCTGGTACAGAATTTTACATGTTGAGTAGAGTACACCAAACGATTTTATGTTTTGATAAGGGATAAAGCAATTATATCATAGTTTCCTATGGAATGAAATGTATTTTGACCTTAATGATGAAAAGATGAAAGTAAGTTGCATTTTGATGTAATTAACGCTTTATTGTTACAACAAAGTGATTATTAGCCTATAGAATCCTAAATCAAAATCATGTTACAATACAGAATCCGCCGTTTTAATCCTTTTGTCCTCTAAGTTTATTAGCTGATAGACTCTTAATTAAAATCATTCATTTAAATTTTTTGTCCTCTAAGTATTGGATCACATAATTCCAAATATACACAAAAATCACTAATCGAGTCAATTTTTTGCTCTATAGTTGACGATGAGTTTATAAACCGTTAATAGTTCATGAACAATATTTTTGTCTACTATATATTAATTTATACCTAATGCATAATCCTAATCCTAATTAGTTGTGGAAATAACATGTATGTTCTTAGTTCATAGTACTTTGGAGAGGAAGACAAATTAAAGCCACAATTAATTAATAAGAAAAGATATGATCAAATTATATTCTATTGTCAACCGAAACTATAGTTGAATGACAGAACAAATAAAATACTATGAAATTTTCAAACCAGACCAAGAATTTCATCTCAATAGAAATGAGATGAAAACACTGTATCAATGAAAACAAACAATGATTACATTTCAAATTCTTACGATAGTGACCTACATCCTAAATCAAACTTAAGTTTTGTCAAAAACTAATGCCAAAACTCAATCAAAAAGTACATTTCATTGGAGCAATTCATAGAGCACCTGATAGGGGACGAAAGGTCAAAGAAGCATATAAATAAAAAAATGGAAAACTTGTAATGTTAGGGAGCTAAATACTTAGCTTATTAATATAATGTAATATGTCATGTATGAATAAGAAACTGAAAGAAAATGATCATCATGTGAACACCTACATATGTAAGTCATGTTCATAGAGAAGGGTCACAACCAATTACCTTTTGATAGAAGAAATCGAAAATCACAAATCAATTGAAGCAATTCCAAGTGATAGATGCTAGCATCATGGTTTAAACTACTCCAATTAAGAATGGGTAAAAACATAACGTGGGAAACAATCATCATTATTCTATTTTTGTTGCATCTAAGTTGGATTTATGATCTTACTTAGTAACCGATGCACTATCAATGAGTTTATGATCTCAATTCGTAACCAACGAACTATCAATGAGGATTTATGATGAATGAGAAACAAAACTGAATTTACACAAAGACACTCAAATGGCACCGAAAGACAAATAACCTCGAATCAAGCCACGTCATATCATAAGCCAGCCTAATATCCTTCAATTTTTACAATAGAGAATAATAGACAATGCCAACTCGGCTTTGAAGGATTTTGTTTTAGTGTGTGTGTTTATATATATATCATGGTTCTAAATAATGTAAGACGCGGCATGGCTTCAATCAAGCCTCAAGCTTTAGAAGTCATGGCGTTTTTTAAGACGGCAAAATTTTATAAATATTTAGATCCAATTTATTATTATTAATATACATATTACACAAAGTTGCACAAATTAAGAGCAAAGTAACATATACAAATAACAAAATACAAATTTATAGAAGTTCAATACACACCATTGCAAAATGTATATAAAAGAAGTCAAATTAAAAAAAATATTTTCTGCGTGTCACGCCTAAAAAAACTCGCCAATTGGCGCGTAAAGGTGTGCCTTATGCCGTCTTGTCCTACGCCACGCCTAACCCCACCGCCAAGGGCTATTTCTTAATATCGGAGTCGCACCTTGGCGCCACCATGGCGCGTTTTTTAGAACCCTAATATATATATATATATATAAAGGTAGGATCAAATGAGAACACCTTTTAATGTGAGAACTTGGAGAACAATTTATAGTCATTGGATGATCTTTATTTAATGGTTGATATTAATCTTGGTTAATTAAGGTATGTTAAATTTTAATGATTTGATTTAATTAAGGTAAGTTGATTTTAAATCTCTTATTCATAATTAAATGATTGGCCTACAAGTGTTCTCATTGTTCTCCATTTATTATGTGTTCTCACCGGATCCCTGCTATTTTATATATATATATATATATAATAAGTTTTAAACGAGAACTGTTTTTTATGTGAAAACCTTGAGAACCATTTTTGGTTATTGATTAAAATAAATCAATAACTAATAGTTGTGAATGGTCATTAATGCGCTCACTAATGACGCATTAATGAGGGGTATTTAAAAAAAATCAAGCCTCTTTTTTAATAACTTATCCATCCAGACGCAATTCATGGTTAGGTAAATATATTAATCACTAAAATACTACTATTATTGAGTCATTAATAATGTTATAATAGGTTCTCGCACGATAAACAGTTCTCGTTTGAACTTTTTCATATATATATGTGTATGTATGTATGTATGAGTTGTGTTCAATAAAGTCCATGTAAAAAACATAGTCCTAAAATTCAGTATACAGTCACATGTTATTCAATATACAATCACATGTGATTTGTAAAAGCATCACATGTGAAGTACGAAAAATTACGAAAATGCCACTCTGCCCAAAATTTTAAAATGCAATCTGGACCATTGATGTCATTGATCAAAGAGCTAAAATTAAACCCTTAGGACTATGAATTAAATATGGACTATATTGAATATTTCACATGTGTGTATATGTATTGAAAAATTCAAACGAAAACAGTGAGAACTGTTTGTAACATCATTAATGAGTCGTTAATAGGGGTATTTTGATCATTTATATATTTTCCTAACCGTGAATTGGCGTCTGGGTGGACCGTCATTAATATGTGAGACTTGATTTGCGTAAAATATTCCTTATTAATAAGTCAATCATTAGTCATTAATGAGCTCATTATTAGCGGCCAAAATTATTAGTCATTGATTTATTCTAATCAATGACCAAGATTTATTCTCGTACGAAAAACAGTTCTCATTTGAACCATCCTTTTGTATATGTGTATTTATATTTGTGTGTGTATATATATATATATGTGTGTGTAAACGCGAGAGAGAGAAAAAAAAGATTCTCAATTGAAGGTGTTTATTAATTATTAATACATTAGGCACAAGTCATTCTTTGACACTTGAGGACCAATGGGTCAAGGTCTAAAATGCCATTGACAAGAAAGAAGCCTGCCTTTTCAAAACCAATGATTCATTTTTACAACCTTTATCTTATTTCATCCAATTAGTTTTACAAGATTGACATAAAGCATTCATATTCTTGATTCACACAAACTTTACATCTCCTAAACAACAAAAATAACCCTAAGTACATTAAAATAACCCCTAAAAAGAAATCAAACTCAATAGCTGGAAATTTCATGAAACATGTCACTATGATTCATCATAACCCAACCCCTTTTGGGCATTCAAAACCATGGATGGAGTACAACACAATAGGGGTGATCCAACTTTTCAAAGGACCTTTTGAGAGCTCAAAAAAGAAGTATAATTATGCCCACATCAAATGGTCCTTCCTGCTTTTTGACATGTCCATGTTCATGCTCTCATGATATGATATGATATGCCTTTTTATCATTTTCCAAAACCAAACCAAGCATTGCCACAACCATAAAGGCTAACTAGTAGTCTATTTCCTTTTTTCACACATTTTCTGGTACATGTGCTTTAATCATATGTACACCCTGCAATGAAAGTTGTACATTCATTCATCAAACTTGTCTTCTGGCATCCCCCTAAGGGGCCTCAGATGGGAAGTTTAACCAAATCATCCGCCCAATTATCGTTTCGAAAAGGTCCCCGTGTGTAGCGTATGCTTTAATCAACAAAGAGGGTTCTCTCAAAGATTAAACTATGAATTTGTGATTATGAATAAACTTTGATAGTACGAATGGCTCATTAAATTAGTTATAGTTTTGCAAAGAAAAAAAAAACAATCGAGACCCGCAACCAAGATCCTTCGGACCTCAGCGTGGGTTTAGCCAAATAACAACTAGCAAGCCCGTTTGAGGCTCACAAGTCACAACCAAGATCCTTAAGAGTTAAGACTACCCTATTCTGGGGCTCTAGGGTATACCGAAATAACGACAAGCAAGATACTTAGGATTACCCGGTTTTGGGATGCCCAAATAATGACAAGCGCACCCATTTGGGGTACAAAATGCCTGGAAAATGGCGACTGTGTGTACTACAAAGGCCTTAAAAACAATGAAAGCTTTAGCAATTAAGAATCAAGGTTGGTAAGCACCAAATTCGACAAAAACCGATGATATATACAGCTTCAAAAGAAAAGGTTAAAAGCGGTGCAATAGATTTGGTTGCAACTTCAAGCCTAAACAAGTTATGTATCCTGCTTACAATGTTACTACTACCCTCAGCCTCCAGCAATATTATAAACTATTAAACAACTAAACTTTGCTTTCACAACATGGTATCTTTAGCTTTTCAATCACCTGAAGAAGTACTTTCTGCAGTTTCATCATCACTAAAACTAGAGGTCATGTGTGCAGTTGACCTGAGAATTATGTGATATTGGGTCAGAGGATCCATAAAATCATAACTTTTTAATTTTAGAATGTGAAAATTAACTAACTATATTATCCCACAAGAAAAAAAATCTTCATAAAATTGATAAAGGTAAAGTAGAAACCTTTTAGTTCTGTTGATTCTTGGAGGAATATCAACCAGCACCTCTTTCCTTGGATATGCTTGATGTGTAAAATCATCCCTACTTCTCTTAGTAATCTTTAGTAAAAGAAAAACGAGTTTGAAGTCAGAATTTGGAGATTTTATATAATTGAAAGATTTGTACAAACTGCAATTCTCACCCTCATTTCATTTCCTGGATGGATCTTTACAGAAACCAGTTTGGAGTGTTCATCAACTCCTCTTCTTTCTCCATCAAATTCATCATCCTACACATTATTCCCATAAATGAAACATTCATTAGGACAAATTTTCTTTTTCCAAAATGTAGAAAACTGGTAGAGGTGGTAATTTCAACTGATTTATATAGAAACGGGTCAATCTTGGTTTTATTTTATTGATAATCGATCAAATGTCAAAAAATTAACAAACTTTCCACTGTAATTAACCCATCTTTATGCCTACTTACTATGTAGGAAGTCTCATTACAACATAGTGTCATTGTAGCAATCTTTCTTAGTGCACCTTGAACAGGCAAAATGGGTCAAGTGGGCTCTAGTTTTTGTAATTAATTGTCAAAAAATTAGCTAAAAATTGTCAACCAGCAGGGTCTGTTTTGACCCGCCTGTAATAAGTTACTCATTTTGACCGAACCCGACCTGTTACCCAACCCACCCATTTTGCCACCTCTAGAAAAGGATGAGAAAAAAAGGAATTCAAAATTGGGACCTTATACATCTTCCTAGACAAGCCTCTGTCTTCAAATTCACCTCGTTTAACCGTCAAATCTGAAGTCAAAGGTTCAATACGGTCTCTATAGTTGACCTTTGGTGTCCCAATATTGTGACTATGTAGGTAGTTCTCTGCTTGCTTACCATCAGTATTTTTCCCATAAGCAATTACGTGATGATTAGATAAAGAATCCTGTCTCCTTACTCCAGGACCGTGTTTTATTCTCGTATCAAAGTGTTCTCTAAGATCATGAATTGAAGTTTGCTTATATTGGCTGTTGGAATGTATTTCATGATGTTTGGATGCATGTCTAATATCTAAACCAGATTCGTCGAAATCAGCGGGATGATGGCTTTTTCGATTGAATCTGTCATGCACCTGTTCATGTGAAGTGATAAACATTAAATTTTACATAAATATTTACAGAAAAGTTGAGCTCATATAAAATGTAATCAGTTTTAACCGAAGCATTTTTTAATGTGTTTTGAATCTGATTATGTGATATTGAATAATCAAAAGAAGATAACTAGTTGTAGTTAAATGTGTTGCTCAAAATAGAATTTAAATGTTTTTGCTGTTTGAAGCTGTATTATCAGATAATCAGTTGTTTAGTGTTCAGTAATTTATGATTATTTTAAGGACCTAATAGATAAAAACACAAAAAAAGATTAGACAATTTTATATATACTGTTGAAAGTTTTTAAACTTAAATAGAACAGTTTCTTTAACAAGTAGAAAATTGTTTTTAACAAATCTTTGTTACTAAATTTTAAAAAAGAATTAATGTATGGAATTCGAAAAGTTATATTTCTCTAATAGTATTGTTAACAATGAAAATATGGGCAATAATGAAGGATAAATAAGTAACTGCTTTTGTTGCAGCAGGCATAATTTTTTTAGAACTAACTATTTAACCCGTCTATAATCATATAAACATAATCAGAATCACTTTATCCAAATACTAAAATACAATTATAAACACTCCAAATGGTAATCAGAGATAGATGTTTATAATGCACATCCAAACACCCCGTAAATTCCACAAAAATGAAAGCACCAGAATATATTTCGTAGAAAGCATCAATGATCAGGCTCCAAAGAAGTTTTGGTAAAAATAAATGTTTTTATTTCTGAAGCCTCGGTGTAAAGGTTGTTGCTTTCATATCCGTAATTGTACCAAATATATTACATTTTTTGCACATATTAAGGACCAACATTCAATTCCAACAATCATTTCAAATGAAATGATATTAATAACAGAAAATATTATTAAGTTGGTAATTCTAGCTCCTAAATTGCCCAAGCAAGATGGAAATATAAATACCTTGCTTGTATTAGAAAGCGGAAATGCTTTAGAGCCATCCAATGAATGAAATGCACGATCACCAACATAGTATGATTCTGAAAGAATATCCAGAAAAAAAATATCTATTAAACACATAAACGATTGAAGTAATAGGTATTTTCAAAATGTGGTAATTTTGACCATGAAAGTCAAACTAGGACTCTAATTTAAGTAATGAAAAGAGTATATTAACTGTATTAGAATTCAAATTAGCAAAAAGACGAGAAACAAGCGTTTATATTTGGAAAAAGAAGATAAAAGAATCATATGAGCATCATGACATATAGAAAGGGCATATGTCACAATATAGCAATGTACTTTAGTTAATGGTCCATACTGATAAATGCACTTTTTTGTCCCGTTTGGTAATTATACTTTGAGCTGATATGCAAATCTGGTCATGATGACCGGCTGAAGCAGTTAAATTATGTTTTAAATTTTTAATGTCGCTAAACATCAACCTACTTTGCTAACTGATTCATACTTATACTTATTTTCCGATCCGATAAGACAGTTTACAAAATTTATTATGTTTATAAAGATAATAAAGACAGGAACCAACACACTCACACAGTATAATTACCAAGGACCAGTTAGCAAAGAAGGTTACTACTTATAGTGACACTAACTTACACCGATTCAGTGGGTTGTAACTACATAACACATCAAACAAAAGTATAATTAACAAAATGTGATCAAAAAAGTTATAGTTACCAAAACAGTACAAAAAAGTATAATTACCAAACCAAACAGAAGGAAAATGTACGTTGCTTATTTATAACAACTGCCCACAACATAAAACTACTTTTACTTACGGTTGACTGGAATCTTGGCCGGATTCTCAAATGCTCCAGGAGGAAGTGGCTCAAACTCAATACCAAGTGGCGGACCATTTTCTTGATAATTCCTTCCCAATTGCCTTTTTACGGCTGTAATTGCAGCATTTTCGACCTGATTTTTCACCTTTAAATATCCTGATGGGCCATTCCTGGTTTTTATACTTTTTACATCAATTTGAGTTGGATATTTTGATGTTATTGTACCTAAACGATCGACATATTGAGGGTGGAAATCGTTATTCAAAGGCGAGCTACTTCCCGAAGAAGTATCATCATCATCATCCTCCATATCCATGATACTGTTATGTTGAATTCCATGGTCAAACTGAATTTCGGTTGGCAAAAGACTTTCAGTAGTAAATCTTCTACTCTCAACTTCTTTTGGATCAAAATGTTTGTTGTTATCGCCTTGTTTGGTGCTGCCACATGAATCTTGTCTGAGTCCACTGCCACGATCTTGTATCACACCACTTGATCGATCTTGTTTTCCGTGTGTTTGGATCTCGTCGTTTGGTGTTTTTTTGTCTTTTAATCTTCGGTGGCAAAACCACCCTGAGACTTGCTTTTCTGTTAACCCTATTGACTCTGCAAGTTTTATTTTCATAAATTCTGTGGGGTATTTATGTTCTGCAAACAAAAACAAAAAAGAATTTTCTGAGATTTTTGGTAATTTTGACCCTTTAACTTAAGCACGGATTGATTTGGTAGTGTTTTATCTCAAATGGAGTCATAAAAATTAGAAAGTCACCAGATGTTACTCTTAAAGCTTACAAACTCCTATACAATTTTATTTAAAGATTTAATTATTATTGAAATAGTTGTTTTTGTTATCATAATTTAACACATTCATTATTTGAATAGTCTTCTAGGAAAACGGATACAAAAGTATTAGTCGGTCAACCTGACATGACACATACTTAAAACATGATCCATTTCACTATTTCAGCAGAACCCATTTGACCTGTTAACCAACCTGACAGACCAGCCAATCTTGCCACCTCTAGTTTCTGGTTAATATCAGGAGAAAATATAAACTAATATATTATTAAGAAAAAAAAAGGCAACAACAAGTATACCATTATAGAAATCCTCAAGTGCTGCAACTTGTTCTGGGGTCTTGACAATTCTTTTCTGCTTCTTCTCTGGAAGAGCTCTATTCTTATCAGTATGAACTTCTTGAAGCTCTACACACGCACAACAAAAACAAAGAAAGATTAGTAAAAAGGTGATATAATATACTGTTGATTCTTCACCAATTATTCTGAACTCTTCTTCCACTTCAGCACTACTAGAAGTTAGAAAACAATTGTAATTTGTAGCAGATAAATAAATGATCCCTCTCTTTACTTGTCTTGAATCCATATTATTTTCTTCGCATTGAACATCCATCTAAAAACCATGCAAAAATCATCTCCGTCCATCACAAAAACAACTGTCCTATTTTAATTTGGCATGCTTATTTAGACAATACTGAACAAATAAAGCATAATTCAAATTATCAACATCCAAAGTTTACCCTTTTACCAGAACAAACTAAAGCTACTTTCATAGGGAAACGTGTCAACTTTCTAAGGACATAGTGAGAAAGTATGGTGGCCATAACACTCATAAACTCATAAAAAATCATTCCTGTTCAAGTTCACGTCATCATGACCAGCGTGATACAAGAAATATAATCAGGTGTTTAAAATGAGAAGCAAAGTTGGCAATTAGTACACCATCTTTATAAATCTAAATTTGTATTTGTTACGCACGAATTCCACACCCCAGAAACAAAATCAGTTATTCTACTTTATCTTCTCTCCAAACAATAATACAACCTTTAGAAGGTTTAATGCCTTCATACACATAGAAAGATCATGAAGGCTTAGCATGAAAGCTAAATTAAGTACCGAAAATATAAGATTAGCAAAACAAAACTTATAACCTATAACTTCAGAAGTTATAATGTCTCTTCACACAAACATAACTGTTGTAGTGCATGAGTCCTCGGGCACTAAATCAACTCATTCCCACACAGATCTAGTATACAATTTGAGTTATTTATCTCCTTATGTATTCTAGCTACTAAAGGATTTCCGGTGAATATAAACATAACCCCTAATTTATCAGTTTTTGCATAGAGTAAGAAGGGTATTCTTTTTAACCCATACAGTTGCATCAACACCAGACTGTACGTAGGTAGAAGCCTTCATAAACATAAGAATGAGCTCCATCGCCCTCAATTGATGACCTTACTTTTCTAAAGAAAAACAGAACTTATAACCTATAACTTCAGAAGTTATAACGTCTCTTCACACAAACATAATTGCTCTAGTGCATGAGTCCTCGGGCACTAAATCAACTTGTTCCCACACAGATCTAATATACGTTTTGAGCTATTTATCTCCTTACGTATTTATAAAAGGACATCTAGCTACTAAAGGGTTTCCCGTCAATATAAACATAACCCCTAATTTATCAGTTTTTGCATAGAGTAAGAAGGGGATTCTTTTTAACCCATACAGTTGCATCTACACCAGACTGTACATAGGTAGAAGCCTTCATAAACATAAGAATGAGCTCCATGGCCCTCAATTGATGACCTTACTTTCTAAAGAAAATTTGAGTACAAAAATTAGGCTATATTTTATTTTATTTTCAGCACAAAAAGGCATATATTGTTCATATTTTAGAAAGTTCAATGACTTTATAGACTTGAAGAACCAGCACCTAGACTGATTAAAGTCTTCAATTAAGCCTGTATAAGCAAATTCATTGCCCCAATAACACATACATAACAAACCATAAGATATTAAGAGTAACTAAGGAACCTATCTGAAATGCACACACACACAAAAAAGAAAAATAAAGAAAAGCTCCTTCATGAAAAATGAAAAGACCTGTACTTTGATATTTGAGATCAAACCTAGTATTGCTCTAATGGAAAACTGATCTTGACTTTGTTAATGGTTGAACACAAATTTCTCCATTTTTGATACTTCCTATATGGTTTTTAATGTTATAATCAGGTTTTTCGCAAAAAAAAGTCATCGATTTTGAAGTTTAAAATCAGGAATCAATTTGTGCTTTCCTTGGTCACCGATTGAGTGTATCACAAACAAAAGCACATTCGTCCAAAATTTCCATATAGTTTGTTAAAGTGCAATAAAAAAAGTAGCAGAAAAGTACCAAATCATAACTGTGAAAAACAAAGCCGACGCATACAATCGACAATGAAACACCAAAGAATGACAAAAATCGAAAATTCACTCCAACTGATCTCGAATTGAACCAAAGGGTGTTCATACCTTCCATAATTCTGGACGCTTTTAGGGTTTTTGTTTGCTAAGCTATGACAAACCGGTTAGCTTCGTGTATGTTGGATTCAACATTGCGGAGGCGGAGAATGCAAGAAATTGGAGGGATTTATGAAGAAGATTGAGGAGAATTGAAGTTAATCGTGGGTTGTTTTTGAAGATTAATGGATGGTGAAACGTAATTAGGAAGATTAAATTTGGGCAGAGTTGATTGTGTAGAAGAAGAGAAGAAAAAAGGGTAAAAGGAAAAGACCAAAACTCTTGTTGAGCGATTGAATTGAAGCAATTTTTTGCATTCTGCTTTATTATATGTCAACAATTTCATCGTCTTTTTTTTTTCTTTTTTAAGTATTTGTAAGAAAATTATTAATTAATTATTTTTATGATTTTCTTTTAATATTACTAGTAATAGTAATATTTGAAAATTAGCGATAATAATACATGGAAAGTGATTTGTATGTATAAAAAGTGTCTAAAAATGTATAAGAAATAAATATAAAACGAGGGTATTTGGTAAGGCTGTTAATTCGAGGTCGGGGTCGAGCTCGAGTTCGGGACCGGTTCGTGTCTACCCAATTTCAACTCTTTTATTTTTATGTCAGGATCCAGTCATGTTAGGTTCTTGTTGACTCATTTAGACCAAATGTAATCGATGAATATTTTTTTAGTTTTCGAATACGGTTTTTCGTTTCAACTACGATTTTCTTTATCAATCATTCAAATTCCATGTTTGTTTTCTGACTTTCGATAAGAATTTCAAAAATGATTTTCGTATATATTCTAACTTCAGTATTCAATATTCGTTTCGATTGTATTCAAACTATTCGGTATTTGTTTCGGTTTGATTTTAATTTTGATTTTACTTTTTTATTCAACTTATATAAATGAATGTAATAAAAACTATGATGTATTACTGTTCTATCAAGTACTAATAAATAATATCATTGAACAACCAAATAATTTAAAATTATTAATCATTAAATAGAATTATGAATCGATTCAAAATACTAAAATACAACCTATCAAGTAATCAAATATGAAATTCATATAGTCAAAATAACAAATACCAAAATGGCGTACTATTGTTTTAACTATAAATCTTTTATTGTTTATTTTAAGTTTTCAACGTTTAGGGTTTTGTATTTTTGTTTAGCGGATTTTATTGCCCTAAATGACCACTCTTTTTTGAATTCACAACCTTCTTTTCAAAATTTAAATTTTAAGTATTAAATAAAATTTTATAATATTATAATTTTATCCTTAAACGGGTCATACAGGTCACTTTCGGGTTGTCGAGTTGATTCTAACCTAACCCATTTATTTTTGTGCCAACCCACTTTTGATCTGTTTCGGGTTTGTGTCACTTTTTTCGTGTCGACCCAAAAATTGTCGGCCATAGTGCTAGGAGTGACCCCTTTTATCATACTCATTATACCGTCACATCGGGTTTTTACTCTCACTACTCAGCTTCGTAGTGGTGATCACATTCTCATATCCGATTATAAAAACCATGCCTCATGCCCATTCCTATCTCATCGGGTATTCCATTACTAAATGACCATCGGGTTTACGGGTATACCTACAGGTATACCGTATCCCAATTAATTAACGATCTTAGTCGATTAAAATTCACCGATAAGTATTTTCGTTTAATAAAACTTGACATTAATCACATTAAAACAATGAGTTAGGTTTTTTTACTAATTTTAATCTCTAACAAAATTAACAAGTCAAAAATTTAACAAATATTACGTATGTATAATTATCCACATACAAATTTAAAATATCTTTAAATTAATAAGCTAAATCAATTCATTACATAAATAGTAAAAACAATATTATCAATTATCCTATCATATTAGTTGTTACACAAGTTAATTTATAAGTAAATGTTCTACAATTGTAAAAATAAACAAACAAACACAATTGACTAACGAAAATATTAATTCAAAGACATATATGACTAATTTCAAAGTTTCTAATGTCATATATATTTACTTCATAACGAGTTTCGTACACATAGTCAACTTATAGTTTTAAAAAAATATTAAGGTAAAACTTATCTTGATATGTTAGTAACAGAACTATATCTTAAAACAATATAAATGGTACGGGGATGTCAAATGAGATTCGGTAAGTGGTCGGGTATTGAGTAAAACCATAACCGTTCCAAACCCACGACATTTTATAAAAGAAATCCCAAACCTAGTTTCATAACCATTTACCCATCCCAAAAGTTTCAGGTACGAGATTTTCATCGAGTCGGGTATTTTTGTCATCCCTAGTTGTGGGTGTTTCTACACCGATTCTACCACCCATTCCGACCTCTATAATAAAGAATAAGATATATGAAGCATGCCATTCCGACCTCTATAACAGCTTCATGAAGCATGCCTTTTTTTTTCTTTTTCTTGCTTAAGATGATATCAATGTTGAGCTTTATGATTGCTATATGATATGTGTGATGATTTTATTTAGTTTTTGAGTTTTGTTCATGATTGTTGTCTGATATATGCTAACAATTTTGAGCTTCATGATTTTTTTTCCTTCTATTATTCTATTGCAATTTGTGCTTCACCATATATACCTTCTTTGTGTTTGCTTAGACCTACTTCTTGAGTACTGTTTTTTTATTAATATTTCATGTAGGGTATATGATAACAGCATATATCATCATAACTTTAAAGAACATTTGTCTATCATCATATTCTCTCCTTTTATGATATTCTTATTTCCTTGTATTTTTTTTATTTATTGTTGTGTGTTTTTTGTGCTATGTCAACTACCTCAACAACATCTTTCTCCAATAACTTATCTAGACAAATACATGTGCCAATAACTCATCATGACTACTACTTAGACCGGTAGATGTGTTACAAAATAATAGTGTTTGAATTTAATCATACTATTTCTTATCACATTATTAGATAATCAGTTTTTTAAGCGTTTAGCCAAGTAATTGATTTTTAAATGGTAAAAAGAAAATAATTTGATAATCAGTTTAAAAAACAACTCAAAAGTAGATTTTCAAAACTACATACAGCCTTCAAAACACATATAGTTGATTTTTTGAAATGCAACTCAAAACACTTTAAACTAATTATTTGCAATTTAAAATAACAATAACCATTTGCCTCCAAGATACATGGTTTTTTGTTTAAGAATATAAGACCACATATGTTACTGTTTTTCATGTCGTTTGCTTCATATGTTATTGTACTGGTTCATACTTTCTTCAATATATTGCTATGTATTAATTGACAAGTGGAATCAATTGATGTGTATATAGTTAGGAAGACATGATAAAAAAGAATTATAAATGTAAATTGTGGATGTAACCGGGTCAAACCCAAACCAGGTCTACTTGTTTCGACTCGATAAGTGAAATTATTGATTATGAGTTTGGTCTACCGGTCAACATGTTCTGACCCGTAACTCTATTTGAGAAGACAACATTTAGCCTATCATTTGGTTTGTCTAGCGGTAACTCTTATTACACCGTAGGCTTCTCAATGGAGAACGTATTAATGCACTTACCCGAGATGATATCTTACATAGACAACAAGTACAAGAAGGCATGAATTTTCAACCAGTGGAAAATGCTGAGAACTTAGTCTTATGAGTGAAATAGCATCTAGAATATTATGTCAAAAGTTAGAGTTATGGTGGTCTTCGATCAACTCAACGTATTACTATTCAAGAACAAGTTGCAATATCTCTACTCGACATGTATTTTGGCTTGTTGTGTCCTTCACAATTTTATACGTGAGGTAAATCATGATCGAAAACTTAAGGACGAAGTGATACAAGAGGTCTTAACATATTAATATTTTATTAATATGATTGTCATTAACCTTTGACTAGTATGCCCCATGTTAATAGCATTTTCCGTTGGATAGTCCTCTTGCCTTTTAATATGGGAGGTCAAGCGTTCAAATTTTAGGGGTTTCAATCAAAGGTTGGCCCGGGCTTGTTTCGAAAACGGCCACAGGTAACAACGATTAGACCCCCTACACTAGAAGCAAAGGTTCGACACCCAGGGAAACCTATTTGTGTATACATTTATGAAAATTGGTTAAATTACTAATCTATTTGTGTGGTTGATTCAATTTTCAAATACTTTTTTACATAAAATTAGTTTGTATTCCTTCAATTTTAGTATTAATTTACCAACTATGTTAATAAAACTTACTTATTTCATATAATGTTTGGGGGATTAAATTACATTTTCAAATTTAGAGAAAGAAATAAAAAGAGGGATTATATATGACTGTGTACACTTTACGAAACAAAAGAAGCAGCCAAGAGAGGTGGAAGTGAGGAGTGGGGCCTAAGACAAAAATCAAAGGAGACATAAAATAATGACATGTGTTTCAAGATTATTAGGTTTGGGAGACGGGGGCATCTCCTCCTTCTTCCTTTCTAAAAGGTGAATCCGTCAATATTTTAGATTTATTTAAAAGTTTATTGTTTTATATTGTTTTTAGGAAATTTACGGAATAAGTCATGTGAATGTTATGTTAGATAAGGTGTGTTATATAAACCAAATAAGTTAAAGAAAATGTAAAATATAGTGCATTATTGGGATCATAATCTCATTTTTAATTTGGCTCAATAACAAATTTCTCTTCATTCATGGATGAACTAAAGTCTCTAACAACAGACTAATATTAGGGGGCATTCGGCTCGTAGACTTTTTATCGGGTTTGGATTCTATCAAACTATTTGCATTTTGCAGGACTTTGTTTGGTTAACAAAATCTTTGAGGATTTGCATTTTTGAAATGTTTGTTTTGTAAATCAAGAAAATGATTTGGATTGTTTTTGTAATGAACGACATAATTGCCCTTCACTTATGTTTCTAAAGAGCTTTGTTTATTTAATTAATTATTTGATAATAAATTATAACTAATTAATTTACACTATTAATAATTAAATTGTACGTAAAATTTAAACATAAACCAATTAACTTAATACATACAAAAAAATTAGCAAAAACAAAGACATAGTCCCAAAAGGATCAATAAACTTCATATCCAAATGCCTCACAACAAAACATAATAGTCTAAAATATATTTGACATAATAGTCTTCTGTCAACAAAACATAGTCTTCAGTCGAAATACCTCACGACACTCATTACTAAAAAATATACTTGATGTAGTGTTCCCTATGCGCATAGTCCAAGTGCCAAAACAATTTTTATCTTCACAACATCATCTCGTATCTTTTCACAAGCTTTGAATTTTTCGATCCTAGTCAACAATTACCTCTTTGAATTTCTAACGTGATCATGGAACACTTCTTCTCAAAATCCTCCTCTCGTTCAACTCCCTCCAAAAAAACGTAACCGCATCATGAAATGCCTCAAGCATATGTCTACTTGGCTCTTCTTTTTCATACCTTTACTACTTGACGTTACTTCTTGCTGCATAAAAATTAAGTTCTTACAAATAAATACTCAATACCCAAGTAGGCTTATAAAATAGATCGTGATATGATCAATTGCTTTCTGGGTCGTCTCAGACCTTAGGATTGGTGTTTATCCCCAAAATTTTTAGAGACCTTTTATAAACACACACAAAGGATTTACTTGTTACTAATATAGCCTAGTCTCTGTTCTTCTTTAGACCCTTTTTTCACTCCGATAGTATCATAGATTGCGTCAATGCAGAGGAAATGAATGCATTTGTATACTATTAAATTCAATCTGAAGTTAAGTGAACTAGATCTTACGGAGCCTGCTCATGTAAAACACGATTTGTATCTGATCATAGAAAAGATTCTCTTTAAGCGAACCAGCCTATCCTCCGTATGGATTTACGTGATGGTTGGAACAAAGACACTAGATACCACTATATAATCATCATCGTCCAATTGTTGAGTTTGTTCTTCTTTCCCAACCTCCTCTTCCATTTCCAAAAAATCTTGAGCTTCATTTCCTTGAGCCTAGTCTTTTCCAAATATAGTAAACAAGTCTTCATAAAGGGGAAACAACTTGTTTTAACCACTATATACCTCCTTTGTGCACTTATTTCATATAATACGATTAAATAATAATCAATAAGATCTAACTATAATTATTAAACTATTTACCTTAATATATGCCTATGTTCATCAACCACACAATGGGTAACCGGATCATAACCAAGTCATGCACAATTTGCCAATCTTTTCTCATGATTTTTATTTTTGATTCAATATGGGGCTTAGCCAATAAAGCCGAAATGGTAGTGATATCTTGAGAACTCGTTTCAAATGATATAAATAAATCGAATTAAAGCCATTGTCGACTTTAAATGCACGATTATTCACCGTATTGACCAAAGCCTCTACGAGCTTTGTTTCCTCTTTATTTGTCCACGGACGATAATTTAAAAATTGGCTCGATATACCTACAATAAATAGAAAACAAAATCAAGTACTATTCAAGTATTTTTATTACAACACATATTTCAAAGAAGTTCGGATACCATTACGACAATACATAATTCAAACATGTTTAAGTACTATTACAACAATACATAGTTCGAACATAATTTAAAGATTATTGTGAATCCCTCCAAGAATCAAACATAGATTGGGCTAAATTATAAATATAGTCCACTCATTTGAAGTACCAATAGAATTTACATTGTCCACATCTTCAATCCCAGTATCTCCAATCCCTTTTTCCAATGCAATCCAATGGATCAATTGATATTTCTTGTTTTATATAGTTAGAAGACAACATGACATAATGATATTTTTTTAACTGTACAGGATAATACGAGTTGTCTCTTAAAATCCCTCATCTTGCCTTTAATATTTCAAAACACCATTCTATGAAATTTCTTGTGGATGATGTTTCATATTGAAAAACTTCTTGGCGGTTGTAGGTTCGTGTCTGTCACGACTAATCATTGAAATGATATCTTTGTCCCCTATAAGGGGGTATGAAACCCTCTCCATCTGTATATTTGACGTCAACCAAGTAACAACCTATATTAATTCATAATAGTTAACCATCTTAACCCATGAGCATTAACCAAATAATAATCTATATTAATACATGCCCGGCCTTGGAACTTTCAACCCATGAGGTCTAAGAATAGCATCTCGAAGCACTTTGCTGTAACACCGAGATTTTAAAAATTCACACCTTTTTCCTTATTTAGTTGAGAACATCGCAACGGAAGACGTAAATACTTCATTAAAATGTAAACAAGTTAAAATCATTATACAAGTATTGTATAATGATTTTACTACGTTACCCCGTAGTCAAATTGTCATTCAAAAGTCAACATTAATTAATTAAAGATTCAACCACAAGTCGGCATAAAAAATCTAAGAAGTCTCTACCCACCAACACCTACTCTCGCAAAGCAACAACACACCTACCCATCTACATGAGTACAAGACAAATTTCAAAAAACAAATGTCAGCTTACGTCTTGTGAGTTCGTGGTAGTCACCACAAAATCATACATTTAAAATAGTCATTAGAGGTTCAGGTAATCTTTAATCTTTAATATATATTAAAAGAATAGACTTATGACATCATCAAACTATTTTTAGAATCTTTTTTACCAATTAGAATCCTCTATTTTAAAATGGGTTCAAATTATTCTTAGAATTTTTTCCACTAATCATCCTTATTTATTTCCTAAAATCACTGACATCTATCTATCAGCGCAAATCTATGAGTATATCAATTTTCTTTTTTCATCTTTCGATTATCGGTATATGTATTTATTATATGTTTAAGATTTCACACCATCAATTTTTAAACTTTACATAAATAAATCCCCGTGTTTATACACGAGGTATTAAACTAGTTTATTAAACTTTACATCATAAGTACTCCCCACATGGTCAAGTGTCATCGTATAAATGTCATCACTAAAAGTTCATCATTTAACATCGTGTAACCATTGTTAACATCTTAAGGCATCTCATCATCTCTAACCATCGTTAGTCAACATGGTTTGCATCGTACTTAAGTAAGGTTTATCGTCATTCGTCCTATATCATCACTAATCCCAACATACCACATGTGTGCCCAAAAACTACTAGAGTTCCAATATCTATCCATATTAGAATTGGTTTGCTACGCATGCCCCGCAAGTCTAATACCGATTGGGGCACGACTCCTACTCGTATTCAAACTCTTTTGGTCCCTCCACTTTTGCTACTCCGACATAAGTCATTCACATGAAAGTATAACCGGTTCCCTATTGTTAAGCCCTCCTTCCACTTTCGTGTTGTTATGCGCCTTGACCTCATCATCGTCGGTTGAACACCACTCCAGTATATATAAGTACTTAAAGCACTCGTACACCATGTGTTACCAAAGTTTTCTAGAAAACCTAACAACTAACCTTCGTCATGCTAGCAAAGTCCTGGAAGGCACAAGTCTATCTACTAGGCATCATCATTACATCTATGGAGTAAATCTACCACTACCCCATGTCATCATAAATATAAACATCAAAATAAATTATTCACATCGTAATCATCATATAATAAATCCACATTGCATCGTTATTCAATTCATTAATCATATAAGAAATTAGTCATTAAGTCATCATGTGCATCGTTAGTAAACATCATACAATCATAAGTCTTTTTAGAAAATGATTCTTGTCCTTGTACTCGGTTTTAGAAAATATACCAAACTTACCTCAGGTCCAGCAAAAACAATCGACAAACTAGTCTTCGCGAAAATAACCAAGCACACGAACACCCTATAATCAAATTGTTATTCATAAGTCAACTAAATCACAAACCATATGATCGTAAACTATGAAATCAAAAACTTCTCCAATTGTAAACTACCGGTCACAAAATAACAATCGCAATTTGGCTAATCGCAAATCTTATCAAATCGTAAATCTCCAATCGAAAACCACCTAAATCGCAAACGGTTCAATTAGAATTCACAGAGATCGAAAACCAAGGCCTAATCATAAACCCTTGGAACCGCAAATCATAGAAGGGGAATCAAGCCTTACAACGAATCAACCTTGTGAAATCGCAAACTTTGGTTTCCAATTCCTATGCATGAATTGCAAACTAAAAGAACACAGTCAACCATTCTTGAATTTCCAATCAATTTGAAAACTTAGTTATCAATTTCATCTTTTAACAATATTTAATCGACCAATTTAGTCATCATCATCTCGAACCTATCACCTCTTCATAGCTAACGGTTTCCAACTCCAAAACCAAACAATTAATCATCAAAACTAGCAATTGACATTCTTAATGGATTAGGAACTTACTTGTGAATGATTTCCAACAAAAACCTCAAAGAATTCTTCACCATAAGCTCAATCTCTCTCTGTTCTCTCTCTTGGCCGTTCAAACACACACACACACACAACATACACATGTTGTTGCAAAGGACAACTTCCACTAATCCATAATTATCCTTTAATAAAATTGATTATTAGTCCTAAAGTTTGTTCCTCTTTACAAAGTCACCACAAAATTCCAATCCATAACAAGTTAATACAAAAATAAGATAACTTCTAGCATAATAAATAGTTACACCCAAACGTCTAATCTTTACCATTCCATTAATACATCTCGTAAATATGATTTATTTCAAAATAAATACTCGAAATCTCGGGTCGTTACATCTACCATCAGCTACTAATCCCTCCCATCTAGATAGTACATAAATAAACTTCATATGTTGAGAACACACTCATAATACATTTTTCACGATATAAAATAGTGAATAGCACTAAAGCTCCTAAACAATTCTAAATTTCTAAGACAAATATAAAAGTTTGTTATTCACTATTTTAAAGACCAAAAAGTTAAAAAAATAATGTTGAATATATAAATATATATATATATATATGAGGGTTTATTTGAAAACTATTATTATTACGAGAATTACAAAAACCAATTATTGCAATTGATTAAAATAAGTCAATAGCTAATAATACTAATGACATAATTGTAAATAAGGTATCACACCTCACTACCACCATTATAATGATACATTAATGACTTGTAAATTATGTGTATTTTGGGAAAATCAAGCCTTATTAAATAATAACTCTTTAATGCTGACCCACCCGGACACCAGCAGCGGTTAGGTAATATATAAAATGACCAAAATACCCCCATTAATGAGTCATTAATGTGGTTTTTGTGATTATGAGAATAAGAATTGTTTTCAAATGAACGTCCCCCTATTTATACATATACTTTAAACCACTTCCATCTCGGATAGGTAGAGTCGTCGCGAATGGGTTCTAGTTTTTTAAGCAAACCTGAATGTAATCTTAAAACCACATTACGAACACAAGTAAAATGTATACTAATTGTTTCACCTGAACGATGGAAATGGCATATTATGACTCGATTCTTCACATTATGAGCAATAGTGTGAAGAAACATGACAATTTGCTCATCAACACTCACATTTCTACATGCTCGTAACCCTCCTAATGATTCTAACATGTCACACAACTTTGTAAAACGCCTAGATTCATCCTAATTTATGATATGGCCATCATATCACTCTCATAACCAATCTATGGAATATCGGGTACAAAGCAATCATTGACAAAGTATTTAAAAGGTTTATACTTCTTCCCATTAACCATTAACATCCAACTTGATAAAAGAAAGAACACTACAACAAGTTTCATGTGATTGGAATGCAATCACTCTTTTTTCCAAAAAAAATGTAATCTTGTAAATAAGATCTCATGCATTTCTTAATGAAATGACATTTCAGTCTCTCCTAGCTTATTTTACTTTAGGAAAATTATATTTCTTCCTACTAAATTTACATACTTTATTCTTCTACTTACTAAATGATAATATGTAAAATCTACTAATTATTTTTTTCATCTTGTTTCTTGATTTTAACACTTGTGTTGATCTTATGAGTAGAAGAATGTGATATAAAAGGTAGGAGTATATAAAACTTATCTTTGTTTTAAGTTGTATGCAGTGTTTCTTTTGTTCTTTGTATTTAATTACAAATGTTTCACTAATAATCCAAAACATATTGTTTAGCAGGATAAACTCATTTGTATGCTAGCTATGGTTAATTATTAAAGATGATAATAATGGGAAATTTCAACTTAATTAGGTGATTTTGATTATCTGAATGCATGTCAACAAGTTTAATTAATACCCTGACTAATTTGCCTTTAACTTGCTATAAAATTGTGAGCTTAACTTTAATTAAGCCTACTAAACATACACTTAGACAGTTTAAGTTACCATACTCAAGTTGCTCAATTCTCAACTCAAAGAAACTCACTTCAATGAGTCTATCAAGCTCACAATGGACAATGAAATGTCGCTTTTTAGCACAACCATTCTTGAGATCAAATTAAACTCGCGGTTTGCAGTAGTGAAGCCTCGACTATGCTAAACCACTTGTACAAAACGTTACTTGATAAAATAACATTTTTCTGACATTTTTACATGCATAGACTGACTGTAACATCCTGTTTTAGGGTTTAGTAGTGTAACCCAAACATGTAAGTTGATCAAAAGTTATGATACATTTTTTTGGGTCCAAGTTATATGATTTGGTTGTTTATTTAATTGGGTAATTGTTTATTTAGTTGTTGGTGGATTTTATTTATATTCTAGTGGATGGCAAGTCACAAGTGTTTATTGCATGCTAATGTTTTTGGTAAGTATTATGAGTTTGGCTCAATGTTTCTGTTAGAATTTCATGCAAATCATTTGTGCATATTAGGGTTCTATTTCCCTTTGTTAGTGTGTAGTTGGCTCAGTTGAGTCAACATTTATGTTGCAAACACATCGAGAGAGAGAGAGAGAGAGAGAGAGAGAGAGAGAGAGAGAGAGAGAGAGAGAGAGAGAGAGAGAGAGAGAGAGAGAGAGAGAGAGAGAGAGAGAGAGAGAGAGAGAGTTCTTGGTGGATACTTAGATGATTTTGTGAGATAGATTGTTGAATGTGAGATTGAAGCCCAAATGGGGTGGTTTTAGCAAAACTTAGTTTTGGTGACTCTTTCCTTTGCAGCCATAAAAGTACCATTTGATTCAAGTAAGTATGTTCTTGTAACAACTTTGTTGATTATTGTAGTAGTTGTTGGTAATCCTAGTTAGCCATGGTGGATTGGGTATGAGTTTGGGTCAAGGATTGATTTGTTGAGTTTTGTTACTGGGATTGAATTTCAACCCATTTAAAGCAAATGCATATGTTTGTTGGTAATTTATGTTTACTAGTGTATGTTGGAAGAAGCAAACGCGTTATAGTGATTTTGGGTACAATCGAATTGATTTCGTCTTGGCTAAATAGTGATTTGCGCGAGACTCACGATGCTATGAGATTTTGTAGCCATCGTAGTAGTGTGATCTCGCTTTTGGTCATGAGAGATATTTTTCCAGCGAATCTTCGCGTTTGAGTTCACCCTGTGAAGTCAAGATTGGTATGCAATCTCATAGTCAACCGCAACACGATGTATGTGAAAATGCTATTTGAGTTGATTCAAGTCCTTAGGCAAAAGTTCAAACGAGAACTGTTTTTCGTACGAGAACCGCGATAACCAATCTTAGCCGTCCAATTCTCCCTCCTTCAATTGGATTGCCCACCCATGAATTCCTTACATGCACCCTGCCACACTCAATCCTTCCATGCTCTTCATCCATGAATTCCGTTATCCAAAATGAACGGCCAAGATTGGTTCTCACAGTTCTCGTACGAAAAACAGTTCTCGTTTGAACCCTCCCCCAAGTCCTTATACATGATTGTTTGTTAGTATCGGGCTCTAGTGAGTGTTGTTTGATCAATTCAAGTTGTGTGGAACGTTTGAGCTGTGATTCAACCCAAGGTGAATACTTTAGTCTTATGGAAAACACAGATACCCTAGGTTGAGTTTTATACTAACTAGTCATCTAAAGCTGATATGATCTCAAGACTTGTGAATAACTAAATTGTTGTTGTCATATGATCTCAAGTTGATTAGTTGTTGCACATTTATGCATACTTGAAAGAAGTATGATTAAAGTTGAGATGCATAGTGATTTGTTGCACATACTTGATTGTAGCATGCTACATATTGAGTATGCCATGCAATTATACACTCGATCTCTTAGTTGAGAATCGAGTAAACACAAACGCAGGATTCGATAAATCGCCAAGTTATACTACTACAACACTCGATTGAGTGACAGTGGAAGCTGTAAATCGATCTATTTAGCCAAAGAAACAAATTTACATATCCCGTTATTCACTTCAACTGCTCAAATAAAAATAAAGTTGGAGACAGATATGTTTTTGTTTGCAGAAGTCTTCGTTTTATCGCCCAAGATATGCAACGCGGTCCTTTTGTATTGCCTGTGCCAGGTTGATATCAAAAAGCTCACATCGAATCGGCATTTCCATCTCATAGAACGGATTCTTCAGAACATAATCCGTGTATAGTTCATATATATATTTCAATAGATTCTCCATATGCTGCGTTCCAGGCTCGGACACCACAAAAAACTTTGTCCCTGCCAAAAATGTGAAAATAAAAAAGGATAAAATTATTAGAGGTTGTTTAGGATTGCATTTGATTCCGATTATCGGGTTATTATGTTTCCAAATTGTAGATACTAAGTTTTGAAACACAATGCCAAACACTCCATTAGAAGGGCCCAATGTGGGATTGCTTGAATGAGAATTCATAAGCAAAGAGTAAATGTGTTTTCCACTTTTTATGATTATGAGTTGATTTTATTTGAACAATCAAAAACAAGCTTTAAATGTGCATCTAATAAGCAACAGAAGGAATGATTTATGACTTTGAACAAAAAGAAATTGAAATTCACATATCAGTATAAACAAGTTACTCAATAAACACGATGAAGCAATACGATTAATTATTGAAACACCATATGGAAAGAATTGAAGTGTAGTTAGTTTTACTAAACATCATAACTAGAACAATAAAGTATAAACTATTTATCAGGCATCCAAAACACAGGGCTTCCAATGTTATTCTAAGTTCTACCTTTTTACAGTTTAATAGGTTTACCAACATACTCAACATTTTTACAATTTTACATGTTACTAGCCCGTTCGGCAGGTTTCTTACCATCCTACGCTTTTTATAGTCCTAAATGTAAGCATTTAGAATTTGTATTAAGTTATTATTTCTATATTTTCTTGTTTAATAATGGATGGCATGTTGTTCATGTTCAATTTCAAGATCTATAAGAGTACAAGTTCATCCCAGTGATTGTATATGTTTCTTTCTTTTCTTAATGTGTATGTAAGAGTGGTGTGTTTGCCTCAATTTATAAATCCTTTAATAAAATTCACTCCAATCTAGTAATCTTCAGATGTTTCTTGTTATAATTATCTTCATGCCATAGACCATTTTTCTGGAAATTTCATGTATAATCTATTAAAAGCATTACTTTATACAGTTACAGTTGCATTTTCCTGCTAAAACATCATGCTCCCTCAATCTAAAGAGCTATGTTCTGAAATCCCATTTATGCCTATTTGTGATCATGTGCATGAAATGTGACTGACTTCTAAGAGCAAAATGTTTATACAGTTACAGTTGCATTTACACATATTTCTCTATCCTCTCATTTCAATTTTTGAAGAGTGAGCAATGAAAGAACAATGTTTACATACATATAATATTGTAGTCAAACTATCAGCTTCACAGTATTCTAGGTAAAGTTCAGCGAGATCATTAGAATAGGTTTTAAATCAGACAATCAGATTGAATCAAGAACATACCAGTAAGAGATTGAAAGCAATGAAGATCAAATGTGTCAGCTTCAAGAAGTTCAATACCCGTGCATCCAGAAACAGGGGACAGCTGCTGAGAGATTGCGTGCATCGAATGCCACAAACTTGCCAATCTCAAGCTATCATTAGTATCCATTCTTCCTTGCAGACCATAATCCTATCCCATACTTTGTTTGTTAAACAATACCCAAAATGTATAATGATCAAAATTGGATTTGGGAATTGAGATTTAGGTTAGGCTTTTACATACCTTGTAGAAGATAAGACCCCCTGATTTGTTGATGATGTAAAGGCTGTAAATTGCAGCCATTCTTTATTGTAGCAGATTGTGTAATATTCCTCAAATCCAAATCAAAGCTCACTATAAAGGGGGTGTTTGGATTACATTAAGAACAAAATCCCAGAAAGAAATCTGCAGAAAGCAAGACCATTCTCAATGCATATCTGCTCCAGCTGAGTAAAGTTAATTTACAACTAAACTACTTCATTAAGCCTCTACTAAAAGATGCTACAATTCACAAAGAAGAAGGAAAATAAGAGAAAAGAACACAACAAAAAAGGTAAAATCCTATTAAAAAAACCCTAGATATGAAGACGACAGCACTGTGATCGAAATCTAAAAAATGCACGTATTTATCGACACAATCAGATTAAATAGCAACTAAAATACGATAATTAACTCGAGATCATACCTTTTGATTCGAGAAGTATAAACCGAATCGCAAATATGGTGATTCAACAGAAAGATCGAATGAAGGCTGGATCAATGGAAGACTGAAGAAAAATGCGATGTGGTGCCGGAGATTGGGGGAAATGGAGGAGAATAAAAATATTTGGTTTTAAAATGTTCTTAAATCAATTAAAATTTGAAGTGGTTGCATACATAAATTTTCTCAAGTTTTTAATATGTTTGTTTTTAAATAAATTAAAATCTTTTAATGTAAATAAAAGAATAATTAGGAAAAAATTATTAAATGATAAACACCCTTTATTTAACAGAATATTAAACTTAGTTATTAATTCTTTTAATTCTAAAAAATCAATTTTGACTTTTTTAAACTAACCTATGTATTACACAGATATCTAATTTAGTATATGTAATAATAGAAATCAAATGAATTAAAATTTGTAATGGATTTGCTTCTCTACATCTTGTACATCTTTATTTTCTCAAAATGTTCTCTTTATTTTTATCTTCCGTCAATGGCGGAGCTAGGGAGGTGACAATATTTAGATAATTACTTTCTCAAAATATTTAAATAAAATCAAATATATTTATATAAAACGCTAGAGCCAATGTTGCAAAAATCGCTAGGCGCTACTCGAGGGGCCGATCGGGGAGTAGCGAGTACTCGGTCTAGGCAGGGAGTACTCGGATTGGGATTTTTATGTATAAATTCAAAAATTCACATGTAGTATGTTCATAAATACTCATATATATAAAATTGTTGATAGGGCCCAAGAAATATGTTAGAAACATAAACATAATTGTTAAAAACTTCAAATTGTGTACTCGTGATAAATAGCGGAAGAGAGGAAATAGATAAGGTTAAAAAATATAGTTACTTACGTACCGTATGCCTTTGAAAAATTCAAGAAAAGTCTTTTGACCTCATTTGGCCGAGTAGGGCCGAGTAGGACTGAGTTTTGACCGAATCCGAGTAATATGGCCGAGTAGCCCCGACTCGTCTCGGCAGGTGGCCGATTTTCGAGTACTCCCCAAGTACTCGACCGCCTAAGCCGAGTTTTACAATACTGACCAGAGCTTTTAGTTTTGATTGTGTATGTGAGAAATTGTTTAAGTTTCTTCTATTCTTAAAATTCTTAATCATCATTTTCTGTTTTTGATAGTTCCTGCGTTAAAAACAAATTTTTTGTGTTCTTTAATTCGATAATTCTTATGTTAGAATATCAGTTAATCGATTATTTATAATATATACTTTTGTGAAGAGCTAAACATGCGCTAAAACACTGTTCATTGCTAGGTTTTGCTATTTTGGGCCGCTAAGGTTTACAATATATACAATGTTTACATAACTTTGCATCAATCTTAATGTAGCTCAAGTGGCAAGGCCCCTCACCTATATCCAATTGGATGTAGGTTCAAAACGACATTAATCGGTTTTTTATTTTTACAGCGCACTACAACTTTTCTTTAATATTTTATTTTATTTTATCTTTCATTCTCCTCATATGGCCACGCATAAATGCAACGTCACTTTATTTAATTTTATTGTCTTTTTATTTTTTTCATGTTTTCCTAATTTCATTATTCTCTTTGGAAAAAATTTAATGTAAATTTATAAAAAAATTTATAATTTCTTTCCTTTACTAATTTATATACATCTTAAACTTAAGAGGCTTTCTCTTCTTGGTCATTTTTTTTATTTTTAGATGTGACATAAGAAATCAAATTGACATTTGTGAAACCTCATAACTTATTTTAATATTGAGTTGTGTAGTAAAATTATTTAAAATTTAGATCTATAAACAGAAGAAAAAAATACAAATAAAAAACATTGAAAAATTATTGTATAAAACCTAAACACAACTTAGTTTATTATGCATAGCTGAAACTATTTTTTTTTACATATAAAAGACCTCTGACATAACTTTTTTGGACGTGTTTGTCAATTTCAATAAACCTTATTGTATGACATTCCTTAAAAAATTTACTAACTAATATTCGTAGCGAAGCGCGAGATCTTCCACTATTAAGGTCTTCCACTATTGTATGACATTCCTAATTTCCACTAATACTGTGCTGAATGATTCAGCATAATGCTGAATCATTTTATCTTAAAGTGCATTCTGAATAATTAAGCACAAAGTATTTTTACCTTAATACTTCTTCTTTCACACTTTATCTTTTTAAACAATCATCATATCTTATCTTATAATATAATATATCACTATTAAGATAAAAATGATAATTTACAACGTGTCATATTCAGAAGCAAAACATTTAAATTATTCAAACCACATAATATTAATAAATAGCCCGTGTGTTCTTGATTTCAATCAACTAATGCTACAAAAAAATTCAACCTGTCAGATATTCAGAACACTCTTTCATTTTCTTCAGTCGCGCAACATTTGAAACCGCAACCAATCGACCACCATCTCACCAGTCTCCAATGGCGGCAACACAAGGGTTACTCTCCCAAACAGCATCCTTCCGGACAAGAACAATAGCAGCCTCCGATTCTCTTCTAAAACCTCTTCCTACATACCCTGTAAAACCCCCTCAAACCCCATCAACATCACAACAATCACCACGTGCTGACACATTCTTGATCGAGAAGATTCTGATGCAATTAAAACAGGGTAAGCTCAATTCCTCTAAAGATTACCTATTTCAGCTAACCCCATCTTCCTTTATCGATGTTCTTCATCATTGTCGCGATAATCTCCATCTGGGTCAAAAATTTCTTGATGTAATTGCCATTAATCACCCGAGGTTTAAACATTCGTCGCTCTCTTTGAGTGCTGCGGTTCACGTACTTACCAGGAACAGAAGGTTATCGGATGCACAGGCTTTATTGCTTAGAATGGTTAGGAAAAGTGGCGTTTCTAGGCCTATGATTGTAGACTGTTTGATATCGAGTTATGAGAAATGTGGGTCTAATCCTGTTGTTGTTGATTTGTTGATTAGAACATACGTGCAATGTAAGAAGCTAAGAGAAGGTGTAGAGGTGTTTAAGTTAGTGAGAAATAGGGGGATTTCTGTTCCAATAAACAGCTGCAATAGTGTTCTTGGAGGGCTAGTGAAAATTGGGTGGGCTGATTTAGCTTGGGAGGTTTACAATGAGATTGTTTCAAGTGGAGTTCAAGTTAATAATTTTACAATGAATATCATGGTTAATGCGATTTGTAAGGAGCAAAAGTTTGAGAAAGTGAAGCCTTTCTTGCATGAATTAGAAATGAAGGGCGTTTCTCCAGATATTGTGACATATAATACGTTAATTAATGGTTATTCTCGTGTAGGTTTTCTTGATGAAGCTTTTGAACTTATGAACTCTATGCGAGTTGTGGGATTGAAACCGGGCTTATACACTTACAATGCAATTTTAAATGGGTTGTGTAGGGAGGGTAGTTTTGAAAGAGCTAAAGAGATTGTAATAGAGATGGTGAATATTGGTTTAAATCCCGACGTTGCTACTTACAACACATTGTTAGTTGCGTGTTGTAGAAACCATAATGTTGTGGATGCCGAATGTGTTTTAGAAGAAATGTTGCAGAAAAACATTGCTCCAGATTTTGTTACTTATAGCTCTCTTATTGGGTTGTTTTCAAGAAACGGGAATCTTGGTCGAGCTTTGGCGTACTTCAAGGATATGAAAAGTATTGGGTTGGTACCGGATAATGTTATTTATACAATTTTAATCAACGGGTTTTGCAAACACGGTGTGATGTCGGAGGCAATGAAGATTCGGGATGAAATGGTGGATCATGGGTGTGTTTTGGATGTGGTTGCATACAACACTCTTCTAAACGGATTATGCAAAAACAATATGCTCGTTGAAGCAGATAAACTTTTCTATGAGATGATCGAAAGGGGTATATATCCAGATTTTTACACTTTTACAACACTTATCAACGGGTATTCAAAGGAAGGAAACATGAACAAAGCTTTAAATTTATTTGAATCAATGCTTCAAAGGAATTTAAAGCCTGATGTTGTAACATATAACACGTTGCTTGATGGGTTTTGTAAGGAAGGCGATATGGAAAAAGCTAAAGATTTGTGGAATGATATGATAGCTAAAAGTATTTTTCCTAATCATATTACTTATAGCATTTTAATTAACGGGTTTTGTAGCAAGGGTCGTGTAGAAAATGCATTGAAGATATGGGATGAGATGATTGGTAAAGGAATCAAATCGACAATTGTGACTTGTAACACGATTATTAAGGGCTATTGTAGGTCTGGATTATCAATAGAAGCAGCTAATTTTTTTAATAATATGGCATCTAATAATGTTACTCCTGATAGTATTACATATAACACTCTAATACATGGGTATGTGATGGAAGATGAAATGGATAAAGCTTTTGACTTGGTCAACAAAATGGAAAGTCAAAGGCTGTTACCGAATGTTGTTACATATAATGTGATTCTTGATGGATTTTGTAAGCAGGGGAGAATGCATGAAGCTGATAGGATTTATAGGAAGATGAATGACAAAGGTTTAAATCCTGATAGATCGACATACGTATCTTTAATAAACGGGCATGTTTCACAGGAGAACATGAAAGAAGCATTTTGGTACCATGATCAAATGCTGCAAAGGGGATTTGTGCCTGATGATAAATTTTGATTTATGTTCAATAAATACTTACTCTCCGATTAATAGCAGCAAAAGGTCTCAACTCTCAACAAAGAGGTACTAGCTGACTTTGAGGTCAAAGAAACTATATTTGACCTTCAGATTGATTTGAAGTAACTCAAAAATTTCAAAATTGTTATAAAAATGCTACCTTTTTGTTATGTTAGAGTTCACTTTTTATTATTGGAAGTAGATGGATTAATCTTTAACTTCCAAATTGATATGACTGTGTTGTGTTTAGAGAAAATTTGGTTGCTGCATTAAATAGATGAAAGATAAAAAATGCTTGGTTCCCAAATATCTTTAATTAGACAGTAATAAATTTCAAAATTTTTATAGTAAACTACTAGTGTGTCCAGTAAGAGTACAATTTTTTTTCGTTATTAATTAAATTAACTAATTAACATGATATAGGTGATTGTAATTCTATGCATTAAAAAACGTTTTTCATGTCTTTCAACCCGTTTGACCTGTTTCTTTATATGCTTTTTCAGTCTTACATGTTTGACACATTCTATGCACTTTGCAGTTTGATTAATGAGCAAGAATGAGATTATTCAGAAGGTTTTGACTTCCTGATGGAAAAAGAGGTATGAATTGTTTTCTTTTTTCAAACTGACTTTGTAAATTACGTGGAGAAAAGAATAATCCAAAATCAAATTTCTTTCACAAACGTCTTCTACACACTCAAATCATAATCCAAGTCTTGAATCACATTGTTTGCTAGTAATATGTATAATATATACAAGTTGATGAGAAAAAGTGGTAAATAACAATAGTTTGAAACCGAACAAATACGAGAGAAGAGAATAAAGATTTTTACTATATTAATAATTATTTTGCAACTTTAGAATCAAGAACACTTGTTCTGTTATATGTTTGTTTCATTTCTACAAAAGTAGTTAAATGAATATACACCAAATTAATGGTTTCACTCTGTGCTTCATTTATAAATAGGTTTTTTTGAACGGATTTATAATCAAGTGCTACATACTTCACATGAATTTTAAATGAAGAATCAAGTAAAAACATTATATGACTAAAAATCCATTCATTTACAATTTATGTGAGTATGCAACACCTAAGATTGGTGCTACTAGCATTACCTAACGTTTCCTCTAAAGCAAAACATTTATAAAAATAAAATAAAATGAATGAGAGTTAGGGGCTGTTTGTTAAAACAGAATTATTAAGCACTAAATGATTATGTGGTCTGAGTAATTCAAAGGCTCTGAATGAATATGCCTCTGAATGTGACATGCTGTTTGAAAAAGGTTCTGAATGATGCAAATTATCATTTTAACCTTAATAGTGATATATTATATTATAAAATACGATTGTTTAACAAGATAAAGTGTGAAAGAAGGAGTATTAGGGTAAAAATAGTTGATGCTTAATGATTCAGAATGCACTTTAAGGTAGAATGATTCAGCAGCATTATGCTGAATCATTCAACACAGTTTTCATTCAGAGGCTCCAATCAAACACGCTGAATGCTGAATGATTCAGCATTCGGCGCTGAATGGTTCCATTAAGCAGCAAACAAACAGCCCCTTAGCCTCAAACTTTTCAAGCATTTCAATATGTTCTTCCGTGTTCTGCATTTAGCTTGAAGAAATTGAATGTGGGAAAGTCTTGTTCTGTCTGTTAAAATTTCTTTAATAATGATTTGCTTTATATATATATATATATCATATTTGGTTAATTTTTTTAACTCTTTGTCTTATATTAATCTTCTTCCTTTGCGTTTATACAATACAGTTTGATAAACTACCAGACTTGTATTTACTGAATTGATTTTATTACGTCAAAACCTAAAGGTGTAGGTATGAATATGATCTCAAAGCACAATTTACTTGTGAATCATGTGCTAAAAATCTTGAGGACATATTCATGTAATATTTTCGAGGGCATGCTGATCTTATAATTCTTTTGAAACAGTTAAGTTAAGAAAATAAGATGATTTGAAGCCACAACAAACAGCTTATAAGCAACTCTGATTATCACTATTTCATGGAAATGTTATTGTTTAATTGCTTGTATCCTTGGAGTTCTTATGTCCTTAGTTTGATCAAATTAATGCAACTTTCATCCTTATAGAAATGTAAGATGTTTGAGATATTATTTAAAACAGTTGGAATACATTATCCCATAGTTATAGTCATATATGGTAGACATACATTTATTGCTCTGGTGGCACGGTAAATCGTTTTCCTTACGCTTATTAGCTAAATGTATTTGCATCTCAGAGCATCTAATTCATGATTTCATTTTATTTGACAAACTAATTTCACTTCCAATTGGTTCATGCTAGACTAAGTTCCATTATCCATATCCACATTTGTGTGTAAAATCTGATTGGCAGATACATTAACTACACTAGCAATGCAAAAAAGTCTCCTAAACTTATTAGCTAAATGTATTTGCATCTGAGTCCAACTCCATGAGTCATCTCATTTGACAAAACTGATTCATTTCTAATCTCTTCATGTTAGATTAATTACCATCATCTATAGCCAATCTTCTGGGTGAAATATGATTGCCACATACATAGCATCAGTGAGAACGCAAAAAGGATCTCAAACAAGGTACTGTCTTTGACTATTTTAGCTGTCACTGCTCTTGATTACATTGGCATCAGTGAGAATAGAGTATACCATCACTGTTCTCTTATTACAGATATCTTTTGATCAATGTTCTCAGCCTAAAACCATATTGTAATGTTAACCTTAAACTAATGACTAATCTCTGTTGTATACTATACAAAATATATACCAAGAGTGATATGTACATGAGTCTCTACCTTCTCCATTTGACATACCATATCTTGAAATTCACTCTACTATTAGTTTCAGCATCCAAAAAAATTTACAGCTACCCTTACAATTGATAAATAACAGATCTATAGCATACCATATATTAGTATCACATATACACTTAACATCTAATAATATAACCTCAAGCCTCAAGGTCCCACTTTCTTTTTGACATCTTTAGTTTAGATTATTGTAACAACTTTAGATTTCCAACTACACTATATATGAAATTCTATAATCATCCAACCAATATACATCTAAACAATAACATAAATAAGACAAGAAAGATTTCATACAATTCTAAAATTTTAAACGCAAAATTATATAGTAGATTTTTATACAATAGTCAAATGGGTTGTTGTGAAACTCATTTGTTAATCAAGTGATCTAACCAGAAAGCTAATAGCGCCCAATGGGAAGAATCTTAGATGTAGAAGATCTCATATTCATGCAATTTGGTATTGGGTTATTTTGTAATTGATACTTAAGAAAACACTTTATTTATGATCTTAGAGCTCCTTACAAGTGTTTGGTCTAATGTCTAAAGACATACTTTCATATGACAAAGGTAGTTTGAACATGAAATACAAACTACAAACACTACAATTTGTTCTCAGAGTTAGCGTAATCGAGCCGAGTACTGCCAAGCTTGAACTCGACTCGCCTTCTGAAACTTGACTCGAACTCAATCGAGCATCAATTTTTATGCTCGAGCTCAATGAGGTACTCAACACACTCGAGCTCAACTCAAACTTTTTTTGAATTTTTTTAATGAACTAATAAATTCCAATTTGTACAACATATTCCAAAAATTCTGTTAAAGAAAGCACCAGAAACATATTAAGTGTCACCAAAAGTCTTACCAAAAGTGTAGAATTCGATTAAATTGGAAAATTAAAATAGAAACACCAACGTGGACAAAATAAGTCTATAATACATATTTGATTAAATATATCGTTCCTTCTTCTCGTCTTGACAGCAACAGTAAACAAAAATGAAGAAGTCAAATAGGCCAACAGCAACATAAACAACAGCAGCACCTGTAATCTATAAAGCATAAAATAATGAATACCCACTCAATGAACATATTCAACAACAAACCTACAACACCTTTTTACATAATAGATGCATGTTACGTACTTGTGTATATTATGGTTATCTAGTTTAGGAATTTGAATTGTTTCCTTATCTTAATTGATTTCTAGGTTATAAATAGGGAGGTTAGGGCCGAGTTGGAAGTGAGAGAAATATTGTTTTAGTTTTGTCATTTGTTTTCTTGGGAGACCTCTTGGTTCTCGAATTCCAGGGTTTATCTATTCAAGCGTCCGATTGAGGGTGCCTGTTATCAATCATATAAGATTATCAATTACAAGACCTTGGACCAACCCATATGAATTTCTTTCAGCTTGATTAGTAATGAGGCTGTACTACACCATAGAATATATCCAAGATTGTTGTTGATAAAACTACATGACCTTAGTTACCTTATTACATTCACTTTTTGGATGATGTATTTATGTAGCAAGTTACACCACCAATCAACTAGAACAAAAGTAAAAAAGAAATGATGTTCCAAAACATCACCAATCTACATTTCATAACAATTAAAATCTACATGACCTTCTAAACTCTAACAACATTAAAGCAAAAGTTTAAAAGAACATGTATGAGCATGAACTTATCAAAAGACCATCGATCACTATTATCACTCTCCATCTCTTCAACATCCTCAAATCGTGTAATCGTTAAACAACACTAAACGCAAACAAAAAAATGCAGGGAAAATGATCACTTAAGTTATTAAGGCTACAACAATAAACAAGACTTGGTAAACATAATAAACGTAAATTACCACTTCAAGGAATAGGAAGGATTATCCTCTTTTTGAAATGTATAAAGAATGGAACATAGCATTGTATAAGCTTTTATTAAAAAAAACAGAAAAAACAGAAAAAAGAAAAGAATTCTTACTTTATTCTTTCTTTTCAATCTACGGGTATTTTGACACCAATCTTCTCCAAAAGTAAAACTTGAACTAGGGGAGACAATGATGCTCTATAAGTGTCAACAACCATACTCCTTGCTCTAAATGTAAAGCAAATGTTTTGATGGGAATATCAAGCATATCTTTAGCCATTCGGGACAAAATTCGATATTTCAAGGAATTTGCTTGCCACCACTCTAAAGCATCAAAGGGTTTTAAGCCATCATAAATGAGACAACAATCTCCAAGATAGTTCTTTAATTCTGATTGTTCAGGTTTCATATTTTCTACCGTCCTCACAAATTGATCAGATTCAGACCAACCACAACATGAATACTCACGATGTTGCCACTTGTATGACCACATGTATCACCACTTTGTTCTACACCGTTGTAATATTCTTCCACATATTCAGCATATAACTAATCTAAAGCTTTGTCTACTATCTTAATATTTTCTCCATCGAGGTACATTCTAGGAAAGCCACAGTGAATAACGCTCTTTTGGGACCTAGGAACTAAAATGGCAGCAACAAGTTAAATTCCCCCCAATATTTGTCAATTTTTTTTCATGCACCCAACCATTTCATGAATAAAATCATCTTCATTTCTATTTTAAAATTTTCTATCCAACAAAATCGAGCAAACCTTTTCAACTTTTATCTCGTCCTCAATGTCTAGACAACGAGTGTAGGGTGACTTTCTATCTTGGAATCTAGGAAACACATTTTTGAATGTAATTGCACTTGATAGCATTTGATATGTGGAATTACACCCTGTCTCACATTGAAGAATAAGTCTTTTATGTGGCAATTGTAATTGTTGCACCATCTCATATAGCAAATTGAGCCTTGATTCATTTTGATTTATAAAAGTGACTATCATGTATATCCTCAATGATATAATCAATTCTTGAAGGTTCATCTTGAACCATGAGATTCAAGATGTGTGCACAACAACGCACACGAAATAACTTTGGCACTTTGCTCATCACAGTAACTTCTTATTTCTTGAAAATGCGTCTATTAAAATGTTAATTGCTACATCATTTCTTTGGAGAATTATCAATAAAGATAGTAAACCTCTTGTTTTCTATAATCCAATATTTCAAACACTTTAAAAGATTGACGGAAATCTTAACACCATGGCGAGGAGGTAAATGGACAAAGCTTAGGACACATTTTTGCAATCAAATGGGAATCAAAGAAATGCCCAGTAACAATCATATACTCGATCTTGCGATTAGTTGATTTCAACATATCAGTGGTCGCACTAATCTTACATTCTTACTAATTTTTTCAACAAATCCCTCGAATTCCTCCTTTCGGTTTCATATCTTTTTTAATAGAATTTCTGGAAATTCCCTTCCATTCAAGCATCTCACATTTTTTCATTATATTAACTCCATCCTCCTCAATAATTGTGAAATGTTCATGCATCAGGATCATCCAATGTGCCATGGATTATGTCAATAATTCATCCTCAATAATTCTGGGCTAGCTACTTGCAAGGTAATCCTCTGTTGTTGCTTTTGAAAAAGTTTCTATCTAAGACAACTTTTAGACTAGAGAGAGTGCATCCACCGTAAGACTAGACCTTCCATACTTTCAAGTAAGGGTATGACTCACTATGGAAGGCACTTGAAAGGTTGTCTTAGATGACAACTTTTTTAAAAGCTACAACATAGGATTACCTTGCAAGTAGTTGACCCAAAAAGTAGTACACAATTTGCTACTCCTGTTCTTACTCACAGAAAATTTGATATGATGAGAATGAGAGAATTGATGGCACATTGGATTCTATGCATACATATCCTTTCAAAATTGTTGAGGAGGAAGGATTTAATATAATGCAAAATCGTAAGATGCTTGAATAGGAGGGGATTTCTAGAAATTCTATTGGCAAAGGTTGTGTGCAAGTATATGAAACCGAAAGGAAGAAGTTGAAGGATTTGTTGAAAAATATTAGTAAGATTAGTGTGACCACTGTTATGTGGATGTCAATTAATCAGAAAATTGAGTATATGGTTCTTACTAGGCATTTTGTTGATTCCCATTAGAGATTGCAAAACGAGTTTTAAGCTTTGTTCATTTACCTCTTGCTCACCGTGGTGTTGAGATTGCCAACAATCTTTACAAGTGTTTGAAGGTTTGGCTCATAGGGAACAAGGTGCTTGCTATCTCGGTTGATAACGATTGAAACAATGATGTAGCATCTAGGATTTTTAAAAGACACATTTTCAAGAAATAAGAAGTTACTGTGTGGAGGAAAGTTATTTCATGTGTGTTGTTGTGCCCAACTCTTGAATCTCATGGTTCAAGATGGACTTTCAAGAATTGATTATATCATTGAGAATATACATGATAGTGTCACTTTCATAAATCAAAAATGAATAAAGGCCTAGGTTGATTTTTGAGATAGTGCAGTAGTTACAATTTCCACATTTTCAAGAAATAAGAAGTTACCGTGTGGAGGAAAGTTATTTCATGTGTGTTGTTGTGCCCAGCTCTTGAATCTCATGGTTCAAGATGGACTTTTACGAATTGATTATATAATTAAGGATAGATATGATAGTGTCACTTTCATAAATCAAAAATGAATAAAGGCTTAGGTTGATTTTTGAGATAGTGCAGAAGTTACAATTGCCACATAGAAGACTTATTCTTGAATGTAAGACAAGGTGAAATTCTACATATCAAATGCTATCAACCGCAATTAAGTTCAAAGATGTGTTTCCTAGATATTAAGATAGAGAGCCTCATTACACTTGTTGTCTAAGCAATGAGGACTGTATAAAAGTTGAAAAAGTTTGTTCGATTTTGGAAGTCTTTGATTCCACATAATGTTAACATTATAGCAGGGAGTTAGTATCCAACTTAATGAAGTTTATCACATCAAAGTGTTGTTGGATAGAAAATTCTATGATGGAAATGAAGATGATTTTATCCGTGAAATGGTTAGGTGCATGAGGGAAATTTTTAATAAATATTGGGGGGGAATGCGACTTGCTGCCAGTTTAGATCCTAGGTGCAGAAAGAGGGTTATTCACTTTAGCTTTCCTAGAATGTACTCGATGATGACGCTAATGAAAATATTAAGATAGGGGACAAAGCTTTAGATGAGTTATATGCCGAATACGTGGAAAAATATTACAACACTGTAAGAACAAAGTGGTGATACACGTGGTGGTACAAGTGGCAACAATGTGAGTATTCAAGTTGCATCGTCTTGTTGGTCCGAATTTGATCAATTTTTGAGGACAATAGAAAATACAAAACCATAACAATCAGAGTTAAAGAACCATGTTGAAGAGGGTTGTGTCATTTATGATGACCCAAAATCCTTTGATGCTTTAGAGTGGTGGCGAGCAAATTCATTGAAATATAGTATTTTGTCTCGAATGGCTAAAGATATATTTGCTATTCCCATAACAATAGTGCTTCTTCAGAAGCTACATTTAGCACTTGGAGTAGGGTAATTGACACTTATAGAGCATCATTGTCTCCCGAAACGGCTCAAGTTTTACTTTGTGGAGGAGATTGGTGTTGAAGTCTCTATGGATTGAAAAGTAAGAATTCTTTTCTATGTTGTTTTTTCTAAAATAGCTTATACTAATGCTATGTCCCATTCTTAATGCATTTTAGAAAGAGAAGAAACTAACTAGATTATCCTTTCTATTGCTTGAAGTAAGTGGTAATTTACGTTTACCAAGTGTTACCATTTTCCCTATTTTTATGCATTTTTTTGTTTGCGTCTAGTGTTGCTTTATCTTTGGATATGCTTTGTGTTTTAGTGTTGCTCAACGATTACATAGTTTGAGGATATGTTAAAGATATGGAGAGTGATCATAGTGATTGGTGGTGTTTTGGTATGTATATGCTCATACATGTTCTTTTGAACTTTTGCCTTAATTTTTTTAGATTTTAGAAGGTCCTGTAGATTTTAGTTTTTATGAAATGTTGATTGGTGGTGTTTTGAAATATCATTTCTTGTTTTACTTTTGGTTGATTGGTGGTGCAACTTGCTACATTAATGCATCATCCCAAAAGTGAATGAAATAACGTATTTAAGGTCATGTAATCCATCCATCTATTATGTAAAAATCCAAGGCTTCTAGCCTAGTGGTATTGGGGTAGTTTAGGTTTGGTGTTGCTCATGGCCTAAGGTCATGGGTTCGAGTCCTGTCGTGGACAACTTTGGGGTAGATTTAGGAGCCGTTCAATATTAAAAAAAAACTATTATGTAAAAAGTATGTTCCTTGAGTGGGTATTCACCTTTTTATGCTTTACAGATTACATTACAGTGTTGCTCTTATTTTTAAGTTGCTGTTTGTCTATTTGTCTTCTTCATTTTTGTTTATTGTTGCCGTCGATGAGAAGAAAGAACAGTAATCGAATATGTATTATAGACTTATGTTGTCCTTGTTGGTGTTTCTATATTAATTTTCCACTTTATTTGTATTTTACACTTTTGGTAAGACTTTTGTTGGAACTTGGTATGTTTTTGGTGCTATCTTTTAACAAAAATTTTTGGAATATGTTGTACAAATCGGAACTTATTAGTTAATTTAAAGAACAATTCGAGTCGAGCTCGAGTGTGTCGAGTACTTCATCAAGCTCGAGCTCGAGACTAAAAATCAAAGCTCCATTGAGTTCGAGCTTGGCAGTACTGGGCTCGGCTCAATTACACCCCTAGTTTTGAATGAAACAATTGAGAAGAGTACGGGGCCTCCTGTTGCATTCTTTAGAAAGATTTATAATTTATGCATTCTTTGAACCAATGTGAAATACTAAGAAGGATCAAGTTAACTAGGCAGAGAATACGAAAACGATAGGTATATTAAGCATTGGAGGTGATGGATTACAAGAACAAAAGAATACAAATCTGGAGAATGCTCCCCTGCTCTAAATCAGAGATCACACCTATAGGATTCATCATGCCCAAGCTCCAAGAGGCGAAACCTCTAACAAAATTCAATTGTCTTCTTCCCGCCCTAGTGCCCTATACTAATCATTTGTATATAATTATTTCTTTACAGACCTTGGGCCCATTGGGCTGGACTTCTAGTTGTGGGTACGGAACATAAGAATATGGACTAGTTGCATGTTCTCTTTCAATATCGCCCCCCATAAAAACCTGGCTTGAGGTCAAGCCTGAAGTTCGACAATTAACTTGGAATTAAATCCTTCCTTGTGTCATCTTTATTAGTACCCAGCTGCCATGGAATCATCCTAAGCTTCCTATGTTTTCTGTGTTACAGGACATCAAATATACGCTGATACAGGATGGCCAGGTATGACTATTTGCATGTGATGCAACTCCAACTTTCGATTGCGTTATTTTTTTAACCTTGTTACGAGATGGATACATAACCAGCCTCCATGGCATAGCAAACCTACCTACCTACCAATTTGGCACAGCTCAGTAGCTATGCAGCTGCTAAGTATTCGTTTTTTGTATCTGTTAAATGTTGAAAACCAAGTTATATGATGAGTTTGAAGTCGACTTGTACAAAATAAGTACTTGGTAAAGTTTTGTTAGGAGCTTCTCGCCTAATACATTGCAAAATTGTATGTGTGCGCTGTAAATAGCATCTAGACTTGCCTGTTTTACGTGATTCGGTTTTCTTAGCAATGGCTTCACAAGTAACCCTTACTTAATGTTGTTGATCCTAGCAAGGAAGTGTGGAAGGTAAGGTACGTATTACACGCATTTAGAGGCACCATCGATTCAATTGGGGCTCCTAAACCAGTGCTACTGAGATGATTCTTGCTGATGGAGAGGTACATCTTCATCATATGCTTGTTGCTTGATTCTATTAAGTAAACTACTTTTGGTCTGCCTTTTTTGGAATGATAACAGAAGATGCCAACTTTTTTTAGACTTTACCTGTTTGACTAGGTATAGATAAAACGTAACCCGAATAACACATTCTTGCATGGTTAAATTAGATATCTTTTCGAACAACTGTAAAGAGGTATGTAGCAATTGATTTTAATCATTATTTTTTTTGTTTTTTTGTTTTTGTTTCATAGGATAATGTGGATGGTGATGCTGAGGTTTAGCCTGATCTGATGTGGGACTATAAGCCGTTGCGGGCAGATGCTAGGTCAGCATTCATGTTTTTGTTTTCTTGTGTTTAACTCTAGAATATTCAGTTGCATTATAATTTGCAGATGCAGTAATGTAACCATATTTAGACCATCATCTTCAACTGTGTTCTTGCATACTGAAGTGGGATATTAGAAATGAAGTAGTTAATTAGTTGCATTTCTAAGGACTCTCTAGGAAGGTAAATTGTAAATATATTGGTGTTATTACATATTTTCTTGAATACATGTTTCCTTATGCATTAAATCTTGCATTCTAATTTAAACCAACACAATGTGATGTTTTTTAATAGCCGATAAAACAAAGTAATAAGCAATGCGAAAGCGTGTTAATTGTTTGACCACCATTCAATTCCAAGAAGGTAGAAAGTATCGATGTGTAACACTTCAGTATTAAGTGATGCCGCATTTACTTCGAAGACCATCATTTCCCCCACCTTCACACCCCTTGGTGTGACCAGCTCTTGTCAATCGCTTTTGGCTGTTCGGTCTACGCCTATCTGTGTATTTCTTCGTGCTTTAATTGACGGGGAGTATCTTGGAGCTGCTGGAAACTGTCTTGTTATATGACTTCACAATGTCGCCGGTAAGGTAAACTTATTTATTTGGAGGCTTCAAAGTTGTAGACTTCCTACAGTTTGTAATCTTGTTCGAAAGGGAATCCAGACTAGTTCTACAATTTACTACTCATGTGGAGCTGATATAGAGACAGAAGTGCATTTATAGAATTGTAATATTTGTTGTTTTCTGTGAATCACTGTAATCTGTTTTGTACTTTGTTGTCGTGGTTCATTGTTTTTCACTGCTGAGCTACTGCAACATATTTTGTATTAGTGAACATAATTCTGATTAGTGAACAATGGCTTATGGCTTAATAATTCTCAATGGTTTGTAACTTTTCCCGAACGCCGATTATGACAACATGGTTATTCCTTCTTTCTATCTTGTGTCGTCGGTCCGTGTAGGTACACAAGCGCATAATTGATTCATACGGATGACATATCACGTATCATATGAACGGGTTTAGCCAGGTGTTCCTACATGCCACGAAGGAATGCGGGTACAATACCGGCTCGAATGTCATATGTGAGCGAACTGCAATATAAGGTTTGTGTTAGTTAACATCGAAAAGGTATGGTTTTCTATCTCATGTTTTTATATCCTCCCACTTACCTATAAGTATATACACATCTACTTGTAAGCATACTTATATATAAATATATAGGGTTTATTTTACAGAATAGTAACAAGTTTGAAAACTGTTCCACCAATGTGAAATAATCTATGAGTGATCTTGGTGAAACAGTTTTTAAACTTGGTTACTATTCAGTGATTTTACCCCAAATATATATGCACATTTTTTACACAAGAATAGGAGTGGATCTATGATTTTTATTGACCGGTGACATTAATAATGACAAAAATAAAATTAATTGAAATTGAAGGTATTGTTCGTGTTTTTTTCGGGTTTCTAGTTAATCTGGCCGAATTAACGAGGTTTTAGTTGTTCCGGTATTTTAGGGCCAAAATTTAAAACAAAACACAATTTTTATGAAGCCATGTTAATTAAATTGTTATTTTAAGGTAAAATAAAGTATTTTAAAGGTATAAATAAAAAATTGAACTATATATTTTCATTTTCTTTTTCATTTGACTGGTGACACCAGATCGAAAACATTGATATTTTCCACGCCACTTGCAAAATTGACTAATGACCCGTACCACCGCCGGAATGCACCTAGGTCCGCCCCCGTCCCTTATTACTAGTAACATATAATTCCTTTTTTTAATAAATCTTACTTTAAAATATGCATTACTCAACTAGTATGTATGTATATATATAATGAAAAAGTTCAATTAATAACTGTTTTTCATATGAGAACTGCGAAAAATGTTTGTCACACCATTAATGACATACTAATAGGGTATTTTGATCCATTTTATATATTACCTAACCGGGAATTACGTCCAGGTGAGCTTACATTAATTTGCGAGATTTGATTTTCCAAAATACCCGTGATTAATTAGCCGTCAAAAATTCTTAGTTATTGATTAATTTTAATCAAAGGCTATGATTATCTCTTAAAGTTTTCGTAAAAAAAACTATATAAAGAAACAAGTGTTGCTCTTCCTCTCATTACACAACTGGCCTCACGAACACAAGGCCCAGCAGTGAGGCCCATCAACCTACTCCCTTTTCTTCTTCTACGGCCCAAATTAAGCCCAAGCCTAGATTTCCACTTTAATGTTCATAGTCCATACTTAATTCATAATGTTAAAGGGACTAATTTTAGCCATTGGATCAATGACATCAATAGTCCAGATTGCATTTTAAAAATTTGGGCGGAGTGACATTTTCGTAATTCACATGTGATGCTTTTACAAATCACATGTGATACCTGTGATTGAATATTAAAATTTTAGGATATGTTTTTTACATGAACTTTATTGAACATAACTCTTCCTTTCTTCTTCATCAACATGTTACTGTTGTTTCTTTCCTCCATTAAAACAGATTTCAAGATATGGTTTTCTCTATTTCTAATTTTTTAAATTATCTCAAATACAGTTAACCTTAATCTCCATCTTAATTAAGTAACAAGCACAACCCATTAATCTAGGGTTCTAAAGGTTTCAAACTCTCCATTAATCCCATGTAAATTTACTCCCAAATTGTAACAGACTTATATCATTAATTCAGCTATCAAGTCTCTTGATCTGAGAGTTACAAATCTGGCATTCAAATTTACAAACTAAGTCCTTAAACTTCCTTACTCTTTTCATTGTTAACACAATACTTTTGTTAACCTATAAATAGTTTAAATACTTTTAAATGTTATTATTATATATATTTTTTTAGGTTGTTATAAATATAAAAAGGAACCAACTCATCACGCTCCAAAATTGCTGGAAATCTTATGAGTTATGATCAAGCTTGTGTGGTAAACAGATATTTAACGAAGCAATGCTGATCAGAAACCCTTATCCCATACCAGAATATTGAAAAATCATATGGTCAACTCTTGAGCTTTGACAGAGCCATGGCGAGTTTTTTAGAACATAAGAAATTATCCCATCTGAATTTCAAAACATAAACAAGTTATCGAGAAAAAAATATGTCGACGGTATTCCTTGTTTTTTTATCTGTTTCATAGAAAAATCATCTTTAGTTTATGAAACTTATTTCTTATTTGTTATCTTTGACAATTCAATAAGTAAATACCATTCACCTTAAATAATTGTTTTCACAAATATAGTTGTTAAAATGTTAATTTTGAGACTGTAAATTACATATAAAAAGTAGTTAATTAGTAGAATATATATATATATATATATATATATATATATATATATAAAAGAAATATTCTATTTTCTTTAATTACTTTGTTAATTTTGATATTTTTCTTGATCTATCATGTATGAAGATATATAAGAGGAAAATATTAATTTTTTTAATGAAATTTGTTTAGCAAAAGAATGTCCTTAAGAAAAATGATATATCTATCATTCTATTTTTTTCTCATACTTACCACAAGATGATATGTAGAGTCCACTAATTCTCTTTCTTCATTGTTTCTGTTGATTTTGACACTTGTATTGATATTATGAGTAGAAAAATAAGAAAAAAGAAAAAGTAGGAGGATATATCTTAATTACCCCTTTCAAATATATGAAGCTTTAGACGTGTGATTGGATAGCCATGCATATGATTGAGAGAAAAGCCAATAAAGTCCATATAATGTAACTTGATATATTAATAATCAAGGGAAAGCAAAGCAAGTGTCATTGTTGGAGTAGTTGATTTCCTTAAATATGTTCACATGCACATGTGTTGATGCTTCATTCTAAACCATTTATAGTTGAAGATCGGACTTCTTGTTCAAAGTCAAATAATTAGGCTACAAAAGCAGAAATCAATGCATCCATTACCAAAGAAAAAGCATATTAACTACTTTTTAAGAACCAAAGGGCATGTAGTCCTACAGTATCAGATGTTGGCACTGAAAGGTGTCTCTTTGCAAGGAGTTGATGATTCAAGTCTTTTGATGAACACAAAATTACCAAAGAAAACGCGTATTAACTACTTTAAGAACTAATGAGATTGTGTCTCTTTTCAAGAGGTTGAGAATTCAAATCCTTTGGTGAACAACAAAGTAGGTTTAGTGGGTGTGTGTATGTTTGTCGTTAACTACTTTAAAATGTCTCATGTTGATCTCCTCAATCATAGAAAATAAATTAAACCAAATCTTCATAGTTTTAGAAAATGATATAAACAAGGTATATCATGTCCGCGCATTGCGTCGGGTTGATATTAAAAATATCACATTCTTACAATTTTAATTTATATATAATATTATAGATAATATACGTGATTGTTTATGTTCGAAGATAGTATACATAGATAATATTTAGTTTTATATTCATCCTGTAAAAAGAAAAAAAATAAACTTGTTTTTCTAGCAAACAACAGTTTTATAAGTAGTTAAATAAATTAACATTAGTTGTTGATACTTGTTGGAGATGTAACTGATTCTTAACATAAGATTAGAGTTTGTAATAAAATACACGTAGGAAGTGTTTACATATGTGTTTTCGTCTATCAAATATTTTTACCTTGGATCATTACTTTATTCCGTTTATTTATAAAGTTGAAAACCACTTTGTTTGAAAAATCAACGTGTTCACATAAGGTTTGCTTGCCTACAATTTTATTAATTGTGGTAGTATATTATTATTATTATTATTATTATTATTATTAGAAACAACTAATATTTGATTCATTATAAAACTATGTAAGAGATATTTTAGACACTATAAATTTGAAATATAATTCATCTAATTATTTATTTATAGTGTGATTATAAATGCTAAAAGAGAAGTACATGTAAGAATTATATTGAATTATGATTGATAGTATTAATCTTGTTCATGAAAGATGCTCCTCTTGAATAAGCCGGAAAGCTTCGTTGCAATCTAGCGAAAAAGCCAGTCAAGACCTTTGATTATATTAAAATGATCTTATAAACTCCAAAAAGACGTCAATTAAAATAACAAATATCTTGAGAGATGGATGTATTATGTTTATATATACGATAATTTAAATACACATTTTTGCTTACTGTAGTATGCTTTATACTACAAGTCTTACAATTTGTTATACAAACTTACAAAAGTTATATTTAATGTAGTTTGATTAATACCATAAAAAAGTGATATAAATCTAATACATGGGTATCATAATAAAAATACAATATTTAAAAGTTTATTACGTAAGAAATAAATAATATTTGTAGTTGTATACTTGAATACTTTATGATGTTATTTACACTATTGTTTATGTCAATTTATCAAATTATTGTAAACGCTTTTGTATTGTTAATTAAATACCCTTCTGCCGCATGTTGAATTTTTTTTACTAACATAAAATATGTTTTTCTAAATTTGTTTTTAACTAAATAAATTTTATGTGATTATCACATTTACTATACTCTTAGTTATATAGTTTTATGTGATTTAGGTTAGCCTACAAACATATTTAGTAGTACATTAACAACAACAACAACGACAATAATACTAATGAAAATATGAATTATATTATGGGCTAAAATGTAACTTATAGAAATTAAATGATAAATTGTGTGTAAATACAATAAATTTTGTCTTAGTTACTATCGTATTCAATGAACTTTTTATTTTAAAAACTAATACATATAACTTTCATAATCCTCCCATTGTATGCAAATTGTACATAATGAGAAGTATGACAAAGTTCGTTATGAAAGTTGATTGCATTATTTTTAAGAGAAAAAAGTGGAATATATGCAATGAAAACTACGTTAAACTTCATTGTATTTTCATACAATTTATTCAAAATCTAAGGTAAACAACAAAAATCTATAAGGGTAAAAACTGTCAACCCTGCTGGAAGGGCTTTCTAGATCCAATCTCTTGGTCTTTCGTTCGCTAAAGTTTAAAGATTAGATGTATTTTTATTTAAATTAAATGGTGAATATTAAAGTTTTATAGGTTTTAAAAGTGGAAGTTGTGAAACGAGTAGTCAATTTTTTGTTTATAGATTAAATGTAATATATATAAGTTAAGGTGTGAAAATTAGAAATTTATAAAGGTTAAAAGTAAAAATTGAAAAGTAAAAATTGAAATGAATAATAGATTTTTTGTAAACTGATTATAAGGTATAACACTACTAGAAAAAAACTAATCTCCGACGGCAAAATCTGTTGGAAATGGCCGTTTCTAACGGATTTCCGACGGATTTTGTCCGTAGGAAAAAACCTTGTCGGAAAAAAGATTTGCGACAAGTTTTCCGACGGAATGTAATATTACCGACGAATATATCCGTCGGAAATCCGTCGAAGATTATGGTTTACATGGGCCATTTAAACCATAATTTCTGACGGGTGTTCCGACGAACTTCCGATGCATTACAAATGGATTTTCAATTAATTTTCCGACGGATTTGCGACGGATTTCCGACGAAATACCGACATATTTCCAACGAACTTTCGATTGATTACGATAGATTTCCGACGAATTTCTAACTTAATTTTGACAGATTTGCAACTAGATTCTAACGTATTTGTGACAAATTTCCGACGAACTTCCGACAATTTTCAACCATTTTGCGATGAAATTTCTGACAATTTTCTAACGGATTTCCGACAGATTTTTGACAAATTTTAAACGTAATGTACGATATTGCCGTTAAATTTACAGCCAATTTTCCGGAAAATATATAAAAAATTAATAAAAAATAATGAATTTGGATAACAATATATAACATAATTATAGCAAATATATAAACAACTATAAACAAATAGCAAACATCAAAATTCAATAGCAAACTTCAAATTTAGCAAATATCCAAGTGTTCCAAAAAGCATTTAGCTAGTTAATTTGCTAACAAGCATTAAAGTATGCAAATAAGTTTTGTTTAAATTACAACAAAATCGATAATAGCTAGTTGAGATGTAGGGGAGCCTCTCATTCAAAATCTTCAAAATACTATCCTCCTTTTCATTTGCTTGCTTAGTTTCTTCTTCTAATCGAGTCATCCGTTCTTCAGCAGTATTCAATCTTTATATCTACATAGTTAAACACATACAATTAGTAACCATCATGAATAACTTTATAGTTCATATCAAATTTTATAGGTCACATACATCATTGTGACTTTATAGACCCATTATAACTTATATCACACTATATGCGAATAAAGAAAATAAATATGTACATACTATATCTACTATTCTATATTTTTACATATTATGACTCACATGTAACATATTAAGACTTGAAGTTATACTAGGTATATATGTGTCACATTGGCTGGAATGACTTGTATAAGAACTACTATGACTTAAGTACAATATGGCATTAATATTTCTTAAATAACCCTTACAACCCAATAGTGCACAAGATAACTCGGCAATTCGCATAACATATTTCAATATAATAGAACTCACTTTCTCCATTAAGATTGTTATAACATAGTATTCCTTTATTTCACCCTTAATCAATCATACGGGTCATATTTGATTGGAATAACCAAATAAGAAAACTACTATATAAGTCACATGAATTTGAAATATACGACATTACGAATTCTAATGTAGCATGCTTCGATTCTAAATCTAATATAAGTTTCCGGCCAATAGAAAGAAATATAATCACGTCTGAAAAATATCTAACCTGATCGGAAGTTGGATTACTAGCATCATAAGCATTTGATGTGGTAGTACTTGACATCCCACGACCTCTAGTGCGATCAATTGGGACTCCAAACAATCTCCCTTTTTTTCATCCCTCCGGCAGTAGTTTCCCATAGATCCCTATAAATGTTTATTTGCACTAGAGCCACGTTTCCATCGATCGGTATTCCAAACATCATCAATCATTTTTGCTTAATTCGATTCATCGATCCACTCCGGAAAAATGGCTTAATGAGTGTCAAGTTATCACCAACATGTATACATCTCGACGTAACTTTGGTAATCACTTCACTTCGAGCAGTTGACATGATAAGAATGTACCGTGCCTTCATGATGTTATTCCAATTTTCACGAACTTTCTCCTTTAAATATGGATCCCATTGGTATTTTGCTTGCACATAGATTAAACATTAAGGTAGATATATTAGTCCTTGGGGTATGATACTGGGTTAATAGGTCAACATGTTTTAGATAAGAACAGGCAATATTAAGTATAAACCTGGAAATGCTCCGACATCAGCCTACGGTTAGCTTTCGGAACATCATTCCATCTTGGCCAACAACCAGCAAACATATTCTTGAATATAGAAACAGTTTCTTTCCCCACATCGGGATCTTCAAACCTACACAATATATAAAAATAAGAAAAAGAGAATTAACATTATCAACAATATTTAATCAATCCAGTAACATTTTTGGAAGACATACATACCTCTTCCCATATGGGACAATAATCTCTCTATATGATGAATGAATAGGGGTTTGTAGTATCATGTTTGACCCCGTGTTTGTCGTTCCGACGACTCGCCGTACTCTTCATCATTAGGTGCAACATCAAACTCATCATCAGTATTCATGAAATCATCAAGGGATGTATCTCTCAACCCTATAGCAACACCATTTCTTCTACCACCTCTACCTCTAGCAAATACATCTCAAAACAAATACTAATGGACTAATACCAAACACTACTATTTATCAACTATATATATTTGAAAGGAAATGAAGTGCTCCAATCAAATACTAATGGACTAGTAGCAAACATTACTATTTACCATAACTAACAGCAAACACATTATATATCTCCAAACCATTATAATTAAATTTGAAACAAATTACTGAAAAATTGCATAACTGACAAACTACAAATTTAAGTAGTAAATCATCTACATTAATGAAGCAACCCAAACAATAGAATTATGCTGATGAATCTTCTTATATCTTCATTTTCAAACGATATCCCCAAGAATTAGAGTGGTGAGAACAGTTTACTTCTACTAAGCACTAACTACATTATCAAGTTATCACTAGTTTACTTCTAATACCCGTTTACCCGAAAATACAATGTCATGATGTCAACCAATTTACTTCTACTAACTAGTAACTAAGAAATATCAACTTGTGGTTGTGAGTACAACATAGGTAAATGCAGTAATAAAGCTCTAAATAGGTAAACTAAATTTAATTAATAATTCACGTTTAATTGTTGGTTTGTATATATTGAGTTCTAGTTATGTCAGTAGATGTAGAATTAGCATTTACTCTTTACTCAGTTTTTAATTACAAAGATTTTTTTTACTATTTTAATGAAAATTACATCGTTTTGTATATATCATACCGTTTTGTGGATAGGAACCTTTATCTCTTCCTAAGGAACCACACATATACAACAAGATACCCAACATTCACCATAACCAGACCATCTAATTAATAGATTCAGTGGGTGATGAAATAAAAGAAAATGATGCTGAAGAAAACAAAGAACAGGGATGATGAACTAAAATACATATTGTTATACAAATAGGGGTTGAAAAAACAACAAAAAACATAGTTATAAACTAAAAAGTGTCACAAGGTGCAAGGATAGTCTACCTATTGGGTTTGTGATGAACTAAGATGAAAACCAAGTGAAACCAAAATAGGGTCAGTAGCGATGGATGGCTCAGTTCAGCAACTGCATTACCGGTGAGGAGCAGCGACGTGTCCAGCGGGCGGCAGTGGCGTGACCGGTTGGCTCTGGGCAGCAGCGGCAGTACCGATCTATGGTGGTTGGAGATTGGCTAGGGTTTTTAGAGCGATCAGATGTGTTTCCCGTAACCAATGTTTTAAAACCCGGGTTTTTAGTTGACCCGGGCTCCTCACTGGGTCACGGGTCAACCGGTTCAACCGGCGGGTCAACCCGGTTTCTAGATTTTTAAATTTTTTAAAATATATATGCATATGTGTGTATATATATGTATGTATATAAACTTAGAAACAATTACTAATCTGTTAAGAAACTAAATAATCTATCAAACATAAAATGAAATTCTATTGAGAGGGTTACATGAACTCAATGAAGGTTTATGCTTGAACAACAGTCACATGTCGGAGATGACAGAGGGCAGGAGTTGTCGTCGACTGCCGAGAGGGGTTCACAACTCATTTTTAGGGTTTCTGTAGAGAGAGGGTTTCAAAGTATCAATTGTCGAGATGACTAATCGCTAAATATGTTTTTTAAAAAAATATCAAAATGAAAAAACTAAAAACCGGGTCAAACCGGGCCGGGTCAACCCGGGTCGACCGGTTCAACCATAAACCCGGGCGGGTCAATGCGGGCTAGAAATGAGCAAAAACCCGGTGTACATTGACCCGGTCTCCTCACCGGGTCATGGGTCAACCGGTCGGACCGGCCGGATCAACCCGGGTTTTAAAACATTGCCGTAACTAAGAAAAGAGGAAACCAATTACGGGAGGGAAACCTAGAAATTGGAGGAATAAATAACTTAATTTTTTAATTTAATAATATATTTCAAAATTTCGTACGTAGTACTAAATTTTACATATAATGATACAAAGATTATCTATTAACTATATTTGATATTTTAATTAATATTTGAACAAAATAATTACATATTATTAAAAATAATTAAACCTAATTCATACGTTATTTTATTAAATATAATCAAATTAATATATATATATATATATATGGTAGAGATCAAGTAAAAAGGATTTTATAGTAAAAAGGGTAAGAGGCAATAAAAAAATCATTTTTATTGATTAAAACTAGTTCTTCATCAATTTATTTTTGATGAATCCAACATATTCATCACATTTTACAGAGCAAAAGAGATTTTCAAATGTAAATTTTGAAACCAAAATTTTGAAATAATTTGTTGATGAACAAAATGTTTTCATCTAAAAAGTGATGAATATGTTGGATTCATCAAAAAGAAATCGATGAAAAACTAGTTTTAATCAATAAAGATGATAAACTAAAAATTATCAGTTGATGTATATACCGAAAAATGATCAAATAATCATCCCTTTTACACTTTTTACTTTAATTTCCTTTTTATTTGATCTCATTCCTATATATATATATATATATATATCAATTCACAAAGAAAATGGGCAAGTTTCCGTGACATATCTAAGGGTACTTTCATAATTATGTATTCGTCTCACAACTTAATATAGTTGCGAGATTTTGAATTTCTCACGAGAAAGAAAAGAACACGAGAATTTAGTGTTACAGCTTATTCAAAGAAGATATATTTCTAACAAAAACAAGTGCTTGATTTGAATTCACTTTGACGACATTAAATAAAAATATACATTTATGTAACAATATTGAAACTTAGATAACATTAAGTAACATTCTATTTTTGAAAAGAAAATTAAGTGAGATACATACAAAAAGCTAATCTATTGATTTTCTTTCATCAGACGCATCGCGCGTGGTCTTAAAAACTCCTTTGAACCAAACGTTTTATAGTTAAATGTATTCTTCATATTAGAATAATATAAATATAAATGAAATAAATTAATTTTTGAAAAATATAAATAATAATTGTCATGTAATATTAAAACTTCTTGTGTAAATTGAATATATCATAGTCTCATATTATAAAAAGAGCAATTCAATGTCAATTAAATAAAACTTGATTATGTTGGAACAAATTGGTCAAAGTGATACGACATTATCACTTTGTTTAACCATCGCCACTCAAAATTGTACTTGCTCGGTCATTCACGGACATGCTTTGAAATGAAGTGAAATAGTAATCGTAATTAAACATAGTAGTATAATCATACTCGATCATTTACACTTATATCTAGCTGAAAGGTCAATAATAGTATAAAATGTACATAAGTTGGTGAATATGTTCAATTGAAGTGAATGGGAGGTTCAAATAAGAATATATATATATATATATATATATGTATATATATATATATGTATATATATATAGTGAAAAGTTCATTTGAGAACCGTTTTTATTGTGAGAACCACGAGAACCGATCTTAGCCGTCCAATTTTCCCTCTTTCAATTGGATTGCCCACACATAAATTCTTTAAATGCACCCTGCCACACTCAATCCCCTCACACTCTTCATCCATGAATTTCATTACCCAAAATAAATGGCTAAGATTTGTTCTCACAATAAAACGATTCTCAAATAAACCTTCCTCTCTCTCTCTCTCTATATATATATATATATATATATATATAGGCAAAAGTTCAAACGAGAACTGTTTTTCGTACGAGAACTGTTTTTCGTACGAGAACTGTGAGAACCAATCTTAGCCGTTAATTCCCCCTATTTCAATTGGATTGTCCACCTATGAATTCCTTACATGCACCCTGCCACACTCAATCCTCTCACGCTTTTCATCCAGGAATTCCATTATCCAAAATGAACGGTCAAGATTGGTTCTCGCGGTTCTCGTACGAAAAACAGTTCTCGTTTGAACCCTCCCCTATATATATATATATATATAGAGAGAGAGAGAGAGAGAGAGAGAGAGGTGAGAATAAGAGACTAAACATCTAATTAATGGCCAGATTGTTCTCTCATTCTCACCTAAATATACATTATTATAATAACTCTTCCCATTGCAGTGAATATGGTAATTCAAAATCATGATTAATTACAATAAAAAAAGTTACTCATAGTCATATTTCGTCATTTATAGTGAATATGAAGCATAGGAATATGTCGTGCTATTGATTCACGATCAACGTTGTTGATATAATTTAATCACAATACAATGTTGTAACTCAAGGTCAATCACAAAGATGTTGATCATAGTGATCACCTTGGTCAGCCACCATAAGTTCTATATTTTTTCAACAAAAATTCGGTAGTCGCTTTCCGTTAAAAAAATAAAGTACAACTCGATACATATTTCATAAGGACCACTTGTAGTCAGAATTCGGCGTTTTACAATTAGCTACTACACCATCGGAATATTGTGGCATCCGGTCACGATGATTTTATTTTTTCCAACAAATTTCCTACGGATCACTATTTGTCATATATCCTCCTAAAATATGTCGGAAATCCATCATTATATAATTAGCTACACAACTCTCGGAATTTTATTGAAAATCTGTCGGGAAGATTTATATTTTCCGTTGAATTTTCCTAAAGAAAATTCTCTTGAAAATCCATTAGAATTCCGTTGTTATATAGTTAGCTACTCTACAATTGAAATTTCGTCAGAAATCCGTCGGCATTGACGGATTTCCTATGGATCACACTTTTTCGAAAAAGCCGTCGGAAATCCATCGGAAATCCGTTGTTCTATAGTTAACTACGCCATCCTCAGAATTTCGTCAGAAATTCGTTAGAAGATTTTAATCTTTTCCAACGAATTTGCAACAGACCATTATTTGTCGGAAATCCGTCGAAAATCTATTGGAAATCCATCGTTATAAACATAGCTACTCTACCATCGGAATTTCGTTAGAAATCCGTCGGAATTAGCGACGGATTTCCTACGGATTACAATTTGTCGGAAATCATTCGGAAATCCGTCGTTATATAGTTAGGTATGCCATCCTTGGAATTTCGTTAGAAATCCGTTAGAAAATTTTAATATTTTCCAACGTATTTGCTACAAACCACTATTTGTCAGAAATTCGTCGGAAATCCGTTAGTAGTCCATCGGTATATATTTAGCTACTCCACCCTCGGAATTTCGTCGGAAAACCGTCGGTATTTTCCGACTGATTTTATCCGTAGGAAAAACCCTTTTTTCTAGTAGTGTAATAACCAACCATATTAACTCATAGTCCTAAAGAAAATATACTATTTAATATTTTTCTTTCTCATTCCTTTTTTATCATTAACTAATCTTTTGATGGCTTTTATGTTGTTCTTGCATTGCATTAGTAATCACTTAAAGATCACATTAAAATTCTACTTCATGCATTCTTATTCAGGGGCTCCTTTTTTTTAATGAATCCAAGTAGGCAGTATGAAGAGAAAGTTTGGTTGGAACTTAGATGTCTGAAGAAAATATTGAATAAAAAAACTTAAGGTTAAACCATAAAGAAACATTATTAACTTGAAATGATATAAAGGAAGTTCATTATACATGCATATTGATACAATAATTATAAGAGTGACTCTATTTGGACCATTTGTAATTTAAATTGATTTTCTTATGTGATGTGATGTGATGTATCTGAGTGTATGATCTGTACTGAAAAACTGTAATTAATTAATATCACATGTCTAGTATGTGTGGGAGAGAGAAGGTCTTAATAGTAGTTCCCTAATTATAAAAAATGGTTTAGTTCATCAAAATGTATTCAACTTGTCACGTTTTGCTATTATGTGTATCGAACTTTAAAATTTTCTATTGTATTTATTGAACATTTAATTTGTCGCTATTGTGTGTATTAAACTTTCTATTGTATGTACTAAAATTATACATTTGTTTCCTTTTTTATGTATCCAAAATACATACAATTGCAAAAAATTAAAAGTTCGATACACACAATAGAAACTTTTAAAGTTTGATACACACAATAGCAAAACGTGACAAGTTGAATACATTTTGGTGAACTAAACCCTATAAAAAACATAATTAATAGCTTTCTATCATGCAACCTATTGATAAATCATTAAAGTTTAGTAATAGCACCAATTACTTATGGATTAAGATAAAATTAATTGGATATGCAAGAAAAATAGAGATGAACTAAACTTATAGAAGACTGGATTATGGTCAAATTAGGTGAATTACACATTTTATAATAAATTATTTGAGTCGACTTAATTATTAAATTAGATACACCAATTTAATTAAACATGGCATAATTAATTTAACACCATACTCTAAATAATCAAAAGTGACCATGTTATATATAATGTACGTATTGTAAGAGATAACATTTTCTCAAATATAAATAAACAAAAAATAAACTTAAAGTGCTCGATCGATCTTCTCATCACATGATCAAGTGAGCCGTAATACTGTTTTAATTATATATATTTTTGGTAATTCACAGTCCCACGTGTTAATTGTATAAGTCATTTACGTGGGTTATTTTGATGTCATGTGTTTGATTAATATTAATATTTATTATTATTATTATTATTATAGGATTTCTTCCATTTCCTCCTTAATTACTTTTATATACTTTTTTTTAAAATTTTAAATTACCTATACATATTTCAAATATTTGAAATTCACATGTATGTTCAAATAAAATATTTATTAAATCATTTAAATATTTAAATAGTTATAAAATTACTATATTACTCTTATATTATCTAAACCAAAATTAAAAATATTCAAAATAAATAGGATTTAGTTTCTAAAAATGTATCGAAATAACTAAGTTGTCATTTTTGCTATTATGTATATCCAACTTTGAAAACTACCAATTAATGTACTGAAGTTACAAAATATACCGTTTAGTGTATTGAAAAACTTGTTTGGTACATATGATGCAATTTTCTTATTTTGATTTATTTTTTACCATTAAATTATTATTGAAAAGTGTTATTTAATGTACTAAAGTTTTTAAAATCTATCATTCAGTGTATTGAAAAACATGATGACTTGCTAGTAACGTGAAATAGATGTCTTGATACGCTAAATGGTAGACTTTGAAACTTTAGTACATTAAATGGTAGTTTTCAAAGTTTAATACGCATAATAGTAATAAGTGACAATTGCGATACATTTTTGAAACCTAAACCCAAATAAATATAGCCCGAACCCGAAAGTAATAAGTGAAATAACTTCAATAACAAAACAACATTTGCTTAACTAAAAATAGATGCATAGCCTGACTGTTCTATCTTCATTATTTCTTGAAGACTTTATCATCAACAATTGCTTATCATCATGCGTTTATCTTCAGCGATGAGCACAGTTGCTCCTCCTTTTGAATTAACCGTAGTACTTCCTGCACTATATCATCTTCATTCGATCACTGGGTCTCTCGATTGAAGCTTGATTCCTAGGCAGGGAGTGAGGCCGGGAGAAAAGATTCCAATCCATAATAAGAGGATTGAAGATGGTTGTTTTAATTTAGGTTTAGATAATATAATGGTAATATAGTAATTTTATAATAATTGAATTTGATGATAATAATTATCGATATTTAAATGATTTAATAAATATTAAAATAGGTATTCGACTTACATGAGAGTTTTAAAAATTTAAAAGGATATAGAAATAATTTAAAAGTGTAGAAGGATATATAAGTAATTTAAAAGTTTTGAAAAAAATTATCTCTTATATAAATATTTCGAATGACTAACCAAACACATGCCAGCCCGTAAAAAAAAAAAGCTAAGTCAAAATAAGCTCAACATCTACACAAACCCTAAAACATTTTACTAAACTTACTTATTCTATTACTTTTGTCATTCTAGAAGTTTCATGATATGACTTAAAAGTGTTCCTTCATTCGTGAAGTTAATGATTCAAGTCAAATTTGAACATATGGTATAAATTAAGAGTAAGGCTGTTAATTCGGGCCGGGTTCATTTCGTTCGGGTTCGGGTCAGTTTCGTGTTGGCCTAATTTCGACCCATTTATTTTTGTGTCAGGTTCGGGCCGTGTTAGTTTTTTTCGTGTCGACCTTCGGGTCGGCCCATTTAGGCCAAATGTCATCAACGAGAATTTTTTCGATTTTCGAATACGGTTTTTGAGTACGATTTTTGAATACGGTTTTCAAGTACGATTTCCGAATACGGTTTTTCATTTCAACTATGATTTTCTTTATCAATATTTCAAATTCCATGTTTGTTTTCCAACGTTCGGCACAAATTTCAAAAACGATTTTCATTTATATTATAACTTCAATAATCAATGTTCATTTCCGTTGTATTCGAACTTTAAATTCGGTATTTATTTCAGTTTGATTGAAATTTGTGATTTTACTTTTTTATTCACTTATACAAATGAATATAATAAAAACTATGATGTATTACTATTCTATACCAATAAATAATGTCATTGAACAACCAAATAATTTAAGATTATTTATCATTAAATAAAATTATGAATCGATCCAAAATACTAAAGTATTATCTATCAAATAATCAAATGTAAAAGTATCAAAATCATATAGTGAAAGTAAGAAATACTAAAATAACGTACTATTGTTTTAACTGTAAATCTTTTATTTTTTATTTTTAGTTTTTAATGTTTAAGGGTTTTGTACTTTTGTTTGGCGGGTTTTATTGTCCTAAAATGTCACTCCTTTTTTGAATTCATAATCTTCTTTTCAAAATTTAAATTTCAAGTATTAAAGAAAATTTTAAAATGTTATAGTTTTACCTATAAACGGGTCATACGGGTCATTTTCAGGTTGTCGGGTTGACTCTAACCCGACCCATTTATTTTCGTGTCAATTTCGTGTCAACCCGCTTTTGACCCGTTTCGGGTTCGTGTCGGGTTTCGGATCGACCCAGAAATTGTCAACCTTAATTAGGAGGTGTGTATCGTCATTTAAAAAAACTTCACCAATCAGAATGTGACTGGATCAATATTTTAAAATCCGAGTTTTTAGGTGACCTAGTGTAACAAGCAGGTCATGGGTTAACCAATTCAACCATTTAATATCATTTCCCAATTAATAATATCACAAGTTACCTCCAATGCATCGTTTAATACACACAAAGATATATTATTAAATCAATTTACCTCCCGTCATACGAGGCTCGATACGAAGCCTTTTTTACACGTTTAGTTAATTACGAGTAATAAGCCTTTATATCTCATTATTGGGTTGTGATCTTCTGATATTGTAATCAAACATGTTCAGTCATCTTTTCTTATAAACATAAGAATGAGAACTACAAAGGACATACTCTTTGGTTTATACTTCTATACATGCATTTTGGTTTATACTCACTAGATTAAAAGTGTAAAAATAAAAAATTAGGCATCGGCATGAACTAATAGAATCTATATGTCATTTATTGAGTGAGAAGATGAAGTAGGAAACTTAGTAAGACCAGGAGCTTAAGATGAGTTGCCAAATGTCTCGGGTTCAAGTCCCTTAGTAGGATAAGAAGTTTAAGGTGTTGTACTGTTGTCCAATGTCTTGGGTTTAGGACCCTTTGTGAGAGTGAATCCTACAAATATTTACATTCTTAATTTAAAATAAAGTATCAACTCTATTATATTTGTGGACCACAACATGAGAGAATCCCACACAACTATTATTTCTCAAAAATCAATCAAGCAATTAAACAACAAAATCTCAAAAAGCCAAGTTAATTAAGTGTCAATGGCTGTTCTTACATTTGATCATTCAAATTTTCACTAGACCCGAATTCTAACATATATATCCACATACATACATCAATCATGGAAAAAATTATAATACAAATTACTAGTTACTACTGATGATCACCATCTATCTTTATCTTTCCATTCCAACCCTATCAATCTATAAGGGGAATACCTGTTCTTATTATGCTCTGAAATGGTCTCAAGCTTAGGTGACCATGTTTGATCCTTGGATCCAACCAAATGTTCATACTGCTTCTTCAACTCAGGTGTACTACACAAACACCCATATGTCATATTATTATTACCATTTGTAGTACTTCCATTTTCTTCTTCACCATCACCATTTCCATCTCTTCTGGTTAGAATTCTTTCCATAAACACAGGCGAAACCTGTTAGAGATAAATGAGATTTGAGTTTAGTATAAAATGAACGACTACCCCAATTGTATAGATATGTTAGATCGAGCCATTAGGGATTTCTTTAATCTATAACCTTGTACTCTTATTTTACAATACCTTGATCAAAACCCTTCCGTTTGATCCTTTTATGTACTCAAACGGACAGTCTTTGAAGTTGACCGGAGCGCGTTTAGGCTCTTTACCAACCATGGCTGATATTGAAGAAGCCGAGAGGGTTTTTGAAGAGAAGATATCAAGTGGGAGAACAAAGTAAGTCCGACCAGGCTTTAGCTGATCATCGATCGTTAAAGCCGGAATCCGATGGCCAATGAAGAAGCACTCCGCATCACAAACCATGCTATCGGGAAACTCGAACATGATCTCCCCAGCAGACCACCGTTTAAACCCTGTTAGGGTTCTTGTTTTGCCTTCCCAGTAAATAATCTTCACAAACGATCCTTCACTTGTTAGACAACAAGCAGTCATTGCATTTCCCATGGTGTGTATGAGAGAGAGATCAGAGAAATATGGACATTTGGAGGTTAATATTATGAATTATATAACTAATTATCAAAGAGATCGATGGATGTATGTAGGATGGTTGACGTATTTAATGAAGTCGTGGGGTGGTCGGTCGGAGGTCAGTAAAAGACGGCGTTGAACGTCATTTAATTAGAGGCGTATAATTGGCGTTCTTCGTGGTTGTTAATGGTTGCAAATTTCAAACAAGAAATCCTACGAGGCTACTAAAGTCGTCCCTTGGAAAATACAAAAGTGCGATATTAACATTTACACTGTAATAATGATAAAGTTATGCATGTTTTTTGGTGTACTCTTCTTTCTCTTACATATATATTATAAGGTGAAGAGTGCAATAATTTATACTCTAAAATTATTTTAAACGATTTAGCTATGTACATATCAATTCTAATCTATTAAACGATTAATCGGTCGATCTTTGGAAACATTCAAGCTAATCTGTCTATCAACATGCCAGATTCAATGCAACAACAACAACAATTAATAACCTTACTACTTAACTAGTTAACTTGATTAAATGTTCGTATAATATACTTTACGGGTTGGTTTTGAAAAATGATAAATATTAAAAATTAATAAAAATATATTAAATAATTATAAAACATGAAAAAAATGAGAATTTAAGGAATTGTGCCAGAAAGTCTCAACACTCAAATAAACAATGGAATCGTTGGCGCGAGGAGATGGCAAATGTTGACGGAGAAAATGTGATATCATGATACGGAAAAACGTGATTGTATTTCTGTAGAAACTATCGATCATTATTGTTACAATTGGAGACAATTAGGTTAAGTACCTATTTGTTATAATTTAAAAGACTTTAAAATGATTATAAAATAATTTAGGGCAAAATGAATGAAAATACAATTAACTTTGTCTTAATTATCATTGTATACAACCAACTTTAAATGTTTAAAGATAATACAACAAACTTTATAAATTCTTTCATTGTATGCAGACAACTTTTTTCTGTGTATAATGTTTAGCTACCATTGTATACAATAAACTTTTTCATAATTTTCATAGTATACAACAACTTTCATGCAATGAGAGGATTATAAAAGTTAATTGTATTGTTTTAAAAAAAATAAAGTTGGTTGTATATAATAATAATTAAGACAAAGTTCATTGTATTTTCATGCAATTTTAAAATGATGAAACTAAGAATTTTGTTAAATTTGATATTTTAAAATGTTATAAAAGATAAATATCATATTTGTAAGTTAGGTTAACAAAGACGATATTTTTAGGTTTAAGAAGGTTATGTAAGAAATATTCTCCAATAATTTTGATTCAATCTAAAGTTTAAATTAAATTCAATTTTTACCAAGAAAAAGGCAAAATTGGATTTTAATTTTTATTTAAATTAATAGTTCAAGTTTAGTTTTTAACTAAATAAATAGTAAGATTATTTAAGTTAGTCTTTTATTTATATCAGAAGATAGTAAAATATTAAAGATAAGATAAAAACACTTATACCAGTTAGATGACCGATTTCTATTAAGGATAAAGATCATGTAAAATCTTAGTTATATATCTTGTATATAAGGTAGTATAAAAAAGTAGTTATTTGTTCATATGTTTTCATTGTATTTTGGTGCTTCTTGTATTATATATTACTAGCATGATACCCACACGACGTCAATGATAATTCTTCATCGAAACTAGAGACAAGGTGTCCATGGTGAAAAAGTTGAAACTAATACGTTCTTCGATACATGTGAGTACGTATTGATATAGAATATCATTAAAACTTATTTAAAAGGAAATGTCTAAATTTTTTTCACTAATAATTTTTCTTTATTTTTTAAAATGACTAAAAAATAAAGAATTTTATATCAAAAGCCTCAAACTGTGAATTTTGAGTTAGACGCGGATTTTAAATTGAAATAGGTTATTCTTCTTCCTAATCGGATCTCATGTCAATGAAAAGCATTCTTTAATGAAACCTTAATTTCTAGTTCAACTATTATCGCCGATCTATTAATTAATATTCACCAACCGCTATCGGATTCCATGTCAATTCGTAATTCCTAATTTCACTAACAACTATGGGTACAAATATGTGAATATATCAATTTTCTTTTTTCATTTTCAATATTCATGAGATGTATAAATTTCTTATGTTTAAGGTTTTACATCATAAATGTTTAAACTTTACATTAAGAATCTTTTATGTTTATGCACATGGTATTAAGCTAGTAAATAACTAAATATACAAATAAGTAATGAATACCATAATTAATGAGATGAAAAGAATTAATTAAGTTTTATTAATTGTATATATAAATAATAATTTATAAGGTAACGTGGTTTATGAAAATAAAATATTGATATTGTTGCCTATTAATTAAATTCTTTCGAATTATATATATAGATGCATTTATTTAATATACTCCAGTTGGAACACGAAAGATGGATCAAACATATATTGTCATCTAAATTAATTATTTAAGACCATTTCAAAGCATGATTCACGTGTCCTAGCTCGATGTATATAAAGTAATATATACATCTGACAATTAACATATATTTTACGTATTTTCGACAAATAAAGTGGATTATATATATATTGAAAAGTTTATTTAAGAACCGTTTTTATTGCGAGAACTGTGAAAACTAATCTTAGCTATCCAATTCCTCCTCTTTCTATTGGATTGCCCACTCATGAATTCCTTACATGCACCCTGTCACACCCAATCCCCCACGCTCTTCATCTATCAATTCCATTATCCAAAATGAATGACTAAGATTTGTTCTTGCGATTCTCACAATAAAAACGGTTCTCAAATGAACCTTCCCATATATATATATATATATATATATATATATATATATTATATAAAACATTTAAGTTTTTTCCTTAAAACTCTTAAATTTTAAGTCACTTAAAATTACTATTCTACTCTCATCTACCAAAAAATGATTCCATAAACAACTCCTTATAAACCATTTTTATTCACCGTCGTCGCATTGCGCGGGTACCCCGCTAGTGTGTATATATATATAGGGGAAGATTCAAACGAGAATTGTTTTTCGTACGATAACCGCGAGAACCAATCTTGGTCTTTCATTTCGGATAATGGAATTCATGGATGAAGAGCGTAGGGGGATTGAGTATGACAAGGTGCATGTAAGGAATTCATGGGTGGACAATCTAATTGAAAGAGGGGGAAATTGGACGTCTAAGATTGGTTCTCGCAGTTCTCGTACGAAAAACAGATCTCGTTTGAACTTTTGCCTATATATATATATATATATATATATATATATATATAGGATCAACATAGAACCACTCTTAGGGGGTGTTTGAGATTGCGATTTGAAAAGTATCAGATAATCAGCTGTACAGAATAATAGTGTTTAGATTTGATTATGTTGTTTCATATCGCAATAATCAGATAATCAGTTTTTTAAGTGCCTAGCAAAGTAGATTAATTGATTTTTAAAGGGTCAAATCACAATAATCAAATAATCAGTTTGAAAAAGCAACCCAAAAGTAGATTCTCAAAACTGCGTTTTGTAGTCTTCAAAACGCAAATAATTGATTTTTGAAAACACAACCCCAAACACTTTAAACTAATTATCTGTGATTTCAAATCACAATAATCAAATAATTAGTTTTTGAACGTAATCCCAAACACCCTCTTATTTATAGAACTTAAAGAACTAAATATGGCTATTAGATTAACTTAATCAAATTACAAGTTAATAAAAGGGCATAAATATAAAATATAATAATTTATTTCTCTTTTTTTAGTAATCTCATTTCATTCCAGTTTTCTCTCCCTTTTCTCCAATGAAGTAAATAAAATATTACCCTCAAAGTTTAAATTTATCATAACTAATTAAGTTTTAAGAATTTAAGCAAAAAAATTATACTAATCTACTAATTTTTTAATTCTCTTTAAATTAAGACCACTCTTCTCATATTTCTGAAATTTTTATTTTTGAAAATGCAAATAAATTCATCACAGCTGAAAATGCAAATATTTTACTTTGATTTTCATCATAGCGAAATGCAAAAAAATTATACCATTGATTTTCATGAAATATGTACATGCAGGTATATGAAAATACAAATATATGTATATGAAAATGCAAATATATGTATATGAAAATGCAAATATATGTATATGCATATGCAAATATACGTACATGCAGCTGAAAATGCAAATATACCATTGATTTTCATCACAACTGAAAATGCAAATATTTTCATCACAGCTGAAAATGCAAATATATGTACATGCAGTTGAAAATGCAAAAAAATTATACCATTGACTTTCATCATAGCTGAAAATGCAAATATATGTACATGCACGTATATGAAAATGCAAATATATGTATATGCAGGTATATGAAAATGCAAATATATAAACATGCATTTTCGAAAAAAAAACATCCAAAATATATCAAGACTAGTCTTAGATTAAAGAGGATTGCAAGTTCAGATTTGATTATCATCTTCATCCACAATTGCATGTTCAATTTTGAATTTTGCATTTTCGGCTGTAATGAAAATCAAAGTAAAATTTTGCATTTTCAGCTGTGAAGAAAATATTTACGTTTTCAAAATAAAACTTTTAAAAATATGAGAAGAGTAGTAAACTGAAGCTAATGGTATAATTTTTTTTATTAAAAATCTTAAACATGACATAGTTATGATCATTAGAATGATTACTGAGGTTTTTTATAAAATTAATGAAGGCTGAGGAGAAGTGAGGTGATGGGTTTTTTTTCAATTCCTTTTTTGTATTTTTAAATGATTGGCTGAGATTGATTCTTTGGATTCTATTTTTAAGGATGATTCTATATATAACCTAACCCTATATATATATATATATATTATCAATATAGAACTTAGTCTTAAACATAGAATTATCTAAAAAACAAATCTGGACCATTTGATCATCTAAATTAATGGTTGAGATTTGAAGGTGACAATTTTGTAAATTATAAGAAAACTATATGAGGTAACTGCATAATTAAGGGCAAATATGAAATTCTGTTTTGGTAGCCATAAATCATTGGGTTATTAGCATGTTAATGACTTAATATTATTTTCATTTTCGGTTATTTACATTTTTGTTATCTTCTTTTATGTCGGTTGCATTTTGCATTTTACATCTTCGTCAAACAATTTGCATTTTTGTTATCTGTTTGTTTTCATTTTCGGCAGCATTTTGCATTTTCGTAAAATAATTTGCATTTTCGTCAAAAAAATTGCATTTTCGTAAAAAAAAATTAGAAAACATTTCAATCCTGGTCTTGAATTAAAGAGGATAAAAAAACTGAATCTAATGGTATATTTTTTTTTGCTAAATTTTTAAACATGAGTTTATTATGACTATTTGTATGTTTAGTAGAATATTTTTTTTAAAAAAATTAAAGTTTGGAGGTTGAATGAGGAAGAGGGGAGTTAATATTAATTTGTAATTCTTTTTTCAGTTTTGCCCTTACTCTTGATGTCACGTGTAATCAGCAGGTTTGTTTTTTAGGTTCAATGAATAAGCAAGTTTCAATGTATAACCTCACCTATATATATATATATTAGCATCTCGGTCCTATATATATGCCATGGTTAAGAATAAAAAAGGTAATTTTAATTTTTTAAAATGGAAATTATAATTTATGTCATCATAATTATTTTCTATAATTTGTATAGTTACCTTTTAATTATTTTTTAACTTTTCAACTTTCCATACATAAAAAAGGTTACCATTTTAAAAATAAAAAATAACATTTATTTTAAATTGCGATCTAGTTTATCAACTATTCTAATACTAGATTAGATGTGAGTGTAATATACGGGTTGTTTGAAAAATGATGAATAATAAGAATTAATAAAAAGATATTAACTAATTATAAAACTTGAAAGAGATGAACATTTAAAAAAATAATGACAGCTATCGATCATGATTGTTATGATTAGAGCTATAAGGTCAAGTGGTTATTAATTATAATATTATAATTAAAAAGAATTTTAAATGATTATAAATATTGAAATTGATAAAATCAAGAATTTGGTTAAATATGATATTTTAAACTGATAAAGGGTAAATATGATATTTATAAATTATGTAAGACATACATACATACATACATATATATATATTAGATCGATATAGTCCTTAAAGTCTAAATCTGAACTATTAGATTTATTAAATCAATAGTCAAGATTTAATAATGACACTAATGTAATTAATTAAATAATTATAAGATTTAATTATAGAAGAAAGGGTATTATGAGAACCCCCACCTCTAAAATCACGTTCCTTCCTTTTTTTCCCCTAGTGTGTCGTCTAGCCGAAAATGATATAAATACACATGTTTGCGAATGAAAACGATAACAATTTTTAGTTGAAAATGATGACAATTTTCAGATAAAAATGATAACAATATACAACATTTCAAAATGATAACAATATCCAGATGAAAATGATAACAATAAACTTCTTACAGTCGAAAATGATATAAATACACACGTTTTTAGATAAAAATGATATCAATTTTCAGTTGAAAATGATAAAATTTTTCAGATGAAAATGATAACAATATACAACATTCAAAATGAAAAGATTATCAAGATGAAAATGATAAAAAATAGACCCCTTCTAAAATGATACAAATACACATGTTTTTAGCTGAAAATGATATACATACACATGTTTTTAGCTAAAAATGATATAAATACACTCCTTCCAGCTGAAAATGATATAAATACACATGTTTCCAGCAAAAAATGATTTACATATGGTTGCATTTTCAAAATAAAATTTTCAGAAATATGAGAAGAGTGGTCTTGATTAAAAGAGTATTAAAAAATGAGTAGATTGATATAATTTTTTTGCTTAAATTCTCAAAATTGAAATATTTATGGCAACTTAAAGATTCAAGTGGTAAAGAAAATAAAAAATAAAGTTGGAGAATTCTTGAGGGAGGTGCATAAGTTCTAATTTCTAATTATCAATTCCTATTGTATTCTTTTAAATGTTTAACTGAGATTTAGATTTTAAGGACTATGTTTAAGAGTGGTTCCATATAGAACCTTACCATTTATATATATAAATATATATATATATATATAAACATGTGTTTTTCGAGGACAAGATGAAATAACCATTTCAAGGAATCAATCATGTAATTTAATTGATGAAGTTGATAATATTGCATTAAACTTCAGGGTTAATTCAAAAGAAAATAATTACTGTTATTTCAAATAAGGTTCGGAAATAATATACAAAGTGAAGTAGGTGATTCTTATTTTGTTTCATGGACTCTACCAAGCATGAGATAAATCCAAAAAGAGCAAATTAATAGCCATAATTGTAAGATTTGTTGATAAGTATGGAGTTATTAGAGAAAGATTCTTAGATTCAAAACATGTAAGCCATACCTTAACATTAACCCTTAAAATAAATTTATAGAATCAACTTTTGAAATATGAGTTTGGTACTAGTAAAATCCGCATCCAGGGTTACGATGGTGCAAGTATCATGAGAGGAGAATGTAATATGTTACAAGCACTAGTTATAGCTATTGTCCTTATGCATATTATGTTTACTGCTTGTCTCACGGATTACAAGCTGCATTTGTAGCTGCTTCAAGAGAAGTTATTCTTATTCACTAATTGTTCTCATTATTTATGTAATTTGTTCTTTCGGTAAGGGCCATGACAAGTTACAAAAAACTAAGGCAACTAAGACTAACACTTGTTGGAACTTGGCAAAACTGAAATCGGTAGAGGAGCAAATCAAACTAGGACCTTAAAACGAGTAGGTGATACACGGAGCTCTCATTTTTTAAATTTAGTTTGCAACCTCTTCTCCCTATCTTTTTACCGGTGTCAATAGGAAGTGGATGTGATTTAGGGGTGACAATGATGAATCCAACTACCTTGATTTACGTGATTATCTTGATAACTATCTTGATATCTGCCTCCCAAATTTTATCAAGTTGTTGCTTGATCTGAAACTTACCTGCCGTCCATGAGGTTTCATGAAGCTTGGTTTAATGATCGGTGAGCGATTAAAGAGAGAGAGAGTGTGTGTGTGTGAGAGTAAGTCAAACTCTTGCTCAATCTGCAACTTAGTTTCCAGCCTCCCCAATTTTTTCAAGATCTTTCTTGATGGTGAATAACGAGAGGAGAGACAAAGATGGGTAATGATGAAGATAGGTGATGAACAGATGATTTTGATAGGGAGAAGATAGAATATAGAGAGGTTAGACTAGAAGGTATTGAGAGAGGTGGTTCTTTTCATATGTGAAAAAGACTATTTTACCCTTATGTGAGAAGTACACGCGGTTGGTTATGGGAGAAGACTAACTACCGGTTAGTCAAAGGACCCTTATTTCAACAAAAAGTCTTTTATAGATTGTCAGAAGTGCTCTATTGTGACACGATATAAGATCAAACGTGTAATTTACTCTACATTTGATTTAGAGTAAATTACACAGATGGTGCATGTGGTTTAGTGTTGGTAACAACTTTAGTCTTTTTAAGATGAAAAATTATGTCAATGGTCTTTAGTACACATTTTTTGTTTCTGATTCAGTCCTTTAAACTAACTCTATCTAAATAGGACATTAGTTGACTTGGTAAGGGGTATTTTGATCTTTTATTCACTATCTCTCCTATTTAGTCTACTTCCCTATTTGTTGATCATTTGTTAACACCTACAAGAACAAAAACTGTATATTTGCAATAGCTTAAATAATATTATGCGACTCATTCTTTATATTTTTTTTATTTTCCAAGAGGCATTATCAAAATAAACAAGAACAAAAACTGTCAAAATTGAAACCCATTTTGCAAAAATTATGAAGGTACATCTTTATATAAGTTTACTTGTATTACAATGAAAAAAATATCCTTTGTTGGTAAACTTGAACACAACCGGCCAAGAATTAAGAACTTAAACCAAATTCATGGTTCAACATAACTTCAACCCTTAACCAAATCCAGAATCAACCTCAAAAACCAATATTGGAATCGATTGTGAACCTAGAAACAAAATAAAAAAGCGAACATTGGATACTTCAATCGACTTTCACAGTTGCTCCATTGAACTCGTCGTCGTTGAACACATCGTTGTTCAACCATTGCCATTCAACTCATCTCCATTCAGCCCATCGAATTTAGGAGTGCAATCATTGATGGAAACCTTAGGATCTATCGGACGATGGGGGTGGGGGTGTTCTTGGGAAGTGGTGACTAGGGGTGGGGTAGTGGTTTAAGAAATGTTTTGGTGGCGGTGATGTTGATAGATAAACATAGGGTAGTGGTGGTGATGCCGGCCACAATGGTGGTCAGGTGTGGAGAGAGAGAGGAGGAAGAAAGAGTCCTTTCATAGGTGTACACATGAGATAGAGAGTGATTCGGGATATGGTTTTTTATTTTTAATTAAAAAATAGGAGAAATAATAAGGAAATGACAGAATTGCCCTCGTAGAAATGGACAAACATCTTAGATGTTAGCTTAAAGGATAGAGACAAAAAAATTAATAGTATAAATCATTGATAAAATTTTTCATTTTAAAGGACTAAACCAGTAAGCAGCACTAAATCACATGAATCATCTGTATAAATTTTCTTTACTTTATAATTCATGTTAGAATGATTTTAATCCCCCCACCCTTCCTAAACACCATACATGATTCAACATTCCAGGAACACAACACCAATCGGATGTTAGCCCGTGTATTTCTTAATTCTCAGACAAATTACCAACTAAATATACCGTTTATGTTTTCATGTAATTAACTATCATTTGAAAATTATATGTAGCAGCAATTGAAGATGATACTATGTCGGGGGAGAAAGATGGGGGGGGGGGGGGGGGGGGGGATAAAGTCACAAGATCGATGTAAAGTTGGTGATGTGATCAACTTGTGCTTTCGTGATATTATACATGATCCAGTTAAGCCACAAGGCTATTATATATGGATAAAGTTGACAAAACTATTAGTAGACAATAAAGGGACAACAACTCCAATTAAACAATATATACAAATTGCATGTTTTAGGCACATTAGCTATGAAAGGTGTATACATTGAATATACAATCTTTAGATTATGACAAGGTTATTACTTTGGAAAACCCAAAAGGCGGCTTTCATTGACCACAAGCCTAGTCAAAACTTCATCCAAAGTCAAGCATCATTTCTATCTCTATATATATCTCCAACCCTACCATATACTAGTTTTGCTAAAACATTTTGCTCCAAAAACAGTTACAGAAAATCAAAAGGAAATTCACCAAATCAAACTTCATCATATCCTCTCTATCTTTTGTCTTATGGGAAACATAATAGGCGCTTGTTGTGTGGCAAGAGAAGGGTCATTTGTGAAAATTATTTATTGGGAAGGGAACACGAAAATCTTAACCGGAAAAAGGCGATTTGCAGGAGAGATTATGAGCGAGTTCCCAGAAAGCATGGTGTGCGACGCAGATCGCTTCTTTATTGGCCACAACATCCCAGCATTAGCGATTGATGATGAGCTCAAACCTGGTAGAACGTATTTTGTTCTCCCCCTCGACATCTTCTCTTCTGAGATCCTCTCAGCTTCTTTCATAGCAGCTTTTGTCGCTTTTAAGCATAGACGAATCCCGGGCAATCTCAATGAAAGTTCTTTAGAGTACTTAAAGGGATCAAATGGAAGAGTCTTGATCAAGGTGAAACCTGAGTTTATGGAAAAGCATCTTACTAATAGAGAAGAAGATCTTGGTGGTGATCAAGGAAATCATGAAGTTAAAAGTGATAATCTAAGTAATAGTTTTCTGTGTAGTACACCTGAGCTGAAGAAAGAGTATGAATACTTGGTTAGACCCAAGGATCAAATGTGGTCACCTAATCTTGATACCATTTCAGAAGCTAAAAAGATTAGGCATTCTCCTTATAGATTTACATAAAAGAGAAGGGGGATATATATGTGTTTGTATTTTTATTTTATTTTTTAGACTTTTATTTTTTATTTAATTAATTAATGTTTATGTAGATATATATAGATGTTTAACTGTATAAACACAAATAACATGTGAATTTTCTTTTATCTTTGAATTGATAGGCTACAGATAACTCATGTTTCCCTTGAAATAAATTGTTAAACTTTAGTCTAATACAAATTTGTATACGAATATTATTATTATTATTATTATTATTATTATTATCATTATTATTTATACGTTATTGCTTTTCTACAATCTGTCTTCTTAATTTATTGTTGATGAAACCAAAAATCTCACGGCATCTAGCTCGATCAGAAGGTTGGATAGATTATGATAATTAATGACATTAATTTCCTATATCTACAAAGAAATTTTAAATAGGGAATCGAATAATAAAAAAAATTTGGATAATTTCTTGAATCGTGTTTATAATATTTTTCAAAATCTGTAATTCGACCTTATATATGTCTGGGTTATCACGAATTCAAATGTGATATAATCCAATAAATCGATTTGAATTACATGCTTAATTCAAATCAAAACACATAATACCTTTACTTTGATTTGCATTATGTTAAGACTAAATTCGTGCAGAGAAACAATATGAAAATCGTTCTCTCCTTTTTTTTTGTCATCTACATGAGTGTCAAAAACGGGTATATGTAGATGAGATTGGTTATAGGAGCTAGTTTTAAAAGAATCAATCAACCAAGCTTGGACCCGTGCAATTTAGAGGCCTCCCTCAAAAGAACCAGTCCAGACAATCATCCGACTCCCCGGAGATGATAGCTTCTTTTACTAATGCTTCTAAGTTCGTATCACTACAATAAGAAGAGGAAATTTCATTGATTCATAAACTCGTATGTAGTCATTGAATGGCACTGCTCGATTCTACCGCCTAAGATGTCCCTCCCGGTACCTGCTTGAGTTAGCGTAAGTGGCTCGTAAGACCAAGGAGTTAGCCACCTTCCGGGTGAGAGGAAAACTAGACCCGGCTAAACGGCGTTGGGAGAAAGAAAGGGATAGAGCTCTGAAATAGTTAACTCAGCGCTGGCGTGGGAACCCAATCGATGTGTCACAAGAAGGAAGTGATGAAGTTTGTGATTGTGGTCTGTTAGTGTTAGAGATTTAGATAGAGGAATGCAAACTAGCAAACAGCTCTACCAGCGGAAAGAGAGAGAGCCAATACATGACACGGGGTAGAAGTTAAGCAGGTTTCCTAGACGGAAGGTTCTTAGATTAATCGGAAAGAGAACCCGTCTATAACCACAATGACTATATGATTAACACACTTTCATATCGAATAAGGACTTTTTGGGTGGTAAAAGTTGTGTTTCTAGCTAGCGAATGTTCGGATGGTGAATAGTTCAGTATCAAGTCTGTAACGAAGCTAGTACGGTTCAATGGTTGTAGAATAATAGTGAAAATTCCGGGTAACTAGATCGCCCTGGCGGGGTTGCTCTGACTCAGACGGCCCTGAGAAGCGCAACACTCGAGTAATGGATCCTTTTGCAGGTGAAGGGGTAGAGTGTTCCCCGGTCTCTCTTGGCAATAATTTATCTTTCTAATGCTCTGCCTTGATGAGTAGGGGAGGTAGCCAAATTAGGATATCACTATTGGCACGGACTGCGCAGGAAGTTGCGATCCTAAAATGAACTACAAAAATGAACCGTCCATTACCAAATTAGACTCCTAGTTTAATGAATGTCGGCTTATCTATTAGTCGTGTTGGGTCTGTCGCTCAGTTGAAAACTATGAAACAAGTCTGGGGTAGTTCAAAACTGGAATTGGCATAATTACGTTTATTAGAATTGGACAATCGAGTGGTTGTACCAGCCAAAAGTCATCTACGTATCGCCGAACCGCCCCCGCTGATGAATAAGAGGTAGCACCACTCCAGGTAGAGTTACTAAGCCGTGTAATAGGTACCATTTCGAGCGGTTCGGGGGGCACTTGAGTCAGCTGCCGGCGCCCAGCAACATCTTGACGCCTATCCAATTTTTGGGCCAATTCCCCCTTCGTACTACCAAAAAATGAGATTCTTGCCAAATCCGAGTTTGCTGCTCCAACCATTACCAAACTAATACCTATTCGGTTTAGTACTTCAGGTGCTTCTGTTGCGTATAATGTAAATCCAGTAGCAGATCAATTCCAACGAGCCTTTCAAACTAGTACTTTCTGTAATCGACTCTATAGCTTCTTCAATAAACGTTGGTTCTTCGATCAAGTTTTTAATGACTTTCTAGTCAGATCGTTCCTACGTTTCGGATATGAAGTTTCATTTGAAGCTTTAGACAAAGGTGCTATTGAGATATTGGGCCCTTATGGTATCTCGTACACATTCTGACGATTGGCCGAGCGAATAAGTCAACTTCAAAGTGGATTTATTGGCAGGGATTCATTCAATAGATGTATCTGGTCTGTAAAAAGAGAGAAAGGGGCGGCTATCTCCCGTGCTCTAGCAATTTCGCTCCCTAGACCACTACCATGTAGTTAGGTAGGGATAATCAATCCGGAAATCTAAGAATGAATGGTGATCCTTATCAATATCAAAATGAAGAAAATAGAATGAAATATCTTACCTTTCTCTCACTCAATAGATGTATCTGGTCTGATACGGTATAATACAATACGAGCCAATGGAATGCAATGGGATAGATGGTAGAGGGCCCCTTTCTCAGCCCCCTATTTGTGACCTTTTCTCGTATGTGGGACTCTCTATCTTCTTGGGTAGATAATCGATCGTCTTTCATTTGGATAGTGAGTTGTTTTTATAATAAGTTAAGTCAAGAATCATAATCGAACCGGAGGAGCTTGCCAGGATGGCTTGGTAAGCAAGTAAGCAGTTATGTGTAGGCAACAATTCCCAGTTCTTTCTCTTCTTTCTTTTTCATCATCAAAAGAAGATTGCTGGAAGAATAGAGATCCGGTGTTCCGTTCACAACAAGGTAGCCATAGGGAAAACTTGTGGCTGGATTGAATCCTATGCCCTCAAGTTCTTCAAGTCTTGATTCATGGATAAGCCTTCAACTAAGAGAAGGAGAAATGCTATAAGTTAAAGTTAAGTTCGTTCAACACTACGTTCTTTCAAAACCGCTCCGTGGGCTTCCCTGAAAGCTAAGACGTGGAATAACGCTAGCTAACAAGTAAAAGTGTGAATCTTGCGTAAGTGAACGGAATGCTGTTGGCATGTTCGAGCTAAGCAAGTAAACTACTTGTCTTTGTTGCGTAGGCAAAGTGAGTTGGCTATTTCGAGCTAGGGCTAAGCGAGCCAGAAGTGATCCAAGTTAGAAGTAAGCCGGCTGCTAAGCAGGCTTTCATCAAGATGATAAGGGACGAAGTGACTCGACCAACGGGAGAGGAGATGAATAGGGCAATTCAAGCGATCTTCCTTTTCAACGTAGCGTGTAACACTTGCTGGGGCGGAGCTTCCCTATAACACAAATTCTTCATCGGTAGAATAGATTGATTCGAGGAGTACCGATGATATTCTTGAAGTCAACTCACCCGGGAGGGAATGGTTGTACTAGAAGGGCTTACGATACCGATAAGAGTAAGACAAGAACGACTTCTTTTTTGGTCACTGGTCTAGTTCCAGCAGGGGTAGAACAGGAGTACTAGTAAGCAAACGGACTTCAATGGGAACTCCATTGACATGCTTACACTACTGGGAGTTTCTTGCGCTTGAAGGGGTAAAGGGATTTCTGGGCTATCCCCTTCTAATTCATGATATATTCAGTCCTCTATCCATTGGGATGCTTATAAGAACCTCCGTTTTACCTTCACAGATTCCTATTCTATTCGCTAGAAAGTGAAAGGGTCCTTTAGCATTCCGAGTGATTTCAAAAGACTTTGTTTATTAGAAAGAACTTATAGTAAGATATCTGTAAACCACTCATATGCCTCATTTTCAAAGAGGAAACTCTTGTAATGGAAGGCTTTTGTAGTAACTAAAACATCTTTGACTTCTTTTGTTAGGAAGACTAGCGGATTATCGAAATGAAAGTACCACTATTTGGCACATGCTTGCTAGAATACCAGCCAGCCAACCAACCTGTAAGCTAGTAGTTTGGTTGATAAAAAGAAGGAAACTGGCCTATAAACCAGTCAAAGACTACCGGTTTAGTTATAAATTAGACATGGAAGTACGCTTGCTGCTTCATCAAAGAGAGGTGTCAGCTTAATCCATTGCCGGAAATCCTTCCTGCCGTCTGCGCTTTCCACTGTAATCTGACCAATCTTTATGCCTACTTACTCTGTAGGAAGTCTCATAGAATCATAGTTTAAAGTACTGATACAACATAGCTGGCGGTTGCGGGTGATTACTTAAAATTTAGTTTATATATACTTAAATATATATATATATATATATATATATATATATATATATATATATATAGGGGAAGGTTCATTTGAGAACCGTTTTTATTGCGAAAACCGCGGGAACCAATCTTAGCCGTTCATTTTGGATAATGGAATTCATGGATGAAGAGCGTTGGGGGATTGAGTGTGGCAAGGTGCATGAAAGAAATTCATGGGTGGGCAATCCAATTGAAGAAGGGGGAATTTGACGGCTAAGATTGGTTCTCAAAATTCTCACAATAAAAAAGGTTCTCAAATGTACTTTTCACTATATATGTATATATATATATATATATATATATATGTATAGACATAGTCTATCGTATATTCTCATAATTGTATACTTGTATAATTACATACACACATTCGACTACTTTTATATATAACACTTTGGTATGTATCTCACGAAAAGACCATTCTTCTCAATATTTTTACGCATAGTCATAATGTATATAGATGTGTGTTTATAATATATATATATATATATATATATATGTATAACACATTCTCTTTATTCATGTAATTATACACATCAACAACGCTTATTTAAATCATCGTGTACTCTTTAAATTTGTGTTTCATACAACACTAATTATATATGCACTTTAATGTGTAAGACCGACTATTATTAACTCCATTATTTTCTCTCTTTTAATTAACTGGTTCTCACTTCTTATTTATTCATTCATACTCATCTCTCATTAATTAGTATAATACCAGCATACTCATTTGTTAATCATAAGTATATATCTCTGTCTCACGTCTCTTAATTATAGTTATATTGATTTGTGTTAACTTTATATTCATCTCTATATTTTTTAACAAAATAGTTAATAACAATTCTCTACATACCATCACATAATAATAATCATGTAGTAAATCTCACTCTTGTATTGAACACATACAAATACAGATAATTAATATCTTTAAGTACCAGGTTGAGGTACTCACCTTACCTGATCTGTCACGACTCTGTAGTCCTTTCAATTTGTAACACCGTATTTTCAACCGAAAATTTTCATTTTAATTAACACTGCGGAAGCGTTCACAAATACATAAAAGTATTTACAACTGTACATAAACCATTTAGTTCAAATATCAGTATTACAAAACATGGCTCGTCACAATTAACATATGAGAGTCCTAGGTGATTACTCCCCAAGCTAACCACTTTCAGCCGAGCCGCTGACTTACCAAAACTTGTAAAAAGAGTGAGAGGTGGGGGATTAGCACAAAGCTAAGTGAATGGAGTACAATCACAACAAATATATCAGTCAGAACCGCATGATATCAACAACCACAAATAAGCCCCCTGAGAAGACCAACGGTTCTGCAGGAACCTACAACCAATGCCGGCCAAAGCAAAGGTTTACCGATAGTCCATTTGCTATTCTCACACAGTATTATCCTCTAGTAGCAACAAATGCATCCCAAGGTCCTAATACTGATTAGCCAATAGCAAATGAACCCAACCCATAAGCCCTGTCAAAAACTGACTTCCCATCCATCATGTATACATATCACTGACGCAATAATTAATTAACAATCAACCAGTTAATCAATTATCAGACAATAAGTCTATCCATGCATCAAACCAACAATAGTTGCAACCAAACCAGTACAACTAATATCACACGTGAGTAAACATCCACTCACCTCAAGATCTCAGCTTCTCCACTCAGTGATCTAATGTTACTGAGCCTTGTCTGTTCCTGAGAACACAACAAACTGAAATCAGTATCTGATTTATAAATATATATCAAACATATATTTATATAATCTTTGATCAAGCATAAACATGTAAGATTCACATATGCATAAACACTTAGCATATAATATCAAAAATTCAACAAACAGCCAAACTATCGGATTTCAAGGGAAATCCGATACCCCTGTCGGATTTGAAGACAATCCGCAACTTCCATCGTGAGTGCCAATATTACAACCTCCATCCTTCTACTTGTCCTTAGCATCTGCACAATATTACAAACGTGAGTGCCACAGCCGGTATCTAATACCCAACTACCAGATGTAAAAGTATGATGAAGTTCAATAATGTACGTACCTGAATCGGAAGTTCCTCCGATGCTCAACCCCTTGAGCTTCTTTAGACCTTCTAGGTACCCCGGGAAGTTACGGCGCCAATGGCCCTTCTTCCCGTAGAAGAAGCATTCCGCTTCATTCGGAGTTTTAGCTTGGGGAACCATCTTCCCCTTGCCTTTACCCTCCGAAGCGGGGCTAGACTTGGCAGCGCCAACCTTCCCCTTCCCCTTACCCTTAGGGGTATAAGCGGATCTCTTCTTCTTCTGGATTCGCCCCCCTTATAGCAAGAACGAGATTTGGAATGGCGGGCTTGTTTTTTGTCATGCTAGACTCCGTTGTCTTAAGCATACCATGAAGCTCCATAATGGACTTATCCATACTATGCATATGATAACTCATAACGAATTGATCATACGCGGTGGGCAGGGACCATAGGATCAAATCCACGGCTAGCTCCCTCCCTATGGTAAATCCGAGTCGTTTCATGCGCTCCACGTTTGCTTTCATGCGCAACACGTGAGCACTCACATTCCCGCTATCGGCCATCTTACTACCAAGTACCGTCTTAAGACACTTGAACCTCTCTTGTCTCGCTTGCTGCTGGAACATTTCCTTAAGCTGAGCGATCAAGTCAAAAGCACTCAAATGATCCATTTGCTTTTGGAGCTCGGGGATCATAGTACTTAGGATGAGGCAAGTAATGTCCTCGGTATCCTTGACACGCTTCTCATAAGCGTCTCGGATAGCCCGAGTGGCATTGGCAGCAGGAGCCTCGGGTAGGGCCTCCTCTATGGTAACCATCTTCCCTTCTTGGCGTAAGACAAGTTTAAGTTGCCTAAACCAATCCAAGAAGTTGTTACCATTGAGTTTCTCCTTTTCAAGGAAAACTCTAAGCGAAAAATGGTTGGTGGTGTTGGTGTTGCTTGAAGACGCCATCTAAAATAGCAAAGTAGTTTTAGTTAGTTTGGAAATCCTTGTTAAAATAAGTACCCATAGTTTTAAACAAAACAATTTATTTGTAACAATGGCTAAGAACCTTATTTCACCTCGCCCCGTGACGGGTTTACCGCGGATCACGTGGCGAAGCTATTTAGGCCGGCAACCATTTTACCAATTGTAATCTCTATTACAACTCTTAGACACTTGCGGGATCCGTTGACATCCATTATGTTGGTTGGCATGTTTGATCCCTTTCTTACACCAATCTTAATATATAATTTTTGTTTAGCTCATGCTTAGCTCGACAACTAACCAAAAATTATATACTAAAATTGTAAATCATCCGACAAGACACACGGGTAGCACTCTCGACCATTTATTGGCTCGTGCTTAGCTCGACAACCAATCATGCGAGTTACCCCACTCACCTTCCACACAACTACACAAGGAATGACTCGTGCTTAACTCGACAATCATCCTTGCTTTGTTAGATTCGGGTGGTGTCATCTTACGGATGGTGCGTGATTTACATTTTGAAAAACGGGATTTTGTTTCCGGTTTATAAAAACCCTTTTGGTGAATTAACATAGTAAGTGTAAAAACTATTTTAAGCACTTTTAATATAATACCATCTTTATATTTTCCTTGTCAATTCTATTTGCGCGAGATTGTTAACCATTTTAACATATGTTGTATTTTATTTAATTTTATAGAAAAATTGTCTAGCATGCGAATCCTTATCCATGCATAGAAAAATAAAATACAACCACACAAATATATATATATATATATATATATATATATATATATATAATTCGGTAACATGCCCAAAATTCCTATGCGTTTTCCCCGTGAGCCACAACGGGGAAAACGAGGCCAAAATCTAAGGACAAGATATAGTCTCGTTGGGTGAGCTCCTAATGAATCCAACACCTCCAACATCATGTTGATTCCTTCTCGCCAAGACGTCATCACTATGACTCCAGTTGACTATTCCGGTTTTAATTCTATACTATATACAAATACATAGAATATATATAAACGACACGCAGGTCGCAATGCTATGCTATTTATACAAATACATAGAATAAAAGAAACGGCGTGCAAGCCGCACAAATAAATAAATAAATAAATATTGTTACAACAATACAGCACGCAGGCCGCCAAAAACCAAAATAATCAACCACCCCAACACATAGGTCTAAGGGCATATTATGTTACCGAATCAGACCAAAACATATCACATAGAAACATGGTGTGCCACACATAACTATGATACATATATATATATATATATATATATCTATATTTTAGTTAAGATTGTCAAAACATCAAAGGCACCAAAAAGACAATCCTTGTACATATGCATTAGTGTACCAAACCATTTTTGAGACACATATTCATATATACATTTATAAGTATATATTTGTGTACACTTCATGCCAAGTTACAACAAATATATAAATATAAAAACTAAAATATTAACAAGACTACGAATAAATCTATTCTAGCACAACAAGAATCTCAATGAAAAACCAATTTTAAGAAAACACTTTTCTTATCAAAAAAAACTTTTATGGTTTTTCTAGACTCAATTGTGCAAAGCCATGTTAGATATGGCTGTTGGTTCTATGTGCACAAGACACAAATTAATACCATATTACTAATAATAAATAAACCCATAGGGTCACACATTTACAATCAATGGACACCAATTACATATTTGAATATGATTTAAATATGTTTCCAACTCATTATATATATAAGTATATATATGCATTGTTGCATATTATTATTTATGTGAAATAATAATATCACTCTTATATATTAATATAAGATAATGCATATGAAATACATAAATATAAACATATGATTTTATATATGTATATATATATATATATGTATAAATGTATATTTGTTACAAGTAAAGAGTTACTAGTAACAATTATATAAATGTATGTATATCCTTGTTACAAGTAAAGAGTTACTAGTAACAATCAAGTATGTATATAAAATACATGTAGATGTATTTTATACTTAGTATGACATATCTAGTATACTCTTTTATATAAATTGAAAGAAAACTAGAAATTCACACATTAATCCTTCAAAGGGGCCATGTATTGCTTCTTGATTGGAATGGAACAAGGCATGGACTAGATGTACAAGCATGGAAGGAAGACAAGAGGGGACCCTCCCCCCTCACCCATTTTCAGCCGAAAATGGGAGCCAAAGGGGGCCTCCCCTTGTTGCTTCACTTCTAGATCTTATTTAGTACATGCATGGCTCTTTTGTGTATAAGTTTATGCTACCACCTTTCCTTGAGTTCTTAGAAAAGTTCTAAGTGTTTGATACTTGAAAACATCCTTACTTTGTAGTATTGGTGTTCTTCAAGTGAGCAAAGTGTGGTGTTAGAATACATACTCATATACATACATAGTAAGTTCAAGAAGAAGAACAAGAGGTTGTTGCTTGCTTGCTTGAATTTCAAGGGTTGGAGAGACTAGCATCTTGGAGGTGTTGGACTCATTGATTTTGTGGATACCTTGGAGGAAGTCTTCTCTTGGCTTCTCATAGATCAACCACTTCATCAACGGTTTACTCACACTACAAAGGTTGTAGTTCTAAACACCCTATGGTTGTTTTGTTTCTTAAGGCTTGCATATGGATCATTGGTGGGGAGTTTTAAAAAGTTTAAAATTGTTGTTCATGCTTCCGTTGATAAAATATATTTTGAAAAACCGAACAAACCCCAACAATGGCTCCGATACCACTGAAGGTATTCGTTTGGCAAAATCAAGTAGCAACGGAAGCAAAGTAGATATCAAAATTCAAAGTCAAACAACGAATACTTCCCATGGACCAAAATCTAACAACGAAATTGCAACTAAAAGATAAACAAGATGGGAAGAAAAGTTTATACCTCAATGCAAGTCACAAAGAAAACCTTTCTTGTCAAGAAGCTAAGAATCCAAATAAGAATTCCTCTAGTGTTGTCCACCCCAAGCTTCCTTGATTCCCAAATGCTAGTTTGTTGATGCAAAACACAAAGCAACAATCAAGTATGTGTTTCTTGCTTCTTGTGCACCAAAAATCACCAAGAACAAGATGAACAAGAGAGAGAGAGGGTTCTAGTATCAACCAAGAGCCAAAGAACAAGCCAAAAGCCTCTACTAGACAGAGAATTTGTTGTCCCTTTGTCTACCACAATTATTAGAAGTTAACCCCATTAAACCAAGTGTTTAAGGCTGTTAATTCTGCTGTTACAGCGAACGTACACGGCCCGTGTTGATCAACACGGCCGTGTAGGCCCAAAGTCCACGGCCCCAATTGGGCTAAGATGGCCCGTGTCTAACAGGCACAACACGGCCCGTGTTCATCTACACGACCCGTGTAGGCCCAAACTACACGACCTTGAACTGGGCCAATACGCCTCGTGTATGTTGGACTGGACACGGCCCGTGTACCATCCTGCCAAAACCCATTTTGGTCTTTTCCTCTCTTTTGCTTGATCGTGTTGCCAGAATCAATACTTGGTGTGTGACCCAATAGGCCTATACTTCATTGGTAGTGCCATTAACTCGTTCGTGTCAGCGGGCATATTCCAACATCTAGATCATCGGATTTCCACACTTGGTTTTCATCATCATCATCTCAACAATCCGCCAACTTCATCTTCCAACAATCCGATAACTTCATAGATTTCATAAATTATATTTCCAGTTCATATAATTCATATACAAGCTTACCAAAATATATACAAACATGATTAAACATCCAATCATGCATCATAACACCTTTAAAATCACATAAACACTTGAATCACACAAAACCCACCAACCATGGTTTCTATCATGCTCATATACGGTATTCATAAACAAAACCCAACTAGTTATAACAAAATCGTAGCATGCTTATAAGAAATCATGATTCAAGAACAAAACAATAATCATACAAACCTTGAACTTGATTCTACCAAATCAAAATGCCAAATCCGATTGTTTTCTTCTTCTTCTTGCTTTTCTCTCGGTTTCACACACAACACACTTTTAACAGATTTCAAAGTGAGCAATAATCATCAGATTAATATCTATATATCCCACGTATTCATTTTCAAGTAGGAGGTGTTATGTTAAAACCAATTTAAGCACATGCACACACACACACAAATCCGTACATACATTTATATAAATATATAAACCAACACTTTTTTAAACATGTAGGATTAACAATTAATCAAACATATCAATTTATAATCCACGCAATAACTTACCGAAGCCTATGAATCTACTAGGCCCAAATACTGGATGTTACACAATTTCACAATTACCAATGATAACACATATAAACAATTGAAACTATATCAACATCACATTCTAACACACAACAGTGGCCTATATCCGTGTCCCAGTACACGTCCTACTCACACGGCTACACAAGGCGTGTATAATTCAATGTTCAATTCAAACCCTACAGTCCTACACGGCCCGTGTTGACTTGTACACGGCCCGTGTATGCCTACATAGGCATACTACATGGCCTACCATCTCTACATTGTCCGTGTTATGCAACTTACAACAACAGTTTGTCGAAAACTTACTGTTTTCCGGCCAAACCCACTTTAATTGATTCTAAAGCGCTCCAGAACTTGTTTAATCATCAAGTAACATTTACTAACTTCAATAGACATTAAATTAACACCATTTGATCATCAATACATCGATTAAATCAATTTTAACCCAACTTTCTCAAACTTTCAAGAACAAGAATCAAAACACTTACTAGATGGAGAAGATGATTGAATCAACAACTTGGATCACAAAGGAGCTTAGCTCAAATCTCTTAGTTCTCGATCTCTCGTTTGCAAAAATAATTCAAGTGTGTATGTATGTAGAATAAAGAATAAAGAAGAAAGTTCAAGAAAAGAAGTAGGTAACAAATGGGAAAGGATGGCCGCCGACCTTGAGTCGGTGGCCCTCTTTTTGGCGGGTACCTCGCTCCCGTATTCGAGTTACAACTCATCTATACGCTATCCATAAATCTCAACGGGGATATTTTGAAACCATTATTTTAAACCGTTTAATAATTTATAACTTTTACTCACTTTCCTCAACTTTTACTCAACACCAATGGCATTCCCATTATTTCCAAACTTCTCAAAGTTTGTTTCTCACAAAACTTCTCGGTTTGTCTTGCCCCTCATTGGGTATGACGCTCCCATTAATACATGTAAGATTGTGTTGTCTCTTCTATGTTGCCCATGGAAATACCTTGCATATGTGATGATTTAGATGCTTAGGACAAAAAACTCTAGTAGCTTTGATCGACTGAACAAGACCGAGTTGCATGTACTTCATGCTTTAGTAAAAGGTCTCAATGTGGATTTTGTTCAAGTAATATTCATCAATTTGATTGAAAAACTGGCTCAGCCCTTCACTAATAGATCAAGAAGACATCTAGTTCCTTACAAACATAAATTGATAACCGCTATGTGGGAATAGGGAAACCCTAATTAGGTTAATTAAGTTTGCTAACTTTTATTTTAGCCCCTCTAGTCCTCCTCTAATTTATTTACTCACTGGAATTATAAACCACAACCAATAATTCTTTAAATATAATTAGAAGCAATTCATCAATATTTGAATTCTTAAAAATAGATACGGGTTTTTACATGCATTAGTTTACTGACTTACAAATTAAAAATATTTAGTTTACAAGTTCTCTGCTTATGAGACCATCTTTATTCCTTTTTGGCACCTTCGTTGCTGGCATTTTGGCACAAATCTTTGTTTATCGCCAACCATCTTCGTTCCTTTTGCCATGTTAATCGAGTCTAAATCTTTGTTCCTTTGTAATAGCTTCAACATTACGACCCTAACCAGTTCAACAAGTAGGGGTTGGGGGTTAGGTTTATTTTATTTTATTTTATTTTTTATGAGTAGATATATGAAATGATAATTTTTCCCTCATATACAAGAAACTTAACGGTCAAAGTCACTTGCTGTTAACTAAAGGATCATAATTCATTAATTCATGCAATAAGTTTTCATATAAATTATAACAAATGTACTTTCCAAAGGTGTACTTTACACTTTGTTTTATAAGAATACCAAGTCAAAAAAGTGCACCACAAATACTATAAACAAGTGTGAACATGAAAATGTCTCCTCTTGTTTTAATAAATTAAATGGCAAATTGTTTTAAAATACAATAAACTTTATCTTATTTATCATTGTATATAATTAACTTTAAAATTTTAAAAATAATACAATTAACTTTCATAATTCACTCGTTGTAATGTATGCAAACAACTTTTTTATGAAAGTTGTTTGTATTATTCTTAAGAAAATAAAGTTGATTGTATATAATGATTACTAAGACAAAGTTTATTGTATTTTAATACAATTTATCCTAAATTAAAAGGTTATGTGATATCTCTATTCCAATAATATTTATAGATTAGACAAGGTTTAAAGCATTTCTAATAATTAATAAATATATATAAGATTGAGACTTTTTTTTTGAACAACGAAGTTATGTTAGTATGTTAGTGGACTGGGTCCGCAGTGACATCCATATAGGACAGTATACGAGCCCCAAGCCACACGCCAAGTTAGTAATTAAACGCCTTTGCCTGAGTTTAAACCCAGGACCTCCAAGGAAGGTTTTGCCTTCCACCTCCCTCTTAACCACTAGGCCACTATTCCTAACTTAGATTTGCTAAAATATACCTTTAACTATTTTTCTCTAAGCATAATCTTTTTCCTTTACTTTTATGCTTTTTTATTTGCAACTTTTATCATTTTCCTCTTTCTCATATTAATAATTTGTAATTTTTTTAACTTGGTGTCTGCTTTATTTTTGAAGTGTATATTTTCTCTTCTTTTTCTTTTAGTTGGTAACAATCTTTTTTTAAAAAGTCAATTCATAACAATTTTTAATGAAATGAATAAAGATATATATATATATATATATATAAGACAAATGGTGATATCTTCAAGTAATGTTTAATTAATTTTTTTTCAAAGTAATGTATTAATTGTTATTTGTAAATAACAAAAATAGAATATTTCTAATTAACACAGACTTTAACTTTTAGATCTTAATTTTTTTAATCTTTCTTGTATATTACTTTATAAATGGTAATGATTTTAATTACACCGGAAAAATAACTTTAATCAGACACATTACAAATAACATAATATTATTGAATATAAAATTTTAACATATAATATAAAATCTTATAAAGTTGACTTTTCAACAAGATGTAATTTGAAGATGAAGAATTATGATTTAATCTTAAAATACAGCAAAATGCATGGTTATTTCGCTTTTTAGGCCATACATACCGGGTGGCTAGAAAACTTCTCTTCGGGATTCTTGGGTCGTTCCTTTGGGTTGACCACTACGCCCCCTTTGGGTTAATTAGGGGGTCGGTTTTTCCAACCCAACCTCACCCGCATAGTTTTTTTTTTTTTTTGCTTTGCATGAGAGAGTAGAGGGAGGAAAATTATTGGATACGTTGTTTGGGTTAAATTATAGTTATGTTTTGGGTGAGAGAGAGAAAAGAAGGAAAACGAAATCTAGGTAAGAGAAAGATGATAAATACTCGATACTCATGGTGTTATATTACACGTACAACTAACACCTAAACTAGATAATTGATAGATTCCGACTTACTTTTTCTTTCATTCCGGCGACACTTCACCTCCTTTTGGATAGTTTATCGTTAATTATTGAAGCAGCTCTCTGCAGTTCTTACCTGCAGATTGATATAAAGGATAATTAATTAGCTTAATTATTACCCTGCCGAAAATAGATAGTCAAATCCTTCCGTACATGTTTAAATTTCCTTGTTTCTTGTAAACATGCAAAATTCGAAAGAAACAAGAACTCAAGTAATTTTTTAAACTCGGAGTCATTTTGAGACTTGAAAAAAGAAATCGTTGAAAGGGCAGGTGTAATTGTTTAGTGTATTGGAAACGTCTACCCGTTCGCAAATAAACAAACTTATTATGTACATTTGTAGACCGGTGTTTCTTTAAAAGAAGACCTTGTTTTAGAAAACAGAGATATAATTTGAGAAACTTATATATATTTAAAGGTTTGAAAATAGAAGTGGAACATAGTTAGAGCAGGAAATCACCCAAATCCTGTATAATGGAGTGTAGGAAGTTGACTAGCTGCTTCAACAAGAGCATTCTTCCACACTCCAATCCTGCTGTTATCGATAAACTTGAACAATGCTTCCCCGAAATACCCACTTTGGGTCAACACATCTGAGGAGTAGACGTTATAAAAAAGGGCAAACTGCTTTAAAATACAGTGAACTTTGGCGAAACTACCATTGTATACAACGAACTTTTTTTTAAAATTAATGCAATCAACTTTTAAATCTCATACATTGGATGCAATTGACCTGTTATATCAGGTCACCTATTAAACCCATCCGGTTTCCCTAATTTTTTTTGTCTTTTACATAATTTTAATTAAAAAAAACAAGAACACGTAAGTTCTAGTACAATCTATCATAGCCATCCACCACCACCATGTCTTCGTAGCCATCAACCACCGCCATATTTGCAACCACCGTAGGCCATCTTTGTCTTTGTAGCCGAGCACCATCATCATCAAAAACACCACCGACACTGACTGAAACGGACCATCGTTGCCTTGTTTGCCGACCATCGGGTTTTTGGGTTCGAACGGCTGCAACCGCCCTTCAGTCCACCATCGTCGCCGCCTGGTTTGTTGACCATCGGTTTTAGGGTTCGAATCGCTGCAACCGCCTTCGGTCCACCACCATCGCAGATCTAGTTTGCTGACCATCGCCGATTTGCCGATTCAAAAATCTAGATGGCTTTTTGGTTCTAGGGCTTCGATTATGGTCTCGATTTCCAGGTTCTATTAAGGTATGATTCAAAAATCCAGATGGGTTTTTGGTTCTAGGGCTTCCGATTGGAAATAAGGATTCAATATTGATATGATTCAAAAATCGATTTCAAATAGGGTGTATTTAGATTAGATTTGCAGATGAGGTTTTTGTGTTTTTAGGATCTCATTTGCTTCAATATATTTCAACTGCTAGATCTACGAATTTGGTTTTTTGTGTTTCACGATTACATATATTCAAGCAGGTTAGGATTTTCTTGGTTCATTTGCGGATTGGTATTCTTGATTCATTTGAAGATCTGTTCTTTAGTTTTAGGTTTTATCTTTATGTTTAAGGATCAATGTCTGTACATGAAGAATAACTTGAATATTGAAGAACATAAGAACAAGAGGTACTAGAACATAATTAATTTACCAAAAAAAATAATAATAATAAAGTTTACCGGTTACCTATTCTTTAGGTCACCTTTTGTATACAATGTATGAGATTTAAAGGTTGATTATATTAATTTAAAAAAAAGTTCGTTGTATACAATGGTAGCTTAGCCAAAGTTCACTGTATTTTGAAGCAGTTTGCCCTATAAAAAATCGGCAGAATAACTTGGTTTCTTTTTTTCCGGCACTCCATCATTTTGACAACTTCATCCAAGCACCAAGAACTACCAGCAAAATTCTTGGAGAAAACAATAATAGAAGCCTTGGAATGTTGAATGGCCTTTTGGAGTACTGATTCCTTAAGAGAACGCTTTATATTTTCCTTGTAAACAGATAGTCCATTTTCTTCTAAAGCATTGGATAGTTCCTCAACTTCGAAATTGGATAAGTCTGGACTTCGAAAACTAATGTATACATCATGTGAAAATCCAGATAACGCCTAAGAGGAAAAGAAGAAAAAATCAATGGAAACCTTACATGAAAGAAAAACTTGTTGTTAAAAAGGTAATTGACAGATGAAAGAAGTAATTAAATGCAAAAACCTTAAAAACATTGTAAAATAGACCTTTTTCCGATATTGATGGCCCAAAGCTTTCTCTAGTTCTTCAACGACCAACCTCATGGTTGGACGCTCATCTCTATTATACTTCAAGCTTTGATAGGCAACGGTTGAAAAAGTTCTCAAGGAATCTAAGGTCATTTGATTTCGTAATCGGGATCAATGATCTTATCTAATGTATTATTTTCGTAATGATTTTGGGCCATTGCAACTGTAAAACGACGAGCGTCAACAAGATGTACTAGCTGATCAACAGTTACCAGCTTTCCAAACAAGACTTCAAACAAAACAATCCCAAAAGAATAAACATCAGATTTTTGTGTGAGAACACCATTCAGGAATTCCGGAGCAACATACCCAAAAGTACCACAAGGATTGGAGAATTGGACTGAAAACGGCACATTCGCAAGAGTTATTTTGGACAATCCAAAATCTGAAATCTTGGCTTTCAAGTTTTTATCAAGTAGGATGTTCGCACTCTTAACATCACGGTGAATAACTCTATGCGCTGGTCCAACTTCATCATGAAGGTACCTCAACCCCGGGCAGCATCTATGCAAATCTGAAGACGACTTTCCCACGTCAGATCTTTCTTATGTAAATGCTTGTCGAGACTTCCATTTGTTTCAAACTTGTAAACAAGAATCTTCTCACCGCCTTCATTACAAAATCCCACAAGAGCGACAAGGTTTTCATGTTTATAGACCGAAAGCAATGCAATCTCAATGCCGAATTCATGGTCTCCTTGCCGGTGCAAACGATATTCCAACCGCTTTATGGCAAGGATGCCGTGTTGCTTTGAGTGGCATCTGTACACATGGCCAAATCCACCCCTTGCAATTATGTTTCCTTTAGAGAATCTATTAGTAACTGATAATATTTCTTGCAGAGGGATCTTCATGTTTTCAGTGGATGACATGTTTACAACTTACAAGGAGCTGATGATTTGGTTTGATAAAAAAGAGATGAAGCTTATAATTAGAGTAGATCAAAAGGGATAGAAATGAAGGTTGCACCTCAGTTACTAGGCTTTCTGTTTATACGATGTTTTGATAAAATGATGTTATTTAAAACTGAGAGGTAAATAAGAAGACGTCGACTAACACAACACCATACCCAAAGTCAACTTCAGCAAGGCTCGGATCTCTAAAAGTTTTACACTTAATTTAGTAATATTTTGACAAATTTAACAAGTTTAGAGGCATCCAAGTACACGGTTTCAATTAAATCCTTGTGGTTAATTTCTATATTTTTTATTTAAATAGTAAAATAAAGTTGACCTCGTCATGTTTAGTAAAAATATTTTAATAAATTTGAGATTTCTAATCAAAGAATTACATATTTAGGTAAAAATAAGAGTATTAATCCCCTGATTTGATTTGAACGGATATTCTACATTTAGCCGATCATTTTATTTATTACCCAACCATGTATAAATTGCAACGGCTATGAATTGCAATGGGTGAATTGCGACCATTAGATATAATAGATCAATACCAAATTGATGGCTAGGATTTGTTATTTCATTCTCACCTAATATACATTCTCACAATAACTCTTCAATTGAGAATGCAAATAATCGTGAGAATGAAAGACTTAATCCTTGTTGGGTTTTAATCTTGATTATTTATTTTATTTAGTAGTTTAATTTTAGTTTTTTATTTAGTAAATTAGATAAGCAAGTTACTTGATATGATTAAGTTTGTTAGCTTGAGTTTGTTCGTTTTAGATAATAGTTGTCGCTAAGAAAAAGGAAAGGGTTACGTGGGATTTTACTTGTTCCATTTTGATGACTATGTAATTGCCTATATATATGGCCATCTAGATGAGCAACCGTAAGTTGGTTTCTTTTCAATTCTTCTAGTACGTACTTTTGTTCTTTTCATTCAATCTCATATATCTTTTCAAAAGTTAACACATTCAAGTGAGTTTGTGTGGTTAATTATAATATTCTATACCAACATTTGGTATCAGAGCCACTAGGCTCATGTCCGGTTTAAAGTAAGGAAGAGAGAACCGATTGCAACCCTATGCAATCGAGAAGAGAGCAAGCAGCAAGGTTGATCACGTGGTGATCGGAAGAAGCAAGAGCAGAGAGCAAGAAATCAAAGCAAGTAAACCGCAAGTAGCAAGAATTGATTAGCAAGAGGCTTGAAGAAAAGAAGCAAGTTCGAGATCAAGGGACCGTTTTTTAACTCGAAATCTTAGTAAGAAAATGGCACAAAACGCGGGTGCACTAACGGTTCATGGTCAATTTTGGTTGAAACTGTGTTAAGAGCACATGGCCTTTGGAAGACGATAACCAGAGAAGATGATGACGAGAAAAGAAACTATACTACAAAAGCAATAATTTATCCCACTCTGCTCGAATATATTCTTTTGCAGGTTGCCAAACACAAGGATGCACAAAATGTTTGGGAATCCATTCGGATTCGGTATTTAGGTACCGAACGGGTACAAAAGGCACGATTGCAAACTCTACGGGCCGAGTTGGAGAAACTAAAGATGAAAGAGACCGAGACAATCGACGAATTTTCAGGTAAGATAAGTGGTATAGTTGAGAAATTTAAATGTCTTGGTTCATGTCTTGATGAAGAAGTGATTGTTAGAAAGTTTCTTAATTCCATTCCAAAGAAGTATTTGCCAATTGTAGCCTCTATTGAGCAATATTACGATCTTGAAAGTATGTCATTGGAAAAAGCAGTAGGAAGATTAAAAGCGTAAGAAGATAGACTCAAAAGCCATGATGAAATGGAAGAAGAGCAAGGTCAACTCATGTATGCAAGTGAACAAAAGTATGGTGAAAATGGTGGACATGGAAGAGGACGTGGAAGAAACTCCGAGAGAGGTGGAAGAGGCCGAGGAAGAGGAAGAGGTCGATCGAGGTGACAAAAGTGGTTTTTGATGCTATGATTGTGGGGAGTTTGGACACTTTGCTAACGAATGTACAAAGTGGAAAGAAAAAAAGAATGAAGCCAAATTAATACAAGATGAAGAACCAACATTGCTTTGATAAGGAAATTGGTCGAGATTAAGGGGTGAATGTTGGGTTTTAATCTTGATTATTTATTTTATTTAGTCGTTTAATTTTAGTTTTTTATTTAGTAAATTAGATAAGCAAGTTACTTGATAGGATTAAGTTTGTTAGCTTGAGTTTGTTAGTTTTAGATAATAGTTGTTGCTAAGAAAAAGGAAAGGGTTACGTGGGTTTTTACTTGTTCCATTTTGATGACTATATAATTGCCTATATATATGGCCATCTAGATGAGCAACGGTAAGTTGGTTTCTTTTCAATTCTTCTAGTACACACTTTTGTTCTTTTCATTCAATCTCATATATCTTTTCAAAAGTTAACATATTCACGTTAGTTTGTGTGGTTAATTATAATATTCTATACCAACAATCCTCACTATTCATTTGAATTAATAGGATGGTACACATTTAACACTATTCATAACCTAGCCATGATTATCCGTTACTTTTGTGTTATCTTGTTAAGATTTGGAGAGATTGTGGTGCGTTTGTGAAGGGAAGCAAACTTTAGGTCTTATGTTTAAATTTAGTTAAAAGATTAATAATGATTAGTCGAGGGTTACAACTGTTGAATAGCAAAGAATGTGTGCGTGTTTGTATTTCCGAGAGAGAGATGGAGAGAGAAATTGAGCAAGTGTGAAGAATTTTTCAAGAGTTTGCCATGGATCGACTCCAAGTAAGTATCTAATCCTTATAGTGTATTACATTTCTAGTTTTGATGATGATTTGATTGAGCTTGGACAGTGGGGGTCCACGGTTCCAAGATGATTTTTATGAAAATGGCTAATCAAAATGTTGAGAAAAGACGAAACCGATGATTAGGATTTGTTAGTTATGTGTTTATGATGATTTTGGTGTAAGAAACACGAATTAAAACTAAGTTTTCAAGATGACTGAGAATCAAGATGATAGAACTGTGTTTTGGTGATTTGTGATCCGTTTATATGAATCGTACATTAAAGTTTATGATTGGGGTTGATTTGCCATAGGCTTGAGTCCAACTTTTATGGTTTTCAATTGGACTTTGATTTTCAATCCAAGTGATTCATAATTGTAAGTTTACGATTGGCATTAATTGATGATCTATAAAACACTTCAAAGATTAGTTTATCTTTTATACATATTGGAGACTCGCTGTCTGCTTTCTGTATATCTTCAGCACTATCATTCTCCTCATCTAAATCTTCAACAACTAACCACAAACTATAAATCACTATGACATATATGCAACAACTAACCACAAACTATAAAACACTTCAAACTTCATACTTCAAGCATTTCTTTTGTTATTATCCCTAAAATTACATATATGCATATGTGTTTTAAAAGTTGCACATATGCATCTAACATTTCCAAACAAACTAGCAGATCAAACAACTAACCTCTAACTTACATATATGCTTTAACATCCAATTGAATCCAAATGTAAAATTATCACATATGCATAACTGTTGCATAATTTATTATATACTTTTTAAAAAACACTTTTAAAACATATGTTAAAATCACATATGAATATTTGGTTTTGAGGGTGTGTAGAATACTTTTGATGTGTTTTGTGCAACACTACATTTTTCTATAAGCTGCATACATAATGGGTATTACCTATAACATTACTACCTTTTTTTTGTATAACTTAACAGTTTTCCATATATGCGACTACTACCCACAAGCTTTAGAACACTTCAAACATCGAACTATAAGACACTGTGGCATATATGCAACAACTACCCACAAACTATAGAACACTTCAAACTTCAAACTTTCAACCATTTATCTGTTTTTATCCCCAAATTTGCATATATGCAACAAATACCCACAAACTATAGAACACTTCAAACTTCGAACAATAAGACACTGTGGCATATATGCAACAACTACCCACAAACTATAGAACACTTCAACTTCAAACTTTCAACCATTTATCTGTTTTTATCCCCAAATTTGCATATATGCAACAAATACACACAAAGTATAGAACACTTCAAACTTCGAAGTATAAGACATTGTGGGATATATGCAACAACTACCCACAAACTATAGAACACTTCAAACTTCAAACTTTCAACCATTTATATGTTTTTATCCCTAAATTTGCATATATGCAACAATACTATGCAAAACATTCTTCATGTTTTTGTACATAAACCAAATCATACCTTAGCTTTAGTCCTTTTTACTAAAGTTAGTGGCTGATGTATAATTGCTTACTCAAATTGATGATGATATAGCAAGATTAATGTAACACCGGCTTTGACAAACGACAAAATTAGCAAAAAATTGCGTTATTCATAAACGTGAACTCATTCACGCTTAGTTGTCATTAATTAGCCGCGGAAACTGTTTAACCAAAAAGGTTATACTTAAGATATTTACAATCAAAATATTGTATCATCTGATTTTGGTGTTACTCTAATACATCAACTGACCATAGCATCATATATTTACATAGTACACAAGTGTTCCATCCTAGAGGTACATAGCATGCTTAAGCAACCCGCCTCAGCAGGCCTTTCAATCTCTACCTGTAAAAAAAGTCAACATGGCATCATTAGCTATACACATAGCTAGTGAGTACAAACTTAACATAAGCATCAATAAAGCAAGTCATGTATCACAGAAATAAGCATACAATGCTATCCTATCACATTACGGAGTGCTGACAAGATCGGTATAAGTCATTTCTAGCAGGATAGCAAGTCCCACTCAACAACAGTACACCGGGGGATCAGACACGACCATCCGCGCTGGTGGGGGAGCATAAAGCAGTCCACCAAGCATCGTTTACGGAACCATAGGCTCCTTAAGCAACTCAGCTACATCCGGCTGATTACCCCTCATGATATAAGGCACGGCGGTTCTGCAGAACCTATGATCCAGAATGTTACCTCGAATCACCGTTAAGTCCCGAATCACCTGATCAAGGATCCCTGGAACCCAACTACATAGTTGACCTTAACCATGCTTGAAGATGTCCGCGAACTTTTTCACATACACATAACCTGTCCAATTTGGATCATTCACTTAGCATGCATATTCATTCATTAAGCATGCCTATTTATTCATTTCATTATTGCGGATCCAATCTGAATCCCTACCATACATATAATTAATTTTTCACATAGTTGATCCATTAAAGATCAGTATCATACATATCGTTCATCTTAACTAGGCGGCTCCAATTCTGGATTCCGCTGGCATGCACTTATCTTACATTCAACAAGTACTTAACATGACATAATGCGATAAATTAGCATGGCAAGGTTTACTTATTTACCTTTGAAGCATACATGCAACTTAATATATCTTTGAATCATATTCAATACATTTAGCAAGCAAGTCTCCCTCTATTGAGACTTATGAAAGTCGTTACTCACCTAAGTAGCTTAAATACTGATTACTTTAACTCTGGTTCAGCTAACTCGGAAAGTTTACCTAGAATCATTTATTAATCGCGTTAAGCGTTTACACATATGAGATTCTATTACTTAGAAACCTTAAAAAACTTATCTAAGGCTTATAACACCCTAGCTTAAACTCACATGACTTAGCACGACTTGTGCTTTTAAAACATTTAACTTTAAAAAGTGAACATTTCTGATTTTCACCCAACGCGTCGCGTCTAAGCACCGGACGCGTCGCGTCATGCTACACTATGCAAAAGTCGCATGTTAAGCTTTGAAAGTCTCATGGCTGGTCTATTACTCAGACCAAAAGTCGCATGACACAAGTCAGAGTCACATGATACACGAAAGTCGCATGGCACAATGCAAGTGTCGCATGGACCATGCGGCAGTCGCATGAAATGGCACGAACCAGAAAGTTGCATGTTACCTAAAAGTCGCATGGCACATGAAAGTCGCATGGCCCATGCGACTGTCAGATGTAAAAGTCGCATGGATCATGCAACAGTCTGATAGAAAAGTCGCATGACCCATTTGGCAGTCAGACTAAGTCGCATGACTCATCTGGTTTAACCCCTGATCATTTCCAGAAAAAACCAGAATCTTAAACTTGTTGGTTTTACATTAAAAAACACTTTTAAACTTCACATAACATGCCTACAAACTTCATAAATTCATCAAATCCAAACAGGAATACCAAACAAGCAAAACCCACTTGTGAAGTAAGCTTTGTGTGTTCTTCAATGGTTTCTTACATGAATTTGAGTTTTAACCTTGATTCAAGCATAAAACTAACATCAAACATGTTTAGACTCTCCAACAAACACATGCTTACCTTCTTTGGATTTAAAGATAACAAATCTTCAATCCTTTCTCTTTTTCCGGAAGCTCACGAGAGAAGAGAGCAAGTGTGTGCTTGTGTGTGTTTTTCTTTTGCCAAATTTGACTATATTTAGTCGAATTACACACATACATATCTATATATATTTTTCTTATCCAGAGGCAACCGGCTGTGGATTTCTTTTTCTTTTAATTCTTTATTTTCTAATTTCTTTCTTTTCATTTAACAATTAACACAAATACATTTTCATTAATATAATTAGCTTACATACATTTATACAACTTGAACTCTTTACATAATTTACTAACTTACGTATATTTATAAACGATTTACAACTAGACCCAAATCAAGGATGTTACAATTAATCATACTTTTAGTCATTTTTTACTCGAACTGAAGATGAAATTAAGTCAAAACACCAAAAGGAAAACACAATTCGGGTGGCAACCCAAACCTGCATTCAAACAACGATTTTATTACACAAATGCAACTTCTTTTCAACATTTGATTTCTTGTTTTTATTAGAAAAGCAGCAATTACATATCAATTTTTTAAAAGAAATCACCATATGCTTTGAACTATTTGCAGCCGGTTGAAACTGAAATTGAGTCGCCCCTTTTGTCAACGGTTTTCTACTGTCTTTCATATATTATGAGATGGAAAACGACAACAAAATATCTTGTTCTTGCTCATGTGAAAACCGCCGTGTAAGTTAGGAAGCTTTTTTGAATAGCGGGTTTCTCGGAGGTCTAGTGCTTCCCTCCTCTGAATCGCCTTCAATGAGCCGTACTTCCCTTCTTTATTTTCTATTTTTTTAAATGCATTTGGTATGTGTAATTTACCAATATATCCCTCCGTGTTATTAATTGGAAATCTTATTTCTAAAAGTATTTACAACTATGCCATGCCCCCTTTTTAGCCATTGATCAATAATTTGAAAGGTTTAAATTAGTTCTCGCATTTTTTTTGGTTCTCGATGGAACCGCCTCTCGGTCCTATATATATATATATATATATATATATATATATATATATATATATATGCCGTGGTTAAGAATAAAAACGTAATTTTAATTTTTAAAAATGGTAATTATAATTTGTGTTATCATAATTAACTTTCTATAATTTGTATAGTTACTTTTTAATTATTTTTCAAATTTTCAACTTTTCATACGTAAAAAAGGTTACCATTTAAAAAATTAACAATAACATTTATTTTAAGTTGCGATCTAGTTCATTCACTATTCTAATACTAGATTAGATGTGTGTAACATCCTCAACTTGCGGCTAGTTGTAAATAGTATGTACGCATGTGTAGTTAGTATGATAGGAGGAAGTTTTATGTATGTACTTATTAATATTAATTGAATATATATGTATGTTTATGTGTTTTAAGTGTGTATTAAATATGTATGTATATGTTGAGTGTAATATATATGTACTAAGTAAATAATTGAAAGAAAGAATAAAAGAAAAGAAGAATTAGTCCAGAGGCGGTTTGCCTCTGGATAGTGTGTGTGTGTGTATATATATATATATATAAGTTGGTATGTGTATAATTGACTTATAGAAGTCAAAGTTGGCAAAACACCTATAAACATACACACACTTTCTCTCGGATTTTTGGAGAAGTAACAGAAGAAGCATTTGTTGATTTACACAAGCTTAGTGGTATGATTTAAGCATGTTTGAAGATTAGATGTATGTGTTGTTAAGGATGGAAACACAAAATTCATGCAAGAACATCCATTGAAGAACATGAAAGCTTACTTTGAAAGTGGGTTTTGCATGTTTGGTGTTCTTATATGAACTTGATGTGTTTATAAAGGTTTTATGGGTAGAACATGAAGCTCTAAGGTATTCTGGGAATGAAAACAACAAATATGCAATTCTTTGAATGGTTTAAGGAGATGTCAGATTTGCAGGTTGCAAGGTGTCAGATTCCAAGACCTATGAGGGTGTCGGAATCCGCTAGAATTGTAGGATTCCGCATATCTGTCGGATTGCATGTCTCGGATTTTCTTCTATGTGTCGGAATCCGGAAGAGTGTCGGATTCTATATGCATGTTGGATTCCCAAGTGTTGGAATCCGCATGACGACTGTCGGATTCCATATATGTATGTGTCGGATTTCTCAAATCCGCAAGGACTATCGGATTTCCCCAAATCCGACAGTTTTGGCGGATTTATGCTAAGTATAGGATTAAGTTCCTATGTTTGTTTTGTAGTTCTATTTTGTATGTCTAGATGATTAATGTGAGTAATAATATTCTAGGTGAACTTGTTGTATTAGTGAAGTCAAAACAAAATACCTATCCGTCGTAAATTACTCGGGTGAGTACCTGCTTTCATGAGACTCAATGAAGTAAGACTTGTCTGCTACATGACTACCTGTTTAATTATACATGATTGTGTTATGTATATCTGACTTGTTTTTGCAGGTATGCTCAAGGAGGTAAGCGTATGTCTTGAATGATGTTAAGATATGTATTAGGTGCATGCCAGCGGGACCAGATTGGAACTGCTTAGTTAATACATGATGATATGCATGAATGAATAACTGAAAGATGTTATATGTAAGATGGTGGATCCCTATGGGATCATATGTATGTATGAATGTATGTGCACTGTCTGCAGACTATCTGAAGCATGGTTAAGGTCAGTCGGTTGTAACTGGATCCCATGAGTACTTTGGGATTTCATGGTGATTCGGGAGGCATTCCGGATAGTAGGTTCTGCAGAACCGCCGTGCCTTAACGTGAGTGGTAATTAGCCGGTTGTAGCTGGATTACTTGAGGAGCCTCTAGCTCTGTGAACGATGTTTGGTGGACTGCTTTATGCTCCCCCACCAGCACGGTTGGTTGTGTCTGATCCACCGGTCTGAGTTGTTGAGCGGGATTGATTACCCTGCTAGACATGACTCTTACTGATCTTGTCAGCACACCGCTATGTGTTAAGCTAGCAATGATTGCTTATGTATGATATATGTTGCATGACTTCCTTTATTGATGCTTATGATAAGTATGTACTCACTAGCTATGTTTTTTAGCTAATGGTGCTATGTTGCCCCTTTTCAGGTAAAGACTAGAAGGCCTGGTGAGGCGGGTGGCTTTTGATGTAAATAGCTCTTGTGGGTTGGAACACTTGTACTATATGTTGTAATGATTGTTGAATTATGTTTTTTATGGTCGTTTCCTGTGTTAGGTAACATCAACATATATTTTGGAAACGATAATGATGAAATTGACAGTTGTAACTTTTAAAAGAAAATTTCCGCTGCTAAATCTGATGTTTTGAGTTGGTCTAATTGATCTACTCATAAGTTTAAGATGAATTATCACTAAAGTAGCTCTTTTCGGAAGCGGTGTTACAACTAGGTATCAGAGCCTAAGTTTGAGGGAATTGGGTACTTGTAAGAGTTTCGATCTTAAACTCGGGCCCGACCATAAATAAGTGTTCCTATGGGGGGCTAAGTGAGAGTGTTATATGAATGTTAACTGTTGTAAGATAGCTTGTAGGTAAGATAAGTAAGTGAGATAGAGTGCTAATTTCTCTTTCTCTGTCATATAGAAGTTTGAAATATGTCTGCCGAACGTGGCAATATTGAACGTTGACGCTTCTCACATGCCTCATCAAGCTGAGGATGAGCGTTCTCAGCATAATGCTGGAGGTGGCAGACCTAAGCTAGATCACGCTACTTATATAAGGCGTCTGGAGTAGTATTGATGGGAGTAGTATCCCTATTTCCTTTTTCATTATGCCTATTGCGGGCTTCGATATAGTGATTGGGATGGATTGGCTCAGCAAGCGCGATGCTGAGATTCTATGTTTCAAAAAGATGATTAAGATTCCTCTTTATGATGGATCTTATGATGTTGCTCATGGAGAACGACGGGATTCTGATATTCCCATTGTCTCCATCATTAAAGCTCAGAAGTCTATTTCCAAAGGTTGTGACTCTTATTTAGCATATGTTATTGATGCTACGATGGAGAAACGACCAGTCCAAGATATAAGGGTAGTGTCTGATTACCCTGAGATATTCCCTGAAGAACTTCCGGGTTTGCCTCCGATTAGAGAGGTTGAATATAAGATTATGCTTATTCCAGGAGCTACACCTGTGGCTAGATCTCCGTATCGTCTTGCTCCTTCTGAAATTAGAGAGATGATGACTCAAATTCAAGAGTTGCTTGACAAAGGTTTTATTCGTTCGAGTTCCTCACCGTGGGGAGCTCCTGTATTGTTTGTGAAGAAAAAGGACGGAATGATGCGCATGTGTATAGATTACAGGAAGCTTAACAAGCGAACTGTAAAGAATAAGTATCCTCTTCCTTGAATTGATGACCTCTTTGATCAATTGCAGGGAGCTACATGCTTCTCTAAGATTGATCTTCGGTCGGGGTACCATCAAGTACGAGTTCACGAAGAAGATATTCCGAAGACTGCTTTCCGAACTCGTTACGGTCATTATGAATTTCTGGTTATGCCATTCGGCTTAACCAATGCCCCTACCGTCTTCATAGATCTAATGAATCATGTTTGTCGTCCATTTCTTGATAGATCCGTAATTTTATTCATTGATGATATTTTTGTTTACTCGAAGACGGAAGCTAATCATGAGCTTCATCTTCGTCAGGTTCTCGAAACTCTCAAACGAGAACAATTGTACGCTAAGTTTTCCAAATGTGAATTTTGGCTTAGGGAAGTTCATTTCATGGGCCATGTCGTATGTAAAGATGGTGTCAAAGTAGATCTAGCTAAGGTGGAGGCTGTGATGAATTGGGGGGTTCCTCGAACTCCTTCCGAAATTAAAAGTTTCCTTGGCTTGGCTGGCTACTATCTGCAGTTTATCCGCGATTTCTCTAAGCTTGTAGGTCCGTTGACCAAACTGACTCAAAAAGATGTGGTATTTGTCTGATCGGAAGCTCAAGAGGAAGCTTTTCAGACCTTAAAGCAATTGTTATGTGAAGCTCCGGTCCTTACTTTGCTTAAGGGTTCGGAAGACTTTACAGTTTATTGTGATGCCTCGTACGCGGGTTTGGGTTGCGTTCTGATATAGTGTGATAGAGTGATTGCCTACGCTAGGCAGTTGAAATCATATGAACGGAACTACCCAACCCATGATCTTGAGCTTGCTGCTGTTGTGTTTGCATTGAAGCTGTGGAGGCATTATCTTTATGGCACGAAGTGTGTGATATGCACTAATCACAAAAGTCTGCAGTATGTCTTTTCCCAGAAAGAACTCAACATGCGGCAACGCCGTTGGTTGGAGTTAATTAAAGACTACGATCGTGAAATCCGTTACCATCCTGGTAAAGCCAATGTTGTAGTGGATGCTTTGAGCCATAAAGGACCGACAACAGAAGCAACGTTTATGAGAATCGTGGTAGTGCCAGATTTATTTCTAAGTTGAAAGAAGCTCAGCAGACAGCAATACAAGAAGATAATCTGAAGGAAGAGACGATGAAAAGATTAAAAGATCAGCTGAATGAAGATAATCATGGGTTGAAGACTTTACAATCCAGGATTTGGGTACCTTTTGTTGGAGGTAACCGTAAGCTGATTATGCAAGAAGCCCATAAGTCCAAGTTGTCCATTCATCCGGGAATTACAAAGATGTACCATGATCTGAAGATGTTATACTGGTGGCCGACTCTCAAGAAGGACATCGCTTCATTTGTGGAGAGATGTCTAATATGCGCGCAAGTGAAAACAGATCACCAGAGACCTTATGGTAATATGCAGCAATGGGATATTCCAGAGTGGAAGTGGGATAATATCACAATGGATTTCGTGACGAAACTACCGAAGACGTTTAGAGGGCACGATATGATATGGGTCATCGTTGACCGATTAACGAAAAGTGCTCATTTCTTAGCAACAAATGAGTCTGCTTCGCTGACTCGTTTATCTCAGCTGTATATCGATGAGATTGTGTCACGTCACTGTCTTCCTTGTTCTATTATTTCGGATCGTGACTCTCGGTTTGTCTCAAATTTCTGGCAGAGTTTGCAGCGTGAGCTTGGCACCCGTGTTCATCTGAGCACTGCCTATCATCCGCAAACCGACGGCCAATCTGAACGAACGATCCAGACGTTGGAAGATATGCTTCGTGCGTGTGTACTCGATTTTGGTGGATCATGGGATTATCATCTCCCATTGATTGAATTCGCATATAATAATTCATATCATTCCAACATTGGAATGCCACCATACGAGATGCTTTACGGTAGACGCTGTCGTACTCCAACTTGCTGGTTGGAACCAGGTGAGAAGCAGTTTGCTGGACCAGAGATTGTCTAGATAACTTCTGATAAAGTAAATGTGGCTCTTGAAAAGCTGAAAGCAGCTCGTGACCGAAAAAAGATGTATGCGGATCCTAAGCGTCGTCCCGCTACATTTGAAGTTGGTGATCGTGTGTTCTTGAAGGTTTCTCCTTGGAAGGGCGTCATCCGTTTTGGACGCAAAGGGAAACTAAGTCCACGTTTCATTGGCCCATTCAGGATTGTACGTAAGGTGAATGATCAGACGATAACTCTTAAGCTGCCGCCTGAGCTAGCTGGCATTCATGATACCTTTAATGTGTGCTACTTACGCAAGTGCCATGTTGAAGAGGAGCAGATTATTCTATTGCAAGAATTGAAGGTTGACTCTTCTAAGCGACTTGTTGAAGAACCTGTGGAAATTCTTGACACGAAGGTCAAGAAACTGCGCAAGAAGATGATCAAGCTAGTCCTTGTGAAGTGGAAGCACAACTTAGGTCCAAACCTGACTTGGGAAGTTGAGGACGTGATGAAGACAAGATACCCTCACCTGTTTATCACTGAGCGGATTCGGAGGATGAAATCCTCTTAAGGGGGTAGATTTGTAACATCCTCAACTTGGGCCTAGTTGTAAATAGTATGTACGCATGTGTAGTTAGTATGATAGGAGGATGTTTTATTTGTATGTACTTATTAAGATTAATTGAATATATATGTATGTTTATGTGTTTTAAGTGTGTATTATATATGTATGTACATGTTGAGTGTAATATATATGTACTAAGTAAATAATTGAAAGAAAGAATAAAAGAAAAGAAGAATTAGTCCAGAGATGGTTTGCCTCTGGATAGTGTGTGTGTGTGTGTGTGTATATATATATATATAAGTTGGTATGTGTATAAATGACTTATAGAAGTCAAAGTTGGCAAAACACATATAAACATACTGATATTTCCGGATTTAACTATGTTTTTATCCGTCAATATTATGATTTTTACATGTGTTATTATGCATAAGTGATCTTATTATACATCTAAGTTTAGTTTAGGGATGTTTCAGGTTAATGTATTGGAAAAACCAAAGAAGTAGCGGAAACCGGATGAAAAAACTAAAGAAAATCGAAGAACCGGTAAAAAAATCAGCAGCTTGCTCCGCGAGGTACCCCTTCGCGCCGGAGAGAAATCTCTGGAAAAATGGAAATTGCATGTCTCGCTCTGCGAGACATGTCCGCGATCTCGTCGGCAGGCCAAAATTATAAATTGAAATTTTAGGGTTTCAAAAAGAAACTTTTGCATGGTGGCCGACCCTAGCCCACCCCTGGAGCCAAGAACGACCAAAGAAGACTATTTTCCACCATTTGAGGCTTGGGAATTGGAAATCAACCATCAATTATCATCAAATGTCATTCGGTTTGTCTATATTATACATGTTTTCTAGATTTCACTTGGATCTCATTATGTTTTTGATTGTTCTAAGCTTGTCTATGGGCTAATTTCCTTTTGTATTCACCCTATGATCAATCCCTAGCATGAGACTACTTGATTTCTTTGGTTAATGTATGGGTTGATTCTAGTTTTCATGTGTATTCAATCAAAGTTTCAATCTTTATTGGTTTTAACCTTCGTTTCTTGATCTATGGCTTGTATTGAATATAAATCGGATGTTTTTATGATATATTTGCCTCTTCAAATGGTTTGTCTATGAATCGTTTGAGGGTTTACTCGGAAAAGTAATCAGGATCTAGTTACCATAACCTAAACTAAAAGATATGAACTTTACCATCACGGACATGATTGGGATTTGTTAAATACAGTTTAACCTGATTGATAGATTATGAACTAGGTTGGTTTTAGACATGATATTCAATCGGAAGTTGTTTGTCAAATATTTTACACAATAACTATATGAAATTGGGAAATTGAGTATAGTAAAGTCAATCAAGCTAACCAATTAAACTGATCTCGAGAAGTATTGAACTAGGGGGAGTGATTAGGGTGGATACGTGTGTCTTTATCGGTTCATTCTCGCAAAAGTCTTAGCAATAGTTCTGGTTGTTTATTTTAATTAGTTTCTCTAGTTAAATTATAATCTTAAAACTAAAAAGCCCCAACTTTAGAGTAGCTAATAGTCCATTATTCGTTTTGGTGTTGCACTGCTCTCCGTGGATACGATACCCATTACTTGCCTCTACTGTGCTACTGCATGATTAGGTATACTTGCCTATAGTGTGTGAGTGCTAGGAAAGGTGATTTTGGATTTTATAACTTAGATTTCACACATCAAGTTTTTGGCGCCGCTGCCGGGGAGTGGTAACAAGCCAGCGATTATTAGGCTTTAGTTAATTGATCCTTTCCCGGACCTTGTGCCTTGGAAAGTTACTTGCTTTATTTGAAATTTAGTTCTAAGTCATCTACTTGAACTGTTGCTTTTCACGTTTGGTACCCTTCTGTGTTTATTTTGCAGGCTAGTTACGCGAGCTTCATGTTCAGAATTGATTCAACTCTTTCCTGAACCAGAGAAAGTGTACTGTGCACGTAGTTAGTCACAGAAAGCAATTCGCCTCACTACCCCTACCCCCACCTTCTCAACCACTTTCACCCGAAAGGACTGTAAGGATCAACGGTCGAGTCAAGCTATAACTCGTTAATAAAAATGCGCTTCGCGGGAGGCAATCCGTGTGTTTTTTCTTTTTCCCTTTGTTTTGTTAGTTAGTGCGTAAGTGTGTTTGTTTTCAGAAAATTAAAAATTCAAAAATAGCAGTTTCTCGCCGCGAGCTACCCCCTTCGAACACCCTACTTTTTTTTAGAGATTTTCCGCCGCCATGAGATTAGTCAGCCATTCAACACTCTATGTGTCTCATGTTGCGAGCATGACCGATCTGCAATTTCAAGTCTTTTGCCTCAATTGTTAGTATAGATGCTTGATTTGGTGCTAAATTCATGTTGTTAAGGATTTTAAGGCTACCCATTGTGTATTGGGTCGAACTTTGACTTTCATGCTTGACTTTTTGGTTTTTCTGGTTACTATCATTATTTGTTACTCATGGGTCACGCACTAGAAATCATGTTTTCACTCTATGTGTGGGAATTGGGAGGCTTGATTATACGCCATGTTAGGAGCTTAGGTCACACCCATGCGGGGGTTATTTACTAATTGATTCATTCATGTGTGTTGTGTGGATCATTCATGGTTACTTTGGCAATTGAAGAGGAGAGTGCTCAAAAAACATAGGGATCATGCCAAAATTGGTTTCCCTGTTATCTCATATCCCAATTATTTACATGCTAAATGTGTGACAGAAGTGGATCCTTTCTTTTTGCCTATCTTCACTTTATCATTTCATAGTACTCCAATTCTATGTGTGGGAATTGGAGTCTAATTCTAGATAAATGATTTTGATTCTACATTTAAACATAATTCGAGGGGGTTGTACTTTATGCTCTACTCTTTTCTTTTATTATTTTTTTCCTTTAGTTTCTATGGTGTGTTTGTTCTTTTGTTTGTTTGTTTATTTTGGCAGCCAAATGACATTGAGATGATTCATTGGATGATAATTGAGAGCTATGCTACAGATTCCGATACATAGATCATCCCAGGGAGTTTCTTACCCTAGTTCATTTTCTTTTTCACATTTTATTCTTATTTGAATGCATTGGGGACAATGCATATCTTTATTGTGTGGGAATTGGGGTTAAGTAAACTTAACTTTCTTGTTTTCCACTTATTGTCAATAGAATAATCTGACTGCGGGCCAGTTTTCTTCCCTAACCAATAGTTCACATTAGTATAGGTTTTTCCAAATGAACAAATTGTTGGTAGCATGATATTTAAGATTGCATGCATGGTTTATCATCACATAACCCGTTGCTATAATTGAGAGTTTTGAGCCTAATGTTACAATATTTTTCGATTGTGTGAGGATAGTTGCAAGCATAGACTGTAGAACTTGTTACTAAATTACTTATCGAGATCACCATAATGAATATTTATCACCATTGCACTGATAGAGGCCGTCTTTCTTTGTAAGCCAATTGTGTTAGCCTGTTTTTGTTCGTTAGAATATCTTATTTTTAGATTTTCTAATTTGCCCAACCCTTAGTGCGTAGTACTCATCGTTAGTGGTCGATACCCTCGACACCATGTTGAAGCCTTAGCCTGTTCGATTGTTAGCCAAATTTTGAGCCAATTCTTTTTTAGCTTTCTTTGGCCTTAGCTTAAGTCTATATTATGCTGGATTTTGATATTTACGAGTGTGTTGCCACTGGGCCACTCAAGTCAATAAGGTATTGTGCTGATTCAATAAATGCAAATTCTTAAGCGTTGGATTGCTAGAGAATTCTTTCCAAAGGAATAGATGTGAAAAAAAAGAGAAAAAAGTTCAGAAAATTGCACAAAAAATAGAATAAAGGTGCATAAATAAGAGATAAAGTGTCTTATGCCCTAGATGATTTGAGGCTAATAAAAGGAAGAGCTCATATCATGCAGTTGTAGTTAGTTATTCGTTTAACTGTTTCAGTTTGAGTGGTGAGTTGTTGTTATCCAGCATGATTTAGGTTTTTGCTATCTTAGTCACTTTTAATATTACCCTTTCCTACCCTTCACCCTAGCCGGACATTACAACCACAAAGTCCTCTTAAAGGTTGACGACTCTAGTGATGGAGATGAGAATTGGATACAAGCTTATACTAGTCAATTGCTTGCTAGTTATCAGGAGTGTTCACCAAAATAATAAGCCTAAACACTTGTGTGATTGAGTGAACGCCCTTGTGAGGATGTGATACTTTGCATGCTGTCAATTATTGATTGTTTACCGGTTAATTTGCTCGATTGGGATGTTCTGTATTAATGGTGACATATGAGTTGGGGAATTTGGGTGGTCTGGTTGGTTTACTTCTATTTTACGATTTGCTTGAGGACAAGCAAAGTTCACATACACACACTTTCGCTCGAATTTTTGGAGAAGTAACAGAAGAAGCAGTTGTTGATTTACACAAGGTTAGTGGTATGATTTAAGCATGTTTGAAGATTAGATGTATGTGTTGTTAAGGCTGGAAACACAAAATTCATGCAAGAACATCCATTGAAGAACATGAAAGCGTACTTTGAAAGTGGGTTTTGCATGTTTGGTGTTCTTATATAAACTTTTGGTGTTCTTATATGAACTTGATGTGTTTATAAAGGTTTTATGGGTAGAACATGAAGCTCTAAGGTATTCTGGGTATAAAAACAACAAATATGCAATTCGTTGAATGGTTTAAGGAGATGTCGGATTTGTAGGTTGCAAGGTGTCGGATTCCGAGACCTATGAAGGTGTCGGAATCCGCTAGAATTGTCGGATTCGGCATATCTGTCGGATTGCATGTCTCGGATTCCCTTCTATGTGTGGGAATCCGCAAGAGTGTCGGATTCTATATGCATGTTGGATTTCCAAGTGTTGGAATCCGCATGACGACTGTCGGATTCCATATATGTATGTGTCGGATTTCTCAAATCCGCAAGGACTATCGGATTTCCCCAAATCCGACAGTTTTGGCGGATTTATGCTAAGTCTAGGATTAAGTTCCTATGTTTGTTTTGTAGTCCTATTTTGTATGTCTAGATGATTAATGTGAGTAATAATATTCTAGGTGAACTTGTTGTATTATTGAAGTCAAAACAAAATACCTGTACGTCGTAAATTACTCGGGTGAGTACCTGCTTTCATGAGACTCAATGAAGTAAGACTTGTCTGCTACATGACTACCTGTTTAATTATACATGATTGTGTTATGTATATCTGACTTGTTTTTGCAGGTATGCTCAAGGAGGTAAGCGTATGTCTTGAATGATGTTAAGATATCTATTAGGTGCATGCCCGCGGGACCAGATTGGAACTGCTTAGTTAATACATGATGATATGCATGAATGAATAAGTGAAAGATGTTATATGTAAGATGGTGGATCCCTATGGGATCATATGTATGTATGAATGTATGTGCACTGTTTGCAGATTATCTGAAGCATGCTTAAGGTCAGTCGGTTGTAACTGGATCCCATGATTACTTCGGGATTTCACGGTGATTCGGGAGGCATTCCGGATCGTAGGTTCTGCAGAACCGCCGTGCCTTAACGTGAGTGGTAAACAGCTGGTTGTAGCTGGATTACTTGAGGAGCCTCTGGTTCTGTGAACGATGTTTGGTGGACTGCTTTATGCTCCCCCACCAGCACGGTTGGTTGTGTCTGATCCCCCGGTCTGAGTTGGTGAGCGGGATTGATTACCTTGTAAGACATGACTCTTACCGATCTTGTCAGCTCACCGCTATGTGTTAAGCTAGCAATGATTGCTTATGTATGATATATGTTGCATGACTTGCTTTATTGATGCTTATGATAAGTATGTACTCACTAGCTATGTTGTTCAGCTAATGGTGCTACGTTGTCCCTTTTCAGGTAAAGACTAGAAGGCCTGGTGAGGCGGGTGGCTTTTGATGTAAATAGCTCTTGTGGGTTGGAACACTTGTACTATATGTTGTAATGATTGTTGAAAACGATAATGTGTGTATCAATGATCTCCGCTGCTAAATCAGATCTTTTGAGTTGGTCTAATTGATCTACTCATAAGTTTAAGTTGAATTATCACTAAAGTAGTTGTTTTCGGAAGCGGTGTTACAATGCGCGTATAATATACAGGTTGTTTGAAAAATGATAAATAATAAGAATTAAAAAATAATGACAGTTATCAATCATTATTGTTATGATTAGAGCTACAAGGTCAAGTGTTTATTAATTATAAACTTATAATTAAAAAGAATTTTAAATGATTATAAATATTTAAATTGATAAAAACAAAAATTTGGTTAAATATGATATTTTAAAATGATAAAGGGTAAATATAATATTTGTAAATTATGGAAGACAAATATATATATATATATATATATACACACACAGGGTTTAAAATGATAAGATTCCCAGATAAAAATGATAACAATATACAACATTCAAAATGATAATATTATCAAGATGGATAAAAAATAGACTCATTCCCGCTCAAAATGATATAAATATACATTTGTATAGCCGAAAATGATATAAATATACATGTTTTTAGCTGAAATGATATAAATAAATTCCTTCCAGCCGAAAATGATTTGCATATGATTTGCATTTCCAAAATAAAATATTCAGAAATACGAGAAGAGTGGTCTTGATTGTAAGAGAATTAAAAAATGAGTAGATTGATATATATTTTTTTACTCAAATTCTCAAAATTAAAATAGTTATGACAATTTAAAGATTCAAGGGGTAAAAAAATAAAAAAGAAAGTTGGAGAATTCTTGAGGGAGGCACGTAAGTTCCAATTTCTAATTTCTATTTTACTCTTTTAAATGATTGACTGAAATTTAGACTTTAGAGACTATGTTTAAGGATGATTCTATATAGAACCTTACCATGTATACATACATATATATATATATACATATATATATATATATATAAACATGTGTTTTTCGAGGGCATGATGAAATAACCATTTCAAGGAATCAACCATGTAATTTTATTGACGAAGTTGCCAATGTTGCATTAAACTTTAGGGTTAATTCAAAAGAAAACAATTACTGTTATTGCAAATAAGGTTCGGAATTATTTATAAAGTGAAATAGGTGATTCCTATTTTGTTTCATGGACACTACCAAGCATTAGATAAATCAAAAGGAGCAAATTAATAGCCATAGTTGTAAGATTTGTTGACAAGGATGGAGTTATTAGAGAAAGATTCTTAGATTGGATACATGTAAGCCATACCTTAACATTAACCCTTAAAATAAATTTATAGAATCAACTTTTGAAATATGAGTTTGGTACTAGTAAAATCCGCATCCAGGGTTACGATGGTGCAAGTATCATGAGAGGAGAATGTAATATGTTACAAGCACTAGTTATAGCTATTGTCCTTATGCATATTATGTTTACTGCTTGTCTCACGGATTACAAGCTGCATTTGTAGCTACTTCAAGAGAAGTTATTCTTATTCACTAATTGTTCTTCTAGTAAGTGCCATGATGAGTTACAAAAAAATAAGACAACTGAGATTAACACTTGTTGGAACTTGGTGAAATTGGAATCAGTAGAGGAGCAAATCAAACTAGGACCTTAGAACGAGTAGGTGATACACGAAGCTCTCATTTTTTTTAAATTTAGTTTGCAACCTCTTCTCTCTATCTTTTTACCGGTGACAATAAGAAGTGGATGTGATTAGAAGACAATGATGAATCCAACTACCTCGATTTATGTGATTATCTTGACAACTGCCTCCCAAATTTCATCAAGTTGTTGCTTGATCTGAAACTTACCTACCGTCCATGAGCTTTCATGAAGCTTGGTTTGATGGTCGGTGAGTGATTAAAAAGAGAGAGTGTGTGTGTGTGAGTAAGAAGAACTCTTGCTCGATCCGCAACTTAGTTTCTAGCCTCCCCAATTTTGTCAAGATTTTTCTTGAATGTGAATAATGAGAGGAGAGACAAAGATGGGTAATGATGAAGATAGGTGATGAACAAATGATTTTGATAGGGAGAAATAGAATAGAGAGAGGTCAGACTAGCAAGTATTGAAAGAGGTGGTTCTTTTCATATGTTAAAAGACTATTTTACCCTTATGTGAGAAGTACACGCAGTTGGTTATGGGAGAAGATTAACTACCGGTTAGTCAAAGGACCCTTATTTCAACAAAAAGGCTTTTATAGATTGTCAGAAGTGCTATATTGCGACACGATATAAGATCAAACGTGTAATTTACTCTACATTTGATTTAGAGTAAATTACACAGATGGTGCATGTGGTTTAGTGTTGGTAACTACTTTAGTTTTTTAAGATGAAAAATTATGTCAATGGTCTTTAGTACACATTTTTTGTTTCGATTTAGTCCTTTAAACAAACTCTATCTAAATAGGACATTAGTTGACTTGGTAAGGGATATTTTGATCTTTTATCCACTATCTCTCCTATTTAGTCTACTTCCCTATTTGTTGATCATTTGTTAACACCTACAAGAACAAAAACTGTATTTTTACAAGAGCTTATCAAAATATATTTTTTATATTATGTGACTCTTTCTTTATATATTTTTTATTTTCCAAGAGGCATTATCAAAATAAATTAACAAGAACAAAAACGGTCAAAATTGAAACCCATTTTGCAGAAATATGAAGGTACATCTTTATATATATAACCAAAGTTTACTCGTATTACAATGAAAAAAATATCCTTTGTCGGTAAACTTGAATGCAATCAGCCAAGAATGAAGAACTTAAACCAAATTCATGGTTCAACACAAATTCAACCCTAAACCAAATCCGGAATCAACCTCAAAAACCAATATCGGAATCAATTGTGAACCCAGAAAACAAAATAAAAAAGCGAACACGGGATGCTTCAATCGACTTTCACAGTTACTCCGTTAAGTGAATGCGTAGTCATTGAACACATCATCGTTCAACCATTGCCCTTCAACTCTTCTCCGTTCAACCCATCGAATTTAGGAGTGCAAACGTTGATGGAAACCTTAGGATCCATCCTTGATGATGGGGAGTGGGGGTGTTCTTAGGAAGTGGCGACTAGGGGTGGGGTAGTGGTTTAAGAAATGTTTTGGTGGCGGCGATGGTGATGTTGATAGATAAACATAGGGTAGTGGTGGTGATGCCGGCCACCATGGTGGTCAGGTGACTAAGTGGAGAGAGAGAGAGAAATTAAGAAGAGAAAGAGAGAGTCCCTTCATATATGGGTGTCTACATATGAGACATAGAGTGATTCGAGATATGGTTTTTTTATTTTTAATTAAATAATAGGAGAAATAATAAGGAAATGACAGAATTGCCCTCGTAGAAATGGACAAACATCTCAGATGTAATGTTGGTGATGTCAACTTGTGCTTTTGTGATATTATACATGGTCCAGTTAAGCCACTAGGCTATTATGGATGACGTTGACAAAACTATTAGTACACAATAAAGGGACAACAACTCCAATTAAACAATATATACAAATTGCATGTTTTAGGCACATTAGCTATAAAAGGTGTATACATTGAATATAAAATCATTAGATTGTGACAAGGTTATTACTTTGGAAACCCAAAAGGCGGCTTTCATTGACCACAAGCCTAGTCAAAACTTCATCCAAAGTCAAGCATCATTTCTATCTCTATATATATCTCCAACCCTACCATATACTAGTTTTGCTAAAACATTTTGCTCCAAAAACACGTACTTTCAGAAAATCAAAAGGAAATTCACCAAATCAAACTTCATCATATCCTCTCTATCTTTTGTATTATATATGGGCAACATAATAGGCGCTTGTTGTGTGGCAAGAGAAGGGTCATTTGTGAAAATTGTTTATTGGGAAGGGAACACGAAAATCTTAACCGGAAAAAGGCGATTTGCAGGAGAGATTATGAGCGAGTTCCCAGAAAGCATGGTTTGCGACGCAGATCGCTTCTTTATCGGCCACAACATCCCAGCATTAGCGATTGATGATGAGCTCAAACCTGGTAGAACCTATTTCGTTCTCCCCCTCGATATCTTCTCTTCTGAGATCCTCTCAGCTTCTTTCATATCAGCTTTTGTCGCTTTTAAGCATAGACGAATCCCGGGCAATCTCACTAAATGTTCTTTGGAGTACTTAAAGGGATCAAATGGGAGAGTCTTGATCAAGGTGAAACCTGAGTTTATGGAAAAGCATCTTACTAATAGAGAAGAAGATGTTGGTGGTGATCAAGGAAATCATGAAGTTAAAAGTGTTGATGCAAGTAATAGTTTTCTGTGTAGTACACCTGAGCTGAGGAAAGAGTATGAAAACTTGGTTAGACCCAAGGATCAAATGTGGTCACCTAATCTTGATACCATTTCAGAAGCTAAAAAGATCAGGCATTCTCCTTACAGATTTACATAAAAGAGAAGGATATATATATGTTTGTATTTTTATTTTATTTTTTAGACTTTTATTCTTTATTTAATTAATGTTTATGTAGATATACATAGATGTTTAACTGTATAAACACAAATAACATGTGAATTTTCTTTTCTCTTTGAATTGATAGGCTACAGATAACTCACGTTTCCCTTGAAATAAATTGTTAAACTTTAGTCTAATACAAATTTGTATACGAATATTATTATTATTATTATTATTGTTGTTGTTATTATTATTATTTATACGTTATTGCTTTTCTACAATCTGTCTTCTTAATTTATTGTTGATGAAACCAAAAATCTCACGGCATCTAGGTCGATCAGAAAGGTTGGATAGATTATGATAATTAATGACATTTTCTATATCTACAAATAAATTGTTAGAAATAGAGATTTGAATAACAAAAAAAACTTGGATATGTCTTGAATAATGTTTAAAATATTTTTCAAAATTTGAATTACAGGATTAATTTAAATCAAAACACATAATCATTTGCTTTGATTTGCATTATGTTAAGACTAAATTCCGGCAGAGTAACCGTATGGAAACCGTTCTCTCCTTTTTTTGTCATCTACAGTGTCAAAAACAGGTATATGTAGATGAAGAAGATGGCTGGCGGTTGCGGGTGGTTAGTTTTTACAGAAAAATAACGTGATATTATATAACTGTAATTTCAATTAGTTCTTAATTTCGTTCGGATTAATCTTACCGAAAGAACTGAATTGGATTTAAATATTTTCGTTAATCCACGTACGTACTCTTTGTTTGTCTATCATCTTAATTTATTTGTTGTAATTTGATTCGTCATCTTGCATATTTAGGAATGGAAAAGCTGATACTGACTTATTTTTTTAAAATATGGAATGTTTAGTTATTAAATGGAATGTAAGAATCTTATTAATTCTATCTAATAGTTACTCAATTTAGTTTATATAATAGGTAATTTGGTAATTTTAAAATACATAAACTTTAATAGTTTAAACAAAATGACATAAATACTTTATAATATAGTGTATACGTGTGTTGAATAGCTCATTTACACAGGTATTGAAATCATCTTTCATTACACACAACATATTCTCAGCTAAATGTACGTGGGTAGCCTTCACGGTGCTAATTTAGGGTTATTGAGAAATTAAATGGTGGTGGTGTTTTGGATCTAATTTATGTACATGTTATCAAATGTCTATATAGCGAAGATGGGGGATTAGGTGAGGTAGCGGATGGGTTAACCGGTTGTATAGGTTAGATAGTTCTAAAGATGGTTGGTTGTAAACATATGTATTATCACCAATATATATATATAGGCAAAAGTTCAAACGAGAACTGTTTTTCGTATAAGAACAGCGAGAACCAATCTTAGCCGTCTAATTCCCCCTTCTTCAATTGGATTGCTCACCCATGAAATCCTTACATGCATCCTGCCACACTTAAACCGTCAACGCTCGTCATCCATAAATTCCATTATCCAAAATGAATGACCAAGATTGGTTCTTGCAGTTCTCGTACGAAAAACAGTTCTCGTTTGAACCCTCCCCTATATATATACATATATATATATATATAAAAGTTCATTTGAGAACCGTTTTTATTGCGAGAACCACGAGAACCAATCCTAGCCATCCATTTCCCCCTCCTTCAATTGGATTGCCCACCCATGAATTCCTTACATGCACCTTACCACACTTAATCCCCTCACGCTCTTCATCCATGAATTCCGTTATCCAAAATGAACGGCTAAGATTGGTTCTCATAATAAAAACGGTTCTCAAATGAACCTTCCACACACACACACACATATATATATATATATATAAGTTTAAACGAGAACTTTTTTTATATGAGAACTACGAGGACTGTTTGTAACATCATTAATGACTCATTAATAGGGGTATTTTGGTCATTTATATATTTTGTCCAACCATAAATTGCGTCCGGGTGAGTTGTAATTAATGCGCAAGACTAGATTTGTCCAAAATATCCCTCATTAATGTGTTATTAATGAGCCATTAATGAGCTAATCATTAATCATTAATGAGCCAATTATTAGCCGTCAAAATTATTAGCCATTGATTTAATTTAATCAAGAGTCAGGATTGGTGCTCACAGTTCTCGTACGAAAACAGTTCTCATTTGAACTCTCCCCTATATATATTTATTTATTTGAGAACCATTATTATTTGAAAACCGCGAGAACCAATCTTAGCCGTTCAATTGATAAGTGGAATTAATGAATGAAGAGCGTGGGAAGATTGGGTGTAATAAGGTGTATATAAGGAATTCATAAGTGGGCAATCCAATTAGAGGGGGAATTGGACGGCTAAGATGAGTTCTCGTGGTTCTCACAATAAAAACGGTTTTAAATGAACTTTTCAATATATATATATATATATATATATATATATATATATATAAGTGAGGCCAAAGGAAGGGCTCATCTTAACCCCCTTCACTTCAATGAAGAATTGCTGCTAGAAGGGCTCTTACCAATGTATAATACCTTATTCTATTCTATGAAGACAAGACCGGGTTCAAATGAAAATGGATCTCGCTAATCCAGTCTTAGCGGAAACGCACGTGACAAAATAGGGTTTGTGTTCAACCGGGGTTATAACAATGTTATGTAGTGAGCCCCCATCGGTGCTTTATATATATATATATATATATATATATATATATATATATAGTGAAAATTTAATTTGAGAACTATTTTTATTGGGAGAACCAAACTTTGCCGTCCAATTCCCCCTCCTTCAATTGGATTGCCCACCAATTAATGAATTCCTTACATGCACACTGCCACACTTAATCCCCCACACTGTTCATCCATGAATTCAATTTATCAATTGAACGGTAAGATTGGTTATCACAGTTTTCACAATAATAATGGTTCTCAAATGAACCTTCCCCTATATATATATATTCTATAGGGAGGGTTCATGCAAAAAGTGTTTTATTTGTCAAGAGTACAAGAAACAATTTCAGTCACTTATTCTTATTTAATCTAGTGGTCTATATATGTTTTTTATTTTTTTAATTTAAAATGGTATAATAATAAACAAAAGTTCTCTCTCCAATCTATTTATTTCTCATATTTTTCTCACCCATAAATTTTAAATAAAAAACAGTATAATTTAAAAACAATTTACTAATAAATTATTTATGTTACGGAGTTCATCGGAGAACACTCCTAAAATATTTACGAGTTTATTATCAATATTGTATTCAATACTGAACACAACAAAAAGTATAGGATCAAATATATATTTTACACTGTTCAATACTGAACACAACCAATAGGTGAGTTTTTCGATGGTTACTATTTTAAGTCAATTATTAATTTAAGCTTGTTCCCCACACAAACAACCGTTATTCGGTGCTTTGTCAATGATGAACAATGTATATACTTATATAACTACATACAAAAACATAATAATCCAAGATACATTAGTTGTTTACTAATAAACACTGTAAAACCAATGAACAAAACAGTACAAAATCAAATCCATATCCGTTCAAATCAAAATTATAAAAGAATTTATAAATACCTATTATTACATCAGCTTCCACTTTAAAAAAAAGATCTCATAATCAAGCAAAATAAAGGGATTTAAGCACTAACCAAAACAAAATGATAAAAAAGATAAAATCTTCAATTTTTAACAAACAATGTTCGACGGGAAGACGAAATAAAAAACGGAAGAACGGTGATTTACACAGGGGTTGATGTGGATCAAAACGCTCGGCTGGAACAGATCCATCCTTGATTGTTCCATCTGATTCTTCTTCTTGGTCTGTTCTATCAAGAATCCATGGAGAAAACCCTAAACTCGCTGCACCTGTTCTAGTGGTGGCTGATAGTTTTGGGTTTGGTGTGATGGTGGTTGGTCTTCCATGGACATCCTCCCATGTTCTTCCCTAATGGCCAGCGGTTCTAGGTTGATGGTGATGGTTTCTTTTGTTGCAACCAAGTTGAAGAGAGAAGGTCACCCAGAGATCGATGGAGGTAGAGGCGGGGCGGAGGCGAAGGTGGCGGAGCGACGGCGGCTGGGAGGCCATACCAGATCTGTGGATGTTCCGTGTTCTCTTGTTTCTTGTTTAGGGTTTTGAATTAGATGAGTGTTTAAATGAATGAGAGAGGAGAGAGACGAGCGTCTTTTGTTTTAAAAAGTCAGTTTTACTCTTCTTTTATTGATACAAATACCATTATAATTTATTTAAATTACAAAACTGGCATAAATAATCATGCCCGTTGATCAAATAATCCAAGGGCTGCAAATGCTTATCCCACTTGTAACATCCGTAAACCCGACCTAGTTGTGGGCGGGTCAGTGGTAAGTGAATCGTACTTGGTTGTGAGTATTTATAATTATGTGAATATTTGTTATTGCATGATTGGGTAAAGTCGGATTAGTACGAGGATTAGATCACACCTCGATGTGCGTTAATTAATTGGATGAATTGATTAAATGATATTAATTAGGAAAATCAATATGAAATTGTAAAATTGATCATAAACCTATTTATATGTTGGAAAATATTTACTGGAAGATAAATATTTGGATGTATGTTTGTATATGTGTATGGAAGTATGTGTATATAAATAATTATATGTATATGTACGTATGCATGTATGTGAGAATTTGTAAGAAAGTAACACCTCATGCTTGTGCATGGAAAGTTGTGTGCATATGTGGACTTTTGCATAAGATTAGTTCCACCAGTCACCACCTCTTCACTTTGTTGTAATATCTTGAGTGTGTGTGTGTGTGTGTTTTGAGAGAAAAAGAAAAACTAAGGCTTGAAGTTGGCTATTTAGAAGTTGATAATTCAAGATTGAGGTTGGTTTGATTCTTGTTTTGTTTTGAATCATGATTTATGTACAGCATGCTTTATTTGTTGTTAATAATCTGCTAGGTTTATATAAAATCACCATAGATGAGTTCATGAAGAAACCTTGTTTGATGGGTTTTGTTTGATTTTATGATTTTGATGTTTTTAGCATGCTCTTGATAGTTCTAAACATATTATACGATGATTATATGGGTTTAGAATCGTTAGAAGTTGATTTCCAGTAAGATACGTATGGTTAGATATTTTGATGGAGCTGAAAGATGAAGAAAAGTTGCAGGTTTGATTCTGGAACAGACGTGGCGCGTCCAAGAAAAGAACACGACGCGTTCTTGGTTGGTTGTGAATTCGAAGCTTTGGACTTCGAATTCAAATTCTTGGTCTATATTGGGTGCTCGAAGCCTCCTTGGCTCGAAGGGGGTCCGCTCGAAGTCCTCTTGGTTCGAAGGAAAGGGTGTTCGAAGCTTTTTTGCTTCGAAGTGGCCATTCGAAGTGGCTTAAGTTCGAAGGGCTGTTCGAAGCTCGACGCGACGCGTCAGGGTGTTCGACGCGACGCGTCCCCGATTATTAAGGATTTGAAGCTTTTGATTATTTATCAAATGTGATACTTTTATGTGTTTGCATGTTGGGTGTTTCTAACTTGTTAAGCATGGTTAGAATGGATATAAATATATGTGTTGATATATATTTATGAATCGGATACTGATTTTAGTTTCATTGTGTTCTCAGGAACGGACAATACTCAGTAACATTAGACCACTGAGTGGAGTTTGAGAACAAGAGGTGAGTGGACGTTTAACTCACAACTGGTGTAAGTTGTAACTTGTTTTGGTTATAACTGTTTGTGGATTGACGCATGGATAGACTTTATGTCTGATAATTGATTATCTGGTTGTTTATTAATTAATTGTTGCGTCAGTGATACGTATACATGTTTGTTGCGAAGTCAGTTTCGGCTGGGCACATGGGATGGGTGTGTTTGCTATCGGCTAATCAGTATTTTGATCTTTTGATTCATTCATTGCAACTTAAGGGTAATACTATGTGAGAATAGCAAATGAACTATCGGTAAACCTTTGCTTTGGCCGGCATTGGTTGCAGGTTCCTGCAGAACCGTCGGTCTTCCCAGGACACGGTTATGTGATTGATTGACATTCTGCGGACACGATTAATTATTTATCGATATCCTGCGGTTGTGATTGATACTGGGTTGTTGTAGTTTACTTTCATTCACTTAGCTTTGTGCTAATCCCTCACCTCTCACTCCTTTTACAGGTTGCTGGTGAGTTATGCGGTTCGGTTGTGAGGGGGTGTATCTTGGGGAATAATTGGCGGGCGCTCTAATTTAAATTGTGACGAGCCGTGGTTTTTATAATACTTGTATTTTGACTAAACTGATGAATCGGAAAACTGTTTTGTGTTTTCAGTTGTAAATATATTGTATATATTTATTCGCTTCCGCATTATTTTAAAAGGAAAAATTTGGGTTGAAAATACAGTGCTACGGCACTTTTCGTAAGAATCCCCTCTCTCTCTCTCTCTCTCTCTATATATATATATATATATATATATATATATATATCACAATTAAATTGATGTGCTTTTTATGGAGTTATTCTTTCTACCGGGTATCTACATTTTCGTAAACAATGCATTTTCAGGAAAAAAAATCGCAGAATATATTAAGATTAATTAGTCTTAGAGATCAAAAATCGAATTCAGTCGTGTAGTTTGTATAAAAAAAGACCAAAAAATAATCAAGATATGGTGAATTGAAGTTTAGGTGAGTTTTTTTTATAAGAATGTAGTATACTACAATTCAATTTGGTGATAGGCGAGTGGATAAAAAAAGCCTGGATTATGTTTTTATCTCATTCTCTATTGACACCTGTCATCACTATCACTATAATAGTTATATGGATTTCATATATAAGAGCAGTTCTAAATACGTGTAAGATTGTTTTGTCTCTTCTATGTCACCCATGGAGATACCTTGCATATATGATGATTTAGATGCTTAGGACAGAAAACTCTAGAATTAAGCTCTGATCAGCTCAACAAGACATCTAGCTAGTTCCTTAATTACAAACATAAATTGATAACTGCTAAGTGAGAATAGGGAAACCTTAATTATGTTAATTAAGTTTACTAATTTTTATTTTAGCCACTGTAGTCCTCCTATAACTTATTTAGTCACTGTACGTAATTATAAACCACAACCAATAATTCTTTAAATAAAATTAGAAGCAATTCATCAATCTTTGAATTCTTAAAAACAGATACAGGGTTTTACATTAATTTGTTTACCATATATGACTTACAAATTAGAAATATTTAGTTTACAACTTCTATGCTTTCGACCATCTTTATTCCTTTTTGGCACCTTCATTGCCCGCGTTTGGCCCAAATCTTTGTTCATCGCCAACCATCTTTGTTCCTTTTGCTGTGTTAATCGAGTCCAAATCCATGTTTCTTTCTGATAGCTTCAACATTATGACCCTAATGAGTCCAACAAGTAGGGGTTGGGGGGGTTAGGTTTTTTTTTTTTTTCTATCTTTTAAGAATAGAAATATGAAATGACAAACTTTCCCTCGTATACCAAGAAACTTAACGGTCAAAGTCGCTCACTATATATATATTAACTAATTAAAGGATCATAATTTATGCAACAATTTTTCATATAAATGATTACACAAGTGTTTTCCAACAGTGTGGTTTACTCTTTGTTTTATAATTAAGTATACCAAGTCATGCAAAAGAGTGCACCATGAATGCTCTACACTAGTGTTGAACATGAACATGAACATGCAAGTCGATCTCCTCTTGTTTTAAATGATTAAAATGTTATGTGATATCTCATATCTCTATTCCAATAATCTTTATAGATAAGACAAGGTTTAGTGATTCTAAAGCTACTACGCCAAACACTGTTCATAACTGTAGTTTTGCTAAAATGGGCCTTTAAGTTTTTTAATATTGGTGGTTGTTTTGACTAAGTTTACTAAAATAATAAAGTTATGTTTTGAAGAAGGTGTAATTTGAAGACGAAGAATTATGGTTTAACCTTAAAGTGCAGCTAACCGCATGGCTATTTCGCTCCTTACATTGAACAATTAACAATAGATAATTGAACAATCACAGATTGATCGATTCCGACTTACTTTTTCTTTCAATCCGGTGAAACCTCCGACGTCTTTTGGATAGTTTATCGTTAATTATTGAAGCAGCCCTCTGTAGATCTGACCTGCGCATGCAGAATGGTATAAAGGATGATTAATCAGCGTACTCCCCTGTCCAAAATAGATAATCACATCGTCGAATACTTGTTTATATTTCCATGTTTCTTGAAAACATGCAAAATTCGAAAGAAAGCGGAACTCCTATAATTTCTAAACTGGGAATAGATCATTTCGAGACTTGAAAAAAGAAATTGTGGAAAGGAAAGGTTTCGTTGTTTTTGAAAAAACAAACAAACTTATTGAAAACGTGTACACGTGCGTCAGTGAACATTTCTTTTGAAAAAACAAACAAGTTTATTAGAAAAATCGGTACATACGTACATCCGTATATATTTCTTTAAAACAAGACATTAGTTTTAGAAAACAATCAAAACATTATCTCTGAAATTTTAGAAACATATTTAAAGGTTTGAAAATAATAGAGGAACATAGGTAGAGCAGGAAATCACCCAATTCCATTATAATGGAGGTTAGGAAGTTGACTAGCTGCTTCAACAAGAGCATTCTTCCATACTCCAATCCTGCTGTTATCATTAAACTTGATCAATGCTTCACCGAAATACCCACTTTGGGTCAACACATCTGAGGAGTCCACTTTATAATAAATCGGCAGAATAACTTGGTTTCTTTCTTTTCGGCACTCGATCATTTTGACAACTTCATCCAAGCACCAAGAATTACCAGCAAAATTCTTGGAGAAAAGAATAATAGAAGACCTTGATTGTTCGATGGCCTGCATAACTACTGATTCCTTAAGTGAACGCTTTATATTTTCCTTGTAAACACAAAGTCCTTTTTCTTCTAAAGCCGTGTATAGTTCCTCAACATCGAAACCGGCAACATCTTGATTTCTAAAACTAATGTATACGTCATGCGAAAATCCAGATAACGCCTAATAAGGAAAAAAGAAAAATAAGATAAAGTCAATGATAGCTTAATTAAATGAAAGAAAACCTTAAAAACATTGTAAGTTAGACCTTATTTCGCTCAATTATTTGTTGATTACCCAAAGCTTTCTCTAGTTCTTCTACGACCAACCCAATTGTTGGACGCTCATCTCTATTATACTTCAAGCTTTGATAGGCAATGGTTGAAAACGTTCTCAAGGAAGCCCATGTCATTTGATTCCGTAGAACGGGATCGATGATCTTATCTAATGTATTATTTTTGTAATGATTTTGGGCCATTACAACTGTAAAACGACGAGTGTCAACCAGATGTACCGGCTGACAGTTACCAGCGTTCCAAACAAGACTTCAAACAAAACAACTCCGAAAGAATAAACATCAGCTTTTTGTGTGAGAACACTGTTTAGGAATTCTGGAGCAACATACCCAGGTGTACCGCAAGCATTGGAGAATTGGATTGAAAATGGCACATTCGCAAGGCCTATTTTGGATAATCCAAAATCTGAAATCTTGGCTTTCAAGTTTTTATCAAGTAGGATGTTCGCACTCTTGATATCACGGTGAATAACTCTATGCCCTGGTCCAACTTCATCATGAAGGTACCTCAACCCCCGGGCAGCATCTATGCAAATCTGAAGACGATATTCCCAGGTCAGATCTTTCTTATGTAAATGCTTGTCGAGACTTCCATTTATTTCAAACTTGTAAACAAGGATCTTCTCGCCGCCTTCATCACAAAATCCTACAAGAGCGACAATGTTTTCATGTTTATAGACCGAAAGCAATGCAATCTCCATGCCGAATTCACGATCTCCTTGCCCGTGCAAACGATATTCCAACCGCTTTATGGCAAGGATGCCGTGTTGCTTTGAGTGGCCTCGATACACATGGCCAAATCCACCCTTGCGATTAGGTTTGCTTCAGAAAATCTATTAGTAACGGATAATATTTCATGCAGAGGGATCTTCAGGCTTCCAGTGGAAGACATGTTTGCAAGGAGCTGATGGTTTGGTTTTATCGAAAAGAGATGAAGCTTATATTCGGGTAGATCAAAAGGTATAGAAAAGAAGGTTGCATCTCAATTACAAGGCTTTCGATCTGTTTAATACGAGGGTATGATAAAACGAAGTTATTTAAAACTGAAAGGTAATTAACAACATCGACTAACACACACACTATCCACAAAGTCAACTTGTTAGCAAGGCTCGGATCTCTAAAAGTTTTACACTTAATTTAGTAATATTTTGACAGATTTAACAAGGTTTAGGGGCATCCAAGTACACGACTTCAATTAAATACATGTTCTGGTTGCTATATTTTACATTTAAATACTAAAATAAAGTTGACCTCGTCATGTTCAGTAGAAATATTTTAACAATGCTGAGCTTTTTAATCAACAAATTGCATATATCTATACTCCACATGGCCTAAAAATCTCTTAATTTTAAGAAGAGTAAAATTACTAAACCCTAAAATTACTAACCTACCCTCCTTTACCCCTCCTAATCAACCCTCCTTTATTCTCTTCTTTACGTCCAGTCTGTGAATTTAAAAAAATTGATTCATGTTTTCAAGTAATTGTAGTAAAGTCTGCTTACAATTGATTCATAATAAATACTCATAACCGACACCTGTAATTTAGCCATAACCAACACTTCTCATTTAGCCAAACATATATATAATATTTGAAAATAAATTCTGCTTAAAAATCAAAATAGTCAGAAATTGAAACTGTATGTTAAATATTTGCCATTCTTAAACCTGAATTCATGAGATCATCTAAAAAACAGCTAAATCATTGCCAAACCAACACTTCTCATTGTACACAAGCTCCACCTACAATTAATGTAAATCAAGAATAAATATCTATATATATTATTAAAAGGCTTACTCTTTTACTAAAAATAGCAATAAAAAAAACTCTCTCAATCAATAAGAACCCTCCACTTCAGCAACTACCTTTTATAAAACTTAAACTTGAGGAAAGATCCGGCTAAATCATAAGCGCGGATCCTCCCTTATACGGTCACCCGACATATATTCGTAAGGAAAAAATCATTCGGTCGAAGCTTCGTCTCTCTCACTTGCCCTAACCTTTTTCGAGAGCGGCGATTTCATCATCTTCCACGACGATCGTTCGTAATGAAGTGGATCGTTTCTTTGAAGGTACTATTCGACATCTTCTTTCAAGTTCTCGCTTCCTTTTGTCCGTTCTTTTTCTACCGGTTGTTCGATGTCGAGTTTGCTGTTTTTTTCTGAATCGAAATTAGGGTTTTTCAATCCTTGAAGTTTATATAGCTTTTTGTTTAATTTTTCGTTCGTATATGGGTTTTTATCCTACTTGTTCTTCAATATCGAGTTTTTTGTTATTGTTGTGATTCGAAAATTAGGGTTTTTGAATCGTGTAAACATATCTAACTTTTTGTTTATTTTATCTGTGTTACATGGTATTTCTTGTGGGAAAACAAAGAAGACGACCAGTGTTTCATCCTCTGTGTTACATTCAAGTTCCTTTTGCGGTATTCATCTCAAAAAAACAGGTATACTTTATGTCTTTAAGTTTTTTTGCCTTTATATTATTTGTTTAGAATTCTGATACAGTTTATAAAATTCGATGTCGACTTTGGTGTTGTTTTTCTGAATTGAAATTAGGGTTTTTCAATCCTTGAAGTTTATATAGCTTTTTGTTTAGTTTTTCTGTGGTAGATGGGTTTTTAACCTACCAGTTCTTCAATATCAAGTTTATTGATGTTGCTGTGATTCAAAAATTAGGGTTTTTGATTTATATTAAAGTTTATCTAACTTATTGTTTATTTTATCTTTGTTACATGGGGTTTCTTGTGAGCAGTATTCATCCTCTGTTAGGATCAAGTTCCTTTTGCTGTTTTCATCTCAAAAAAGAGGTATACTTTCTGTCTTTAAGTTTTTTTGCCTTTATATTATTTGTTTAGAATTCTGATACAATTGATAAATCAATAAATTAAGGTGCCACTGTTATTACTTATTCAACACGTTTTTTTGATTGTTGTTCTTCTATTATAGTTATGTTTTTTGGGACATAGTTATGTGTTTTGGGATATATTTGTTCATCTTTTATATTTGTTTGATTGGGGTTATGTATCAAATCTTAATTTTTAATAATAAAATTCGATTTCAGTTTTATTATTTGTTTGAAACATTCTATTATGAATAAAGAGGTATACTGTCTGTTTATAAGTTTTGTATGACACACATTAACCTCAATTTGTTTATAATTCTCAAATTTCTTTCTTTTGTGGTTTACATCATATGCGGGCAAATATTGTACTACATTTACAGTTTTTATTATAGTTAGATGGTTAAGGTTTTGTTTTTTTGTTTACTTTTTTTGGTATTCCACCATATTGATCATGTTTTTATATGAAAATCATGTGTTTTGGGTTAATAATAGTTGATAATCCTTCAATACTGAGACATGTCCATAAATCAATAAATTTTGGTTTTGTAACAAAGATCAACTCTATAGTTATGTGTTTTGGGATATAGTTGTTCATAATATATTACAAATTATGTTTCAAAAAATTTTATCCTCATGTTAGTCTTTTATTATTTGTTTGATAGTTGTTATGTATGAAATCTCAAATTTGTTTGAAACATTCGATTTAAAAAAAGAGGTATACTGTCTGTTTCTAAGTTTTGTATGACACGCATTAATGTAGATTTGTTTATAATTCTCAAATTTCTTTATTTAGTGGTTTACATTATGTGTGGCCAAATATCAACTTTATGTATGTTACCAGATTAGTTGATTCCATTACAAAGTTTATGTTTTCAGATTATTTCCTCCACTTACATTTATGGTCATGTTTACTAATGTATTTATTACAACAGATTTGTCATGTTCTTCTATTAAAATTATGTGTTTTGAGTTAATATCTATAGTTAATATTTGTAGTTGATTTCATTACTTTAATATAAATCAAAATATGTGTGCTGATGGATTTATCGTAAAACATAAACTTTGAACCATTACTTTATGCCATTTGTTGAGCCTAATACTTATTCAAGTATCAATATTGTCTGTTTATATTATTTTCTTTGTTTTAACATGGTTATTACTCATTGAAAATGTGTGTTATCATTCATATGTTTTGTTTTGAATCGAAATATTTTAACTACAGATGTGTATCTTTTATTGTTTGTTTGATAGGATTTATATATTATTGGACTTATTTATAAAATTCTGTTTCTAATATATTAAACCTTAATTTTATGCAGAACAATGGAGTTTATCATCAAGATAGTTAAAACACTTTTACATATTTTACACTCAGTTTTGTCCACGAAACACCATTATGATGAATGATATGATAAGTGAATGTAAATAGTTATTTAATACTAAAGTAAATAATCTGTTGGTGTATTTCCTTTATGTCTTTGTACATACATATGACTTATTACTAACTACATAACCATATACACTAATTCAGGATTTACCCTTTTTTGTCAATATTTATTTTGAACACAACATTCCTGTTTAATAGTAAATTAATATCCTGTTGGTGTATTTTCGATCTGTCTTTGTACATACATATGACTTATTACTAACTAAATCACTGTATACGCTAATTCATGTGGATTTCCCCTCTTTTGTCAAGATTGATTTTGACACAACATTCCTGTTTAATACTAAATTAATATCCTGTTGGTGTATTTCCTTTCTATATTTGTACATACATATGACTTATTACTAACTAAATCATTATATACGCTAATTCAGGATTTACCCTCTTTTGTCAAGATTGATTTTGATCCCAACATTCTTGTTGGAATGGTTGTGAACGTAGATAACAAAACATACCCACTAGACATAATTACCAACAAAAACAACGAAGTTCTAAAAATTGGTGGGGACAGTTTGATTCAGCTATTTCATGAAAAAAAGGTTGTTCCTGGATTTTACTTGCACTTTGTTATTCTGCCAAATGCTCCTGTTTTTTTGTACTTCTACGAGAAGTTGGGTTTTTGCGTCACATCTTTGTATCCTAAAATTCGTCGAGCTGATCGAGTACGTTATGCATCTGTTGTGGAGGATCCTACCTCTGGCTTTCTTGTGAGTTTTGTTATAATTTATTTTATATACAATCATATAATTGTTTGTCACATGCTTTAACTTTTTTAGATTTTTAATATTTAATAGATGATTCAGTCTGATTGGTTCAAGCAGTTTATCTAAATCATGAAATTGGAGGCTGTGATATGGATAATGAACGAAAGTTTTGAAGTGGGATTGTTTGTCAACTGTGATTTTCCTGCAGGTTTTGTAAGTCATGAGTTTGTTGATTTGTTCACCGGGTTAAATGTTAAGAAGGGTAGTGTTGTTGTGTTTGAAAACTATACGGTGTTTTTGAATTTAAGATGAAAATTTTTGATGTTAATGGTCTTGATTATGTCAACGATACCGGAGTCTTCCTTCCTCATCCTGATATCAAGTTTGCAAATGAGTTTGGTAAGCATAAACATAATATGAATACTATTTCCATCAAAATTAATTATTTCTGTTTATAACTTTACATTTATCTTATTTTTTAATGTAGTTCCTTGTCATTGTGGTCCTCTTTCACATGAAGAATTTTACCAGCTAAGTAAGTATTGTATATATCTAAAAATTTATCATAAGTTAAATGTATTGTTTATTCATTAACCAGTACTAAGTTGTGTATCATGTAGAACACGTTGGTACTCCTACCGGTACTTCCCAAACTGCTTCTGTTCCGTCTACACAGTTTTTTCGCAAGTGTTTGCCGGATGTTCTCTTAGGCAATGGTGTGGTATGTTAATTTTATTTCAGTAAAATTTTCTCCAATCTATTCTAATATTTATATTTTTCCCGCATGAACCTGACATTATCTTATTATATGTCAATAAATTGTTTAATGCAGCACATACCGGCATGGTTTGTTAAAAAATATAAGCTGAACGAAGTTACTCAACCAGTTACTGTTCGATGTCATACTTACCAGACAGAGATGCGGTTAAAGGTCTATGGTGATAAGCGCTTGGTTCAAGGTTCTCCATCCAATCATGTGGTGTTGAAAGGCCGCTGGAAGGAGCTTCAGATTGCAACAAATATGCGGAGGACGGAGAGTATGAAGTTTGTGTTGGATGTCAAAACCTTTGAGGAAAGTGGGTATGTCGCTTTCAATGTTTACTAAGAAGGTATGATGGTTGAATACTTTGAACAATATTTTGGTGGGTAAGACATTGTTTGGTATGTGCAATATGCACGGTGCTACTGATACTAACTAATGGGTAGGTTAACACTTGGGTAAAAAACAAACATTATTTTTGTGGCTGAAAACAGTGATGGTTTAGATATTTAAGTACATACTTGATGGTCTTGATCAACCATATTGATTTAAGTGTATTTTGTTGGTTTTGAGTATATTTGGTTACATGTGTGTTTATTTAGGAATTCTTTACAAATATTTCTACTATGTGGGTACTATCTAACTGGGAAAATTATTATTTGCTTAAATTTTGATCAACCATACAATTTTTAAACAAAATTTATTCCATCATATCATTTATTCCATCATATTATTTTTTTCGTCAATAAATACAAACAATTTTTAATATACCTACATACAAAAAATGATGTTAGGCGAGTTAAGTTAGTGGAAGGTGGGAAAATAATACCTATATTAAATACATGGGGTATAAAATACAGGATTTATTTTATTTATTGCATGTTTATCATTTATTTATTTGCATGCTTATCATTTTTTCATTAATCATATTTTTTATATGATTAAAAAAATTTGAATATAATGTAATAAATAAATACCAATCCTGTTTACTTATTGAGCTGTCTGACAAAATAACAGTCATTTTCAAAAAAAATATTTTCTTATCATTATCAACCCTCTTTAAATTTTTATTTAACTATACTTAAATAATTATAGGTATAAATAACAGTTAAAATATTGGATAAAATGTTAGTTTGAATATTTGTTGGATTTCTTGTGTATATATCGTATATTATTTATAATTTAAAATTATTATTCCGTGGTATAAAATTTACAGAATTAAACTATACTTAAATTTTGTCTTAAAATTTTTTCTTTAAATAATCTCCAGAAACTATTTATGAACTAATATATTCAAAATTTTGTCTTTAAATAAACTCTAGAAATTAAGAAATGTTTTAAACAGTTTTTAATTGTCATTGTTTCTTTCCTTACTTACCTCTAAATATGTTTATCTTCAAATCGAATTAATTTTAGAAATAATTCCGTACATAATAATTTCCATTTTACAAATTCCGTACCTCTAAATATGTTACTTCGATTTTTTTAAAGAGTAGTCATAATATCTCCATTCTCCAAATTTCCAAAAGGCATTTTTACTCTCTCAAAAAATGTCTAATACCATTGTTGATGCTAATGGTATAGATTTTATCAACATAAAAGATGTTGATGGTAATGTTGATTCTACCACAATAAAGGTAAAGGTTATTATGAAGTGGAAAGGTTTTTATAGAGATAACCTTGATGTTTAGTCTTGTATAGACATGATATTTGAAGATGAACAAGTATGTTTTCTACAATTTTTATTACATACACCTTATTTCATATTAGTTTCAACAATATATTAAAATTTTTTAAAAAATTTTATTGATTAATATTTCAAAACATTAAACATGATTTCACATATACACCTTTAATCATTACTCGTTACAGGGGGATCGAATTCTTGGAACTATTAAGAGAAGTCTTATTAAACAGTTTGATAGCAAAATCCATGAGGGCGAATCGTACTTTATTTCAAATTTTGGTGTTGCTTCGAACAGTTCTAATTTCAAGGTCGTTGATCACAAATCAAAGATCAATTTTTACAAGGCCACTGATATTTTAAAAGCTGACTCATTTATCTGTGTTTCTGATCATTTTTGCTTTGTTAACTTTGGTGATGTTGCTGAGAAGAGAATTGATAAGAAAATCTGCTTTGGTGAGATATTCAATATTCAGTATTATTATTAATAATCAATTATTAAAGTTATCATTATTTATTTATATGATTATGTACCGCTCATAATTATATACTAATCAAAATTTCAAATCTCATCTTTTTGTAAATGTAATTGGACGTGTTGTAGCATCAATGATATGAAAGTTTTTGAATCTTTTGGGAATCAAAAAAGAGTTGTTAATTGTGAACTTCAAGATTTAAGGTAATTATTTTCAATATTTAATAATTACATATCTACAATCGTCTATTACACTATATATATATATATATATATATACATATATTCATTTAATTATTTCATTTTCCATCAATCATCTATATATAAAATGAAATATTATACGTGTGTTTCTTAGTGGTGAGAAGATTACTTGTGCTCTTTGGGGTGAATACGCACTTAAGCTACAACATTTCTTAAAGGAGAACAAGAATCCTACATTTCCAGTTGTGCTCTTATTACAACTTGCAAAGTTTGACGTCTTCAATAGTAAATTTTCTCTTTCTAACTTTTACATCTTTATTTTCACCCAACATATAATAACACTATATGTAAAATTTTCCCATTTTTTAGATGTTCCTCAGGTTTCAAATTCTCTTTTTGGGTCAAGACCCTATATTAATGAGAAGATACCGGAGATACAAAAATTCATTGAGAGGTAACATTATGTTATTTTATTTAATAACTAAATTTATATCATATATAGTTTATGAATTCAAACAATTATTTATTAATAAATTCATCCTTTTTAGTGTCAATGTAAGCGAAAAGGAATCATCATCATTAGACTTACTCTAGTTGTCGAGCAACACCATAATCACAAACCAAGATGATTTTTGGTTAAGTTGGGAATTCAAGCATGTTGATGAGTTGTTAGATATATCTGAGGTATGTTTATTTCTCATTTGATAAATTATTTTAAACGTATTTGATATATCTATATATTTTATAATCCTAGAAATAACAATTTTTTCAATGTTTTAGCCAATGGGTTGTGTTGTACTTGGTAAAATTATAAAGATTGAGCATGAGCAGGGTTGGTTCTATAATAAATGTGTCGTTTGTGATGGTGCTGTTAAGAACAATGATAGTATATATTATTCATACCTCTATTTTTTATTACATTTTATAATAACATATATTTATTAACAGCATGTATATATGTAATACAAATAATGATGCAAATCCTTTTAAGTGTAAAACCTGTGGTGATGTTAAAGATGTTAATCAAAAGTAAATGACATAAAATTTTGTTGAATTTCTCTTTATGAAATCTGACTACATAAATAATACTCATACAGTTATATGTATAACATGTGTATTTCTGATATTTTAGGATAAAGTTATATGTTAGAGTTCAAGATAACAGTGGCACTGTTTCTCTAACAATGTTTGAGAGGGGTGTTGAAAGGATATTAAGGAAGAAAGCTTCTTCTATTTTTGAGAAAATTAAGAAGGTTTGTTATTTTCTATTATTTTTACATAAATTTTTAACACTTAATGTTTTTGACATATGATGCTTAATGTTATTAATATTGTTACAGATGAATAAATTTTGTCCATATCCAGATGAGTTTAGGGTTTTATTAAACAAGAGATATATGTTCAAAATTCAAATCTCGGATTTTAACATCGATCAGAAGTACTACTGTTTTACAATAAACAGGTTCACTGACAATGAAGATATCATTAAGAAAGTTTTGAAAAAGGTTCCACAAATGGAGGTGAGAAATTCACAACTTGTGATTTTACTTTCTGCATGATGTAATATATATATATATATATACATATTTGTACATTTGTACTTTTTAAAATATATATACATTTCCTTTGTTGCAGAATGCAATTGCAGATGTTGAGAATCCGTTTGCCATTATTGATGTTTCCCAAGTATCTCATGAGTCTAAGATATAATACTTTACTTGTGTGTTTTATTAAGAAGTGATATGTAATATATATTATACGATATCTAACTATTTATAATATTTTATTGTTTAAGGACGCTTTTTCTATTACAGCAGATAATGGAACCACAGTAGAGATTATTTCAAGCACTGCTTCAAGTCCAGGTCCAAAAAGGAATTTTGAATCTTCTGAAAATGATTTACAAGTCCAGTTTTCAAGTTCCAAGACCTTGCCGTATTCAAATAAATTGAAGCAGCCGAAACTAGAGATAGTTAGGGTTTAATGTTATTTTATTGTTTGGATTGATGGTCATTTCATCTGAATTTTTTGATCGCCCTTATGATATAATTTTGTGTGAAAACGTACAATGTTTGTTTATCATCAAGATATTTGTTTCTTGGTGTTAAATATTTAACTTCTTATTCGGTATATTTATTATTTTTGCAATGTATGGATGATGTGTGATTTCTCTATTTCTTTTATTTATATTTTCTGCAAATTTATATGAAACATTTTAATATGCATCTAAATTAATATTTATATTTTTTGAACATGTTTAATATTCAACTATTTTTTAAACATTACGTATTAGTTTAAACTTCTTTTACCATTTACATTAAAGTTTTGGTTATTTTCCTAATTTAGTTAATAAGTTTTACATAAAAATCATGTATATGTATATAAATCTATAATCTATAAGTATATTTATAAATACTAATAATTATAAACCCGTACGTATATATGAAATAACAAAATTTATACTTAAAAAAAGTATTAAATTCCTCTACCTAATATAGGTAATGATACTCTAAATATAATAAATATAATGAAATATTATGTATTAATGTTTCCTAAATTATCTAAATTATACTAATAAACTAAAAAATATTTTCCGATATTATAAATTATATTAGAATGGTATTAGTTATCTTTCCCACATTAATATATTTAAATTTTTTTAAACTTGGTCGAAAATCTTGGATCAATCAAATATATCACTTTTTAAATTTTAAAATATTTGACGAAAATTTTTAAACTAATGTTGAAAACGATTTTTTTATTTTTAGTAAATTAGTATATTCTTTCCCTATTTCCATATTTAATTATTACATGCCTTAATTACAAAATTACAATTCATATAAATTTCTTATTCATCATTACATTTTAGTTTTTTATATGTTTCAAAATTTCCTACTTGTAAGAAATGGATGAACATAGTTCTAAAAATCATTCTTCTAATAGTTCTTCAAAGTCAAAATCCAATCGTGAAATCAAGAAGCGTTCTCCTCATGTTCTAGATGATCATTCAAGTAAAAGAGTTGCTTTACAGGATATTTCAAATGGTAATATACTCAACATTCTCTCAATACATCATATTTAGATCAATTTTATAAATTTTATTATATTTATGTTTGTGTTTTTTTTAAGTAATTAATGTAATAGTATGATGTTATAAGACAAAATTTACTATTTAATTTTGTATGTTTATATATTCAAAAGTTATATCTACAACATCACAACATTCAAGATCCCTACAATATCGGTTAATTCCCTCTTTTCAAAGTCCACAAATGTTTTCAACAGTTAGCAGTGTTTCAAGTAAGTTTCTCAATTTTTATGTATTATTAAGAATTAAAAATTATCATTATTATCCTATTCTTATTATATAAACATCAGATAACAATACTCATGTATCAAGATTGACGTCTGAATATCCTGCACGTAAGTTATCTTAAATTATATTTAGCTATATCATTTTTTATTTGCATTATATTATATATACAATAGATATTACCTTATATATAATTCATAATTATGTTTATCCTTTGTCAAATAATTCTAATTACAATAATCGTACCCCGTCAAGTACTAGTAAAGGTAACACATTTTAACATATTACATGTTTTAGTTCGGATAATTATAATTATTGCTTATAATGATCTTTTAACAATACGTACATATAATTCATGTATGAACTAATTTGGTTACACATTATGGTTTTCTATTATTTATTCTAGAAACAATTTCTCCTACCACAACCTTACATATGTTTCGACCTATAGCTCCAAGGATTCACCATTTTTATACGTACTTTTTCTTTCTTTACCATTTTTATATTATATAAACTTTTATAAGACAACTATTAGTTTGTAATGGTTGACGTTTTTATTCATAACAACATTTATACAATATTTAGAAATTCATTGTTTTATCTTAAAATGTGAAATCCATATATGTAAATTCGACTTATCAATAATTATATGATCATTGTTTTATATTCACAATTATATGTTATTATAAAATGATTATAATTTTACAGATTACAATACTCCTCATTCATCATTGACTTATCAACATCGTGGTAGCAAGTTTAATTTTTTCACATCAAGATATATTTTTATTATATGCACAATATTATTCGTATTATATTTGTAAATTTCTGTTACAGGTTACATTTCTCCTTTATCACGTTTGTCTAATATCAACATGTGTACACCATTAACTAATGGTCAAGGTAATATGTTTAACATGTTTCATTGTTTTCAAAGTTTTTTATTTATTATCATCTATCAATTGATACTATTTGTATCTTACTCATAATATATGAACTAATTCGTATTGTAACTTATATTTATATATTATTTGTTTTAGCAATAATCTCTTCAACAAGTTTACACATGGTTAGACCCTTAACTCCAGTGAATGTTGGTTTATCAAGTAAATTTATAATTTCTTATCTAATGTTACAAATGTTCATATAATTATTTAATTTTAACATTGTTTTCAAAGTTTATTATTTATTATCATGTATCAATTGATACTATTTCTATCTTACTCATAATATATGAACTAATTCGTATTGTAATTTATATTTATATATTATTTGTTCTAGCATTAATCTCTCTAACAAGTTTACACATAGGTACACCTTTAACTCCAATGAATGTTGGTTCATCAAGTAAGTTATAATTTCTTATCTAATGTTACAAATGTTCATATAATTGTTTAATTCTAACATTTAATATTTTTGTTTTCTTTAAGTTTTTAATTTAACGTTGTTATCTCATCATGTAGGTTATACTGTTGATATTAATACTTCTTCAAAATATATTGCAAATAACAACAAGAAGTCATTCACAAGGAGTAGAAATTATTCGTCTAGAGATTTGCCCACTCTAAACATAAATTTTGATGAAGAGTCGACTAATATTCCTGAAAATCCAAATTTCAAGGGTATTTCTAAATGTATATAATTTTATTTATGTTGTAAGGAAACATTAAAAATTTAATGTAGCATTACAGATTTATTTTTATTATTATTGACTTTTTTTTAAAAAAACAATTTAGAATATGTTGATATGGGTAACCTTGACAAGACTTGTCAAGCATGTAAAGCTATACTTTGGAATGCAGAAGCTGCGAGAGGAAATCAGAAGTTACATTCGAAGTCTTATTCTCTTTGTTGTATGCGAGGGAAATTTATGATTCCAAAACTTAAAGATCCTCCTTACATTTTTTAAAGTCTTTTTTCTGGAAGTCTGGAGAAAGTAGAGACTTTCTTAAAAACATAAGGAAGTATAACAATATGTTCTCCTTCACATCAATTGGTGGTAAGATAGATAACAGATATAATAGGGTGGTGGTCCATACAATTTTAGATTGCATGGAGAGAACTATCACTCTGCTGGAAATTTACTTCCAAATGATGGTCAAATTCCACGCTTCTTGCAACTCTACATATATGACACGGATCATGAAGAATCAAACAGATTAAATGCTTATAGGTAAAAATGTTATACATATATTATTTAAAGTTTGTATATTTTATAACAACCTATTTTTTTAAATAGCTCTGCCCATGATGATGTTGCGGACGATCATAATTCAATGCAGAGTTATACAGTTTTCCAGCTCAAACTTATCTTAGATGATGTTAATCCTTTGGTCAAGAAGTTTAGAATGGTAAGAGATCGGTTTGCAACAAACCCTAATGAGAATATACGGCTAAAGCTAATTGGAAGAAGAGGAAAAGACGGAAGGACTTATAATCTTCCAACAGCGAATGAGGTTGCAGCTTTGATTATAGGTGATATTGATGGATCAGGTGATAATAGAGATATTATTTTAGAGAGAAAGTCTGGGCAACTAAAACGAATAAGTGAATTGCATCCTTCTTATCTTGCACTTCAATATCCCTTACTTTTTCCGTATGGAGAAGATGGCTATAGAGTTGATATATTTTTTCGAGAAGTTGAAAGTTCAGATCAACGTGGTAGGACTAAGGTATCAATGAAAGAATGGTTTGCATATAGATTGCAACAAAGAGATAATGAAAAGTCTTTATTGCTAATGAGTAGAAAATTGTTTCAACAATTTTTGGTTGATTCTTTTACAATACAATGGTAGAAAATCAAAGGCTCTACTATATAAAAGCAAACCAGAAAAATTTTAGGTTTTCTACAATCAGCAAATTGAGTACAGCTCATTCTCATGGTCAACGTGACTCATCTTTAGTTGGTAATCGTGTTATCCTTCCATCATCCTTCACCGGTGGTACAAGGTATATGCAACAAAATATTTTAGACGCGATGGCCCTTTGCAAGTGGTATGGTTATCCAGATCTTTTCATTACAATGACTTGCAACCCAAAATGGCCTGAGTTGTGCAGAATATTAGATAAACCTGGGTTACAAGCTGCAGATAGACCAGATTTGGTAAGCAGAGTTTTTAAATTAAAGTTGGATAACTTAATATCTGCGATAAAAGATGAGCACATTCTTGGACACGTCAACGCAGGTATTAAACATGTTTCTATGTTATTATTATTTACTTTCAGATTACAATATAAAAATATTATACTTTGAGGTACTAATATTTAATATATTCAATTAACATTTTCTAAAAAATGAAATTTTATTTCAGTTGTTTATACCGTGGAATTTCAAAAGTGAGGTTTGCCTCATGCACATATATGTTTATTCCTTCGAAAGAAAGATAAATTGCCAAATCCCGAAAATATTGATCGAATAATATGTGCTGAGATACCCAACAAAGAAGATGATCCAGAGCTTTACAAACTAGTCTCAGAATTTATGATTCATGATCCTTGCGGCAAACAAAATACCAGATTTTATGATTCACATTACCCCCACTTTTTTTAAACTAATATATCCATCAAATGGAAGATATTAAATTACGAAAATTATTTCAAATTAATGAGAAAATTATGCGCTTTAATTTGAGACCGATCTAACTGTATCTTTTTCGATTTATTTTTTGTGTTTACTAGGTTTTTTTTCCGGTACAGTCGACATTTGCACTTGTGCAAATACATGCACTTGTGCAAATACACACATTCACCTAGTTTTTTTAGCACAGATGTAGATATGTACATGTGCAAAATTTACACATATGCATATGTTAAGAGCTGTGTAAAAAAAACCCAACAAACGCGATTTTTTTTCCCGAAATATTTACTAAACTAATATAGAATACGTTACTATCTAGATATTAATTAAATACATATAAAGAAAAACTGGTTATTGGTATTTCAATTCATGGAATATTTGACGTACGTACGTACTATCCCAATTTAACAATCAAACATTTACTAAAGTACGTATTAGATTTAACATATACTAGCATGGTACCCGCGTAATGTGACGGCATCAAATAGTTTCTACTCGATAACTTGTTTGTTTTGGAAATTTACTTAATACGGTGACAACGAATAATTTTACATTGGTAACATGTCTATTTCCTTTATTTTCTTTATTTTCCTGTTCTTAATCAACTCTTTTATTATTTTTAAATAAACTTTGAGAACAATTAAATAAGAAAAAAAAGTCTTTACTTATAAAATAAGTTAAATTGCATGAAAATACTGAGTGTAAATTAGTAATTTAAACTATTTAAATTAAGAGATTAAGAAAATAGTAAACTAATTTGAAACTATTAATTATATAAGCTATTTAAAAAATTTAAAATATGTTTATCAATTCTTATTATAGATTATTCAGATTTATGAGTTCTACTTGTACATATTTTCTGATAATTATGTTAAAATATTTATTACATGATATGATATTTAATATAAAAGGTTTGATTATGTAAGTATTTTTTAATAATTAAGTTAATTTATTTGAATTTTATAAATATAGAAGGTTTAGTTATTAAAATAGAATATAAGATTCTTATTAACTCTATTTAATAGTTACTTTATATAATAGTTTTCATTTAGTTTATATAAGGGGTAATTTAGTAATTTCAAAAGACTTAAAATTTAAGAGATTAAACAAAATGCCTAAATGCTTTATAATATAGTATAGATATAGATTAGGACTATAATAATTATAATTATTAGTGAAACAATATATAATGATCATTGTTTGTTTAAAAATGTACACGAATTCACCAATCTTTTAAACAATTGAACATAAAAGCTCTTTCGTTTATTGTTCGTGTTCTTTTATTTGTTCGGTTAAAGTTAAGCGAATAAACACAAACACAGAAATTAGAGATGCACAAAATCGGTCCTGGACCGGTCTTGGACCACAGCCGGTCCGGTCCGGACCTAGTCTATAAATTCGGTCTTCGGGTAGTCTTAGACCACTTCCGGACCGGTCCATGTTCGGACCAGACCGACTTCGGTCCTGGACTGGTCCATTTTTTGTTCGGGTATTTTCTGGTTCAGTATAGACATTTTCGGGTTTTTTTTTAGTTTCGGTTTGTTTTTTGTTTGAAAAAAAAGTGACTTGTTAATTTAAAATAATTGCAAGTTCATAAAAACGTATAAATAACGTTGCGATACAATTACGAAATAAAATTACATATTGTTGAAACTTGAATTATTTTTTAACAAGAAAAGGGAACTCTAGCAATGGGTGGCCATCACCCCTAGTTAGAGACCGGAAAATAACTAGCATGTTCTTCGAAATCAAAGTACATATTGTTCGAAAGAAATAATGTCATAAAATATAAAGAGACAATTACTGAAATTGATAGTCGGAATTGAAATTCCAAAAGTTGTAACTATCGTCGGTATATGGTCCATAATAAGCGACTTCGTTTGAGTTGACATTGGATGATGAACATGCGTTCATTCTATTTTGAGTGTCGTCAACGTATTGTTCGCCGGCTTCGGGTTCTTCAGTTTCAGCTTCGGTGTTAGTGTTTGATGTTCCCGATGTGAAGTCCTTATTGTAATCGTCTTCCAAAATCGCTTCCTCCAAATTAGTTAAGCCTTCTTCGAGATCCGCTACTCAATTTGTTTTCGGAACTTCTTCGTACGGGAGATTTATATGAAAATCACTTCGACCCGCGTTCAAATTGCTAGAACTTATAGAACACTTTTATATAAGCAAATTCTTAAATAAATGGATGGTGCAAGAAATGAGAATGAGAGAATGGATGGTGCAAGATACGTTCAAAATTTTGAAAAACTAGTCGTTGGACCGTTTCGGACTCGTTCAGACCGGTTTGGAGCCGTTGGGATTCAAAAAAAGACCGTAGGTGACTTGGACCGGTTCACGAACCGTTTTGGACCGGTCTTGGTCGGACCGCGGTCTGGACCGGTTTCGGACCGTTTCTGTTGGTGGTGGTCTTGGACCGGCTCGACTCATTCGGTCTTCGAAGGACCAGTCGGACCCGTCCTTTTTGCCCATGTCTAATAGAAATCCGTTCGTGTTTGTTTATTTGTTCCGCTAAAGTTAAACACACAAACACGATTAAGCCTTGTTCGTTTTCGTTCGGTTCGTTTACAGTCCTACTTGTGTTGATCTTGTGAGTAAGAGGATAAGTAGAAGAAAATAATAAAAGGATATATTAACTCTCTAATTTTTATAAATTTAATATGTTCATGTTCTATAAAATCACGTACAATTTAACCAATCTTGATTCTTAAGGACCAACTACTTAAATGTTTTAATATTTTTTTGATAAAAGATAATAAAATTTTTTTTCGCTTATAAATTATTACATTTTTAAATTAAGAAAAAGTCATCTACAAAACATAACATGAAATTAGAATAAATATAATCTAAAACTATGAACATATTGGCGGCGTGATTTAAGTGGCAACAACATAGTGACAATAATTTAAGGACCATTATACCCTTAGCATTAATTTAAACCCTTAATCTTTACAAACTAAATGATTTATTAGAAATGGTTCTCGTAATTTTCATACGAAAAATAGTTCTTGTTTAAATCGCTTTCTCTCTCTCTATATATATATATATATATATATATTGAAAAGTTTATTTGAGAACTATTTTTATTACGAGAACCGGAAGAACCAATTGAATAGCTAAGATTGGTTCTCACGGTTTTCGCAATAAAAACAGTTCTCAAATGAACCTTCTCCTATATATATATGGGACAGTTCAAACAAGAACTGTGTTTCATACGAGAACTGCAAGAACTAATCATAGTTGTTGATAAAAAAGATGGATAATCAAGATTAAAGAGTTGTTAAAGGATAACCTTAAACTAATCAAACTTATCCTTAATTAATTAAGGTTCATTTGGACATTTTTACATTACCCCCACCTTTTTCAAACTAATATATTTTTCAAATGGAAAGGTGTTAAATTACGAAAATTATATCAAATTAACAAGAAAATTATGCTCTTTAATTTAAGACCGACCTAGCTATATTTTTTCGAAATATTTTTTTAATATTTGCTGGGTTTTTTTTAGTACAGTTGGCATTTGCACATGTGCAAATTTGCATATGTGCAAATATATGCACAGATTCACCTAGTTTTTTCAACACATATGTAGATATGCACATGTGCAAATTTTGCACATGTGCATATGTCGAGAGTTGTGTAAGAAAAACGCAGCAGACGTGAATTTTTTTTCGAAAAAATATAGCCAGATTGGTCTCAAATTAAAGAGCACAATTTTCTCGTTAATTTGTTATAATTTTCGTAATTGAACACCTTTCCATTTGAGAGATATATTAGTTTTAGAAAATAGGGGGTAATATAAAATGTTCATACTACCCTTTCCCATTTAAAATAAATAAAAAAGACATGAAATTGATTGATTGGCCATAAATGGTTTTCGCAGTTCTCGTACGAAAAACAGTTCTCGTTTAAACTGTTCCTTATATATATATATAGATATATAGAGGAAGGTTAAGCGAAAAGCTTTTAATTTGCGAAAAATATGAGAAGTAATCTGCACTCTTAGATCATCTAATCAATGGTTATAAATAATTATGGCATTTATGTAATTATTTGGTAATCACATGCTATTAATATAAAAACCAGAAGGGTATTATAGTACTTTTTACACTATTAAAACAATTACCCTAATTAACTTGGCCCTACATCTTCTTTACCCTCACGTAATATATACCTTCTCCTTCACGTAACTTGGCCATGTGAACGCAAGTCATCCACCACCGTCAGGCCATGTCAACGCCACCAGATCTGTAATCACCACCACCATCAGGCCATGTGAACGCAAGTTCTATACATGAGCAGACCACCAACGCTTATTGCCGCCGGTAAACACATAACACCTCTTGCCGCCGATGAACGCAAGCATCACCAGCGAGTCAGATCCAATAACAGATTTGAAGGCTAGCGCCAACAAGCACCTCCGTCGCCCCATTAAAGGAGTCGCCGCCGTCAAGCACCTCGTGGTGGCCGCCTTCTTCCTACTCGTCAGATCTTGGTTGTCGCCGATGAACCACCACCTGTCGATTCCCGCTCACCATCACCATAGACCACCGATCACCACTTTCTCTTCCCTAGGTAAACCTCTTATATGAACAGTAAGATTTTTGGGTTTTTTTGGTTGTTCATTATTGTACAGGTAATAAATTATCTTTTTTTTAATGTTGTTCAATACCTGTGTATATCAAGACCCTTGAATCTGGTTACTAGTGAAACCATATTGATAATTATTATTGATTTTTCTTTGTTTTGTTTTCTTTTGTTTTTTTTCCCAAATGTATATGTAGACTTGCAAGAAATAAAGGATTCCTTTTTTTTCAATATATTCTTACTTCAAATTGTTTGTATGTAAAGAGGTGTTCACCGAGACAGAAAAGTTATTGTTTTTTTATAGATTTTTGAATTTTATATTATGAATTTGTATATTTGTATTTATTAGTGTACGAAAGACATTGAAAGATTATAATAATGTGCTCAGTGATGAATATATGTTATGGGCATTGCAAAAATATTAAAACAAGATGATTATAAGACAACTTGACAATGAAATTTATTAATGAATAATGTTGTTCTTTAGTGAACACAACTTATTATGTAAATAAAAAAACTTGAAATTTGAAAATATATAAAAAATTGGTTTGGATCATAGTAGAGAAATCCCGAAGCATGAAAATTTAATTAGTTAGTAACAAGGATAGAAAATTCGAAAATACGTAAGAAAAACCAGAGTTCATTAGTGAATAAAAAGTAATGCAACAACAATGATTAAAAATTTGTAAATATTTTTGCTGTATTCACCGGTGAATAATGTAAATTTAATAATTTATTAGTAAATTATTTTAATTTATACATTTTTATTTAAGTCCTAGATGGACTCTTTTATAATGAAGTATTAGTTTAGAAGGAAAGACTTCCTTGGTGATGTATAAGACACTATAAACACTAAATGAGAAACCAAGATTTATTAAGATAAGTTTCTCAAATAGAAACATGAGACTTTGTTATTAAAGCCTTGTTTAGTATGTCTTAGTTAATAAGGTGAGCAAGTGATGAACTTCATACAATGGAGTTGGATCAGAAAAGTGTCATTTATCCTTGGTTCAAGAAGGGAGGCACCTTATGTGAAGTGATATAAAGATGATTTATTTTATAGAATGAACCCTTTAGGCGATTGCGGTTGCGGGTTTGGATCATTAATGAATTATTGATAGAATTATCGATTAGCGCCATCTTATTGTGTTTTGACATGAGAATTGGTTCTCTATCTAAGTATGAATCTTATTGAGATTATTGGTTAAGATGAAACTAGAACTAAAGTTAATGTTCCATGTGTGATAGACTTACGTTGATGAGTTATGGTATAAGTGACTTAGTGTTTGTGCGTTTCTTCAAAAGAAATAAAAATCCTCTTGGATTGTAGCTTTTGTGATAAAATAATAGACAATGTGTCACCATTGAAATGGTGCGGTTTAGTTCAAATAAGTTGGATTTCTTATGGAAATCATTTATGGATCTTGTGATCTAATGAGTCACATGTTGAGATGTGATGTAGAATGTTTAAGTTGAATTAAGAATCTTTTAGTCATATAAGCCCTCAAGTTTCAGTTGAAAGTTATAAACCGCTCTTAGCACTTATTTAGGTGCTTAGAGGAGATAAGAGGTATAAAGTCAGTTGGGAGATTCTAATTGTATATTGTGATTGAGATAATGTAATGAAATATTTAAGTAAGGTTGTACATTGAGTAATCTTGTGATTAAGCTGTTGCATAATCCTAGAGAATATAACTCTCTAGTGTTTGAGACTTTTCTGAAATTAAGATTATGGTGTTATTGATTAGTGATGTGTTTACTTAAAAATCTGTGTAACCAAGTCTCTTTCCATTGATGACTTAGAGAGTAGTGTAAAGAAAAGATAATTGTTAGTATGTTAAGCCTCTTATGAGGATGGACCAATTACAAGGTCAGTCTTATGGCATGAAAATTTGAATTATAATTTGATGTGATCTTATGTATTAGTTAAACCTAAATGGTGGAAATGAAATGATTGTAAGTTCATTAGAACTGCGATAAGTGTTAATAATTAAGAATTTGATAAGTTGACTAGGTGGCCCGTCTTGGGTAGTGTTGAAAAGAGTTTCTTAATGACTACATTTAGTTATGGTCTACTCAAAGATCATGATGGTTTATGAAGGTGAAGTATATTAAGATCATAAAGATAACAGATGACATTGCAATGAAAAGTATATAGACCTTTCTCTAAGAAGGAGAACCTTTAGAATCTAAAGGTTATTACCAGCATAATCAAATGTGATTATTTGAGTTCAATTGGCTTTGTTGTGTTACTATAGAATAACATGTGGTTTGATACCTAAGGAGTGATTCACTCTATTTATGTGATTGGGTACTGAAAAGCGATTCAAAGATTAGAGGAGTTGATCCTGAAAGTGAAGTTCCTATGTATAAATTGAGATATGTCCTCAGACAATGAGATAGAGTTAAGAATCTTCTATCTAGATGATAGATGTCCTTGTGACAAGTAATTAGCTTATATTTTGTTACACATAGTGGGGTGCCTTTAGACCACAAGAGATGACTGGGTATTCGACCATCAAGAGCATGCGGCGATGCCGGTAGCTCAAGTTAGTCGAGAGCTTTGACCTTGAGATCTGTTTTATCCGGGCAGGGCAAAGGTTGTGACCTAAGTTTGGAGTCGCAAGGTTATAGTCCTAATAGTTCTATTGTGGGTCTTTTAGACCAAAAGTTGTTGTGGACTAATGAGGCGACTTATGGGTGCACGACGAAAGGCCTTGCGGGATGAAGATCTCTAGATAAAGTTTGTGATTGCGGATGCGAGAGTTCAAAGGACGGTATTTGTGTTATCTACTGTGACTGGGTCTAACTGAGCTTTGAGGTTGATATGAATTATGAGTTGTTCATGCCTAATGTATATTGGTTTGGGTGAACCTTTCTTTGGTATTGTGCTATTATTTTGTAAAGATTTGAATGTGTGCATTAGCTATTGATTTTGATGGCAAGTATAGCCATTGGATTAAGGTATGATGTTTTGAACATTTAAGTTATGTGAGGTGCTGTGGTGTTATCGGTAATTATTTACCATTGGAAATTTATGAAACAGTAGTTAGTTTATATACTTTTGATTATGATTGTGTTAAAGTATGGAATTATGGTATTCCTTATGGATAAACATCTTGTATTACTCCAAGTATTGGAGAAAGGCTTATAAGTAACACTGATGTTCGTGCATGGAGTGTTTTCCTTTGCCCCCAGATGAGTTGAATGAATCTATTTTATGATGTGTCAAAGAAGTGTAGTGGGTTCCAAGGAATTATTTCCATGCTCGAGTTTGCTTGATGTTGCCTTAGTGTTTGAGGAATTAGGGCATTTCACATCATGTTAATGGAGAGGTAATGCAATTACCCATTCGATGACTTAGATTTCCAATAAATAATTGGAAAATGAGATCTACTGTAAAGTACCTTTAAGGGCTAGTTTGGTATTTGAGAATTCAAAGTGATTGGTGGATCACTAATTAGTGTGCTCAATAGTTAGCCATGAGATTATATGACTTAAGAATTGTAAAGCTTGGGTTAACAATGTTAAATTCCGGATAGTCCAATTGGGAGTCATTTATGAACCATGCAGTGGCAAGGTACTAGGTTATCCTAAAAGGTCTAGTTAAAAGAATTTCTTTTGAGTTTTGATTTAGAAAATCCGTACAGACGGGCTATATCGGTGATTAAGTGTCTTAATGATGATTAAGAGCTTGAATCTAAATAAGAGTAATGATTGCTCGCTTAGAAAGAAAGATTAAGAGATTATGAAAATGTTAATGCCGTTAGTTAAGTTATGTGATCCTACCTAGGATTTTAGCATAAGATGGTTATTACGTAAGTTTGAGGATTGATCCGATTCCGAGGACGGAATCACTGTAAGGAGGGTGGAAATGTAACATCTGAAATTTTGTAAAATCGTAAAATATATATGAAAATGCAAGTTAAGTAAGAATTAGTAAAATTAGGTGTTTATGATGCTATTTATATGTTATATATTGCGTTTGTGGGTTATAAACTAAAATTGGTAAATAAATGTCAAGGGAATGAAAGTATGAGGACCCATATTGTAAATATATGTATATATATACTTGTAAGACTCCAATAATTGGAGTCAAACAAGCAATTTCTGGAACAAGAAAACGTGAGAGAGAAGAAGAATGTTCTAGGGTGCTTCCAAGGAGAAAGAAGAAAAAATCAAGGAAAATTTGTAGTTGGGTGCTTGGATTCGAGAAAAAAAAAACTAGTATTTGAGTTCAATTTCTTCATCTTTAACCTTGATTTGAGCAAGAAAGCAACCACTCAAGTTGGTTTTTGCAAATCAAGTAAGTTGTACTCCTAATTTGTGCTTGATTTTAGTTATGTTTGATGATTTAGAGTTGTTTATGGTAATTTATAGTTAAAATTTGTGTATATGGTGTTAAATGGGTCAAATATTTGAAGAATTAAGAAGTTTGGGTTTTTGGTGATCAAAAGGTAAGAAAAATGTGTTTATAAGTGTTGATAATTGTGTTATGAAGTTGTATTGGACGAATCTTAAATTATTTTGTGGGTTATAATTGATTTGAGTGGTAAAAGAATGGAAATTGAGAGCTGCAACAAAGAAAAAGCTCGCAGGTCGCTGTTTACGTGTAGCTCGTGGCGTGAGGTCCAAGGTTGGGTGCAAGGTCTTTTTCCAGAGATTTTCTCGCAGCGCGAGGCACCCTGAAACTTCTAAAAATCATGATTTTGACCTCATTTGACCATGTACTTGTTTGGGGATTGATTCTAATGTTTTAGGAGGGTTATATGAAGACTTTTAGACCCGAAATGAGTGTTTTAACTTGGTTTTGAGTTTATACTCTTAAGAAACCTTGTCTTTGGTTAACTTATGCAAGTTAACCTTGCGTTTTGTGATCATAGGCTATTGAGCAAGTGTTTGAACTTTGGTTTGGATGGAGTTGTGATCCTCATCACACCCCAGGTGAGTACACCCTGCGGATACCTAATTTTTGTTAAAGTTTTCAAGTCATCAGGATCGTGTTTTGAATGTTTGGGAAATGATTGATGAAACTTGATAAATCAAAAGATGTGGAACTATGGGTTTATTTTATGATGTGTTTTTAAATGGTTTTCAAAATAAGACCATTAATCCATTGAGGAGGTGGTCTATGATAAAGTTGTGTTTTTACCTGATGGTTTCTTGAATATATGATACTCCATGTAGGAGTAAGTTTTGATATTGAACAACACAAATGCTTTTAAGCAAATGAAAATTATGTTTATACCTAAAGTGTGTTATGGCATTGAGCTATCAAATCTGATATTGATGGTTGAGCATTTATGCTCAGGTGCTATGAGTTAAGTGACACTTATGTATTTATTGTTAAGCTTAAATGCTTGGATTATTTGGCCCTTATGGAATGTGATATATGTGACCCTTGTGGTTTGTGCTTTGGTCCGGACCAGTGTTGAGTTATATAGTTTGTACCATGAGGGTTCCTAACCATTGAGACGTGTACTGGTTCATACGTCTTCGGCAATTGAGGAACCTCGATACACGGGTGGTTGAGGAATCGGTGCAGAGAGTGGAGGGGGATGATAGTACCCATCATGACCGTGTGGGTTCAATGGACTGACGAGCCACCGGACCTAAGAAACACAAGTGGATTTGGGGAACATGTTATTCACTCCAGATAACCGTTGTATGGTGGACTGCTTCGTGCTCACCTTGACGGGGAGATGTGGTTATCCCCTATGTGGGCACGTGTTGACCGTGGCTAGCTACCATGTGGAACATTGCAGCTCAATGGACAGACCCGCATCCTTATGTGCTTATGTGGATACTTTTATAGTATGATTATGCCAAACTTGTGTTTTCAAAAGATGATGACTTGGTTTTGAAAAGATTAAAGTTTTTGGTTGTACTCATTAACTATGTATATAGCTAACCCCGTGTGTAAATGTTTTGTATCCACAGGACATCTAGTGGCTTTGGTGAGGCGGGTAGATGTCTTGGGCATAGCTTTGATTTGTTTGCATTTTCGGTAATCTTGGATTTCCCACTCTTTTGTATATGGTCGTGAGATTGACTGTGGTAGCACCGAAAGTTTTGGATTATATTCATTGATAACGTTTATTGTTAAAAGGTTACTATATTTCGTTGAAATACTTAAAAGAAAATTATAATGCTTCCGCAATAAGTTAAAGAGTTTGGATAAAATACGTTTTAAATTGAGATTTGTAAATGTTTAAATTTGGACCGAAAATCAGGGTGTTACAATATATATATATATATATATATATATATATATATATATATATATATAGGGTGAGGTTCAAGGAAGAACCCTTTTAAAATGCACAACAGTGAGAACATGGGTAAACTTATAATTTAACATTTCTCCTTTACGTTCATGTTCACCCATAACTACCCAAAAGTCAAGTTTACATCTTAAATCTTAAAATCAAAATTATTTCTATAATATTAACAATTTAAAGATTTGTATGCATTTATGCATCAGATCACACTTTTGTATGCATTGATGCATCAGATATATAGTCATACAAATGATTAATAAACGTGACAGTTTTTAAATATCCGATCAATAAAATCAAAGGTCCAAAACAAATGTGACAATTTTTAAACTATCCAATCAATTAAATCAAGGGCTCAAAAGTGTTCTCTCTGTTCTAATTTTAAAGGTGTTCTCATTTGATCCTAACACTCTCTATATATATATATACACACAAACACACAAACATATATAGGCAGATCAAATGAGAACACCTTTTAAGGTGAGAACTTAGAGAACAGTTTATAGTTCTTGGATGATCTTTATTTAATGGCTGATATTAGACTTGGTTATATATATATATAGGTGAAAATGGGAAAACAAATTTTAGCCATCAATTAAATGTTGATCTGTTAGATCTAACGCTCAGCAATTCACGCATTGCAATTTATGGTTGGATAATGAATAAAATGAAGGACCAAATTTAGACCATCTGATAAAATTGAACGAAGGGTCAATATTAAGTCTCTTATTCTCACCTAAATATTCGGTTTTATTTGAACATCCCATTATATATATATATATGTATATATATATATATATATATATAAATCAATTGCTATCAATGATAAGAGCTCATTCAATGGCTCATTAATAATACATTAACGATAAATATTTCCAAAAAATCACGGGTCACTCATTATTGACAATCTACCCAGACACAATTCACGGATTGGTAAATTTATAAATGACCAAAATAATCTTATTAATGAGTCATTAATGATGTTACAAACAATTTTTAAAGTTCTTCTACAAAAAAACACTTCTCATTTAAACTTTTCCATATGTGTGTGTGTGTCCTTCGACTTCAATGGCATATTAGGGTGTTGGAGATTAGGGCTTCAATTGTTGCTGCAATTAAAGCTTTATTTCTTTATGTCGTCTTCGATGGCAGATTAGGACTTTGATGTAAACGACACCTTCGGGTTCATTACCTTCATGGACATTGCTTTATCTCCATTGTGAACGACACCTTTGGGCAGATTAGGGCTTCAATTGTTAGTACAATAATGTAAACAATAGAGGTAGGTTGGTGGAATTGGTGATGGGGTGGTGGTGAGAAGGTGGACATGGGTGGTGGTAGGTGGTGGTTGTGGTGTAAGTTATTTAAATTCTAATTCTAAATGCATAACCAAACACATCAAATGATGAGACGAGGAATTAGATCGATTGCAATTTCAAATTCCTCTAAATTCTTATTCCATCAAGTATTCGAATTCTCAACGTTTAGCGAACTAAACTCTCCCTAAGTTCATTTACTATTGTCTTATTTTCTTAATCTTGTTAATTTGTAAATCCCGTTACCATATAACATCTATTAATTCTATTCATACAATGTAATACATGTGATGATAAGTATACAAACACCCTTATAATATACAACTAGTTTAATACCCGTGTATAAACATGGCGATTGTTTATGTAAATCTTAAACATTTATGGTGTTAAATTTTTAAACATTATAAATCCATATATCAATAACAAATCAAGAAACATTTATTAAAATCAAAAGATGAAGAAAGACAATTGAGTTACTCGTAGATTTGCACTTATAGTTGTTAACCATTTTAGGAAATAAATAAGGATGATTATTGGGAAAATTTCTAAAAATAATTTGAAGCTATTTTGAAATAGAGGATTCTAATTAGTAAAAGAAATTCTAAAAATAGTTTGATGAAGCAATGCGGCGGCAACGAATAATTTCTACTCGTTAACATGTCCGTTTTCAAAATATATAGAGTATGGTATTCATGTAATACGGTGACAGAGAATAATAACATTTGGTGACATGTCTATTTTCATATCTTTTTTTCCATTTACTTTACTTTATGATCTCCATAATTGAAAAAAGGTTATGAAAATATTTTTTTAATAATTAAGTTAATTTGTATTGGTTTTGACTTTCAAAAAAATATATTGACTTTGATTTTCTTAAATATGTAAAGTTTAGTTATTAAAATGGAATATAAGAATATTATTAACTATATCTAATAGTTACTCAACTTAGTTTATATGATAGATAATTTAGTAATTTAAAACACAAAAAGTTTAAGAGTTTAGGTAAAAGGCCTAAATGTTTTATAATATAATAATATAGAAGATATTTTATAGTCTATAAATTAAAATGATAATAACATTTGAAATAGCCAAATTTAATTTTGAAATAATCAATCATCTAATTTATTTGATTATTATCTTTTTACACTATAATTAGCGAAATAAATCATCTAATAAACTTTAATATCTTATCTCGTATTATTTTAAAATTGAGTTTATAATTTTGACTATTTAAAGTCAAAATTAGACTTTTAATTTTGATCAAATCACTACTACAAAAACTATTTTTAGCCTCTTACATTTAGACCCGGTTTTGTAAAAGTTCAACAAAAAACGGGGCTGAAATCATGAAAAGGATGCTTTAAATGGTGGAAGAGGATTCAACCCCAGTTTTTTATTAAACAACCGGGACTAAAAATTTCAAAACTTTTAACCCCGATTTTTAATTAAGAAATCGGGTGCAAAAACAGGGGTTGAAATGGTGAGAGAGGATTCAACCCCGGTTTTTTACTAAACAACCGGGGCTAAAATTTGCAAAACTTTTAATCCCGGTTTTTAATTAAGAAACTGAGTGCGAGAATGGGCGTTGAAATAACAAAAGAAGGATTCAACCCCGGGTTTTTTAATAACCGGGGCTAAAATTTCAAATCTTTCAACCCTGGTTTTTAATTAATTAACCAGGGCTAAATAAACTTCTCGCTCTCCATTTTTCATTTCCCCCCGTAATCAAATTCATTCCCTCTCTTTCTCATTCTCTAGACCTCGATGTATCTTTGTTTAAGAACTAGTTCACTTTCTCGGCTAAAACTCTCTCTTCCTAGCAATCGATTTGTCTTCCTCGTAAACCAATATGCCCTAATTTTTTCCATCCATTGATTTTAGTTCCTCATAAACCAATCTGTGCCATAATGTTTCCTCCCTCGGTCGATTTTAGTTACTCATAAAGCATATGTGCCCTAATATTTGACGCCGACTAACATTTGTCGTTTTAATCCCCTGAAATTGACTTCATCCCTAGCAATCTACACATCTCTAGTTATCTGTACCCTCGATTACTCTGTAGGAGGAGAAATAAGCAAATTCGTTTAAGAAGAGACACAAGAAACTATCAATCAGAAGATTCAAACTTTTAGAGCATATGCAACACACTTATTAGAGGTACGTTGCATGTAATCTAGAGTTTTTTACTTTCTTAGTCAATAATCCATGACAATTGAGAAAATTAGAGACATTTTGCAATTTTTCGTTTCAGATTTATGTGTAAATGTCGATTATATATGTTAAAGAACTTTTAAGATTGTCTACCAAGTGTTCGATGAATTGCCTATGAGAAAGTTATTGTTAGAGTGAAATTGTTACACATGGCAATTTAATTATTTTGAGTTTATTCATATATTAGGGCTAATGTTTTACTTACATCATGCTTTATTGTTATGTTAGAAAAACTAAGGGTCAAATGCTGATATATATCAATCATTTTTACTCATGATTCTTGTATTTATGACTACAAAAACAGAGTATCGTTGCTTGTACATGGTAAGTGTGCAAGAGTCATCAAGGAAATCTCCTAAAGGCTTATCAAGTATGTAAGTAGGTTAGATTTTTGTTATGCTTTTTAACATGGATCATGCTATCATCGTGGCTTTTATCAAGTGTGCTTTTTATCTTAGTAGGGCTTTCTTTTCTTATAGTAGACTTCATAGATTACCAAATCAATTGATGTACAGTTGTAAGTATTAGATGTTATTTCTGTAATATAAATTATGTTTCTTGTTACATGTGTGGCAGCATACTCTAGAGCCACATATGAGCAAAGAAAGACTTGTAATTTTGCATGGAATCAGGTAAGTTTTCTTAATTACCACACCCCCTGGTGAGACATGCATACATGTATTTGAAAATTGAAACTAAGTTTTCTTTTTTCATATCTACACAAGAATTATTTACATTATATGTTTTAATTGACTAATGGAATGGTAATCTTTCATGTAGCAATCGAGAGACACAAAAGATGTGAAAAAAGAGCAAATGCTTTACTGAAACAATTACAAAAGCTGATCAAGAATATTTTTTGTTTTTTACTGATATTCAGCCCCTGTTTTTTAGCTTAAAAACCGGGGTAGAAAGTATTTTTAGACCTGGTTTGAGACCCTCTTTACACACGGTTTTTTAACCGGGGTTAAAGGGGTTTGTAGCCCTAGTTTTTAACCGGGGTTGAATGGGTACCTTTAGTCACCAGGGCTAAAAGTCTTGTTGAAAGTCCTTTTTGTACTAGTGAATGAATGGTTAGAATTTCAATTTTGATTAAAGAGTTAATTGCTTTTTTCGTCCTTAAGGTTTCACAAATATGCATGTTTGGTCCTTTAATAATTGTAAGTACATAAATCGTCCTTTATTTGAGAAATTTAGAGCAATAGTAATCCTTTAACACACTTCCGTTAGTCTTGATCCGTTAAGTGTCATAAAAAAGACTATTCTACCCTCCATCTGTCAGACACTCCCACCCCTACCCCCATTTCATTCTCTCTTCTCCCCTCTTTACACAAACCACTAAACTTAAGGGACAACAACGTGAATATCTCTTGGATTGAAATTATATGCACTATAGTGCTTTCGTTTTCGTTTGTACACACAGATGCCTACCATACCTGCGATAAACATCACACAAACACCACAAACAACTGATCCAACAACCTTCTCAATATTTGAACTTTTCTTACCACCACCACCATTAGGACTCTTTTGACCACCAGGTGGACAACTAGAAGGTGAAATCAGGGTGACACTAGGACCATCTTCAAGAGAATTAAACGATAAGTGCAAAGTTGTGAGTCCTACAAACGTATCACCGCTGAAGAAATCTGGGATTTTTCCAGTAATGTTGGCGGACGTAGCAGAGAAAACTTGCAAATTGGATGCGGATTTCAAACTGTCGGGGATAAACCAAGAAGCAAAAGCGTTGTAATCGAGATAAACATGTTGTAAAGAAGTCATACCATCGAAGAAATCAGAAGGAATTGTAGTGAAATTGTTGTTACTGAGTAAAAGATTCTGAAGCTGAGTTAACCCAGCAAGACTTGGATGTGAGCCTGTGAGTTGATTGTTTGGAAACTCAAGAACTTGAAGTTCAGTCAGGTTGTTGAGTGTTTGAGGAAGAGACATACTTGGATCCGGGTGACCCGGCCTCCATCGAGAGAGTCGCGTTCTACTTCGCCGAAGCTCTCCACAACTGTGTCACCCGAAAACCACAAACGATTTCAGATATAACTTCGCTGGAGGAGTTCACTCTCACTTACAAGGCGCTCAACGATGCTTGCCGTTACTTCAAATTCGCTCACCTTACTACAAATCAAGCAATCCTGGAAGCAACAGAAAACGCCGATAGCATTCACATCGCTGATTTCGGAATATGCGGTGGTTTGTGTAAAGAGGGGAGAAGAGAGAAAGAAATGGAGGTAGGGTGGGAGTGTCTGACAGAGGGAGGGTAGAATAGTCTTTTTTATGACACTTAACGGATCAAGGCTAACGGAAGTTTGTTAAAGGATTAATATTGCTCTAATTCTCAAATAAAGGACGATTTATGTACTTACGATTATTAAAGGACCAAACATGCATATTTGTGAAACCTTAAGGACGAAAAAAGCAATTAACTCTTGATTAAATGAATGGTCAAGATCTTCCAATTAAATTGATGAAGATTAGTCTTTTATTTATATTAGAAGATAGTACCATAAATACACACATTGTAGAGCTTAAAATATATATTTAACGTACCCTAGTAGTAGACTAGTAGGGGTGTTCACGGAGTAGGGAGGGTACTAATAAATTTGAGAACATCATGTAAGAGACAAGTATTTAGTTTAGTTACCCAAAACCGAACCTTACCGGCATAACCAAACAGCACTGAAAAGGAGCAGGTACCCGTGGTTCAGTTCACGGTTACTCATAATTTGATGTGGGTTCTTTTTGTGCACAATAACATACTAGAAAATGAGAATCAAATACCGAGTTTAAAGTTCGAATATAATCGAAACGAACATTGAATGTTTAAGTTAGAATATAAACTAAAATTATTTTCAAAATTCTTACCAAAAGTTAGAAAAACAAACATGGATTTAAAAGATTGATAAAGAAAATCATAGTTGAGATAAAAACAGTATTCGAAAATTGTACTTGACAACCGTATTCAAAAACCGAAAAAATACTCGTCGACTGCATGTTGCCTAAATGGGTCAACACGAACCGACATGAAAAACTGACACAACTCGAACTTGACATAAAAATAAATGGGTTGAAATTTGGTCGGCACGGAACTGACCCGAACCCAACCTGAATTGACAACCTTAATTAACTTCGTAACTTGATTCCTAGTCTTGCATAATTACGAATGGAAAATGGAGTTTTAAAACGATGTCTATGTTTTGTAAGACCATGCGTTATACTCTACCCGATTTCATCGGGTTCCATCAGATAGGGTAAGGAACACCAAAACGTGTTCATCGGGTAGCCTCACCATGTTTTTTTTTAAAAATTTGACCCTTTTTCTTTTTTTTTAAATAAATCACAATTTTCACCTATATACATAATTTTTTTATATCCAATTTTCACACCCATTTTCACATCTCTACTAAAATCCTCTATATATTCTCTCTACCATTTACTCTCTACTTTTAGAAAAAAAAAACCTATTGACATAATTTTTTTATAGCTTCACCAAATGGATCATAATCATCAATTACGACTAGTTTTTTAGATTTTATTATCATTATTGTTTTTACGTAATTTTTAAATTTTTAGAATTTATGTAATTTGTTATTATTATTAAAATTTTAAATTTCTAGAATTTTATTTGCAATTATTTATTTATGTTTCAGTTATTAATGAAAAAGATAATTAAGTTTAATAATTTTGTTATATAAAAAAGAATAAAAAAGTGAGAAAAGTTTGGGAAAGAAAATAAATTGTATAACACTTGATTTGGGTATGGAAAAGAAAATGAAAGAGTGAATAATGTGACGCTGACGTGACATTGGGTAAGGGAAAGAAAAAGGGAATGTATTCATGGCGATGTGAATTAGAGGGAGAGAGGGAGAGACAAAGAGGGTCTGAAGGGTGTTAGGCCCTCCGTAATTAGCTAAAATAACTAAAGACAAAGCCGAGTTTTACAAAATCAATTATAACAATGGTTATTATTTTACTTTTATGATTTGAGTTATCATTTAAGTTAATATTTTGTTACTAGTTGGTTAATTTATGACAAAATGAACCGGTAATCATGAGAAAAGTTTGAAGTTTAATTTTGTTAAAGCTTAAGTGTTATTTTAACGCGTAAGTTTTTGTTTTTAAACAAACTTTCATTGTTTATTTATCTTACAACTAACGGAGCTTTTTAGTTATGTGGTTCCTATATAATGGTATCTTTATTGTTATGATAAAGTAAAACCCCATTTGGCCATAAGTAGCTCCGCCCCTGAATTGTGAATTCTCTATAAGTTGCTTTACTATTTGTTTTATTAATCTTGCTAATTTATAAATCCAGTTAGCATATCTATATATCCTCTATAATTTAGTAAAGGAATATGCTGACTTGGCACTCTTAATCTTTGATTTAGGCCCAAATTCTGCGATTTCCCTATTCCTGATTTCATTACGTGTCCTAATTGTGGCTTCCCTTAAGTAAATTAGGGCGTTAGGCCTTTTCATTTGCTTAAATCGCCTTTCATCATCATTTGTGTAATCTATATATCATAGACCGTTAACAATTATCGCTCTCAAATCAAATAACTTGCGACACAATATGTCAACCACAACAATACCAAATAAATATGCTTATGTGTTAGCCCGTGTTTATACGGGCTTAAAACCTAGTATGCATAATAGAATCAAGCATGCAAAACTCTCATGTAAGGGCTGCCAAGAACAGAAACCATAATCGGGTTTCTAAAGATCAAAATTGAACAAAAGCTTGTCAAGACTTCCTTTTCTTTCATACTTGTAAATGAGGATCTTCTCTGCATGTACCTTCTCCACAAAATCCCACAAGAGCAACAAGGTTTTCGTGTTTATAGCCATTACAAATACCAATTAACAGATCTATTAATTGGCAAGTTTGAAAGGAAAACAGGTTAAAGAAGTTAGGAAAGGGAAAACTTTACATCGAATTGCAGTGAATACGAATTAAGGAAAGAGAACAAGTCAATCTTACATATTGCTTCAATTCTTCTGGTACCCGATCAGCTTGATAGTCGACGTTTAATCATTGAAGCAACTAAATTTTCTATATTTTCCCTGCAACATTGTTAATTAAAGATGATTAATTAATGAAAAACAAAACTAAACTTAACTCCAAATCAATTTAAGACTTACAGAAAGGAAGTACTAAAAAGGATTAAATCTCCAAAAACTCAAGAAACATGTTTGAGGGTTTCAAAATAATGTTGGAACAGAAGCAAGAATTTAATCACCTATAGTTTAGGCCACCTGGACTAGCTGCTTCAACAATAGCATTCCTCCATACTCCAATTTTGTTCTTATCTGCAAGTTTCAACAATGCTTCCCCAAAACACCCACTTAGTGTACTCACATCTACGGGTTCCACTCGATAAAATATCGGAAGAACATACTGTTTTCCTTCTTTTCCGCATTCTATAATTTTGGCAACTTCATTCAACTTCAAAATACTTGCAGCATAATTCCTGGAGAAAACAATAATGGAAGCCCTTGATTGTTCAATGGCCTTTAGGAGTACTGATTCTTTACGAGAACGTTTTATGTTGTCCTTGTAAACACAAAGCCCGTTTCTTTCAAGAGCCGCACATAGACACTCAACAAAGTTGCCGTCCGTGTCTTCTCTTCTAACACTAATGTATACATTGTGCGAAAATCTTGATAATGCCTATATATGGAAAAAGAAAACAGATCAATGATATTAAGCTTTAATCGATGAAGGAAACTTAAAATATGGTAAATTAGACCTTATGCCGATGCAACAACTTGTTTACTTGTTGATCACTCAAAGCTTTCTCTAGTTCTTCCAAGACCGGCCTCATTGTTGGACGATCATCTCTACGATCCTTCAAGCATTGATAGGCAACGGTTGAAAACGTTCTTAAGGAAGCTAAGGTCATTTGACTCCGTAGATCAGGATCAATGATCTCATCTAATGTATTATTTTCGTAACAATTTTGGGCCATTTTAACTGTAAAATGACCCGCGGTTACTAGCTTTCCAAACAAGACTTCAAACAAAACAACCCCGAAAGAATAAACATCAGATTTTTGTGTGAGAGAGCCATGTAGGAATTCTGGATCAACATATCCACGTGTGCCACAAGGATTGGAGAATTGAACTGAAAACGGCACATTCGCAAGACCTATTTTGGACAATCCAAAATCTGAAATCTTGGCTTTTAAGTTTTCGTCAAGTAGGATGTTCGCACTCTTAATGTCACGATGAATAATTCTATGTTGAGATCCAACTTCATCATGAAGGTACCTCAATCCCCTGGCAACATCTATGCAAATCTGAAGACGATGAACCCAGGTTAGATCTTTCTTATCCAAAACCTTGTCAAGACTTCCATTTGTTTCATACTTATAAACTAGGATCTTCTCTCCACCTTCGTCACAAAATCCCACAAGATCAACAAGGTTTTCATGTTTATAGGCAGAAAGCAATGCAACCTCCATCCCAAATTCGCGGTCTCCTTGCCCGTGCAAACGATTTTCCAACCGCTTTATGGCAAGGATGCCGTGTTGCGATGACTGGCCTCGGTACACATTGCCAAATCCACCCCTTGCGATGAGGTTTGCTTCAGAAAATCCATCAGTAGCTGATAATATGTCTTGGAGAGGGATCTTCAAGTTTTTGGTAGAAGACATCTGTTATAGCAAGCAAAAAGCTTAATTTACAGTGAACTCGTGCTTAGTTATGATAGATCTTGGATCTGAAAAGAGATCATGAAGCTTTTGTCTTAATTTACAGTGAACTCGTGCTTAGTTATGATAGATCTTGGATCTGAAAAGAGATCATGAAGCTTTTGTCTTAATTTACAGTGAACTCGTGCTTAGTTATGATAGATCTTGGATCTGAAAAGAGATCATAAGTGATCAAATTATCTATAAAATATCTTGTTATAGTCAGGTCTTAAAAAATTTCTGCCGTTCTAATGTGTGGCTCATATTCAACGTATAACAAATATCTAATTTGTTTGTATTTCTTTTTTACGTTTATTTTAAATATGGGTTAATTTACCAACATTTATCCAACTTATCATTTTTTTGTTGTGTGTATCAAACGTCAAAGTTTCTATTATGGTTATGTTTGCCGTAAGTAGCTCAAAGTTGGAGCTGGGGCTTCAGCTTTTAGTAGCTAAAGCTGAAGTTTTTATTTAAAGTTCAAAGCTGAAGTTTTATTTGTACGAAAGTGTTTGGCAAAGTAGTTGTAGTTATAGCTTAAAAATGTTAAAAGACAGAAAAGGACACAAAAATAAACATTTAAATAAAAAAAATTAATTAAAAGTTATTTATGTAATTTGCGTTTTAAAAGCTCCCAACTGCTCCTAAAAGCTACTTGAAGTAGCTTTTCATTTTAGAGCTTTTGAAGCTTATTTTTTTTAAAAATAAAAGCTCAAGCTCCTGCAACCAAACAGAGCTAGTGAAACTTATTTTCTAAAAACTAAAAGCTATAGCTCTTAAAAGCTTCGAAAAGCTCCCGCCAAACATTACCTATGTGTATCAAACTTTTAATTTGTTGCTATTGTGTGTATTTTGGCTACATAAAAAAGGAAATAATTTATAAGTTTAGTACACACAAGAGAAATTTTAATACACAAAATAGCGACAAATTAAAAGTGTGATACATACAATAGGAATTTTAAAGTCCGATAGACACAATAGCAAAATGTGACAAGTTTGATACATTTTGGTGAACTGAACCCTTTAAAATGTGCCTAAAACTGAAATTTATTGCCACTTATATATATATATATATATATATATATATATATATATATGCAAAAGTTTAAACGAGAAATGTTTTTAACACCATTAATGACTCATTAATAGGGGTATTTTGATAATTTACATATTTACCCAACCGTGAATAGCGTCCGAGTGAGCCGCCATTAATTTGCGAGGCTTGATTTTTCCGAAATAACCCTCATTAATGAGTCATTAATGAAGCATTAATGAGCCTTCAAAAAATCTTAGCCATTGATTAATGAGTCATTAGATCTCGAAGTTCTCGTACGAAAAACAGTTCTCGTTTGAACCATCCCCTATATATGTGTGTGTGTGTGCGCGCGCGCGCGTTGCAACTATGACTGCTATCATTGTATACAACATCACTAACATATTATTGAACATAGCGTAAAAATTGTTATCACAGAAGTCACATTAATACACCTCATATGTTAAAAAAAAGAAGGAGAAATGCCCGCAACATCCGGAAGTCGTGTGGAGAAGATGACGAGTAGTTGACGGGGCATTGCAAGGCTTGTGATATCCGGTGAATAATCTAAAACGACATTGTCAAGACTTCCATTTGTTTCTACTTGTAATAATATTTTTAACGAAATTAAATTAAGGGTTTAGGTTACCAAAATGTATTGAACTTCTCATGTTTTATTATTGTGTGTATCGAACGTTATCAAACTTTTACTTTGTTGCTATTGTATGTATTTTGGATACATAAGAATGGAAAGAATTTATAAGTGTTGGGATATGACTTGAAATGACTTGGAAGATATTGAAACCTGAAAATCAAGAATGCACGACGTGTGATAGGAGTGCACGTTGTGGAGCGTCGGAGGGTGCTCGGCGTGTGACATGGGCACACGACATGGAGTGGTGGAGGGTGCTCGGTGTGGGCCTCTGTTCCACGGCGTGGAGCAGGCCCTTTCAGCCCAGAGTTGTTTTCTTCTTGTGTGGCGGCTAAATCCCTATTATGGTTAATTATATTTTCTATAATTAAGATTTAGGGTTTCTTGGTGTATCTTGTTTGGTTATAAATATCGAGCCTAGGGTTCAGTCATATGTACATCATCTAACATTATCAGTTAATAAAGAAGTCTCTGGTTCCTGCCCGTGGACGTAGGTCGTGACCCTGACGACCAAACCACGTTATATCTTGTGTTCTTGTCTTGTTTTGTTATCCGCGTTTTCTTTTAATGGTTGAAGGGTGTCTCGATCCCTAACAAGTGGTATCAGAGCCTAGGTTTTCCTTTGGCTCACGCATTTATTGATTAAAGATGTCATCTTTGAAGTTTGATTTGAAGAAATTCAATGGCTAAAACAACTTCACTTTGTGGAAGGTAAAGATGAGGGCTCTTCTGGTTTAGCAGTGTAGCGAGGTGGCGTTAGAAAGTGAAGACAAATTGCCAAAAGATATGAAGGAAGACATTAAAAGAGATGTTCTAGCAAAAGAATACTCTACGATTTTGCTGTGTTTAACTGATGACGTGTAAAGGGAGGTGGTGGATCAAACAACAGCTGTGGGAGAAGCTGTGTGAGAAGTATTAGGAAAATACCCTCACGAATAGGCTTTATCAAAAGCAAAGATTGTATACCCTCCGGATGTCAGAAAGCACCCACGTACAAGATCATCTTGATAATTTTAATTGTATCATCCTTGATTTGAAGGCGATAGATGTTAAGATTGAAGATGAAGATCTTGCCCTAATTTTGGTGTGTTCACTGTCGAGTTCATACGAGAAATTTGTTGATACAATGTTGTATGGTAGGTCAACAATTTCTGTTGCAAAGGTGAAGGATGTCTTATTGTCAAAGGAACTCAAGCGTAGGGTTTCTGGTAATGAGGGGGAGTCCGGTTCTAACTTGTATGTGGGTAGGGGGAGGGCACATGATAGAGAGGGTGGTGTGGATGGGTCGCGTTCCAAGTCAAAATCCACGGGTAAACTAAAGTGTTATCAACGTAAAGATGTTAGTCACATCAAGAGAAACTGTCCTCAACGGAAGGGAGATGCGAGTTTGGTTCATGGACATGGTGACACGGGCAATGTTTTGAACATATGCACCGATAGTCATGTTGATACCTGGATCTTAGACACGGGTGCTTCTCATCACATGGCGTATTCACGAGACCTATTCGTTTCTTTAAAAGAATGGAATGGTAAAGTGAAGCTGAGGGACGATAGGATTCAGAGTGTTAAGGGTAGTGGTATGGTGAAGATTATGATGCATGATGGAGTGGTCAGACATATCCATTGGCAGTATGTCCCGGATCTTCGGAAGAACCTGATTTCTCTTGGTACTTTAGCGAAGAATGGATATGAATATTCTGGCAAAGGGAATGGACCGAGGGTTTCTAAGGATGAGTGATAATGCAGAGCAGGCTGCTACGTGGTATTTATGTTCTGAAAGGCAGTTCTGTGTTTGGAACGTCTGTGGTACCATCCTTGGAGCGGAAAATTGACCTGACAAAGTCGAGACGACACGTGTGGAGATGGTCTCTAGTGAAACTGTGTGACACGGTGTCGGACTTTGTGGCTCGTGAAAGGAGATAGTCCCTTTGGGGAGATAGGCGGGAAAGAGACGGTTCTTTGATAATCTCCGTTGATTGGTCGAAGAGTGTTTAAGTCAAGGGGGAGATTGTTGGGATATGACTTGAAATGGCTTGAAAGATATTGAAACCTGAAAATCAAGAGTGCACGACGTGTGACAGGAGTGCATGGCGTGGAGCATCGAAGGGTGCTCGGCGTGTGACATAGGCACACAGCGGGAGCGGCGAAGGGTGCTCGGCGTGGGCCTCTGCTCCACGGCGTGAAGCAAGCCCTTGCAGCCCAGAGTTGTTTTCTCCTTGTGCGGCTATTATGGTTATTTATATTTTCTATAATTAAGATTTAGGGTTTCTTGGTGTATCTTATTTGGTTATAAATATCGAGCCTAGGGTTCAGTCATATGTGAAGGTATTTGTTTGGCATAATCGAGTAGCAACGGAAGCAAGATATAATACAAATTAATAAGCTAACAAAACAAACACTTCCCATGGACCAATATCTAGACATGAAAATGCAACTAAATAAAATAAACAAGGAAGAAGAAAGGTTATACCATAATGCAAGATCACCAAAGCTTTCTTCTTTGTCAAAGTGTGTAGAATTCAAGGAAGAATTCCTCTAGAGTAGTCCACCCCAAGCACACTTGATTCCCCAATGCTAGTAGGTTGATGTAGCCACCAAAAAAACACAATACAAGAACAAGCAACACCTTTGTACATCAAAGATTGATCACAAAGTGTATATTACCTTCTCTTGTGCACCAAACTTGATCACAAAGAAGAAGAACTATTAGAGAGAGTATGAACTCTAGCATAAGACTCTAGAGCTACCAAAAGTCTGTTCTAGAGACATATGAATCGTGCCTTATCACTCACTCACATTAACCACATTAAAATGAGTGTTTAAAGCTGTTTATTCTGCTGTTACAGAGCCTGTACACGGCCCGTGTTGGTCAACACGGTCGTGTAGGCCCAAAGCCCACGGCCTCAATTGGGCTAATCTAGCCCGTGTCTAACAGACCCAACACGGCCCGTGTTCATCTACACGGCCGTGTAGGCCCAAAGCACACGGTCTCTACTTGGGCCAAAACGCCCTGTGCTTGTTGGGCTGGACACGGCCCGTGTTCAAGAACACGGCCCGTGTACCATGCAGCCAAAACCCATTTTGGCCTTTTTCTCTCTTTTGCTTGATCGTGTTGTCAGAATCAATACTTGGTGTGTGACCCAATAGGCCTATACTTCATCAGCAGTTCTATTAACTCGTTCGTGTCAGCGGGCATATTCCAACAGACTCCCACTTGCACGTGGCACGACTACGAAAAATAACACAAACATAGAGCGGCCTCTAGCAAGACATCTATGCTCCCAAGTCAGTATAGGGTATGCCACTCTTGACAAGTTCCCAATCATGAAATGATTGTCTTAAAGACAAATAAACATGTACATCCCTTTGTTCGCGATATCCTATGTGAACACAAGGCATGGAATAAAGTCAACCTTCAGATCGTTCACGATTATGTTTCTCGATTCTAGATTAGTGGTGACCAACAAACCAAGTTAACATTGATCCATCATCAATATAACTTGAGCACGGCCACGCATATAAACGTCAGCACTCAATCATCGAGGGGCCCATGGATATCTTCTCTATACATAGAGGAACAAATTCCTTTCGACTACATAGTCCCGCCACATAGATAATACTCTACCCAATCATCTCCCTTATAACGACCCGTTACGGACCGCGTTAGAAAATGATCAAAGCGAAGCAGATATATGCTTTGGAATGACATGCATCTCTAGTTTAAGGATGAAACGTCATCATCATCCCGAGTTTCTTATGACTAGAACCATGAAGCGAACTCGGGTGCGGGTCCTCCAATCACTTGAAACCCCTTTCAAGTATAGGCAAGAATCACGTTTAACAAAACCAACTCTTTACCTCAATCTTAATTTATACTTCCTTCCCATAAAGTATAACCGATTGTGGAGATTATAGAATGAAAAACATTCTCGGAAGTGTTTAAACATGCTAAGATGGAACACAATAAGGATTCATAAAATACCCACCCTCGGCGTATTATTAAATCTCCATTTAATAATCGATATGGTATGAATTGCAATACTACTTAACGTCCCCAAAACATAAGTACAAATCAATCATAAACCAAAACATATTCAAGCCAAGTTATACGCATTAAACATGCTAATGGACCTAGTATGACAAACACCACTAGTCCATAACAACGGCTTAACTAGTGGATTTGTCCCACAACATCCACAAGTTCTTTTGTTATTCAATTATATCTCTTTTGACAAGGCTACTTCAAAAGTATGCATCAAAGAGATCTTACTTTTCAAAAAAAGTTAAAGTAATCACACCCTCATTGTCTCAAAAGCCCACAATAGGGTTAGTGATACTTAAGAATCAACAAACAACACCACAAGTTAGGATCATCAGCTTTGATCAAAGATCAATCGTTATCCTAGCAGAAACACGCATTAGAGTAACTACTTACTCCAAGCCTATTCAAGTCGTCAAACATTAAGAACATATCTCAAATGCCCCTATGAAGCAGTAATTCCTGAATTAGGTTTGCATATAACCTAATATCGGGACATTATCTTCCATAGACATTTAACACTAGCAATACAACAAAGCTCCCACTAGCCCTGACATACGTAAAAGGTTTTATCTATGCTTTTAGAAAACTCATCACTATGATTTTCTAATAGTAAGCAAAGATATCTTTCCTTCAAGATGCAAGAATAAGCCCGAAGTGGTCTTATCCACTTTTGTAGACATAATTCGGAAACTACGGACATATATTAAGACCCTCGGATAGTGTTATAAGCACTTTCTCATCATATTGTTTCATGACGAAACGCGGTCATTAATACCCACGAGTATCAAACATTCTTCAACATAGCCACTAGGACAAGTTTCTCCATAACCACCATGAAAAACTTTACCACTAGTCGGTATTTGAAGTTGTCTACAATTCCATCCATGTTAATCCCATCACTACCACCTTAGTATACACCTAGGTATGGGATCAAGTCAAGTCAAGCACTTGGACATTCCAAATGGATTGCATCTCTTTATCATTCACTTCTTTTATTTTTAGCGAATTCTGGATCCACTACGTCTTCCGATAGGTGGCGAACTCAACAAGACTCACCATTAAGTCATTACCACTTAGATATGATAAACCCATATCTCTTTGGCTCTATATGACTCTAATCAGAATTAAAAGAAGTAATGATTCTTAGTCAGGCATCAAGTCTTTCATTTAAGTTTCACGTTGTCAGGCATCAAGTCTTTCATTTAAGTTTCACGTTCTTCCACTGGAATGCCTTAGTTTTAGTTTCTTTCTTCTTCCCCTTTTAAGCAACAAACATTGTTCTCAAAAGGCTAAATAACTAAAACTTAGAAGAACTCCTCAAATGTATTAGCACTTTTTGATTTCAAGTTTATCCTTCTCCCACTGAATGTAGAAAGGATAACTTTGAGCTATAAGATAGACTAGCAAAGAACCTTTCTAGTCGTATCTCAATAAATGCTAAATAGACTATCAATTGAATTTGGATTTGAGGACTTAACCACAATGGCAAACGAATATCCCAACAAATCGGACACACATTCTTAACCCGTCATAAACCGGATCAATAACACCCGGTTCCCTACTCCATGACACCATGTACCAATGCGTCTTAGTAGGATATGAATTGTGAAACAATTCCACAATTCACTATATGGTCATCCAATATATAGATAATAGATACCTTAACATCTTAACTAGATCTAAGTACCTTGATCTATATGCCCTGCTGATTCTTAAAGTTGTTTTGGCTAATTCTGAACACCAACAAGGTCTCAGACATATGCCTAAACTAGTAAACGTCTCGCAATTACTACAATCAAGGTAGTGATGAAGAGGTTTCTCTTTCGTTATTCTTTGCGGTGTGCTTGAACGGATTATCCACAAAGTGTGATCAATATCCAACAAGCTTATAATCCTCTCACAAACTCCAGTGAAGGATCTCATAATCATCTTAGCCTGATAAACAAGATCAACATCAAAGCGTTTAGCCTGAGACTAAACCATTCCGAGATCCCAACCACATGGATCTAGGCGATATATTTCTTGTTTATGTGGTTAAGTTGATTATCACACAAAGATAACTCATCCAAACTATTTTGGATTCATAATCAATTGTTCATGAACATTCTATTACTTGTAACTAATCCTTGTGTATGCCATGACATGGAAATTTTGAACAAAAATATCTCACAATAGATTTTCATAATAAATTTCGTATTTTAAGAATAACTCATCGTCACCACATGTAAAGTTGTACGCCACGCAGGGCAAAACAACACATGAGCTATGACATAAAAACCTTGAATAAATAACGTTTAAAAAAGGTTCAACATCAATTCTTAAAACTTCAAAAAAAAATTTCACCGTAATTAAAGCGAGCATACAAAGAGATGTTACTTGCCACGCAGGGCAATAAAATAAAGTAATAAATAAACCAGCGACAAAAGCGAGATCAAGTCTCCTTATCTTCTCTTGGAGGACAATCACCATGGTTTCCTTGTTCGAGACCCGGTTCTTCATGCTTTTCTTTCAACAAAGGACCTACACTTTGTAACAAACAAATTTGTGACAAACGTGAGTCAATCCGCTCGGGTCAACAACCCAGCTTATAGAAGAATAGCAATGAATCATGAACGTACCTGAAGATGGAAAGTTAACTCTCTCTTTCCTGAGAAGTTTTATATCCTCTCGGCACGTAGGGCAGGCGTGACGGCCCCAATTTCCAAATCTTCCACAGAAGTAGCAAACCACCTTTTCTTGAGTCTCTTTTTGAGGCACATCCTCTATGCCATTCGACTCAACATCAAGGATAGGCTTGGAAACTTCAACCTTTCCTTTTAGGGTCGGTCTCTTCTTCCTTTTCTTTTGTTTCTTTAAGCCCAAGACGGGAGTGGTTGAGGTGGAATTATGTTTGGCCATGTCAGACTCCGCAGACTTCAACATGCCATGCAATTCGCTTAAGGACTTCTCCACTCCTTGCATATGATAGTTTGTGACAAACTGATCATATGATGCGGGCAGAGACTGGAGTACAATATCCACAGCGAGCTCTCTCCCAATAGGAAATCCTAACCTCTCCATTTGGTCCACGTTCGCCTTCATCTTAAGGACGTGAAGACCAACATTCCCGCCTTCCTGCAGCCTACAACCGACTAGGCTTTTAACACACTCATAGTGTTCCTGCCTAACTTGTTGTCGGAACACGTCCTTGAGCTTGTTTAACATATCGTACACACTCATGTGCTCGAGCTGCTTTCGCAACTCCGAGCTCATAGTTGACAACATAAGGCAGGCAACATCGTGCGTGTCCTCAACACGTTTTTCATACCCGTATCGGACGGCCCAAGTCGCGTTTGTAGCAGGTGGCTCCGGAAGGGGTTCCTCAAGGATGTGCAACTTTGACTCATGGTGTAGGACAATTCGCAATTGCCTAAACCATGCAATAAAGTTCACCCCCGTGAGTTTCTCCCTTTCTAGGAACACACGAAGTGAGATGCTTGACGTTGTGTTGTTTTGGTTTGACATCTATAAATAACAATAATACGAGTTTTGGTTAGTTTAGATAAACCTTGTTAAAAAATAATTACCCCATAGTTTTAGATAAAACAATTATTCGTAACAAGGGCTAAGAATCTTATTTCACCTCGCACCATGACGGGTTTGCCACGGATCACGTGGCGAAGCTATTTAGGCCGGCAACCATTTTACCAATTGTAATCTCTATTACAACTCTTAGACACTTGCGGGATCCGTTGACACCCATTATGTCGGTTGGCATGTTTGATCCCTTTCTTACACCAATCTTAATATATAATTTTTGTTTAGCTCGTGCTTAGCTCGACAACTAATCAATAATTATATACTAAAATTGTAAACCGTCCGACAAGACACACGGGTGGCACTCCCGACCATCAATTGGCTCGTGCTTAGCTCGACAACCAATCATGCGAGTTACCCCACTTACCTTCCACACAACTACGCAAGGAATGACTCGTGCTTAGCTCGACAATCATCCTTGTTTCGTTAGATTCGGGTGGTGTCATCTTACGGATGGTGCGTGATTTACATTTAAAAAAAAACGGGATTTTGTTTCCGGTTTATAAAAACATTTTGTGAATTAACAAAGTAAGTGTCAAAACGATTTTAATCACTTTTAAAATATAATACCAAGTTTATATTTTCTTTGTTAACTCTATTTGCGCGAGATTGTTAACCATTTTAACAAACGTTGTATTTTATTTAATTTTATAGAAAAATTGTCTAGCATGCGAACCCTAATCCATGCATAGAAAAATAAAACACAACCACGCAAATATATATATATATATATATATATATATATATATAGGGATGAGATCAAATAAAAAGAAAATTAAAGTAAAAAGTGTAAAAGGGATGATTATTTGATCATTTTTCGGTATATATATCAACTGATAATCGTTAGTTCATCATCTTTATTGATTAAAACTAGTTCTTCATCAATTTCTAAAATGTGATAAATATGTTGGATTCATCAAAAAGAAATTGATGAAGAACTAGTTTTAATCAATAAATATGTTGGATTCATCAAAAAGAAATTGATGAAGAACTAGTTTTAATCAATAAAGATGATGAACTAACGATTATCAGTTGATATATATACCGAAAAATGATCAAATAATCATCCCTTTTACCCTTTTTACTTTAATTTTCTTTTTACTTGATCTCTACCCTATATATATATATATATATATATATAATTCGGTAACATGCCCAAAATTCCTATGCGTTTTCCCCGTGAGCCACAACGAGGAAAACAAGGCCAAAACCTAAAGACAAGGTAACGTCTCGTTGGGTGAGCTCCCACCGAATCCAACACCTCCAATAGCGTGTTGATTCCTTCTCGCCAAGACGTCATCATCATGACTCCCGTTGATTTCTCCGGTTCTAATTCTATACTATTTACAAATACATAGAATACATAAATATAAACGACACGCAGGTCGCATTCCTACACTATTTATACAAATACACGGAATAAAATAAACGGCGTGCAAGCCACACCAACAAATATATAAATAAATATTTACATCAATACGGCACGCAGGCCACCAAAAAACCGAATCAATCAACCACCACAACACATAGGTCTAAGGGCATATCGTGTTACCGAATTAACCAAACGCAACATGAGTGAAACATGGTGTGCCACACAAAACCATGATATAAATGTATATCTATATTTTAGTCAAGATTGTCAACAACATCAAAGGCACCAAAATGACAATCCTTGTACATATGCATTAGTGTACCAAACCATTTTTGTGACACATATTCATATATACATTTATAAGTATATATTTGTGTACACTTCATGCCAAGTTACAACAAATATATAAATATAAAAACTAAAATATTAACCATGCTACAAATATAACAATTTTATCACAACAAGAGTCTCAATGAAAAACCAATTTTAAGAAAACAACTTTTCTTACATAAAAGTATTTTTATGGTTTTTGAGACTTGATGTAAAACTAACATATTAGATAGGCTACAAATATACCAATTTTAGCCTAACAAAGATCTACATGAAAAACCATTTCTAGAAAACAATTTTCTAACATAAAATACTTATATGAATATTATGTAGGCTACAAATATATCAATTTTAGCCTAACAAAAATCTACATGCAAAACTTTCAAGAAAACAATTTTCTTGTATAAAATATTCATATAGTTTTTCTAGACTCATTAGTGCAAAGCCATGTTAGATATGGCTCTGATACCACTGAAGGTATTTGTTTGGCATAATCGAGTAGCAACGGAAGCAAGATATAATACAAAATAATAAGCTAACCAAACAAACACTTTCCATGGACCAATATCTAGACATGGAAATGCAACTAAATAAAATAAACAAGGAAGAAGAAAGGTTATACCATAATGCAAGATCACCAAAGCTTTCTTCTTTGTCAAAGTGTGTAGAATTCAAGGAAGAATTCCTCTAGAGTAGTCCACCCCAAGCACACTTGATTCCCCAATGCTAGTAGGTAGATGTAGCCACCAAAACAACACAATACAAGAACAAGCAACACCTTTGTACATCAAAGCTTGATCACAAAGTGTATATTACCTTCTCTTGTGCACCAAACGTGATCACAAAGAAGAAGAACTATTGGAGAGAGTATGAACTCTAGCATAAGACTCTAGAGCTACCAAAAGTCTGTTCTAGAGACATATGAATCGTGCCTTATCACTCACTCACATTAACCACATTAAAATGAGTGTTTAAAGCTGTTTATTCTGCTGTTACAGAGCCTGTACACGGCCCGTGTTGGTCAACACGGCCGTGTAGGCCCAAAGCCCACGGCCTCAATTGGGCCAAGCTAGCCCGTGTCTAACAGATCCAACATGGCCCGTGTTCATCTACACGGCCGTGTAGGCCCAAAGCACACGGTCTCTACTTGGGCCAAAACGCCCCGTGCTTGTTGGGCTGGACACGGCCCGTGTTCAAGAACACGGCCCGTGTACCATGCTGTCAAATCCCATTTTGGCCTTTTTCTCTCTTTTGCTTGATCGTTTTGTCGAAATCAATACTTGGTGTGTGACCCAATAGGCCTATACTTCATCAGCAGTGCTATTAACTTATTCGTGTCAGCGGGCATATTCCAACAATATGTACATTATCTAACATTCTCAGTTAATAAAGAAGTCTCTAGTTTCTGCTCGTGGACGTAGGTCATGACCCTAACAACCGAACCACGTTATATCATGTGTTCTTGTCTTGTTTTGTTATCCGCATTTTCTTTTAACGCTTGAAGGGTGTTTCGATCCCTAACAATAAGTCTGATATACACAATAATGACAAATTAAAATTTTGATACACATAATAACAAATTTTAAAGTCTGATATACACAATAGCAAAACATAACAAGTTTTATATATTTGATGAACTAAATTAATTAGGATAAAGGGTGTATCATGTACGAGTTGCAAATAATTAGAATTCGAACACACCTCTCCATGTTATGGTTTTTTTTCATATAAATATTTTTCTTTAAAGTCTTATATAAATAATAGAGAAATGTTCAATATAGTCCTAATTTAATTTATAGTTCTGAGGGACAATTTATAGCTATTAGATTTTAAGATTCAATGGTCCAGATTCAATCTTAGATAATAATAAAATTGATATATTTGTATAAAAGAGGGTATTTATGACTTTTTAACTATTGGTCCCCACTTTCTCTCTACTCTAATTTATTTAAAATTAATTATCTCACAAACCGTTAATCGTTAGACGAAATGAATTATACCGTTACGATCCTTGTGTTCCCCTCTTTTATTAGAGAGGTCACTTGATATACTTTCGAAAAAAAAATTCTCATTTTGTTAGATTAGACTTAAATTTTATTAAAGTATAATCACATGTGATTCATAGAGGTGTGATCAATATAGTCTTTAAAAATTATAGTTTGGTGTTTGATAATCCGGTAAAGTTCTATGGTTTAGTAACAAAAAATCAACAATTGAATGTGATTCTAAGTTATTAGTTTTTCATAACACATGTGATTATCTATCTCTTGTACATGCACATAATTACAGGTGATTAGATTAAATGTAGCATTTTTATGTCATATATTTGACAGAATCAATCACATATGATTGTGTATTCAATCACATGTGATTGCGTATTCAATCACATGTGATTTTGTACAGAATCACATGTGATTGAATACCAAAAACTTAAGATTTGGTATTCAATCACATATGATTGAATATTTAATCACATGTGATTTTGTACAGAATTATACGAAAGTTTGTACAGATTCAAATGTGATTGAATACCAAAAAACATGAGATTTGGTATTCAATCATATATGATTGCATAGGGGATTGTTCAAACGAGAACCATTCTTATTACGAGAACCAATATAAAAGACATCGAATTCGAAGGAAAATACATCTGGACCTTTGATAGAGGGGATAAGGTGTTGCTAGTACCCAATATATGCATTAATGGGTAGACAATGCAATTGGATTGGGTGAAATTGAATATGTACATACATGTATAAACGGTTTTAAGCAAACGTTGATTTATTTAAGCAAACATTCAAAATTAATAAACGTTAAATGATATACAATTTAAGAAGATAAAAAAATTAATAAAACAATACATGTAATATTGTTATGAATCACATGTGATTATACATTAATAAAATTTAAGTCCAACCTAAAATAATGAAAAAAAAAGTTTGTCAAAAGTATATCAAGTGATCTCTCTAATAAAAGAGGGGAACACAAGGATTGCAATGATATAATTGGTTTCGTCTAACGATTAACGGTTTGTGAGATAATTAATTTTAAATAAATTAGAAGAAAGAGAAAGTGGGGACCAATATGCAAAAAGTCAGAATCGTCATTTCTTATATTAATTCTAATTATTATCTAAGATTAAATCTAAACTATTAAACTTAAAATTCAATGACTAAAAATTGTCCCTCAGGGCTATGATTTTAATAAGGACTATATTGAACAAAACCCATAAATAATAAATAGAGTTTTACTACAATACGTAATGTATAATATCAATAATTAATGTCTTTAATTAATTTTAGTTTTCAACGTAATCAAATCATATATATGAAACTAGACTAAATCATGTATAATATCGAGATGGTTTAAATAATAATAAATGTTAAATATTAACAAAAATGTATTAAATAATAATTAAACACGAATTAAATGAGAATTTAAAAAATGAAGACGTACGACATCAACACTCTAATCAGTGGTGGAAACATCGACGTAAGTAGGAGGGCAAACTTGACGACAGAAACGTGGTATCATGATACGAAAAGACATGACTTATATTTCAATCATTATTGTTATAATTAAGGATAATAAAGTTAAACGTTATTGGTTATAATTAAAAAGAAATTTAAAATAATTATAAAATATTTTAGAATGATAAAACTAAGAGTTTGGTTAAATATGATATTTTGAAATATTATAAAGGGTAGATATGATATTTATAAATTAAGGTGGTCAAATACGATTTATATGATTTTATAAGGGCATATATGAAATTATCTTCAATAGTTTTGACTCTAAAAAATCAAAATTGATTTTTTGATTTTAAGTGAATAAATGGTCAAGATTAAATATTTTTTTAAATAAATGGTTCAGCTCGTTTAATAGATTTTATGAAATTAGTCTTTTATTTATATAAATAGAAGATGTCTATATCTATTGTCAAAGAGTGCCGTTTTACGAGGACGTGTAACACGGTACCCGGCCAAAGAACTATAGTTGTAAGAGACACATTATATAGATCTGCTAAATATTGTATATAGGTAAACCTATTTTTGTTAAGCCTAAAACTAAAATTCCGAGCAGGGAAGGAAAAAGAGGGATCACTTTACATAGAATTCACAAAAACTAAGGAAAAAAAGTAATTAGTTTCAATAGAGCTCAAAAGTAGGGGAGAAAAACAAGCAAAGAGACAAATTATAAATCAAATATTAAATTGTCAAAATATTTAATGGTTGTTTGGTAAAAAATAAAAAACATTAATTCTTAAAAAACCGTTTCTGAGTTTGCGACTTTGCAAAGAAATCGCACAAATTCATTTGACCATTTGCCAATTAGGAAGAAACCACATAAAATCGTTTTAAAAGAAGAAATAAATTCGGCAATCATAATCGATGACAGAGAGTTCAGGAGTTGAGAAAAAAGAAATTGAAGGCTTCAGAGTTCAATACTTATGCAATTCAAGACAATAAGACTTGACTGAAATTGAAGTGTTGTAAGTTGCAAAGGCAGGCTTATCAAAGATTCCACTTCTATGCTGATGAATTAGCAAACAATGACCTAAAGGTGAAATTCAAAAATCAAAGGTAGATTTAAGACTTGAAATCATTCTAACTTTTCAAACACAAAGTTTTGTGTAACACTTGTTCCTTAATTCCTAGTTTAATTCTAGTAACTAATTGTTATTTAAATATTAGTTTTTTCCTCATTAAGTAGCTTTTTTTTAACAGCTTCGCCTCAGCGGTATAAGCACAGGATTGAAACACGGTTAAACTGATCAGGGCCCCAGTTTCGATCCACCCCATCTACACCCCTAACTCTTAAGTAGCTTGCTTAGTACAATTGGTTAAATGGTACAGTTGTTTGACGTTTTTATATATTCCAACTTGTTTTCTATATTTTAGTACTTTTAGGAACTATTTTTTAGTTTTGACACGGATCCTAAAAATATTTGAGATATAGATTGTTGTCATCTTGATAATTAAGTATGTTCTTCTCGTACATTAATTATTGTTTTGTTAAGTTGTTGGGTATGTCCTGCTCATATTCAAGTCCATTAATTATTTTTCTCTGTTAAATGGTCATACATATATATATATATATATATATATATAATGGATAAAAGGTCCTATGCTTTAACATAAAACCCAAAAGCTAAATCTGGACCATTAGATTTTTTAAATCAATGGCCAAGATCTAATAATGGCATTATTGTAATTAAGTAAACAATTATAAGATTTAATTATAGAAGGAAGGGTATTATGAGAATCTCCACCCCATAAATTTCGCCCCCTTCGTTTCTTTTTAACTTCCAGCCCCGAAAATGATAACTTTTAGCCTAAAATCATTTTTTAGCCACCAAAAATGATAACTTCAAGCCACCCGGAAATTATAACTTTATAGCCGAAAATGATAACAATTCCAATTGAAAATGATAACATTTTTCAGTCACCGAAAATGATAACTTCCAGTTGAAAATGATAACATTTTCAGCCGAAAATGATAACAATTCTAACTACTAGTTGAAAATGATAACATTTTCCAACCACTGAAAATCATAACTTTCGCACCAGTTGAAAATGATAACATTTTCCATCCATCGAAAATGATAACTTCCAGCCACACTTTCCAGCCACCCAAAATGATAACTTTTAGCCACCAAAAATGATAACTTTTAGCCACCGAAAATGATAACAATATACAACATTTAAAATGATAACATTATTCACATGAAAATGATAAAAATAAACTCATTTTCGGCCGAAAAATGATATAAATATACATGGTTTAGCCGAAAATGATATAAAACACATGTTTCTAAACGAAAATGATATAAATACAGTCATTACAGCTGAAAATGATATAAATACACATACCTACAACCGAAAATGATAAAAACTCACATGTTTTTAGCCTGGAAATGATGTAAATACATATGTTTTTAGCGCAAAATGATATAAATACACGTGTTTTAGCCAAAAATGATACTTACACAGGGTTACATCCGAAAATGATAAAAATTCACAAGATTCAAAATAATAACAGTTTGATATCATTTTCATATGGTTGCATTTTCGAAATAAATATTTCAGAAGTATGGGAAGAGTTGTCTTGTTTGAAAGAGGATTAAAAAATGAGTAGATTGGTATTTTTTTTTTTGCTCATATTCTCAAAATTGAAATAGTTATGGTCATTTAAAGATCTAATGGGTAAATAAAAAATAAAAAAAAGGAAATTTTTAGGAGTCTTATAGAGGCGTGTGGGTATGTATTTTTTTTTCAATTCCTATTTTTTCTTTTTAAATAAGTGCCTGAGAATTGGCCTTTGAGTTCTATGTTTAAGGGTGAAACTATGTAGATCCTTATCCTATATATATATATATATATATATATCAACTGATAATCGTTAGTTCATCATCTTTATTGATTAAAACTAGTTCTTCATCAATTTCTTTTTGATGAATCCAACATATTTTGAAAACAAAATTTTGGAATAATTTGTTGATGAACAAAATGCTTTTATCTAAAAAATGATGAATATGTTGGATTCATCAAAAAGAAATTGATGAATAACTAGTTTTAATCAATAAAGATGATGAACTAACGATTATCAGTTGATATATATACCGAAAAATGATGAATAATCATCCATTTTACCCTTTTTACTTTAATTTTCTTTTTACTTTAATTTTCTTTTTACTTGATCTCTACCCTATATATATATATATAGTTAATGTTGGAAAAAACACAAACACATATAATGCCAAAATTCTCTTCTGATTATTTCTGAAATCACATCTGTTTACAAAATGAATCACACACTATGTTTTGTACATATCGATACACATATATATAGCCTTGAAAAATGGTGGTTATCATCGGTTACTAACGGCGGCGGTTATTTTGCCGGTGGCAGCCGCCGGCGTCAGTGGGGTAGCTGTGACTATGTTACAATAATACACTGATAATAATAAAATTTAGGGTTTTTCTAAATATTGTGAAATGTCTAGATTACATCTCAACTTTCTCCTCCTTAATCTCGAACATTTTGCAGTAGGTCTTTTGACACCAAGGAGTTATCTCCCATGTAGCTTGGTTGTTGAGTCTTCATTCTTTTGTATAGGTAGTGTCTTTTCCTTGAGTTCTCACAACATTTTTTTTCACAATCTTCTTCAATCTTTTGTGTAGTAATATCACATAACTCCACTTCATCTTTTTGTGCAGTCTTCTCAAATGACTCATCTTGATCTTCGTGCAGTCATCTCACATATATCCACTTTGTTATTCGTGTAGTCGTCTCACATAACTTTCACTTGCAGTTGTCTCGCATAACTTTACTTGCAGTTGTCTCACATAACTACACTTGCAATTGTGTCACATAACTTCTCTTGGAGTTGTCTCACATAACTTCACTTGCAGTTGTCTCGCACAATTTTTCTTTATTTATGATCCAATTATAGAATTTATTTACACATATCACATCTTGTTAACCGTACCATACGGTTATTTGTCCCTTGATCATATCATGCGATCAAAGTTCTACTTTGATTGGTTCCTGCATTCACTACAATTTGTTTCTCCTTTGCACTCTCTGTGATTTGTTTGGTTCGTGCACTCACTGCAAATCTTGCGTTTTGAAATCGGATTGTTCGTTAATAGTTGCCATGAGTAGTGTTGGTTCTAAATCTTCTTCAACAAGATTTGACTGTTCTCTGACTTGATTCTTGTCATTGGTTGGGCATTCATAGGCAAAGTGTCCAAGTTTGTGACATCGGTAGCACGTGATTGAGATTTGTCTTTTGTATCTTCTTTAGAAGACGCATGTTCTTCCCTTTTGAAATTATTTTGTGATGGTTCCCAGTTCTTTCTTTTCGATTTGAATCTACTATTCCCTCGACCCTCGTCCTCGTGAGTGGTTAAATCTAACACGATTATTTCCTTTGAAAGGTTGTCCTCGATCTTCATGTTGTGTGAACATAAAACCTTCTTGAATATCCACATATCTTTCATCTTTAAACTTGAGTCTCTCTTCAAATGTCTTGACATAGTGTCTAAATCCGAGTATTGTTCGATGGATGCAACAATCTAAAGAAATCTATCTGGTACGGCATTTAATAATTTCCGTACAAGAGTAAAGTCTTCATATGTTAATCCCAAACTTGCTGTTTTATTGATAATACTCGTCAACTTCGTAGTAAATGAATCAATCAATTCATTTTCTTTCATCTGCAACATCTCAAATTCTGTCTTGAGTGTTTATAGTTTTCCTTGTTGGACATTGTTTACTCTAACATGTCTCGTCTTCAAAGCATCTAAAACTACCTTTGCAGTTTTGTATTTTGAAATTAAGAGCAATTGAGCTTTTGGAAGTGACCGATAAATATACGCAATAGCGGTTTTATCTCTTTTAGTGTCAACTTGCGTTGTTGATTCTGGTTCAATCGTTTCCCGGTGTCCATATTGGGCGGTTATCACCAGTCGGCGGTTACTAACGGCGGCGGCAATTATTTTGACGGTGGCACGCCGGCATCTGTGGGGGGTGGCTGTGACTATGTTACAATAATACAATGATAATAATAAAACTTAGGGTTTTTGAAATGTTGAGATTACATCTCAACAATCAATTGAGAAGTCTATCGCTCAATATAAAAAAGGGTCCGCTACTTATTGCTATTTGTTATACAGCATATAGGTAGTTCATCGTTATTTATCACTATTCGTAATTGACAAGGCAACACTTCAAGAAAGTGAACAAACACCGAGACAAGAAATGGAAGCACAAAGATTGTCAACGGAACAACAATGAAAGAGTTGTAAGAAGTGACGGACCAAACTCAAATGATGCTTCAACAACTTCAATCTGGAGACTGTTCATCCACCTAGGTTCAATATCATTCGTAGTTCTTAAAAAACGTGGATGTTTGGATTATTTGTCGTAATTTAGATATTTTATCCAATTCGGTATTGTAGCTTATCTAACTTTATCAAATTTAACGTGATGGTGTTTAATTTGTGAATGGCTTCATTTTTATATTAAAAGAAAAGTTTAGGCATTACAACAAAGTTAAGAATTGATTTTTTCTTTAAAAAAAAGCTGATATCCGGTGTGGGTTTTCTAATGGATTTGTCAGGCTTGTTGTCCTTGGAAATCCCTTAAAAAACTTGTCCTCGGAGTTCCCTTAGAAATATGTCCTCTTAATTCTATAGGATGAAAATCTCTTAGAAAAATTCGTCGGAACCTATTCTTCGAAAATCCCTTGGAAATTTGTTATTTGATATTCTTTGGAAAGTTTCTCCACGGAGTTCCTTTGGAAATGCATGTCCTTGGAAAGTTCCCTCGGAAATTCCACGGAACTCTTTCCGAGGAAGGTTTTTACTAGGACCGATTTTTCTCGAAAATTAACGTTTTCTATAAAATCTGCCCTCGGAAATTTCATGTTTCTTTTAGTGATTACAATTGGCAATGAATATCAGTTTTTAGGCAAATATGTACAAAAAAGATATGCAAACAAATAAGATATTTGTTACAAAGTTGAATTAATATTTGGTTGTTAGAAGACCAACCATTTGTCATAGAAAAATAATGAACTTGAATATGAGCCACACATTAACATGACAAATTTCAAAAAATCCACTAACAAGTTGACAATAGATATTTTACATATGATTTGATCAATTATGTTTATACAAGCAAAAGAATTATAGAAAAAAAAAAACAGCTTCATCTCTTTTCAGATCTAAAGATCATTAGCATCAGTTCATTGTGAAGTCTTGTTTGGACAGCTGGTAAGTGTTCCACAGAATCTTGACGGTCGTCATTTTACAGTTGAAATGGCCCAAAATCATTACGAAAATAATATGTTAGATGAGATGATTGATCCTGGTCTAAGGATTCAAATGACCTCAGATTCCTTGAGAATGTTTTCAACCGTTGCCTACCAATGCTTGAAAAACGTAGAGATGATCGTCCAACAATGAGGTTGGTCGTAGAAGAACTAGAGAAAACTTTAAAAGGATAAGGTCTAATTTGCAATATTTTAAGTTTTTTGCATTGAATTAAGCTTAACTTCATTGATGAATTTATCTCTCACTGAAGCATTTATTGTTTGCTTTCGATACATAGGCGTTCTCTGGATTTTCGCATGATGTATGCATTAGTTTTAATAGAAACGATTTTAAACAGTACCAAGCTAAGAGGCTATGTGAGGCTCTTGAAAAGAAGGGACTTTCTGTTTACAAGGACAACATTTATGATCATGGTGGCAAGGAATCGCTACCCCTAGAGGTCATCGAACAATCAAGGTCTTCGATTATTGTTTTCACCACGTACTTTGCTGCAAGTTCTTCCTGCTTGGATGAAGCTGTCAAAATAATGGAGTGCCTAAAAGAAAGATCTCAGGTTGTTGTGCCGATATATTATGCAGTGGAGGAGTCGGATGTGAGGACACAAAGTAGCTATTTCGGGAAAGCATTGTTGCACTTGGGTAATCACAACAGACTTGGAGTATGGAGGAATGCTCTTGTTGAAGCATCTAATATTCAAGGTGGCTTCACAAATTATGGATGGGCATGGTGAGTTCCTTCTCTCCTCTCTGTTCCCATATATATATTTTGAAACATTTAAACATGTTCAATTTCTCCAATTCTTAACACATTCTTTTTATTGAAGTCTTAAATGATAAACAATTATATGAGCTAGTTATGGTTTTTTTCTGAATTTTGTGTTTATAATAATTTTGAAATTTTAAACAAGTACTGGATCAGTGGAGGATCATGCTTTTTTAACCATTCTGCAGGGGAGAAGAAGTTATAGAAGCTGCTTCAAGAATTAAAGATCAACTATCAGAGAAAAGTAGTTTGAAGTGCAGTCATCGCCATACAACTTGAAGAAAAATCAAGTGAGCATGCATCAAATTATTGAGTAATCCAACTCGAGATCCTAATTCGTGACTCTGCTGATGCGGGTCAAGGTACTTGTCTATTCGAAATAGAATATCTTCGCATTGCTTAAAAAATTCCATCGTCTTCGTTTTATGTAAAAATAGTTTCGATCTTCCTTTTCTTTCAGAATTCTGTTTTATGTTGTTTCTGGTCACTAAATGTCAACAAAATTTAACCCAATCAACCACATTACAAATTTAGTATGCCAAAACTACTAACTACTAAATGAAAACCAGTTGAATTAAACAAGAAAAACTAAAATATAACATACTAGTAGTTATCTTCATCTGCTCAATATCCCTTATGCTTTGAATATTTTGATTCTCAAGAAGAAAGTTCACAACTTTTCAATGTGTCACAGCAAAATAATTTGAAAGAAAAACTAAAAAAGATGGAGTGTTGAATCTTTCTTACCTATGTTCAATCTCAAGTCCACTTGAGTAGTCCGAAAACTGGGAGATCATTGTGAAAGAAATATTGCTGAACAAGAAGACAACCTCTGCATATATACACAACAATACAAGATCAAGGTTAATGAATAGATAGAAGTAATGTAAGACTAGAACTCATATTAAGAATGTATGAGAAACTGTTTACAAGTGTTTTAAAACTCGGGTTGACCCAGCTAGTTGAAACTGTTTATCAATGGCTAACTGCAAGTTAACCAAACAATTTCTGAATTTTGACTTTTGCAACACATAAGTCAATGTATTACAGTTTGTATAAGCATGGATAGAGAAAGAAAGAGGTGCCTAAAGAGTGTTGTACTCAGTGAAGCAATAATATTAGTAGAGAGTTTTTCCAGCGTCTTTCTCAACAGGCATCCAAAGCTCGTTATCCTTCGCTACACCTATTCGGCTAAAAATTTTACAAACCACGCAGTGACGCAGCATGAGTAGGGAAACGACTCGACTAGTTTGTTGAGTCAAAGGAATATCAAAGAACGAGCAATGAGCTCAAAAATTGAACTTTTGTTTATCATAAACAAAGGATTACAAATTTACAATCCATTGCATCTTATACTTACAGAAAAAGATCTAAATGAAAAGGAAACATACATATCCAATCTAAAAGTTGTTTATCCTAAACGTTGGAATTGACCTTAAATCTCACGGGCGCAAGAAATGTGCATCCTATTCAGAATGTTGTTTTCACACAGGAAACTTGTTCTTATTTTACCAAATTCAATCTGTTGACTTTTATGGTCAAAGTGGGTCCTTTTAGACCATTGGATGCTCCAACTGGGCCATAGGCCCACAACCCATTCTTCATGACGGTCTTCATCATTTAAGCTTCTCAAATTTCTTAGGTACAATTGGTAAGTTAATAATTTATCAACAACATCTTCTATACACAGGAGAAAAACCCAAAAAAAAAGCATCAACATGGCAATATTGATATGAATCAAAATAGATCAAACATAAAAAAACATGAGCGAAATTGGAACATGGTTCAATTTCACATTGAAATGGTTAGCCAAACCCGCATCTAGCCATTCGAATGTGGTTTGAGACTTGGTCTTTTGAAGGACAAAAATGGGTAGAATGCCGGGAAGGTGGTGCCAATGCTTCTGCTTTCGTATGCTTCGTTTTCATGATTCCTATGCAAGTCATCACTCAAAAAGCTACAGATGAGCATAAGAATCGAAAAACCAACAAAACCGAAATCATATCAAAACCAATGGCTCGTTATAAATTTTGAAAAGGCCAGTGGTTTTTAATCAAAAACCGCCCGGTTAAGAAACCACTCCACCAAATATTTAAATGCTTTCTATCTTTTTTATAATGGTATAACTATTAGTTATTAGTTATTAATTAAAGTCAAGTAGATGGCCGACCCATTAGTCCATTAGTCAAGCCTATTATCGAAATTATTGTCAATGTATTACCGGTACGCATTGATCCATGTCCATTTACTTGTGGATTAAATGGGTCGCTTCAAGAGTCAACTATTTCGTATCGCGATTGCTTCAAAATAGAATACCCACTAGATCTAACTTGGTGGTGAGAGGTGTTGTAACACCATCAGTTCTTTGTCATATTTGTGAATGTGAGTTAGAAACTGTGAACCATCTGTTTCATGAGTTGTGTCCATTTGCGGTGGAGGTGTGTAATAGCTTGAAAATTTGGTGTAACATTCAGGTGGCCTTACTTATTATGATTCTGTTTAGCAGCTTGTATCAAGCATTGTTGAGTGTGGCAAGTCAAAGAAAATGAGAAAATTCTTGGAAGCAATGGTTGGCAGCACATTGTGGTTTGTATGGAAAGCGAGGAAAGACATAGTGTTTAATAGAAAAAGATGCTCGACTGCAGTATATTTGTGGATGAAATTTAGAGCTAAACGTAAAGATTTAATTTGGTCAATATGGTATTGTAATCCTATGTCGTGTTTCTAATATTTATAATCGTTATTTTTCGTTAATAAATTCTTTTAGAGATTGTTGTGCGAGGGTGATGGTCATGCTAAAGCTCCTTACATAGTTATCTTTTTGCTGTTCAAAAAATTAAAACTAATTGATGAACAGACTATTTATATAGTTTATTCTTATAAACAATGGACGCCATGAATGTCGATCATCTGCATAAACTGATTTTGGTACGTACTAGTTAATTTCTTCGCTGTTAGCCTTAATTATACCCATAAAAAATAAGAACATAATTAAAAACATTACATTAGTACGTCGAAGCTAATAACAGATCCGAAATAGAACAAACGCGTTACATTAGTCAATAGATCCGGTTAATTTCCTTATCATTCAAACTCTTTGATTCAAAGAGAAAGTTCAAATAGTATGATGATCATCTGTTACACCTCAGTATATATAAGAACAAAAAGGAATTTAAAAATAATGAAGTGTTGAGTCTTAATTACCCATCTTTAAACTCAAAGTCTCAAACCAGCTTGAGAGTAGCCTTGAAAAACTGGAATTAAAATTTCTGCAACCCACAACCACACCACCCATGCATGCATTTTCATGAAGTTTCTTGAGTCATTTGAAAGGAACACTGTCTAATGAGAAGACAACCTCCCTCAATCTGCAAACATACCAAACTAAACATGCTTAATTAAGGGTATATTAATATTAATATCTTAAAAGATAAATCTTAATTGGTATATGTAATGTATGGATTATATATTGTTTTGCAAATCGAGATCTTACTATGAATCGTTTTAAGTTTTACAAGATCGAAATCATAAGATTCGATTGAGATTGTAACATTCTATAACGATTTATATATTAGTTTCTTTTATTTTATAATTAATGTGTAGTAATTTATATAAAATGTCAATTTTATGATAAACTATTATAATATTCAAAGTTTAAACATAATGGTATTACTACAAAACAACTCCTGAAGACTTGTATTTATAGCTAAGAATTTATAAATTTAGTTTTCAAAAATAAACGTGTATCGCGGCATTAAATGAGTTGGTTTGAATAAGTTGGAAACAAATTCAAACCTCCAAAGATTTTGGTGGAATAGAAGTAGGATGTCTCAAATTCAAAAGGAAAATTCTAAAGTTTTTTCTAATATTTTTTTATTCATTTAAAAATAACATATATAATCTACTAATTTTCTAAGCTAGAAAGAAAGATTTTATACCCTCCTATTTTGTACTAGGGTAGGATCATATGAAGACCAAGTAGGATAATTTAATAGGAGGCAATATAATTTTTCCGGTAAAAAAAGATGAGTTATATTCTCCTACTTTATTTTCTTACTCATTCTTGGCTAGAAACCTGTTGCTCAGAGCAGGGTCGTCTCAAACATTTCAAGGCCCGAGGCAAAACTAAAAAATGGGTCCTTAAAAATACTAATGTTAGTGCAATCAAACAATAAACATTTATTTAAATGTTTTAATGACGCAATTTTAATATTCGGATATAATATAAAATATCTTATAAAAGTATAAGTTAATATGAAAATAATAAGTTTCGCAAAATAAATCATTAAATATAATTTGATTTTATCACAATGAAATATTACGAAATGATCAAAAGAAATCAAGTATGCAAATTCTATAAAAGTCAAACGTATACAATATTGATCTAGTTAAAAACGGTTTTTGAACAAACACAAACAAATATATAGAAAACGATTTTTGAACTAGAATGCATTTTTCCTATTTTGTATAACATTTCCATGTACTCAAACCGTTTGTTCTGCTATAAATAGTAAGTATATGTTCTTCTACCGCGAGAGGAGATATACCTATTTTGGAAATGTATTTCTATAAAATAAATTGTCACGAACAAAAACAAAATATATTTCAGTTGACGAATTTTATACAGATGAAAATGGAGAAAAACTGTACTGATTAAACACTCTTTCAAGGTGTGTGTATATGTGAGATATTTTTAAGAGGTATTAATTCTTGAGGATTGTAATAAAGTAGAAAAGACAAAAAATACAAAAGGTACAACCTTTTGGACTTTATGCAAATAAGAGTACGATCTACTTTTGAGGTGGCACTCTCTCATATGCACACTTGGATCTCAAGAAATATTAATTGATATTTGTGCAAAATTGTTAAAAGAATTCATCTCACACAAACCAACACAAAGTACACAATGAAATATTATTTTAATGGGTATTCTACTATTTTATGACAGAAAATGCAAGTATTTGTCAACCCCCAACGGTAACATTTTGAGCTGTCAAAAAAAGCTGTGTGGAAAACCCACGGTCGACTGTGAGCTGCGACTGTCCGGTCTCCTAACAGCTTTTGAGATTTTCTCTCTCATGCATATAAATAACATATTTGGTCTCTCATTTTACTCATCCTCTTACACATAAAATTCTCAGTAATATTTCTTGTTTAATCTTCAAATATCAAAGCATTTATTATTCAACAACTTATAGAGATCAAGATAAAGAAATACAAGAGCTTCAAATATATATTCATTTGTCTCTTGATTTGTATGAGTGAAATCATTTGTACACACCATTGTTTGTGTTGGTGAGATGTCATTTTTTGAGTGATAGTTCTAGTTATAGAACTAGTTGTTCATGTGGGTTTGACTATTCCCCACATTGTTCTTGGCTCTGTGTTCTTGGTAGTAAAAGTCCTTGAAAATGCATTTATGAACTTCGGTGGAGGCAAGGAAGTCCTACGGTGTAGGCAAAGAAATCCTCATTGGAGGCATTTCAGGTTCTTGGTGAAGAACTCGTGTTTTGTGTTCTTGGACTAGAACATCGTGAGGTGATCACGTCCTCGTATCAAATGTGATTATGACCGGTGGTCTCTTCTGTTCTAAGGAGACTTTTGCACGTTGTGCTAGTGGAACTCTTGACGGAGGTCAAGGAGTAGATGTAGGTTAGAGTTCAACCGAACCATTGTAAATCTTGGTGTCATCTCTCTAACCCTTTAACTCTTTACTTACTCGCATTTATATTCTTGTCATTTATTATTGATTATTGTTTCCGTTGTGCTCAAGAATACAAATATAATTTACACAAGAGTTTATTGTATAAAAAGGAAAATATAATTTATTTTAAAAAAAGTAAAATAAATAAAAAAATTAAAAAAGGGCATAGAAACTATTCAACAGCCTCTTTAAGATCATTTTAGGTTTTTAAATTTTCTTTCTTTTTTTTTACTACAGGACAAATGTATTTTTACAAACATGATTTATTAATTAATTTTAATATGATTCGGGTATTTAAGTAAACAAACCGATTAACTTAAAATCAGTTAATTCAATTATTTAATTAAACATACCAATTAACTTTAAGAATGGCAACGAGGCGGATTCGAGACGGGGATTGGTCCCTCCGTCCCTGTCCCCATTTAAGAAAACAGCCCCCGTCCTCGTTTAAAAAACCGCGAGGATTTAAACGAGGATCCCCGTCGGATAATCAGCTGCTAGGATATGGGTATCCTTGTTTAATATAAACATATGATTAAACGGGTAATTTTCACAGTGGAGATACGCGTTAAAATAAAACTGTGATTTTTCAACAGGGGGATCGTCACCGTTACGATTTGGCCTCGAGTTTTAGAAAACGATTATACTAAATTATACAACATTATCGAATACAAACATATTTGAACTGAAATTAAAGTCTTAAAGAGTCTAAATTCATCCAAAATTTCAAAACCAAACAATCCAAATAAAGACAGCAATTAAAATTAGGTTATGTGAAAGTGTATACAGATTTGTATATTTTATATTTAAAATTAAGTTTATGTATACTAATATATATATATAATATTAAATTATAATCGGTATCGGGTAATTGGGGTTGGGTATCGGGGCGGAGATCATCAAACTCGTCCATATCCCTATTTAACTTAATATCAATTGATTCAAGTAACCAGTTTAACTAATTGACTGAGTATCAAGACTATTATGCTAATATTCAAGTTTTTCAAGATTTTAAATAAATGACACCAACAATAGATTAATTTTCTAGTGATTTAAAGTAATCAATTAACAAGTGACTCAAGTAAGTAAATGATTTCAAGTAACTAAAACAACTTAATTAGCTAATAATCAATAAGGTCAAAGGGAGATCCAATGACCATTGATGAGACCAATCGTCTTTACTCTCTCCTCGACGTTTCGACTTCTGATTCATAGCCAAATAGTTTGTCGCGATATTGATTTCGCTTTTCTTTTTCCTTTATGCGGTTGTTATGGGTTCGTGATTCCATGCCGATTGTTATTTGAACTTAAGTCTGTGCTTCAGATTTTGGGCCTAAGATATTTGGCATTTTCCCTTTTTGTCTATACATTTGAGCTTAATAAACTTGGATACGTACATATATATATATATAAAAGAAACTATAATAATCTGTCAAGTTGGAAGCTTTACTGATGACACCTCAATCCATCTTTCCAAACCAAGGGCTCAAAATAACCTTGGCTCCCCAAACAAGAATTCTAAGTTTAACAGTCAAGGGTGTTGATTTCTTTTATCATTAAGAATATATCATCAATGAACACATGTGGCTAGGGGTAGAAAGTAAGTGAAGATGGGTGAAAAACTTGCTAAGAAGTGTAAATTGTGCGGTGATAGGATCCAAGAAACTAAACTACCATTTATTGACAATAGACTAGTACAATCGTTGGGTATGAGAGGATTGCAGATTTTGATTTTCAACACGTTCTGGTCTTTATGGGGGCCTCATCACCTTCCGGGATACTACGGTCTTTAACATGTCTAAGTGCATTTGTAGTGAAAATTTCATTGTAATAAATGGAAAGTGAGTGGGAGTCTCCCCACAGATTGGTTTAATTAGTGTGTATGGTTCAAAATCTTCTCAAAGCAAAGTTGGACTATGGAGCTCTTTATCCACAATCGTAATTATGGGTGTCTTTTGGAGACTTCAACGTAATTAGAAATAAGGAGGTAAAAATTGGATCTTCTTTCTCTTTGGGAGATGCGCTTAGGGGATCATTTGTCGCCTTTTTTATTTTGGTTATTTGTAGAAGGACTACAATCTCTAATCTCAATGGCAATTAAAAAAAAACCTTTTCCATAGTCTTTCATTCTCGTCGGGCATTGATGTCTCTTTCTCTAGTTCGTAGATGATGCACTTTTCTTTGATGCTTGCTCTAAAAAAATACTGCACCCTTTGTTTACACCTTAACGCCCTGTTCTCGAGTTTCATATGGGGAGGAGAGGAAAGGAGAGGAAAGGAAATCCTTTTCTTTCAAATCATCTCAAAATTGGGAGGATGGATTTGAGATCAAAATAAGCCTAAACTTTCCCTCCAAATCCCTCCCTTTCCTTCCCTTTCCATCCTTAAATGAAACTCAAGAACACCTTTTAGATAGATTTCCATTCAAATTCTTTCATTTCCACCCTAAAAAAACTCGAGAACAGGACATAAATGTTTTAAATCATCGTCGGGTCTCAAACTAAATATTAAGAAGTGCAATTTTGTTTGGGATTAGTGTGCACATAAGATATGAGAGCAACCTACTACATACTAGGGATTGTCTTTGAGGAATCATGTTGTAACACCCCAAAAAAAAAACTTAACATATGTATGTATGTGTGTGTATATCAGAGTAAATAACTGTAGCAATTTCGTCAAAATGCGTGATGAGGTTCCGCATCCAGAACTACATGTCGTACAGTTGAGCAATCGATAAAGGAGTTAATTGCAAATATAGATTCATTAAATTGTTCAATATATAAAAAAGAAATAAACAACGGAAAGCGTTTGATGACAGATGAGCCGGCTTCACTCACTGAGGCCTTCTCACGGTCATGTCCCGAGAGAATTTAAAACAACGGTAAGTGTGAAAGCTTAGTGAACACACAACCTACACACCACACTAGGCATGTACATTCACATAATAATCCATGACCATAAATTAAATCACATAATACCAATGCAGTACTCTCACGACGATTTCACACTTTGGGTCACTGTTGACTATCCAAGCCGTACCAAGGAGTTCACATGTCTGATTGTACTCGAGTTGCGTTTTCACCACAATATAATGCAACCTTTCATTTCACATATTAACATTTCAGTTATATTATCACATAATCAATACACATAAATTTCACACTAGCATATTGTATAAGTTAGTTTAACTCACCTAATCGCAGCTCAACAGTAAACAATAGTAATTCAGTTAAACTTCCAAGTACGCCTAACAACAATCACCTACAATTAAGGTTCCACAAAAATTTGCAGTTCAAACTATATATCTAATATACGATTCTGCTAGGTGAGTGTAATTTGTGATTACAATTCTCATACCCAATTTGTGATTACAATTCTCATACCCAATTTGTGATTTAACTTAAAGTTCTAATTTGCAATTAAAAGCCAGTTTGTGATTCGGTCTTACAAGCTTAATTTGTGATTCGGCCCACTTGGCCTATTTTGTATGTTTATTCATGGTCTCTTTATGACTACTATATATAAAAATAATCAATAGCTAAGAAAGCCTAAGACTATTTTCACAAATCTTGAAATTTTGTATAGTGTATAATCTTACTAAAATTGAGAACGTAGGCTACAATCCACGAGTGACTAGATTTTATTTTCAAAATAAAAAAAACACAATTATATTAAAAAAAAAAGATGAAAAATTTTATAAAGAAACTTAGTTAAAAATTTAATTTTTTTTAAAAAAAATAATATAATACTAATATGATAAAAGAAAAAAAAAAGGAATACTCATACTCGAAAGTATATATTAAAACACCGTTTTCTTTTTTGTTGCTATTATTGTTTCATCTCCTTTCAAATGAAAAACAAAAGAAAGGTAAAAGTGTGCATGACAGCAAAGATCTAGGTGGTAGCAACACCTTGAGATCAAGGATGCTTTTGTGTATTAATTAATTAATTAATTATTAATTATTATTATTAATTATTAATTATTAATTATTAATTATTAATTAATACAACAAAGACAAAACAAGGGAAGAAAGAAGGAACGAGTGAGTAAGTGAGGGATGGAGAGAAGGGAGCATAAGTCGAGGTGCCTCGAGCCCTGTGCTAACATAAACATGTCCTCCGCCGTACTCTTTTCCTTTTGTTTCGCCCTTTTTCCAATTATTTACACTTCCGCCCCTCATACTTTTACTGTTTTCCTCTTTTACTCCCTATACTCTTTCTTCTCCAACTTTTAACCCTTTTTTTGCTTAATCTCTTACGAACATAACCCTATATGAGATTAAGAGTTAAGACCATCTCCAATGTTTCGTTTTCTTTTACATTAAAATAATTTGAATAAGAAACTCACTTTACAAAGGAAAAAAAAGTTTTTTAATTTTTAGAAAAAGCAAGGACCTATTAGATCATATATTTAGGTTAAAATGAGAGACCTAATCATGATTGTTCAGTTAGTTTGATTGGATGATCTACATTTGGCCTTTATTTTATTTATTACCTAACCATGAATTCCGACGGTCATAAATTGCAACGGATGAATTACAACCATTAGATCTAATAGATTAATATCTAATTGATTGCTAGGATTTGTTCTCCATTCTCACCTAAATATATATTCTTACAATAACACTTACTGATCACTTACCATACAAAGCCAAATTAGTAATGAGATTTCTTAGATAGCAACATTTGTGTGTTTCTGTTTTGCAACCATAGATGATACCTTTCTTGTTGTATATAATGAACTATGTCCTTGCAACAAAACAACCACCTATATTCTTTGGAAGCAAATGAAAATTGTAATGCAGTTTCTAAATAACTCAAGCTGTTGTTTATGGATGGTTAACGGATAATTTGTTAACCAGTAACCGGTTAATGGTAGTACGGTACTGTTGTTTCCGTTAATTTTTAAACTTAGTCTTACACGAGTCATGCTTTTCATCTTTTAAGATTATAAAATCTCTTAAAAGATGAGTAAATGTATTAGAATTAAGAAATTTGAATTTATAAACGTAATCAAATTTGAATTAAGAAATTTGCATAACATAGTAATCAAAGTTTTTATACAACCTCTTTATAATAAAATTTGATTTTTTTAGTTTAATCTAATTTATAAACGTGTTTATATAAATAACCACAAAACTATGCAAATGTATCTAATAAATAATTTAAATAAATATGTTTGTTAAGATTTAATTGTTAACCAACTAAATTACTTAAAAAGATAGATACTTAAATAGAGCATTCTAACCAAAGGCTCCATGCAAAGGAATGTTGAGTTCTAGAGGCACCGGAGAATTTCATAAAAACTCAAGGTTTTTTTGTCTTTGATCAATCAGGTAGGAGAATAAATAAAAATATTTAATAGGAGTATGAACCTCTCATAAATTAAAGGAATTTTTTTATATTTACCTTAACTTAATTTTGATTTACCATTTATAAGTAAAAATGTAGCATAAACCCTCATAATTTCGATTTACCTTTTAACTCCGTTAGAACGTTTAATACTTAGGCATCATATATATATATATATATATATATATATATATATATATATATATATATATATATATATATATCAAATTATGTGAGCTAGGCTTCTTTTTTTCTTGTTCTAGAAAAGAATCCAACCTTGTTTCTTCTTCCTTCTTGTCGACAAGTAGCAGAAACACATCATCATTATTGAACTTGTTTCTTCTTGTCTACGTTCGGACTCTTCGTGATTAACATTGTATCCGTATAATATTGTGACAGCTAATAGTTATGATTGCTCAATTAAAAAATATTGTTAATACTAATTAAATAAATTGTTAGAATTATTTAATTATATTAATTAATGTCAGTCTTGTATTAATATTAAGAGAAAGATAATAATACTCAATTAAGTAATGAACATGCTAACCGAGATATTGTCAACAAATGTCTCGTAAACTACTAGGATCTAAATATATTTACCCTTCAACTTTTTTGCATTCTTGTATTTTATTTTGTATTCTATCTGATGTTAGTTCGCCTTTATACTTTAATAGAAGAAATTTTTTCACAGAATATTAAAATCTCACTCACTTTTTTCTTTAAAATCACTATTAATCGTTTGAGGATGAAAATAATGTTTATCCCCACACCCATCGTTTAAGGGACATGTTTTGGACGTTGTGGAATACGTAATGATTTCATGATTTTATCTAAATTAATGGCTAGGATTCTCAACATATTTCATTTAAGTTAGCCTTTTATTAAGATTAAAAGATTATGAACTTTAATTTGGTTAAATTGGTAAAAGTATGAAATTGCATGATAAAGGTTTCGAATTTACGCTAAAATATGTGGCTTGTAATTTGGGGCAAATGCTTGTGGTTTAAGACTACATTGAACAACATATCAACCATTAATGGGATTATTTACTCGTAGAATTGTTTTATGTCATTTTTCACTTGGTTTGGACCTTATTTTGATATAGAGGTTTCATTATAAGTTGTAGAACGGATACATATATATATAGGAGAGGGTTCAAACGAGAACTGTTTTTCGTATAAGAACTGCGAGAACCAATCTTGGCAGTTCATTTTGGATAACGAAATTCATGGATGAAGAGCGTGGGGGGATTGGGTGTGGCAGTGGGCATGTAAGGAATTCATGGGTGGATAATCCAATTGAAGGAGAGGGAATTGGACTGCTAAGATCGGTTCTCGCGGTTCTCGTACGAAAAACAGTTCTCGTTTAAACTTTGCCTATATATATATATATATATATTAAGAAAAAGCTATACCGGATGACGATAAAACCTGATATGGTTCTTATTTGCTTATTCGTAATTTCTTGAATGTGTCACTACTCTTAGTAAAAACAACTATTGAGAGTCTCTCTTGATATTCTTTCTCTATTATTCATGCTCAAGACTAAAGTAATTAGTTGTATTGAATACATGCTTGATATTCTTTCTATTAAAGTATAAAGGCGAACTAACATCAGATATTATTCATGCTCTTGATATTCTTTCTCTATTATTCTTGAGAGTCTCTCTTGATATTCTTTCTCTATAATTAGTGGATTTGTATGGGTAAAAAAGTCATGATCGTTATGTATAAAAAAAGATGGTGTGTACAAATCATCTCCCTAAATGAAATCAAATGCGTTATGGAAAAAGTCACAATACCCCCTTAAAGTTCATTTAGAGGGTTTGAGAAGGGTTATGGTTCGAAACAATGAGAAGGTATTTTTAGTCTGATAATTTAAGGTATAGTATAACCATTCATAATTGTTTCCCAACTTCAATTCCTCATGCATTAGGAGGGATGGAAATGGGCTATGTTCCAATGATATTTAGCATGATGGTCTCAATTACGAATATATTATCTAATTACTATAACATTGACCTGACGTCGTTATAATTACATTATAAACATTCGTTCTTGATTTCACCACCCAGCACCCTTATTCAGAAACTTAGGTCATGTATTCATATTGTCCTCACTAACCCGGTCTACTCCACTTGATTTTTCAAACTGTAGTTTACATTAAGGTTACACTCATTGTATACCTAAAAATGTTAAACCTTAACTCTGATAACACGTTGTAATGTCTATTTTTTGTAAATAAAGAGCTGTATTCACCTTTCATAAACATTTTCATTATATCATTCTACAAAACATTTATTAGTTTATTTGTATTGCCCACATTAAGAATTACAAAACATAGTTTTCGAAATGGGGGACAATCAGCACTTTGGTAAATTACACATCTCAGACTGTAATCAAGAAGTTGATGTTCTTCTTTTCCTTGTCCTCGTTTCAGGTATTTCCCGAAAATATGACAAGCCAACAGGTTAAGCTTGACAAGGCTTACTGAGCACACTACAAAACACACAACACATATGACTATTTATTTTTTTAGTAGTACCAATACTAGACATAATCACGTTATTCTTTTAGGTGTTTAACATATATGTCACCAATTCAGAGTAACGTAATACCAAGTAACAACTATTTTATAAGGACTTGAATCATAAGAATTTTCTCCAATGAATGTTTCTCATTAGCTAAACACCTTCAATCTCTGTTTCTAGTCTGAAATGTGTGTATATGAGCTTTGATATCGGTTTATATATATTATGCATGATATCTTGGTATTTCATAAAAATTGGATAAATGATACTCAATTATGTTGTGGATATCAGGTTGCAAAATAATATTGATGAGAAATCTAAGCGAAAAAGCTGAAAAAGACTCAAGTTTTTAAAAAAATCAAAAAAATAAAGAACGAAACGCGTTCAAGAAAGAAAACGAGACTCGTCAATGCAGATAAGGTCTAACAATTTTATAATTTGACCGCTAACGTAAAACTTCCATAATTTATTTGTATTTTCACTTTATTTATATTTAACCATATCTTTTTACCACTTAAATATTTTTACTACCTTGAGTTGTTCCAACCACCTTTAGTTTAGTCATTTCAGTAAACTTTTGACCATATAATTTCAACGGGTACCACTTTTAAGATTAATTGCTATTTACTACACATAATTGATTTTACGAAGTCAAATCACCTAATCATACTTTAATTGACCTTTTTAAGTCAATTACTCCACATCTACGTACATGTTGACTTTTAAAGTCTAACATTCATAATTATGACAATTTATAACTAAACATATACATTTAACCACACATAAACTACATTGCAACAATTTTGATTAGGTTATTTCAATTGGGGTGGTCGTGGCGGAGACAAGGGAGCTGAAAGGTGCTCGGCCCTCTCAAATGAGCCTAAAATCCTTAGTCTTTTAGAAGTCTAGGTACAAAACATAGTTATTAACCCCTCCTATTTTACGGATTTTGATTTTTAGAAGTCTAAGTACAAAATCCTTAGTCTTTTCATTACGGATTTTCGGGTCTTGAGACGACCCATTTTACGGGTCGGGTATCAGGTCTAAAAGTATATCGCAAAATTCGTAAGTGGAATTTAAGTTTTGATTTTTGAGGATTTCAATTTCATTTTATCACTATTTTTAGGTTCAAACTTTAACATATTTTTAATTTACCACTTTTACATAGATTTTTATATAACTTTATATTTAATTAATAACTTTTTATTTAACAAAATCACGTCATTTTCAGGTAAGAAGCCTGAACCTAACCCATCTTTTTTCGTGTCAGGTTTGTGTCGACTCACTTTTTACCCATTTCAGTTTTATGTCAGGTTCGTGTCAACCAATTTCGTGTTTAGCTTAAGACCTGTCTTGGGTTTGTATCTCAGATTGTAAGCCTTAACTAAAACTAAACAGGCATGTGAAATCCAACTAGGATCTAATCAAGCAACAAGGGGGTGTGAAATTCAACTAGGATCTAATCAAGCAATAAGGGGGTTATTTTTCTGGCTATTCCATTTGATTTTGAGAGAGGTATGCCTATTAAGAATCCAAAGCATCAAGAGCAATTGAATAGTTGGGAGAGAGTCCTCTCATCGTACCGGGTAAATTTTGTTGAAAAGGGCATGCAAAATATTGTTTCTTCATATCTAAAGCGGCCAAAGAGATACCAAGCCAAATTTTATCCTTTTCAGTCAAAATGCTTAGGAGTAGTTGGAGTTGTCATCCCGCATGTGTATGTGGAAATCAGGATCAAAAGAGAACACCACTTGCAATTATTTAGGAGTGATTAGGGAGATGAGGTTTAGGCGTGAGCTGTCACACGGGAAGTGAGGAGAGAGAGAGAGAGAGGAAAAAGGCTGCACTAGTGAGAAAGATGAGAGAGACTATATCTTTTTATTAGAAAGAGCGATTGGATGAAAGGTGACCATTAGTTACTAGGGTTTAAGGGAAGTGACTTAACACTAATACGACACAAAAGTGGAAATAGAAAAAGATAGAGAGATTACTTATCCTCCACCATCCTAAAAGTTTTTTTCCAGAAAAATAAAACCAACGACACTCGAGCAAATTATGCTCCAAAGATTCCTCTTACGAGTAGGTAAAAAATGCAATTGAACTGGCAAAATGGAAAGTTAAAAAATCCCCTCCCTAACCTAATACATCCCGAAATAAAATCCTTTTTAAACCAAATATTAGTTTATATGTCGTGTATAAACACGTGAGATTGTTAATATAAATTTTAAACATTTATAAAGTGAAACCTTAAACATATAATAAATTCACACACACACATACATGTGTGTGTGTATATATATATATATATATATATATATCAATCTCAAATCAAGAAACATTAATAAAAATTGGAAGATGAAGAAAGAAAACTGATATACTTAGAAATTTGCACAGATAGTTATTAATGAAATTAAGAATTAAGAATTGACATGGGATACATATGATCAGATTACAAAAACGGGTAACCCATTTTTATTTAAGATCCGCACACAACTCAAAATTCTCAACCCAAGGCTTTTGATGTATAAATTATTCATTCGTTAGCCAAATTAAGAAATAAAGGAGGATGATTAGTCAGAAAAAAATTCTAAAAGTGAAATGATTATACCATACCCTTTTTCTTTTAATATATATTAAAAATTAAAGATATCCCAAAATCTTATGTAGATAATAATAATGTTTGAAAATTGATAGGCAGGGATAATTGTCATGATAGACTTAGTGAACAAAGGAAAGAATATTTAACCAATGAGTTGTTAAAATATACTAAAATTTATATTAATATAAGTAACAAAATATACCCAATACACTTTTATTTAGGTATAAAGGTTAAATAGATGCGCATATGTGCATTCAAATTGTATTTTATTACCCTTTATACTTTTCAAATTTATAAGCAAATTTGTATCAAGTGCTTGTGCATTATTTTATATCTAGTTTTAACTATTTTATATTAAAATATCAACATCTCCTTAATTATGACAATAATATATATTAATTAATATCCTAAGGTATATGTAACATTCCTTGCTAATTTTTTTGTATCTTCAAATCTAGTTTTAACTATATTAGTATGCGTAAGTTTATCTGTTTGTTAATATATACATACATATATAGGGGATGGTTCAAATGAGAATTAAAGACTCAGTCTCAGCCGTCCGATCTGGTCGTAGATAAAAAAAATCATGCAGTGGTATTTTCGTAATTAATCGGAACTATCATGTGCAGTTTTTTGATATTTCATATATGAATAATTGATACATAATTTTATTTGATATTTCAGATATAAATTAAGTATATGTTTGCATATATTCTGGTGCTTCAATTTTTTTATTTGATATTTTTTATTTGATATCAAAGAAAAAAATGAAGCGGTAACTTTTTTTTTCTTTGATATTTCAGTCACGAAATAATAGTATTTCATTATTGAAATATCACAGGAAAAAAAAGTCTACTTTTTTTTTGATATTTCTGTCATGAAACAGTAGTATATAATTACTGAAATATCAAAGAAAAAAATGAAGCAGTAGAGCAGAAGTATATATACAGTGATATTTTTGATATGAAATACGACAAGGGGAATAAAAATAAAATATATGTCATTTCAGATATGAAACATGTCAAACATTATAAAGTTGTAATTAATTACGAAAATGTCACCGCGTGATTTTTTAGATCTACAACCAGATCGGACGACTAAGATTGAGTCTCACATTCTCATTTAATTGTCTTTCTCATTTGAACCTTCCTCTATTAATAAGTCATTAACGTTGTTACAAACAGTTCTGACAGTTCGGTTTCGTTTATTTGTTCGGCTGAAGTTAAACGAACGAACACAAACACAGAAAATCGTTAGTTTATCCTTTCGTGTTTGTTTATTTGTTTATCTAAAGTTAAACGAATAAACATGAACAAACCCCGTTTGTATTTGTTTAGTACTTTTACAGCCCTACCACCCGGGGTCTGTTTAGCCGTTTATCTCGACCTTCTCGGTTAAAAGTATCATTATCCACATCTAAGATCAAGCTTTCTTCCCTTATTTTCCACCATGAAGCAACTCGATCTATTGCATACTTACAATGAACTAAACAATGATCTAATGTTTCTATATTATTTTCACAAAGATGCAGTAGAGCTAGAGCTTAAGTCTATAACTTTGTAATTCAAGATACTTCAACCGAGAATACAAATCTTTGTTTTACTTTTTTATGAAAGGCTTCAAGCCTGGAACGAAATATTAATATAATAAGATGGATACAAAACGAGTCTCTAAGATGAAGAATTAGAACCCAAAAAAGGTACTACTAAACCAACATCATCGATCCACAAACAAAACCCACGACCTGAAAGTAGGTATGTTACTAATTTATAGATAATTTTTTGCTTTTGTTCTGAATTCACACGAGTGACAGGCGCCAGACCAAAGTGAATACATCTTCTTGATCAGCAGCCTCCCTTTCCGTGCCTATCGTATGAAGAACTTTATTTCTCCATTTCTAAATCCCCCATAAAACTTCGTTTTACTTAACTAGGTTGTTTCATTCACGTCCACTTAACTTGTTCTAAGACCACACGTAGTGGCTCGTTGTCACCACTACGACGAGTTCGTCGTCCACAAAAAAACCATCGATCATCGTGATGTCATCGTCACCTCGTCGTGGTGGGTGCTCATCGTCACAATGACGAGCTATCCCGCTCGTCATGATTTTCTTATGTTTTAAATTTTTTCAACCAATCAAATTAATTAATCTAAATATATATTATGCGGGTCCAGTAATATTAGTAATTGCAATGTAACAGTCGGTCATAATAATCATTATTAAGGCTAATAGTCATATGATAGTATTGATGATATTTCACACAGTCATACACTCATTACTAAGTATTTTCTAATGTATAGTGTGAGCTATTATTGTTTTGTTGAATTATTTGAACGTTACATAATACGCATGCATTACTGTATCATTTAGGCAACTAAAGAAAATAATAAATACACGGTACACTTATAAAAGAGTAAAAATAATTCTGTCGATTATTATGGCACTGTATTAATTATATATACAGAGAGATAATAAGTATAAATATAAAATAATTCATGCGTTAGACCACTCGTAGCTATGACATACATGACTGTCATGATTGACGATTATATTAGCATTTCAGCCTATAATATAGTCATAACTAAATACCCTAGTTATGACATGCATGACTAACATCCACATCACCATCACTACCATTATTGGACTCACAAAATATTAATTTAGATTAATATGATTGGTTGAAATTTTTTAAGAAAAGAAACGAACTCTGTAGCCAGTCACCACGACGCCGGGACGCCGGATGATGAGTGAGTGACGAAGCTGCAGCAGTGATGACGAGCGTGTGACATACATTGAGATTGCTAATCATCGTCAATGACGAGCTCCACTAAGAGTGGTCTTATAAGTATATGAATAAAGTCTACAAAGAAAGGGATAAAAATACTTTTTTTAAAAGCAAAATGATATATATCTTTGTTCACATTTTAGAGTGAAATTTTTATAAATTTACCTACTCTTTTTCTTCACATGAGAGAATGAATTTTTTACAAATGTACCTATATATATATATATATATATATATATATATATATATATATATATATATATATATATATATATATTGTTCTCATAGATAAGCATAGTACAACCAAGGTAGGTAACCACTTATCATCCAATAAAATAAGAGTCCAATCCTTCGAATTAAATTTGATTTGTGACTTCCCAACCCAAATTGCTGCTAGGAATTACAACTTTTGTTAGAAGCATTGATTCTTTCACATAATCAATTGATTCATTCATATAAAATATATTATTTATCGACTTATAAGATTATTGTATGAATATTATATCTTACGTAGATGAATTAATTTTTTATATACAAAATTAATCTTCTTTTAAAAAATATCTTAATGAAGATCTTTGTTTTAGGTTCAATTTACAATTATTATTATTATTATTATTGTTATTATTATTATTATTATTATTAAACAAGTAAATCATGAAAAGGGTGGTTTTAGAGTAGAGATTCTGCAAAAACTTTTTAACTTTTATCGCATACATTGAATGAAGATGAAGACAATGAAGTAGTAGTACTCTTGTGCTGAAACATTGTCAACATGCAACACAATTGACATTCTCACTGCTTCAACCTCAGTTCAAGAATGCCAAGTTAAAAGACATAAATACCCTTTTTAAAGTCTTCACAACACATACTTATCTTGTCTTTATTTATATCCACAGCCAACCACATAAAAACATAGCCTGCCCCATAAAGGCTTTTTTAAGGAAAGAATAGAAATGGAAAGAGTTGATCAATTTTCTGATTTTTAAATAATAACTACCTTCATTTGAAGGAGATATAATATCATACCCAATAGCCGTTCGTTTATCTTTTCGTGTTCGTTTATCCATTCATGTTCTTTTGGTTCGTTTACAACCCTAATAAGCGCTCTTCATCCCGTAGGTCCAATTACGTACGTAAGTTGCCCAACTAGCACAACCCTAAAAAGCACTCTTCATCTATTTTTATAAGCTACTCAAACAACCATTGCATGTGGTATGTGAGATTATCTGTACACAATAAAGATTCGTCATACATAACAATAATAACTTTTTAATCCTTATAAACTTGTGAGCTATTTTCCTTATCCATTGTTGTGTAAACAAACATCTTTTATTGAGCATGATAAATGTATGTTATGTAAAATCATCTCCATATATTGTGGTGAGTTAATACAAGGATTAGAATGGAAATTAGTTGCTTAAACAAAAGATTAGAATGAGTGTGTTGCATGTGAGGGGATAGTGTGAAAAGATGTCAAGTCGTTTTGTTGTGAAGGAAAAAGGACAAAATGATCGCTTTCAAACTCCTTCTCCAAGTAATAAATGATGGTGACTTTACATCTACTGTCCCATACTTAATCCATCACTCTCCTCTTTCATATTCAACCATGAAAGCTAACTAGCTAGTTACAACCTAACTAAACTACCCATGCCTAGCTAGCTACTAGTTTGTTAGTTAGAGAGTTGAGTGTTGTAAAGTGTTTGCACAATATAAACATGTTTTATTGTGTATATAATGAAACGAAGTCCAAATTGGTGAAGCTATGATGAGTAAATGGTTATGATAGAAAAATGATTTTAGAGTAGAAGAAAACTAGATGAAAAGTTGCAATAAACCAATGTGAATCTAATTTTGGTTGTAACATAAGGATGACGGGAATACTCATATTACCGTGTAATAGTGCTCATGTTGGACATACGGTGTTAGCAGGAATACTGCCTCCTATTGACGTACTGCTTACTTATACCCTTGTGTCGTCATCATGAAGACGGAGTGGAGTGGAGTGGGGTGGATAATGTACATCAATCCTCCACCACCACCCTCACAAGCTCAGCCTACTCAATCTCCTTCCACACGCAATGCAATTACATCTTAAAATCCGATGGACTCAACTTCCCTATCTAGTCCGATCATCCATCTTCGCCATCAACTACTTCCCTCGTAGCCAATTCCATTGGTTTATTTTTTTATAAAATTTCATATAAATACATTTATAGAAACCAAGAATATTCGAAGTTTTATAAACTAATGATGTTTTTTAAAGGATAATAATACAATTTCTCTAAACGTAGACCTAATTCTACATCATGTTGTTTATTACGGGACTTAAAACCATGATTTTATGAGATATCAAGAATATCAAATCTACGGTGCTATAAGTTTTTTGGTTAAAACTGACGATGTAATTATATGAAAATAAATAAGAAGTAATTTTAGTCATTTGGTAAATTTTATTCCAATTATACAAACCAAGCACAAAACGAAGGTAGAAACTTTACTTAAATATAAATAAAAGAATTATTTAAACAATCTCTATTAAACAATCATAACCATTCGTTTTGATTAAATTAAATCTCGGTCATTAATTTAAATTGAAAATTCAATTTGTTTTTTACTTTTAAGCATCAAAATTGTTTTATTTAAATCAAAATTATTATAGATAACTTCAGATATGTTTTCTTAAACATTAAAATATCATGTTTCTTCATCCTAATTTATGAATGTCATATTTATCCCTTATTACATTTTAAAATATCATATTTAATCAAATTCTTATCTTTATCATTTTTTAAAATATTTTATAATTACTTTGAACTTTAACCAATAAATATCTGACCTTATTGTTTATAATTACAATAATAATAATCAATAACCTGTACAAGAAATACAATCACATCTCTTCGTATTATGATACCACATTTTTACCATCACGTCTGTCCCTTCGCGTCGACGCTTCCATCTCTGATGTTAGTGTTGACACCATCCGTCGTCTTTTCTTAAACTCTTATCTTTTTTAGTGTTTTATAATTATGTAATGTCTTTTTTATAAATGTTTAACATTTATTATTTTTCTAAACAAACTCATATGTCACACGAGCATTTAATCTAGTTATTTTATAACAGTCAAACACAGAGCAAATTATGCTTATTTCATAGTTCGATTTCTTTAACAAATTCCACTTCGAGCGGAAGCATTTTACGAACCAAACACAACCTCTTAAATTTACTAGTTTCATCATAATGTTTTTTCAAGCAACCACAACCAAAGACAACCTCAATGATCAAGTATAGACATGCTTAACTTTCGATCTCTAATCATTTAATACCCTGCCACAAATTATTTGTACATTGATACCAAAGTGCTTGTAACTCAACGGTATCTGGTGTTATTGAGTGGTGCCCATTCCTAAGAGGTTGTGGATTCAAGTCTCGTTATGAACAAGAAAACAAATTTAAAGGTAGGTTAAGTAGGTGTGTGTGTGTTTGCCGTTCAAATAAAATTGTACATTGATGATTCTCTCTCTCTCTCTCTCTCTCTCTCTCTCTATATATATATATATATATATATATATATATAAAGGTTTGTTTTTCTTTTAAAAACATAGACTTTATGGGTTCCAAAATGCCTAGAAACATAGACATTATGCTATTCGAAGAAATACATTATTTAAGGATAATGTTGACAACAGAATCATGAAAACATCTAAAAGAACTCTAAGAACCGATTATACATTAAAGATTGCAAAATTTTGATCGTTTCAAAATATAGTTGAGCCGTTTAAATTTTATGAAACCCTTATAGTTTTTCTTTTAGTACAAAATTTTAAGTCACTTTGTAATAAATAAAGTAATTCTTTTAACCTTTAACTTTTTTAAAAATAATAACTAGATATTCATAGCATAGAACTATTCACAAAATTAAAACTTTTAAGAGATGTCCTAGATGAAGAAAATGTCACAAGGATTGATATACTTGAATGTAGGGATGATCGATTGTTCTGGAACCGGCTCGAACCATAAAAAATCAAAATCGAAAAAGTTCAAAAGTTAGAATCGAGAACAGTGGCTAAGTCATTCAAGGGCAAGGTAGGTAGCTACCCCTCTAGTATTTTAAATTCCAATGTAAATTTTATGCAAATTAACAAAGTTTAGGTAATTACTCCATCAAATATCAAAATAAAATCAAACACGTTTGTATAAAATCTCATATTGAACTCTTTATTTTGATTTGTATATTAGTGAATGTGCTTAAATTGTTTCGGTTTTTAAAATCTTGAATCCTTATATTGTATTTTTTATAGTTCTTGTGTTGAAATCAAGATTCTTATGTTCTTAAATGTGGTAGTTCTTGTATTGAAATCTCCATTATTCGGTTTTTTAAGACTTGTAAACATGTTGTATTCTTCATTTAAAATCCGACTAATTCTAGCTATTTAGGGTTTGATTTCTAAGTTCATATACTGTGTTAGCATATCAGTTTGTCAGCTGTTAGAATTTTTTTCACCCTTCCTATAATTTAATTAAATAAAGAATCAACTACATAGGAAAATGCGTTAATGTTTATGCTAATTTCTAAGTTTACACATTGTTTATTATAACAATTCGAATTTAATTACCAAATGGCTTGTAGTCCAGCAGTATTTGTTATTTTGGAATGATATCTCCTTTAAAAGATTGTGAGTTCAAGTTCCGTTATAAATAATGAAGTAAATTTATAAGGAGGTTTAGTAGACGTCTGTATATTTGCCATTTAAAAACAATTACAATTTGATTTTCGGATCGCAAATGAATTCAAATTCTTTTTTAGTTTCCCTATGTTTCATTGAGAAACATTTGATATTTATTTTGATTTGACATATTCTTAAAATAGTAAATCCAGCCATAAAATTTGAAGTATTGAAAACCCGATTAACCTTTTTAAATTTGCCCCTGCCTGGCCTTTTTTCTGAGTATGCCTCTATCCGAGAACCGAATCATAATATACTAATCGGTTCCGGTTTTCAATTAAATGTATATTCAAATTCTGATTCGGTTCCGAGTAAACACCGAACCAATGGAACTAAAAAGCAAAGAGAAATACAGAAACCAAAAACCAACCCAAAAATGTGCATATTGGTACTAGAGGTGCACAGAAAAACCAAATATCCGATTTTGTATAAAAACTATCCGAACCAGATTTTTTTGTGTCCAGATCGGATTTATCCGAAACTGGTTTGGCGACCGGATAAAAAACCAGTTTTTTATAACCATAGGGAGTACGTACATATTACCGTTTTATAACGCTTTTTTTGTAAGGATTTCACCATTTTACCACCATAAACATATACAAATAGTTTGAGAATGTAGTTCGTTGATTTATATATCAAATTTTAACTCTCTCAAACTCTCTTTCTTTATTCTTCATGGCTACTAGTAATACCAACCCCGCACGGTTGAATCTTACGTTGGAAAAAACCTTAAAGTCGTTAGAGTGATAGGACACAATCGAAACAAAAATGTTTGAGATACACATTTTAACATATGTAGTTAAAAAAAATTAAGAACGAAAAAAACATGTTTTGAAAAAAACCGGTTTTTTTCATCCGAAACCGGTTAGACCGGATACACATTTTATCCCTCAAAACTGATTTTAATCCGACCCGGTTTTTATTAAATCCCAAGGCTAAAAAACCGATCTGATTATAATCTGATCCGATTATGTGCGCCTCTCATTAGTACGGTTCAAGCCAAACTTTTTTTTTGCTCATTCTTAATTGAATAGATTAAAAAATCTATATAATTTCTTATCATTTGTTATATAAAAAATTCTTGTGAAATATTTTTGAAAATTAAAAACTAAAATTACTGAAAGAAACATTATTTCAAATCATCATTGTCACAAGAACTATCAAAAGCATGAACTATTCCATCTATTAAAAAATGACATTATCATAAACCACTTTAAAATTTTAGTTAAATCATTTTGCATCAAAAAAAATGAAAAACTTAAATTGAAAAGACCAAACATAATTAGTAATAAAGCTCCATTAAAAATTCATTTACCACTAAACTAAACCATTTATTTATGGGTTAATAATTGGTTAACTATCAAAGTTTTTACTTCAGTTTCGATTTAATTATCAATGTTTTTTTTACCATAAAGTTTGAATTTATAATTATTTAATCCTCAAAGTTACACTTTCTTTTTAATTTAAACCTTAAAGTTTTTTTCCAAACAATTTAACCCTTAAATTTTTGTTAAAAAATAATTTAACCCTCTAAATTTTGTTAACTTTTTAATAAAAAATAAAATGCATAATACGTAGAGAAGATAAAATCGAAAACCATACAAAACTTAAATAATTAATCAGTTTTTTTAACAAAACTTCAAGGTTTAAATCATTTGAAAAAAAATTTGAGGTTTAAATCATAACAAATTCAAAATTTATGGTAATTTCGTTTAGAAAAAACCTTTAATGGTTAAACCAAAATCGAACGAAAATTTTGATGGTTAAATTATTATTAACCCTTTATTTATAAACAAAAAGTATATCTTTAAACCGCAATACTCTTAAAACATATGATTGAGAAAAATAGCTAGCGGAGTTGTAAAGTTAAAGTCATATTATCGTTGTAATAGTAAAAAAGTGTTGCGTACAAATCATTGACAAATTAAGCAAATACCATTTTATAAATCTAAAATATTGCATAAGCAACAAAAGTGAGTATCACATGAAAGAATGGTCGAGGAACAACAAACCAGATTAGGGCAACATTCGAAGTCACCAAAAGATAAACCCTAACGCCAATTTGATTGGACAACACAATGCCACGCAGCCAGCAATTTTCCATTACTTTTTCATGATGATTCAATTTCAACAAGTTTATGATCATCAATTTCAATTTATTGGGTTACCGTAGTTTGATCCTGCAAGCAATCCGCCACCGGATGACGGGTAAACATCAGGCGGATCAAGCATCTGTGAAGACGACGAACCACCCACATTCCTCCCTCCACTGCCACCGCCACCGCCGCTGCTGCCGCCGAGATGTAATTCCGAGAAATTGGGGAAGTTAGAGTGATCTCTTGTTTCTATTCCTTGATCGTAGAGAAAGCCTTTGAAAACATGCCCGCCGATCGTCGCGCTTGCTTGATACGCATACTCGTCGTCTCCGTCTTCCACCGCCGTCACCCTCACGCACTTGAACACCGCCGGAGCACGCACTTGCCCCGGCAATGATTCCTTGAAACTTGCATCTAAAGTTAATTAAGGCTCCAAATTAGTACATCAAACATTAACACTACCCATCCCGTGTCAGTATGAGTAGGTAAGACGTAGACAATTGAAATTGAAATTGAAGAATTACCTTGATGATGACTAGAACCGGTGTCGAAGCTTCGAGGTGGCGTTGTGTTGGAGGTAGAAGTGTGTGAATTAGTGGTTGTATGAGAAGTGAGACGAGGTTTTTTGGGACCGGAAGAGGCGGAGGAAACAGATGCGGCGCCGGTGGACGTCATAAGTTGACGTTCACGCCGGCGAGCAGCGGGTACCCACGTGCTCTTCACATGGGTAGCGCAATCAAACCCTCTACTCTTGCAACAAGTTCTACACCGGCGATGGCTGCAGTCTTTCTTTGCCTGGTTACCACAGTCTTGACACGTCATCGTGGATCCCGACGTCGACGTCGATCCACCACCGCCGACGCTCGTTTGGAGAAACCCATGATCAGAAATCATCGTTTTGTTCAAATAGTTATGTGGTGGTTGTTGCCATAGCTGAATGCTATTGCTACCTCTACCGCCGCCGCCGCGGTTATTTAACATATCCTCTTCAAGACAAGGAGTGGCAGTGAGGAGAGGAATCACACCAACGCCGACGCCAAGCGCCGTGGCGGTGGCTGTGGATGCGTTGATCGCATGTGGGTGGTGAGCGTGATGGGCGTGATGATCAGCAACCACAAACACATCACGTAGACCTAACATGCCCATTTCCGGTAGCCCATAGTTGATTTGTCGGGCAGAGGTGGATGACGACGACGACCATATTCCGGCGGTGCCGGCGGTGGTGGGACCGGCATTGAAGCCTAATGAAAGATCTTGATCAGACGGTCTGAGAGCAGATGAGGAAGAAGGATTAGCAACCCAGTCTGCAAAAGCACCTGAATCTGAAGGCAGCCTACTACTCCTGCTAGTAGCCACAACTGCTGAAATTTTATTCAACTCTTCAAGATTTATTGTTAATAAAACACCCAATTTGAATTTAGGGTTGAAGAAGGTAGAAGATCTGAGAAAATCTACAAGCCTGTGTATAATATTACTATATGCTGATTGTGGGGTCTCTGAAATTCTCTTCAAGACAAGAGATTTGCAGAGTGAGAGAGAGAGAGAGAAAGAGAGAGAGACTACACAATTACTGCTCTGATACAAGGATTTGCAGAGATCACTGCAATTGCTGCTATAAACTACCAAAACATAATGGAAATTGGATTCTTGACTTTTGCAAGACAGAAAAAGAAGATTGAAAGAAGGAGGTGTGTGTTCTTTCTTCTTTATCTTTGTGGTGTGTTTGTTAACTTCAACAGCATCATGATCATCATCACTATGGGGCTTCTGTTTGTATTGTATAAATCTTTTTTGAGACCTTGGAAAATGGAAAATGAAGGGTGGGTTTTGGGTTCTCACTTCCTCTCTCCAATAATATCACCAAGAAAAGAGTATAAAGACTTTTGTTCTCTGGTTTTTTGTAATTATTTGGGCTACTACTACTACTGCTAGTCTACTTCTACTTCTGTGCCCTCTTCTGTTTACAAAAGAAACAATACCCACCTTCTTATTTCATGCGCGTGGACAGCTTCTTCAACATAATAACTTTCAAAACTACTCCTTCATCTTATGGGTATTGACATAAAAGCCCCTTCCTACTTTAGTCATTTTCAAAGCCACCCATTTAGCATTTTCAGTCATTTTGTTAAGAAAATCCATTTGGTAGCCTTTATCTAGCATCTAATCAATACTTTGGCCCCAACACTAATTAGTCTATATATAACCTTAGGATTTCCTTAATCATTGACTAGTTGCATTCTAAAACCATGATGTCAACTCATTAGTCAATAACATGTCATAAAAGCTAGTTTAATTCTTCTTTGTTTATGATTTATTTATTATAATTTTATGTATATGATGTTAATAGAGGAGTAATTTTTGGGCACAATAATAATTATTATTTTGTGAAGGTAAAGATTGTATGTGATCTTCATAAAGGATATCTCACAATTACAATTACAGTAAAACATAAGGCAAGTAAAATCTCATTTGTCATGCTAAAGGATATTTTTAATGATAATTGGAGATTCGAAATGCCGAATAATATTGAATTTGGGTGAAAATATCCTTAGAAACAAAGTTAAATACTTCAGATTTGCATGTAACAATACGCCATCTTCATACTATGTAAAGAAGAACACTTTGCATGAAAGACTCGGGTTAACAAAGAATAAACTATAGAGGGAAGAGAACCCGATGTTAATTCTTGTAATCCCAATAACGATGCTAAGTTCCACCAACCAATAATGTGGTATTAAAGCCGCCTTAAAGACTTTTGCATGTTAAAATGTTGATTTTTGTGATTTGTGTTCATGTGCACGACATGGGCATTCATAATTATGGTCGTGCACCTACCAACCTTAAGGTTTTAGTTTTTATTTTTATTTTTTAGAATGGCCAGGACATTCATATGCATGACTATGTGTCTAACCATGGTTATGAATATTTTAAATTACTTTACAAATCATTTGTTTGTGCACACGGGCATGAGACCACGGCTATGCTCATATCCGTGCTCAAACAAAAAATACTTTCTTAAATTTGAATTTGTTTGCTATAGGTTGTGTAAAATGTTAACATGTTATGGACTCATTAACTTTATTCACTCAGTTGTAACATACTCGGGACAAAATCTTGACCTCTCCATGAACTGCTATGATTCATGGTTTCAGTTGTTTGTTCCATACATAGAAATTCTTTAATGATCCGATCATTTTCGAATGGTGGTGCAAAATGAATCAAGAAAATTCCTTGAGCTAATTCAATGAGGTAACCTCAATTTGATCTTCTCCTCTTTGCTCTATAGTAAGTTCCCACCAATCATTAGCTCCACGACGAAGAAAGTTTGACGCAGATCTCACTTTACTTTTCTAGTGCATAGTAACTGGTATGAAAAGCTCCCTCAATCTTTTAATCTGTGGACATGTAGCTAAGTTAGTAAGTTTTGATGCAAATTGCAATCTTAATTAACAAGATGTCTGGTGTGTCCATAGTGTTGACACCCTTTATTGCCTTACCGCTCAGTGATTCCAATTTATCGATGAGCTTAAGGCAGTCTGGTGTAGGCTAATTAGGGTGTCTGAAAACATATCTTTTGCAATCTTAATGTACTTGGCCATTTTATTAAACCACATAACTAAGATTTGACTTTGATATAATTAACAATCGAATCTTCCAACATTCTTTTTATAGATCGAATACTAGACATTCTAACTAACACCTTTTGATGAAAATGAAAGCTCAATCCAAAATAGAAGATCAACGAATGATCCTCATGTGATACATGTTTGACCTCAAGCCATCCAACCTCCATGGTCAATGGTTACCAATCCCTGCAGTCAACCACCATCATCCGTGAGAAGAGATAGAACTTTAGATTTTGATGGTTGATGTCATCAAGGGTAGTCGATGATAGTGATGCACTTCGAGATCGACATTAGCAGCAACTCTTCCCAAAAGACCTGATTTTTTTAGCTTCAAAACGAGTGTTTCATTCATAACTTACACTTAACACGCCAAGCTTTACAAGTGTATAATTTAGCCACGACCAACATCTATTACAAACTTTTAAGAAAGGCATAGATTAATTAATGATAGTTTTTACAAGTTTGACCTACTTTAATATTTAAACCCAAGTCATTCTTTTAAAACTTGTACATGATGTTTAATCTCACTAGTACAACCTTAATTAACGTCCTATTGAACTTATGATGTACGTAAATTAAACCACCAGTATGATATTTCATTAATTATTCATTATAACATTAATGAATTTATTTTTACAAGTTCAACTAAAACCATTAAGTAAAACAATTCGGGTTGTTACATTAATGACTATAAACATGCTTTTAGTGCAAAAGCCTTGGAGAAGCATTTCCAAAACTATTTTCTTGGAGTTGTCTTGGATTCAAGATATGGGTATATATAAACATCATCAATATCTATGTATGTATGTAGTGTATGAAAGCATGCATGCATCATGTATGTATATGTGTATGGTACTTTGAATATAACAAGAGTTATGATTCTAGTCCATTTTACATCCACACTTCAATCTAGAGATATGATTCTTTTACGGAAGAAATTTATCCATTTATGAAAATTAATGATTTACTGACTTGTACATTAGCTTCTAAGATGTTGTACCTTATGTAGATGGATCAATTTCTTCCGTAAATATCATCTCCCTTTAATCTATACAATTGTGTGTGTGTATATATATAACATGCAATATATATTATTCAAAAATCATTACTCGATCGATCACTAGGCGATAATAGCATATACAATAACTCAAATGTTTAAGACGTGATATATAATAAGTTAATATTGATCATCAATGTTGTACGTACGACTATTAAGTTCTGGTTTTATTAGGCATTAAATGCATTATTAAATTGAATAGCAATAAATGAATATTTATTCATATATAATTATTATATATATAATATAGAGATAGGATCAAACGAGAACACCTCCTAATATGGGAACTTGAAGAACAATTTATAGTCCTTGATTGATCTTTATTTAATGGCTGAGATTAATCTTGGTTAATTAAGGTATGTTGAATTTTAATGATTTGATTTAATTAAGGTAAGTTGATTTTAGATCTCTCATTTATTTAATTAAATAATTAGCCTACAAGTGTTCTTACCGTTCTCCATTTATATATATATATATATATATATATATAGGGTAGAGATCAAGTAAAAAGAAAATTAAAGTAAAAAGGGTAAAAGGGATGATTATTTGATCATTTTTCGGTATATATATCAACTAATAATCGTTAGTTCATCATATTTATTGATTAAAACTAGTTCTTCATCAATTTCTTTTTGATGAATCCAACATATTCATCACTTTTTAGATGAAAGCATTTTGTTCATCAACAAATTATTTCAAAATTTTGTTTTCAAAATCTGTATTTAAATCAAAAAGAAATTGATGAAGAACTAGTTTTAATCAATAAAGATGATGAACTAACGATTATCAGTTGATATATATACCGAAAAATGATCAAATATCATCCTTTTTACACTTTTTACTTTAATTTTCTTTTTATTTGATCTCATACCTATATATATATATATATATATATATATATATATATATATATATATATATATATATAATGGCAAGAGTCGTTTAATTAGACATGCATGCATGTTATCGATGGACTGAATATTTGTAGGGGCCGGAAGAGGAGTTAAAATTGGCTTAATTTGTGGATTATTTTGTCGACTCTCAAGTATTAAAGTAGTGTTTCTTACTCCAAGTGTTTTATCACTATTATTTATTTTTATAATTTATCGTCTTTGATAGTAGAATTCAAGTTTTAAGAAAAATTTGTGTTTAAACAACTTAAGATATATAACCTAGTAGTATATATTTGGTCTCAGAAGTCGATCTTAGAAAAGACCTTTTGTTCAATTCTACCCGATAAAATATCTTGGACGGCTGAGTGAAGATGTGTAGTATAGGAAACGATCACATAATGATTAGACTACATACATCAAAACATGGCTATATTTTCTAGAAAAATATGCTAAAGGGGAATCCTTTTTAAAAAAATTAAAAAAGATATTTTATAAAATTATGTTTTTGTATAAAAATCTAGTTTATTTTATAAATAAAATTTACCTTTATTACAAGTAATGTTTATTTCACATTTTTTAATTTTAATTATCTTGCACTTGTTAACTTTTAAATTTTTTCAAGATTATAAGTTTCCTTCAATGTTTTAACATTATTTAAATTTATATTAAAGTTATGCATTATAAATTTTATGGGTTTTTTAGTTTGTGCCAAAATACGAAGTTCATCATATTACATAGTTTTTGTAGTCTTCTTAAGGGTTTAATTTACAAAAATATATATAAGTTGTTACATTTTATAATTATGTGTACTTAACTTTGAAACTTACCATTTAATGTATCGGACTTACTAAAATTATCATTTAATGCATTAAACCTACTATAGAAGGTAAAATGGAGATACCGGTTTGTTTGACGTGGCAATGATTGGACAGTGACATGGCTAATGACATGTTCTTAATTTCTTTTTCAAATAGAATTCAAAATAAAGAAATACTCTAATAACAACAACAATAACAATATTAATAACTAGGTTTTATCGGTAATTCGACTTCATGTATATCGAATTAGGGTTCACACTGCCATCATGTTTGATTGAGGGTTATATGCTAGGTGAAGATTTATGTTTCTTGGGTTACAAATTTTATCGTGGGATTTGCTTTTTTAAAATTCACACTGCCATACAACTTTCTTCTTCAATTCTTCCTAGATTGTTCCTAGGTTTATTGTTTTCTTCTTCCTAGTTCACAAGAATTTTCATACAGATATATTGGAATTACATACAAATTTTAATAATAAGGGGTAAGTGTGATGATGCATTAGAGTGACACAAAAATAAATAAAAATGGTAGACTTACCAGTTACCTGCGTGAACAGATACATTGAATGCTAACTTTTAGATTTTATACATTAAAAGGTAAGTTTAGAGGTTGAGTATGCACAATATAAAACGTAATAAGTTGGACACATTTTCATAAACTAAACCTATAATACCTGTTTCCAAGATTGTAACAATATTTTTATATATTAATAAAGATGGTTTACTCATTTTCTTGTTTTGGTATTTAACTTTTAATTATTACCAAGTGGAAGGACCATTAGTGTCAAATAAAGGTAATGAGAAATGGTATATAAACGAACTTAGGGAACGAAACCCCAAACCATGGCTACTGTAACCGCTTTTACCTAAAAGTGAGAGTTGTGTGTTAAGAAGAGAGGAAGTGGATCAAACTTGCATCAAATTGACTGGAATTTGTTGGAGAATCATCATGTATGTTTCCCGGCATTGTCATGGTCATCTAGATATCAATTTTTCATTAGTTGGTTAAGACTTAGTGGATTTACGGTTAAATTTTGTGGGTGTCTGAACTGAGAAAAAATTCGAGGACAAATATGAGGTTTAGATCCATGAAAATAGAATAGAAAGGAAATTAATCTATAAGGGTTTGTTTAAAGTGTGTTTAGAACATAATGCAACAAGAATTATGTAAATTTGTTAAGGGCTTAACGGGATTGATTTTGAAAGTGTCGACACAAACTCATGAATCGCCGTCTATAAGATTAAAGAATCGTCAAACTGAAAATGATGTATGAATCACCAAGTTATCTAGAGTGAATCGCCATCTTAAATGTATAGCCAAGTGGTATATGCAAATCATCAATTGCCTTGCATAAGGGGTTGAGCTCCTAGTGAAATCCCCAAATCTCCAACTATGTATCAATATTAAACCCTATTCGAATTGATCGCCAAATGGGGTTGAGCCCTTCTGGACTTCCCAATCACCAACCTTGGATCGCCAAGTACCTAGGATTATTAAGATCGCGGAGTGTTTGGCTGATCAAATCGCTAACTGGCCCTAAAGCCACCAATCATTAAATAATATGAAGCTAAATTGGGAAGTAGGTCTGGTGTAGGAATCGCCAAGTGTCAATTGGGCACTTGGGATTTTGCCAAGTTGATCAGGCTTAAGATTTTGGGATTTTTCCCATGAAAACAAGTGGGAACAGGGTATGTAACCCAAAATAGTGACTAATAACGTGGAAACCTTGCTCTTAGGTGATTTCTTGTAGACGCGTATCTTCTGCATATATATTGAATTGTTATTACTTATTGTTTGTGTTGCAATCACGTGAGTTACACTAACTTACTCATTATATTAGTGCGTTATGTTCATGTTAATTATGTGTGAGTATTTTATGGTCGTCTAGTTCAATAGCGGCTATGATATGACCGTTCACCTGGTAGTGGGTATGCATGACCATTTACTTCAGTAGCGGGTATGTTATAACCATCTACTCCGGTAGCAGGTGGATCCAAAAGACAGCTTCGGAATTATGTGATTTTGTGAATATGATGATTATGATGAATATGATGCAGATGATGATGTGAATCATGGATATGTGAAAGATATGTACATACCTAGTGTGGTGTGTTAGTTATATATGTTCGCTAAGCTTTATGTTTATTATTGTTTACTCTCTTTTCAGAAAAGGACTGTGGGAAGACTCCAGCACAATGAAGGCAACTCATAAATTAAAACGTTATTCGCGTATGCCCCATTTTGATTTTTATATTACTTAGTGTTTTGGAGAACAATCTTTGAAGTTAATTTGTATTTTGTTTATGGATTGTACTCGTGAAATAACATGTAGTTCCTGGTGGGGAATCTTGCTATAATTTTTAATAGAACGAAATGGTTGTCTATTTTACTCTGTTTACTTTAAAATAATTTTTGGGGTTACAAAACATGTTTCTTAATGAGTTGTTGGGTACATATTTGTTAAAATCTCAATCTTGATCTTAAGATCGTACGATTCCATCTAGCTACTATGATCTGATCTTTGCTAGCATAAGAATTTACGTAAGATTCCGAACATAACCATAGAATTGTAAGATCTTGATCCGGTTTGATACTACTTGACAGGAGTTATCAAATAATTTTAGGCAGTTGTTATATATATTAACATAAAAAGTTAGTTTGTAAAAGATATTCTTAAACAATCTCATTGGGACATGCTCTATGAGGTCCAAATTTTATATAAATAACATTTAAAATTTATTTTATATAATAACCGCTTAAGTATGATAAAGTTATATGAATAAAAGCAAAATTGATTGACCTTAAAATACTACATTTAGCAAACAAATTAATATGTAAATTTAAATTACCAAACATAGGAGAATACCATGAAAAAGTTTTGCTTTATGTTATAAAAAAATCTATAAAAAGTAAAATTATTATAAAATTTTACTGTATACCTTTGAAATTAATTAAATAACAATTGTAAATCTAATTATTACGTCGTTATAATTAAAATAAATGTTAAATTCTTATTCTGTTATGCATGTTTAAAATAAAAGAGGTTAGATGAAAATGCAACAGACATTGGGCTTCGTCCCATTTTCGGCACAAACAGAAAAATAGGCTTTGGCCCAGTGAGTTTTTGTTTAAAGATTAATAAAAGTTTTAATTAACAGAGAAAAGTAGGATTTGGCCCAATGAGTGACATTTTCGTAATTTACATGTGATGTTTTACTAATCACATGTGATTGTATACTGAATCACCTGTGATTGAATATTACAATTTTTGAACTATGTTTTTTACATGGCTTTTATTGAACACAACTCGTTGAGCCTAAAAATCAACTTAGTACATCAAAATACAATTAAACCAGAATTTGCAAACATTCAGGCATAGAGGTCTAAAGGGTATGGGGAGAGTTCAAACGAGAACTGCGAGAACTAATCTTAACCGTTCATTTTGGATAATGGAGTTCATGGATGAAGTGCGTGAGGAGATTGAGTGTAGCAGGGTGCATGTAAGGAATTCATGGGTGGATAATCCAATTGAAGGAGGGGGAATTGAACAGCTAAAATTGGTTATCGCGGTTCTCGTACGAAAAACAATTCTCGTTTGAACTTTTGCCTAAATGGTATATAGCTTTAGTTTTCTTGAGAACCATTCTCAAGTATCTTTGCCAATTAGGAACTTATCATCATTCAACTTATCTTTTTCAGGGATTGGTCCTAATGACAGACTGATGGTGTCTGCCATCTACAAAATTAGTAAGTTCCAACTTAGTGAAATGAATAATATATTCATAGTACTAAGAAATCAATAACCCTCCCATTATTAACGAAAAAACATTGAATTGATTTAGTAGGCTAAGATCCATCTCTACTTACCTATTTTGTTGTGAAACCGCGAGATCAGGTTGTTAGGTGTATAACGTTTGCCAATTACATCATATACGCTCTTAGAATATGTTTGATTCGGAGTTATAGATCTTAAAGAATGGGTAAGATAACCCACTAATTTTGGGAGAATGATTTTGATTACCTGCTACTTACCCGCAAAATATCCCAACCATGTTGAGACATCTTTCTTCCCCGCTCCCTCGCTCTACTCTACTTCCTCTCCGTAACTGTTTTTTTTATAATCACCAATCGCACAAAGATGACTTATGGGATGCAAAGAAGCTTCGTAACCCTTCTTTAGTCGTATTCCGGGTGCATAGCCTCTTCAGTCAAGACCTTTTTCTTTTCTTTCTCCCCGAAAAAACCCTAGAACAGAGAGAAGTTGGTGCCAAAACTTCATTCAAGATATGTTTTATCACCTCTAAAACTATTAATTGATCGTTCTCTTTGTCTATGGCTTTTCTTCGACAATTTGGACGGATTCATCGCCATGTCAGTATGAAAAATTGAAGCTACAAGCATGATTTGGTTGGTAACTCTCGAATCAATTCGCATGTGTGTTTGTGTGCAAGCATTATTGGTACCCTTAGATCCCCATAAACCACGACATACTTCATCCACAATGCCCTCGGGTTCAATCTGTGATCTCCAATTCTCCGTAGCTCAATCAACCTTATAAAGCAATTTGCTCAAGACTCTCTTAAGAAATTTCAATCTTTCATGCTACATCTTAACATTTTTTCAATTGCTTAATCACCAATCAAACTTCAAAATAAAGATTTATTTAACACCAATAAAATAGCACAAATGGCAATTGATACCAAATTCCAGCTTAAGAAATTTTGCAATAGAATTCTGCATACCACTCCAAAAACAAAGCAGCATAACTAACCTAAGGACTGAAACAAAATAGACCAAAAGAAAATTATTTATTCAGTAGCAAACATCATTGTTGTAACACCAACATGACAGATTATTTGTTTAAAAACAAGTTTATGATGTACTTATATCTTCAGAAAAATCCAACAAACACACCTTTCGTATCGATTTTTAAGCATGCTTCCATTCACGATCCACCAATTTGCCTTTAAAAACGAGCCACAAGACCGGAAGATATTTAAAAACACAGTTTATACCCAGCAAATGTTGATATGGTCAGCATCAATCCTCAACCCATAACCAGAAATGCAGAACATTAAGTGGTCCTTTTGGACTCCAACGGGATAGCCAGTTGCAGTCTCTGGAACAATAAATAATATTAAGTAATAACAATAACATTAATAATAGATAAACGAGACATTAAATGGGGAATTAATAAAACTCGACGCTCTCTTGCTCTTAGGTACTTGCAGGTATGGATTTCTGTACAAACAGGGTCAGCACGGGAGAGAGGATAACCATGCCATAAGCTATCAACTACCCTTTTCCTATAAGACCATTTGGTTGGCAGAATGTTTCATTGGAGTTTGAAGAAAATGGAATCTAACATGCGTTTGGTTCATAAAATGGAATGCAGTTCGGTTTCCATTTCTTGGCATAATCATATTTGGCTTGTAAATCTGTCAAATGAATTGAAATGTAAATAACTAATACATTAAGAAATTACCCTTTCAGTTTTTAATGACCCTTTTTTCAATAACCTTTAAATCTTATAGACTTCTTACACATTTTCAATTGCTGTATCTTTTCAGCTTTTACAAACCATTTGACAATCTTTTTTCTTAACCTTTCAAGTTTACAAATCTTGACTTTGATTTACAATCTTTTTTTTTCAGAAAACTTGTTAATTATTTACATCTATCTAGTTAACTGTTTAGTAAAAAGAAAACAAATGTTAAAAGAAGGATCAAAATTTTGTTTGCTTGAGGATATACAATGGAAATTTTCAACTTCCCTTCAATCAACAGGTGAAGAAATCTGAAAGATTCTGATTCCTTCCATTGTCCAACCAAACAGCCTAAAGAATTGAATTTCACATTCCAATTCCATCAAATTCTTTGAAATTCTGTCAACCAAACAGGACCTAAGACTAATAGTGACAAAAGATGGCAGATTTCATGCTCACCGTTTTGCCTGCAAGCATGCCGAGATTGCATGCACCATCATGCTCCAACATAAATTTAAGAAAATTGAATCTCGGGTGTGTACTTCATGATAAGAGAATCAAAGGCCATCACCACAATCACAAATGACCTTCATACAACAGAAATATATCAAAGCCAGCTGAAATATATGTGATTTGTGTGTGTATAAGCGCAAAAAAAGATTTTTTTCGAAGGTGGTAAAAAGTCAAGAGTTCATAAGTACCATGCAGTGCTCACAGAGCTCACACAAACTGATTTCCTTTCCATACCGTCTGCCCTTGCGGGTCGACTCGGGGAATATTATATTGTTGAAGTGATTCATTACGGGAGTCTGAGCTTCCCAGATTTGGGTTTTCCTGCCAGTTTTTACGTTCAAACGGGACTTGTTTTCCAGGGAATGGGAAGTTAGATGTGGCTATAGAATCACCAATAAACTGGGGGTTCAGATTTGATGGCAGATTAATTGACTGAATACCACCGGGCTTCATTGCTGATTGCAACTGATACCCATCTAACCAACTGTAATCATCATTTACTGGATTCTGAATCTGACCCGATAGAGAAGAAACATGTTCATTCACTTGTTTAGGACGAACAGCGTTAAATCCAGGTGGAGGCCCCAAGTGTCTTACGGGTCTATTTGTCGAAGCTTTCAAAGAGGTCGTTGGCATAGTCGAGAACGTATTCCGACCCACGACGGGAAAATCGATTCCAGAAGGAACAATCATAGCATTTGAAAACTGAATGTCTCTGTGTATTCCGGGTTGACCTAAATTCCCATTTTCTCGCAAGTTCAAACCTTGTAATCCACCGATAATCGTGTTGCCAGACCAAATTGGAGACTGGAATTGATATGGATATTGCCCAACGCTTGGAGTCGAAGAGTTATCTGGCAAATTAGTGTACATTGTAAATTGAGATGTACTAACAACATCTTTATTTTGCACATGTTCAAACACTTCTTGATGGATTCCTTTTTTCTCGAGTATTTCAGTTCGATTATCGAGCAAATTTGGTCGGAAAACAATCACTTCATCTTCGTCTTCACCTTCCACATGAGATTCCACTTTTGTTTGTGTGCTTATGATGGTTTCTTTATCTTTAATCCCGCCGTTTGATTTAGGGCTGTCTGTGTCCTTCTGAATCTCGACACCTATAACAAACTTCTTCAGTTTTGAATCAAACCTCACCTTCTTCTGCTCAATGGTAATTTTATCTGCAATAACTTTCCCTGCAGCCAAAATCCTCTTCACACGAACTACTTTATCTTTTTTGCTATCAGAATGCTTCCTTGAAAAATCCAAAAGAGCTTGTGCAGATTGAAGTGGCAAGAATCCTCGTAGCTCAAAATCCTCCCACAATGCTGGCTCATATTCATTTTCATCGTCATAAATTACCAGATCAGTTGATAATAGTTTATTGAACAACGATATGCAGTAGCTCCAGAACTTAATCTGGGCTGTTGATTTTTCATCGGTTTCATTACGAATAACGACATCAGAATGACAAGCGATCCATTCCATAAAAACAAGAATGCCCGGCAACAGAAAACTCGAACACGGGTCATCCAATTGTAGGCATCTTTTTAGCAATTGACCCGTTATCTCGAAAAAAGTTACGAGGGCATTTTTTAACAGCACAGTGTTTTGTACAATATCTGCATAACTTTGACCTTCAACCCCACCTTTCACATTATTCACTGTAAATATAAGTATGCAAACTAGTATTACAATGAAGAGCCCGTTTTCAACTGCATCGTTGCCAAAACTCAGGTCATCTTCTGGCCCGGAAGAAAGAAGTTCCTGAAAACCATTGGTAACTAGAGAAAGTATTTCTTCAAATGTCTCCAAGCTGTAAACAATATTTCTTGTGATTAATTTATTATCAAATTAGTCAATAACTCAACCCATAAACCATATCTATATCTGTTAAAAACATACCTTGTGCGCGTGAAAAGAATACCGTTCAAGCGAACAAATCGAACACGAAATGCTTTAAAGGTTTGGCGAATTTCGGTTGCTCGATCCATGTCAGCATTAGCATCAGTAATCAATTCCTTTGACCGGATGGCGGGGTCAGTTTTCCCTCTTCCTCTACCTCTCGTTCGAACAGGTGATTCCTTGACAGAAGGAAGTTTTGAATCAACATGCAACTGAGTATAACTTTGGCGATTCTGCCACAAAAAAACAGCAAGTGTAAATTTTTGACTCATGAATCAACTGATAGGAGTCACAATACTCAAAAATAAATATAGAGAAGTATCTAATATGCATATAAATTTTTTTGTAACATTAGTAGTGTGTGTTTCTATCATATGCCATTGATATTGTATATTTGATTGTATACCAGTCAAAAAGGAAACAAAACAGAAGTACTTAACACTAGGTTACCTTCTCAAAGGCAACTATCAAGTTATCCCTTGCAGTCGAGAAGGGATTTTCAGCTGCCAAGCTACGGAAATAACGATATACAGCCATTAGTTCATCACCTGAATAGGTGGCCAATATAGCAAGCTGCAAGATATATAATGATATGGGTGAGAATAGAAAATTAAATAATACAAACTTGAAATTTGACGACCCACAATGACTAAATTAAGATTATTCTCTAACCTGATGATGTGGATTCCCACTCGATGGCCAAATAGAAGCTGCTTGTAAATAATAACTTGAAGCTGCTGCATAGTCACGACTTTTTGATTCACCTTCCCCATATAATCCTTTATAACGTGCAAGATCGCCAAGATATATCAAACAACGATGGCAAGATAGCAAACCCCTTTTGATCTCAATGGATTTTTTTCCATCTTTTTCCTTATCATTATGGTTCTCAGGTTCAGGGTAAAACTGGCCTATAGGGAGCCCGTATTTGGCTCGGATTTTTAAAATTAAATCATGGTAAAATCCAGTAGCTTCTGAGAGGAAAGTTTTAAATTGTAGACGTATTTTCGAAGCTCGGTCTGGTCTAGCAGGCCCACCCCTGGTGGATGAATCTGTAGCCGACGCAGCATTATAGTGTGCCCTGAACTCCTCAATCCGCCTGTAATGCAACTGCCAAAGAGCAAATTCAATACTGTGTTTCTCCGAAAAATTATGGTCTTCAAGAATTATTGTTTCGAAATTTTCACGCATTTGCTGCCAGGCATTTGGATCTGACGGCACTCTTGCTTGAGCTGACTTACGACGTTTATTCTCCAACTCGATATTCTGAGATATAAAGCAACGAGTAAGTTTTAAAGTCCAAACTTGAGTATGTGTATAAAAGATTTATTGGACACAATACATATATACATACAATGTTATACATGAATTTGATCTTGAGTATAATGTATATTTAAAACAGAATTATTGTCTCCAATACAATACCATACATATACATACAGTGTAATATATACTACAGAATGCACATGCATTAGGTTTATAAATATATATCAACAAACTTTACATATTAGTTGGACCGTTAGATGAAATAGAAAGTGAGATACAGAATACTTCCAAGTCTTCAACATTGTAAAATAAATAGAAGTATAATACAGGTTACATAAGCTCATGCATATTACTCCTAATGTTGTTTGGCCCATTCACATATATACAACACATAAATATATTGTCATATACATTATGCACACGGTACATACAAATATTGCATTATTGCCTACTTCACAAAGAAAAAGAAGAAAGAAGATGTCTCGATGAAGAAGAAAGAACCTTGTGAAATGTAAGTACGGTTTCTTCTTCACGAGTTCATGACCAGGAATTATTGCAAGTGTTTGTTCAATTATGCAGGAATAAAACCTAAACAATGGTAAGAATGAAGAGACGTACGTACATACATACATACATAATATTCTGAAACCACAAGTTACACATCAAAATCATCTAGCAAAGGCACAAGATCAATCTGATATCATGTACAAGAAATAAATCCCTCAAAAGTGCACATGCGCAAATCTTTGACTATTACTTTTACAAATTGATTAAGCCACCATACATTTAAGTCAATTAACATTGGTGATTGGGATTGCTTATTAAAACTGCTTATCGGTTATGATTATCTGTTAGTGCATTAAGCCGTTTCATAATAAACAGTTTACAGTTGCTTATATCAAATTGCTTATTATAGAAAGCAATAAACGCATGTGCAGTTTTAATTTACAATCCCAAACACCCCATAAATTGCAGTGCTCCAGGCATACAAGGGTTGGAAAATGTTTCATATCAATACCTTTTTCTTTGCATTTCAGCTTGCCTTAGAATTGTATTGACTGGTTTCTTCAAGTAGAATCATTGTTTCTAATTGACTATTTCCATCAGAAATTTTGTCTAAACCTAATATATGTTCTAAAAATCATTTGTCTATTCTAAATGCATCAACAACAGAAGTATTAACAATAATCAATGGCTGAGAATAAGAACCATTACAAAGGGTCATACTAATGCTTACCTTGTCATAAAGACGTTGGGCAAGGTCATGTGATGAAGAAGCAACTGCTTTATCCATCTTAACAATCATCACCAATCAGAACATGCTTGACAACAAACTGTGTCGAACCTGCTAGAAAAGTAAATTTATCATAACATCCATAAACAGAAATCCCATAAGCACAGTTCTTAATCATAAAGGCAACTGTATCAAACTTACAGTTGGTACTTCTAATAGTTGTATAACAAAAACTTCAAACATCAAAAAAGTAAATCACATTAAAAATTCCTACCTTAAAAGTACTTGGTTGGTTAAAATCAACAGTCTAGCTCTTTTCAAGAACGACAGAACAAATAAATTAATAAAAAAGATAACGTTTGCAGCAAGATACATGGCCTCTTTTAGTTTCTAGACCAATAGTTATAACATTAAACAGCCTCTGTATGATCACGGCCATAATAATCATCTTTCCTTTGCCTAATAGTCTAATACATACAAGAATACTCACCACCCATCGCTTATCAGACCTCGAAACAACTGAAGTTCATATTTGAAGTGGAATAATCAGATAAATTATAAAACAATCAAAACCTTAATCAGCTAAATCAAAACCAAAACCGAAATCGCATAATTTTGGAACAAGTTACACATGAAACTTACCGATAGAATCAACCAGATCTGATGGAGACGTTTGGCTGTGTGAGAATCAATGTAACATGCAAATTCTTCGCCTAGAATTCACCGACAGAAACACAGAGAAAGGGGGAATAAATCTAGGGTTTGGGTCAATAAGAATTGGATTACACATTTTTTGACGAAGTTGTGTGAATCGCGATAACGAATTCAATCGGTCTTCTGGGGCTGGGCTCGGTAGGTCAGACTGCGCGTTTACCCCCACACAATCCCTTTTTATTTATTTCTTTCTATACTTTGAGTAAATTACCAAACTAGTCCCTCGAGTTTTTTCACTTTCTTCAAATTAGGGTTATGCATGGTTCGAAAACAAGAGATCATCGGTCCAAGAACCCGAGAGAGAAACAAATACTAAACTGTTGGGAAATAAGGCTAAGTAAGTTAAAACTGTTGAACATGCAAAAGCAAAACTGTTGGAGTAAGTTTTGAGAAAACAGTTTCAAAGTTGTTAGTACAAAAAGATTCAGAACTGTTAGTTATATCACATCAACTGTTGGAAGAGAATGAAGAGAAGACTGTTAGAAGAAACTCAGAACTGTTTATTCTACAAACAGTTTCTATTGAGATATTTATGGAAATCGCTATCTTTGTAGATTTCAAAGATATCTTATCAAGATTTGAAAATTATCAAGATTATCTCACAAAGATAGAAGATTAACAAACTTCAAAAACCTAGAGGGTTATAAATACTCTGTTTAGATTAGTTTGTTAGTATTGCTTTTGATTTACACTTATTCGTATTGTTTAATTTTTCAATAAGTGTATTAGCCTCCAAGTTTCTCTGAAACCTAAGAACAGTTTGTGTTCTTCGTCTAACAAAAGAGTTAGATTGGAGGTGTTGGTGAATATTGTAATCATCTTTGATTATTAATAAACATCTTGTGTTTAAAGTTATTCTTTGAATTGATTGAATTTTTCGTGTGATTAAAACCTTTATTAATCAATTAAGTGTGATTCCGCAACTTCTTAGTTGATTGTGATTAAATTCAAATGTTGTCTTTTCATACAAGTCTGATTTAAGATAGTAAAAGATAATTCTTGTTATTTTGTTTATTTACGATCCTGACATAAACTCGAGCCTAGATTATCGAGTGGCTAATATGTTCTAATTTAGACTAGGTTTTTCGTTAGCTCATCGACCTAGCATGGTTTAGGCTTTAGACTGATTTGACCATGACAATTGACCAAGTACTTCATTTTTTTTATTTCATTAGTTTTGAAGTATTTATGATCTTGTTTCAAGAAATATTATCACCTAATTTCATAATAAGGATGCAAATGTTGATTTTCCTATTTATGAATGTGGAAATCTCGAAAGAAAATTCTTAAATGTGGAATCTTGTTTAAGAATGGATGGACGAAACGAAATGGATTCTTATTTGTAAAGGCGGCCGAAGTTTCTTTTCTTATTTGTAAAATAAACCAAATTTACAAAGATTGTAAATAAATAACTATTATAGTATCCGCGCAATGTGACAATAGAGAACAGTTTGTGGTCAACAATATATCCAGTTTCAAGAATGTAAGGTATGTCAATTATGAAATCGATGTCAACAAAGAGTTTCTTCGACAATATATCGGTTTTCTTTCTCCTTTTTCAATTTTCTTTATTTCTTTTTTTCCATCAAAACTTTTTGTTTGTTTTAACGGAATTTTTGAAAAATAATAAAATAAGAAAAAATATATATATTTATGTTTATTGAGTTGTTAAATAATAATTATTATAAATTAGTTGAGGTAATTAAAGAGATGATTAATCATTCTATTGCTTTGAGTATTTGTATTATTTGCATAAAAACATGTACTATTTAAAATTAAGTGATCTTAAAAAGTTAACGCAGAGTGTTAAATACTATATATATTAATATAGATGAACCGCTTCATGTACTTTAAGATTAATAAAATAACAATCATTCAACTTCATAGACCAAATAAAAAGCTATATTGAATTATTTGGAACTTTTGAAAATATAGAAATATAAATACATAAAATAAATAGTTATGCTAAAATATGTCATATAACCTTTGGCAAGGCCAATTAGGCTATCTAAATCCTCCTTAATATGTTAATTTTTTTTCAATTTCACAACCTTGAATCCTGAGTGCATATTAAAGCTTCTTTTATGTTAATCCACAAATCCGTTCATTTCCTTTGTCAGCCTTTGCTGTTCAACCTCTCGTCAAAGTATGCATTCATCGTCAGACATTTAAGTATTACATTCTCCTTAAATGTTGTTTTTACAAGCTTTTGCACGTTGATTATATCATTCGCTTCTTCCTTATATTCGTGCAATCTTTCTAAATTTCGAGTTTTGGCTATTGAAGTAAAATGTTACTGAAATGATTTTGAGTTCACAATATCTTTTAAATTAATAAAAAGGTTTGTAGATCCTTAAGGTTATTTGAGGTAACAATTTCATCTTTATAAAAAACTTGTTATTTTCTACATCATTATTTGTGTTGATATATTTAAACTAATGACTTCTTTTGTAGGATGGTGATGGAACATTAGGGTAGGTTGATAAATTAAACGTATTTTTAAACTATATTTTTTGTTTATAACAGAACTAGAACTCATGATCATATGAAACATCTTTCTAACACCTTCGTACCGTTAAGCTACAAGCTATTCAGTGATAAAATAGGGAAGTTAGTGGAGCCTCTTTGGATCTAAAATAGATTAATGTAATATCTTGGTACTTTGAAAATGTATACCACATTAGATTAAATGTTGGTCAAATATAGACTATCAAACACTTGTTATTTCTCTTTTTGTCACTATCTGTGTTAGATCATGAGTAATGGTCTTTCTAAACTTAAATCAATCCAAATGTCACATCAGTTGTTATATCATTTTTCTTCTTTTTCTAAACTTAAATCAACCCAAACACTTTTTCTCCTTTTGTCACTAATCATTTTTTCTTCTTTTTCTCTCTTTCTAAACTTAAACCAACCCAAAATTCAAGTAGCACCCATTCCAAACCATTCAATTCTTTTTCCACTGTTTTTAACTTATTTAATTACACATTTATATATTAAACAAAATAAAATATCTAAACAATTGTATAAAAAATAAAATATAACAGATAATATAAATAAAGATAATAATAATAATAATAATAATAATAATAATATTAATACATTTCATTCCTTCCAATCATATAATTCTCTAATTCTTTTTTTCTTCGCCAACGTTGCCTTTATAATGGGACCCGTAAGGTGATCATGCGGGCTAATATAAAACTCGAAGTCTTTAGTTCGACCTCGCTTTGTCTAATCGTCAACGTCTTTTCCTTGACTTCAAGTTTTTTTGTAAAACCCGAAATTTTGTAAATTTTAATATATATATATATTGCAAGTTAAGTGAAATTGGTAAAAAATGATGTGTTTAAGGTGTTATTTATATTTTATATATATATGGATGTGGGTAATAGATGTAAAAGGAAAGAAGTGCAAGGACCTTATTGTAAATATGTATATTATATATATATACTAGCATCGTACCCGCGCAATGCTGCACAGTCGAATAGTTTTTGTTTTATAATATGCCGCTTTAAAAAATGTAATGATATGTTATTCGCAAAATTCAATGTCACAAAAAAATTTCTTTAGCAACATGTCCCATTTTTTTCAATTTTTCTTTTATTTGCATAAACTATTTTATTAATTGTAAAAATAAAATCTAAAAGACATTAAAATAAGGAAAATAAATCATATTTGTAAAATAAGGATAGATAAGTTAATAAGATATTAGAAATTATGTTGTTATGGGTGTATAATTATGTTTGTGTAAGAGTATATTTTAATTGAATAAAAAGTTAAAGTAAATTAGGAGAGAGATTGGAATGGTTAAAGATTGAGTGGATGAGATTAAGTTAAATAGAATGAAAGGCCAAGATGTTGTTTTGATTGAATTTTAAGAAGTCTTAAAATTAAGAAGGAGAGGGAGTGTTAAATGCTTTATATAGTAGTGTATATATATATATATACACAATTGACTCTTGCAATTTGGGGTCAAACAAGAAAAGAATTTTCTAGAAGAAGAACAGAGAGGAAACGTGGGAGAAAGAAAGAAGAAGGAAAGAACAAGAGAAAATGGCGGTTTGTGCTTGGATCCAAGGTTCTAGTTGCTTGTTCTTCCATTTCTTCATGTTGGAACTTAATTTGAGCAAGACATCTTCTAACCAAGTTGGGAATTAAGTGAGGGTTTTGAATCAAGTAAGTTTAAACTTATTATTGTGTTTGATTTTAGTATTTGGTGGCTAGTTATGGTGATTCTTGGTTTAAATTTGGGTTTATTGTGTTTAATGGGTCAAAAATGGGAAAAATTGGTGAAGATAGAGTTTTGATGATTAAAGATATGTTATGTGTTGTTATGATGATGTTTGGAAGTGTTCTTGAGTGTTTGACATGCTACAAACACGTTTGAGTTGGAAAGATTTGTGTTTGAGTCGGATTTGCAGCAAGAAAAAAGGGAAGAATTGACCTGTGCAGGTCGTCGCGGCGCGACGGCTTTAGTGTTACGGCGCGATGTGTCGCGTAGGGTAGAAGATGATTTCCAGAGAATTTCTCGTGGCGCGAGGCACCCTGGAACCTCCAAAACTCATGTTTTTTACCCCATTTGACTATGTACATGTATGGGGATTGATTCTAAGATTTTATAAGGTATAAATGGAGTCTTTTTAGACCCGAAAAGTTGTCTAAGTCTAGAATTGAGTCTAGAAACCTTGTTTTGGGTTAACTTATGTTAGTTAACCTTGTGTTTTGGTGATCATAGGTTGATGATCAAGTGTTTAAGCTTTGGTTTGGATGGGGTTGTGATCCTCATCACACCCTCAGGTGAGTACACCCTGCGGATACCCAACTGTTTGATAAGATTACAAGTCATCATGTTGTGTTTTGATTGTTTGGCAATTGTTTGATGAATCTTGATGATTCAAAGGATGTGGATTATGAAACTGTTTTATAAATGCGGGTTATAGATTTGAAACTATTTATGAGTTTTGAACTTACAGAATATGTAAACCATGTATTGTTTTATACTATGGTTTTTGTGAGTATAAATGCTTTATGAAACCTTTGGGGTTTAAGAATGTAGAATTGTGAATTCAAGTTAAGAGGTGTTTTAAATAGTGGTTTTTTAAATAAGACCATTGCTCCATGTTGAAGATGGTCTATGCTTACATGGTGATTAAACTAATGGTTTTGAAACATGATACTCCATGTTGGAGTGGACTTTGATTTTGAAACAAAAGACATGATTTTGAGATTAATGAAATTCATGTTTTCACTTATGATATATCTTGGGCATTGAAATGCCAACTGTAACCTGGTTTTTGAGAAATAAAGATATGTTCATACAAAAGATGTTTTTAGGCATTGAGATGCCAAATATGGTTTTGATTATTGAGCATTTATGCTCAAGTGATTGAAATTGTGAAACTTGCTCGTTTATTGATAAGCTGATATGCTTGGATTAATTGGCCTTTATGGCAAGATACTTGTGGCCTTTATGGCAAGTGGTTTTATGACCCTTCGGGGTAAGTGATTTATGTGACCCTTCGGGGTATGTGCCTATGTGACCTTCGGGGTATGTGCTTATGTGACCCTTCGGGGTATATGTGCTTTAGTCCGGACCACTGGGTGATATAACTCTGTACCATAGGGTTCCTAGTCATTGAGACGTACACAGAGGTTCCTTTGGCTTCGGCAATTTGGGAACCGCGAGGTACGGGTGGCTGAGGTATCGGTGCAGAGAGTGGAGGGGTATGTCAGTAGGGCATCATGACCGTGTGGGTTCACTGGGCTGATGAGCCACCGAACCCGGGGCAACACGTGTGAATTTGGTGAACAGGGCTTACACTCTAGATAACCGTTGTATGGTGGACTGCTTCGTGCATCCCTCACCTTGACGGGGTGATGTGGTTATCCCCCATGTGGGCACGTGTTGACCGTGGCTAGCTACCACGTGGATACATTGTGGCTTAATGGACAGACCCGCATCCTTATGTGCTATTATGTGTATGCTTTCAAAAGCTTAATTGATTGCCAAACTTATGTTTTCAAAAGAAGTAAAAGGATGACTTGGTTTTGATAAAACTAATGTTTTTGGTTGTACTCACTAGCTATGTTTATAGCTAACTGGTGTATAAAATTGTTTTGTATCCGCAGGTTGTATAGAGGCCTTGGTGAGGCGGGTAGATGCCTTGGGCATAGTTTTACTTGCAATTCCGGTAATCTTGGATTTCCATGCTTTTGATAATGGTCGTGAGATTGACTGTGGTAATACCTAAAGGTTTTGGGTTTTACCCAATGATAAGTTTATTGTTTAAATATACGGTATTTTATTGGAATACTCCAAGAGGATTACGATGCTTCCGCGATAAGTTTATACAAAATTGTATAAATTGGGTTTTTGAAAAATTTTAAATTTGGACTGAAAATCAGGGTGTTACATTTTTCATTCTCTATGTCATATTTTGTGATATGCGCTCGTTGTACGAAGATATTTGGCGCAATAACGACTCATAGTTTTGTTGCGAATTTATACCGGTATTGGGCCTACTTGTCGATGGCCTCTTTCCTTTGTCCCTCCCGATGGACCGTTGACGCTCCTCTATTTCGACCTCGTGATGCTCCTCTTCATCGTTGTCGTCATCGTCATCATTGAGGTTAAAGTTAACATGTGCATCAGAAGTCCCGGTCGGTGGGTTTTGGGAAGAAGACATTTTACTACGTTTTGAGGGCCCGAAAGGAGAGGCCATCGGTGGTACCGGCCCCACTTTGGATAATTTTTTAGGATGCTCCATGCTTTTTCATGACCGAAAGCAGTCCCTTGTTTTCTTCCCGAAAACGGTAGTGTGCTAAAGTTATAATATCGGCTTCGCTTGTTCTACTTTTTCTTGTATTCATTAAGTTGTTGTATGTGGCGGTGAAAGACGATATTTTCTTGTTGAGGTCTTTAAATTTAGAGGTGACTTTGATGAACATTTCTATACACTCCACGTCTCATTTGAGAGTAAAATGAATTCTTGACTCGTCACCAAAAGCTATCTATACGTATATAATAAAAATGGTAAGAAGAAAATTAATAATATGTAGTATAATAATATGTATAATATAGTAATAATATGTATAATAATAATAGTAGTAATAATAATAAAAACTATACCACCCGTTTGCGCGTTTCCGACAACGGGGTCCTCGGAAACATCAACCCATGCTTGAACCAACGCTACCTCATCCTCGACCGTTCATTTACTCGCTTTTGCTCGTCCCTCGAATTTTTTCGTTCCCGTTTGTATTGACGGAGTTTCTTGTTGGGTTGGGTTGGGATGGGATGGATTGGGGTATCAGGTAGTCTGGTACATAGTCTATGTTGTCGCCATCATCTTGACACGGGTTTCTAGATTGGTTGTTCCAAGCCGGGTTTCGAAGATTGAAGGGCGCCGGAACAAAACCCGATTGTAACATCTCTTGGTACGTTAATTGGTGAGGGATGTAACCTTGTTGAGAAAATTGTTGAAACCCGGGCTGGAAGCGGGGTGAAAACTCTTGTTGCGGGATGTAACCTTGTTCAGAAAATTGTTGAAACCCGGGTTGAAAACCGTGGGACGTTAGTGTGTTTGAATCCGGGTTTCAACCGCGATTGTGATTTGAATCCATGATGAAAAGATTTTAAGTGTAGTAATATATTTTTATAGAGGAGAAGTTGGAAGAATGAAAGAACTTTAGGTGGGTGAAATTTTGTGAAGTAAAAATAGTGTATATATATAGAGGATAAGGTAATGTGTGTGTGTATATATATACACACACACATTCAAACGGTAATATGACCGTTTTAATTTTTTTTATTTTCCCCGATATATAGCCGTTATAAAAAAAACAAAAAGAAAAGGAAAAAAGTAAATGAAATCGGGTAGGCATGGGTGTGGGAAGCCAAGAGCCCAACCCGAAGGTGGGGGGGTACCGGTGTTCCTGGTTGAGCCAAAGCAAACCCAAACGAACCTGAACACCTTCGGGTGTTCCTTTACAGGCAGCCTTAGCTATATCTCATCTCATGAGTATTTAAATGTTTAGCCATTTTAATGCTTCAACTTTAATATGATTCATGACAATCTTTCTGATAAGCTTTTTAAAAACTTTTATTCATTTCTTAGATGTTTACTAAAATTGAAATACAAAACAAGGATCTTCAAAGAATTATTAAGCATACAACAATTGACTATGCTAAGCAGCATAACTGGATTGGTCTGCAAGTGAACTAACATCTGCAGAAGATGGTTCTCTATACCATTGCTGATCTGGGCGTGTGATGAACTTAGCCTCTGCATTCGCAAAACGAAAAGGTCAAACTTTCTTTTACCGTCTATTAAACGCAAAACTATAGCATCAATGATTTGTCACATGACGATAAAAAGTTTCTTTACTTTCCGTAAACTTGAACATATCTTTCTGTTGTAACTTACTTTCGAAATGATTAGTGTTCATGAGTTCCTTACTTTGAACTCTAAATTCCAAGATTTAAAAACCGACATTCTTGGAAGAACACTCGGTTGAAAGGGAAATTTTCAAAATAAACCCCAACACAGCACGATTGATGGTTGAAGTTGATGCACACTTCTAAAGACTTCAAAATAACAAAGAGTTAATTTCATAAATGGTCTTTTAACTAACCACGAATTGCAAGTTTAGTCCTTTTTTTGAAAAAGTTGCAAGTATCGTCCTTTAACTACCATTTTGTTGCATGTATGGTCCTTTGTAACGTTTTCTGTTAACTAACTCTGTTAATTTTTTCAAAAAGACTATTATACCCTTATTCTTCTTTTTTATTTATTTCTTAATAATAAAATCAGTATTTTAACCTACCCTCTCTCTCTAAAGTCTAACCTACCACCACCTACCCTTTCATCTCATCAGTTTCTTCCCCCGATCTTCTCCTTCCCTCTCTCTAAAGTCTAACCTACCACCACCTCACCTCCCCACGCCGGAGACCACCGCGACCTCCACTTCGCCGGAGACTGTGTGTTTCAACGCTTTCAAGCGGCGTGTGTGTGTTTAGATCTGTCACTGAGAGAGAGAGAGAGAGAGAGAGAGAGAGAGCGTGTGTGTATGTAATCTGTCATAGGGTGTGTGCGTGTGTGTGTTTAGATCTGTTACAACCGGTGGAGTTCCTCGATGGTGGTGGTTTTTGGGGTAAAGTTCGCCAGTGGTGGTGGTTTATTGGGTGGAGTTCTTCGGTTGTGGTTGATTTTTGGGTGGAATTCGTCGGTGGTGGTGTTTTTTTTTGGTGGAGTTCGTCGGTGGTGGTGGATTTTTGGGTGGATTTCATCGGTGGTGGTTGTGGTTTAGGTGGAGGTCGTCGGTGGTGGTGGTGGTGGTTTTTTGGGTGAAGTTCATCGGTGGTGGTAGGTTTTTTTGGTGGAGTTCGTCGGTGGTGGTGGATTTTGGGTGGAGTTCGTCGGTGGTGGTGATAGCGGCGGAGGTGGCGATGTTTTGAGGTAGGAGAGAGAGGTAGAAGTTTGTGTACAGAAGAGAGAGGAAGAAGAAGATGAGATGGTGGGTAGAGAGAGAAAGTGTGTGTATTGAAGAAGATTGGAGAGGGGGGGGGGGGGGGGGGAGAAAGAGTGTGTGTACTGTGTATAGGAAGAGAGAGAGAATGAGAGTTATTTAAAAATATTAAATATTATTTACAACCAATTAAAAATTAAAAAAATAACAAAAAGACATAAATACCCCTGACTTAACAGACTTGCCAAATGGAATACGTTACAAAGGACCATACATGCAAGTATGCAACAAAATGGTAGTTAAAGAACGATGGTTGCAACTTTTTCAAAAAAAGGACTAAACTTGCAATTCGTGGTTAGTTAAAGGACCATTTATGAAATTAACTCTTAAAACAAATTCAAACAAAATTAATGATTAAAAGGTGCAAGTAACCCTGACTCACCGGATATAAATACATCTTTATAATCTTCTTCATCGTATATGAATTGTGGGGGATCAGGAGAGCCAACTCCTACTATGGTGCTTCCACTGCGAATAAATAATCGAAAAGAAAAAAAATCCAAACTTTCTTTAGCATACGCATCGTCGCGTGAGCATAATGCACACAAAGAATATTTTAGAGGTGAAAAAAAAATTGTGAGCTTGAATATGATTCCGACTATAGATTATAAAGTTGGTTACCTTCCAGACATAAAAACAGCGTTATAGTTTCCACGCCCTGCAGCAGCTATTCGTTGTTTTAATCTTTTTAGAGAAGGAAGCACTTCAAAAGCTGGCGGTTCTGTGGTGATAATAAAAACAAAGCAATGTTAATCTTCAATCTGAGAAATCAATTTTAAGTCATGTCACATTTATGATTAATAAAAAATAACTACATACCCAAATCGTTCACGCAAACATCTTGTGATATTCCATTCTTTGAGATCTTCTCCAACAAGGTCAAAGGATCAACGGTACTTGATAAATCCAACCGAAAACGCTAACCAAAAAGAAAAGTTCGACTTAAAAGGATGGTTACACAATCTTTTAAATATCATTGTCATATGTACAAGTTGCAATTTCGATCCATTTACTTATTAAATGGTTGATTTAGGTTCTTTTTTAGCCTCAAACAGGTAATGAAAAGATTTAACTAAAACGCAAAGGGGACAAATGGTATGAAAGTCATGTAATGTGTTTATTTTATGAATTAAACGTCCTTAATCGTTTTATTCAGACTTAAATTATTAGTAATAATAAGGTTTTTGTAATCATATTTAGCGCATTAATTACCTTGTAAACTTCAGCTGTGGAGCATGCCTCTGGAGGCTTAATTAGAACCATTGGCAAGTCAAAAGGTACAGGTGAGGGAATATCTTGAACAATCTGATATCAGCAATATGATTTTCAGGTTATATAATGTTTGTCTAGCACAAGCAAAAAGGTAAAAAAAAAACACAACTAAAAAGATTAAACGAGACTGTTTTGAAGTTCCAGTTAACAAATATTATTAAACAACGGGGCCAAATTGTAAATTTCGTTTGAGTGTCCAACTTGTAAATATCTTTATTCACTACAAAAACTGAAGAAGAAAAAGGGGGGATACGATTAGTCAATTATATAATCTAATGGTGAAAAAAAGCTCAAATTACCAAGCAAATAGGTTTACTTAAATTTGTTCTCTTTGCAAATTTCATTAATAAAAAATTAGCAAATTGATCATCTGGTGCTAAGAACTGATACTCTGGCCCGTTTTCTTGTTCACAAATGTAACTCACCTCGCTGTTCAAAAAATAAAACAGACGTACCTCACCTCTGCCCGTGCAATAGGCGGCCCCATTGGAGAAGAAGAAAGGGACATCTGAGCCAATCTCACCAGACCATTCTTGGAGCTCCTTTTCAGTGGCCAGGCAACCGCTGAATTGGTTTGCTGCCCAAAGAGCGGTTGCAGCATTACTACTTCCACCACCAAGCCCCGCCCCAGTTGGAACTCTTTTATCAACATGAACCTGCCTCAACATTTAATAAGAAGTGAAATAACACAGGTAGCAATTTTGACTCATTTATGATAATGTCGCATTTTTTTCAACTCTAAAGATTATTATTATTTATTTTAAAAGTGCATAAAATGAGACAAGTCGAACAGGACAAATGGGTGGAAAGTCGCCCAGAGTATGTTTTTAATGCATACAACCTACCGAATCCTTTTATTCAGATAGTTACGTTATTATAGAGATATAAAAAATGTAATAATGGCACACTAAATACTTCTAACACTTAGGTTATTTGGACCAACATTTTTTTTGGCCGTACTCCGTCCATCTTGACCCGTACCAAAATAGTTACATGTTTTGACAAGTTAAGTAAGAGGCCCATTATGCCAGACATGGTGAAGAACCTACACATTCGAGGTCCTGCACAGACACATAAGTGTATGCCCAAAGGGATAAAAAGAGTGTGCAGTATCCATTATAATTTATGATTTTCTATGTAATTAAATAATTTACGTTCTAATTACTACTTCCGTGCAATTAAGTATTTTATGTTCATTAAGCTTACAGATCTTACCCAAAAGAATTTGTCACTTCCAGTCTTCTTCCGGTACAGATTCAAAGCCTTTATTATCTGAATGCACATAAGATTTCATTATATGTAACTCAAACATTAAAAAAACACAAAAAAAGAATCAAGAAAGATTGCTCATTTACCAAATTTCTATCATCAAGTGGAATTCCGGGCACATTAGTTGACAGGCGATCTGTAGATTTTGACGGTGATAAGGAGAACTTTATCTTATCTCCTAAGCTGATTACCTAAATGTAAAATCAGTCCAACTTTTAAAATGTTAGAAAACCTTTGAAATATAGAAGAAAAAACCAACAATTATCGTATTTTCCTTAACAACAATTTGTTAAACTTACATGGAATAGAGATGCCAAATCATGAAACCCGTCTGGCCTTTTACTCGTAATTCTTAGAAAAACATTGATCTGCAATTCATAATGATTCAAAACCCACCTCAATATATTCATAAAGCATAATCATTACAAAACATAAATTAGATCCAGTTTAAAAAATTCATGAGAAAATTAACCTAAGTACTCTGTAAGGAATCTATGTTCCTTGTTCAAGTATCCTTCTATAAGAACATATAACTATATTTTCCACAACAAAAGGCTAATTTTACCAACCCTCACCACCCAACAAAGAAAAGAGTTTTACTTTGACTCATGAGGTCAAATTGACTGATTTCAACTTCAAGATTCAACAACTTTTGCAATTTAACTAATTTTGTAGTAAGGTCCAACTCTAGAAGTACTAATGCCTCTTTTCTATCACACTTTGCTATAAAAATTTAAATTTCTTTTTTATAATTTGAGTAATTACATAATCCTACCTTGCAAGGAGAAAACAGAGAGAGTCTTGATAATCCAGCATTCATATCCACCTCATCAGCTAATCTGTTCAGCTTTTCATCAAGATTATACACAAGCTAACACACCCATCACCCAAAAAACAGAAACAATGAGAATTAACAACAATAAGCATCAAAGGGTATCAACAAAAACCCCTAATTTTAACCAAATAATCTAACTAGAAACTACCTCCACTTGTTTTCTGCTACTTTTCGAGTCATCAGATGTCGCTTTAACCACAGGAGTCCTCAAATTCCCGCAATTCTTTCGACAATATGAAACCCCTTTGGGTTTATAAGAAGAATAATAAGATGAAGAAGAAGAAGAAGATTGTTGTAAGCCTCTGTTTCCATAGGGATTGCTGATTTTCGAAACCCCATCGGTACAACGGTTAATGTGGGGAGTGTGGAAGAAGTGAGAGGCAGCCATTGCCGCCATGGGAGGAGGATTGTTTGGTTTGGTGGTTCGTAAGTCAACAAGAAGTGGCGTTTCACGTTGAAGTGATGATGAGAGTGTTAATTGGGAAGAAACAAATGAATGAAATGGGAATCAAAATTTTAGAACAGCTATGGATTCTTTGAGCGTATTTCTTTTGACCTTTTTGTAGGGCCTTTTTTCCTTATCGTCAAATAACACAAGCTCCCCAATTTTTATATTAATTGCAAAAAATATATATATTTTTTCGTTTTTTATCCTCCTACCCGTCACAAGATAACATGTGAAGTTCGCTAATTCTTTTTTCTTATATCATCCGTTGATTTTGACAGTTGTGTTGATATTATAAGTAGGATGAAAAGGTAGGTTGATATCCTCTCTGATTGCAATTTATAACATTTTAGTAGAATTTAATATGTTGTAGTAAATTAAACGTAACAAAGATTGACGAGAGGTATAAAGATTGACGTTTACCTTCGAACAAACATTTACTTTGATGAACTAAAAACGAATAGAGTTATTAGCTAATGTATTTTATTATATGATATCTTCTCATTCGTTCTTACGGAGGCTTTTTAAGTTGCTGCTTTGTTTGTGAATTACTTGATGGTACGTGCAATAATCTTCGTTGATATGTAGCTAGAGGATGATATCGACTTGGCTAGTTGGTTATCTTCTTCGGTCGTGCCTTTGATTTCTTTGTGGTTACTTTCTAGTGTTTTGTAGTCACCACTTATCCATCCAAATTGATTTGGCTTACAAAGTTGCCGAGGAATTGAACGCGAATAAAATTGTTGTTAACCCTTTCAGTGACACTCAATCATTTTGCTTTCCTCGTGTATTCATGTTGGTGACACACAATAAACACGTCCAAGTAACAATCATTGATAGGCTTATAGAAATGTTCGATTTAGCTTGTTAAGGGTTAAGTAGATCGATATTAATAAGGCCAACATGAGTTGGATTTTGAGGCTATATGTACAGGAGTTAGATTTTCATTAACACTCTATTCTCGAGTTTTTAATAAGCGGAAAGGAAGAGTAAGGGGAGAGAAAAATAAATTCTTTAGTGCGTCAGGTACAACAAATCGTAAGTCGGTGTAAAATGTGCAACAACATCCTTCCCTCTCACAAACACCAACCATCATCACCATAAAGACTTGATTCACCCTCTTCTTTATTCGTCATTGCAACATAACACAAGTAGCTTACGAGTCTTCTTTTATTTGCTCGTAGGGTTGAAAGTAGAAACTTAAGCCGATCATCGTTAAATGATAGTGACACCTTAAAGCTTGACTATATTAACCAAGCTCTTTTCTTTGCACCATGGTTCTTTCATCACTTCTATTCAATGTTCCATGTAAATCAGAGTTTTTTTTATGTTGGGAAGGTGAATTGAGTTAAAAGTCAGAAAAAGGTCAATAATGGAGTAGTTGCATACCAAGCTTTAGTTGCTTTAAAGACCAAACCCAAATGCTTGTAAAATAAATAAATAAAAATAATTAAGGCAGGCAGAATCAAAAGAGAAAAGCAAGATCAACAAACACATGCTTTCAAGTCATGTTTCATTTTTAATTTCTCATACTTTTTTTTATCTTATTTTTTTCAAACTCCCCTCTCTTAGTCATGAACTAAAGAGAGGGTGAAGAAACAAACTGTCGGGGTAAACTGAACAGGTCTTTCTCCTCAAAAGGAGACGCCCATTCACGAGAACCACCACCAGATGTCTCAGAACGACCACCTACTGCCACCCCAACCCCGCCTATTGACATACCACTATTCCCATTTGCTATAATACCTGATGTTGGTCTCATCACACTCCTACCAGGTGATGACCCCAAACCCATCCACACACCATTTGGTCTTAAAGTGCCACCAGCTGGAGAAGGAAGCCGATTTAAACTCCAATCTATGTTGGTGTAATCAGACTGTGATGACCAGTCACCAGCATTCCAATCTACTACTTGAGATTGACCACTAGCGCCATTTGATCCCAGACCAGAGAACAGTCCTAGAGAAGAAGCAGCCGCCAGGGTAGGAGTGGTGGTGCCGCCGGCCATTCTGTTCCATGTACCATTGTTGCTATTACTATTCATATAGTTTGTAGCAACCGGTTGACTACCATAATGCTGCTGAGGGAGTGGCGACTGTAGGCGGTGCTGCTGATAATGAAACTGGTCATACACCTGGTTACTCATCCCGTTCCCAAAGCTTGGAGTGTTAAAGCTTCTTGTGGTTGAAGGCATATGAGAGAACCCGTTCGAATTCAATCCCATAACAGGCTCAACCATACCATTAGAATTCCAGTCGGCAACATGAGATGCTGATGAAGTAGTTGCATTAGTTGGTATATGCTTTGATTGGGGCCGTTGCATCATTATAACTGGTTCTCTCAGCTGAAGATTCTTAAATTCGTTTCCAACACTTGCGTACTGTGTTTCTGATTTGGATGGTGGTGGTGGTGCTGCCTGCAATGGAGATGCCAACGAATAGGAAACTGATGGGGTCAATCCGCCTGCTGCCCACCTTTTTTCTACAGATGGAGTAGCCACAGAATTGGGTTGAACTTTCTTCAACAACTGTATGTTTTTGCCACCTGGTGTAACCACCATGTTTGGGTAATTGATATCTTTGTCATCGGGTTTCTGCTGTATAGGCAGCATAGCTCCTGATGATGAAGTACGCTTTGATTGTACCTTTGAAGTTGATGATACCTGACTCACACCTACTGAAAGTTTACCATTACTTTCCTCAAACCTTGGCATGGCGGCAGTAGGGGTGGCACTAGATTCCTGCTTCTGAACTTTGATCAAGTTCTCTGCCGCATGTTCGAGATCACCCTCGCAAGCAACAATTGCTCGTTCCACCTCTTGTTTTGAGCATTTAAACCTAACCTCCATTTCAGCAATTTGAGCAAGCTCCTGTGATATGTCAACTTTCAAGTTACCACTGCCGCTATCAAGGTTGTTATGCTCCCCCCTCGGGTTGTTGCCTGAATCTTCACCGCTTTCAAACAACCACGCCACTGATTCCTCTAATTTCCCTTCATTCATTACAAGAGCCATTGTTGCACGTTCTGAAGGAAATCCCATTGCAACAAGCTGTTGAGCAAGTGCTTCTAGCTTTCTCGACATTAAGTACCCGCAACAACGTTCATGTAGTTCCTGAGCTCGCCTCTCTTTTTGACGCTGATGTTTCTTCTCGTTTTTTTGACGAATTTTTTCTCGTTTGTCGTTATCAACCCCCGGATTCGTTTCATGGCGAGAAGGCAATTGAGAAGGTTTGTCTTTTGGATCTTCAGACTCACCAGACCAACTACCATTGTTAGACACACAATCATATTCAGCCATCGTACCAATAGAGTTCCCACTAGGATCATCTGTATCATCAATATCACGAAAACGGCCGTTAACATGAACAGTCTGAACAGAAGAAACGGGTGCTGTCTCAAGTGTATGGAATGTCCCCAACACAGGGTTGTAACCGCTAGCGGGAACACCACCACCTCCACCAATACTTGCAGTTGTTGTGGGTTTGGCTGAAGATTTTGGTGGCTCTTTGCCAGCAGCCCGTTTATCCTTGGACTTTGACCTAGAAGGAGACATTTCCAATTGTGGTTCCCTGCAATGTATAAAAAGAAATGTCAATACATATTATGTGTGATCATTGCAAGCATAATTAATAAAAACATTAATTCCAAGAAGTAACACTAATACACCCCACAGCCCCCACGTCTCTAAATATAGACTTTCGACTCGTTTGTATCAAGAAATCCCTTCCTAAGCTCAAAACTATAAAACCATATTCAGTTTAGGTACAATTTTAGTGAGCTTCACAGAGGTATAACAATCAGAAAAGGTTTGGACTCAAAAACTAATATTACCTGCAACTACATATATATTCAAAATTCCAAGGCTCAAATTCAGACAAGAAAAAGAAGACATTATATTTGCCATCATCAAAGGGGTCTTGATCAAAGATAAAGTAAACAAAATATCGGATTGTCGAATTCAACAGCAAGAGGGGTATCGCCTCTTGAAACCAAGATAGAAATCAAGTCCGAATCAGAGCAAATCAAGTTTGAGAAGTGTGTGGATTTGGAATCCATGTGAGAGAAAAATAAAAGATCTAAAGAGTGTGTTGGTTTACATTGCTTCACATCATATAGAATCAGTTGCATAAAAAAAAGTGGCTGGGGATTGATTGACATCAAAAGTTTTCCAAAAGAAAAAACTCAAGCAACTACAATCTTAAATAAAAGTAGTAGCAACCCCTGGCATTCATTACAACACAATGGTCAGATCCTGAATAAAAGAAAAAAAGATGAAGAGTCAAACTTATGCAAAGATGACTAAATATTACAATGAATATGTGCAGAACTAACTAAAGACCAAATACTATATGTAGCAACAAAACAGGAAAACAGTGTTCCAACCAACAAAATGCAGGGTGTAAGAATATAAGTTTCTAGCTAAACTAACATGTATCAGCCATCACTCAATATGAAAAGCGAAGGTCCAATAATAGCTATTAATGATCAATTATCTAATAATCCAAAAACAAGCATTGAAATAAAAAGCTGACAGTAAATAATCAGAAAGATCCCACTTGAAACTCTGAACACATGATCTTCCACCCACATTTCAAAGAACAAAACCACATTCCATGCTTTCTCAATAATAAGGCAACTATGAAAAATCAGGGCAGACAATCACACATTCTCATGTTAAAAAGGGGCCAATGTCCAAGATATAATGTTCTGATAATAACTTAGAAAGCTGTGAATTCCCTTACAGAAACAACAGATAGCAAAGAAACAACCGACAGCCTAAGCTACTTTCTCAATTTAGCATGTAATAGACCAATCCTTGTTCGTCTAAGCTCAAACATCTTACAAACATTTAGCTCAAACAGAAAAAACCCAAATTCACTTGCACAAACCATTGACATCTAATTTCAATTGAACTACCCATCTCTTCAACTTTTCACAAGTAATTAACAATACATATCTCCATAAACGTCCCATTTCACCAAATTTCAATGATTAGAAAGCCAAAATACCACAATTGACCGGAGAAACGCATACGCACAACCGAATTGCAAAAAAAGCTCATAGAAAAACCTAGAGACATTGCGAAAACGAAAATGATAAAGACAAATTGACCGATTAACTCACCACAGTGAAGGCTGAATAGAAATGAAGAAAAAGTAAGGGCCAAAAACAGCGTCTGTGAAGATTTGTTAGGGTTTTTGTTATATGATCCTCTTTCCCCCTTTTCGATCGATAGGGTTTGCAAGTCGACTTTTTGGAACGTAATTTTTTCACCTTTTTTGTTCTTCTCTCTCTCTCTCTCACTCGCTTCGATATCTAATCGCTCTCTCAAACAATGCGTGCACCACAAGTCCACAACTCTTTTATTTCGCCGACTTTAGCCCGTTTCAGGTTGTGGGCTGAATTAGGCTTTTTACTAACTTCATTAGGCCCAACTTAGGCCCAATTATTATTTTTAAGTAAAATAAAAATAAAAATAAAAATAAAAGAAATAAAGAAAATATATTCATATACTTAATGAATATTATCATTTTTACTCATAGTAAATTAATATAAAAAAATATCAATTGAATAAGTGTCTCAAAGAGAATGAGGTCTAGCGCCCCATCGAGAAAGAGTAAGCCTTAGGAGGGAGACTAAAACCGCGATATAGGACAAGTAGTGCTTTAGAGCGGATGTTTACTTGACTTTAACCTGCCTATCTCTCCTTTCTTGCAGCTTACGAACCCAACCTTCCCCTGAAAACAAGATCTACCAAGCATAGGTAGAAGCCATCTTTCCCATACACAACGACGGTTCCAAGCAAGATGAATAGTTTATAGTCGACTCAATATCGGCGAAATCAGATAATAATAGTAGGATCAAAACAATATTTTTTTACTCCTAATGTACAAATAATTCTGGTAGTTTTATCACCTATATAATATTTATATTAGATTTAGTTAAATCAACAAAAATTTTACCTTGATATCAATTTAATAATTGGAAGTGAAATTCTCAAAAAATTTGAAGATTTTTTAAAGTAAATTTATTATAATTTTTTTTCAGATGTTACTCATAATATACAAATAAAGTAAATTGTGGTAGTTTTGTCAATTAAATAATTTTAAAATTTTTATATTAGATATCCAAATTTTCAGAATAGAAAAGTTGTTAAAAGATCATATACTTTATATTTTTACTAGTTTAACATCCCGTGTATAAACAAGGGGATAATTAAAATTGTTTTTTTAAATATTTATAGTGTTAAAGAGTACTGACATGTATATTAAAATAAGTATAAAGCACATATAGGAATATAACATATGAAAAAATAACATAATCAAATTGAAAACACTGTTTCAAATACACATAAGAACAAAGTTTATATACTATATCCAAGACTACTGTAATAATTATCATCTATGTTGAATCTATATAACCTGTTAAAAATAATATTTTAAGTTTTTGTAATTGTTTTGATTATTGTATTTCAAGATGAAATAAATAATATATATTTTTAGGAAATTTAGGGGTGGTTGTTTACTGTTTAATATCAATGTCTGAGTTATATTTATATTTTTTTATATATAATGAGATATTTTTTGTTAATACATTACAGATTTAGTTACTTTTTGTATTCCTCTGAGTATAATTTTTTTTTATTTTGATAGTTATTTTTGTGATAATAAACTGGTTTATGTTTTGTAATGTTAATTTTACCTTAAAAGGATTTTGTTTTAGATTTTAATAATTAAACTAATAAAAACGTTTGGTGTTTTTATTTTTTATAGTTTTAAAATATATATATATAATTCCACATATTTGGATCATCCGATACTTGAATACGAAAAATTGGTTACAAGTTCGATACAAAATTAATTATTCAATACGTTGAATGCCTGTTTACGGGAATAAAACATATTTTTCAATTTTCAATTGACTAAAAATGGCTAATAAAGTAGCATTACCAAAAAACTTGTAGCCCACACTGTAAACAACTTAGTTTAGTTAAAATAAGTTTTTTTTTAATGTTTAGCATAAATTTGGGATATATGGATAGCAAATTTGGATTAGAATATTGTTTTGCAATTAAAGCGGTCACATGAATTTTAATTTTTTTTCTTTCTAAAAGTCAAATATTATTGTGTATAAGATATGAATAACAATTAATAATTGAATTTCACTTCAAGTAGAAGAAAATAAGTATGATGTTATATGTAAGCGGTAAGCCTAAGATTTCAATAAAAAGCTTTTGTGATTGATTCCTATACTAAAATTAAACAAGTGTCAAATCAAAAGAATTTTTGTTTTCTAAAACCATTAGACCAACCACATCAGTTCCTTACCCGATGTTGGGTTGGCATTGAATTCAATGGGAACATCAAAACACCCAATTGGGTTGATGGTGATAGGGTAGTACACCGGGATTCCAAACCTGATTTCTTTTTATTTTTTTTGTTTCTTTTCTCACATATTTAATATATTTAATATATATTTTTATTAATATTTAATGTGCGTTGAAGAGGGTTGGATGTGGGGGTTTGTGGGTTTGATAGGGTTGAATGTGAAAGATGATATGGATGCTGATGTACCGATGTGGCATTTGGGTAAGTTGGGTTGGATGTTGATGGTCTTAATATTCATCCTCCCTCTTTCTCTTTTTACATTAGCGTCACATCATTTTTTCCTTTCATCGCATTAACCCCCATATCCACTCCCCTCAACCATTATATATATTTTTAAGAAAATTAAAAAAAATGTAGAGAGAGAGAGAGAAAATAGAGAATTAAACATGACTTTGAACCAACTAAATCTATCACTTTAGAGTGAAGGGGGAGAGGGCGACGGTGTGACACTAGGTCACGATGGATGCGCCGGGCCTAATTTGCTCGACCAACATCCCCTTTAGTCATTTTAAAGTTGAAGTAGTGTTTTTAATATACACCGAATACAATTAGGGGCATTTTGGAATTGAATGATTTTTGAAAAATATTGTTTTTTAAAACATGTTTAGTTAAAAAAATGTGTGTTGACATGCTTTAAGTCACATTTGCGTAAAAACATATAATTATATTTTCAAAATGTAATACGAAACACTTTTGTTATGTTTACAAATACAACTGCTAAAATTAATTCCAAAATGTTAATCCAAAACACCCCCTTAGTGGCCTTATAAGCATAGAAATACACATCAACGTCGTATCAAAAATGTTTTAAAAAATATGTGGAGATACCTATGAGTATATACACAAATGCCGGTCCATAAGTTCTTGATGAACGAACTGCAATCCGAAATTGAAAAAAAAAATTCAAAATTGTGCTATTTAGGAACAACTAGGTATACAGGGAAATCAACATATCAATCAAACACATACCTTGCAAAAATCAGAACCAAAAGGGTAACAAGCTTTGACATGTTGGAATATGAATAATGTAACCGATGATTACGGATTTAAAGGCATCAGACGCTATATATAGACATGGTCAATGCAAAAGAAATATAAAGTTATATTCTAATAGATATTGTAATATCTTGGTTACATAAACCAGATTCCGCTATTCATATGAACGTGAGAAAAAAATTCAACCATCTTTATGATGTAACTTTAATGCGTTCGGTTAAAGCTTTGGAACTGTATGGAATAATTAAATGATATATAAACAATGGGTTTAGTTTTTAAAAGTGTATTAAAGTTGTCACTTTTTGCTATTGTATATGCCTAACTTTTAAAACTACCATTTAGTGTGCTCAAGTCTCAAAAACTACCAATTTGTGTATCGGTTGACCTGCTAATCAGGTAACCGGTAATTTATTATTTTAGAATTATTTTTATACCTCTAAAAAGCCACATGTATATCCATGCTAGCAAATCATGCCATGTGTTATTTCTATTTTTTTATTAAAGTTCAAGATGATGAATATTCATCATCTTCATGTATGAACATTCATTCATCCACATAAATCCATTCAAGAATATGAAGAAGCATAAATATGATGAAACCCATTCAAGAACATGAAGAACCCTAACATGGATCAAACCCATCAGAAATCAAAAACCCTAAAATCAAACAATCAAATAGAAAAGCAGAAGAAGATATAGAAATTGAACAATCAAATCATATATGGTATCACGAGTAGAGATCACGAACACAAAGCAATTGAAACACAAACAACTGAAACACGAAGCAAATATGTATCATAAACACAAAAGCAGATGTGGTATCACAAAGTAGAGACCTAGGTAACAAAAATTGAAATTCGGATTTGGGTAACAAAATCGAACAAGAACCCTAAAAAATGGGTAACGAAAATCAAAACACAAAGTAAATATGGTATCATAAACACAAAAATGATACTTACCATGGAATTGGAACTCGATGAACTTTGAATCGTAAGAAACCCTAAAATCGAAAGAACCCCTAGTCGATCTGGAAACCCCATGTGAAGAAACCCTAGAAACCCATGTCTAGAAAGCGATGGTGACAGATGATGGTGGTTTCCATGGAGCTCTTGATCATTGGTGGTAATGGTGCAGTTGATGTCTCGATGATGACCTTCAAATTTCCAAATATCCAGATCGCTGCAGTCGATGTCTCGATGGTGGTAATTGTTGTTGTTGTTATTATTATTATTATCATTATTATATTTTCAATTATTTTAAAACAAATAAATGACATGTCAGCATCCAAGTCAGATGCCACGTCATCAAAACCGTCGCCACGTCAGTAGGTGACCTGATATACCAGGTTGGATACACCAAATGGTAGTTTTTGAGACTTCAGTATAACACCCTGATTTTCAGTATAAATTTAAACTTTTTAAACAACCACCGATGAACCATAACTTGTTTATAAATTGTACACACAATAATGCGGAAACTTTATCTTGATTTACAAAAGATTGGTGTTACGTGATATCTTAATTACACGACCATTAATCAGCAAATAAACAAAAGAAAGTGTGGCTTTCATAACTCCAAACATGTATCTAAAAGGTCGTATCACAAGCTTCCTAAAAGCTTTTACCCGCGTCACCGACACTTAGCTACTATTTACCTATGGATATAAAACATTTAAATAGCAAAAACGTTAACATAAAGCTAGTGAGTGTACCAAAAAACATTTCTTTATTATTAAAAACGAGTCATCACCACAGTTTAATTAACTTGACATAAAAAACACAAAAGATACGCGGGACAAGTCCACTAGACCTTATATCTTTCATAGTGGCCAACCATGGTCAACAAGTCCACATATCTCATACAACAGTTGTCAAGAGTAAATGACCTTTTCCCCAAGTCCACTCGTGTATACTTTGGTTCAGTGGCTCGTCATCCCAATGAACCACACGGCCATAATGGCTACTTATCATTCCACTCCACTCTTTGCACCAATTCCATAACCATCCGTGTATTTAGGTTCCCAATTGCTAAAACCACATGAACCATACACGTCACCCAATGGCAAGGAATAACAATAGTGCAGAGCACTTAATCTCAATCACAGGTCTGGACCATAAAGGCACAATCACAAACGAAAGCAAGTTAAACAAACAAATACTCTTAACTTGCAAGAAACATCAGGTAGCATTTTATGTATTCAAAGCTTACAAAACACATGCATATATATATATATATATATATTACATTATCATTAACATGATAATCAATAATAACAAAACACATTGATACCGTCAATTGGTATAATACATAATAAAAGATCAAATGTGATGACTTAGTGATGTGCGTGTAGCGTACCAGTTTTAAATTTATAAATCCGAGTTATTTAGTACGACTACAACACAAATAGGCAAGAGAACCTAATCGTATCGTAGTATAGTAAATAAGTACGGGTGTCGAACACAAGGGGAACGAGTATGATTTTGAATATAACTCCACTAATTAAATATTAAACTAATATAAACAACTAAAGGGGAATTAGAATCTTATCAATAAAGATTCAAACTTTATTATCCAACTCACTAAATAATAATAACAAGAACCAAGAACAAACCAAAAGAAGTGGAAAGCAACAAACTTTATTGGATTCAAAGGTTTCCCTCCCTAGACTCAATTTCACCTCTTTTTAGCTAATTAATTCAATTAATGCGTGCAATGGACATATAATCACTATATACCGATTCCTATATTGGTTATAATCATGGTCAGATTATATACCTCTATAATTATGGTTTTAACAAACCTTATGGTCATGAGATTGATCAAAACACATAATTAGCCGATTTTAAGTTCGTGTCAAGAAAGACTTAATCTTTATGTTTGTTTAGGTTAACAAAACATGTATTAACATATAATTGGTCATTATATATTCATCACACACATTAAAGTTTCCTTTTTTAGAAGTTTAACCTAGGATTGGTCTATCACTAGTCTAGATTGTCTATTGGTCCTAAACAATCAAGATTCAAGTTACACAAGTGGATTGGTCCTCCAACTCGTACAAACTCAGTAAATAAACTCTAAAAACAGAAACCAAAACACATGTGGATCATCAATTAAGCAATACAAGACAAATTATATAGCAAACATGTCCATTTTAACATAAATTAATCAACTTTATTGAGGTTCATCTCCTCTAGGGAGGAAAACAAGAAAGAACTAGCCTAGCAATAAACTTTTGGAAATTAATAAACATTAAAAACACAGAAGATAAATAATAAGAATGATAGAACCAGGATGAATCTAAGCCGAAATCTTCAAAATATAAGCTCCAATCCTTAAAAGTTGAGCTCCACAGCCCCTGGAACGTCTTCTTGGCTCTTTTTCGCCGCAAGGGGTCGAATGAATTGAGTTGGAATTCATAAAATCGATTGGAATGAGCCCTATTTATAGATTTCGAAAAACAGGGGATCGCGCCGCGACGAGCATGTGTTGCGCCGCGACGATGAGTTTTAGCCCGATCCTAACTCTTAAAAATTCAATCTTGTTGTCATTCGTACACGCGTCGCGCCGCGACGGGTATTTTGGTCGCGCCGCGACACCACGTGGCGAAGAGATAGGCATTATCCGGCTGAGTTTGTCGCGCCGCTACAATAAAGAGTGTCGTGCCGCGATGACACGTTTGGCGCCCGGTGGACCTTTTCTTTTTGGCCTTGGCTTTGGGCTTAGCTTTTTATTCTTTCTTTCTTTATTTCTCTTTTTGGGCTCCTTTCTCTTTCTCTTTTCTTTTCTTTCTTCGGCCCATTTATTTTCCTTCTTGATTTCTTTCTATTTTCTCGACTTTCTTGGGCTTCCTTTATTTTTCTCGATTATTCGATATTTCGCCTTTTTAGCCTGCAAAACATAAAAGAAACGGTAAACGTATCTTTTTACAATTAAATGCATGATTTTCGGCTAAAACTAACCCGATATCGCATAATATTTATATATATTTAGCGCGATATCACTTAGTGATTTATAAAACCAAAGGTATCCGTAGGGTACACTCACCTAATGAAGTTATAAGGATCACTTCCTAATGAAACCAATGTGTAATCACTTGATCAATAGTACTATAGTCAAAATACATAAAGCCAACTTAAATAAGTTAACCAAAATCGAGGCTTCTTAAGAGTATAGGTTAAATTCTATGTTTAAACATTCATTCGGGCCTTAAAAGACTCCATTTAATCCCCCTACAAACAATAGAATCAATCCTCAATCAATTACAAGGTCAAAGGGGGTCAAAATATGGTTAAAAGTGTAATCAAGGCATCTCGCACCGCGAGCCAAAGCTCCTCGCGCTGGGAGAAAATCTATGGAAAAAAAGACCCATCACGGACAGGCACTTCGAACCGCGACCTACACGCGTTGTAACACCCGCAAACCTGGGCTAGGAGATTAGCGGGTTTGTGGTACGTGCTTAATTGTTTTATTATGATTAAATGGCTAATTGAGTTAATTCTAATATATGGTTAAATAAATATGCATGTATGTGTCATATGTATGTATGGAACCGTATATGTATGTATATTTTTAAGTGTGTGTGCACGTGTATGTGTGAAGAGGTGGGATTGCCACCTCCTACTTTTTAGGTAGTATACGTGGGGGTTAGTAGATTAAGCATGCATTTTATCCATTTAGCAAAGGTGAAGTGTGTGCGTGGTGTGTTTTGCTCTCGGCCGAAGAAACCCAAAAGAAGAACAATCGGATTCTCATAAGTTGTGTAATTTAATTCTAAAGTCAAGTTCAAAGGTTAGATTTGTTTCTGTTTTTGTTCTCATGCTGAATCTGGAATGATTTCTGGTAGAATTAACATGATTCAATAAAGAACACTAGAATCAGTTTTGTTGAAATATGAGTTTTTATGGGTTTTGTGTGTTCATATGAAATACATGTTTAAATGATGTTTCAAGACATGATTATATGTTTAAAAGTGTTTAAACATGTTTCTGGAATGATATGATAAATCTATGAAATATGGGTTTGAGATATGATGTTTTGAAGATGGCGGATTTGATGAAGTTATGAAACTCTCAGATTTGATTTGATGAAGGAGATGGTAAAACTGATACTTGTAAAACTAAAGCTTAAATCCGATAAATCCATAATCCGGAAGTTTGGAATCCGGAAACCTATAAATCCGATACACTTGAATTCTTGAAAACCGACACTCAAATCCCGTACTCCTAAATCCGGTTGTTTGCAAACCAAGACCAAGAATCCGATACTTTGAATCCAATAACCATGAAATCCTATACTTATAAAACCAATGGTTTGGAAATCCGTGACTTGAGCCTAATTCCGATACTTTAAGAATCCGAGTGACAGAAATCCGACAACCCCAAATCCGGTGAAGTAATGTAACATCCTCAAAACGGGCCTAAACGTGTGCGATCGTGATACGTCGAGTATTTAATTGAATTAAATAAAAAATATATATTTTAGAAAATGATATAAAATATGAAAATAATAGATAAATGGGTTATTAAAAATATTAATAAAAATAGATAAAGGTTATAAAATATCGAACGGTTTCAAACGAGGATTCCAGAAATATCCTCGTTAGTTGAAACGGTTAAACGGGAGATGAGTTGTAAGTTGAAAAGGGGAACAAAATACCCACTTGTGGATAATAATACCCACAAGTCGGTTTTAGGCTTTTGAATACACAGACTACACACACACATACGTATACACACATACAACCTCTTGTTCTTGAATCCTTTGAAGAAGCTAGCAAGAATAATCAAAGATACAAATTTCCAGCTGCAAATCAAGGCTTAAATCAGCCCTAGATCACCACCTTCTCCATGGTAAGCTTCATCTTCATCTTCTCCATACTTGTGTTCTTCAATCTTGAATTTGGGTTTTTGAAAGAAAACTTACAAACCTTTGTTCCAGCAAAGAATTAAGCTTCTAATTGGTCTTACAAGTAGTTCCTAATCATCCTTTGATCATTGTAAGTTTCAATTCATCCTTGTTTTTGATTTTGCTCTTTCAAAACTTGAAATTCTAAGTTTCAAGTGGGTTCTTTGATTTAGCAATCAAGAACTGAAATTTATGATTGATATAGGTTCTAATATCATTTATAAGTGTATAGGAATCAATTCCATGAATTAAAGTGGTGTTCTTGATGAGTTTTGAATTTTGGCTCAAATGGGTCAAAAATGGTCAAATACGGGTCAAACTGATTTTGACCTTCAATAACTGAAATTTAGTGTTCTAAATGATCCTATAACTTGTTAGGATTGATTAGAACTCAATTGGTGCATTAGAAGTGGTGTTTTTGCACAAATCCAATATTTAGTCTAAATGGGTCAAAATGGCCTAAATCTGTTTTTACACATCAAGAACTGATTTTCAAGGTTCTAATAGGTTCATATGACTTGTATGAATTGATTAGAACATTGGTTTTGAATTGGAATGGTTGTTTTGCTTGAATTGGCTAAAATAGTGAAAAATAGGCTTTAAATAGGCAAGAAATTGGAAAATGATACCAAACAATGAGTTTAAAGGTTTTGGTCAGTTGCAACACCTTTAATACATCATATTAGGTGTATATGGTGTGTTGCAAGTGTTGGAATTGGTCTACACCAAGTTTTGGCCATTATGCGCACGTCTTTGTCCATTTAAATGGGATTTTCGTATGAATTAATTGGATAGGAGTTTTTGATGTTAGAAAGCTTCCACAAGTGTCAAATGGTCCTATGAAACACTAGAATTTTACTAAAATTGATTTGGAGTTGAAATGAGCCAAAATGGGGTTGCTGTGCACAAAACAAACAATTGCTGCAGCTCTGCAGACTGGTCGTGGCGTGACACAAGGCAGTGTCGCTGCGCGACACCCCTGCACACGGCTTTCTTTGCTGTTTTGTGCTACGTGTTCGCGTGTTGTTGCTTGGACTGCTATAGTTAGTTAATAAATGGTTTAAAAACACCATTAGGGTATTGTTTCAAGTATCCTAGACGTTCCTCGCGTGTTCAAATGATTGATGCGTAAGTCTTGGTATTATAGGTTGAATTGACAATCCGTGAGTGCCAAAGCAAGGTCTTTGCTTATTCTAGCCTAACAAGTGAGTGCCTGATAACATAACGATTAATATATCTATAACATATATTAACAATGAATTGAATTGAATACCCGGACTTGTAAGCAATTGATTAAGCGTTTGAATATGTTGTTGAAAGGTTGTATACCGTGTAGTATGTATGATAAATGATTATGAGGATATTATATGCACTTGATTAAGAGTAGTTTGTAAAGCATGACGATGTTAGACTTAACATGTTGACACAGTATGATACGCACTTGTTTAAGTGTAGATTGTATAGCATGATGATGCTTGGCTTAACTTATTGATATGCATAATAGTATGCACTTGATTAGGTGTATGTTATGATGATAGATATATATACATTATTGCGGGCGCGCAATGAGGTAAAGAATGAATGGCCATGATGATGCTAGATATTTGATTGATATAAATAATATGCATCTGTTTAGGTGTATGTTATGTGGATATGATTATGCATTGATTGATGATTCGATTGAATCAGATTAATTGTTTGTGATCGGTACGGATCTATTGGGCAAGGTTTGCCCCGGACAAAGCTATCCTACCTATTGGGCAAGGTTTGCCCCGGACAAGGTTTGTCCCCTGTGGGTTTAGCTCAGGGCTTTACTCAGAAGAATCGGTTGTTTCTGAAACGCAACGGTGGACGCTTTACAGCTCCCCCACCGGTGCGGTTGATGTGTCTGGTACCCTAGTTTGGTGCATTGAGCCGGGTTCGCTACCCTGCGAGATATGCTACCTCCTGACTACGCCAGTTCATCGCAAGATGCTAGGATAGAACTATTTGGGCATGATTGATGATATGTGATATGTTTATATTGATTGCATGCTATCGTGTACTCACTAGCTATTATAGCTAACAGATACTACTCTCCACATGTGCAGGTGTTCCTTAGGCTGTGAGCTCGGGTGCCTGCGGGTAGTTGCATGTTTTTAGGAGGAACACTGGATTTTGTTTAACTCTGTTATAATATGTTTAAGTTTGTTTAAAGATAATGGTCAGCCGGTTATGTGTCCGTAACACCAAATGTCGTATGTGGCAACGTTTTGACTGTTTATACAGTTTGCCACGTGTTTTTAGTTCCGCTGCATTTTTAAATTATAAGACATGTTTAAATATTCTATTTACAGTTAAACCCACGCGGTTTGAAAACTTAAATAGTATTTTAAAAAGAAAAATTTGGTTCTCAAAAGCACGGTGTTACAAGTAAAGTCCGGGACTTTGATAAAATCCGATAGTTTGAGGAATCCGATACTCGTGAGTAGCGGATTCTTGGAAATCCGTTAGTTTTGGGAAATCCGATCAGTTGTAATTGTTTATTGTTTGTTATTGCTTGATAAATGATTTATAAATATGTGAATAAATATATTTATGAGGTTGAGACTGATTTGGTTATTGTTGTGTTTTCAGGCAATCCAAAAGCTTAGTAATATTAGATAACTGAGTACGTGCTGAAATAGAGGTGAGTGGACGTTAATCGCGGATGGTAAAGATTGCAGTTAATATTATTGATGTGATGCATGATTGTGGATTGAGATTGGATTGATTGAACTGCTGATTGTGATATTGATTGTTGATAACAACTGCATGACTATTTGGTCGATACGCGTTCTTAGGATGATTTTGAGTTGCGTTTGAGAAGTCAGCTATACGTGGACTTGGCCTGGGCTTGTCTAACTGGTTGGTTGAACAGTAGTAGCCCTTTTGTTGCATTTTTTGCTCAGAGGTGGAGTTTACCATGTCAATTCAATGGAAAGCTATCGGTAAACCTTTGCTTTGACCGACATTGGTTGTAGGGTCTGCGCCGAACCGCCGGTCTTCTCAGGATATGTGATTACATGTTATGATGTTGATTGTGAATGTTTACATTTGATGTTTAGCCTCTACTCACTTAGATTTGTGCTAATTCCCCTCAGTTGATGTTTTACAGGTACGTGTTTGTAGTTGAAGAAGGAAGAGTTGACCACACTCTGATACATGTTTTAAAAGATTCGAGCCAGTCATTTTGTAACACCAAACAATAGTAGATGATATTGTTAACTTTTGAACGGTGATTGTATATTTTTAAATATTGGTTTAATGTAATTACGTCATTTTAAAATTTAGCTTCCGTAGTTCAATTTAAAAATATGGCTTGTGATTTTCGGGTGTTAAAACGTGTCGTGCCGCGATCTGCTGTGAACAGTAAAATTATGTTGTTTTCTAATGCAGATTCAGCCCAAACAAATCCCTTACAATTAAAATCATATTGTAGCATGAAAGAAGATTCAAAGCACTACAAAACATCTCTAACATCACCATTTAACCTTACTTTGATAGTTCAAACCCTAATTTCATAATTTGGCCACTAGACTTAACTACCATAATCATTAAATAAAAACAAAACTAAAGGTAATTGCCATACTATTACCCTAATTATTTCACACTTTATCATTTAACACACATAAAATATATGTTCATAATATATTCAAATTTTCGAATATTACATTCAGTATACTAAATGGTAGTTTTAAAAGTTGGGTATACACAATAGTATAAAGTGACAACTTTAGTACACTTTCATAAACTAAACCCTAAACAACAAAAGTCCTTTAAAGATGTGTGATGGTTCGTAAATATTGTTCGAGGCATTATTGGTCATTTTAACAGAGTGGTCGGTTTGATGTAAATTTTAAATGATAATTTTAAAGGGTGTTATTGCAATCAATGCCCTAATTTTATGAAAATATTAATTTTAATGTTTTGATTATTAAAATTTTAATATGTATCAATTTTTATAAATCATAGTCAATACGAATATAATAAGTTTGTGAAAATACTTATTATTTGAGTACAAAATTGCGTAATCACAATAAACTAGAATTGCAATGGATTTTGGAAAATACCTTTAGAGAGAATTCACTTATATTAAGACTCTCATGATCTCTCTCTCTCTCTCATTCTAAAAATGTTCATCCCAATCCTGAAGACATATTCAAAACCATATGTCAGCCTTATGTAAAGCGGACACCGAATTTAATCTATCAAAACAGCTCCTTCCAGAATGTCAAGTGTGGGCTAGAATAATAAATTATAATATCTATGTGAAAGCATGAAATCATGAAGATATTCAATCCTTGGTCACTTTTCTCCTCTACTGCCTAAAATCTGACATTCAAGTGGATCTTGTCTACTTTGTAGCAAAAGGCAAGAATGATCTTGTTACTTAAACCCGTTGTTCTCTTCCATATATGTCACTATTGACTCTCTTTGTTTTTGTTCAACTCGATCGTGCAAACCTACCTTCTGAGCCAAATAAGAGTCAACCAATTGGCTAGAAATCATTGACAATATGCAACTCAATGGACATACTCGGTTTAAACGAGCTTGAGAAGAAGATTTCGGCCACGAGGAAGAGGGGGAGCCCAGGAGAAGGGAAATTGGACCATCATCAAGTCATCCAGCTATGCAAGTAGAAGTGAGTTTGAGGGTCTTCAAAGAGCCCTAGAAAAAAAACATAAGGCACATCAAAGCAAAACACTTTCATGCTTAACAAGGTGTTTCCGTTTCTTCGATATAAATTTAGGTGTGGTGGATCATCCTCCACTGTGTTGCTAGGCCATCTCATTTTTGGTTGTTTCCTTAAGTCTTATTAGACAACTATAATGTGTATTTGATGTTTAATGTTTGTGGTGCCCTTTCACAGGAAAGATATTTTATGTGTGGTTCTTTCATGCCCGGTGATAGGCAAGACTTGTAGATTAAGCTCCTTAAGAGCCATTTACATGGATTGATGCTCATTAGGAGCATTTCTTATTTGAGTTATTTGTGTGCTTAACTTTTGATTGTATGATATGAAGCATGCTTTATTACCTCTTTTTCCTTATGTGATTTATATGTATGGTTGATGCTTTGCATTCTTGTGGATTGATGAAATATTGTAATATTATAATACTAACCCCTAATCCTCTAGATCTATCAGTATTGCTCATTGTTAGTCTTTTATTAGATCCTTCATCATTTGAAACGGAGTTACTACGTTAAGGGGAACACAATACGAGGGGAGTATGAAAGATACTAGTTTGGGTCATTAGATTGGCTCAATAAGACAAAGGTGATAACTTCATTCACCTAGTCAATCTTAATGAAAACAAAGGGTTTCAAAGGGGAAGAAAAAGATCAATCCAATTCAACAAAATTTTGAGTCAACTTGTAGGAAGATAAAGAAAAGCCCACCCATGGTATAATTACTGAAATCTCGTAACTTTTAGTGCACTTATTATTGAATTATTGACTTGAATTGTATTAAAATTGTAATTATTAAAGAAAGATTTTAAGTGCAATCAATGCCCTAATTTTATGAAAACATTATTTTTAATGTTTTGATGATAACAACTTTTAATATGGATAAACACATGTAACGCCCAAAAAAAATTAAGACTAATAATAAAATTAATAACAACGCAGTAATTTGTTAGAACTTAAATTTTTAGACATTCATAACGTGTCTTAAATAAATCACTAGCCCACACACTTTCATGTTTAAATTTAAATACCAGAGTTCGGAAATTTAAGAAAAACAGTTGTCATACCATACCGGCGCCTTGCCCTTGTCTGTGTGAGACGGTCCTGAAAACATTTAAATACACATGGTTAAGCAATAATCTTAGTGAACTAACATGGTATTTGCACACTATACCAGATTCACATATTCAGGTAACAGGTACACAAAATCACAGATAATGCCATACGTGAGAAGTGCTCAGCTGCACAATAATTACCAAAGTTGCAATAACGAACGCCCAACTGCGCATAAATAACATAGTGACATATCATGGTATAAATCACACATGAATAGTCATCACAGTATAAGAAGTAAGTTAGTGAAAACTCACCTCATCAACAACTAGGTGTAATTGCAGTAAAAAGCAGTACTTCGATGACAACTACGTAAAAGCAGCAAGGACCTACAATACAGTGCTAATCACGTTAACACTGAGTCCCGGTCCACCGGTTGTTAAAGTTATAGATTTATGATGGATCCCCCCATTTGAAGCATGCATTTTCTTTCTTTCATTTTTTGGGATGTTTTTCTCGTCTTTTCTCCCAAGGCTTGAGATTTTTAGAATATTTTGTGAGTTCAATCTTTTTTCTATAAAATCGACCAAGCTTTCTTATTGCCATGGCAAAGTCATCAACTTCTATTCTACTACTGAACGTCTCATCATCTTCGTCCTCATCATCATCACTTGAAGTCTCTTTAGCTATCAATGCTAGGGACTTGACTTTTTCTTTCTTTTCTTTTGTAATTTTATTTTCTCAATAACCATCTCATAGACCTTAATATTGCTTATAAGTTAATCAGGTTAGAGGATGTTCAAACCCTTTGATTCTTCAATGGCGGTGACCTTTGGTCTCTATTTGGGGTGCAAAACCCTAAGAAAGTTTCTTACGTAATGCTTGTTAGTATATTCAACACCGAGAGATTTAAGGCTAGTAATAATTTTATTAAATTTTGTGTAGCCTTCTTCTATTGTCTCGTTTTCTAGCATGTTGAACTTTTCATATTTTTGAACAAGAAAATCAATTTTGCAATCCATTACTTGTGGGTTTCCTTAATGAGTTGTTATTAGAGTTTTCCAAATTTTATTGGCTGTTTTACACATAACAACTCTTTCAAATTTAACTATAGGTAAAGCATCATATAAAATAAGTTTGGCTTCAAAATTTTTCTTGAGGGTTAACTTTATCATCTAAAGTAAATTTTGTGTTATCATTTGTTTGAAAATCACCATTTTCCACGATTTCCCAAAGATCATAGTCTTTGGCTTTCACGTATATTTCAAAACGTTGCTTCCAATAATAAAACTCCTCGGATTCAAGTAATGGTGGTTTGGACATAGAACAGTCTTCTTTATAATTTCCTACTTTCCTTGAGCCATGGATCGACTCAAAATTTGAAAAATAGTTTTATAAAAACTTGAGCAAATTGAGAGCAACTTACTTTGATACCAATTGTAGAAACTAGAAGGGGATGTTGAATAGTTTCTATGTCCTCTTTTTAAAATCTTTTTATTTATTTTACCTTTTTTAAAAGTTAATTAATTTTTACTTTTAATAAATAAACTCTTATATATATATATACACATTCTTGAGCATAACGGAAGCAATAAATAATAATTAATGACAAGAATATAAATGCAAGTAAGTAAAGAGTTAAGGGTTTAGAGTGGTGACACCGAGATTTATAGTGGTTCGGTTGAAATCCAACCTACATCCACTCCTTGACCTCCGTCAAGAGTTCCACTAGCACAACGTACAAAAAGTCTCTTTAGACCGGAAGAGACCATCAATTACAATCACTTTTGATACGAGGATGTGATCACCTCAAGATGTTATATGTTGGGGTTTGTTCGGTTTTTCAAAATATATTTTAGCAACGGAAGCATGAACAACAATTTTAAACTTTTTAAAACTCCCTACCAATGATCCATATGCAAGCCTTAAGAAACAAAACAACCATAGGGTGTTTAGAACTACAACCTTTGTAGCGTGAGAAAACCGTTGGTGTAGTGGTTGATCAATGAGAAGCCAAGAAAAAACTTCCTCCAAGGTATCCACTAGCCAATGAATCCAACATCTTGAAATGCTAGTTTCTCCAACCCTTGAAACTGTCCAAAAATTTAATTACATAAAACTGTCAGAATTTAAATACATAATTAATACTTTAAAACTGTCAAAAAATTAATTACAAAAAACTGTCAGAATTTAAATACATAATTAATACTTACTGTTTTTAAAAAGTTTTATATTATACCATGTAATATAATTGTAAAAGATGGTATGAATTCGTTCATACAAGAATATAATGTTGTCATTTAAACGTAATTGTTGCGTTAACTTGATATTTGTACGAAGATCACAACCACCATATTCTCCGGCAACATTACAAATAAAATGTTGAATTGACATGTCGACAAATGAAACTATTTTACCCCGCCGCATCGCGCGGGTAAAATACTAGTATATATAAAATCATATGTTTATATTTATGTATTTGATATGCATTATCTTATATCCATGTATAAGAGTAGTATTACTATTTCACATAAATAATAACCGATAAATGCTTATATTCACACATTTACATGACTAAATATATTACATTTTGTATGCATTAGTGCTTAAATGTTTTATGATGGGCTAAATAGAAAAATTGGTTGCTTAAATGTTTTAATTAAGATAAAGATTCTTAATTCTTGTATTTTCTTCATAATTCTAGGTTTGGCAAGAAACGGATGATGGATTCAAGTCGTGGAGCAACACTAAAGCCGTAAAGAATTCGATCATACATGAATTGCAATGTGGAAAGTCTTTAATATATTGTTGTTTACTTGGCAAGAAAATAAAAGAGACTTTAAATGGGCATTAAACTACAAGGATCATTGTAGCCAAAGTTAGATTATTAAAGGGCTTCTTGATAGTTTAATGGAAAAAGAAAGAAAATAAAACATCCTGGTGATTTAGGAGGGGCTGGACGCAAAGAAAAAAAAAGAAAAAAAGGGGGAGAGCAGTGTAGTGTGGCAGTTCACGGAGAAAAAAAAGAGAAAAAGAAGGGAGCAGGGGGACTCAGGCACGAAGGGAAAAAACAGAGAAAAAAAGCAGTTTTTGGTGATTTTTTGTGGGGATCTAACGCAGAAAAAGAAGGGAAGCAAAAACAGATTTTGATTTGGGTATGATTTTAACTATGTGTGGCTAGTTTTCTTTAATTCAACTCTAGGGTTTCAAGGAATTGCAATTTGTTTTCATATGGTTGTTTAAGATTGTGTTTTGATCACTTGTTTATTCATCTAATTTCTGTTCTTGAATGATTAATGCTATTCTTATATCTTTGCAATCTGATCAATTGTTTGAGATTTTGGTAGCAAGTTGTTATATTGATTCTTGAATCTGTAATTGTTTAAGAATTAATTGTAAGTGATGATTAGCATGTTGGATTTTGTAATAGATATCTGACAAAAAGAATTAATCGAGCGTACGTGTTAATTCATTCGTAATCGGGTTCCATTAGAACTTTATGCTAGCTTCAATTAGGACTTTAAGAGCTTGTTTAAATCCATTTGAATGCTAAGAATTGTTTAGGACGCTTATATCTAAACAAATTGTTTCGTAAGTTGGGATTGGTCATTAGAGCTTATTAGTGACCATAACTGATTTAATCAAGTGATGAGCTCGTATAATACACTATTGACAACAACCAATGAAAGTGAACGTGATTGTACCCTAGAGTTGGATGTTTCTTAGCTACTTGTTTCTTTAAATAAAAAATTTCAGTTTAATAGATGTTCGATTATTATTAAATAAAACTAAATCTTTTATTTTAGTATTCAAAACCTCCCCCCCCCTTCAAGTAACTTAGGTATTTATAGTTAAACTTAGTCCCTGTGGATTCGACCCGACTTGCCACTGTTACTATATTTATTTATAGTTCGTAGCATAGTTGGTATTATAATTTGGTGGACTCGGCATCCATCAATAAACCCCATTAAACCAAGTGTTTAAGGCTGTTAATTCTGCTGTTACAGGGACTGTACACGGCCCGTGTTGGTCAACACGGCCGTGTAGGCCCAAAGCCCACGACCTCAATTGGGCCAAGTTAAGCCCGTGTCTAACAGACCCAACACGGCCCGTGTTCATCTACACGGCCGTGTAGGCCCAAAGCACACGGTCTCTACTTGGGCCAAAACGCCCCGTGCTAGTTGGGCTGGACACGGCCCGTGTTCAAGAACACGGCCCGTGTACCATGCTGCCAAAACCCATTTTGGCCTTTTTCTCTCTTTTGCTTGATCGTGTTGTCGGAATCAATACTTGGTGTGTGACCCAATAGGCCTATACCTCATCGGCAGTGCTATTAACTCGTTCGTGTCAGCGGGCATATTCCAATAGACTTCCACTTGCACGTGGCACGACTACGAAAAATAACACAAACATAGAGCGGCCTCTAGCAAGACATCTATGCTCCCAAGTCAGTATAGGGTATGCCACTCTTGACAAGATCCCAATCATAAAATGATTGTCCTAAAGATAAATGAACATATACATCCCTTTGTTCGCGATATCCTATGTGAACACAAGGCATGGAATAAATTCAACCTTCACATCGTTCACGATTATGTTTCTCGATTCTAGATTAGTGGTAACCAACAAACCAAGTTAACACTGATCCATCATCAATATAACTTGAGCACGGCCATGCATATGAACGTCAGCACTCAATCATCGAGGGGCCCATGGATATCTTCTGTATACATTGAGGAACAAATTCCTTTCGACTACATAGTCCCGCCACATAGATAATACTCTACCCAATCATCTCCCTTATAACGACCAGTTACCGCGTTAGAAAACGATCAAAGCAAAGCAGACCTATGCTTTGGGATCACATGTATCTCTAGTTTAAGGATGAAACTCCATCATCATCCCGAGTTACTTATGACTAGAACCATGAAGCAAACTCGGGTGCGGGTCCTCCAATCACTTGAAACCCCTTTCAAGTATAGGCAAGAATCACGTTTAACAAAACCAACTCTTTACCTCAATCTTAATTTATACTTCCTTCCCATAAAGTATAACCGATTGTGGAGATTTTAGAATGATAAACATTCTCGGAAGTGTTTAAACATGCTAAGATGGAACACAATAAGGATTCATAAAATACCCGCCCTCGGCGTATTATTAAATCTCCATTTAATAATCGATATGGTATGAATTGCAATATTGCTTAATGTCCCCAAAATATAAGTACAAATCAAACATAAACCAAAACATATTCAAGCCAAGTTATACGCATTAGACATGCCAATGGACCTAGTATGACAAACATCACTAGTCCATAACAACGGCTTAACTAGTGGATTTGTCCCACAACATCCACAAGATCTTTTGTTATTCAATTATATCTCTTTTGACAAGACTACTTCAAAAGTATACATCAAAGAGATCTTACTTATTAAAAATTTAAAGTAATCACACACTCATTGTCTCAAAAACCCACAATAAGTTAAGTGATACTTTAAGAATCTACAAACAACACCACAAGTTAGGATCATCAACTTTGATCAAAGATCAACAGTTATCCTAGCAGAAACATGCATTAGAGTAACTACTTACTCCAAGCCTATTCAAGTCGTCAAACATCAAGAACATATCTCTATATTTCTTGAACTAAATACTATCCAATTTTGTATCTCTAAAATGCCCCTATGAAGCAGTAATTCCTGAATTAGGTTTGCAGATAACCTAATATCGGGACATTATCTTCCATAGACATTTAACACTAGGAATACAACAAAGCTCCCACTAGCCCTGACATACGTAAAAGGTTTTATCTATGCTTTTAGAAAACTCATCACTATGATCTTCTAATAGTAAGCAAAGATATATTTCCTTCAAGATGCAAGAATAAGCCCGAAGTGGTCTTATCCACTTTTGTAGACATAATTCGGATACTACTGACGTATATTAAGACCCTCGGATAGTGTTATAAGCACTTCCTCATCATATTGTTTCATGACGAAACGCGGTCATTAATATCCACGAGTATCAAACATTCTTCAACATAGCCACTAGGACAAGTTTCTCCATAACCACCATGAAAAACTTTACCACTAGTTGGTATTTGAAGTTGTCTACAATTCCATCCATGTTAATCCCATCACTACCACCTTGGTATACACCTAGGTATGGGATCAAGTCAAGTCAAGCACTTGGACATTCCAAATGGATTGCATCTCTTTACCATTTACTTCTTTTATTTTTAGCAAATTCTGGATCCACTACATCTCCCGATAGGTGGCGAACTCAATAAGACTCGCCATTAAGTCATTACCACTTAGATATGAGAAACCCATATCTCTTTGGCTCTATATGACTCTAATCAGAATTAAAAGAAGTAATGATTCTTAGTTAGACATACCAGTATAACCATGCTAATCATCTATCAAAGATATCAGATTATATGCTAGTATCATCATCAAGTCTTCATTTAAGTTCCACGTTCTTCCACTGGAATGCCTTAGTTTTAGTTTCTTTCTTCTTCCCCTTTTAAGCAACAAACATTGTTCTCAAAAGGTTAAATAACTAAAACTTAGAAGAACTCCTCAAATGTATTAGCACTTCTCGATTTCAAGTTTATCCATCTCCCACTGAACGTAGAATGGATAACTTCGAACTATAAGATAGACAAGCATATGACCTTTCTAGTCGTATCTCAATAAATGCTAAATAGACTATCAATTGAATTTAGATTTGAGGACTTAGTCACAATGGCAAATGAATATCCCAACAAACCGGACACACATTATCGACCCGTCATAAACCGGATCAATAACACCCGGTTCCCTACTCCATGACACCATGTACCAATGCGTCTTAGTAGGATATGAATTGTGAAACAATTCTACAATTCACTATATGGTCATCCAATATATAGATAATAGATATCTTAGCATCTTAACTAGATCTAAGTAACTTGATCTATATGCCCTATTGATTCTTAAAGTTGTTTTGGCTAATTCTGCACACCAACAAGGTTTCAGACATATGCCTAAACTAATAAACGTCTCCCAATTACTACCATCAAGGTAGTGATGAAGAGGTCTCTCTTTCGTTATTCTTTGTGGTATGCTTGAACGGATTATCCACAAAATTTGATCAATATCCAACAAGCTTATAATCCTCTCACAAACTCCGGCGAAGGATCTCATAATCATCTTAGCTTAATAAACAAGATCAACATCAAAACGTTTAGCCCGAGACTAAACTATTCCAAGATCCTAACCACATGGATCTAGGCGATATATTTCTTGTTTATGTGATTAAGTTGATTATCACACAAAGATAACTCATCCAAACTATTTTGGATTCAGAATCAATTATTCATGAATATTCTATTACTTGTAACAAATCCTTGTGTATGCCATGACATGGGAAATTTTGAACAAAAATATCTCACAATAGATTTTCATAATAAATTTCGTATTTTAAGAATAACTCATCGTCATCACATGCAAAGTTGTACGCCACGCAGGGCAAAACAACACATGAGCTATGACATAAAACCTTGAATAAATAACGTTTAAAAAGGTTCAACATCAATTCTTAAAACTTCAAAATTTTTGTACACCGTAATTAAAGCGAGCATACAAAGAGATGTTACTTGCCACGCAGGGCATTAAAGTAATAAATAAACCGGTGACAAAAGCGAGATCAAGTCTCCTTATCTTCTCTTGGAGGACAATCACCATGGTTTCCTCGTTTGAGATCCGGTTCTTCATGCTTTTCTTTCAACAAAAGACCTTCACTTTGTAACAAACAAATTTGTGACAAACGTGAGTCAATCCGCTCGGGTCAACAACCCAGCTTATAGAAGAATAGCAATGAATCATGAACGTACCTGAAGATGGAAAGTTAACTCTCTCTTTCATGAGAAGTTTTATATCCTCTCGGCACGTAGGGCAGGCGTGACGGCCCCAATTTCCAAATCTTCCACAGAAGTAGCAAACCACCTTTTCTTGAGGCACATTCTCTATGTCCTTCGACTCAATATTAAGGATAGGATTGGAAACTCCAACCTTTCCTCTTAGGGTCGGTTTCTTCTTCCTTTTCTTTTGTTTCTTTAAGCCAAATACGGGAGTGGTTGAGGTGGAATTATGCTTGGCCATGTCAGATTCCGCAGACTTCAACATGTCATGCAATTCGCTTAAGGACTTCTCCAATCCTTGCATATGATAGTTTGTGACAAACTGTTCATATGATGTGGGCAGAGACTGGAGTACAATATCCACAACGAGCTCTCTCCCAATAGGAAATCCTAACCTCTCCATTTGTTCCACATTCGCCTTCATCTTAAGGACGTGAAGACCAACATTCCCGCCTTCCTGCAGTCTACAACCGACTAGGCTTTTAACACACTCATAGTGTTCCTGCCTAACTTGCTGTCGAAACATGTCCTTGAGCTTGTTTAACATATCATACACACACATGTGCTCGAGCTGCTTTCGCAACTCCGAGCTCATAGTTGACAACATGAGGCAGGCAACATCGTGCGTGTCCTCAACACGTTTTTCATACCTGTATCGGACGGCCCAAGTCGCGTTGGTAGCAAGTGGCTCCGGAAGGGGTTCCTCAAGGATGTGCAACTTTGACTCATGGCGAAGGACAATCCTCAATTGCCTAAGCCATGCAATAAAGTTCACCCCCGTGAGTTTCTCCCTTTCTAGGAACACACGAAGTGAGATGTTTGACATGGTAATGTTATGATTTGACATCTATAAATAACAATAATACGAGTTTTGGTTAGTTTAGATAAACCTTGTTAAAAAAATAATTACCCCATAGTTTTAGACAAAAACAACTATTTATAACAAGGGCTAAGAACCTCATTTCACCTCGCACCGTGACGGGTTTACTGCGGATCACGTGGCGAAGCTATTTAGGCCGGCAACCATTTTACCAATTGTAATCTCTATTACAACTCTTAGACGCTTGCAGGATCCGTTGACATCCATTATGTCGGTTGGCATGTTTGATCCCTTCCTTACACCAATCTTAATATATAATTTTTGTTTAGCTCGTGCTTAGCTCGACAACTAATCAAGAATTATATACTAAAATTGTAAACCGTCCAACAAGACACACGGGTGGCACTCCCGACCATCAATTGGCTCGTGCTTAGCTCGACAACCAATCATGCGAGTTACCCCACTCACCTTCCACACAACTACGCAAGGAATGACTCGTGCTTAGCTTGACAATCATCCTTGTTTCGTTAGATTCGGGTGGTGTCATCTTATGGATGGTGCGTGATTTACATTTTGAAAAACGGGATTTTGTTTCCGGTTTCTAAAAACCTTTTTGTGAATTAACAAAGTAAGTGTCAAAACGATTTTAAGCACTTTTAAATATAATACCAAGTTTATATTTTCTTTGTCAATTCTATTCGCGCGAGATTGTTAACCATTTTAACAAATGTTGTATTTTATTTAATTTTATAGGAAAAATTGCCTAGCATGCGAATCCTAATCCATGCATAGAAAAATAAAACACAACCACGCAAATATATATATGTATAATTTGGTAACATGCCCAAAAATCCTATGCGTTTTCCCCGTGAACCACAACGGGGAAACGAGGCCAAAACCTAAGGACAAGATAAAGTCTCGTTGGGTGAGCTCCCACCGAATCCAACACCTCCAATAGCGTGTTGATTCCTTCTCGCCAGGACGTCATCACCATGACTCCCGTTGACTTCTCCGGTTCTAATTCTATACTATTTACAAATACATAGAATATATATATATAAACGACACGCAGGTCGCATTCCTACACTATTTATACAAATACACGGAATAAAATAAACGGCGTGCAAGCCGCACCAACAAATATATAAATAAATATTTACATCAATACGGCACGCAGGCCACCAAAAAACTGAATCAATCAACCACCACAACACATAGGTCTAAGGGCATATCGTGTTACCGAATTAACCAAACGCAACACAAGTGAAACATGGTGTGCCACACAAAACCATGATATAAACATATATCTATATTTTAGTCAAGATTGTCAAAACATCAAAGGCACCAAAAGGACAATCCTTATATATATGCATTAGTGTACCAAACCATTTTTGAGACACATATTCATATATACATTTATAAGTATATATTTGTGTACACTTCATGCCAAATTACAACAAATTTATAAATATAAAAACTAAAATATATTAACACGACTATGAATAAATCTATTCTAGCACAACAAGAGTCTCAATGGAAAAACCAATTTTTAAGAAAACAATTTCCTTATACAAATATACTTATATGGCTTTTGAGACTTGATGTAAAAACTAACATCTTAGGTAAGCTACAAATATACCAATTTTAGCCTAACATGAATCTACATGAAAAACCATTTCTAGAAAACAATTTTCTAATATGAAATTTTTATATGAATATTATGTAGGCTACAAATATATCAATTTTAGCCTAACAAAGATCTACAAGAAAACAATTTTCTTGTATAAAATATTCATATGGTTTTTCTAGACTCATTAGTGCAAAGCCATGTTAGATATGGCTCTGATACCACCGAAGGTATTTGCTTGGCATAATCGAGTAGCAACGGAAGCAAGATATAATACAAAATAATAAGCTAACCAAACAAACACTTCCCATGGACCAATATCTAGACATAGAATTGCAACTAAAATATAATAAACAATATAGAAAGAAAGTTATACCACAACTCAAGTACAATGATCTTCCTCTTGTTAATCTTCAAGAACTCAAGCAAGTCAAGGCTTCAAGAATCCAAACAAGGTTTCCTCTAATGAAGTCCACCCCAATCAACCTTGATTCCCAAATGCTAGTAAGTTGGTGTAGCCACCAAAACAACACCCAAGTCTATGTGTTTCTTGCTTCTTGTGTTCAAGAACACCAAGAACAAGATGAACAAGTGAGAGAGAGTTCAAGTGTCAACCAAGAGCCAAGAGACCTCCAAAAAACTCCCTTAGAGCAGATAACTCGTAGCCTCTTTGTCTACCACCATTATTAGAAGTTAACACCATTAAACCAAGTGTTTAAGGATGTTAATTCTGCTGTTACGCGAACGTACACGGCCCGTGTAGGTCTACACGGTTGTGTAGGCACAAAGTCCACGACCCCAATTGGGCTAAGACGGACCGTGTCTATCAAGCACTACACAGCCCGTGTTCATCTACATGACCCGTGTAGGCCCAAACTACCCGACCTTGAACTGGGCTAATACGCCTCGTGTATGTTGGACTGGACACGGCCCGTGTTCAGGAACACGGCCCGTGTACCATCCTGCCAAAACCCATTTTGGCCTTTTCCTCTCTTTTGCTTGATCGTGTTGCCGGAATCAATACTTGGTGTGTGACCCAATAGGCCTATACCTCATCAGTAGTGCCATTAACTCGTTCGTGTCAGCGGGCATATTCCAACAGAACTCAAGAATCACACGTAAAATATAAAGATGAAAGATCACAAGTGTGTGATGAAATATTACAAGAATTTTCTGTGTAAGAATGTGTTAAATGAGAGATCAAGTATGCTATTTATAGGCATGAGAGAGAAAATCTCAAGTCAGGAGACTGGACGGTCGCAGCTCATGGTCGACTGTGGCCTGCGACCATGGGTTTCCCTCACAGCTTTATTTGCCAGTTAAAAATCTTACCGTTGGAGGCTGACAAAAACTCACATTTTCTAGCCATAAAACAGTACAATACCATTTAAAATAATATTTCATTGTGTACTATTTCTAGGTATTTATGAGATAAGTTATTTAGTTAGTTTGACCCTAATATCAATGATATTAGAGTGAATGGATGAGAATGTGCCACCACATAAAGTGGGTTGTACTTTCATGACACAAATATCAAGAAAGTTGTACCTTTTGATCTCTTTCACTTTTTCACAATATCAAATATAATAATAACTCTTAAAAATATCTCACATATATAATTTGAAAGATTAAGTGCTTTGATCAATACACATTATCTGCATTTTCAACTATCTAAAATTTGTCATCTGGAATATATTTCGTTTTCGTTTGTGGCAATTTATTTTATAGAAATACATTTCCAAAATAATTATATCTTTTGAGCATGTGGGAATGTCTTCTAAAATATGAAATGCATTCTAGTCAAAAATCACTTTTTTATATATTTGTTCGTGTTCGTTTAAAAATCGTTTTTAACTAGATGGGAATTATATATGTTTGACTTTTAATAAAATTTGCATACTTGATTTCTTTTGATCATCTCATAATGTTTCATTGTGATTAATACAAATTTATATTTAATGATTTATTTTGCAAAACTTATTATTTTCATATTAACTTGGTTTTTTATAAGATATTTAATATTAAATCCAAATATTAAAATTTTTGTCATCAAAATATTTATTCTTTTAAACATGGAGCAGAGACTAAATCAACCATAACCACCACCTGTACCAATTGCGATAACCACACAAGCAACCGTACCACCAGTGACAGTACCTCTACCACCGATAACTCAAATGATGCAGCAACCTTTCTTTTATCCATATCCACAACCTGGAGGTTATCCATTTGCGTTTCCAGGATACAAACAACCCTGCACCTATAAGCAATTCCTCGACTGTAAACCATCTGAATATCGGGGAAGTTCTGATCCCAACTTCACATTGAACTGGCTTAGAGTAATGACGAAGACCTTAGATGCTTGCAACTGTGAGAATGAACTGAAAGTGAAATATGCATCGAGGATGTTAAAAGGAGACGCCATGGTCTGGTGGGATTCGATTACCGGCCATTTCACGGAGCAACAGCAGGAAAGTATAACCTGGAGTCAATTCCAAGAAAAGTTATGCGAACAGTACTGTGGAACGTTTGAGATTGCCAAAATAAAGAGGGAATTTATGGAGTTGTAGATGACTGGAAATATGAAAGTGGATCAATTGATAAAACAATTTAACGAGAAGATGCGATTTGCAAAGCATTGGGTACCAGACGAAGAGTCAAAGATCGCTCATTTCGTTGGAGCGTTACATCCGGATCTCCGTAGTGCCACCAGGTGGGCTACAACACTATCCCAAGCATTTACTTTAGCTAAGTCAGCTGAAGGAGATTTGATTGTGAGGAATAAGTTGAGTGGGGAAAGAATTTCCCAGTAAAAATCGAGATTTGAACACTACAATACTCAACAAAGGCAAGGAGGTCAGGGCAGTGGTAATCATCAGGGCAATCAGAATAGAGCAACTACTGCAGGTGGTTCTGCTCAGAGGGCACCGTGGTGCAATAGGTGCAAGTCTTATCATCATGGACAATGTACGCCCCAGTCCATGAGGTGTGTGAAATGTGGCCAGTTTGGTTATGACTTGAAGAATTGCAGACTACCGAGGAGCGTCTGTTGGAACTGTCAAAAAGAGGGGCATCGGGTTGGTGATTGCCCGTTGAGTAAGAAAGCGGGATCTGGGTCACGAGGGGGAGGTGCTAGAGGATCATCTTCAGCAGGGCAGAAAAGAAAGAACCCACCCACTGCTGAGGGTCGGGCATTTAGAATGACAGTGGAAGATTCCACAACCACAGACGACGTTATAACTGGTATGTTTTTGATAAACTCTACTCCCGCTAGAGTACTATTTGATTCAGGGGCAAACCGCTCCTTTGTATCTGTAGAATTTTGTGATAGGTTGAATGTGCCTTTAACTGAACTTGCTACTGCTTTAGAAGTTGAGGTAGCTAATGGTATGATGGTTCCGGTCACGACTGCTGTGGCTGGAGCCAAGATAGATATAGATGGTATTTGTTTTCTTGTTTATTTCCTTGTAATGCCTCTATCTGGATTCGATGTAGTGCTCGGGATGGATTGGCTGAGTTTGAATCAGGCCAGCATCAAATGTCATAAGAAATTGATTTCATTCCCGTTAGCTGATGACACGAGAGTAGTAGCAAGGGGGGAGAAGGCTGGATCCGTAATTCCGATTATCTCGTGTTTGAAAGCTAAAAAGGCGTTGGATAAAGGTTGTGAATCATAGTTGGCTTATGTAATTGATGGAAAGAAAGAGAAACAGACAGTGAACGACATCCGGGTGGTAACGGAATACCCTGAGGTGTTTCCAGAAGAATTGCCGGGATTACCTCCAGTTCGTGAGGTGGAGTTCAAGATAGACCTGATTCCTGGTTCCCGACCAGTGGCAAAAGCACCATACAGGTTAGCACCTTCAGAGATCCGAGAGATGATGACACAGATACAAGATTTGTTAGATAAAGGTTTCATCCGTCCAAGTTCATCTCCGTGGGGAGCACCAGTTCTATTTGTGAAAAAGAAAGACGGTACATTGCGTATGTGTATCGACTACCGTGAACTGAACAAGAGAATGATAAAGAACAAGTATCCGTTGCCAAGAATTGATGATCTGTTTGATCAACTACAGGGAGCTTCGTTCTTTTCCAAGATTGATTTGAGATCAGGGTATCATCAGGTGCGTGTTTCTGAGGAAGATGTGTCAAAAACGGCTTTTCGTACGCGCTATGGGCACTATGAATTTTTGGTTATGCTGTTCGGCTTAACCAACGCACCTGCAATTTTTATGGATTTAATGAACAGAGTCTGTCGACCCTTCTTGGATAAGTTTGTGATAGTTTTTATTGACGATATACTGGTATATTCAAAGACAGAAGTGGAGCATGAACAACATTTGAGACAGATTTTGGAAACACCGAAGAAGGAGCATCTGTTTGCTAAGTTCTCTAAGTGCGAATTCTGGTTGAGAGAAGTACAGTTTTTGGGGCATGTGATTTGTGACGAGGGGGTGAAAGTCGATCCTTCGAAAGTACAGGTAGTTATGAATTGGAACGCTCCGAAGACACCGTCCGAGATCAAGAGTTTTCTGGGATTAGCTGGATATTACCGCAGATTCATTAAAGATTTCTCTAAGATTGCTGGTCCATTGACAAAGTTGACTCGAAAGGATGTAAAGTTTGTTTGGGGTAGTGAACAGGATCAAGCATTTCAAGTGTTGAAACAGTTGTTATGTCAGGCCCCTATTCTAGCATTGCCAAGTGGCTCAGAGGATTTTATAGTTTATTGCGATGCGTCGTTTGCTGGTTTGGGCTGTGTACTTATGCAGAGGGATCGGGTGATTGCATATGCTTCAAGACAGTTGAAACCCCATGAGAAGAATTACCCGACACATGATTTGGAACTGGCAGCCGTTGTTTTTGCCCTAAAGCTGTGGAGGCACTATCTGTATGGCACCAAGTACGTGATTTGTACCGACCATAAGAGCCTACAGTATGTATTTACACAGAAAGAGTTGAATATGAGACAGAGACGCTGGGTGGATTGATTAAAGACTATGATTGCGAAATAAGATTTCACCCAGGAAAAGCAAACGTGGTGGCAGATGCCTTAAGCCGCAAGTGAGCGGGAAGTTCTATCCAGTTTATGCGTATTGAGATTGTATCTGATCTAATGGATAGACTAAAGTCTGCACAATTGGAAGCTTTGAAAGAGGAAAACTTGAAGAGTGAACTGATGAAGAAACGTAAAGATATAAAACTCTCGTGGATTAAAAGTATATAAGACTCGTGTGTGGGTGCCTATGCTTGGAGATTTGAGGAAGTTGATTTTGACAGAAACACACAAGTCCAGATTGTCAGTACACCCAGGAAGCACTAAAATGTATAACGACTTGAAAGTGCTTTACTCGTGGCCTACTATGAAAACCGATGTGGCACAGTTTGTAGAATCATGTCATATATGTGCACAGGTGAAGGCGGAGCATCAGAAGCCTTATGGATCTTTAAAGCAATTGGAAATCCCTGAGTGGAAATGGGAACATATCACGATGGATTTCGTAACCAAACTTCCACGAACTCAGAGAAATAATGATATGATTTGGGTAATTGTGGATCGACTGACAAAGAGTGCTCACTTTCTGGCTACATGTGAGATGGCCTCTCTAAGTAAATTGGCTCAACTTTCTGTGAATGAGATTGTTGCGAGGCATGGCATGCCATTATCAATAGTATCTGACAGAGACTCCATATTCGTTTCTAACTTCTGGAGAAGTTTATCATCCCCAGAGAGAGTTGGGGACGAGGATTAACCTAAGTACTGCTTATCATCCCCAGACTGATGGTCAGACTGAACGTACCATACAGACACTTGAATATATGTTGCGAGCTTGTGTGATTGAGTATGGTAGATCTTGGGATTCACACCTGCCGTTAATTGAGTTTGCGTACAATAACTCTTATCACTCCAGTATTGGGATGCCTCCGTACGAAATGCGGTCATCGTTGCCGTACTCCGACTTGTTGGTTAGAGGCCGGTGAGAAACAATTTGCAGGGCCTGAGATAGTTCAGATAATAGCTGATAAGGTTGCTATAGCCAGAGATAAGTTGAAAGCAGCCAGAGATAGGCAGAAAATGTACGCAGATCCACGTCGTCGTCCAGTTAAGTTTGATGTAGGAGAGTTAGTATACCTGAAGGTTTCTCCGTGGAAGGGTGAAATTCGATTTGGTAAACGCGGGAAGTTGGCTCCCCGTTACATTGGTCCCTTCCGCATACGACAAATTGTGAATGATCAGACTGTTACACTGGATCTTCCATAGAGCTTGCGGGGATACACGATACTTTTAACGTCTGTTATCTAAGAAAGTGCAAGATTGATGATGAAAGTCAGATTCTCTAAGTGCAAGAGTTAAAAGTTGATTCTAAGAAGAGACTGATAGAAGAACCGGTAGAACTGTTGGATCGAAAAGTGACCAAGCTCCTAAAGAAGCAGATACCGATGGTGTTGGTCAAATGGAAGCATGGTCTAGGTTCTAATTTAACTTGGGAGACTGAGTCAGAAATGAAGGATAGATATCCCCATTTGTTTGAGCAGGAAAGGATTCCGAGGACGGAATCCTCTTAAGGGGGAGATATTTGTAACACCCTCAAACCCGGGCTAGAAGATTAGCGGGTTTGTGGTCCGTGCTTAATTGTTTTAATATGATAAAGTGGTTAATTAAATGTTAATTAAGTTAATTACATAAAATAAATGGTATTGTATGTATGCATGATACCGTATGTATGTATGTATTTATGCATGAATAAGGGTGTGCACGTGTATGTGTGTTAGGAATGTGTGTGCCACCTCATGCCTAATTGCATGAAAACGTGTAGATGGTGTAAACTTCAATTGATTATTCTCAAAATTAGTAAGGTGAAAGTGTGTGTTGTGTGTTTTCTCTGTCAAAGAAACCGAAGAAGATCAAGAAGAAATAGAAAGAATTGGATTTTTCAGTTTGGAGTGTTTTAATCCATTTCAAGGTTAGATTTATTCTTTGGTATGATTACATGATATTTTGAGTAAGATTGATGATAGAAATAACATGATTATATATGAAATATTATAGAATCGGTTTTGATGAAATGTAAGTTTTATGGGTTTTGTGTGTTCATATGATATTTGTGTTTAAATGATGTTATGATGCATGGAAATATGTTTAGGAAGATGAAAATATGTTTCTGAGATGATTTGATGAAAGTTATAAATTCTGGGTTTGAGTTGTTATGATGAAGTTCTCGGATTTAGATGAAGGTGAAAACCGAATGAAGGAAATCAGATTAAAGCTAGAAATTGTTATATGAAATCCTAGTGATGAAAACCGATTGCTTAGAAAACCGGAAGTTGAAATCCGATAGTCTAAAACCGATACCTCAAATCCTATAACCTTAAATCCGAGACTGGAATCCTAAATCCTACACTTTGTATAACCGAGACTTTAAATCCGGAAACCATAAATCCGATTGATATAATCCGAGACTTGAGAATCCTATACCTAAATCCGAATGATGAGAATCCGATAGTCTCAAATCCGAGTGAAGGGAAATCCGATTGTGGTACAATCCGAGACATGAGTTGCGGATTCTTGGAATCCGACAGTTTTGTGAAATCCGATACTTGTGTTTTGAATTGTATGTGTTTATTGTTTGATGTTTGTTTGATGAATGATTTATAAATATATGGATAAGATATATTTATGAGATTGGGACTGATTTGATTATTGCTGTGTTTACAGGCAATCCTAAGACTCAGTGATATTAGACTTCTGAGTTCGTGCTGAAATTGAGGTGAGTGGACGTTGGACACGGATGGTAAAGATTGCAATTAATTTTATTGATGTGAAGCATGATTGTGGATTGAGATTGGATTGATTGAACTGCTGACTGTGAAAGTGAACTGTTGATAATTGCTGCATGAATATTTGGTTGATACGCACTCTTAGGATGATTTTGAGTTGCGTTGAGAAGTCAGCTATACGTGAACTTGGGCTGGGCTTGTCTAACTGGTTGGTTGAACAGTAGTAGCCTTTCTATTGCATTTGTTTCTCAGAGGGGAGTTTACTGTGCCAATCTAGTGGAAAGCTATCGGTAAACCTTTGCTTTGGCCGGCATTGGTTGTAGGTTCTGTGCCGAACCGCCGGTCTTCTCTGGATATGTGATTACATAAGTATTGATTGATTGTGAATGTTTGCATTTGTTGTTTTAGCCTCTACTCACTTAGCTTTGTGCTAATTCCCCTCAGTTGAATGTTTTGCAGGTTGGTGTTTGTAGTTGAAGAAGGAAGAGTTGACCACACTCTGATACTTATTTAGAAAAAGAGACGAGCCAGTTTTATTTTGTAACACCAAACGATTGTAGTTGTGGTTGTCTTTTGAAACAAATGAATGTATATTTGTAATTATTGATTGTGAATGTTTGCATTTGTTGTTTTAGCCTCTACTCACTTAGCTTTGTGCTAATTCCCCTCAGTTGAATGTTTTGCAGGTTGGTGTTTGTAGTTGAAGAAGGAAGAGTTGACCACACTCTGATACTTATTTAGAAAAAGAGACGAGCCAGTTTTATTTTGTAACATCAAACGATTGTAGTTGTGGTTGTCTTTTGAAACAAATGAATGTATATTTGTAATTATTGATTATATGTAATCAAGTTCTTTTTAATTAGCTTCCGCAGCGCGTTTTAAAAAAATGGCTTGTGATTTTCCGGTGTTACAACGTGTTTATCGAATATTCAAAAATTGAATTAAGATGGACTTTTATATTTTCAATTGTAACACCGAAACTTTATTATAAAGTTAACGCGAGAAATGTACAAAGTGGTATATGAGTTACTAATGGATAAATGAGATAGTATGCGGTTATAAACTAGAGGGGCTAAAACCGTCAAAACAGAACTTGAAAAGGTTGAGGGACTAATTGTGCAATTAGTCCATAGTTATATATATATATATATATATATATATATATATATATATATTGCCATCTTTGACTTTGTATAGTCAAAGTCTTCACTAAATTTACCTACAACACCAATATTCTCTGGAGCAGGAGTGATCTTTGAAGATTTTGGAGCTAGAGCAATAAGAACAAGAGAATACAACAGATCTTAGCTAACCATAACTTGGAGGTAAGAGTTCTTGACCATGTTCTTCAAGTTTTATTGGGTTTTAGTTGATTCTATGGTGAATCACAGATTTCAGATTGTTATTGTTGTTATTTATGGATTAGAAGTTGTTTGGGATGTAGGAAAACATCCCAGAAGTGTTTTTATGAATTAAAGTTGGGTTTTTGGGGTGTTTTGGCCGGAGACAGCAAGTAAGTCGGCCAAATTGCTGCTACGAGTTGAAGGGCACGGGCGTGACCTTCAAGATCCAACCGTGCCCTTGGCCGTACCTAAGGGGGTACGGACGTGACCTTTAGGGTACGGGCGTGACCTTTAGGGTACGGGCGTGCCCTGTTCTAGAAAGGCCCAGAGGGTGCCTAGAGACCACGGGGTGGCCTGGGTGTAAGGCACGGGTGTATCTTAGGTAAGGCACGGGCGTGCCTGGCGAGGCACGGGCGTGCCTAGTGTTTTGTTCAGTTGTTCAGTTCAGCAGATGCATGTGTTGATGTATATTCAGTATTATTTCATGTAGAGATTTATCAGAGGCGCGTTCGCTAGATTATTATTGATTGTGGACTATTATAGCATCACAGACTATAGGGTGAGTCTTCTAGACTACTAGTCATATTTACGGCATGTATGTTATTATATCAGGTTATTGATATGTTAGATCACTCAGTTTTGGGTGCTATGTTCAGTAAGGTTCAGTGGTGTTACAGTAATGTTATAGTATATATATATTATGTGTGTTAAGCTTGCTGATTTGTGCAGTAGTGGCTCAGAAATAGCACAGTACTGGGGCTCAGTTAATTAATCAGATATCATAAACCATACTGTCTTGTGAAGTAGTGGCTCAGTTAAATAATTATGTGAATCAATAAGCATACTGCCTTGTGCAGTAATGGCTCAGTTAATTACTCAAAGTTTTATTATCAGTGATTGTCAATGTTTATCATATGATTATATTCACGTGTTTATATGATTGGCAGTCTAGTTTACTCACTAAGCTCTCGCAGCTTATCATATATTATTTTCTAAAATGGTTTGCAGGTTTTATTAAAGACAGGGGGCAAAGCTTCAGTTTGACAGTTTTTATGTATTTAAAGAAAACAGTGTTTTAAACTTAACGCCCAGTTGTTTAGTGAGAAAGCATATTTTGATGTAAATATGTAACTATCAGGATTTTATACGAACCTGAGGGTTCAAAACAGTTTTGTTGCTTCCGCTTATTCGTAAAACAACTCTTTTATTTCTAAAAGAACTTCAAGTATGGTTTTATTTATGTTTTTGAAAATTGGGGCGTTACATCAATAGTACTTATTTGTATAATATATTTATAGTTTTAGTTGTTAGGTTATTATCAGCGTTACAAAGATGAAACCATTAGGGAATTAAGTATATATTTGGCGTCTACGATGAATCATAAAAAATCATATAAAAGTTTACCTTAACATATATTATTTGAACCGAAATATGATACCTCCAAAGTGTTTAATATTGATATCATAAAAATCATTTATGTGTTCAACCTCTTCATTTCTTGGAACAAAATTACTATCTCTTAAAAATATTTTTGATCAAAAGGATGTTCATTGATATCATACAATCATTTATGTGTTCAATTACTTCATTTGTTAGACGTCCATATGATACAAAGTTAGTCATAATTATTTCTAGGGAAAATTACCGAGAAAGGTAACTTAAATATCGAAAATTGTCAATAAAGGTAACGTCTAGTTTTTTTAGCCGATAAAGGATTAAAATTTCAATTTGTAACAAAAAAGGGTATACTGACCTCTTAGACCTAACAAAAAAAAATTATAAATTTCAATTTATAACAAAAAAATGTATAAATTTCACGCATTATTCCCTTTTTTGTTACAAATTAAAATTTATAATCCCTTCTCGGGAAAAAAAAAACTTGATGTTACCTTATTGGCAAAATTTGATATTTAAGTTACCTTTCTCGGCAATTTGCCCTTATTTCTATCAAAGTATAACTATAAAAAACATAGTATATTAAAAATGAGAGTCAAACATATAAATATAAATAATTAATGTTTCTTAATTTTAAAATCTTAAAGATTATTTTAAAATCTTAAAGATTATTTTAAAATATAATTTAACCATAATTTCTTATTATTATTACATAAAGCTCAAATTATATATCATAACAAATACATAAATCACTTCATTAGCTCATAATAACACTGTCTCAAAATTCATACGTCATACTCCTAACCTTCTTTTATGATATGCAAAGCTCTGATGGTTAATGTAATACCCAAGTTCAAAGTTTAGGAAATAATATTATTATTTGGAATTATTATTGGGTTGTATTGGAATTAATGAAATAAAGTTTTGACCTTTTGGGCTTATTTGATTATTAAGACAAATGGTTATATAGATAATGGATTAATTGTCTTGTGGACTTGAACTTGAGGATTGTAGTGGGCTTAGACCTTATAAAACTTATATGTATGTATATATATAGAAAATTAGGGCTCAGCCCCCAAAAGTTATTGCACTGTTCCATTCTTCAAACTAGTGTGTTGTGTGTGTCGAGTGAGCCAAGAATAAAGAATAGGACAGCAAGAGGATCTCCATCTTTGCATCCAAACTTCAAGGAAATGTGAAAAAAACATCAGGTGATGCCCCTAACTTCATGGTGATCACATTGATGCATTTCTCTATAAATTTGAGTTTAGGAGGCTTAGAGTGTTGTGTGTGTATGTTCTTGACTGTGTAAATTGTCGAGAGAAACAAGTGGGTTTTGGGTTTAAACCTAATGATATACAAGTTTATCTTTAAAGGAGTCGTTTATATGTTAGGAGTAATGAATTGCCACCGATAAAAATTGATTTAATCAAGTTTTGGATGGTTTTGATTTTTATAAATGTCGACTGATATAACAGGGTCGAGGTCCGACCAATATGATCCCTGTGCGACCTAGGGTCCGACTTAGACACTTGAGGCGTGCGACCTAGATGGTCCGACTTAGAACCTTACGCATATACACGTTGTGTCCGACTTGAGACTCAAGAGTTTATCCGACTTACATACCCATCGTGTACGACTTACAGATATATGTCCAACTTAGACCCTAGTGTGTCCAACTTGCTTGAGGTCCGACTTATATATGTACGCATGGTCTGACTTAGGGGTTCGACTTAGGTCCTATCCGACTTACTTGCATTTATGCTTATCCAACTTGGGTCCTTTACGTCCGACTCAGGATGGTCCGACCTGTTCTTCCGTATGGAATTAAAATGGTACTTTGTGATATATTGTAGATTTGTAGGTTCGTGTTATAGGGCCCGTTAGCCACACAGTTATGTGAAATTGCCATTAACTGTGAATGAACTACTGCCAGGTTAGTATCCTTACTTATATACCAAACATGCGTTAACTAGGAATGTGTATTTCAACCGACACTTGTGTGTGGAGTTGTGTTGTATGATTCGATTGACACTTATGTGCCGGGTATGACGAATGATTCTTATGAGTCAGGTATGTACGACCGTTTGCCTCGGCAACGGGTATGATTCGATCAACTACGACGGTAGCGGGTATGGAAAGAGTGATATGTGTTTATGACTATGTTAAACCGTTTTGCTATGTAAGTAGTATGCTCGCTTAGATTTGCACTTACTGTTGTTAATTTTTATTCTTCCAGGACATGACTGCTGTGGAGCTCATGGACAGTGAAAAAAGCTCACAGCCAAGAATGATTTTAATATTATTTTTGAAACTTGTTTCAACACGAATTAATGAATTGTAACCTTGGGATATAGTACCAGACATTTATATACACGGGATGTTCCGCAATTACTCTGATATTAAATTATATGATATGATATTATTATCTTTTACTGTTGTAAAAAAATTTTTTTGGGACATTATAGTTAATCACTTACATTAGTGTCTTTATTAAAATCATCATAGTTTAATTAATATTTTATTATGAAATCATTGACATCGAAAAATACATCGAGAGTTTAACGTTGTATAGTTATGTCAACGAAAAAATAACTAATTTAAGAATTCACAAACATAAACTTTCCCATAAAAATGCATTATACATCACTAATCTGTTGTAGAAATATATTCTCATATACTCTATATAAAAAGTACCTCATATAAAAAGATTACAAATTTAGTGATTCATAACATAAAAATTAACCATAAATATGTTCACTGGTTTAAAATTTATAAAAAAGATAAGTAATAAAATGAGTATTCCCCTTCAGAAGAGATTAAGTGTTATTACATTTTAATTTACATAAAATCAAAGATAGTAACTCACTTTTTTCAGTAGTTATGAAATATAATTTTTTACTAATAAAAAGTTACAAAATATATTTTTAATTTTGTGTCAGATTACGGTAAAGTTTATATCAAAACGTTGTAGATAAAAATGAGATGATTATAAATATATAATTATATTTATATCAATCATTACACATTAAAAGTTATAAAAGAAAAACTGTAAACATATACAATTAAATATATCCATTAAATATAAATATATAATTTATACAAAAACACTAGCTAAGCGACCCGTGTGTTAAAACGTTGTGCAATCTTTTCAAGTAGTTGCAAAGGATTTTGTGTTTGGAAAACTGAGTATATATACGATATAAGTCATCCGAAGACACATATAATTCCATCCAAAATCCTAAATCCGATTTATATGTATACATTCAAAAGTTTGGAAGTTGTAACCGATTAGTTTGTATATATCCACTTATGGTTTAAATTCAAAAGTTCTAATTATTTGGCACTAAATAAAGTTTGACAAGAATACTATACTACAATTGAAGCATTTCTGATTTTAAAGTAATGCTTCGTGTATAATCAGGTACTTTAAATAATAGTATTATTTAATTTGAATAGAGTAGTTGTAACTCATCTAAAGTTTCTCATATTTAGTTTATTTCAATAGATTAGTTGTAACTAATCTAAAATTCAAACGTTGTTTTTTTTATTACGTCACTGTATTCTTAAATACGATTTTTTGTTTATTTTTTTTAAATGGGATGTTGTGATTGGTGAAAATTTTGACAAGAATACTATACTACAATTGAAACATTTCCGATTTCAAAATAATGCTTCATGTATAATCGGGTACTTTAAATAATAGTATTATTTAATTTGAATAGATTAGTTGTAACTCATCTAAAATTTTTTGTATTTAGTTAATTTGAATAGATTAGTTGTAACTAAATTCAAAATTTGTTTTTTTTTTACAATTGAGGTTTCCGAATTGCAATTAAAGTTTTAACTAATAAATTAATTAAATATCATCCTAAAATTTGGTTAATTAGTTAAAGAAATTAAAATAAATTTTAATTTGGTCATAAATTTTAATACGTTCAATAACTTTGATCATTTGGTCATAAATTGAAGCATTAATTTGAATATATTAGTTGTAACTAATCAAAAATTCAAAGATTGTCTTTTTTTGGATGACGTCACTGTATTCTTAAACACGATTTTTTTTTATTTTTTTTAAAATGAGATGTTGTGATTGGTGGAAATTTAGTTTTGTCATCATTTTCTTTTAATAAGGTTATAAGATAAGATGTTTTAAAATCAATAACTAAACACTTTGAATAACATATTCAAGTTGATCACTCAGCTCATCACTATAATCCCAAAAAAAAATCTATGCTAAACAAAAAATTACCTACCCACTACTATTAATGGATAACAAAAAATTAAGAATATACTAATTTTAAAAAAGTGTCATACTACAATAAAATTTACACCAAAACGTAGATAAAAATGTAACGGTCGCAAATATATAATTATTTTTTCTCTAAACAAAATATATTACAAGTTACTAAACATAATTTATAAACAATCTATAATTAATTAAATTAATATACAATTTTTATAAAACTCCCTCACATTTTCTTAAAAGCCCATCACATGTTTTATAAAACTTCCTTACAATTTTCATTCAGCCCTCTCCAATTGGTTTAAAATTCCTTAGCGTGTAACAATTTTTAAAGAAGTCTTTTTTTTGCAATGTGACATCATCTTTCTTTAAAAAATGATTTTTTGAAAAGGATAATGATGTCATGATCCTTTTCTTTTAAATATTTTTTAGGGTGATTCTATATATCCCCTCTTGACTATCAATATAACCCCCCTTGATTTGACATGTGTGAGTGAAAAAACTATATTGAAAATGTAGCCCTCTTAATTTGACATTTAAGTTTGTGAGAGAAGGGGAGCTAAATAGTAGCACCCTAATTTTTAAAGAAGCCTTTTTTTGTAATGTGACATCATCATTCTTAAAGACATGATTTTTTAAAAAGAATGATGATGTTATCATCCTTTTCTTTTACATTGGTTATATAAGAAGGTTCCCTAGATATTTTCATATAGCTCCCTTATAATTGGTTCCATATACTCTTGCAAATTGATCATTCTAATTGTGGTAGTGAAATTATAATTTTTGGTCAAAGTTGAAAAAACAAGAGGTTTTGATTGGTTAATTGAATTTTTCTTTAAGAAAGTTTTTTCAACAATGATTTTCTCTCCCTCTCTCTCTCTCTCTATATATATATATCTGTGTGTGTGTGGGTTAAAGACTGCTACTGCTATTATATTTTATGTTGAATTCATTACCTAATGTAATGAGTTACCTAAGTTATAGCAAATAACTTGTTTTTGTAATGCCCTAAATTTTTTTATAATATTTAAAATAACTATGAATATGATAACATTCTTCAAAGCGAACACAATTATTCATAATTACAAATCTTAGACGAGATCCACACTCGGACTACACGTTGTACAAAGTTCAAATATCCAATTTTTGTAAATAGGTAATCAAAAATGTTTGAAAATATCGTTATGGAAACGTTCTTTAATATGAGTGGTTATCATTGCACCGGAGCTCTCTCATGGTCCTGTCCTAAAAAGATAAAACAACAAGAGTAAGCATAATTCTTAACGAGCACACAAACTGTAACATCCTCAAATGGGCCTAGACGCATGCGTACGTGGTATGTTAAATAATTTAAATAAGTTGAATAAAATATATATTTATTAGATATTGATATAAATGACTAAAATAGTCATTAAATGATTTGATAAAAATATTAATAAAATAGATAAAAATAATAGAATATTAAATGGTTTAAGATAAGGATTCCAAAAATATCCCCATTAGTTAAAACGGGTACTCGTGCGTTGAGTGTATGTTGAAAAAGGGAACAAAATACCACTTGTAGATAATATTGATCCACAAGTAGGTTAGTCATCTCCTAACCCACGTTTATAACACAGACAACTCACACTTCTCCTTTCTTTGCGTTCTTGGCAAGTTGAGAGAGAAATCCCAAGGAAGAAATCTTTCAAGTTCCAGACTTTGCTGCTAAATTCAGATTCCAAATTGATTGTTGACTTCATCTTCTTCTTTGTTGTAAGTTGTTTCTCTAAAATTCCAAGTTCTTCAAGTTTGGGCGTTTTTGAGTCAAGATTGCCAATTGATGCCAAGAATTGAATTAGATGTTTCCAATTAGTTTCTATATTGATTCTAAGATTATAGCAATCAGATTTGTGAATTAAAAGGGTGATTTAGATTGAATTTGGAAATTAAAGTCTAAATGGGTCAAAATGATGATTTTGGTCCCATAGCTTGAATTGATTGTTAAATGGTATGAAAAGTGTGTTTTTAGATTGGTTTTAATGTGTTGTTTCACATATGAATGAAAGAAATCGACTGGAAATGTCTTGGTATAGTTTTGGTGTGGGTTTGGCCGGAAAACAGCATGTTCTGGTCGAACCTGCTGATGCAAATGGAAAGGCACGGGCGTGCCATTGAAGAACAGACCGTACCCTAGGGCGTACCCTAAAAGGCATGGCCGTACCTCCAAAAGGTACGGGCGTGCCTAACCCTAGAAGGTCCGAGGGAGTGCCTACAGTCATGGGGGGTACCTCATAGTAAAGTATGAGCATGCCTTGCTCAGGTCCTGTAACACCCTGATTTTCAGTACAAATTTAAACTTTTCAAAACTCAGTTTAATCGTGGTTTATATAAAACTCTTTAGCTTTTAGTGGAAGCATTATGATGTTTCTAAAACAATTCAACACAAATACCATTCTAGTTTAACTATTTATTGTATTGTCCAATATGATTCAAAACCTTTGGTGTTACCATAGTCAATCTCATGACCAATAAAGAACGAATAGGAAATCCTGAATTACCAGAAATGCAACAAAGCTATGCCTAAGGCATCTACCCGCCTCACATAGGCCTCTAGACATCATGCGGATACAAAATCATTTTACACACCAAGTTAGCTATAAACATAGCCAGCGAGTACAACCAAAAACATTTGCCTTTCAAACCAAGTCATTATCTTTTTGAAAATACGAGTTTGGCATTAAACATACTTTAAAAGTATACACATAAGCACATAAGGATGCGGGTTTGTCCATTGGGCCACAATGTCTCCACATGGTAGCTAGCCATGGTCAACACATGCCCACATGGGGGATAACCACATCTCCCCGCCAAGGTGGGGGATGCACGAAGCAGTCCACCATACAACGGTTATCTGGAGTGCATGCCCTGTTCCCCAAGTCAACTTGTGTTGCTTAGGTTCGGTGGCTCGTCAGCTCAGTGAACCCACACGGTCATAATGGGTACTGACATACCCCTCCACTATCTGCATCGATTCCTCAACCACCAGTGTATCGAGGTTCCTCAATTGCCGAAGCCACATGAACTAGTACACGTCTCAATGGCTAGGAACCCTATGGTACATAGTACATATCTCAACACTGGTCTGGACCACAACATACCACAAGGGTCACATAAGGCACATGCCATAAAGGCCAAATAATCCAAGCAATCAAGCTTAACAACAAACACACAAGTGTCACAATTCATATCACTTGAGCATAAATGCTCAATAAACAAGAATCACATTTGGCATCTCAATGCCCATAATACATCATAAGTGTAAACATGATTTTCATTAACTCGAAACCACATTTGTTATTGCAAAATCAAAGCTCACTCCTACATGGAGTATCATGTTTCAAAACCATCAAGTAAAACACAACATTAACATAGACCATCTCCAAAATAGAGCAATGGTCTTATTTTGAAAACCATTTTTCTTAAAACGCATCATATAACGAGTTCAGAATTTTTCCACATTCTTTAAATTCAAAAGCTTCATAAAACATTTGTCAATCATAGAAAACATTATAAAATAAATCTATAGTTCCACATCCTTTGATTTATCAAGTTTCATCAATCATTTGCCAAACATTCAAAACACAATCATGATGACTTGTACACTTTAACAAAACTTGGGTATCCACAGGGTGTACTCACCTGAGGGTGTGATGAGGATCACAACCCCATCCAAACCAAAGCTCAACCTCTTGATCATAAACCTATGATCACAAAACATAAGGTTAACTCACCTAGGTTAACCGAAACAAGATCTCTAAAACTCAATTCTAGCCATAGACACTCTTCGGGTCTTAAAAGACTATTTAAACCTTTTGTAACCAATGGAAACAACCCCCAATCATATACAAGGTCAAAAGGGGTCAAAAACATGATTTTGGCATGCACAGGGGACCTCGCGTCGCGAAAATTTCGCTGGAAAAATGACTTGAGCAAAAATGCGACCTCGCGCCGCGACCACCCAAGCTCGCGTCGTGAGCTCACCGTAAACAGTAACCTTCGAGGTTTTTCTTCCTGCAGCTCCCAAATTACTCAATTTCTCAACACCAAACCTTAGTTTATCAAACCAAATACTTAAAACTCTAACAAAACAACTTCATAACAAACAATATCATCTCTTTTGACATCATTCATAATCAAAAACCTTACTACAAGGTTTAACCCAAAAATGTGACCCATTTTAACAAATTATCACAAATTCAAATATCATTGACCATAAATAACCACCAATACTAAAAATCAAACATAATTTTTAGTTTAGAACTTACTTGATTTACAACCCAAACATGATTGTTATTTCCTTGCTTAAATCTAAGCTCAAGAATGAAGAGAGTAAACCCAAACACCAATTTTTCTTGAATCCAAGCACCAAAACATCAAACTTTTCCCTTGCTTTCTTCTTCTTCTTGAAAACTCCTTTTCTAGAACTCTCTCCCTCCTTCTCCACGTTTCTACAACCACTAAAATGGGAGTCTTTGACTTCCATTTGACTATTATACACCTACACACATCATTTTACATATTTGGTCCTTACTCTATCTTTCCCTTTTCATTTATTACCACTTTTAATTTATAACATCCACATACACAACATTTAACACATAAGTAATATTATAAACACATATTTTACTAAATATCCATCTAAACTTGCATATATATAAATTTTATAATTTTACCAAAACTACGGGTATTACATTTCCTTCCTCCTTACAAAGATTCCGTCCTCGGAATCGAATCAATCACCGAGCTCACACAATAGCATATTTTTACTAAGATCCTAGATAGGATCACATATCTTAACTAACAGTATCAACCTTTTCATAATATTTTAATCTTTCTTCTACAAGAGCAATCATTACTCTTATTTAGACTCAAACTCTTAATCATCGATTAAGACGCTTAACCACCAATATAGCCTATCTATACAGCTTTTCTAAATCAAAACTCAAAAATAATTTCTTTAACTAGACCTTTAGAATAGCCTAGTATCTCACCACTAATGGCTCATGAATAACTCTCCATTGAACTATCAAGAATTTAGCATCATTAACCCAATCTTTGCGACTCTTAAGTCATATAGTCTCATGGTGAGCTATTTATCACATCAATTAGTGATCTACCAATCACTTTCCAATTCTCAAGTACCACAATACCTCATAGGGGTTCTTTGCAATATTACCATTTTAATTATTCCTTGACAATTTTAAATCATCAAATGGTAGTTACATCATTTCTCCAATATTTCAATCGGAAGTATTACAATTTCTCAAACACTAAGGCAATTGTATGCCAACTTGGGCAAACAACCCACTCATGAACATAAGTGTTCCTTATAAGCATTTTTCCAATACTTGGAATAACACCAAAATGTTTATCCATAAGGAATACCATAATTCCATACTTTGACACAATCATAATCAAAAGTATATAAACTAATTTCTGTTTCAGAAATTTCTACTGGTAAATTACCGATTACACCATGGCACTTCACATAACTTAGATGTTCAAAATTGTTGGTTCTATGTGCACAAGACACAAATTAATACGATATTACTGATAATAAATAAACTCATAGGGTCACACATTTACAATCAATGGACACCAATTACATATTTGAATATGATTTAAATATGTTTCCAACTCATTATATATATAAGTATATATGCATTGTTGCATATTATTATTTATGTGAAATAATAATATCACTCTTGTATATTGATACAAGATAATGCATATCAAATACATAGATATAAACATATGATTTTATATATATGTATGTATATATTGTATAAATATATATTTGTTACAAGTAAATTGTTACTAGTAACAATTATATAAATGTATGTATATCTTTGTTACTAGTAAAGAGTTACTAGTAACAATCAAGTATGTATATAAAATACATATAGATGTATTTTATAATATGTATGACACATCTAGTGTATTATTCTATGTATTTATAAGAATAAACTAGAAATTGTCACAATAGTCACAAAAAGGCCCCCTTTTTTAGGTTTCTTGAAACATAACTCAACAAGGACAAGCATGGGAGGACAAGTGAAGAAGCAAGGCAAAGAAAGGGGTCCCCTCTCCCTTGGTTTCGGCCGAAACTAGGCCTAGAGGGGCCTCCCCCTTGTTTTGTTGCTTCTTGGTTCTTATATGCATGGATGTCTCCTTTGTGTTCTTGAAATTGCATGATACCACCTTTAGGCTTCTTTTAGAAAAGTTCTAAGTATTCTTGAAGCTTTGAAAACATCTCTACATTCTTGTATTGGTGTTCTTCAAGTAAGTCAAGTGTAGTACTACAATACATACTCAATATACATACATCTAGTTCAAGAAGAAGAACAAGATGTTGTTGCTTGCTTGCTTGAATTTCAAGGGTTGGAGAGCCTAGCATCTTGGAGGTGTTGGACTCATTGATTTGTGGATACCTCGGAGGAAGTCTCTACTTGGCTTCTCATTGATCAACCACTTCACCAATAGTTTAACTCACGCTACAAAGGTTGTAGTTATAAACACCTTATGGTTGTTTTGTTTCTTAAGGCTTGCATATGGATCATTGGTGGTGAGTTTAAAAAAATTTAAAATCATTGTTCCTGCTTCCGTTGCTAAAATATATTTTGAAAAACCGAACAAACCACAACAAAAACATCATACCTTAATTCGATGGCTATACTTGCCACTAACAATCAATAACTAATGCACGAGTTTAAATCTCTGTACAATACTAACACAATACCAAAGAAGGGTTCACCAGAACCGGTATATATTAAACACAAATGACTCATAATTCATAACAAACTTCGATGATCACATCGACCCAACAACAATAGATATCACATATATTGTCCTCTGGATGCTCGCATTCGCAAGCACAACTCTACCTAGAGATCTTTATCCCGCAAAGCCTTTCGTCGTGTACCCCTAAATCGCCTCATTAAGTCCACAACAACTTTTGGTCTAAAAGACTCATAATAGATCTATTAGGACTATAACCTTGTGACTCCAAACTTAGGTCACAACCTTTGCCATGCCCGGATAAAACAGATCTCAAGATCAAAGCTCTCGACCAACTCGAGCTATCGGCATCGCTGCATACTCCTGATGGTCAATTACCCAGTCATCTCCTGCGGTCTAAAGGCACCACGCTATGTCTAACAAAATATAAGCTAACTACTTGTTACAAGGACATCTATAATCAAGATAGTAGAGTTTTAACTCTACCTCATTGTCTGAGGACATGACTCCCATCATACGTAGGAACTTCACTTTCAGGACCAACTCCTCTAATCTCTAAATCACTTTTCAATATCCAATCACATAAACAGAGTAAATCACTCCTTAGGTAACAAACCCACATTATTCTAAGATAACACAATCAAAACTATTTAACCCAAAGAATCACATTTGATTCCAAAGGTAACCACTACGAGGTCCTTAAGATTATTCACCTCAAAGGAATATCTATAGACCCCATGCACCATATCACGTGTAATCTTTATGTTCTTAACAGAATTCATATTCATACACCATTTTGATCGTTAGTCTGACCATAATTAAATGTACCCATCAAGTAACCCTCTTAAGTTACCCAAAACTGGGTTGTTTACTCACTTCTCAAGCTCTTAGTCATTAACATTTATATCAGTTTTTATTAACTTACAATATAATCATTCCTACTATTTGGGTTTAACTGATACATAAGATCAAATCAAGTTATAATTCAAATTTTCATACCACAAGACTGACCTTATAATTGGTCCATCCTCATAAGAGGTTCAACAGTCTACAATTACCTTTCTTTTACACCACTCTCTAAATCATCAAAGGAAAGAGATTTGCTTACGCAGATCCTTAAGTGAACACGATCCAAAAACATTAGTTACTTAGTTCTTACCTGTTATAACTTCACAGGTGAGTAACAGTTAACCTAAGTATGATATTGATGGTGTATATAGATGTTTGTATGTTACAAACCAAAGAATTGATAACTATGCATGTTTAAGGCTATCATAAGCCAACTGAGTTGTTAAATTGTTGTGTATGCATGCTAATGGCTTTTATAGGCCTAAGTTGATATGTTAAGGCTTTTGTAGGGCAATTTGCTATGCTATGTCTTTTGTAGGCCAACTGTGTTATCCTGTGGCTTTTGTAGGCCAATGTATGTTGTACCGGTACTTTGTTGGATGTTTGGGGCCAACTTGTATGGATCTAGTTGGGGCCTTGTGCCACCAGCTATGATGTACGGCGATTCGATGATCACGAATCTTGGTTCCTCCAGAACCTCTGTCCCTCAACACTATTATGGGCTCTCAGTTCCTGCTGATCCCGAGTGGGGTAAGTTCCCCGGTAACGCAATGGTGGACCGCTACCCGCTTCTCCACCGGCGCGGAGGAAGTATCGGTTTCCCAAGTTAGAATCACTGAGTCGGGCTTATAACCCTGCAATATGTGATTTTTGCTGACTAACCGTTGCTTCACAATGTGCTAGGGTAGACTTGATTGTTGATATGTTATGCATGTGATATGTATATGATAGTATTGATATGATGCTTCCGCTTAGCTGTTATTCACTAGCTATTTATAGCTAACCCTCTCGTGTACATTCCATGCGTAGGTAAATAGTTTGTTGGTGAGGACAGGTACCTGCTGGAGATGTCACGTTTTGTTTTGGGAACACATTATGAGTAGTTTTCTATATTTTAAATTATGTAATGGTCGAACGAATTGGTAATGCCTTGGTAGTACTTTTATGATGTAACTTATATATGTATAGGTTGTAAATTATTAAATTAATAATAAAGCTTCCGCTGTTTTATAAAAAATAAAAAAAAGACTCTTCAAATTTAGGCGGCGTTACACAAACTTATGACTTAGACATATATGATGTTCGTGATGGAGAGTGTTCAAACAAGGAATATAAAGTTATAAGGTTTCACAATGTTAAGAACGTAAGATATCACCATATCCATGTTAATGTTAGTGCATTATTTGCTAAAGACCCTCCTAGTCAAAAAGTAACTAAAAAATGTCAACTCAAGCGTGTATTGTATCTAAAGCTGTATATTTCAAATCCACTAGTTCATCACATGAGCACATCCATCTCATATACGATATCACTTCATAATTGTAACAAATTATTATAAAATTATAATACTCGTAGTTTCTCAACAATCATAATGCTTTTAATCCTCAACTTGGGTGAGGATTTTCTTAATGATTTAACGATTTTCATAATAGAAAAACACACCATATATAATATAGCCTCTTAAACTTTTTAGGTATATATTTGAATTAAGAGCATAATGGATATGTTAAATACACAAATTATACGTGATATGAAGGTTTGACTTTGTCTAAATGTTCACGTTTTCGTAATTAAACAAGTCTTATTTGAAAATTGTTAAAAGTTTTATCTAAAAATACAAATGGATCAAAAATAAGCTTTTTGAAATACTATTAATTAATAGAATATTATTTTTTAATTAAATATCTAATCTGTTATTTTAAGTATTTTCTTTTATTATTTATATATTTTGCTCTAAGAAAAGTACTTAAAACAAGAACATAACATAGTTTTAAGGAAAAGATTTAAAACAAGAACATAGAAGAGGGACCAAACATGTAACTTTTTTTGATTCCAAAGTTACCTGCGCAGTGTTGTTATTATCAACTGTAACTCCCACCAGCAAATATTTGACTGACCCTCGAATCACGGGTCGAAGTTAAGACTCCATTGAAGACCAAATGCCGCTATTACCTAATCCAACATTTCTACTCTCACAAACCCAACAGAGAGAGAGAGAGGAGAGAGAGAGAGAATAACACAAAATCAGCTTTAGCCTTCTTTTTATTTGTGGGTTTTTCATCCTCTCCATCTTCACCTTCCCAATCTCTTCAATTTGAAACCCACAATTAGATCTTTAACTACATTAGTTGGTTTTTCGATCTGGGTTTGATTCAATTGTCGATTTTTACAATACCCATCTCAAATGTTTGATTCTTTTGCTGTCAATGGTTTCTAAGAATGTCTGCCACATTGACGCCATTCTCGCGTCCCCGAATTGGAGCTTCAAACACGGTATTCTTTTACTTATTTTGCTGATTGAGGAATGTTGAATTTTGTTTCAAATTTATGAGAACTTGTTTGATTTCTACTAATTGTTTATAAAGTTCAATGTAATGTATTACCCTTTTCGTCAATCCATCTTTCTAAAAGTTCTAAAATCAATACCCAAATCCAATTGAGGTGAAACGATAACCCGTTTCCTCAATGGAGGAAGTAATAATTAAGTAAAGTATATGCGTGAGGTTTAATTTAACGTTTCAGTGACTTGCTTTTGTTCCAAGCTTTGATTGATTAGTTTTATGGATAAGTTTGGAATATAATATTTTTATTTTGCAAAACCCCACTTGTAATCAGATGTCTCACCTTTGTTTTGTTTATTCTAGTTGTTCTACTATGAATTCAATTGGTTTTCAGTGATAATGTTGTCTGGGTAGTGAAGTTTTCTTTACTTTTTCTAACAATTATGGAAATTTTGCAGGTTTTCAAGAGCGGTCCGCTGTTCATATCTTCAAAAGGTGAGTAGAATTTCTTCTGCCTGTTTAAACATCTACTTGTGTACTTAGAATAAAGCTAGTTTGTAAACTTTGTGTATAGAATGATGCATATTGCCTAGATTAAGAATCAACACTCAGGGATTAAGGAACCCCTTTTATGGACAAAATCATAATAATCGAGGCACCTCATTAATGCGTATGAAATGTAATGTTATGTAGAGTGCACATAACTAGAATAATTACTTCCCTGTATCAAGTTGTGTATTGAAGTTTGTTATAAATTGTCCATAAACGTTTGCGTTTGGCTCATAATTTTCACATCTATAACATCCTATACTTATGCTAGATTGCTAGGTGTAGATATTTGTGAACTCTTCCAAACTACACCATTTACCAATAAGCGCACTTTTGATTTGCCCTATCTTGTTTGGATACACGTATATGACATTGGAACCCAATACTCCTTGATTGTAAAATGAAGGTGTGTTCATTATGTATTTATTTGCAGATAAGTATAAACCACTGGAACCCAACACTCTTAAGAATATTGAAGATAAAGTAATGGGCATCAATGTGTTTTAGTCTTGTATTTCTGGTATCATATTCTTCAGAAAATACAATTGTTAACTTAATTACCTAAAGATGATCATGCATAAAGATGAACTAGTTAAGTCCGTCTGTATTGGAATCCACTGGGTTTAACATTTTTGTATTTGTCCTGTACAACATTCTCTTAACTTAAATCATGTTGTTACTTCTTCTGCACTAATTCTTTGCTGCTTTCAGGGTTAGGATGGAAATCGTGGAAGAAACGCTGGTTTATTCTCACACGCACTTCTCTGGTTTTCTTCAAAAATGATCCAGTTACTTATCTCTCACATCTATGTTCTTTTTTTAGATCTTGTTTTTTTTTCTCTTTATTACTTTATGGTGTGTTAATCTAACTTCACTTCCATATTGAATGTTCAATTATCTGTTTTTCTTAATTATTTTATAAAGATTTTCACGTCTGATTCACTTCTGGATATTAATTTCTCGATAAGACAGCCCTTTGGTTTAAGTACTGAATTTATATTTTATTTATTGTTCAGAGTGCACTTCCTCATAGAGGAAATGAGGTAAATTTGACTTTGGGAGGAATTGACTTGAACAATTCAGGAAGGTAATTGTGGTTCTTGGGTGTGTAATCGACTAATTGTGTATTTGTTGACCAAGTTTTTATTCTGACATCTGGTTTATCTTTTATTTTTTTGTTTTTTTCATTTTTGCAGTGTTGTTGTCAGAGAGGACAAAAAGCTGTTAACCGTTCTGTTTCCTGATGGCCGAGATGGCCGAGCATTTACTCTCAAGGTTTTACAAGACACATTAATTGGACATTGTTAGGCGTTTTATTTTATGCGATGTTGATTAGAGATGGCAATTTCATGGCAATTTCGACCCATTTACTTACAAATGGTGGATTTGGGTTATGTTTTATATCTTTACGGGTCAAACAGGGTAAAAAATTTATTAGCTTAAAAGGAAACAGTTTCGACTTGGTCAAATGGTTCGAATGTGACCCACGTTGTATTCTTAATGGATAAAAGTAAAAAACATCCTAAGTCATTATATCAAAAAAGAAGATTACTATTGTAATAATGTCTATATTTTTATTCAATTTCAGGCAGAGACATCGGAGGATTTGTACGAGTGGAAGACGGCTCTTGAAAATGCCCTTGCACAAGCCCCAAATGCAGCCCTTGTTATGGGACAAAATGGACTATTCCGGAATGATACTAATGATTCCACCGAAGGCTCCTTTCCTCAATGTTTGTGAATTTTCATTCTTTAAAAACATTTCTCTTTGAACTGTTTGGGCCTGATTTAAGACCTAGTTTCAACATTCTTAAAAAACTTTGTGTCTTCATTAAATTCTAGCTACAGGTGTTATAGTTCTTGAAACTTAACCATTCTGGTATAAACATCAGAGGTCTATTAGATAGTTGTTCTGTAAAATTATTGAACTTCAGAGAACTATAAATTTGTATTTAAAGTAATATTGTTTGGTTTGGCTAATAAAAATTTCATTAGATTTTTCTTTTTTCAATAATTTTTTTTCAGGGAGGGATAAACGCCCTATTAAGTCTTTGGTAGTTGGAAGACCGATATTGTTAGCACTGGAAGACATAGATGGAGGCCCATCTTTCCTTGAAAAAGCTCTTAGATTTCTTGAGAAACATGGTTAGTTTTTTCCTAAATAATATGATAAATGTCATGGATCTAATAAATTTAGAATTTTGGTTGTTTTTTCTCCTTTTTCTTTAACGGGCTAATTTGTATCCTCCCCCTTTAAATTATAACAGGAAGCAAAGTAGAAGGAATCTTGAGACAATCTGCAGATGTAGAGGAGGTAGACCGCAGAGTTCAAGAATATGAAGCAGGTTCTATTTCTTCCGATTATGTTGCCTAATTTTAATTTTTTTTTCAAAAGGCAATATATTGCCTTTATATGGATGTGCTTAAATGCTAAATTTATATACGTTGTTGTAGGCAAGAGTGAATTCGGTTCTGATGAGGATGCACATGTTGTTGGTGATTGTGTTAAGGTATTTTCTCGATTTAAATCTGAATAATTTATATAATATCATAATAAATGAAGTTTGCCATCTTGTTTTAACTATTCATTACAAAACTTTATCGTTTGCAGCATGTCCTTAGAGAGCTGCCCTCGTCACCTGTTCCTGCATCCTGTTGCACTGCTTTATTGGAAGCTTATAGTCAGTTCACTCCCCTTTTCTTTTATCTTTTAATTATTTATATGTTCCATTTTTCATTGAAGCTATTGTTTTTATAGTATGTATACTGATATTAATTACTTGATCCAGAAATTGATCGAAAGGAAGCTCGAGTAGATGCTATGCGCTCTGCAATTTTTGAAACATTTCCTGAACCAAATAGGCGTTTGTTACAGAGGTGATTTTTCTCCCCCGTTTTTTCTGTATCAAACTGGTTCAATAAAGTATTAGCTAAATTGTGGTTTAAAAAGGTTGAAAGTCGCTAGAAGTTGATATAGACCGATTCGAGATGGTCAATCTCCCAAGAAATGCAGCCAACGAAGAAGAGAGTTTTCACAAATTTTATTCACTAATTTCAAAGCAAAACATTAGAGACTTAATTAGGGAAAACTAGAAAATAACTACCAAGAGAACATGTGAAATTGGTTCATGATAATCCTACGTCGAACAAGCAAATAACTTCCTAAGTTACCAACTAAACTACCCCACTAATTCTAACTTCCATGCATGCAAGAGTAGTGGGTTTGATCCTCTTGTTCCGAATTCAATATCGTGGGTACGTATCAGAAGTCCATTCCTAATACTTTACCATTTCATAAGTTGTCTCATTGTAAAGATTTAAATTACATGTAATAACTAATTATATTGTTTTTCTAGTCATATTTTTAACAATTCATGGTTTACTTTAAAGCCAGAACAAATTGAGAAAAAATTGTTTGTGGGTCAACTCCGCTGATGACCCGTCTAAAAAATGTCCTGGCACTCGTTTTCCCCTTTATTTTCTAACATGGACAAACTGTTATTTTTTTCTGGGTTTGTACTTTTTGTTTTTGTTTGATTACAAATCCAAGTATTTAAAATTGAAATCGTTCAATTGCAGAATCCTGAAAATGATGCACACTGTTTCTTTGCATACTTCTGAAAATCGAATGACAGCATCAGCAGTTGCTGCTTGCATGGCACCATTGCTCTTACGCCCACTTTTAGCTGGTGAATGTGAATTGGATGATGATTTTGATGATGATAATCGCGATAATTCTGCACAGCTGCTTGCTGCTGCAAATGCTGCTAATAATGCTCAAGCTATTATTGCAACTCTCCTGGAGGAATTTGAGAATATTTTTGATGTAAGTTTCTTTAAATTTTGTTTAGAGGTCAAAGTTTTGATCCCTTTGCTTTTGAACAGGTTGATTTGGTTGCGTTTGATCTCAAACGAGCCAAATGGTGAAGTAAAATTTTACTTAAAAGGGAACATGTCGATTAGGATCAAACATGTTGAAAGTCATCCAAAATTTTTAAAGCATAAAATTTCCCAAAAGGATATTTTGTTTTATTATTGTTTATGTAATTGTGATTTATCCTTTTTTTTCAGGATGATTCTATGCTTAGATGTTCGATATCAGCAGATTCGCGGGATATTAGCGCAAGTGAAGAAGATTCAACTGATGAAGAAAATATGGAAATAAAGAATAATGTTTACCATGATGCAGAAAATGAAGCTGATCAAGAATCTGATGAAGATCCTGAACGTATATTCAGTGGAAAGCTGAGTGAATGCAGTGGTTATGCTGGCAGTGATCTTTATGACTTTAAGGTAAAGGGTAAAGGGTAAATGGGTAAATTTGGCACGGGCCGAAATGCGTGTTGTTGGGTTGATAAATAATTAGTGTGTCAAATATGATTACATAGTTCATTTTTTTTTAATAATTTAACTTTTTGAATAAAATTATTTATGAGATTTGATGCTAAAAACTTACACTTGGGGCAGCTTTTGACTAGTTTGATCTTTTCCATTTAAGCAATTTTTTTTACTACCCATTACCTGCTAAGAGATGAAACATAACCTGAATTGACCGAATTGTTTTTCGTACTGTTAGATTTCAAGTTTCTAATATTTCTTCTCCCCAAATTAGTGATTTGTTGATGCTTGTCATATATTAGGCTGATGAATCAGATGTGGTATCTCCAAAAAACAATGTGAATTCAGCAGCAAAATCAAATTCATTAGCAGATTCTCAACCTCTTGAAGACTCAAATGTTGAAATTAATGAGCAACATGAATCTAGCTCAGAGACTCCTGCTAGCAAACTAACAGGATCCAACTATAACTCGCGTCGTTCAACAATTTGGGGACGGTCTAATGTAAGTTTCAGCTGTCTTGATAAATTATATTCGTAAAAAGTTAAATATTTGATAAGAAAAACATCTTAATTTGTGTATAGAAATGAAATTTTTTTCATAAAACTTTGTTCTTTTCCCCCCCTTTTTTGGTGATTTATAACAGGTTCTGTTTATGCTGATTTGTTGATCTTTTTTTCTTCCACAGGGCAGAAAGACTCCCTCGGTGGAATCAGTAGATTCTTCTGGAGAAGAAGAGTAAGATTATGACACTTCGGTTTATCAACCAAAAAAAAAGAATCAAAATAATGGCTTTTCAAAACAATAATAACCAACCATTTTATTGAAAACAGTAACTGTAATAAAATGTGCAATTAGTTCTTTTCTGAATTTGATTTTATAAAAGGAATTCTGTGTCTTTGTAGAGTTGCTATTCAGAGGCTTGAGCTCACGAAAAATGACTTAAAGCAAAGAATTGCCAAGGAGGTAGTATTAATGGTGGTGGTTGTTTTGTGCTTATTCTGAAACAATTTTCTTAGTAATAACAATATTTTATCTATTTTTAGGCAAGAGGAAACGCAATACTTCAAGCGAGCTTGGAAAGAAGGAAGCAAGCATTGCATGAACGTCGTTTGGCACTTGAACAAGACGTAAGCCCTCCTTTTTCATTAAAATTTTTCTAGTTCAAAAGTCGCCTAATGTGTGCTAAAATGCGTAGTTTTTTTCTAAATTGTTTTTCTTAAAATTTTTTTATCATACTCCATTATTTTTGATAATATATTAATTTTCAACTAAATACCAATTTTTCTAAAAAGTGTTAGCGGGTCAGCTTAACCCGACCTGACTCGTATTGGCCATCACATAAAAAGATTATCTATTTTGACCTGAAAGTATTTTGAACAACCTGTTCATTTTTACGTTTATACATTTCAAATATTGTTATGAAATTTCTAATTTTACTTGTTTAATATGATGACAGGTTTCAAGATTGCAAGAACAGTTGCAAGCTGAGAGAGATTTAAGATCAGCATTAGAAGTTGGGTTAAGTATTTCTTCTGGACAAGTTTCTGGATCCCGTAATATGGATCCAAAGGTTTCTTTTCTTCCCCGTCATTACTCTATGCATTTGAGTTGTATCTCTTTTCTTTAGAGGTGGCAAATGAGCGGGTTGGGTAACATGTCAAAAAGGGTCGGGTCTGGTTTGCGAGAAACTCCTTAGAGACATTATACTATTCCAGTAATAATCAAATTAGTTTTAATAAACTTATATTGGAGGTTTTATATTTAAAAATACAATTTGGTTGACTTTCGACCCGTTTGACCCATTTTCTTTCGAATGAAGACAAGAGCTGAGCTTGAAGAGATTGCTCTTGCTGAAGAAGATGTTGCTCGATTGAAGCAAAAAGTTGCAGAATTGCATCAACAACTTCATCAACAACGTCAGCATCACTATGGCCATAATCCTCAACAGTGAGTCCCTTCTGTTATTTAATATTAACAAAAGGTTTGGCTTTATGATGAAATATAACAATCTTTTTGGAGGTGTTTGGATGTGCATAATCAGAGTGATTGTTTCATAAAAATAATCATAACCAGATTATCAACTGTTTTAAAACAGGTGGTAAGAGATGGTGTTTGGATGTGATTTTGCTTTTTAAACTGTAATAATCAGATAGTCATATGTATGAGTGTTTGGCAGATTTTGATTATTTAAGAAATTAGTACATAAAATTATCAAAAATGACATTTTTATTTAACAAAAGGAGACACAACAACTTATGAGATGACCCCCCCCCCCCCCCCTCTTCCCCCCACAGATTATAACATAAATTTGTTCCCTGTTCTTATACTTTACTCGCATGTATTTTTCGGCAGGAGAGTATTTCAGCAAGATTTTGATTCTACTATTGCTTTTATTAATCATGAACGAAAGCAAAGATTAGAGGTAACTCTACTCTAAACCATGATGTTGATTTGTTTGAGAATATTTCATACTTTTTTGGGATGAAAAATTTTAGAGGTGGCAGCTGCGATTGATATGGTTTGCTTTGTACCTAACAGGTCAAAGGAACCGGGTTGATAGTTATGTAAAACGTTTTCAAAGAAAAAGGGTTGTGGGCAGGCCTGACCTGAATCGTTATGGCCTGCAGTTTAAGATGACCTGTTTCGACAATTAACTAACCCTCATTTTTCCCTCTCAGGGAAATGTTTGACCCATTTGAATATATCTTGTATTCATCTTTGTTGATGTTCTGCAGGAAACTTCATTGGGTGCCGAATTGAGAAACAATAAGGGTCAAACCTTAATGAATGGTAACACGAGCAGACGGCCTTCGCGTAAGCATTTTCTGGACCCGAGTGATTCTAAAAGTACCGAGACATCCACAAGTTTATCAGTAGATGATTTTGGGGTTGTTGATTCTGCTGGTATGCCATCTACATCAAGACCAGATGAGGTTAGACTTCATAAAACTTGATGAAAATGATTTATTTCATATTTAGCTTTCGATTATATAAGAAGTTTAATAGATAAAGCGACTAAATACTACATTTTGTATATAATATTTTTTGTAACCGTTTAGTAACCGCTTGATTTTGTTACGATACTAAACATTTTGTAGTTGACTGATTATCCGAGAAACCCGTTGGCCACATCATCCACATTAGTAGAATTAACAACCCGTCTTGATTTCTTCAAAGAACGACGTTCTCAATTGATGGAACAGCTTCACAATCTCGACTTAAGCTATGGAACCACCTCACAAGATCATACATATAAACAACCAGCGTCGCCTGGGTGGAACATACTTAAAAGAAGCTGATCCCAACCTCGTACATTTGTTTTGTATATTCTTTGTTTCTTCTCATATGATTCTTTGTTATTTGGTGTCCGAAAATCAAGAACACGCTGCTTTGATCGATCTACGGTGAAGCAGGTTTCTAAAATCTTTAACTGGTTATGTATTATTTGGTGCGTTGAGATGAACTTGAATTGGTTGTGTATTGTGAACTTTATCGACATGTGCTTCTATTTGAGGATGTAAAGAATGATCTATTGTGTAATCCTCGTACTTATTTTAATGACTCGTGACAATATCTATAGATCTGTAGATGATTCTAACGTGTAATTAGAAGCATAAGAGCGTCCGTTGTGGGATTTAAAATTCCCGGCGTGAAGATCATGGCGTGATGCCGGTAATGGCAACAATATGATGGCCGTTTCTTTTCTTTTTGCGTGTGTAAAAAACTATTGGTACGGTGGTGCGATGAATGAAGTGTTTAGTGACGGATAGTGTGATGTCGAAAAATATTGTGTCAATGTATGATGATGGAGGATTGGAGGAATACCTAAGTAAAGAGTAAATTACGAATGTCGTCCCTGTTATTTACTCAAATTTTCATACATTGATAGTTACTGTGGTTTACATGTTGTTATAGGTTTGCTCATTTAGACTAATAACATTTACTTAACTGATAAAAGCTCCTCATATGTGTTGCAAACGAGGGTATTTTTGACATTCATCTACGATCCTTGTTATCAGATAAGTAAAGACTTCTCTTTTGTATATTTAAGTAAACAAAAAAACATTTAAAGACCAACACTCTTTCTACATGTCTTCCTCTCTCAAGCACAAATGCTCTCTCTCTCTCTCTCTAATTGACACCATCATCGCCACCGTAGAAAGTCGCCGGAAAGTCACTCTACCTCCACCAAAAACATAAAATCAACTATAACAACCAAAATCATAAACACGCTTACTTACAGATTTATAAACACACCCAAATATATACTCAAACACGCCTTCATATATGCAAAATCGGTACGTATGTTTTCAGATCAGAAAATCAGTACAAAAACACAAAAAAAAAAACAAGGAAGAAGAAATAGAAGTCATTGGCGCTTGGTGGACGAAGCCTATGAAGGCTCCAATTTCTACAAATCCATGTTGATTAAACCCTTGAAGGCTTCATTTATAAATCCAAATCGAACAATTTGTAAATCCATGTCGATGTTTTGATTTCTGCACATTGATGAACCCAGCTTGAGGGTACAGAGAGACGGCAGGGAGAGATAGGTTGTACGGTGGTGGCAGTGCTTAGTTCCGGTGGTGGCGGTGGTTTAAGATGGTAGAGCAATGGAGATGTTAGAGAGAGAAGGGTTTGGTAATATGATGGTTGATAATACTAGGCCAAGAGTTTGGTGATGTGGTGTTTGGTAATAAGGATAGTAAACAAATGACCAAAATACTCTCAATGTATAAAGCACAGGAGACGTGAGGGGTCTTTAATAAAATATAAATCAGAGTGACTGCCAATATAATTCCAAAAACTACCGGACAAAAAATGAATAAATAATCTAATTTGTAGGTTACAAGTTATTTTCATTTTTTGTTAATTTCTTAGTAATTACATTCTTCATTTATGTTTACATGTTCATTGTATTATCACACAAGATATAAAAACCAAACAAGAACAATTAGAATTGTTAATATTTATCACAAATTGATGAACAAAATCAGTATCGAAAAGCAAGAAATCATAATCGAACAAGAACACACTCTAATCAAAATAGTACAGTTTTATGACATTCATCATAATCAAACGAACCTAAACTCCTAATCTAAACAAAAACCCTAATTTGAACAAACCTTGGTATTACGAGTAGATATTGGCCGAACCATATGAACAAGACCATGCAAGGGTTTTCTAATCACATGCGAGCCAACCCATACCAGGGTTTTCTAATACGAGCACATCTTGGCTAAACCATACGTACAAAAAACCTAAATCAATCTTAAACGTGAACCACATGGCATTCAATTTAGGTGAGAATCGACATGAGAGAAACCCCTAAATCGCCTAATAGGCAATTTGCATAAGGCAACACATTTCTCAAAATTCATTATCCTATTTAAGACAAAACAAAGTTGGTTTCATTCAATCGTATTTTAGGTAAAGTTTATTGTATTTTAACGTAGTTTGTCCAAAAACTTACAATATTAATTTTTTTTTTAATTGTAAAAGAATAGGAGTTCAAAATAATGAAGTATCCAAATTCATGTGTGTGCATCTAATATTGAGAAATTATGACAAAAAACATATATCTTACAAAAAAGAAGTATGAATAGAGAAACCCACTTGAAATTCAATTCTTTAACTGTTAACATCTCGTAGTAAAATTTCATTTGAGAGATTCAAGGGGTGTTTGTTTTATCTTATTAATAGCTTGTTTTTGATAAGCTGTATTTTTTTAACAGTGGGCTTAATATGACTTACAACAAGAAAATAAGTCTAACTTATGAAAAATAAGCAGGAAAAAAAAGGGCTTATGAAAAATAAGCTGGGAATAAGCTAAAATAAACACCCCCTCGGTGTATAAAAGCTAAAACTAAGATAATTAAATACGATAACAATAATAATCAAAACTTGAGGATTATAACTACACAAAATAGCCCACAAGAACCTTCTCAATTTGCATAAAGTAGCAAGTTTAGCAATAACCTGAACATCTGTACATGTTAAAATAACTTATAATACGCACCAAAAAGGTCGAAAAGAAATGGCATTACCTCAAATTTATGTGTTTTTCTTCGTTCTCATTGATCTTAGTGGATATCTTTTCTGTGGACTTGTCTGTGTTCTCTTTTTTGCTGATTTTGTCTCCTCCTGCTTATGCTCATCTTTAGTTTCTTTGTAATTTTCTAAGTCTTTTTCATGTAAATCAACAGGAAAAGAGTGAATCTTATGCGAATCTTCGATTATCTTCTGAGTTGGATTCAGCAAAGAAACACCATCATCTCTGTTAGTATGATCAACTTCAGTTTCTGTAGACTTCCTTGAAACATCATCAGAATTCATTGATAATTCACTTTGACTAAGAGATCCTTTAATCTTATGCGAATCTTCGGTTATCTTCTGAGTTGGATTCAACAAAGAAACACCATCATCTCTGTTAGTATGATCAACTTCAGTTTCTGTAGACTTCCTTGAAACCTCATCAGAATGCATTGATAATTCGCTTCGAGTAAGAGATCCTTTACAACATTGTTTCTGAATATCCCTTAAAATTAAACTATTTAAAGCACGAGTTTCTGATTCTCCAGTAGCTGACATCAATATATCCCGTACCCGAATAACAGGAACATCGTCAAACGACAAATGTAAGGATGTTTCAGTTGTATTACCACATTTCTTGTATGAGAATTCATAAGAATAATAATCTTCCCAGGTACATGGAAATCCAGAAAGAAAACGATCACACACCTGTACAAAACTAAGTTATGAGACCTGAATTCCTTGATATGAACATGGGCCAATTCCGGTTGATTTACAGATAACAGGTAGACTGAAATGCTTAAAATGTCTCAGTTGTCTTATAAATAAGACATTGCCTTACTAATTAATTAGAATAGTATATGTAACCATATTCAATACAATAACTATTTACATAACTTAAAAAGGATCTAAAAAGCATTGGTGGATTGGTCAATCCCGGTCTGACCTGTTTAGACCTGTATATAAAATTTACTCGTATTGACTCTAACCTATTTTACCTCATGTGAGAAGCCGTAAGATAATGAGCGTGACCTATTTATGCAACCAGAAATCGTGATTATGGTGCCATCTACTGCTTCAAGAATGTTGTAATTGAGCCTCTTTGAAATTGCTGGAGAACCAAAAACTTGAATACCATTTTCAAGAGTGTTAAGATTGTACTTCTTGCCAGTTGATGCAGAGCCCAAGAGTCGCATTCCTAGTGGTCCCAATGTCCTGTGGTATTAAAGAGGTCGGTATAGCAAGTAAATTTGGCAATTTTGACCCACTTAAGTATAAATGGGCCAATATGGGTTATGTGTTATCTCAAACATGTCAAATGGGTAAAATATAAAAGAACAACGAAAGAAAGAAACAGGTTCAAAGTCGTCCAAAGAACCTTTCTTAAAAAGCAAAAAACCTAATACATTTGTCAAAAATTATAAAATATAACCGATAATATATAAACTTCTATAATCATATTTGACACTGGTTCTTTATCAAAAAAATAACGAAATTTGGACATAAAGTGTTTCATGTAACAATCCAAACCAAATGCTATTATGACCCATTACCCGACTCGCTTATCTTGCCACTTCTAAGATAGCCGGAAGGACCTCTAGCATTCACCATTTATGACAAAGTATTCGTTATAACGAGCAGTACAACATTTATTTAAAAAAATAACTGTCCTAAATGTGCATAATGTTTAACTAAACTGAACCTATTTATAAGCATACACATAACAGAATAACTAAAATCTCACCATCTCCCAGGACCATTTAGAATTGATCTTATAAACTAAAAAACCTAATACTCTTGTTTTCCTCTATATATGATCATTTTATCATAAAGTCAGATCAAAGTTTAGACTCGTCTTATAAGAATACAGTACAGAAAATAATTCTCTCTAGAAGCATAAACCCTAAACTCGAATTGGGCTTTCTACTTGATCATTAGAGATAGCGGCGATTCACTAGCTGAAATTTATAGAAATTCAGGAAAAAGTATAAATAAATTATTACTCTCTGTTACAGAAACCTCCAACTCCCAATTTGGATCCCACCTTTATTAACCACCATTCCCGCAAGAAAACCTGCAAAAATGGTTGGAGATTGTTATAGTCTTATAGAACAAAGATTTTGCAATGGTAAGAGACAGAATTTCAAAAGGTTGTGTAAACCTACTGATTTACGGCTTGATGAAGAAATAGGGGTTTTGGATTCACTCGGAAGTTTTGACATGAGAGCAGCAGATTCACCTGATACAAACTATTCTGATAAAATATTCCAATGCATAGTCAACACAAAAATGAGCTAAAGTGTTGAAATCCTCATGGTGAACAGGACGAAATCAACCCTAATAAACAAACAACTACGAGTTCTTAGTCAAAATTTATAGTCCTCAGATAGAACATTATTCTCCTCGGGTTTTGTTTAATACGAACAAGTTCGAACATATAACAGCAAAAAGCAAAGAGATCTACCATCAAACAACTAACAAATAACACGAATATCTAAATCAAAATAAAAATTCGAACATTTACCTTAGAAATATGGTAGCGCCGTCGTGAAGGCAGCAGCGGCGGGAGGTAAGTATGGCGGGAAGAAGCACCGGTGGACTGTGGTATCTGGCAAAGTAGAACGATTCAAATTTGAAAACGTACGTGCGAGTGATAAAAGTAGGTAAATTAAAAACGCGAGCTCAATCACACTCGGGTAAGTGAATTGTGGACGGTATGGTCACCACTTATCACACGATAGCTTTTTCTCCTACTACTTAACTCTTCGTAGTTATCACTTCCTATCATACCAAATTATAAGACCCAACTAACATTAACTATCAATCAAAAATTAAAGAAAATAAATAATAGATAGTTGGTCACATTTTAATACCACCACACAGCCATTCAATATCTGATGTCCTTCATCACGCTGGACTGGAGTGATAAAAATTAGTTTCATGGCGAGGAGGCACATACCACGCCAAGAAAATGTCTCCACTCCAATGACTCTTATCATTCAGTGCTAGTAATCACTTTTTGAGTGCGTGATACTTCCACTTATAAAATTGATTCATCTACATAAGGTATAACACATTTAAAGTTATATATGTTCCTTGGATGAATCAATTTTATAAGTGAAAGAACTATCTTCCATGTTAAAATTTTAAATTGACCCTTATGATGTGACATATGTGAGTGTATATGACTTGTATTAAAAACTATAATCGATTGATATGACATGTTTGGTATGTGAAAGGGAAATAGTCCAAATAATAGCACCTCTTTTAATATCATATTTTTAGACCCTCGTAGTATGAACTATCCAATAAAAAATTATATAAAAAATAGAAATAAAAAGAGAGAGGCTTACCAACCATCATCACACTTCTCACCCTATATGATATACACCCCAACCTTTCACATAACTTAGTTACACTGTGTCACCACTCCTTCAATTCTAATAAGTAATATTGACATCTAGAAATGGGTTTTCCTGGTATAATCGAGCATGTTAAGTAAAAGTTACCCGCCGATTAAAAGGGATAGATGCATAGATCTAAAAGTATTCGTAGCAACAATAGCACTAACTTATAACTAAATGTCTATAGAATTAACTATCATCGGTGGCCTCATTTTTTTTCTACCTCTTACAATTGTAAGTTTACATTGAGAAAGGAAAAAAAGACCGATGACGGACTTGATGATGACAAGAGGTAGGGCCAACGAAGCTTCAAGGGAGAGGTGGAGTAGATCACGACTCATGTGTGACCGGAGCTTAATGATCGCTACTCTGTATTCTCAAATACGATAGACATAGAGAATCAATAATTATTTAGTCTCAAAAAATATAATTTGTATTTTAAATTCCCTGATCATAATATTGCACTAAAAGATGTTGATTCCAAAGTTGACTCTCTTGACCTTGACCTAACCCGAGTTAGGAACTTTCACCTCAATCTTGATTCAATTAGAACGACACACCCAATACGTTTGCTTTTTTTTTGTTGAACAACAAACACGCATACCTACCTAATCTACACCTATATTTAAAACCCGACTTGAATCTCAACCTCATTAAGAGAGGAACACATTAATCACCTCTTAATACCAGAAGTTCAAAGGCTCTAAATCATATGTTAGGTAGGTTATAAGGTGGAACACAAAGAGTGAAGATTAATTCTAGTTGTTGGAGACCATATCTTGTAAAAAAGATCATTACAAGTAAAAGAAGTTTAGAATAATGTAGAAATTACAAGACTTGATAGAATCCATACTACTATCTATCTCTCAACACAAACTAATAAAATTTTTATTTAAATTGTTTACATTATGTGTGTATTTGCACTTTGCAGTAGCATAATTATCTAAAAATATGAACATAAGAAAAGGGGTTATGCACTAACCAAGAAGAAAAGGAAGGCAATTTGTTGTGGAATATATGTCTTTAATATGTTCTAATAAATCAATCTAAACACGTTTCTAATCCATTGAATGATCGACACGTTTTTAATATTTTCTATCTCGTAATTTTTACACTTAATTTTGTCATGTGTCGTTATTTTCTCTTTATACATACATTTTTGCCACATTTTAGCTCAATTAAGAACTTCAAATTATTGTAAAATCTAAATGATTTGGTTTTCATCCCAATTATTAATTTCCAATAATGGGCTTCGTCAATTAAAGAACCTTTAGCCTAACGGTACTAATATGTGTTTAAGATGTCTCTCTTTTAAAGGTTGAGTTGGACATATGTATTTAACGGAAATCGTTACAAAAGGATTATTAATGTAACAAAATAGTAGTTAAAGGACGATGCTTGAAACTTTTTCAAAAAAAAGGACTAAACATGTAATTCGTGGTTAGTTAAATGACCATTTATGAAATTAACTCTATAAACATTAAAGAAGCAAAATTTCACAATAAATACAACTAATTTTATTTAATTTAAAAGAACACAGGTTCCAGCTTAAGCCACATAAAGGCATAAAGAACCTAATACAAACTTGCACAATATTCATACAAATATTTAGCAATCACTTGAATAAAAAGAAGCATTAATTCAAGTTTTACACACCCATCAGCAGCACTCTCACCTGCATTTAGAAAAAAAAAACAAATTTAATCAATGCAGAGGAAAAGATGGGAAAGTAAAGAGAATCGTTTCCTTTCAAATCGTCTCATTTTTTCGAGGAACAGATTTAAAATAAATCTGGTTTATACTTCCACTCAAATCCTTCCGTTTTTTCTCATTTTCATCTTTGAATGAAACTCGAGAACACTTTTTTTGTTTCATTCCAAATCTCTTCTTTTCCCTCTATAAAAAAACTCGAGGACACAGTGTGAGCGTTGTCCATCAGCGATTAATGGTTGAAACAACAAATTTTGATGCGATTTAATGAACTTTTTTTAGAGATTATGTTTTAGAAGGCCAATCGAATGGGAATTTACCAGAGAAAAGTTAAGCGCAAGTGGCAGCCTCAACGAGATGAAAAGACTGCAGTTCCTTGAAGTTCATCCATGGCTTAACCCACACCTTGGCTTCATAAGTTTTCGTCACACCACCATCATTTGCTTCCAGTTTGATATGGTGCAGGGTGCCTGCTACCAACTGTTCTTTTGCACTTACTACCTTTACAAACTCAAAAAGTGAATTCTGCAGAACACACATTCAGGGTTATGAAAATCAATGGGAATTTTTCAGTTTTCAAGAACTTGAAGAACCATAAGTTGATAAAGAACAAGTTTCATGTGGAAGTAACAAAAACTTATAGCAAATCTCATGTTTTTATTGGGTAATCTAAGAACCACTCGAAAGAACACATCTTTAAGCAACAACAACAACATAACCCAGTCCTGCCAGAGCGGAGTAAGCACACATCTTTAAGCGATTAATAACAAATGGGACCATACACCTAGAAGCCTAGATCAGAGATCACCGAAAACCAATGGATCCCATGATATACAACATTGGAATTCAGATTCGGAGCCACTTCAATTCATATATAAGTGTTTTAAATTCATCGATCTTGCTCTTTTTTTGGGTAACCCACCCTAACCAGTCCATGGCCAACATGAAAGTGATGCCGGATTCAATATCTAACCATTTTATCGCTAAAATAATAGAATAAAACTAACACTGCGTATTCGAGTCGAAGAAAGGCCGAAAAGGAATCCAAATCATCCTAATTTTAGAAAGAAAGATTTGAAGGTGAAATAAGCCTAAACTTCACCTTCAAATCTGTCTATTTCCTTTCCTTTCCTTCCTATTATTCCTAAATGAAACTCACTTGTTTCTTTGGTTTTCTTCCAAATCTTTTCTTTTTCTTTCTTAAAGAACTAGAACACAGTATAAGTTATGTCAAGCCAATGATCCCAATCATTGCTCTTACAGTTTTGAACCAAAAAGAAAAAGAAAAAAAAAGCCCCAAAAAGTTGTCTTTTTGCATCTTGTCACACCCCAAACCCTAACCCCATAGCAGCCAAATGGAGCAACAAAACTACAAGTACAAGGGTATGAACCCCCAAATCAACCTAAACCATACAAAAGTTGTTAAAATCTTTCATGATTTCAACAATTTCAAACACAACACAGACATCTAATTCTCGATTACGCAAACAATACATAAACAGAGTGTTCTGAAACCCCCATTATCAAAAAATATGAAATGTAACAAAACCCACAAATGACAAATCGAAAACCAGAGAGAAAGGACGATTCGAACACAAAACCTGCTTCTTGTTATGCTCGTCGACAGCGAATCGAGCAAGCTCATCGATATCAAAGCTGTTCTGGACACCCTTAGGCTCGCTGATTCCTCCAAGAGTTGCCATTAATGATCTGAGTTGAGTGGTTGATGAAAGTAAAGCGTGTTCCGAAAGCAGAGAGATGCAAAGGGGTGTATTTATAGGGTTGTAGAGTATAAAGTGATGATACAAAACGTATATATCCAACGATTCCAAGTAATTTCCAAGTGGGGGCACCTTCGATTTTGACCGTGAAATGCGTCTTCAACAGAGTTAAGCAAAACAATGGATGCTCGTGCCGTGTGAAATGGATATGTTTTTTAAGCAAACAAAATAATAATAATAATAAATATTAATAAAAAAGTATTAGATAATTATAAAATACAAATTGAATGACAATATAAAAGAATGACGATGGCTTGAGTCAACCGGAAACGTCGATCCGAGGGGGAGGTCAGTTGGGTAGATGTGACGACAGAAACATGATTGTTACAATTAAAAGAAACTAAGGTTAAATGTGTAATGGTTATAATTTAAAAAATTTAAAAGATTATAAAATATTTTAGAATGGTAAAACTAAGCATTTTGTTAAATATTATATTTTAAATTGATATAAAAGATAAATATAATATTTATAAATTAAGATTGACAAATACGATATTTTAGGGTTTAAGGAAAGCATATATGAAATTATCTATTTAAAATTATCTATTTATCTCTAATAATTTTGATTTAAATTTAATTAAGAATTTAATCCAATTTTGACCCACAAAAGTCAAAATTGAATTTTAATTGTTATCAAAATGGACCGTTAAGATTTGATAATTAAATTTTTTTATCTAAATTTAACGGTTAGGATTATTTAATAGATTTTATTGAAGTTAGTCTTTTATTTATATTAGAAAATATCGTTCTTTAAAGAAGATGATTTATCCAAGAAATATTATATTTCTTCTTATTATTTTCTCTTACTTCATCCTATTACTCACCATAAGATAACATTTGTAATTCACTAATTCTTTTGTTATCATCTCTTCCATTGATTTTGCCAATTGTGTTGATCTTATGAATAGGAGGATAAGTAAAAGATTTCGTATGAGGATATAGAACTACTATTTATCCACTTATACAATCGATACATCCAAGTAATATTTATGTTTTACTAACTTATAACATAGCTTCGACGGTATTGTACTTTATGTGAAAGAATCAATTTCATGATTGGAAAAATAACATTTTTTTAAATTTGGTATATTTGTTATAGATTTGATGTTGGGAAAAAATAAACGGGTTAGTTTCCGAAATGTATCGAAGTTGTCACTTTTTACTATTGTATATACCCAACTTTAAAAACTACCATGTAATATACTCAACTATTTAAAGTTACCATTAGATGTATGGTAACCTATAATAGTAGGTTACAATACTCACAACAAGTTATCTTGATTTAAATTAATTGAAAATTAAAATAAATACCATAATAATAATAATAATAATAATAATAATAGTAATAATAATAATAATAGTAATAATAATAATAGTAATCATAATCATAATAATAGTAATAATAATAATAATAATTATTATTATTATTATTATTATAATTATAATAATAACAATAATAATAATAATAAGGGTTATCCCAAATTTCCAGATCTATCTATGAACATCAACTTATGGACTTTTCTTCCTCAATGGTTTGTTTATTAATTTACTTCTCATCTAATTCGATTTTGGGGATATTGTTGTAGGTTTAAGGATGTTAAATGATTCTAATTAAGATTTTCTATATTTACGATTTGTTCAACCATGTGTCCTAATATGTCGGGTGAGAAGACGACTTCAATTTGAAAGATATATCGCCATCGAGTGGTGAACAACCGGAAGTAGAGACCGATTTTAGGGGTAAACCTCCATCGTGGATCGATTTTTTTACCAAAATCACCATATCGATTTTTCAACAAATCATGGGTTTCAGTTCAAGCCATAGATTTGTTCAAAGTAATTGCTGTAAATTATCAATTAGGTATGCGATTCAAGCCATCGATTTGTTTCGATTCTATATTTGAAATATGTTTTTGGTTTATGTTTATGATTCAAGCCATCGATCGATTTCTATTTTAGATCCAGGGATTGATTTCTGTTTGGGATATTCCAGATCCCGTTTATGGGTGTTCTTCGAATTAGGGTTCTTATATTTGAGTTTCATATGCAATTTTCCATATCTCATTTATGGTTTTTATCCATTTGTTTGGTTTCGATTTTTGTTTTATCATCAACTGATGAGTTCATGGGGTGTTTTCATAGATAATTTGGTGTTTGTGATTAAGATGAACCAGATTCAAGCGTGATTCAAGGAGAAGAAGAAGAAGAGACCTTTTTGGCTCTTTTAAACGTTCATAATAATATTTATTACAATAAAAATATTTTTAATGTTAAAAATAAATCAAAATTCATATAATTACATGTAACCTGAACAACAAGCTTCATGATACATCAAATAGTAGCCTTAGAAAATTGAGTATATTATATGGTAGTTTTTAAAGTTAGGTATACACAATAGCAAAAAATGACAACTTTGATACACTTTTAGATACTAAACCCAAAAATAAAACCTACATATATCAGGTATCAAAAGTGTCTCGGGAATAAAGTTGCTAAATCTAAGGCTTTAGTTCCTAGATCTTTTAACACCCCCAAAAACTAGTGATATACTCGTGCGGTGCTTCGGTACGTAAATAAAATTTTTATATTTAATACTTTTTATATATACTCTTTTAAAAATATAAAATTATTTTTCACATCTAAATGTTTTAGTGTAACATTAATGTGTTTATCGTGTTCCCTATTGTTAATAAAAGTAATATTTATGTAATGAAAAAAATGAAAAACAACCCTTATCACGTTAGACTGTGAAAGAGAAATATCAGGGTAGTGAATTTTTGTTATTCCAAAAATGTCTTTTTATGTATACAGATGTACGTCAATTATCAAATACATATATATATATATATATATATATATATACCGGAAAGTTCATTTAAGAATTGTTCTTATTGCAAGTACCAAACTTGGCCCTTGATTTAATTAGATCAATGGTCGATAAAAATGATAGCTCATTAATTATTCATTAATAGCTTATTTATGACCCATTAATGACGGGTATTTTGAGAAAATCAAGACTCGCTTGTAACACCCGTAAACCCGGGCTAGTTGATTAGCGGGTAAGCGTTACGTGATTTCGTGTTATTCGCATTTAATTGGTTAAGTGGTTATTTGAAGTTAATTAAATTAAATTAAATTAACAAATTAAAAATATATATATGTAAATGTATATATATGTGTGTTACTGGAAAATGGCAGAAAAGAATTAATATACTTAATATGTATGTGTGTGTTAGTATGCTATGTAAGTATAGATGTATGTATGCACGTGGATTGTAAATAGATAGGAAAGTTACACCTCTTGCTTGAAAATATGAAGTCATATGTGTACGTGGATGTTTATATGCAAATCGAAGAAAGTGATTTGTTCATATCTTCTAAAGTGGAAAAGGTGTAGTGTGTGTATTTGATATACTCTAATTTATACATGTTTCTTATGCGATTTTCCCTGCATTTTGCCTAGATTGTTGGTGAAAATCTTTGTATAAGCTACTTAATCACTTGTTGTTCACCATACAGGCATATATTGGCTTTTCGGCAACAAACGAGCCGTTTCCAGTTGATTTACAGCAAAGTTGTTGAAAAATAGAGAAAGGGGGTCCTTCACGACCCCTCACGACCCTTCACGAGCCGTGAAGATCACATGCTACACGAACCGGATAGCTTTTCACGAGCCATGTGGAGCCAGTTCCTTCACGACCTCTCACGACCATCTCACGACCCGTGAGAAGCCTTATCTTCAGTTGCAAAGCCACTTGGTCCACTAGCCTTTCACGACCCCGGTCACGACCCGTGTAGGGTCGTGAAGCCTTCATATTTCACGGGTCGTGAAGGACCTTCATGGTCGTGAAGACGGCCCTGTGCGTCTTTAAATATCTGTTCGAAAAACAGAACATGGGGTCGACTTTTTACACAATTTCTCTCAAATTCCCGGTCCAAAACACGTCCAAACACATCTGGGGAATCCTTGGAGCATTGGAGAAGCAAAGGAGAAGGCATTTCAAGCTTGTGGAGCTTCCATCTTCATCACCCTCATCACCATTGATTGTTGTTCTTCATTTTGGTAAACTCTAATCTGATTTCCAGAATGCTAGGTATCAAATCAGTGTACTTTATGATGGATATTGTAATTATGTGCTTCTAAACTCATTTATTCACTTGAATCAATATGATTCCAATGTAGCATTTTGGTAATATATATGTTATTATGCTTTGATCATACGAATTTCTAGAAGTTATTGATGATGATGATTCAATGAATGCATGATTTGGCTGTGTTTATTGATAATTTCAGTCCTTGTGAGTTGTATGAACATGTATGATAGGTTTGTCTACATGGTTGTTCAATTTATCTTCAAAATTGCATATATTCAAACAAGTATGTTCATGTTAGATTCATGCTAGGTTTGGTGGTTTTTGATATGTTTCATGTTTGGTATGCATTTTTGGGGCTTCACATTAGGTTAATGGGAGATGGATTGAAATATTGATTTATGCACCTTGTTGTGTTTCCTAGTGGTTGAGAAGTTATGTTCATGAAACTTGGTGTGTTTAGACAAATCATTTTGTAAGTAAAGATTTGGGGTTACAAAGGTTTTTGAATCTTGAATTTCTATAAACTTATGATTTGTATGAACACGGGTTGAAACATCATTATTTATAACTCTTTACATGTTGATTTGGTTATTTTGGCATGTTTAAAGAAATCTACTTGATCAATGTTATGATATATATATATATATATATATATATATATATATTTGTACTAGCCATGGCTATGTTGGATGATTTGAGATTTGAGTGAATATCTTTATAAATTGATTGTTATCTTCGTGCTCATCCCATTTGATTGTGTGAGAGTTGACACCATCTTTAGTTGTTTGTGAATTATTGCTCATTTTTTGCGATCTCTGATGTTTGTTTGACTAAACAATGGTAATGGTTGAGTATTGGTAGCTGTCGTTCCCTGAGTTCGATATCCGGTTTTACAATAGCCTATACTACATACGTGGGTTCACTGCCCGTGTGTGTTGTGTTTCTAGGGTAATTCCATCTTTAAAACAGCGTGGTAATAAGCTTTTAAATCATTAAAAATATAGTACACCTAAGGAACCACCGGTATTTTAACGAAAACCTCCTGTTGAAGAAACTCTCAAGAAGGTTGCAAACTTGAAATTTCAAAGTGAAGATTTGTTGATTGTTAATTCAAAAACAAGGTTAGAATATGTTTATGGCATCTTATTGATTCTTTTGATATGTTTCTTGTAGTGTTTCATGAGTTTATATGAGAAACACCATTAATGGGTTTATGAAGAAATTTGATGAAATGGGTTTTGATTGTTTTGATGTTATACATGGATTTGATGAGTTCTTAATGTTTGTATATGTGATACATGAGGTTTAAACATGTTTTTAGTAAGTTTTATTGAGTTTGGTAAGTTCTTGGAAAAGATCCATGATGATTGGAGTCGGTTGTAGAAGAAGAAGAAGAACTCGAAAACTGGAATTTAAAAGTTCGCGGCGCGACTCTTGCATAGGTCGCGGCGCGATCTTGCATTTTTGCATTCGAAGAAGTTTTGTTCGAAGCAGAATACTTCGCATGCGAAGGGGACCGCTCGAAGGCTTTTCGCGACGCGACGGGTCCAGGGTCACAACGCGACGCGTTGATTTCGAATGCGAAGTTCCCGTTCGTAAGGGGCGCTCGAAGAGAAGTATGGGTTGCTCAAAGGTGTGTCGCGGCGCGACCTGTGATTTTCATAATGAAGCTTTTTGGTTATTGGTTGTTTTGATGTGTGGTTGCTCAAGATTATATGTTAATAATTTATATGCTATTTATGAGCATTTGAGATATAATATATGTGAATACATATTTATGAACCAAAGACTGATTTCGATTTGTTGTGTTCTCAGGAATTTCAAAGGCTCAGTGACATTAGATAACTGAGCAAGTGCAATTGAGGACAGAGGTGAGTGGAGGTTTACTCACGAGTGGTGATGGTGGTAACGATTATGGAATTGCTTGATTTTGAGATATTGATTTACCTTGATAGATTGTTAAGTCTGATTTGCCATGATAGACTGTTTAGTCTGATTTGTCATGATAGACTGTTTAGTCTGATTTGCCATGATAGATTGTTTAGTCAGATTTGCCTTGATAGACTGCCTTGTCTGAAATTCGTAGTTAATTGATTGATGTTTGTTGATTGAGATATATTGGTTTGTTGTGTGACCCGTGTACATGGTTAATGGTATGTGCATGTGGTGAGACCTGTACGTATGGTTAATGGTATACGTACATGGTTAGAGGTCAGCTAACGTGTGTTATTGGGCTGGGTTATCTGCTATTGGTTGCACAGTTCTTGATCTTCTATGCATTCGTTGCAATAGAAGGGGTTTAATTGTACCAAGTAGAAAATAGCTATCGGTAAACCTTTGCTTTGGCCCACATCAGTTGCAGGTTTGCAGAACCACCGTTCCTCTAAAGGTTGGTTTGGTTTGTGAGATCTGTATGATCTGTTTGTGAGATCTGTGTGTGAATCTGATTGTTTGATCTGTTTGAGATCTGTATGCTCGATCAGTTGAGGATTGCTTGTGCTTGTTGGTGGTGGTTGCTTGTTTGTAACTTCCATTCACTTAGCTTTGTGTTAATTCCCCTCGGTTGATTGCTTTTTGCAGGTTTAGCTGTTTAGCTGTGTTTGTGGGAAAGGGAATTTGACCAACACTCTGATATTATGTTTTGAGAAGAGACGAGCCGTGTTTTATAAATATTTTGTAACACAACTTGATGTAGTGTTTTTTAAATAGTACTTTGTACTTTGTGTGTGTTTGTTTAAATGAAATCATTAAACGCTTCCACAGTGATTTAAAAAATCGCTTGAGAATTTACGGTGTTACATCGCTCTTTAATGACAGTCCACCCGGACGCAATTCACGGTTTGAAAAATATATAAAATACCAAAATGTTCTTATTAATGAGCATTAATGGTGGTTACAAATGGTACTCACGGTACTCGTAATAACAACGGTTCTCAATAAGCCCTTGATAGATATATCTAATGGTTCATAATAATTTCTTATTTCACATTGCATTATACATGAGTTTCATGTTTCCATTTGGGTTTCTTTGTTGGCTTTAGATTATGTTACCTGTGCAATTTTGACTCAAAACTGTTAAACTCTATAGGCTTTTGGTTTAGAACAACTATCAAACCAAATTGGAACTGAAATTGATCGATTTACTTTCTTTATATAAGAGAAGTTTTTTATTGATCCTTCATATATATATATATATATATGGGAGGGTTCAAACGAGAATTGTTTTTCGTACGAGAACTTCGAGAACCAATCTTGGCCGTTCATTTTGGATAATGGAATTCATGGATGAAGAGCGTGGGGGGATTGAGTGTGGCAGGGTATATGTAAGAAATTCATGGGTGGACAATCCAATTGAAGGAGGGAGAATTGGACGGCTAAGATTGGTTCTCGCGGTTCTCGTATGAAAAACAGTTTTCGTTTGAACTTTTGCATATATATATATATATATATATATATATATATATATATATATGATTCTTTAATTGTTATATTGATTTGTGTTATTATTCAGATTGAGTTCTATTATGATAAGAATTTTTAACTTTAAGTTGGTACATGTACGTTTATCCATTACGCTTAAATATAAATTTTTAAATATTTTACAACATCAGGTTACTAAATCATGGTAGATCAATATAATATATTTTAATAATATTTTAAGTGCATCAACTATTTAAGATACACCTAAGTTTATTATAGATCTTATTTATTTTTTATATAAAATTTATCTTAATAAAATTAAATTTTAAAAAATAATATATTTTTATTTTTTATCAAAAGACCAAGAAATCAATTATATATTATATCGACTATAGTACGAAGAGGGGATGAATATAAAAATTTTTAAGAATTACTTACCCACTGCTATTGATAGATGACAAAAAATTAAGAATATACTAATTTTTTTAAAAATGTCATATTACGATAAAATTTATACAAAAAACGTAGATAAAAATGAAACAATCTCAAATATATAATTACTATTCTCTAAACAAAATATATCACAAGTTATTAAACGTAATTTATAAACAACCTATAATTAATTACATTAATATACAATTTTTTTAAAACTCTCTCACATTTTCATAAGACCCCTTCACACGTTTCATTAAACTCATTCATAATTTTCATCTAGTCCCCTCCTAATTGATTTAAAATTGGATTGAATTTGGTCAGAACTCATAACTTGTCCATGTCATACTTTATGTCAGCAATGACATGATATTTAATTGCTGACAGTGCAGACTTTCTCTATGCTCTGTCAACAATATATATATATATATATATATATATATATAATTACTAGAATATAATAGTATATCATTCGTGTTTCTGTTACAACACGGCGACATTTTAGTAATGCAAACAATCCTTATTTTGGAGCTGACGCTCTTTTTTTTTGTTGGTTCATAGTTCACACAGGGTTCTAGTCTTGTTACTTTCCTACATCTAGAAAAGTCTTATTTGATACAGAAAGACTTTCAAGCAGAACTTGGGCTAGACTTTGATTGGGCAATGGTAAGCGGATTCATTTCCGGAATGATGTTTGGCTATGCCACCCTACTCAGAGAATAAAGTTAAGGTTCTCATGACTGTTGTTTAAGCGGGATAGAAATTTTCAAAGTTGAAACTTGAAATTAGTTTAAAAAAATTATTTGAGAATATCATTGACTATAAAAGTAAAGATGGGTAAAATAGTCATTTAACAAACTCAGAATTAATATTGAAACAAAATATTAATATAGAAATAATGTTGTAATTTTTAAAACTTAATGACTAAATATGTTATTTTAATTACACCACACGAATCAAAAATTCACTCTTAAAAAAAACTTTCACCTTCAAATCTTTTATGTGTGAATTAGTTTGATTATCCATGTTGATGGTAGGAAGTTGTCCCAATTTATGATTAGGCTATTGTATCCGTTAATTTTTTTATGGTAAAGGTGGGGTTCTTTGAGAACCGCTCTTAATACGAGTATTATGAAAACAGGTGTTGATCCTTAATTAAAATAAACCAATGATCAATAAAAATAACAACTCATTAATAACGCATTAATAAGAGATATTTCAAAAAAAAAATAAGTCTCACTTTTTATGAATTAAAAAGACCAAATACCCCTATTTATGATTTATTAATAAACATTAACGGTAATTATAAATGGTATTCACGGTACTCACATTAAAAATAAGGGTAAATTGCATGAAAATACAATGAACTTTGTCTTAATTATCATTATATACAACCAACTTTATTTTTTTTTAAACAATAAAATCAACTTTTATAATCCCCCATTGTATGCAAGTTGTTGTATACTATAGAAATTATGAAAAAATTTATTGTATACAATGGTATCTAAAGACTAGACACAGAAAAAAGTTGCTTGCATACAATGAAATTTTTTTGAAAGTTAGTTGTATTATTTTTAAGAATTTAAAGCTAGTTGTATACAATGACAATTAAGACAAAATTAATTGTATTTTCATTCATTTTGCCCTAAAAATAATCCTCAAATGAACTTTTCCCTATCGTAAAGTTTGTACAAAATTTTAATTTGCTTAGCAACTTCAATTAAATTAGTTGGTTAAAAACTTTTACCAAAACCACTACCATTCAAATAATTCATGATATTTATGTATGAAAGTTTGTTTTTAGTATTTATTTATATTTAAATTAATATGATCTTGGATCTTTGAAATTACAAAACTTTGGGTAGTATTTCCAAGTAAATTTTGTTATGTAACTAGAAATACACAGTACAACAAATCTCAAATTGAAACCACATATACACAATTGCTTTTGTATTTAGGACAAATTACATGAAAATGTAATAAACTATCTTAGTTATTATTGTATACAACTAACTTTAAATTTTTAAAAATAATAAAATTAACATTTATAATCCTCTCATTGTATACAAATAACTTTTTTATGTGTCTGTTATTTAGTTACCATTGTATACAATAAACTTTACCATAACTTCTATAGTATAAACAAGTTGCATACAATGTGAGGATTATGAAAGTTGGTTGTATTATTTTTAAAAAAATAAAGTTGATTGTATATAATGACAAGACAAAGTTCATTGTATTTTAATGCAATTTACTCTTGAATTTATACACCTAGCATCCACCTTAAAACATTTGCCAACAAAATTTAAAAAATAAGAAAAAACTAGTCCAAAAAGTGATTTTAAGACTTGAAACTTCAACTTCAAATTTTGTTTGTTGATTCTAATACTGATCTTTAACATTGATATATATGTTGAAGCCTTAAGCAAGCATAGGATAATACTTTAATTTCCATACATTTTTTAGAAAAATAAAAAAAGGATTTTGCGTTTCGCAAAATGAAAATGAAAGAGAAACGCGCAACATTGAGCAATAACTAGTTGCAGGAACAACCCGGCAAAGCGGGTTTTAACCACCACATCCATAATCAAAACTTGCAAAAACAAACAATACCATGATATGAGAAACCGATTCATACGACTGCAACCTTTTGAATCTTGTTTTGTCGATTTCCAGAATTATTATTATCTCTTGAACTGCGATTATGCTTCCCGTTGAATTGTCGTCCACCTCTGTTGTTCTTTCCGCCCCTAAACAAGTCCATCAAAACAATAAAATTCAATTTACAAAAAAAAATAATAACAAGTAAATTGACAATAAAGAAATCCCATGTTCGTAGTCCGCCCAGTGTTACTGGGTCCAAAAATAAATGTAACAATTTCCCGTATCATCAAACCTTTTGATAGCAATGATATTAACCTGCAAGATTTTGTCACTATTTACCAATTTCACAAACAGCCGGAAAGTTTCAATCCCGTGTAAATAGTTGCATTTATTTTAGGATGCACACAACATTAATTCTTGAACTGGAAGAATCAACTTGAGTCGCTCTTCCGACTTGTGCATGCCACAGTTTGAATTTTCTACCATGTTTAAAAACAATAATAATAACCAAGACTAACCTGCTCCAATTGCCTTTATTTCCTCGAAATTTCTCTTGACCACGGAGCATATTCCAGTACTCCTTTTCAGCTTCACCTGAAAACACGAACAGCTCATAAGTTGTGCACAACTTTGATAGAAGTTTTCAATTAAAAAAAAAGAGAAAAGTCATCACATATGGCAATTCTTAAGGGGGCGTTTGGTTCGCTGGAATTGGACGGAATTAGAATTGAGCATTCCTAAATCTTGTTTGTGTTTGGTTCGCAGAATTTATGGAATGGAATTTGACAATTTCAATGAATTCCTTAAATCAAGGAATTGGGAATTCCTTTCCTAAATGGATGGAATTCTAAGGAATTCTTCAAATTCATAAGGAATCTCAAAACATAATTGTTGTCTTCTATCCCACTCCACCCCCCGTCACCACCCTAACCCCACCCCACCCTACCCTACCTCATCCCACCCTACTCTACACTACTCACCTCCACCCCACCCCACCTCTACCCTACGTCATCCCGCCCTACTCTACCCTACCTTACCCCCACCCTACCCTACTCTACACCATCCCACCACTACCGCCGCCGCCACCACCCGCACCGCTACCCCCACCACCACCACTGCCACCACCGCCGTCATCAACACCCTCCACCGCCACTCACCGCCACCCTCCATCACCACCCACACCTGCCGCCGTCGCCACTGCCGCCCTAGGTAGACTATAGGGTGGGGGTGGGTGGGGTATGTGGCAAAGGGGGTGGGGTGGTGGGCGGTTGATTGTATAATTTATTTTGGTTTATACGTATTGAATTAATTTATTTTTTGCTAGATTCCAATTCCGGTCTTTACTAACCAAACAAGATATAGTTTTTCACAAATTCCAATTCCTACGAATTCAAATTCCTATGAATTCCAATTCCTTGGTCAAATTCCAATTCCTCCATTTTTATTCCGCGAACCAAACGGACCCTAAGTCTTTTACATGAACCAACAGATGACAACAAACGATATCAATTCATACAACATGCGATGGGCAGATTAATACTTGAGTAGTTGAGTCAGTTAATTACCAGCAGGTTGAATTAAGTATTAAAAAATAAATTTTCAGACAGATGGAAAAACTTCTAAGATCATAACTAAAGTTGCTCTCATCACACTTAAAACACTTTTCGTCACAAAGAATTGGTATATCAATCTAGAAAATTAAAGTAAAAACTTGAGTTAACAAAATAAAAGAAGAGAAACATCTTATAGAAAGGAGTTACTATTGAGGGACTTTGATGATGTTACAACATTTAGTAAAAATATAAAGCAAATAGATATGTCCAGATTATCACTCATTTATCAAAAAAGGACAACATGAAGAATTTTTTATGATTTTCTATTGGAGGGATGCAAATGTTGTAGCTTTACCTGTTACCGGATCTAAAATCGCTACAAAATTCTTTACGATCAAACCACCTTCCTCAGTAAGCACACCAGCAGCACGTGCTTTCTGTGCACCGTCAGCTTCTTCAAACCTTATGTATCCTGATTCCTCCCCCATCTTGAAATCAATATACTGAGACCAACAAACTTTAAGTATCAAAATTTTATTAGAATAAATTCAAGACTCTCAAGAGCAAATTACATAAAATTGTCCCTTATAGTATGTCAAAATCACATGGATTTAGTCCCTCCTTAAAACTATTTACAATAATGGTCCCTAATTTCAGTGTTTGCTTGCTTCAGTTCCTAAGCTGTATAACTAACATGTCAGCAGTTAAATATCTAAAAATGACCATTTCTCTTCTGGTCCCTCAAATCAGAACTTATAGTTTTCCAGTAAAATTAGATTACATACTTAGAGACCAAGAGAAGAATAAAGTTAACTAAATATATAGATATTAAATAATAAAGAACTTAAACTTAAAACAAATAAATAAGTTGTCCTGGTGACCAAAAGAAATTTAATTACAAACTTAAAGAGACTAAACGGCCTGAGTTTTAAAAGAGTAAAATGGTCATCTAAAAAGATTTAACAGCAGAGTTGTCGAGTGACTCGAGTCTAACGGTCTAGGGACCAAAAGTGCAAGCAAACAATGAAAGTAGGGACCATTTCTATATATATATGTTTAGAGGGACCAGGGTAACGATTTTCGACATACCAAAGGGCCAAGTTATGTTATTTACTCTAATTCAACAAACATAAAATAACCCAATCATTCAGATTCAGCTAAGACAATAATTGCATACCTTAACCGTACCAAATTTCTGGAAAATACTCTTCAGATCCTCACGTAGAACAACATCCTTATTGTCCTTGTATGTGTCAGACATCTTTTTCGTCCCTTTTTTTTCCTCATCATTTTGAAGAGATTTCTTCGTATCATCATCAGCTTCTTCATTTTCTAAACTAGACTTTGCGTCAACCTTTGGTTCACTCTCTTCCACACTAACCACTTCCATTGAATCTGGTTTCACATCACTGGATTTTACATCATCATTTTCAGCTGATGTACTCTTCAACTTAAATGCAACAATTAAGCCTTTTGGGTAGCTGTTAATATCACAATAGAACATACCATCACTCAAAGCAACGTTGACAGTGAAAGCTTAAGAATATTTCAATGCTTACTCTTCTTCCTGAGAAATATTTTTACGATTTGATATGATTTCACGGCGGGTATTTTCAGCCTCTTCTTCCTTGACTCTCTGCTCATCAAACTCTTTCCTAAATTGGTAAAATCAATTCTGAGTGATACAAAGATAAAGCAGTGGCAGACATCCTAGAACTAATGTATTCATCTGACATATCATTAACCACAACACCGTGTAAACAACTTAGAACACTATACAATACGAAACACAGAGGTCGTTATTTCAACCAATTTACATATAAATGGGTCAGGGTTATGATTTATCTCTTACACATAAAATGGTAAAGAGTAGGTAAAAGAGAAACACGTCAAATGGGTAAAAAGACACCTAATGTGTATTATTAGTCCCATTTTGTATTATTATGGTGCATCAAAACCTCCTAGATTATTTTTATCTCAAAAATTCTATTATTATTGTTTACACAAAGTATTTTTGACCATCATGTTTGACACACTGATTTTTTAAAATAGAAATTAAATTGCTTGGACAGAAAGTGCTCCGGGTCAACCCAAGTAGGTGCCCAACCATTTTGACTCTTAGAGCCGTACCAAAAGAGTGCATTTGTTTCCTCGATACAATACCCACCCGGCCACCCGATCCATCAATGTTGCCACTTTAATTATACACAAAGGCAAGATTGTAATGAACCGACTTCTAAAGAACTATTAGAGATCAAGCAGTAAAAAATACCTAGCAGTGATGAACAATTGCAAGAGATCAGGCAATTGGTTAAGGATCTTATTGGAGACTCTAAATCTGAAGTTTTGATCCATGTTCCTAAAACCTCTATCATTGTGGCAAATTTCATATCATAAACCAACCCATTAAGTTGAGTTCCATATATAACTTCAAGGATTTTAATTCAAGGACAAATATAACTTCAAAACTTGTATAGCAATTAAAAAATGACACATGGAATTATGTTGTATTTATCTACCAACTTAGAAAATCATCACTATTCGGCTACAATGCAAAACTACTGCTTACTTGGGTTTTAGTACCAGCTCAGCACCTCTAAAAACCAAATTTTGTGTTAAAATTTGTGTGGCTTCCTCTTCTGAAGAGAATTCAACAAGTGCAGTACCACAAAACACCCTCTTATCAGAAACATGACGAGGTAACCTCACGCTATTAACCTGAATTAAAAAAAGAAACCCACACCAAGATTCATTATAAGATCACAAAGATAGCACAACATAATAAATCTTATGTATACACATTTAGATAAGTAAAAGGACTTTAAAAAGAGCATCAAATATATCATCCATTGTGTTAGGAAATGCCCACTAACATATGACCAAGCAGCACGGCTGATAACACAAGGGCCTTCTGGTCACATGGCAAAAATATTCCCAGTCCACAAGGAGAACAAGAGAAGAAAAGCCAAAATAGATCTGAACATGGCCGTTTCAAGCTGGTCAGACATGGGCAGTGCCATATAGGCTTAGGTTAGTTCAACTTTAAGTGACGGGGGCGTGTCGGCGTATGACACGGCCGTGTCCAGGTCTAGATAAGTCAGATTTGAACTTAAATTGCGTCTATTCAATCATATCTCTATCCTACTATAAATTAATGACCTAGGGTCCGGTTTTGGTTGAGAGGTCAGTATTCTGATTACCCAAAACACACCAAATAGTGAGGAGAGAGTTTGTGTCTTGCTGGGACTCATCTGGCTAGCACCAGGGGCTGCTCAAGGTTCTTGTGGTGTCAAAGGAATAGATCAAGATCAAGCCCTCTACTCCAAAGGTTTCTAATCTGCTAAGATAACCTTTCTATCTTGTCTAGTTTTCTTTAATTCTTTTAATTGCTAATTTGTGTGCATGAGATCCCCTGTTGGGATATATGGTGATATAGTTCTTTCCGCTGTGTAAAATCTTTTTTGAAAAGATCACCATATACTCCAACACATTAACACTTGTAAACATTTCACCAAATAAGCCATAGACTCCGATTCCCAACTGCTATTGTACAGTCAAACAAGCATCCATACCAAATAAATATATTATAGAGATATGATATGCAACACCTAGATCTCCTTATCCAACAAAAGTTCCCTATACAAAGATCATTATTCAATGGATTGGTTACCTAGAACCTAGGTTCAAAAACACTTGAATAGATGGAGGAAATTCAATATTGATACCAAGAAAAAGAAAAGACAATTGAAATCAAGCACAAACTACCCTTTTACCTTGGCATGTTGTCCAAAGAAGGACTCCACCTCCTCAAGCTTTATAGCATACTCAATTGGTGATGCAGATATTGTTCTACAATCTAGTTGCTCAATTGCTTCTTCTGGCTTTGGGAGTTGTGTGGTTCTTCCAACTTTCTTCCCTAAAAGAAAGGTGCATGAAAATAACAACAAATTAGCAGCAATCAACAACCAATAATTACAAGAAACATTCAACTCAGCTTCTAAAATAAACTCACCATCTTCAGAAATTTTAAGAGTAGTTGATTTGGTCCTTAATGTCTCAGCCACTGCTTCCACTGTATCATTTGAAACATCTTCCGCCTTTATATCCCCCAATCCAAGATGACCTCTCATCCGGGAAAATGAACATATCAGTGCCAAGCTTACCACTGTACTTCCAGTTAAGAAAATTTTTCACAGGTTGTATAGGTCTAAACTCTATCACAAATAGGAACAGTAAAGTAATAATGGAAACAAATTTGCAGCAAGACTAATATTAAATTATCACATTTGTACTATCACCAACATTCAAAACGGGATTAACTCAACATTCAAAAACTGTCTCTGAAGATGTAAATAAGTTTATGCGTTTGCAAAAAAAGGATACTGCCATCTTCACTCTCAGCAATAGAGTTCCTGAGAAAATTATCCCTTGGGAGGTTACTATCACTGAAATAGAACTCAACCTGCCGTAAATGGTAAACCAACAATCGTTTAGAAATTAAAGAAAATACAGAGAGATATGATCAGCTTGTAAAACATAAAAGTTCATAACCTGTCGAATGATTTTCTTAACAGTTTCTTCATCCAATTGAGCTGCCACCATCTTCTCTTGTTGTATACTGTATAGTCAGAGTAGGCCATTTTTAGGGTTTTGATTTTCGAAAAGGGGATTGGGCGGGTTTGGTTCAAGTTTGTTGAGGTTTTATTATGGATGAATTGCAAAATCAATCCTTCAGGAATTGGATGGAACTAGTTTCTTGCATATGTTTGGTTGACAGAGTGGAATGGAATTTCAAATCCCAAATTCTGGTTTACAAAGGAATTGGAATGAAATTAACAAATATGACGAAATTACTGATTTGTTTTTTTCTATTTCTAGTTTATTATATTATATATCATTAGATTAATAATCAATAAATATAAAAATATGAAAAAAAAATATTAATTTCACAATCATGTCAATTTACTAACATATTCAAGATACGTAATTTAGAACGAATCTGAAACAATCTGAATAATCAGTTATTAGTCGTCAAGTCCTTACCAGTTTCTTCAACTATTTTGACCATAAACAATCTGAAAACAGAATCATAATCACTTATTACCAAATGTTAATAACTCATTACCAGTTATACATCCTAACAAGTAACAATTCATGAATCATTTAATTTTGTATGTATGATTTTTGGCATACGCACACACATATCCATAAATACATAATCAAACCTTTAAAAACTAAATTAACTACAAAAATTATGAACATTCTTTTAACAGCAACAATTATATTTCAAATTATAAACCAACAAACATAACCAAAATGTACAGCCAAGATTGGTTTTTGATTTAAGGAAAAAAAAAAGCACCATTTCAAAAAATTGACAACTAAGGACTAAAAAAACATCCGGTAGTTTGGCTACACATGAATGAGGACATCTGATAACCTTCAAAAAAGAACAAACAGCAAACACCAAAAGATGACAAGATGTCCAAACGTGCGAGTTAGGACGGAACAGGTTCGGTCAAAACGAATAGTTCTGAAAACAGTATCAAAGGGGTTCGGGTCAAAAGGTACCATTTGTTAACAATCAGATCATATATCAATTAACTAAATAATCCATCTCATGAGCTTCAAACAGACAGGAAATAGGAGAGCCCCAAGGCAATGGCAACGGACCGGTTTCGGGCCAGAAACTGGTCCCCCGTACCCGTTTTAAAAAATCGTCCCCGTTATAAAACCGCGGGGATTTAATCGGGGATCCCTATCAAGTAATTGGGAAAACCGCGGGGAATCAGCTATCCCCATTTAATACAATCAGTTAATTAAACAACGGGGATAACCTATTAACTTAAACAGTTATTTTTCACCACGGGGATTCTCGCTTAATCATGTTTCTTTGTATTTTGCCTTTCAAGTTAGTGCACAAAGCTAGATAAGTGGTCTTCCTCTTCCCATTCCATTACCATAGTGAAGAAGAGGCTATACAAACCAGTGAAATAAATTCCTCAGTCTCACATGGACTTGGAGAAAACTGCCAGGAGGCCTCCAATTTCAAACCAATGAAATAATAAAACCTAAGTATTATCATTCTCTAAAATTGCTAAAAACTACAGTACTCCAATTTTGAAATAAAAAAAAGTTCAGTGAAAATTCCTTGCATTTTGCCATTCAGTTGCAACAGGTCCAACATACTTCCATTCGGGTTGTAACTTGTAACAGCAGGTCCACAAATGACACCCACAATAGACAATAACACATAATTCCTGCCTACTTATTCGAACATACACAAGTCAAACAACCGGTTGAAAAAGCAGAAAATAAAAACCCTAGATTGCTTGAAAATGTACCAATAATCAGACCAAAATACTATAACGTTTGAACAAGAGGACCTAATAATATAAAAGAAAAACAGAGCTTTCAACCAGAGGCATTGAGTATACCTGCAACTTCAGAAACTGAAGGTGTCGACCTTTCAATCAGTTGAGACGAGCAACGTTTGAGGCGAGCAGCTTTGAGAAGAGAAGCAGAGGCGTTGCAGGTAGGAGGTCGTCGGACTTGGTCGCAGGTCGTCACAGACTCGGTGCCAGGTGGTCGGAGTTGTAGCGGGAGGGTCGAGCCAAAGCCGCCAATGAATTAGGAATTATTAGGGTAAGACGGTAAGTGAAAAATATGTATATTTATATTTATATTTATATTTATAATTAAAATGAAATTAAATTAAATTAAATTTATATATTAAAAGGTCAAAACCTACTAGGCAAACTCTATACATGCAGAATGATCTACCCGTCGAGTGCAAGCATAAACAAAAACGGTTGCAGATTAACTATAGCATGTTATAGTCTAACACCATACACAATATAACCGATAGTATACATAATACATGTAGATAAAGAAAACTGTTAATTATATCAACCGCAAATCAATCGAAAGCATATTAAACCGTCATAATACATATCAGAACCATTAGTACATGTATTAAGTTGTATACAAATAAAGGCGACCACTATAATCATAACAAGTAAACCATTGACTAGGTTTAGAACTATAAACCAACTTACAAATCAAATCACGGTCAACCTCTACACGACTATAAGTAAATTTTCACCATTAACAACTTATAAAATACTGGATAGATTTAATTGGTTTATAACCGAAAACTAGAACCAAAGGCACCCCACAAAGCAACTCCTTTAAAGTTATAGGAAAATTCCACCGTTAACAATCATATTCAGTTTACCATGAAAACATGGTTTTATCTTTGTATTCGGTTTTATATATTCTACTGTACTCGCCTTATTTCAGAAACAATCCGAAGCAACAATGCTTATTCAACAAGTGTTAACATGTACCCTAAGTACAATGAAACCAAATTGAGTTTATAATATTTAACTTGGTACTCTAAGACGCACTAACTATTTCACTTGGCGTGTTCAGTTACATATTCCCCTAGTAAGTGAACATAAATACATATGGTTGTTGAGTAACAAGTTTGGCAAGTTTGAAGTTTGGCGAGTGGTGATTCAAATTTGACAAGTTAAATTTGGCGAGTCAAGTTTGATCATCCAAGTTTGGTGAGTTAAGTTTGGAAATTCAACTCCGGGTAGTCGGTTTGGTGATTCAAGTTTGTGAGATCAAGTTTAGCGATCCAAATTTGGGGAGTCAAGTTTGGCAATTCCATCTTCAATGCCAACCTAAAGTTGCGAAACCCTTCTTCATCGATTTTATACTTACATATCTTTTAAAATCAATTACACGTCTAAATTCATTTTGACATTCAATGAGTGTTAAACCAACAAATTTGTATCCAATATACTCTAAATCCATTTTAGAATTCATTACCATGAACAATAGTCCTGTTAACATAATTGTAATCTACCAATTTGAAGATCTAACATCAAGTTCATATATGAAGGTTCACCAAAACCTACAACTACAAATAAGTCAACAACGCCTAATCTATCCACGATTTCAATCCTAAAAGTTTATGGTAACATACCTTGATGCAAAATGGATCACGAGTCTTTAAATAGATTTGCAAAAATTATCGAAAACTTACAATTAACCGGCTTTTGAAGTGAATCCTCAAAGATTGAATCGCCAAACTTGATGAAATAAATCCTCAAATATTGGTTCTAGCTTTTCGGATATCCCCTAACAAATCCTCAAGTTTCTTTTTCCTATGAAATGATGTATCATTCTACTATTTCTTTCTATTTTATGTTCATACTCACCGCAAAATGTCATGTGGAATCCACTAATTCTCTTTCCTCACCTCTTTCATTAAATTTAAAACTTGTGTCGATCTTACAAGTAGGAGGATGAGTAAGAGGAAATAGTAAAATGATATATCATTTTTCTTTCCATATTTAAACCACCAAAGTTAAATACATAACAATTAACCCACCATTATTCTTTGACAAATCTTGAATACACTTACAATTTCATCAATACTAAACTAATAATTAGGCCATCCGTATGGCTTTCCCTCTTCTCTTTCCAACCCTAATGACATATTAGCGCCACATCAGCTTTTTTTACTTTTCCCTTCCCAACCCAAATCAACCCCAAACTCAAGTATAGTCTTTCCCTTTTCAACCCAAACATTTTCTCTCTCCTACTCTCTCTACAAAACCAAAAAATAAAAAAAAGATTTCACGGGTTGCATCGGGTCTGCGAAACCGAAACATGAAAATAAGGCGGAACCCGAAACCCGCCGTAGTGGTGCTCCCGAAGGAGCCGACCAAACCCTCATCTACCCGAAGGCCACACCCAAAGGCCATACGGATGGACTTACATTCAAGACCACTAAAAGGATTCATCATTGCTATTAAATAGAACTCTAAATTTCCAGTTGTTACTAGGGGTGTGTTCAGTTTGATTTGGTCCAGTTTTGACATAGAACCGAAATCAAACCGAAAATTTGGGGTTTTGAAAAACCAAAACCAAAATCTTTTGGTTTTGTATTTGTTCGGTTTTTAGTTTTGAAGTCAGTTTTTGGTTTGGTTTTCGGTTTTTGATTTTTTAGATTATATCATATTTCATTAAAACTTAACTCAAATATAATATGTTTCATAACCATGATATGAACATATTACCAAATAAACAAATAAATAAAAATACTAAAGTGAAGTATGCATGTAAGCTTATTTATGGTAAAAGAAATCAATTCTTGACATGGAATGAGCAAAGAAACTTAATTGAAACAAATGAGTGGTTGAGGGAAAAACCTAGGTAGAATCTTGTGTAGATTCATATTGTATATATCGTAGTTATCAGATAATCCTTTAATACTTCAGTTACATAAATATTCCGTTTGGATAACTAAAGTCCCGTTTGGTTCGCTGGAATTAGACGGAATCCGGAGGAATTGGAATTTGATAATTCCTAAATCCTAGATATGTTTGGTTAATGGAATGATGGGAATTGGAATTAAAATCCTTCCATTTCTGTATTTGAAGGATTTCTAATTCCTTCCATAAACCCAAGGAATTCTAAGGAATCAGTTGACAGCTCACGAGAGTTCTTTCATTTTTCATTCTCCTCCCATCTCTATCGCCATACCTCATCCATCTCACCTCCACCGCCATACCTCACCCATCTCACCTCCACCGCCTCTACCTTGCCTTGACACACGCCGCCGCCGCCTCTGCCCCACCTCGTAAGTCACACCTACGTCGCCCACATCCCCGTTCTCTGGCGACATCGCCAATCTCCTCCCTCCCGACTTCTTGTTCACAATTGTCGTTACTGATCGACATTGCCATTTCTCACAGTCAACATCGCCACAAGTTTCAAGTTCAAGTCGACTAGGGTTCTACGAAGTCACCGGCATCTGCTTGTCGACATAACCATTTCTTGTTCAACATCTTGGTGTCGATTAAGGTTCTTGCAAGTTGATCTCATTTATTTCTTGTAAGTCGGTTATGGTTCTTGCAAAGTTGATTTCATTGATTTGTTTCTTGCAAGACGATTAGGGTTCTTGCTAGTTGCTTTTTTTCCTTGATTCTTGTTCCTGGTTCAAGGAATAATTGTTGTAAATGGTTCTTGAGTCGCGTGTTCTTATTCTTGAATTCTTAAATTCCCTTGACAGATCTATCGAAGTTATTGTTCTTCATTCCTAGTGTAATTTTCTGGTAAACAAAGACATAACAATCAAGGGTAAATTCCAATTCTAATTCCATTTGTGAACCAAACATAATAGATTTTTTTTGAAAATTCCAATTGTAATTTCTTCAAATTCCAATTCCTCTGTGAATTTCAATTCCTTTAAAAAAACATTTTGCGATCCAAACGCACCCTAAGAGTTCGATAGCTTGAGGTTTTGAGTAATGAGCTAACAATTAGAAAGCGACATGCAAGCCGAGATACTACCGTAACACCCTCACTTTGAGAAATATATTTTTCTTTTTTTATTTAAAACTATTTGTGTAACACCCCAATTTATAAAACTGTTCATTCTACTAAATCCCATATAATTAATTCACATACTGAAAAGTTTACATGAAAGCGGAAGCATTGTTTTAAAACTATTTAACAAAACGACACACACATAAAAGTGTTACAAGTTTAATATCAAAAACTTGTTATACACAACCAGACGTTTGGTTTCATTCAAAAGTTTTAACGAATGCAGTCAGACCGGAATTTTGCCCTTTCCTTTAGTGTACCCTGCAAAACACATAAAATAATATCTGATGAGCTACGAGATCTTAGTGAGTAAACTAAACTACAATTCATATAAATACATGTATATAATCACATAATGAAACCTGTCAGTCATTGGTTCTAGACCCGGAGCAGCAAACTGAGCCACAGTACTGTACTATTTATGAGTCACTACTGCACATACCAGTATGCTAAATAACACATATGATGAATACATACAAGTATTCATTGTAATAACACACATGCTGCACGTATGAAAATAGTCTAGAAGACTCACCTTGTAATTGCTTAAAACATAATGTAACGTAAGATAATGCTTCAGGTATCCGAACACGATTCTACACATATAATACAACATATAATTAAAAACACACATTTATGATCTTAATTGACTGCTACACGGGACGTGTAACCCTACACAGGCCGTGTACTCTATGCTCTACACGTCCGACATTCAAACAACACAAAAGTCGGATCAAACAAACCTACACGGGCCGTGTACCTCATATACTACACAACCATGTATGCTAACATGGCCCTATGACCGCCATTAACTCTACATGGGCCATGTAATCCTATACGGGCGGTGTACATCTCATCCGACTTATATACACGGACTGTGTAAGGCTACACGGGTCGTGTTCGTCTTGTCCGACTTACAATTCAGACGTTGTACATACGTTGAAATCCGGCCAAAACATCCCAAAACTCATTCTAATCAATTTTTAACATCTTGGGGGTGTTTTCCAACATCCTAACAGTCTAAAACACTTAGAGCACATAAATAACATGTTTTGATTCTTGATTCAACCATTTGAATCATTTTAACCTATTTTGAACTTGAAAACAAACAAATTTATCATACCTCAAGTGTTTCAAGATGAAGATGATGATGATGATGATAGCCTATCACCTTTGTTTCTTTTGTTCAAAACTCTAGAAAAGATGGTTGTATGTAGAAGTTGCTGTGCAAGTTGTAAATGTCAAGTATTTGACTTGGAAAGTCAAATATGGCTTTATATATATATGTAAGTTTCTCATTTTGACATAAATAGTCGCTTGACTATTCAATTTTTACTTTGACAACTTTAACTCCTCTAGTTAAATCCGCATCTTATTACTTACAATCACTTATAACACATATATAATACACATGTATTTTCCGGATGTTACAATTTGTTTATATGGTGGTTAGGTTATTTTGGTTTTAGTTTTTTCTGCTCACCCCTAGTTGTTACATAGGCCCATATGAAGAGAGTAAATTGAAATTCATAACGCATTTACATGTCACGTTGCACCATCTAACCAAAGATGATTGTGGAACATAACATGGGACACGTAGTCAAGACACAACCATTTCACGGGGTCGAACCCATAAGTAACTGCCATCTTATTTTCACGGAAACCACATACCACTACCAATACACGTCGCCACGCCACAATGGCATCCTCAAGTATAAATAGAAATGATACATGTAAGTTCTCTTTCTCTCTTCTTTCTACTTAAGCACAATATCTACACTATTCCACACATACTTCAACCTTCCTCATAGCTCGCTTGAGTGTCAAAGAGTTCGCAAGGGTGCTCTTACGACGGTTTGACCTTTTTTGTTGTTTTGTAGACTTATCCCTGAGCGATGGAGTTCCTAATCAAGAATTTCCTACTCTTTGTCTAATATATACCCTTGTTTTGCACTTGGTTGTTTAGGTTTTTAAGATGATCAAACAACAATCATATAACATAAGTTATTAAAATTAACTTTATAAACTTTATAAAATTTTAAACAAAATTAGGAAAAAAAGCTTTTCCAAACACAAATTTGAGATTCATAGCCTCATCAATTCTAAACTTGTGGGTAAACCCTCATTTGGTATTTGATTACTAAACACCATAATCAAATTCAAACCCTGGAAAGTCAAACTAAGAAGCAAGAAGACAACCTACCGACTCTGGTCATATTTCCGGTGGAACGGAACTGCGGCCAACACAATCGATGGATGATTCGCATGACCGCCCCCAATCTTCCTCCTCCGGCACCGGCGCCGGCAATTCATCACAACCGTCATCCATTTCTTCATCTTATAAATACTATTCACGAATTTTACGCCAACAGTTCTTTGGCTTCTTTCCTTCTTTATCTGAATTGAATTTTCCTGAGAAAATTACGTTTCTCGAAAAGATTTCTACTCTGTACAAGAGGACAATCATCCCCTCAACATCACGAAGAAGCCGTGGGACATGTCTCCCTCTTCCACTGCCTTCATCAACCCTCGAATCCTTCAAGTACGAATGCAAAACTCTGTATTACCTTTATGTTTTTACATGCTTATGTTAATCACGTTTACATTTCTAATTAAGCTCAAATTTACTCTCTACATTGTATGTACTAGTATACTGCTGGCTTTTTTAGAATTTTGAGTTCAGTTATGCTTGAATGAGGGTGAGATTGTTGCTGTTTATGTTATTTATGTTTGAATTCTGATTAGGTATTGCTTCATCTCCTTCACATTGACGCTCTACCTTGTCTGTATTTCTAGTATTGTAGAATTTATGAGAATTTCAACTTGAGCTATGCCTAAACTCGACATTGCGTGATTGTTTTGTAATTGGAATTATGCTCCATGATCCAGGATGACATCTGAGGTATCTAGAGTATATAAGGTTCTAGGGGACCTACTGGAGCATACGTTCTTCAACTTGCATAGTGTTCAAAAGAATTTACAATTTTGGCAAGCTAGAGCCGAGGTTTGTAAAGGATTTCCTTCCTTGATGACTTTGCTACAAATTGTTCTCCAGTTGTTATCTGAGTAATGAATTTATTTCTGTGTTATTGTATCAGGGATCAACATCTCAGAAAGTGTACTTCATGGTTTTTGAGAGAGGGCCTAAAGCATTTCTTGATGGTTCAGGGCAGTTGATACATGACTATGTTTTCCAGGGTACTGGCATGCAGAATCTTTCTTCTGCAGCTTCTGCACATATTTCTGAGAGGATAAGTGTCTTAACTAGCTTAAGATACTCATTGGCTACATTTTTAGCACAGGTCTGTTGCTTTTTTATCAAGTGTATAACAAGTTTCATGCTGTTTTTATGCAACTTATTTTTGTAGCTTTTGAAGAATATTGTTGAAGCTAGATACAGATGTTCGACACTTAATTATTTTGTTTTGTTACTTTAAAATTAAATTGAATGTGGAAGGATATTTCATATTTTGTTATTCATTAGGTCTATGTGGAGGTTGACAAATTTGGGGAGGAGATCTTTAAGGAGCCTGAGAAGTCATTGGCTTCATTACTAGGCACCATAAATGGTTTATTTTTAAATTTAGAAGCATCAATTGGCCATGTCAGTGCAATACGTCAGGTGAGTAACCTCTGTTTCATACCCCACACATGCTACCAAAAAAATAGATGAAAGAGAAGTAAAAGGGTGTTTGGATTTCTGCTTTTAAACTGATTATCTATAATTAGTTTTTAATGTTTTGATAAATAAAATCTGCTTTATATTATTTAGGGGTCTAATAATTAACAAAACTGATCATCACTGGGTCAAATAAAATTGCTTAATTATCTATTCTTTCTATCTAATTTGAGAGACTTTTAATCCTATTTCCCTGGACGAATCTCCTTTCTTTCACAAGAATGTCTGCCCTGGTCAAATTATTTACTAGTTTCTTAAATAATCACAACTTATCAACCACTCAAACAAGTGATTATCTGATTGCTACAACTTCAAATGACATAAGCACATCCAAATGCCTTATCCTACAACCTGTTTTTATACTTATTATTAGAATTTGGTTATACAAAACTTAACACCCCTTCAGTTCAAGTTGATTAGATGTTGGAGTTATCTCATATGTGGCATGCTCATAAACCCAAGATTCACTGGTTACATTATAAATGATCATTTAACTTACACTTAAATTTAACAGTCTGGTTCTTCTGTGGATGGGAGCTATTCATCTCCGTTGTTGTTTGAGAAGCTTCCGGATGTAAATCAGGAAGAATCTCAGTGGACTGGTTGTGAGATTAGAGATGCTGTCAACTTGATTTATGTAAATCTAAACAAGTTGGACGTGTACTTATCTCTCTTGGTAAGATTTAATTCGCCTATATATGTGTGTCCTTGCTTGTGTGTGCTCCTTGTCGGGAAAAGGAGATATATTTGGAATTTGTGCAATAAAACAGGCTACTGCTTAACTTTGAAATTTGTTGGGGATTTTGAGCTTATTGTTGAAATGATGAAGGCTAATATAAGCTTAACATCGACTGCTACAAATTGGAAAATGCTACTGATAATTGGCTATGAAATGAACTTGCCATTTGGTTTCTGAGAGATACTTGGTTTGACTAAATCAAAAGTCTAAATGTATCTCTGTTTTATATTGGGAGTAATAAATTATATTTCTATGCTTATTACACAGAATGTTGGTAGTTATATGTTTCTTGAGGACAAATGTCCAGGGATGAAAGTTGCTCCTCCAGTCTACATGTCCAGTGATTAATTATCATAGAGGTCCCACACTACTTTCAAAAGCCTATTAAGTTACCCATAATCAGATACAAAAAGTTAGTTATGGAAAAATGAGTTTTGTTGATATCCTTAGCCTTTTTCATAGTAGACCAATCATTGTGGAATGTGGGAGTATAATAATTTAAAATAATTATTGTTTATAGAGAAAGAAATCTCATAATGATAACAACACCAGTACACCACTAGCGATTAGATCTCGATATAAATTTAAGTATATATTTCGTTTTTTGTATTTTTGGTGTTAGTAAACTTGTATCGAACTATCATTCGCTTGTGATTTTAGTTTCTGAAAAGTGGACAGAACTTTGGTTTTGATTGATCCATTGAATGCTAGATATGCTTAGGGCCAAAATAATTATCTTAAATTTCTTATGTATAGTGTTTTGTGAATCCTAGTGTTGTAAAACAATCCAACCTACTATCCATGTAAATACCACAATTACGCTTTACCCTATATAACATTTCAATGCCAGTTTTTGAAGATCTATTTACTATTCATTATTCCTTCAGGATTTTGACATTTATTTCTTCAGACTTTTAAAAAGTTTTAGGGTTCATATAATATCTCATGATTTTACTTGCCCCTAGGTTGCCAAACACCAGAAACCAAGGAAAATGACTCTGCACTGGATGCGTTATACTTTTGGGGCTGTAGGCATTTCAATATTTTCAGCATGGCTTCTAAGGCATAGTAGACTGGCAGGAAGTTCTGACATTGATAATTGGATTGTTGAAGCAAAAGACTCGATAACTGCCTTTTTAAGTGATCATGTAGAGGAACCGGTGAGACTTTGTGATGCTGCTTTTGCTTGTTATAGAATTAATTAGGGGTGTATAAAAGGGGATATCCGGAAATTCAGATAGTGGATTGGATATCCATTATCCAGATATTCGGGTTGTGGATTCTGATATCTGAAATTTTGGAAATCCAGCTTTCTAATAAAAACCTCTCATCTTATAGAAAATACCAACAAGTAAATCTAAACAATTGTAGATTGGATGTTGATCATGAGAAATAGCACAAATCCACTTCAAAATGAGAAATACATGTACAATAACAAAGGTCAGGTAATTTAAAAAGGTAAGATCTATAAAATGTTAATGTGGTAAACTAGAAGCATATTTTTTGGGTTTTTGAATGTCCAAAATATCTGAACTTTTACAATATTATCATCCGAAACAGAATTAGAAAACTCTAATATCTGAAATTTCGGTTATCCATATTTTAGATAATCTTGGGTATTTTTGGTATTGAACTTTCAGATTGGTTTTTTAAACACCCCTAAAATTAATACTCAAATTACTGTTGATGATATACGAATTTATCTCAGCTTATAGCTATAAGAGATGAGCTTTTTGAGACATTCAGAAAGAGGCACAAGGGAGTGATGGAACTTGAAGAAGTGCAATTAACATCTAATTCGCTACACAGGTTTGTTTGACATACAATATATTGGGAACCGATAATGTGAATATAACGTTTTGATATTTCTATGTTAGTTATCTATTAAAAGAAAATGGTAATCATAATTGTTATACATCGTAAAGAAATAATTGAATAATGGAAGTTTACTTGTACTCATATATTTTTGTAGTAGAACATTCAAATTACATGTATTTTGTGTAGAAGAGAAGGAAGTTTGCCCAAATATGTATAACTTAAAAGAAAGATACTTCCTTTTTGTAGAATGTTGCTGGCATTCAGTGAGCAGACTAAAGGTCAAAAGTTCCCAGAAAACGCATCAGACCAGGAAATGCTTGAAATAGTAATGGGCAGGTACGAGTACTTTCCTGCTGAAATCATCTAAAAAAGATCAAGCATTTTCTCGAATTTATTGATTAAATCGAGCTATGTTATATTATTTGCACATCCAGACTTTTTTTTGGGGATCGAGTGAAAGCGTGAGCCCCCCCCCCCCCCCCCCCCCTTCTCTTTCAAAAAAAAACACCCACCCACATAAACATTCATATGCATACACAGTTACACACAAAAAAGCATGCACATTTGATCAAAATAGTTGGAAGATATGACAGATTCCATTCCTTCTACAAATTTACAAAATGTAACTTGTATAATTTCTCGTTTATTTCATTTAATCTGAATGGAATTATGAATTGATATTGATGTAGATATGAGAAGGAGCTTATGCATCCAATCCAGAATCTTCTTGGGGGAGAGCTTGCTCGTGCAATGCTTATCCAAGTAATTTACATAATCTTGTTTTATTCATTTAAACTAATTGATATCACTTTATTTTGCTTAGAAGGTGCGATTTCAACCCATTTATTCATGAATGGGTTGATTAACCATGTTTTATCCCTAATGGGACACAAATAGCTTTATCTAGAAAAGGAAAAAACAGGGTCAAATGTGTCAAACTCAGTTGTCCAGAGTGTATTTTAAAGCTCACAATCTCCTGATTCGCATTATGCAAAAAGGTTAATTAATATTGTAATAATATACTCTTTGTAATCATATCGAATACATATATCATTTATAGAAAAATATAAATAAATCGCTGAAGAGGGTCCAGGTCAACCCTATTTTGTAACCTCTACTTTTGCTAGTCAGTGATTTCGAACTGTCATGTGACATTGGGTTTTTTATTTTTTGCTATGTACAGATTCAGAAGCTTAAACTTGATATTGAGACGTGAGTTGAAATAAGCATTTCATCAAGGAGGTTAAATCATTTTCTAATTTATTATAGTTATATGATATGTTTGTATTGATGGTATTATGAACAGGGCAATGCTTGAGCTTAACCAGATATTAAGGGCCAATGAGATAAACTTTGCCATCCTTGCTGCTTTACCAGCATTCTTTCTCTCCCTTGTTGTGCTTATGTTGTTGCGTGCATGGGTTAAACAGGTATGCCATATTCTTCCCTGGGGGTTTTTAATGTGCATATTGTAACTAAATATTTTGATATTGAACTATCACAATCATAAAATCAAAACTTTCTGCAAGAGATTGTATTTGGATGTGCTTTTACTGTTCTATGTGGGAATATCAGTTGTTTGAGTGTTTGGTGAATCTAAATTTTTTTGGAAATATTATATAAAATGAACAGAATAAATATAAGTATATATTGATCAAATATTGGAATCTAAATATGATAATTTATTTTTTAGCAACTACAAAAGATATTCTTTATAAATTTTTTGTTAGCAGCTTTTTAATTGTTTTTAAAAGTTATCAGATATGATCTGATAACTTAGTTTTTAGTAGTATTATCAAACAATGTAAAGTGGGATATAGAGAAGGGTAAATATGTATTTCTTAATTAATCAGTTTAACTGATTATCCAGAAGTGATCATATAACTCCTAAATAATGATAATAATCAGCATAATGATTCAACAACAATAACAACCATACCCAATCCGTCTCAGCGTGGTATGGGGAGGTAAGTTGTAGACAGTCGTACCTCAACCCGAGGGTAGAGAGACTGCTTTCCTAAAGAATCAAAATCACTGTATCAAAATATAAAAACTGATTGTTGCAACTTCAAGTCCTAATAATCAGATAAGTCAGTTTTATAATCACATCTAAGCACTCACATTAGCTGGTGCTGTGTGGTGTATTTGTCATCAGGAATCGGTAAAGAACAAAGGGTAAACAAGAACACGTAATCTATATATGTTCATTAAGTTTTATCATTTGCTCATCTCATGCTCTTGCAGCAATATTCTTGATCAGCTGTGCTTACCATTAATAGTTGGTGTACTAACTATTTAAGGGTGTTAGGTGTGGCTTTTGAAAGTGATTATATGATATCAGATAAAGAGTTGTAATTAAGCGAGCTGTAAAAATGTTGTTTGGATGAGCTTATGCTGTTTGAAGTCCTAATACTCAGTCAGTATATAAACGCTTGGTGAAATGATTAAGAATACGATTTTGTGAAAGCAAGAGACGTGTGAAACACAATTACCAGTTTCTTTAATTAGGTTCAAAGAATTACTTTTGGTTAATCATTCTTGTTACAGCTAGAATCAAACTGACAGATAATCAGAAGCATAATCTGTTTATCTAAACATTTAATCCTGAATATGCGACTTTAAGTTAGGGTGTGACTTTTGAAAGTGATTATGTGACATCAGATAATCGATAGTAATTAAATGGGCTGTAAAATGGTGTTTGGATGAGCTTATGCTGTTTGAAGTCCTAATAATCAGATATTTAACCCCTGGTATTATCTGAATATTTCTAATTTCTGAGAAATTAATATATGAAATGACCAAGAATGTGATTTTGTGTAAGTAAGAGACGTTCTGTGAAATACAATTACAAGTTTCTTTAGATTAAGTTCAAAGAATTACACTAAGGTAGTCAGTTCTGTAACTTCTGTTACAGCTAGTATGAAGCTGAGATAATCAGAAGCATAATCCGTTTATCCAAATTTTTAATACGAATATTGTGAGTTTGTGACTTTAAGCTGTCAATCGAATATTGAATTCCAAAACCCAAATCCAAATTTCTTTCTTATTGTGATTTATTATATGGTTTGTCTCAGGACACTAGAGCAGAAGGCAAAGGGAGAATAGCTCGAGTGCAAAGACGACTATTACTTGTCGAAGTTGAGAAGAGAATTATGCAGTTCCAGAATTGCATTGACCAGGGCCTGGTAAACTCTACTTTTCTATTATTCGTTTACTAATAAACTCTAATTACAGGTGTTTTTGTTTTTTTTAATTGTAACTACTGAACTGAGCATGCATCTCCTATTCTCCTATAACTATACGTTGCTTTCTCTTTGCAGGAGAAAGATGCTCAATGTATGTATGGACTGGTTTTGTATACGTTGGATCGGCTTTACAGAGCAGTTGAGAGGCATGCAAAGGCGACTGGTGAATGGCAGTGGTTAGTTTTCTTTCTTTTATTTTAAATCTTAATTTTATTATTCAACTGGCATACACACACAATTATACACATCTGTATCTATGTACGTATAAAGAGCACAAACTAAACGACACTTGAACAAACACACACACACACGTGTAGGCGTTTGTTTGCACAAGCGTATATCTGTGCAACAACAAAACTCAATCCCGTCATGATGGGGTATGGGAAGGTAAGATATAGATAGTCATACCTCTCCCCAAGGATACAGAGACTGCCTCTCGAAATACGTTTGGCTTAAAAAGAGTGAGAATCACCCGTTGACCTTCATGTATAACACAGATACACACACATTTATGTGTATAAACATATTTAGTGGCTTATTCTTGTGTTATGAACAGTCTGAGACAAGATATCACTGACTTGGGGAAACCAAACCTTCAGACTTCACATAAGCTTATGGTCACTTCACGTATGGAACGGATGTATGATTGCTTGCTTCCTTCATTGCGCCACTAGCTCAGCATCCTCCTCCACCTGGTGGCGGCATCCCCGCGGGTTATTTTAATGGGTGGCAATCATTGAAGTTGTTTGATTCCATCATGACATAATCGGTGGAGATAGAATGGAAACAAAAGTTTTGTTTCATTAACTTGTTACACTCGTGCTCATATGAGTGAAAAAGTGTACTCTCATGGTCGAGTTAGAACAAATGATTGACAACTGCGTGATCATCTTTTGTTGGGATCCGAGTCTTTGGATCGTCTAGAGTTCTTTTTTTGTTGCATTTACGCGGAACTCCAATGCAAACTGATAAGCTTCAGGTCTTTGGATCGTCTAGAGTTCTTTTTTTTGTTGTATTTACGCGGAACTCCAATGCAAACTGATAAGCTTCTAAATGCACAACTGGAGCAAATAAGTTGTATATCATTGTACAATTTAAAATTTTTTCTATGATTACTTGTACACCCTTATTTTGGTGATCTTTGGGTTGCTTATTCTAAACTTATACATATTTGTTTTGCTATATTTGATCTTTTTTAGATTCTTCAGTCTTCATGTGTATTGTTACTACATTTATATGAGATTGGTAAGACCTAGGTTGAGGTTGAGTAGAGCTTGGGTAGATCAAGCTTAGCTTTAACTCGATTTGACAGCTTGACTAGCCGTTAAGGCGTAGGCTAAAGTTCAGCTCAAGAAGAATTAAGAATAGCTTGAGAATGTCTATAAATTATGTAGTCAGCCGAACAACGAACTCTAATGTAACCTAGTGGTTTGCGTTTTCGATTCTCATAAAAAGTCACGGGTTCAAACTTTACTCGAGGAATTATTGGGTTGACCAAGGGTACTCTTGGGAACAACCACGGGAGTACCGGTTAAGCTGTGTATAGAGCTAAAGGCTCGACTCTCCTTAGGTAACTTGAACAGGGATCCCTCTTTGTTTTATATAGTTAGTTGAACCTATTTTAAACATACACACGGGTGACAGAAACCAAATGCGAGCCGAGTTTAGAGGTAAATGTGAGGTCAGGTCATCGACTCGTTGGGTAAATTTTTCAAGTTAAAAACTGGAAATCAACCTGGACAAATTTTAATTTAAATCAAAAGCAAAGAAAAAATTGAGCTAGGTTTAGTTTTTACTTCTTCAAATTCAAATAGTTTTCAAGAAATTTCTTTAGCAAACTTCAGAAATTTAGCAATGTTAAACAAGTAAACTAAGAAAAACAGAACTTGGAAACTTAACAATGCTTTACAAATGTTGCTTTAATGGGTCTCCGTAACAGGATAGGAGCTAGCTTCTCCTTAGTACGACAGGAAGTACTTGAAAGCAAACACGAAGCTTAGCCTAGCCATGAGCAGAAGCTCGTGACCAAGCTTAGGTGCAAGAATAAATATTGGATTAGAGAATTAAATGAGAGAAGTTAATGAGGGGAGAGAGATGTGTATTTATAATAGTAAAGAATGATTATTAACCATTGGATTCAGAGGTACATTTTATCAGTCATTAAAGGCTCTGATGTACTTTTGGTCAAGGTATTAAATGCAGCCCTATTTGTGTCATTGTAATATTTTTTTGGTAAGTTGATATTCATATAGTTTTTAAAAGGCTTAGATATCTTTTATTTGTATTTTATTTTAATATTTTATTTTATCTTCATTTCAAGAGTAAATTACCTTCGGTGCAAAGGATCATATATCATTGTCATTTTAAAAACTTATTTACCAAACATGATGTCAAGTTAAACCTGAAAGAGAAAAGTTACAAACTCTTAATTCTGTTAATTTTTATTTTATGTACTCTTAAAGTATAAAAATAACTTACCATTGTTGATTTATGATCAATCTAATATGCTCACAAACATATTATTTGTTTATGAATATTAAATTCACAAGTTCATCAAAGCAAAGTACAAATAGTTTGCAATATTATGATTTGAATTTTACAATAATTTAAATTATTGAACTTGATTTATTATGTTGTTGATCTTTTTCTATATGTTAAAGAGTGAACGACACGATGGTGTGGTATCACACCATGGTGAAGTAGGGGTGACAATCTTTGACATGACACGAGAATAAATGGGTTCAGGTTAACTTGTGTGACACGTATAATAATTGAGCGAGGTTATGGTCATTAATAATATTTACGGACTGACATGCTAACCCGCTTAATACTTATATAGATTTTATCTTTTTTTTTTCATAAATAAAACAAGTTTTGATGTAATTAACATCCAAACTCTCACAATCTATATTCTTAATAGTTTTAGTTTGTGTAATATTAAACAAGAAAGATCCTAATTCTAAGATTTAATTTTTTGACAAGTAATGTAATCTATAAACCTAATTCGTTGACCGATTACAAACCGCCAACCCTTTAATAACCCACTAACTTGCAAATGACTCGCCAACACGCTAAACCGTACAATTAAACGGGTTAAGCGGGTTTCACATATAGGAGTTAGTGTTTTGAATCATGACACGAATAAACGAGTCAGGTTGGGGTCATGTGTTTTTGACTCGCCAACCAGAACATGACACGATTGTCAATCCTATAGTAAAGGGCTCCCCTCTCCACACAATGATGATGTCTTCGCATGATGCATATCCCGACCCAAAGGGGTGCATGGCGAGATTTTCTTTTGGTATTTCTAAATTTTGATTGGTTGGTTATAAGGTACATGGATCTTGAAACTTGGTATTGTGAGATGTGACCATGTAGCAAAAGTATAATGCCAACGTCACAGAATACTTGTGACCAATGTCTACAACACGCTATAGTAAAAAAAACGTATTTCCTTATGTGTGACTAAGAAAATGATGTTTTGAAATTTTTATAAAGGACACTATTACGACAAATCAACTATAACATCATGTCCATCAATCGTAAGGTTACGTGACAAAAATAGAATAACGTGTCCTCATTTTGTTTTTCAAATGGGTGAAACTATTTGGACTTTCTTGATAGTTTAATTTGACCCTGGTAATGTGATGTATATAAATGTATGATCTGCATTAAAAACTGTAAATGATTAATATGACACGTCTAATATGTGAAAAATAGATGGTCCAAATAGTAACACCCTTTTCAAATACATACAGTATGATAGTCCATAGATATCTAGCCACATCATTGGACTTGGAGATCTCAATATCAAGTAAATATATCTTGATCTACACAAAATCTTCACCCACAACTCAAAATGCATCTCAATACATTGTGGTTAAGATATTGATCAAATTTTAGAAAGTGACTCACATACATATATATTTGCAACCCCACAACATCAATAATCATAAACCTGACCAAAATTAAGTCTTGATTTTATACACCAACCCAGTAGTCAGTCATTTCACATTTGGACTTTCTCATTGAATACCTCAAAAAGGGTACCATGAAAAAAGAGAGGGAAAAAAAAAGAAAAGTCTACTTGAAAGAGCCAAAGAAACCAATTGTGTCAACGAGTGCGCGAACAAAGTCATCGACATCTTCTTTTGTATTGTAGAAATAAAGGCTGGCTCGTGCGCTTGCATTTATCCCCAAGTACCGGTGAAGTGGCTGCGCACAGTGGTGCCCGGATCTAATGGCTACTCCATGCTGGACCAAAGTCACATATTCACAAATCATTGCAACCAACTCTTTTTTTTTCCGGTTATTTTTGTGCATAGAGGTGGCGAATGGGCGGACAAACCAGTGTTTCATATATAATTTACATAAACTAAAATATTTCAATTATATTCTACTTTTTTTTAATATAATGATTTATGTACACTTACGACTTCGTGTAAGTTTCAACATGTTTGAAGTATTCAGACCGTAACAGTGTAATTTTGAAGAAAAAGAAAAGAAAAAAAGAGCTAAAAAAAGAAACCGATCAAACGGTAAGAAGTCGCCCAAAGAGTATTCTAGTCCATAACGCCATAATACCTCCTAAATCATTTTATTGCAAAAATTATATTGTTTTTGAAACAAAATATTTTTTGTAATCATAATTGACACTCGTAAGTATTTATGAAAAAATAAAAATTTGGACGCGAAAGTGTATTGGAACGTGTATTGAATCAACCAAACCCGTCTAGACTCATCTCTTTTTACACAAACCCGTGTTGCCACCTCTGAGTTGGATATATTGAGGATAAAATGGAAGCTAAAATGAGCAGAGATTCCATAAAAGTGAGGATATTGTTTGATTTGATACCTGTTGATCAAGAAACGTTGCGATATCCGTGGGATGAAGGCCCTCAACATTGAAGGAGCATAAAGCAGCACGATGAACTGTCTGTGAAGGTGAGGGCCCATAGATACGAACACCAGGAACTGTACGAAGGCTTTCATAAAGGTAATTAGACAACTCTACCTGTTGAATTAAATTAAGAAACATGATTAATCGGTATGAAATAGATGCATAAATCACACACGCATCAAGAACTATAGAAAATTCATAAGACCTCATAATCATGAATCTTTTGCATGCCAATTTTAGAGAGATAATCAATAGCAACTCCTAAACCAATGGCTTCCCCAATTGCAGGTGTTCCAGCCTCAAATCTGATGGAATAGTCAACTTTATAATTTAAGAACTTGCGGTTATGGTCAAAAGATTAAGGAATAGTTAATTTGACCATAAAAGTCAAAGTTCATAAACATGTTATAATACTATAATAGATCAATTCAACTAACCTTGATGGAGGGTCGGCGTAAGTAGAATGATCCAAGAAAACATCAGAAATCATTTCGCCACCACCTGCAAATATCAACCATGAAAGATATTGGATCAAATCTATTTATTATGAGAAGATGAGAATTGCAACTAAAAGTCAAAACGTTCGTTTTTATGAACCACTTTTACCAAAAAGGTTATATGTATGTGTGTGTGTGTGTGTATAGATAGATAGAAAAGTTCAAACAAGAACTGTTTTTTGTACGAGAGCTAAGAAAACTGTTTGTAAAATCATTAATGACCCGTTAGTAGGGGTATTTTGGTTATTTATATATTTACCCAACCGTGAGTTGCATCCGGGTGGACCGTCATTAATGAGTGAGGCTTGATTTTCCCAAAATACCCATCATTAATGCACCATATATACCCCTATTAGTGAGTCAATAATGAGCATTAATGGTGATTACAAATGCCAAATGGTACTCACAATACTCGTATTAAGAATGGTTCTCAAATTAACTTTTCCATATATATATATATATATATATATATATATATAGGGGAAGGTTCATTTGAGAACCGTTTTTATTGCGAGAACCGCGAGAACCAATCTTAGCCGTTCATTTTGGATAATGGAATTCATGGATGAAGAGCGTGGGGGGATTGGGTGTGGCAGGGTGTATGTAAGGAATTCATGGGTGGGCAATCCAATTAAAGGAGGGGGAATTGGACGGCTAGGATTGGTTCTCGCGGTTCTCGCAATAAAAACGGTTCTCAAATGAACTTTTCATATATATATATAAAACAAAAAAAAGGTCTTACCTAAGAATGGAGGCATAGCCGCCAGTAGCTCACTTTTTCCATACAAGAAACCAACGCCTGTAGGCCCACACATCTGAAGCATGTTTATCCCTCAACTTCATAAACTAGCAACAAATACTAAATATGTGTATGCTAGAGGTTGCAATTTCAATCCTTTCACTTATGAACGAATCGGTTTGTTTGTTTTATATAATTATATAGAGTCAAACAGCCAAAGTAAAAAAAATTAGCTAAATATGAAACGGGCCAGATCGAATGAATCAATTGAAAAGTAGTCATCCAATGTATTATAAAAACATTGGATAAAGTGTTGTGGGTCAACCATCAAGCCCATCCAACCCGTTTCAGATTTTCAAAAAATTACACATTTTGACCTGTAACCCACACATAAACATAGACACACATTTCTCACCTTGTGAGAAGAAGCAACAAGGAAATCAACACCGAGATTCTGGACATCAACCGCCATATGTGGTACACTCTGACAAGCATCTACCAATATTCTTGCCCCGACATCATGTGCCCACTGGGCAATATCCTTAACAGGGAGAACAGAAGCTACAAAAAAGTATATGCTGTAAATATCAGTGATACTTGGTCGTTATTATTTATAAAAATAAATTTTTGCAACCAAAATTTGTAAAAAGTGATGCATATAACATATACATACCAAGCATGTTTGAGACATGATGAACGACAACTAGTTTTGTCTTGTTGGAAAGCGAATCTTGTAGCATTTTGATATCTGGGATTTCATCTTCTGTTAAGCTGACAAACTTCAAAACTGTGCCAGTTTTTTCAGATAAGAGTTGCCATGGAACAATGGCACTATGATGTTCAGCAATCGTGACAACTATCTGCAGGTATTCATATATAAAGCAAGATTTTAGCAGAGAGTCCAGAGACAGATTCAGATTCAAATATCAATTCGCTTTTTGATACATCAATCATAATCCGTTGCAAAAATTCCAAAAAATGGTTGATATTTTTATTCAAGAATACCTCATCTTCGGGTTTTAAATTAGAAATTCCCCATGAATAAGCTACAAGATTAATAGCTTCAGTAGCATTTCTTGTAAACACGATCTCACTAGACTCTGATGCGTTTATAAAAGCTGCCACCTTTCTTCTAGCCATTTCATACTCATCTGTTGCCCTTGCACTAAATTTAAAGGAATTGTCAAAACGAATAAGCTATAACCATGTTTGAGTAACTGATTGGCATAAAACTACCTTAAGAAATGAATCCCACGATGCACATTTGAGTTGTATGATTTATAATAGTTAGCTACAGCATCTATAACAGCAGAAGGCTTCTGTGAGGTTGCTGCATTGTCCAAGTAAACGAGTTTTGATCCATTGTTTACCTTCTGTAAGATAAAGGAAACGACCATAGACGGATATTAAGAATATTTATCCATAATAACTTCTAAAGAAGAACAAATTCATCAATTAAGCAACACACAGATTGACTCAACAAGCTCAACTTTTTCTGTAACAAGAATTTATCCTAAATTAACGGGCTTAGGTTAATATGAACATGAATTCGAAGCTTAAGCACCCGGAAAGTATAGTGAAATACTGATTTCATACTAACCCGGATCCATAGTTAATAAAAGACCTGAACCTTCAAAGTTGAATTTACCAAATCTCTGCTCCCAGAATTTACAGCTGATATGGTTTAACTCAACTTTTAGAAAACAAATTGGTAAGTATAAAAACCTTTAAAAGCTAATTCTAGCATAGTTGTACAAATAAAATCAAGAAATTACAAAATTTAAAATTCTTCATGCATTAAATTGTGTTGAACATAAAGAACATCAGCAAGCAATTTATCTACCCCTGTGTCTGCTGTTGTTGTACATAGAACAAATTTGGATTTTCAATTTTGGAGTTAAGGGTAACCAATTTGTCTACTGTTGCTGTTTCCAGATTCATAAAGTGAATCATTTCATGGAACAAAAAGCATAATCAAATCAATCATCTTTTAGGTATTGCTACTTTTTAAAGTAAAAACCAACAGCAATTAACCAATCCATTCCAATACCAGAGCTGCAGTTTGTTGACTTTTAGAGCTGCTACCAATATTTGTAATTGAATTCGATAAAGTTATCAAAATTGCTCTTCAAACAAAATTCACAAGTCACACAAATTTGAACTTGAAAATTAAAAACTTGAAGAAAACCCAGAAATCGGAAGGAAATTACGTACCTGGTGGAGGATTTCAAAATCAGGCCGTGTTAAGTGTCCGAGAGAAACGGGCGCGGCCGCCGGAACCGAAAGAGAAGCAGACGAGGAAGAAGAAAAAGAAGAAGATATGGGGAAATTGAAACGGAATTTGAGGGGAGTTCGATTAGGGAAATAGTTAGGGTTTACAAGTTGAGAAAAAGAAGGAAGCTTGAGAACCACTCCTTCCATGGTCATCATCGTTATCCCTGTCTGAAGCTTGAGGAAGAGGGAGAGGAAGAGGAAGAAGGAATCCTCTGCTGCAACAAGTAGTATTGGGTCACACTTGCAAGCCTAGCCAAAATTGATGTTGCTTATATCAGTGCAAATTATATTAAAATTTAATAATAAATTCTATAATAGTTATCGTTATATATAATTAACTTTATTTTTTAAAAAGTAATATAATTAATTTTTATAATTCTCATATTATATATAACTTATTGTATATTATAAAAGTTATGGCAAATTTATTATATATAATGGTAAGTAAACAACATATACATACAAAAGTTATTTACATACAATAAAAGAATTATGAAAGTTAATTATATTATTTTAAAATTTAGTTATATACAATGATAATTTAATCAAAGTTTATTATATTTTCATGTAATTTTTATATTATATTAATATTGTTTTTAGTTATTGTTGACCTAGGTTAGTCACATATGAATTTAATGTTATTGTTTTGGTTATTTAGATGTTTTAATAAAAAGCTTTTTAAAGTGATTTGTTTTTGTAGGTTGTTAGGAAGGTCGAATTATGCTATGATGTATAAAGTTATGTTCAATAAAATTTATTTAAAAAATATAGTCCTGAAATTTTAATATTTGAGTATCGTTTAAAAGCCTAATTTTTTCTATGGTCGTTTCTCATACCTAGCAAGGATTAAATTTGAGTATCGTTTAAAATACTTTTCAAGCATTTCAACATTATGTTATCTTGAGATGAATGAGTATTTTAATAGAGAGGATTTCATAAATATCTTTATTAAACTTCCTTAATTACATGCATATCATTACAAAAATCAATATTACACACACACACACACACATATATATATATATATATATATATATATATATGTTCTTATATTTAATTTAACATTAATTATGTTATTTAAAAAAGGATTTAGTTCCCGAAAATGTATCCAACTTGTCACCTTTTGTTATTGTATGTACTGAACTTTTAAAGTTACCATTTAATGTATCAAACCCTTGAAAGTTACCATTTTATGTATCAAACCTGTTATAGCAAGTCATATGGTGATGTGGCACTGGTTTTAGTGACATGGCACCTGACTTGGATGCCTACGTGTATTTTTTTGGTTTTAAAATAATTGAAAATAAAAGGTATAATAATAATAATAATAATAATAATAATAAATAATGAGAAGAAGAGGAACATCTTCATCATCTGTGCTCATTTCGTCTATGAACATCTTCATCATGCTTTGGGTTCGATTTCCAAATCTTTCATATGCTTTGGGTTTCGTCTTCAACTCTTCATCTTCGTCTACGAACATCTTCATCATCATTTGTGCTCACTTTCTTCCAAAGATAATACAAAGAGATCTTCAAATTACTGTATCAAATCTTCCACTCAAGAAGTTCTTCGAAGATTCACGGGTTTGTTCACACCCAAACCTAAACCAATATTTCATCAAACCAAAACCAGATCTGTTGATTTCATAGGTCTTTAATCGATTTCTACATCTTCAACTCAACGAGTCCTTCAAAGATTCAAGGGTTGTTCAATCGATTTCTACATCTTCAACTCAAGGAGTTTCTTCAGTCAATGAAAAACGATTAAATAAGTTGTGATTTGATTTCATGGGTCTGCAATTGACTTGTTGCAATCGATTTGTTCATAAGACCAGATAACGTAAGTTGTGATTTTTATTTTCGATATGAGGAGGTATGTCTTGATTTAGGGTTCATAAGACTAGATCTGGTTCCAATCGATTTGCTCATGGGTTCTTATATGAACAGATGATGGTGATTTATAATAGCTTTTAAGAAACAAAATGATTAGGGGGGATTCTGTGATTTTCGATTTGTGGTACATCTCCATGTTCATTTGTCATAATTGATTCTATGATTTTTGATTTTCGATTTTGGGCTTCGTTGTGATCATCGCTTTTGTTTATTTTGATTTAGGGTTCATCTCCATGCTCATCTTCATGTTCATGAGCTTCATCTTAGGGTTTAATTTTAGGGTTCTTGTGTTTCTTGGTTCAATTCCATGTGTGTGATTTTAGGGTTCTTGTCCTTGGTTTTCATTTGGTTTCTTCATCTGGGTTTTATCTTCTACAGAATATTCATGTTCTTCATCTTTTTCTTCAAGTAATAAGAATTACTGATGTGGCTTTGAATTAAATGACGTGGCAATAAAAATAAACAAAAAAATAGAGAATTACCGGTTACCTGAAGAATAGGTAACCGGGTACACAAAATGGTAACTTTTGGGAGTACAGTACATTAAATGGTAACTTTGAAAGTTCAGTACATACAATAGCAAAATGTAACAAGTTGGATACATAACTAAACCCTTTAAAAAATAAAAACATAATTTGTGTTTTAATTTACAAGCAAATTCCTCTAAACTCTCAAATATTTTCTTCCTTTTTCACATCCCGTGATTTCTTCTTCGTCCCTCTTTTGGTTATATGGTATTGTTTCAATGTATTTATCTTTATTCTTCTTCCTTCTTCACCTATTACCCTATTGGGGATACGTTACACATTTATTTGAGATGATTTAATTTTGGAATTGAGAACATTTACGTAGACTATATAAAGGTCAAATTATATGGTATATCATGGTGGTAGTCGTTTAACTTTCCATAGTTCTATCGAGATCGGTTTTTTTAGTGTAGCTTGTATTTGTTAAGGGTTTCAAATATGTATTCCTGTTTTTTGTTTTTGTTTTTTTGGAGTAGGGGCTAGATGCCTTGATGGTATATGTAATCCTGGTTTCCTTGGTTGATTTTGGTGTTATACAACCTTCATCCTTTTGTTTTATGGTTTTGTTTTGTATTATCTTTTGTGGCTTAGTAAAATTATTCTTCTTTTTTAAAAAAAAGAGACTATAAACAACTACAACCTCAATTCACATTTCACAAGATGGAAAATGTTTGGAAATAATGGTAGCATCATCAATGTAAAAATGTAAAAAGTCTTTAAAAGGGTAAAAATATAAAAATAAAATTTTATTTTATTTCTTTTTAAACTCAAGAACGTTACAATCCTTTCGTTTTCTTTCAAACTAAAAAACATACTAAAAATTTCATTTCCTTCCTCCCCTTTTACTCTCCTCTCCTTTCATTCCCTTTTCGCTCATTAAAAAGTGAAGAATAGGGTGTCAAAGTGAAACAATACTATGTAGCAAAAGGAGAGAAGAAGAACTTAGGGATTAGGTGAAGAATATTTATGATATTTTACTTGTAAATTAAATTAGGGATTATTTTTTTATTTTTAAATATTTTAATCACTGTTAAATTAAGTGTAAGGACATATTTGAGAGTTTATAGAGTTTAGAAGATATATATGTAATATTTATTTTTGTAAGGATATATACGTAATTAAGAAAGTTTGTAAGGGTGTATATAAAATTCTCCCGTTTTAATAAGAGTGACGTATAGATTTGGCTTTGTAGTTGATAAAAGTTATGAATTTGATTAGTGAGTCGTAATTTTTATGATCCTGGTCCTTTTTATGTGATTTTCTTATATTATTGGTCCTTGATTATCTTAAAAAGTGCAAATTACCCTTATTATATTTCGATATTATTTTTTTAATATTAATTGATTTTAAAATACTAAATAAATATTAGACACGTTTCAATTTCTTTATATTTTTTCATAACACACACATACACACCCATCATTCTCACATTCTTTACCCATTGTCACCCTTTCTCTACCCCCTCGCCATGTCACTCATCTCACCGGCCACCAACCCAACGTTGTAACTTGACTCCATACACAACTATAGCTCAACTCCGGCTATCGCAACCACCATGGCTTGTTTGAAGTCAATTATATGTAATTTTGGGTTGTTCGAAGCCACCATGGTCATTGCATCTCCATTTTGGCTCGTATTTCCTGTCTCTCTCGAATTCTCTCCACGCTCTACTTCAAACCCTATCATCGTAGGTGTTGGATTTTTGTGTATGAGGATTTGATTTTGTGTTTCAAGTTTATCGCTAGGGATTTTAAACAAAATATTAAGTGTTTTACATCTTAATCAAACTTCTATGCTTTCAAAATGGTCAAACTATCTAGTAACAAAGATCGAAATATTAAGTAATTTGCTCAAAATGATTGTTTTAGAAATATTATTTTTGATGATTTTTCATCACCCAAAATAAAAATATGACGAAAGTAAGGTTCAGATTGCTTCAAAGTAGAGTTTGGTAAGTTTAGATTGGCTTCAAAGTACTGTTATCATAAGCTAAACTTCAATAAAATATATGCTTTTTCTACATGAAAATCTATTTGGGTTGCAATTGCTTTTGCATTACAATTTTTATTTTTTTTATTCAGGATGAGATTTTCTTTTTTTTGAACAGTGAAGTTATGTTAGTATGTTAGTGGGTTGGGTCCGTAGTGACATCCATATAGGGCAGTATGCAAGCCCCAAGCCACACGCCAAGTTAGTAATTAAAAGCCTTTGTCTGGGTTTGAACCCAGGACCTCTAAGGAAGGCTTTGCCTTCCACCTTCCTCTTAACCACTAGGCTAAGAGATCATTGGTTATTCAAGATGAGATAGTTATAGAAGACTTTAGTTTACATTTGATTTCTTGGTGTAATTAATCTCCTCTTTATTTTTATTATTTAGCTACTAATTGTTCACTTTTATGTTTTCTTGATAGAGTGTTGTTAGTACAATCTCCGGTGAAAGGTATAATTTACCCAAATATAATTGTACTGTGTAACATTTAGATGGAAAGATAAAGAGTAACTCATAACTTTTTCATTTTAATTTAAATCAAGTTTGTCCCCAAAATTGAATCTGAGTTGCTCTTTAATCTGGGTGTCTTCATGTTTTTAACTATGGGGTTTTCATATCTTTAATCCGGTTGATTTGGTGTCTTCTTGTTTTGATTTGGTAAATTAGAGTTTTATATGAAGATTGTTCACGATCTTGATTTGTTTTTGTTTAACAATGAATTTTAATTACACGTTTAATTATTACGTTTTATTTAATAATGTGTTAATTACAATTAAAGGTATTAATAATCTTAAATAAGAACAATTACATATAAATCATGTCTGAAAGAGATAAGCAAGTAAAAAGACTATAATACCCTTGCACTAAAAGATAAGTAACGTCGGATTTGGATGACTGTTAGTGTAAAGAATCAGTCTAGTATCAAAAATGCAATCATATAGACATGTAACGTAATTTTTGATTTTAAAAGACTAAAGCAACAACTTTGACAAATCATATGGACCATTTCAAAGATGCACTCTGCATTCTAACATTTTTTCACTTTTTTTTCAATTTGTTTGCATAAAAACAAAAAAAATAAATAAATCCACTTACAAAATTGATTCATTCAGATAATTATACAATACCATTAAAGTTATATCATAAGTTAATAAAATATAAATTTTTTTTGGACAAATCAATTAAAAAAGAGATTATAAAACCTAATAATTAGAGGAGTGGTCCCTACACAATTCAGTGGACACGTCATTCTTTTTGTCTTTTTCTGTCCCGCCTATTCCATATGTATTTTCTACGCTAAACCAGGAATCTCACTCCCTCTACGGCTCTACTCTTCTTCTGCTTTCCAAACCCTCCGACGCCAATGGCCGCCACCGTCGCAGAATTCGATGACGGCTTTCCGGCAACAAAATTATTCAGCCAAGGCTACTCCTACACCTACGATGACGTCATCTTCCTCCCTCACTACATCGACTTCCCAACCGACTCCGTTCAACTATCCACCAAACTCTCCCGTAATATAAACCTCTCTGTTCCCTGTGTCGCGTCTCCGATGGACACCGTAACCGAATCCTCCATGGCCGTAGCCATGGCCGCTCTCGGTGGTATCGGAATCATTCACTCCAACAACACCGCTTCTGAACAATCCTCCTTAATCCGTTCCGCCAAATCCCATCGCATCCCCTTTGTGTCAACCGAAATCCCCTTCGTATGCCCTAATGATTCCATTTTATCCGCTTCTGCTTTTGATACTTCACCTTGTGTATTTGTAACAGAAAACGGCTCTCGAAAGGATACTAAGTTGTTAGGAGTTGTTGATAAGTTAAAGTGGGAGAATTTAGTTGATAAGGAAGCTAGGGTTTCTAGTTACATGGAGAAGAACGTGGTGACATTGCCGAATACATGCAACTTTCAGGATGTTGCAGGGTTTTTAGCCGCTAAGAATTTAGATTTTGTGCCTTTGGTTAGTGGGGATGGTGAGTTGGTGGATGTGGTGAGTAATGACGATGTGGAGAGGATTAATGGGTTCCCTAAAACAGGGCTGCCGTCGGTGGGGGAGGGTGGCGAGTTCTTGGTTGGGGCCTCAATCGGGACAAGAGAGAGTGACAAAGAGAGACTGAAACACCTGGTTAAGGCCGGTGTTGATGTAATAGTGATTGATAGTTCACAAGGGAATTCGATTTATCAGATTGAGATGATTAAATATGCTAAGCAAATGTATCCTAATTTGGATGTGATTGGTGGCAATGTGGTTACAATGTATCAGGCTCAGAATTTGATTCAGGCTGGAGTTGATGGTCTGAGAGTTGGGATGGGTTCGGGTTCTATTTGCACTACGCAGGAAGTCTGCGCTGTTGGCCGTGGTCAGGTATTCCATTAACCATGTTTACTAGTAATTGTAGTCACAAGATTACCTGTTCAAGTGGTAGTATAACTTTAATCTTTTAACAAAGTTTTTTTCTTTTTGAAAGGATTCTATGTTTTCTTGAGTTGCTTTTGTATTTCACTTATCTGTGAATATCCTAGTGGCAGTAGACTAAACAGCTTGAAAGGATTCTATGTTTTCTTGAGTTGCTTTTGATATTTAATGCCCCGGGCGAAGTAAGCTAATAATGCCACTATGTGCCAAAATACAAAACAAATTGTGAATCTAAAACATCTTGTAAAAGCTTCATCTCCCATAAATAAATTATTATATCCAAAACAACTACCATCTGCTCAAAGAATTGGAATTTCAAACTTAAGAATTGGACATCTTTACAATGAATGCATTGTGATTATATGATTTCCTCTATTTAAGTAATGTTCTTTAAAGTCATACATTGAGCAATGAGATGTCTGCAGCATATTTTGATAATACCAAAAGCATCTCAAGGCTCAAGCACCTGTTGTGTCCACAGATCCACCTTCAAACCTTCCACTCTTCACTAGCCCTCTATGTAATAATTAGCGAAAAGTTAATAATTTGTTTTTGACCATCTTGAAGTGAAATGATCGGTTTTGTTTCTTTCACTTGTTTTTATTCCTAATAATTGATTGATCTCGGAGTATTGGGTCGGGAAGACTCAAAGCCTACATTTTGTGTTACTGCCCTGTAGGCTACTGCAGTATACAAGGTATCATCTATTGCTTCACAATATGGTATTCCTATCATTGCGGATGGTGGTATTTCAAATTCTGGGCATATAGTCAAAGCTTTGACTTTAGGTGCATCAACTGTCATGATGGGAAGCTTCTTAGCTGGAAGTACTGAAGCTCCAGGGATCTATGAATATCAGGTAACTTGTTTAATCATAAAAACTTCCACCAAGTTTATTTACTTATGCGCTTAATCTGCTTATATACATAAAGAGTCCTCTTCCGCTAATATTTCGAATTTAGGATCTTTCTTATATTTAGTTATTTACAGTTTTCACAAATCAATCTTTGGATTATATTTTCATCTCGCCACAAAGAACTAAATTTATATTCATCTAAACTACCTATTACCGCTAATTGCATAAAAGAAAATAAACAGTCGGTTCATTTTTCTGTTTTGGTCGGTGGGTGTTACTGAAAATGGCCATTTCCACATCCTTGTCCAATTTGTTAGTTACTTGTGTCATAATTCCAGTTACCCAAAACAGCAGCATCTATAAGTTCCTTCCCTTCCCTTCAATTTTTATAAATCTTAAAGTTGGTTATCCAAAATAAAAACTTGACGAAAGTTGGTTACCTTTTCTAATTTCTAATAAAGTAATAAACCAATATAATGTCGGAACCTATTTTATATTTTTGCTTGGTCTGCAATTACAGGGTGGACGTAGGGTTAAAAAGTACCGGGGGATGGGATCTTTAGAAGCTATGACAAAAGGAAGTGATGCTCGGTACCTAGGTGATACAGCTAAGTTAAAGATCGCTCAGGGTGTTGTTGGGGCGGTTGCAGATAAAGGTTCTGTTTTGAAGTTTATTCCATACACAATGCATGCAGTCAAGCAGGGATTCCAGGATCTTGGCGCCGCTTCATTGCAAGCAGCTCATGAGATGTTAAGATCTGGAACTCTAAGACTCGAGGTATATCTTTGTCTTTTTCAAAATACCTAAAGTACCCATTAACTAAACCAATCTGAGACAATTTGGCTGACCAAAATCATCGCATCTAATTCTTTGTGTTGTTTTTGACTTTATTTAGGCACGAACAGGAGCAGCACAGATTGAAGGTGGAGTTCATGGCTTGGTGTCTTACGAAAAGAAAGCATTTTAACAGTTCAAATCTCTGTTGTTAAGAGTTTGTTGAATCCTGATTTAGTTTCTGTGAGTTTTTCTTTTAATTTTTGTTGCGTTTTTTCTCTTTAAGGGCATCGTAAGGTCGATCTTAATAGTTAGGCATGTCGGATAATATGATGTTATGAGGCTTAATAAAGGCTTCTATGAAGTTATCTTTTTATTTAACCTAACATGTGGTAACTTACACTTATTGAACCACATGACATAAAATGAACATCATCTTTAATGATACTATAAAAAGAGTAAACTTAACAGTGTAACATTCCAGTACTAGACATCAATAGGTTTGAAGAACATATACTGTAAATGATTGTGTACACACTTGATAAATAGCTATCTTTTATTGTGCTGATAAACAACCTGTGAAGCTCTTGACATGTTCAGTGCAACTCTCATTAGTCATTACTGCCTTGCTGTTTGGATGTTGAGCCAATGTTGATTCAGGACTTTGTCACAAATTTGCTGTTTGGAAGTTGTTCCAATATTTCATCCATATGCAATCTGTTTTAATAAAATAAAGACGGCAAACATACCCGCCCATCTAATATACGTCTTCTGTCCTTAACTGAACTTGAACGCTCAATCTCTAAGAGGAAGGACACCTTAGGCATACCTTGATACCGTTAGGCCAAACACTATTTGGTAATTTGACACGTAAATTAATATGTGAATACATAGAAGATAAAGTAAACATTCGAGTTGCTTTAGTAAAGAGTAAGATCATTATAGGAGCCATAAATGTCATATCTCATCAATAACCAATATTATGGCGATGGCTTTAGCGGGTTCAATCATGCTACTAGAGAATTTTGGCTCTCGTAAACCTCCAATGCTCCATAGAAAAGACTCAACATGTCTATCCCAAACAAAAGACAGTGTACTAGGTAGACCCAAATGTTCCCACCACCTAAAAATCAAAATAATTAATCGAACACACGTGTTATACACACACATAGACACATACTAGTAGAGTATCCGTGCTAAGCAACGGGGTTGTTAAAAGTGATTGGTGACAACATTGAGTAGGTGAGTTGTAATACACACGTCAGTAAGTAGGGTAGAGAGAGAGAAGGGCTTAAAGAACTAATCTAGACCATTACATCTGTTTTTATTAAAGGCTCTCATTTAATTTTGCAATTTTCATTTAAAACATGTGGGTATAATAAAGCAAAAGATACTAAAGGGTATTTTTGACAATAAATAATAACAAAAGAAGTTGAAGATAGGTGTTATTTTGTTTATATTTTTTCATTAAAACCCGTTGCATTTAATTCTAGAAAAATTCTCTATTTTTTAGAAATTTTTTCTAAGAAGCTGAAAACTAGAACTTTTTCAAGAAAATAGAAAAAACTCCTATTTTTTTACTTTTTTCTGTTTTTTCATATTTTTTCAAATTCCCTCACTTTTCCAAACAATTTTCTTAGAAAACAATTCAATCAAACATCAACTCTACCCCTCATCTAAACATATTTTTAATTTTTCTTAAAAAATGAAAACTTCATCTTTAGGGGTGAGCACGTGACCCGATAGACCGAAAAAACTGACGAACCGGACCGAGACCGGGACTAGTCGGTCCGGTCTTCGGTCCTTGTTTTTTATAGATTTTGGGTTTCGATCCGGTCAGGGCTGGTCCGGTTTTGTTTAATATAGTGTATAAAACAACCAATAGACCAAAAAAACCGACGAGACCAGGACTAGTCGGTCCAGTCCGGTCTTTTTCAGTCCGGTCCGGTTTTTGAACCAATCTCACCCCTATTCATCTTTTTTCATTAAAAAATAGAAAACAAAAAACAATTTTTTTCTCCTACTAAACATAGCCTTTTGAGACTTGTTTTTTACAATTAAAAGGTCCTACTAATTGTGTTTTAACATTACTAATGATAAGGCAAAAGTGATGGAAGCATAATTTCTAAGTGTACATTTACAATTCTTTTTGTTGGTTTTATTAGAAACAAAGAAGAATGTTCAATATAGTCTTAACGATTAATTTAGGCTTTTAGATCAATGACATCAATGGTTCAGATTGTATTTTAAAATTTTTGACGGAGTAACATTTTCGTAATTCACATGTGATTGATACTGAATCACATATGATTGGATATTAAAATTTTAAGACTATGTTTTTAACACGAGAAACAAAAAATATAAACGTGGGGCTTCGGACCACAAAAAAAGGGCAAAAAAACCTTCCACCAAAAACAAGAGGAGAAAAAAAGAAGGCAGTTCGAGCAGGCAAAAGGAGAAGAAAGAAAGTTGTGGTTTTCGATTGCTTTTTAATTTTTGAGAATTTTTTACTAATTTTTTGTAATTCACGTATAAATAGCTAATTTTATTTTCTAGTAACGGGTTTGTAGTTTTGATTTTGAAGATTATGTTGACACTTTTAGTGGATTTATTGTAACCTTAACTCTAATTACAAAAGTTTTGTTTAGATTGCTTCTCATTGTTGATAAATTTTATTGAATGTGACAAGTTTAGTTGTTCGATTCAGTTTTGGATTGTTAATTGAAAGTAGGAATACATAACTGTTCTTATTGGGCATTTAGCTCTTGTAATATGGTTTAAATTATTGGGCGTCTGATTATTGGCTAGGGTTGGTGTTTATCTAGATGTTAATGGGATTAGCTACTTGATTTTTATGTTCGTAACTAGGATCATGTGAGCTGATTAGTGATAAATTATATGCTTTATTAATTTGTCTATTAGTAAGGATGAACATGGCATACAATGCGTGTTGGTCTTTATGACCAACCTAGAATCAATTGTGAACTTATGTTTAAGATGTCCATGATACACATCTTTGAATCATAATTCAAATACTCATTGCTAGATACTTCATTTTATTGACTTTAATTATTTCATTTTATGTTAGTAGGTTAGTAGTATCACAGACGATTACCAAACCACTCCCCCCCTCCCCCCCAAAAAAAATTAGTTTTATCTTATTTCTATAGTTTCAATTAATTTATACGTTTGATAAGTATTGACATTAGTTTAAATTTTGAGTCTCTAAGTGACCCTACTTGTCACTATCTCAATTTATTTTGAGTTAGAGGTATTAAGAAAATCTAATTTTGGTGGTTTCAATACCCGTAAGCTACGTCTATTTCCTCTCCCCAGTTCAGTCTCTCTCTCTCTACATCACCATTTTCTTCCTCTCTCTAAAATCACCTTGTTTCTCTCTCTACCATCATAAATTTCTCTTCTCTGTTCCATAACCCATCCGCATCAACATCCTCACTAACAATCCTTTGTCCTCTACCCTCCGCCATCCCCTGCTTCCTCTGCCACCATCCCCCACTCGCTTACATTTTTTTGCCCAACAACATCATTTTCAGTTACATTGCTTTGCCTACTATGAGGTTTTATCATTAAATTTCCATTCAAGCATTAATTTTCTCTTAGAAGGCCTTTTAACAATCATTTTCACCTTTTCACTATTCTCTTGTGGTATCTCCTCAATTGTAACATTTGTAGTCTTGGATGAGGTAAAGTATGTTTCAACACTACAAAACAAATATTCAATATAAACTGATATTAGTTTATTCTTCACAATGTATTTACTAAGGACATGAACATCCATATCACACCCTAAAGCGCGAAGACCATAATCTAAACATAAATCATGTACTAAAAATGGTAATAACATGGTTCTTTTTACTATAACCCTGCCTCATGTAATGAAGTTCATGGATAGAGAAATCATAAATATCTATAACACCGACGAAATTTACCTTTCCATTAACATACCTCCTCCCTGTTTTTTTTGTAAACACACCTCCATAATGGATCTTGAAGGAAAATTGGGCCGGATGAAATGCTTCATTGTTAACCAATTTTTTTTTCCAAAGAGTAAGCATAAGAATAAAATACGTGAAAATTAAATGTTTCCATCACAAATCTTACCATATACTTCATCTGAATCATATTCTTCACCCGTATCTCGAATCTGGCAAGCTGTTACCACCATTTTAGGGTTTAAAATTGACGATTAAGGTTCGGTTGTTATGTTGAAGAAAAAGAAAGGAAGAAAGAGATATTGTAGAGGAAATGGTAACCGAACTTAGTTGTCTCAATCAGTGATATAAAGTAAGAGAGAGAAGAGTTTACGAAAATATCCTCACGTGAGGGTCATATGGATACACTTAAAGTCTATATGTAACTGTAGTTAGACTAAAGGATTTAAAACTGAAACAAATTAAAAACCACAATGACTATTTACGTAATTTTTAAAGTTAAAGGACCAAAATTGAAATTCCATGACAACCACATACACCACTTTTGTAATTAACTCTATTCTCAAAATAACTTTCATTAATAAGTTATTAATGAGTCAATTATTGGTTTTCGTGCTAATCTCAATAAAAATGGTTCTTAAATAAACCCTCCACTATATATGTGTGTGTCTATATATATATATATATATATATATATATATATATATATATATATATATATATATCTTACTCCTATATAATGCATCTACCACCTAAAAAACTCTTAATTTTAAGAAGAGTAAATTTACCAAAATACCCCTCATTTATGTCTCTCCTTTACCCCTCCTTTAAGTCCATAATTAATAAATTTAAACAAATAAATATTAAAAACATAACCGACAATTAATGAATTTAAACCAATACTTATAACTGAATTATTTCTAACCATATATTTTTAATATTAACTTTTGATTTATGAGATCACCATACTTATAACTGAATTAAGTCTAATCATATATTTTTAATATTAACTTTTGATTCATTAGATCACCTAAATTCCTGTTTTCAATAAATCAAGTTCAAGAGATTTCATAAACACCAAACAAATGAAAGAGTCAAAAGAGTTGAAATTTATAAACATTGCATTCTAACTCAATTACATAATAATTGGAACTATGAAACATTACACACACATATATACATACATATATATAATCAGCAACTTTATGATTCAGCCATGCGACAAAACTCTTCCAACAAACTGAAACGCAAATAATTCAGAGTTAACAATTTAATTCTTAATTTTAAAGTGGCTTTCGCAAAGAATCTTCAGAAACTCGTATTATCTTCATCTCGCAAAGAATCTTCACAAACTCATATTAGCTCTTTGTGATTATTCTACACAAAACTCATCACAACCTCCTCTATATTCGCCGCCGTCGCATTACATTAATAACTCATTAACATTGGTATTTTAGTTATTTTATATAATCAAAGAAATTTACCCACTTGGTTGAAATTTGAACTTTAATATAAAACACCACAATTTCTATTAATGCACATGCAACAATATTTTAGATGCAACAACATATACTGAAATATTCACTTTTGATGATGAGCAAGGGATGTTGTATCTGCAACCAATTGACAAAATATAAACTTGTATGCATCTGTGACAAAATACCAAATATTACGTTCAATGTCGTATCTAAATTCATGTTGGTTTATTTTATTTATAAACACCCAAAATCAGTTGCTTGTAATAAAAGATGTTCATAGTTGACTTTTGGCAGCTATTTGATGGATAACTATCTTTTTAGCGACAATTATGTAAAAGGGTCTCAATCCCAACATTAAAAGAAGTATCGAGTAGTCTAAGACTCGACTTCTAGACAATGCATTAGTGCTTAGCCTAGCACTTAGCTTCACAGATTAGCGTTTGGTGCATTTTTGAACTATTTAAGAATAAGGTACGGGCTTGACCATAAAGTCTTGGTCGAATTCACTACTCTTTATTCGTTGTTGACATGCAATGTAGTAGTCGCTGAACTTGTTGACAGCTAAATGTGGAACTCGCATGGTGGTATTGTATTGCTCCTGGACCTTGTACCAAATCAATATTCTGGTTTGCGAATTCTTGACATATTCATCCTTGTGAAGGTTGGAAAAACGATACAGTTGAATTGTTGTTTGATTGGATACTAGCGGAACCACATGAGTAATTTAGATTTAATTGAAACGTTTATTGTGATTACTTGTTTTGTGAGGATGATTGTATGATGATATAGGGTATGTTTGGTACGCAGCTTTTTGGAGCTGGTAGCTTTTTGTTTTGAAATAAAAAGCTAAATTTTTTTCGGATTAAAAAGATGGAAGCTTTTTTTTTAAACAAAAAACTCCAAAATAAAAAGTTTCTTGAAGTAGCTTTTAAAACTAGTCGGAAGCTTATTATATATAAAATTACCTAATTACCCTCTTTAATTGTTTTATAATTCCTTCTGTTTTTATTATTTGTCATTTTTTGTTATTTTACACCATTAAGCTTCCGCTACCAGCTATTTTGTCAAACACATATACATATAAAAGATACAGCTTTAAGCTTCAGCTATCAGCTACTAGCTACCAGCTTCCACCTACAGCTACCGGCTACTTCCACCAAACATACCCATAGATAGTAGAAGAAAGTGGTATCTTTATTTAAGAAGAAGTGTTGTGTATTTATAACGCTTAAGGTATTGAAAAGAAAATTATAGTTGAACGATAAACAATTTAATTTTTTAGACAAATAATATATCCGCGTATCCGTCATCCCCTCAACGCCAATAACGAGCAAGTTTAACCGGAATGGTGTTGTCATCCGCTCTGTTTGACGGGGATAACACGCCTACTACAACCTTTCTTACCCACTTGATAAGACAAAAGAATAAGCGACTTAAAAAATGGTAAATCTTTTTTATGTTATATCTTTAGTCTTTAGCGAATGCATGTTTTAAGTTGTATGTTTTAATTAAGGTAAAAAATCTTCTAATATAAATAAAAGACTAACATGAATTAAATTTATCATACGACCGTAACCCTTTATTTAATAACATAAATTTAATTGTTTAATCATAACCATTCATTTAATCAAAGTTGGAATTGGAATTTTGACTTTTATTGGTCAAAATTAAATCAAAATTATTAAAGAAATGCTATATGTCTTTCTTGAATCTTAAAAGATCGTATTTACACTTTAATTATAACATTTTAAAATATCATATTTAAATAAATTATTTATTTCACCATTTTTAAATACTTTATAATCATTTTAAATACTTTTTAATTATAACCAATAAAAACCAGGCATTATTGTTCTAATTATAACAATAATAATCAATTGCTTGTACAAGAAATAAAATTATGTCTTTTGGTATCATAATGTCACATTCATGCTTGTCGACAACTTTGCGTCGACACTTCTACCACTAATCTGGGTGTTAACGCCGTCTGTCGCCATTTTTATAAACTATTATAAAAAATATTTATCATTTTTTAAATTAACACGTATATCACACGAGCATATAATATTATAATAATAATAATAATATTAATAATAATAATAATATTTAAAAAAGTTAGTATGATAATCTATTAAATTTTATAGTATTTAATAAAATATGAAGTTTAACACATAAAATAAATTTATATAAAACTATATTCCCCTCTTTCTGCAATTTTAATCACCAATTTAGCCCCCTCTGAATGATTTGCCCTAACCAAACCCAAAATCAAATTTAACAATGAAAATTGATGGAATTTACCAGGGGATAAGGAAGAAATATCTTCCCTCTCTTGCAACCCCGCCAAGCAATTGCTATCCCTCTAATTCTATGAGCCTTCCTCACTTTCTGGTAAGTCTCCTCCTACCTTCTAATTCTTGTCTTTCACACTCTTCAATTCTGTTTTTATGGCGGTCATTACACTCTGTTCCTCCACAATCTACTGTATCAATCGCAGTCACACTACTCACTCTGTTAGTGATAGTTCAACAAGCTATACTTTATCACTAAAATACTCGAAATGTTTCGAATTTTCAAAGAATTTGAGTTCTCCATGTTTGTCAGTGGTGGGATGGAAGAAACGTAGGAGAAAATTTGTGGGTGTTTTTGGGTTTGTGATTAGAAGTTCATTTGATGCTGAAAGTTTGGTGGAAAACGGGAATGGGAATATGTCAAATGAGGAAATTACTAGGGTTCTTAAGTCGATTTCAGACCCAAATGAAGCTTTTTCTTTCTTTAAATCAGCTTCTGAGCTTCCTTATCTTGTTCATAATACAGAATCTTGTAATTACATGCTTGAATTGTTGAGGGGTAATGGTAGAATTGGGGATATGGCTGTTGTGTTTGATGTGATGCAAAGGCAAATCATTTATAGGAATTTGGGTACTTACATGACTATATTTAAAGGGCTTGGTGTTAAGGGTGGGATAAGACAAGCTCCATTTGTGCTTACTGTAATGCGAAAATACGGGTTCATTTTGAATGCGTATTCATATAATGGGCTGATTGATTTACTTTTAAAATCGGGGTTTTGTAGAGAGGCGTTAGAGGTATATAAAAGAATGTTATCTGAAAAGATTAAACCAAGTCTCAAGACTTACTCTGCACTTATGGTGGCATTGGGGAAACGAAGGGATACCCAAAACGTTATGGGGTTGTTGCAAGATATGGAAGGATTGGGTCTTAAACCAAATGTGTACACTTTCACCATTTGTATTAGGGTTCTTGGTAGAGCAGGGAAGATAGATGAAGCTTTTGATGTTTTCAGGAGAATGGATATGGAAGGTTGTGGGCCTGATGTTGTTACTTACACCGTTCTAATTGATGCACTATGTAATGCAGGGAAACTCGAACGGGCTAAAGAAATGTTTGTAAAAATGAAATCTAGTAGTCATAAACCCGATCGTGTAACTTACATTACTTTGATGGATAAATTTGGTGATTGTGGAGATTTAGAATCAGTACAATCATTTTGGACGGAAATGGAGTTGGATGGTTATGTGGCGGATGTTGTCACTTTCACTATTTTCATTGATGCGTTATGCAAAGTTGGAAAAATCGATGATGCATTTGTTTCTTTAAACTCCATGAAGAGTAAAGGGATTTCACCAAATCTTCAAACATATAATACCCTAATTCGCGGGCTTTTGAGAGAGCACAAATTAGACAGAGCTTTAGAGTTGTTTGCTACCCTTGGGTCTTTAGGTATCGAACCTACTGCTTACACATACATACTTTTTATAGACTATTATGGGAAATTAGGGGAACCTGATAAAGCTCTTGAAACATTTGAGAAGATGAAGGTTCGAGGAGTTGTACCTAATCTTGTTGCATGCAATGCATCATTGTATAGTCTTGCAGAACTCGGGAGAATCGGGGAGGCTAGAAAGATGTTTTCTGAGCTTAAAAAGAGCGGAATTGCTCCCGATTCAATTACTTATAATATGATGATGAAGTGTTTTAGTAAAGCTGGGAAAATCGATGAAGCGATGAAGCTACTTAATGAGATGGTGGAAACAGGATGTGATCCTGATGTGATTGTAATTAATTCTTTGATTGATACACTTTACAAGGCAGACCGTGTGGATGAAGCTTGGGATATGTTTAAAAAAATGAAGGAAATGAATCTTTCTCCAACAGTCGTGACTTATAACACGTTATTGGCTGGTTTGAGGAAAGAAGGTCGGGTTCATGAAGCGATTAAGTTATTTGAAAGCATGGGTTCGTGTGGGTCCCCGCCAAACACAATTACTTTCAATACCCTTCTTGATTGTATTTGTAAAAATGATGAGGTTGATTTGGCTCTTAAGTTTTTAAATGAAATGACTTATAAGAACTGCCGACCTGATGTTTTTACTTACAATACAATTATTTACGGTTTAACCAAGGAAAATAGGGTTCGTGATGCCTTCTGGTTATTCCATCAGATGAAGAAAACTCTTAATCCTGATTGTGTAACTTTGTGTACAATAATCCCGAGCATTGTGAAGTATGGAAAGGTGGATGATGCTTTGAAAATTACCGAAGAGTTCATTCATCGTGTTCGAAATAGACCTGACAAGATTTTTTGGAAAGATTTGATAGAAGGAATCACAAATGAAGCTACATTAGAAAGTTCTATCAAGTTTGTGGAGGGATTAGTATCTAATGGAACTTGCATTAATGATTCGGTAATGATTCCTCTTATCAAGACGTTGTGTAAGCAGAAGAAAACCCTTGATGCTCATTCATTGTTCTTGAAGGTAACAAAAGATTATGGAATTCAACCGACGCTCGAAGCATACTACCCAATGATTGATGGTCTTCTTGATGATTTTCAGGAAAAAGGTTGGGACTTATTTAAAGAAATGAAGAATTCTGGTTGTGTTCCAGATGTTTTCACTTATAATTTGCTGTTAAATGATCTTGCTAAGACCGGGAAAGTCGACGAGCTGTTTGACTTGTATGACGAGATGCTTTGCAGGGGATGTAAGCCTAACACGATAACTCAAAATATTCTTCTCAGTGGTCTTGTGAAGTCGAATAGTTTAAAAAAGGCGATGGATTTATATTATGATCTTATAAGTGGCGGTTTCTCTCCGACTCCATGCACATGTGGACCTCTAATTGACGGTCTTTTAAAGAACGGAAAATTAGATGAAGCAAAAGCCTTTTTTGATGAAATGGTGGAGTATGGATGCAAACCGAATTGTGCCATTTATAACATTTTAATGAATGGGTATGGAAAAGCGGGTGATGTTGAAACCGCGTGTCAATTATTCGATCGAATGGTGAAAGAAGGAATAAGACCAGATTTGAAATCATACACGATTCTTGTAGACTGTATGTGCTTAGTAGGGAGGGTGGATGATGCTATGTACTATTTTGACCAAATGAAGGTAACGGGTATTGACCCTGACGTAATTTCATACAATCTCATGATCAATGGGCTTGGAACTGTGAGGAGAATAGAGGATGCGTTGGGGCTTTTCGATGAGATGCGGGCCCGAGGGATTTCTCCAAATTTGTATACTTACAATGTTTTGATACTAATTCTTGGGATTGTTGGAAGGATAGAGGAAGCAGGTAGGATGTATACGGAATTACAAGTTATGGGTTTGGAGCCGAATGTTTTCACTTATAACGCTTTAATTAGAGGGTATAGCCTCTCTGGAAACCCTGCTCATGCATATGCGGTTTATGAGAAAATGATGGTCGGGGGTTGCAGCCCAAACACGGGGACATTTGCTCAACTTCCTAATCAATCTTGACATTTCCATGGTTCTTGCTAGCAAAAGAACAGGTGAGGGTCCTTTTTTAACCTAAAGGTGGAAAAATGGGTGGGGTGATGCGAGGTTGTGTCAAAAAGTGTTATTTTTTCAGTTCGGGTTGAAACAGGTCGAGTCGAGTTGGTTGGCCCACAAGCTTTTTAATAGAGAACTAGTGCAATAAATATGATTACAAAATAATATATTGCTCCAAAAATAATCTAAACGGGGTTGTGTAATAGGTCAAAAGCGGGTGGTGGCTCAAGAAGCTTGACCCAACCCAACCCAACCCATTTCAATCCTTACAGAAAATCTACCTCTTTTTTACTTGTTACCCAACAGTCAAACAGGGTAACAGGTCCAAACGGGTTTGTGTAAAGAAAAGGTAATTTCATCAATGCGGTTGAAATGGGTCGGGTTGGGTGATCGACAATTAGTCTTTTGAGGAGTTCACATGTATTTTCCTTACATTTACATGGATTTTGTTATGTTTTCTTCCAGGAGTTGCTCATCAGCAGAGGATAGCTAGTTGATTGAAGGCTGCTGATCTTGTACATTTTAGTTAAAACAGTTATTACAGGAAGGTTTATCCTTCAAGAAAATAATTCCATATTAATAGAGCAAAGGTATTTGAAGCATACAGGAAGTTTGGCTGAAATTCATCTGTGAATATTATATAACTGTAAGTTTTAGGCTTGTAATGCTATATACATATGTGTTACATCATTTACATAGTATCTTCTCCATTGTTCACAAATCACAAGTTCACAACAGATAACATAGATCAAATGTCTAGTCGGTAGAGGTGGGAAAAAGAGGCGGTCAGTTGGGCTGTGTAACGGGTCGAAATAGTAAATTCAAATTTTAAAAACTTGTTGGGTTGATCTGCTGAGACTAGAGGTGAACAAACAGGACTAGTTCAATCTCCAACAAAGACCGCCAAGACCGGACCGGTCCTGAACCGGTCCAAGACTGTCATACTAGTCCACGGTCCAAACCGGTCCGGAGGAGAGGACCGTCACGAACTGCTCCGAAAGTCGGTCCGGACCGAGCCGGCCCAAGAGTCCAAACCGGTCCTAAAAAACGAGTCGGTCCGTCCAAACCGGTCCCAACGGCTAGTTTTTATTTATTTATTTTATTTTTTACAAATACCTTATAAATACTTCACCATCTCTTCCATTTTTCTTTACATTAAACTTCTTTCTATATTATTCTCTCATCTTTGTCACATTTTTATTTCAAACAATATGTAATTTAATTTCGAAGAACATTTTAGTTATTTTCAACAATATGTAATTTTAATTCGTGCAAATGCACAATCATTGAAATTTTTAATAAGATTAGCATATATTTTTGACAATTATATATTATTTATAACTTGCAATGTTTTACAATTTAATTGTCAAAAAATTTTTACAAAAAGGAAACTGAAAACCGGAAATTTCTTAACCGAAACTTAAAATACAAAACCGAAAATGTCTAAAACGAACCGAAAAATATCTGAACGAAAAGCGGACGGGTCTAGACCAAAGTCGAACCGGTCTGAACGAGGACTGGTCCGAAAAAAAGACTGGACCGCCTAAAAACCGAATGGTCTTACGCGAGGACCGAACCGACCCCGAAAAAGTCCATGACCGGTCCAGGACCGAATTCGTTCACCTGCCAAGACTTACAAGTCCCTATTTTGGAATTTAGAAATGTTTAAATAAACTATGTATATTTATGTATAATTTCATCATTTTAAATAAAATGATTTAGAAGGTTGTAAACTTTTAAGTGTACTACACTACTACTTGGGTGGAGTTTGACTTCAACCCTTATTTATAAATTTTTAATTTTTTTTATGTATGCAACTAGAAACATCTATGATATGTGTTTTTACATCTCACAAATATTTAGATGATTAAATAATAAAATAACTAATATATCATTTATTTAAAGTATTTGTCAGTATGAAAACATCTAAGATATAATGATATATAATGCAAGAAGCATATACCATATCCACGTAAAATTGTCACCTTTATAGTTTATTCTAGTCTTTATCTTTTTGTTCAAGTTACACTCCATTGACAGAAAATGTAAACACTAGGGCTTACACCTTAGTCAAAATAAAGTATTTTGATATTTTAATTGAATAAGAAAATAAAATTGTTAAAAAATATCTATATAGTTAGCATTTTTTATACATAATCCTAATAAATATTAAAATTTAAAAGCTTATATTATATTAATAATATATATTGCTATAAATATCGATTTACACCACCGCCGATGATTAACGCCACCGTTAATGACCATACTGTTGTTGTCGTCGCCTTCACTTAAGATCAGTTTTGGGTTGCTCACCCTTCAATTTAAAAAAACTAGAAAAGCGACAACCATTATACATAAATTCATGTTCATAATGTTGTGTTATATATGGGCAATTTATGTTAGTATTGTTAGATGCTTATGTCGTTATATTCATTAAGTGATCACATTACGCTGGTACAATAATTTACTTAAAATCTTTTTATTTGTACATGTCTATCAAAAATTTGTGTTCTCATGGTATCCATAATCAAATGACTTGAATATAAATCCAAGGCATATTTTTTAAGTTGTATTTCTAGTATGTATGAGTTACAAAAAGTCACTCACAAATTATCAAAAGATACTTGGTGCTCACATAATATAATACATATCTTCTTAGCATTTTCTGTTTAGGTTTTGTGGCGTTACCCGTGCCTCATAGGAGCGGTGCATCCTTCTTGACTCCCGCCTTTTGCGTCTAGGATTTCAACGTGATTTATACGAGTTTGCAATCTATACTATCAAAACTCGTTACCAAATCATACTAAAACTCATTCATATTACATCAAAATTACTAACATATTTCACATGTAATGATAGTTTTTATTATTATGCATAGAAAAACTGACATAACGTTACCTTTTTATTAGATTTTTTAATGGCTCAATTTAGATCATTTTTGTCCACTACGAAACTCGAACTCATAACCTTAGATCATGAAAAACACCAAACACTAACCGAATGCAATTAAATTGTATTAAAACAAGTTAAATATCTATTCCATTTTATTAAATAACAAATCAACATGTACAATATAAAAAAATAATTCTAAAATAAAGAGTTAACATATTTAATGTTTAAAGTTAGACTAAAGCTAAAGTCAAATATGTAAAACTTTTAAATCCTTTTATTATGAATATAAGTTATATTATAACCCTATCAATACATTACTTGTCTATCAAGCTAAAATAAACAAATAAATAAATTATTATTTTTTTCCTCCAAAACCATTTCGACTAACAGGTTACATGAATACGAAGATTATACGAGATTCTTTGACTTTTAAAAAATTGTATTTTTAAAATAATGATTCGTAAAAGCACGTATCGATGATCGATTTGTTTTCGCAAAACCATACTGAGGTAAAAAACACATAACTATGTTTTTAAAACGTAAGATCAAACATCCCTTTAATGTTTACAAATCATAAATACTGAAAATCAATTCTAAATACAATCCCAACCATTCCGTAACTTGTTTACCCAATTTCAGTTTCAGTAATATTAATATCATCTGAGTTAAATAACGCCAATATCATAATATATTAAAATAAATAAACATTTAAACGACTAAATCTCTCATTTAAATACTTTACAAGAAGAGCATCGTATAATTTATGTGATGTTAACATTATTAATTATTTTCTAATCTAATAACCTTATTAAAAGAAAATGATGTATGACATCATTATCCTTTTTTACCAATTATAACCTTCTATTTCACAAATTTTAAAAAAAACCCCTGATAATTACTAATCACAACCTCCTATTTCAATATACCACCTTCCTTATATCAAGGATGATTATTCAAAATTTAAACTAATTTAAGATACTAAAATTTTTTAAATTTTTAAACTTTCCATATCTCTGGGTGATTAGTTTTGGTAAACAATATATGTTTATTATCCAACAATATATATGTAAATAGTGACATTAAGGTTAGAAACTTTCCAATGTCATTATCTATTAGTTTAAAATTTTTTTATTTTAAAAACAATTAAAAATGTTTAAAACCACCACCGCATGAATTGTTGAAATACTAGCCGTCCATTATTTTATTTTTAAATTACTTTTTAAATATGGATGCTTATTAATTGGAGGATCGTAACTATTGTAGACATTTATATATTAATTCTATAAACTTCAACACCACATATTATTAATTACGGAGAATTAACAACCCTCTTCATCATCTTCAATAGACCTTTATTGGGACAATCTTTAACTCTTATAAAGAAATCGCGGTTAAGAAATTCTACATAAGACAACTATATTCAGAATACGTTTTATATTATAATGTATGTTTTACAATTAATCAATTATATTTTCTATACATGTTAGTACCTTTAAAAACCTAAAACGTTTAAAATTGATTTTAATCATCTCTCGTATTTATACACGAGATGTTAAGCTAGTTATTTTTATTTAAATAAAGTTATTTTTATATTTTATATATATATATATATATTTGTTAAATAAAAAGGTAAAAAGTAAAAAAGAAGTATCTAATTCTAATTCCATGGCTAACCCATCAAAGTCCCCCTTTTCCCCTGATCCGATCGATTCTAATCTTTATTTACGTTTCCCGATTTGGAGCTTTGCCCATGGCGGACCCACCCTTTGTACACACTCTTTCGTCTCCTTCCTTCTTTGCTTTTGCATGAACTAACCACACTTTCTCGAATCAATTCTCTGCGCCGCTCACCGTCTCTTCATTTCTCTATCCTTCTTCTGTATCCGTAAACTAATTCCCAGGTAAAATCAGTTTCATATGCGTTTCTGTTTATTAGTTTGCTAGTTTAAGTAAATTAATTGCAATTGCACTTGAAATTCGTCATATCTAAGTTATCTTTAACAGAGTACTGTGTTCATGATTTATGTATCGTAATAAATTGTGGGTATTTGTCAATTAGTTCGTTCTGTGTGTTTCTTGTAATTAAATTCTTTTGAAGAGTGTTCTTATGATGTGAAGCATGATTGATCTATCAGTTTGATTTGAGTTGCGAAGTATCGATTAGTTCAATCAGGGTTTTGTTTTCTGTTAAGTGTTGTTTCAAATTGGATGTTAAAACACTCGATTTGATTTCGGACTTGTTTTCGATGGTAGATCGCTGTCTTCTTTGTTAAGGTTGTGAAACTTAATACAGGTTTATCTTAATCTTTCCCTCTGATTGAGGCTTGCAAGTTTCCTCTTTAAGGGCCTTATTGTTGCTGATCTAAAGTTAGCAGCTTGGATTAATAATTTCTGATGTTTTCAGTTTTGATTGTTAACATATGTTTTGAAGGGTATGCATGAAGCATGTAGCTTGGTGGTTGTTTATGTTCATACCCTAGGTTGTCTTTGATACAAATCCCCTTTTCCCTTTATTAATCTAGTTTTCAAGGGTATTGATGAATATATCTATAGGTGCATCTTCATATTTTGTATAAAGTTCTATATGTTAGCAACTCCATACTTGTGTTCTTCAATTGAATTGAAATTTATTGTATCTAAAAGGCTAAAAGATACAAATTTGGCTACTGTGTGATTTCAATCTATGGATTTTAAGTTTGATTGATCGTATCCGTTTAGCTACAAAGATCATTGACCCGTCAATTTGATGATTTTGTTGAAGCTGGAACCTAAACAACTATTGTGTGCCAGGTTATGTGTTATTAGTAGACAAGCCTTTTTTAACTTCCATGGGTGCCAATAGCTCAAAAGTGGAAGATGATAAGGCTCTGCAACTCTGCCGTGAAAGGAAAAAGTTCGTGAGACGAGCACTTGATGGCCGATGTTCACTTGCTGCCACTCATTTTACTTATATTGAGTCATTATCAATTATCGGGAATGCATTAAGGAGATTCATTGAACCCGAAGCTCCAATTGAATCCTCATTATACACTTCCACGAGTGCAACACCAGACCCACGTGCATTCTCTTTCTCTTCAACAATGTCACAACATGTTGCTGCAGTGGGAAATCGATCTCCATCTCCTTCCCCACCAAGCTCAAGTCGGTTTTATGCAAGTCATATGAAGATTAGAGGTTCGTTTTCTAAAAAAGTAGAAGAAAAACCATCTATCCCTGTTATTGTTTCTGTGTCTTCTTCAAGTACCCCAAGAAACACAACTCCCCCTTTCATAGATGAACCCGAAACCCCATCTGGTCCTCCTCCTGTAGTTCCAGAAAGTCAACCGTGGGATTATTTTGGTCTTCCCCATCCAATCGATAATGAATTTTCTTTTCAAGAAACACGGGAATTGAATCAAGAACTGGAAAACTACAATGACGTGGAAAAGAAAGAAGTAACAACTCCATATCGAGGGAGTGTAACGGGTCAGGAATCAGAAGACGAGTTTGATGAGCCTTCACCAGATGGATTGGTTAGAAGTTTTGAGAATGTTAATCGGGTAGCAGATAATGTTAGTGGGACCGGTTTACATTCCATGTCATCTGTAGAAAGCGTGACATCAGAAACTGAAACATTGAATGGGGAAAAGTGTAGTTCTCCCCAACTGTCACCATTAAAGCGGAAAACTTCTGGTGTTAGAAATGTTATAATTCCTCAAGAGGAAAAAACTGAAGTGGTAAAAGAAGGTCCTGAAAATAAAACTGTACCTAAAGATTTTCTTTCAAGCATGAGAGATATCGAACATCTTTTTGTTAAAGCTTCCGAGTGTGGAAGAGAAGTTCCAAGAATGCTTGAAGCCAACAAACTTCACTTTCGTCCCATTTTCCCGGGAAAAGAACGTATAATACTCTCTTACTTTTTTTAAATTAATAAATAAACATAAGAAATCTTGAATACTTTTTAAAAATCATCTATTTGTTTCTGTGGCAGGTGGATCATTTACTTCAAAGTTTTTAAAAGCATGTCTCTCTTGTGGTGATGATCCAAGTCAAGTACAGGAAGGTAGGCTTCTTTATTGTTTTCATGAGTCATATTGAGAATTTGATTTGTAGTAAATATAGAGACGCTGTTTAAAGATGCATTTATATATCCCTGTTTATGTTTCTAGTAATTTGATTATATACTCTGTATGTGCAACGTAATTTAGGTATTCCTTACCGTATGCTCGTTTTACAGTTACCTAAATTTTTAGACTTGGTGTCTGATAAAAGATCACAGGAAGTCTGGAACTTTAGACTGTAAATGGTAAAAAGACTATGATATCTTATATTTATTAGCTGACGTTTAAGGGTATACCAGGTTTCTTAATTTATGTTGTTTTTGGTTAACGTTTGGTTTATCAAAGCATTAGCTGTAATACAATGTAAACTATTAGGAATTCCAAGATACTTTATTAAAGCCCTAAATATTTAGAAGCTATGAACCTACCAGCAGAGAGAGAAGTCCTAAAACGATTCATTTAGGTTTTGAGTTCAGCTTGTTATCTAATCGTTTCTAAATGACTCGTTCTTTGTGCTAAACAATATTATTCCTCATAGACTAACCTTTTGATCTTTTGTTTATTTTCCCTATTGGGTTATATAATATATTTAAAATATATAATTTTCACGTTAAATGTTTGGAATATTACGTTAATGTTCCTGTCCTGTAAAAAGCATATCTGGAAGACAACCAAGTTTGCATAAAAACATCGTCATTTGATTAGCTTCTGAAACTATAGTTATGTTTTTCAATTCCAACATCTGATTTTATTTTATTTTTAAAATTTTTAGAGCCTGCTCAAAATGACATCAAGTACTTAACATGGCATCGATCAGCATCATCTCGTGCATCATCGTTCAGGCATGATCCCAGTGGCAACACTAACGAAGACGTTGCCAGTAACCTCTTTGATAATTTCTGCATGAATGCAGGAAGCCATGCTTCGACCTTGGATAGACTCTATGCATGGGAGAAGAAGCTTTATGATGAAGTTAAGGTAATATAATTAAAATATTATTTATTATTGTTATTACAATTGGTGAATACACATATAGATTTTTATTCTTATCTTTATGTTATAAATTTTGCTTTAAAATACCTTCCGAAAATTAGCGATTGTTTTCTCTTTTGTGTTGCACAATCTTATCTTAAGGATCGGTATTAACATTTTTGGACTGTTTAGCTATTTTTGTGACATGTTTCTATGAGTTGCATGCTCTGTTTCCAGTTTGCTTCCAACCATTGCACTAGCATAAGTTCATTAATGTTCATGTTGTATACAATTATAAATAACGTAGTCATGAAACATGAGGTAAAATTGGTTGCCGTAGTTTCATACCTACGGCACCCAATTTTCCTTTTTCCTTTACAGATTTTCTTAAAATAATTTTCAGGCAAATGAGATGCTAAGAAAGGTGTATGATCAGAAGCGGAAGCTTCTCAGACACTTAGAATCCAATGGAGAAAGTTCTCGTAGAATAGACAAAACTCGTGCAATTGTTAAGGATCTACATTGGAGAATTGGAGTCGCAATCCACAGAATAGATTCAATATCTAGAAGAATTGAAGATCTAAGAGACCAAGAACTTCATCCGCAACTTGAGGAACTTATTGAAGGGTATGTATTTTTTTTAAATCAATATGGGTTATTACTTTATACGAAAAAATAGGTCGATAATCACTTGTCAACCTAATCTGAGAGACTTTTACCCCGTCTCACAACACATATCTCCTCCTTTTTGGGTCATTTTATATAATAATTTCTTAGATAACCGAAATTGGGCAAGTTGCATATAAATGGAACATACTTTGGGTCGAGCTCTGTTTTAGGGACCATACCTTTAGAAGCAACATGTAAGGGTCTGATGATTCAATATCACAAAAAGCGCACCCAAACATCCCCCAAGTTACGAATTTGAAAAACGCCCTTTTGACCTTGCAATATTTAGGAAATTCAATTCTAACAATTTCCTTGTGTAACGACAGGTTGAGGAAGATGTGGGAAGTGATGCATGACTGCCATAAGACTCAATTCCTTATCATATCATCAATACATAAAAACACACACACCAAAATCTCGCTACAATCAGACTCGCATCGCCAGATAACAATCTATCTTGAAAATGAACTGAGTACGCTTTCTTCAAGTTTTACAAAATGGATCGGTGCACAGAAATCATATGTTGAATGTTTAAACAATTGGATTCACAAATGTGTTCCTCCCCAGCAATCAACCAGGAAAAAAAGACGGCAACAACCATCTTTACGAGACTATGGCCCACCAATATACGTCACTTGTGGTGTTTGGCTTGAAAAGCTTGAAAATTTACCAACTAAAGAAGTTGCAGATTCCATAAAGGATTTAGCTGCTGAAATTGGTCATTTCTTGCCTTCACAAGAAAAAGATCATCACCGAACATTGCCATGGCAGCATGTTACAAACAGAGATGATTCTGCAGGGGTGAATTTGTTACATGAGGAAGTTACAGAGGACCGGAATGCAAATTTTGATCGTTTAAAATCGCGCTTAGAGAGTTTTCTTGGACAGTTAAGTAAGTTTTCAGGGTTATCTGTGGAAATGTTTACCGATCTTCAGAAGGCCATTCAGGAGAAGAAAATCAATTATGCTCGAGTTCACTCTCAAAATTAGCAGCCACAAAGGAAATAAATCATTGGACAAAATGCCCAAGATTTTTGGAGATTTGTACAAATGAAAACGAATAATGGAATAAACGGTCATTATATCGGAGGTAATGTACGAGCATGATATAGTATTTATATTATAGGTGTCGGCTTTTCGGTTTGTCTGTGAAATCTAGGAACCTGTATAGCATAAAGGAGTCTCGGTTACAAATTCGGCCCTGGTGCATCGCGCTTTTTCAGTTTGTGATGATCCTGGGAAGTCTTTGTAGTTGAATTCTTCATTTCATTTGTTAAAACTTATGTTCATTGTAGTGTCTTTAACATGTACATTGGTGTCTCTGGCATTATGAGTTAGACTTGAATATTTATGTTTCTTGTGTGTTTTTGTTGGAAAGATTAGGGAAGTCAAAAGACGAGGTCGAAAATTTTAAGAATGTAACAAGCTAAGCTACTTACGAGCTATTTGAGCTTGGATTATTGAAATTCAAAACAAGTTGGGTCTTAACAAGCTCGAGTTTAGACCAAAGCTCATTTATTTAACAAGTCTGAGCTCGGACCAAGCTTAAGCTTATATAATATATATCATTTTAGTGAAAATTTTAAAATAATGCCCGATCCTTAAACTAGTCATGCCTGAGTTTAATGTATCTTAAGCAAGTCTAGCTTGAGTTTACCATCATGAGTTGAAGCTCGAGCTCAAAGAATTCTAAACAAGTCTGGCTTGGTAAGTATTAGACTCTAGTTCGGCTCGTTAAATTTCGAGTTAGAGGTAGGGGCTGTTTTGGCCGTCTCGAAAGTTGAAACCAATCTTAGCCGTTCATTTTGGATAATGGAATTCATGGATGAAGAGCATGGGGGGATTGAGTGTGGCAGGGTGCATGTAAGGAATTCATGGGTAGGCAATCCAATTGAAGAAGGGGGAATTGGACGGCTAATATTGGTTCTCGCGGTTCTTGCAATAAAAACGGTTCTCAAATGAACTTTTCGCTATATATATATATATATATATATATATATATATAGGGATGAGATCAAATAAAAAGAAAATTAAAGTAAAAAGTGTAAAAGTGATGATTATTTGATCATTTTTCGGTATATATATCAACTGATAATTGTTAGTTCATCATCTTTATTGATTAAAACTAGTTCTTCATCAATTTCTTTTTTATTTAAATACAGATTTTGAAAACAAAATTTTGGAATAATTTGTTGAATAACAAAATGCTTTCATCTAAAAAGTGATGAATATGTTGGATTCATCAAAAAGAAATTGATGAAGAATTAGTTTTAATCAATAAAGATGATGAACTAACGATTATCAGTTGATATATATACCGAAAAATGATCAAATAATCATCCCTTTTACCCTTTTTACTTTAATTTTCTTTTTACTTGATCTCTACCCTATATATATATATATATATATATATATAGGCAAAAGTTCAAACGAGAATTGTTTTTCGTACGAGAACCAATCTTAGCCGTCCAATTTCCTATCCTTCAATTGGATTGCCCACCCATGAATTCTTTACATGCACCCTGCCACACTCAATCCCCCTACGCTCTTCATCCATGAATTCTATTATCCAAAATAAACGGTCAAGATTGGTTCTCGTACAAAAAGCAGTTCTCGTTTGAATCCTCCCCTATATATATATATATATATATATATATATATATATATATATATATATATATAATGGTCAAAGATAAGAATGGATCAGGCATCTTGTATAATGACAACTGCTTTAAATTGTCAAACAAGTGATGGGGAATAAATTTTTAATTGTGAGTATTATTAAGAAACAAGGAGAAAACTATTTTACTGTACACACATGCTATTTGTAACTCAAGCATAGTGGCTACCAATTAGATTGTGTTAAAACAATAACAAACTTAATAGAAATGTATTTAACTTTTTATAAATTTTTATTGTTTATCGAATTTTAAATGATTCTATTGGATCAAACCTTTAATTTTATTTTAATATTTTTGTTTGTATTATATAATACTTGATAGAAATTATATCAATAAAAATACATTTAAAACACAATCAAATCATATACTTCGTATCAAGTATTATACAAAAAAAAAAAAAAAATAAAGGTCAAAGTTGAAAAAGAAAAACTTTAAAAAGATAAAAATGAACAATATTTTTAGAACGGAGAGAGTATTTTTCTGACGCCATCGCCATCGTAGCACGTCCATTGCCTTATTTTTCTCCGTTATATGTTTGAAGAACAACATGAAAAACATATTTAGTAAAGGGATTAATACTAATAGTAAATAAAATTAAAAAATAGAGTAGTAATATATATATATATAGAGAGAAATTATTGATATAAAATCATAAAACAAAATCTAATTTTTATAAGCAACATAATGTTAAAAGAATTTTTTTTTTAGATATACTGTTTTTTAGACAAACCATAAAAGATACCCTTTTTAACGAATATTGAAAAAATAATTAATTAAAAATGTCGCTAAAACATAAAAGATACTTTTTGACATAATTACCTAAACAAATCTTTCTTTAAAAAAAGAAAAGAATCTTAAATAAAAAAATCTTTAATAACTCAATTAAGTACCCTTGTACATGATTTATCAGAATTATTAACACAATTTAGCGGTTGAGGACATACAATCTATGATGAAAGTTTACGAATCAAATCTTGGTGCAAATCATTTAGACGCAAGTTAATTAATTTACCGTCTACATGTTAACCATGAGACTGTCAGTAAGACCTCGTGAGGTAAATTATCCGAAAACAATTAAAAAAGATTATTATTATTGATTATTTATAAAGTTCCTAAATACAATAGATTTAAAGGGAAAAGGTCAAGTAATTGACGAAGAAAACATGTATGGATGAAACTATAAAGTCATATGATTGTTAAGTAAAATCATTGTCATTGAATTGTTAAAATCATTAACTTGTGACACATGAAATTATTTTTTTATTAAATTAAATATATTATAAAAGTCGAAGAATAAAATTACTAGAGCGACATGGAAGGCCGGGTCTATTAATAAAAAGAAATGTTCAATTGTCGATTTATCATCGGTTGCCGGATTCTTTGAGGTTTCTTTTTCTAATCTTATATTATTTTTTTAAAACAAAAAATAATTGGAAGTTTTTTATTAACAAAAGACACTTTAAATTTACTCTTAAATTTATATTTTTTATACACAATAATACTAGAATCTATTATCATGAGAAACACATTTTTAATATCTTGATACTGGCTGTCAGCTGCCTACATGCCATTTGATAATAAAGTAATGTGCGTGTTAGGATCGAGACACCTAAACAAGCGTTAAAAGATGCGGATAACAATCAAGACAAGAAACACGACACCAAGATATAATGTGGTTCGGTCGTCAGAGTCACGATCTACGTCCACGGATAGGAACAGAAATTTTTTATTGCCTGAGACTGTATATAATGTACATATGACTAAATCCTGGGCTAGATATTTACAACTAAACAAGAAAAACAATGTTGTCCTAATCCTTAATTAAAAAACAATAATTAACTTAATTAAAAGATCCTCCATAGCCGCCAAGGACCAAAAAACGATGTCTGGCCAAATTCCCATGCCCCATGCCGTGGGGTTATGCTCCATGTCGAGCACCCTCGAGAGCCCCATGACGTGGGCACAAAGCGCACGCCGAGCTCCATTCCTTTTTCAAGTTTTCTGATTTTCAAATATTTTTCAAGTCATATCTCAACCGTGTGTTATCACTGTAAAGTTGTTAATAATAAAATAGTGATGTTGTGATGCTCATGGATGGATAGTCTTAGATTTAGATTGTTTTTCAAAATATGCACAAATCTTTTTAGGTTAGTTGATTAACCGTTAGTGATGGTAGTGAAATGTGTTACTTTAAGAGGATGTAACATTTTGATCAAGTGTGTTGATCCATACATAACAGTTTTTAGTTATACATAATACAAGCAATTAATACACATAATATAAGTTAATAATGCATAAAGTTATTATATATGAATTTTTTTTTCATGTAAAGATCACATCTATTAGATAAATTTTAATATGATATAATTACCAAATATAACCAAAAATATGGTAATATGATCAAGAGTATAAACATATAATTAAAGAATATTTGTGTGTGATTGTATAATTAGACGTTTTTTTTATATTTTTACAATAAAACCATTTACGAAACTACCAACTATTTTTTTTTTTTACCATAGTTTCACTCTATAACCACAAGTTTTGGACACGATCTTTGACTTTTGTATGAACTGGTCAACAGCCACGTCACACTTAACGGTTACCGTGATCTCCCACGTCTTAACAGCACCAATTTTAACCTTCACCGGCGCCTTTACCTTCAGCTTTAACGGCACATTCCGTTCCCTCTCTTGTTTCACTAACCGCGAGTGCATGTCACGCGCTAATACAATATTCGATCCCGTTAACGCCGTTTTAATTACCGTCACGTTATTCGCCGGCTGTTTAAAAGCCGGCAGCTCACCGCTACATAACAAAACATCGCCGTAATGCACGTCGACGGAGCTTCCTTTTCCGATGTAAAACACTGAAAGCTTATCGTTAGGGTTTTCAGATCTGATTCCGATGGTAAACCGCGGCGATATCGGTGCGGAGGATGTCAGATTAACGCCTGATATCGACATGTTATCGATCGAGTATTTCAACTTTTCTGGACGGAAAACTAAGTATAGGACACCGGAGGCGATGGCGAGGAGGATTAGAAGGATGAACACGGTACCGATTGTCCAACAGAAGCAGCGGCAGCAGCAGCTCCGACGAGGCTTTTGCTTGGCGAATTTCTGTACCTTTTTGGAGTTTTCAGGAGGAGGAATGCGGTAGATTTGATCTTTGGGGATCTGAATAACGTAAGTTCCTTGTGGTAGGAGTGGCTTGTCATCGGAAGGGGGTGGTTTGACGGCGTCAGTAGGCGGTGAAAATCGACCGGAATTAGCAGGAGGAGGAACAGGATCTGCCATTGGATGGTTGATTTGAGGAGATTATTGAGATCGAATAACGATATGGAATCGGATTGGAGGGTTAGGTGAGTATATAAGGAAGGGTGAGATGGAGGGGGTGGTGGGAAGGCATGAAATAGGGTTTACAGTGAGGAATTAGCTGGTTTTGAGTTTGGGAAAGAAGATGGAGACCGTGTGGCAATTGGCAAGTCAGCTGCGCGTTCGACTTTTTCTGTTTGGCTGTTTCTTTAATGGTGTGATTTCACTACTATAAAATATATAAATATATACGCGAAAAGATTTATTTAACAATCGATTTTATTACGAGTACTATAAGAATCAATATTAGTCTTTTAAAAAAATCAAAGCCGAAACTCCCTGCCTTGCTTACTCTTTTTTTGCCATTCGAAAAAATCAAAGCTCTTTTGGAAGAAAGTCAAAGCACGCAAATTAGCGAGTCAAAACCTAAAATGATCAATTACATACCTTTGTAATAATTGAGAAAATTATGTATGTTATTCGCAGTACCCAACTTTGGTGTTATACAATCACACACCTTTGTAATAAGTAAATATGAAATGATTAAAATACGCTTTGTTAAGACAATATACAAGTGTAACAACACTTATATTAAATGCTGCTAGTAATCTGTTAATGATTTAGCGTGGTAGTTAACCTAGTTTGAAAAGGAATCCACAAATAGTGCGTGTTCATCCGATTCCACTACCAATTCACAATAAGGACACAAAAACCGTGTAGATCAATACCTCTATCCACAAGCTTTGTTTAGATTATTTTAGTTTTTGAGAATTGAGTCTAATTAATGCTGGTAAGACTTATGTCCACGGAAAAATGATATATGCTCCTACTATTTCTTCCTACTTCATCCGCCTACTCAATACAAGATGACATGCGAAATCCACTAATTCTCTTTTATCACATCATCTGTGATTTTAACACTTGTGTTGATTTTATAAGTAGGAAGATAAGTAGAAGGATATATCACCTCTCGTGTTAAGATATAATTCTTTCTCATTTAGTGAGTTACTAAATATACCATTTTATAGAATTAAGCGCCTATTCTTCCCAAGATTGAAATATTCATCAAAGTTACGAATAATTACTAAATTTACAAAATCATTTTTGTCATCAAATTCTTTAGCCTTAGAGATAAAGTTTATTTTAAGCCCGAAAAAATGTCATTAGAGCAAAGGGAATGGTCAAATGACTCCAACCTCATGCTTCATGCTTCTCCTGTCATGTCAGGGTCGTATCAGTAATACCATTTTTACTTTTCCATGCTTAAACCAGAAAATAACTATGCTTCATATACTATATACTTCATATACTTCAAAAGTTAAAAAATAATTTCTCTTTTACCGAGAAGCATTCCACGCTTCGAAACCAAAAAGGTGGGGGTAGTGTTTGTTTCATGCTTAAAGGCTTAAAGCGTCACGTAGACGATACAAAGGTAGACCATGAGTATAGCAATACTCAACCCAAATCAACCCAAATGCTCACATCAGTTTTTTTACCTATTTCTTCCCAAACCAAATCAACCCAAAGCCCAAGTAGCACCCATCCCAAATCAACCCAAATATTTTCTCTCTCCTTACTCTCTCTACAAAATAAAAAAAAGAATCTTCTGTTTCATCGGGTTGCCAAACCCGAAGTGGCGGAGGAAAGAGGGAACCCGAAAGGGGCGTAGCGGTACTCCCGAAGGAGCCGCATCAACCCGACGGAAACCGAACTCATTCGGGTAGACCGCTACGCGCGGCCTTAGGTAACTCCTTTTTGTTAAGTTACTTCTTACAAGGATCTCTTTCAAAAATTGGATATGAATCTCATCTTTTTTTTTAATTGCTTCAAGTGTAAAGCACTCATTTTTTACTAAATTTTAACCAGTTAAAGGATTTAATAGAACTAACTAATATACAGAAGTAAATTGGGTTCTTACTAAACAAATAAATTTATAATTACTTGGGAAAAAAATTACAAACTTCAGAACATGAAGCATAACTTACAAGAATGTTGAAGTACAGAAACATGTTTACAACAGTTGATCAAATTTGAAGAAGATACAGATAAGCTCTCCTCAAAGATTCCATCATAATGCAGCACCTATCAGTGTAAGTTCATCCATCACTGATTTCATATCGGGTCGTTCATCAGCTGGGAGTATACACCGAAGCGCCACCTTGACTATATCTTCCGCCACTCTAACCAAATTCTCGCTATTATTATTCAAAATCTCCCAGTTAACACACTCGATACCACGATTTTCAACACATTTCAGTCTCACCCATTCGGTTAAATCCACCACCTCCCCGCTGCTGCCAAGAATCATCTCTGCAGAGCATTTTCCAGTCAGCAGTTCTAGTAATATGACCCCAAATGCATACACGTCGCTTTTTAGAGATGGGCATGGCTTGCTTGTGATGCAAAACTCGGGTGGGCGGTACCCTAAGGCACCTGCAGTGAGGACCTGCTCTGCTGTCCCTGATGATGTCATCAGGCGGTGGAGGCTGTAATCTGTTAGAAGGGGGTGGTTCATGGTGGGCGGTTGCAACAAGATGTTGGTAGATTTCAGGTTACCATGAGGTATAGCTCTCTCATTGTGAAGGTAGTTCAGGCAACGGGCTATATCTACAGCAATTCTGTATCGATCATTAAGACTCAAAATTGGGAGATTTCTGGCATCAGCTTCTGCACAACATGAAGTCAAATTATATTCATTTGTACAATAGTGGACTAGCAATTTCATGTTATATTTTACCTCTACAGATCAATAAGTGAAATAATAAAAAAGAAAAGCTAAAAAGAAAAAAGGCTAAGCAGGTCAACAGTTGTCCAAAGTGTATTATTTTGAAAGAGTAAAACTTTTTGTAATTATACTTTTACAAGTAATTATTTACAAAAAACTAAAATCTTTGGACAAAAAGTGTTTCTAATCAAACCAAACCAACCTGTTTTTATCAAAATAAAAACTTTACCCCTTTTGACCCATTAGCCAGCCCAACCATTCTACCACCTCCAATTTTAGTGATGTACTAACTGCTCTATAGTTTACATTGTAACTTTTGTACATAGTGCTATAAAGAACTAAAGATTAAAGAGAAAATACAAGATTAAGCTATATTAGAGAAAGCTTGCCATTAAGATAAAGAGATAAACAAGGAGCATCGATATAATTCGATACAAGCATCCTCTCATACTCTCTTGGACCCCAATAATATCCCTGCAACGATACCAAATTTGGATGTTTAATGCTGCCAAGTTTCGTCACTTCTCTTGCAAATTCTTTTCTCCCTTTTGCAATCCCTTCTTTCAACCATTTCACAGCCAAAACATGACCCGATTGAAGTACCGCTTTGTATAGTGTTCCATGACAACTTCTGCCGATCATTTCTGCAGGAGCTGAAGAAAGTTGTTGGGAACTGAACACTAATGAACTATGAAAAAGATGAAGTTCCCCAATTAGTTTATCTGGAGAACAAACATCAAGAGATCCAGGTGGTGTTTCTTCATGTGGGTCACTTGAGGATGAAGGTGGAAAAGCTTCTTCAACTTTTCTCTTTGTCCCGAGATCTTTTGGCAATTCAACAACCGATATATTATGCTCGCTTGTAGTTGTGAACTTCGGAGATGAATTAGGTGATGACGTGGCAAGAACCAAAGAGGGTTCTTGTTGATTCCCTTGTTTTTCAGTAATGTGATTCCCTTCATGGTGCTGTTGGGTTCTATAGTACACAATGAATGTCAATAAAGCTAAGGTAAAAATGCCAACGATCAACCCAGCAATAAGAACTGGCTTAATATATGATCTTTTTTCAGGTCCATGGCCCAAATTCATATTTGGCACATCATGTGGTGAAGACGATGAATACGGGAAACTCAGAAGATTGTTTCCTGGATGGAAAGCTGAATCAGGGAAATTCCATAAGTTTTCAGGTATGATTCCCGAGAGATTGTTATAAGACACATTGAGTACCTTAAGAGCACCAGGAAGATTATCAGGAATGCCGCCTTCAAAACGGTTGTTTGATAAATCAAGTAATGCCAAATTCCGGTAATTTCCGATTTCTCTTGGAAGATGATCTGTTAGTGAATTGTGTGACAAATCAAGAAACTCGAGGCTCGATAAAGAATCATCTTTTTGGATAGGTATAGTCCCATTGAAGTTATTGAAAGACATGTTTAGATAAGTCAGTCTTGTTGAGTTAAAAAGACTAGGCAGGAGCGTACCCTTAAACTGATTGTGGCTAAAATCGATGATTTTTAGTTCTGGGTAGGTGGCTAAAATAGGATCAAGAATGCCTCCAATTGAGTTATTGGAGATTTTGAAAGAAGTAAGTCTCAAAAACTGAGAAGTTTGGGTTGGAAAGGTTCCCGTTAACAAATTCGAACTGAGATTAATCTCCTCAACATAGTTTCCCCAGCCTTGAATTCGGGACAAATTCCCGGAAAGCAAATTGTTACTTAAATCTATGACAGCACAATGACCAATAATAAGAGGCAAGATGCCTGTAAGTTTGTTGGATGATAAGTTAAGCTTCCTTAAAGTTGCAGAGGAGATACTGTCCACTGGACCTGTAAAAAGCAATGGTTTTTTATAATTATAGAACAAAAAAATAGCAAAATGAAACAATTTTTAAACATCTATTATATATATAAATAACTTTATTCCAACATTATATATATGACAAACATACCTTTAAGCTCATTGAAGCTGAGATCTAATTCTGACAAGATCATTGAGCTCTCCTGTAAAAGAGCTTCCGGTAGGGACCCTGATAATTTGTTGCTACCAAGCCTTAGAATTCTCAAAGAGACCACAAAATTAAAAGAAGGGACAGTGCCTACAAACTGATTATTACTTGCATCAAACACCTCCAAAGAATCAAAGTAAGGCATTCCATCATGGGAGAACAGATTCCCACCAAGGTTATTGTGGCTTACATTTAGGTACTCGATAGCGGAAACAAAATTTTCTGACCCTAGTCCCAAGTCTAGAGTTCCAATGAAACCATTTCTGCTAAGATCAACATAAACCACACTACCTAATTGTGACAAAAGGTCCATAAGGTTTCCTGAAAAGTTATTGGAATGCAAATCCAGATACTTTAACTGTTTGAGATTCCCAAAACTGGAAGGGACAGTACCTTCAAGATTATTCAAAGAAAGATTCAAGTATTCCAATGAAGCAATGGAACCAATTTTACTTGAAATGGTCCCTTCAAAACGGTTGCTAGATATAGATAAATTACGTAGCATACTAAGGCCTGTAATCGAATCAAAAGCAAAATTCCCAACTAAACCTAAATCATCAAGCATCAGAGATGTCACATGCCCACTGCTACAAGTAATGCCATACCAGTCAAGGGGGCAACCATTTGATGCTACTGATTTGGGATCCCATGAACTTACAACTTTCCCAGAAGAATCTTCCTGAATACCCCTTTTAATCTCTAGAAGTGAATCCAATTCTGTTGTTCCTACTACCAATTTAACAAGCAGTAATATCATCAAACAGGTGGACTGCATTTCCTCCTTTCTATCAAACACCCAACTACAAATTCATGAATTAAGGGCAATTTAACAAACCCAGTTCAATTCAAGCTACCAAAACGATAATAAGACAAAAGAAGTAAGGGTTACAACAATACCCGAATCAAGAATGCGATGAGAAGGTCAGGGGAGCTCATAGAAGCTAAAAAGATACCAAAACCAGCGTATGCAATACAAATTGGCAGCAGAATTCAATGAGGTAATGAATTAAGCAAGCTGGAGAGTTGAGTTGGTAAAGCGACTGAGTTAAAGAGGAGCAAAATGGAACAGCTAGTTGAGTAGGTTGGTGACTGAAGTTAGTGCAGTGAGAATGGAGAATGAAAGAGATGTAACCCCGGGAGATGTGACTTGACTTGTATCGGCAGTACCAACATTCCATTCAACCCTTTAACTTTTTGGCTTTTGTCATTTTGGTCACATAATTTTTTATTCATCTTTACTAGAGTACAAACAAAAAGAAAAGAGGGTTTTCTCATTTTTTTGTTTGGATGTGCATAGTGGCATTATGCTATTCTATAATTAATTTCCAAGAAAATTAAATAAATGATTCTTGTGGTTTGTTTAATATCACTTGATTAGTAGGTCAAAAATTTTGGCACTTTAGTCTCTAATTTCACTGTTTTCTTATATTTTAAGTTTATAATATGTTAGAGTTAACATAAATAGTACAATTAGCTGGAAACTGACTGCTGAAAGTTGAAAGTTAAATCGGGTAGCTATAGTTAGAAACTCTTCACTTTAATTTGTATATGTATTTAGCAAAATAGTTGTTTGCTAGAACTGAATAGTGTAAAAAGACTAAAAAGGACATAGATGTAAGTTTTTATTTTTCACTTTTATGTTAGTATGTTCATTTTTATGTCTATATGTACTCGTTATTTGTATGTATGTATATACATGGATGTAAGTTTTTAAGAGTGTTGGTGTGCTATAGTGTGTGCGTGTTATAGTGTGTGTTCATTTTTGTATGTTGGTGTGTACTAGTGTGTGTGTGTGTTATGTGTATTTAGGATATGCTTTTTGGGTGTTTACTTTAGTGTGTGTTTTAGTGTATCTAAATAAAGTTAAAAGGTGATGCCTAAGAGTGGTATAAGGTAGAATCAAATTGAACCGAATACAAAATTTGAAGCTCGAGTCGTATCAAAACGAACATTAAATTTTTTGAAATTTGAATCGAGACGAAAAGCATATTAAAACAAACAAGAATTCGAATGAAATCCGTGTTTGAAAATTGGAAGAATACAAGTTGAACACATTGACTAAATGGGTCGATAGGAAAGACAACCCAAACTCAGGGCCTTCTTATGGGGTGTGCAATATTGGCAACCGCCCAGGCCCATGGCTAGTAGTAGGGGTGTGTATGGGGCAGTTTTAAGCTAAAACCAAACTCAATCTGCTAATTTCGGTTTTAGGATTTCAAACCCAACAATTTCAGTTTCTACTGGTTTTGGTTTTAGTGGATTCTATTAACGCTTCGGTTTCGGTTTTAAAACCGAACCCACCTGGTTTTCAACATTAATACATGATTTTCTACACTAACCTTCATTTTTCTTGCAATTATATACAAATTTCAACAACAATATCTAATTTCCAGTATTAGTTCAATGTCTAATAATATATTTCAGCACTAAATACCAATTTCAGCTTATAATTCAATATATGTACGTATTTTGTATCATGTGATCATAATATAAACGTCGATCTGAAAAGGAGTAAACGGAAAAAAGAAATAAATGTTTTGACTCTAGTAATTGGACCTTGAAAAAATTAACAGGATTCATTGATTTCTATTAATAACTATAAAATTTAAAAATATATATAATGTATTAAATATTAGTGGGTCGGTTTTTTAATGAGGCGGTTTCTGGTTCAAACCGAACCGAACCCATAGGTTCTTTTAAAATTTAAAACCGATCCGTCAGTTTTGAAATGGTTTCGGTTTATCGGTTCGGTTTTGTTGATTTTAACGGATTAGTTTAGGTTTTTCGGTTTCAATGCTCACCCCTAGCTAGTAGAGGCTCATTATTTTTAGATAGACTTTATATTGTATATATGTAACCCATTTTTTTAGCTTATTGAGCCCAAACTATAATTCGGAGGAGAAAGCAAAAAAAATGGTTACCATAGGCATATAGATTTCACAAGTATGAAAAGAAAAAATAAGTAATTACTTTCAATGAGGCACATAAATCAGGATGATAGCTACTCAAACAGAAATCTTTTGGCCTTTTGGGGGAAAAACTCAAAAAAATATTGATTCATCAAAATTTTTTTGACCGTGAGAAATCACTAAAGTGTGACATGACTTGATCGAAAAAACGAATCTAGAAGCTTCGGGGCTTCTTTGATCCAAGACAACAAGACTTGATCAAAATCTTGGCCGCGGAGACAGACTTGATCACATATTTTGCTTCATTGTTGATGAACAACGTCGTAAGACTTAATTCAGAAATCCAAGACAGATGTGTGACATGAAAACCTTCTAACTTCTTAAACACGAGGAATAATTTTCTTTAATCTTTATTCCTTGATTCATAGTTTAATTCTTATTAATTGTTCATGTCGCCACTGAAGGCGTGAATTAGGTCGCAACAAAGGCGACGTGACAATTCTCCGTGGAGATGAGAGCGATGGTGGAGATGAAGTCGACGGTTCTAAATGGAGATAAGAGCAATGGTGACAGTGGTAGTCGCCTAATCTGTGGCCGGCAACAACCATCCAAGAGAAAGAGAGATGAATTTGGGGCGAGAAAGATGAGCATTCAAGAGCGTGTGGGTGTCTACTGTGTCACAGTGTGTATAAGGGTTTTAATCTGTACTTTTTGAAGGTTTAAAAATCATTTAATATTTTAAAATAAACTAAAATCAAAGAAAATGAATAAGCAAAAAAAGAAGGGTAGTCTAACCTTTATAAGTTTAAGAGTGACCAAAAGTGCAACAAAGTTTGGTCACTAAGGACTGAATCCGTAGTTTTCAGACTCAAGAACCAAACCCATAATTTTAATCAAATCACAGGGATCAAATTTGTAACTTACACGACATTAACCTTTTGTTTTTAGGTTTTCATGAGTATGTACTTGTACTTGCAAACTTACCCAAACTTGTTTCAACTTATTAGTCAACCCCACATTTTACCACCTCTGAAAAAACATGATATTATTGTTTGTAACCTCATAATGTATTTATTTTAAAAAAAAACATCTGGTAATGATCAAATTAGACAAAAACACAAGTTCAGTCATTTATTTTTATATTTTTATAAATGAACAACCAATAACATGAAGCTGAAAGCTTAATTTTACCAACACCATGTGTAACATACATTTTCTCATACAATGCAGTGCATTATAGCAGTTTCTTCAGAATGGCCCTACAAACACACCTATATACAACGCATACCGCTTAAATAGAGCTCAGAAGTAACTCAAACATTCCCTTTTCGCAGAATTCAGGCAACGACTCATTCTTCCTCCGTCTCTGCGGATGAAACCATCAAAAAAACAAAACTGAATGAAAAGTTTGACTCAAAAGACGAATCAATTAGCATTTTGCAGAATTATGAAACAATATAGGAGTGTCAAAACCAGGATTAAAAAAAAGGGTACCGTGTATTGCATCCATGTTGTTTTCTTTGTAAACACCAAGCGGCGAGCCATGAACCGACAGAAGCATCTCACCCTGTTTTGGAAGCCTTAAAGTTTTAGGTGTCATACCCACAGACAACCTCTGGCTTGTCACCTGCAATTATTTAAATACTAATATTAGAAAAAGAAACAGCTGAATATCAAATTCAAATGACCAAGATGCAAATTTATCTTTATGACATAACGCTAAAGCCCGCAAATTTATCCTCTACAACAAAAAAATGAGTAGCTTTTACTGAAAAATTGATGGCACTTTTCTGATCTGTCTACTTTAAACAAACAAAAATCTGAGCAGCATACCCCGGGAGTTTGCAAAGAATCTTCGATGCCAAGAATATGAGTGTCAGATGGCTCCTCTAGAACCTAAAGCATGAAACAAGCAAATTAAACAGCCATCATTAAGGATATATATATATATATATATATATATATATATATATATATATATATAATGGCAAAAGTTCAAACGAGAACTGTTTTTCCTACGAGAACCGCGAGAACCAATCTTAGCCGTCCAATTCCCCCTCCTTCTATTGGATTGCCCACCCATGAATTCCTTACATGCACCCTGCCACACTCAATCCCCCCACGCTCTTCATCCATGAATTCCATTATCCAAAATGAACGGCCAAGATTGGTTCTCGCAGCTCTCGTATGAAAAACAGTTCTCGTTTGAACCCTCCCCTATATATGATATATGATCAGTTTATTGAAGATATCCGTTTCAAAATGCATAACATACAAAATCCTTCATCTGAAGATTATCAGCACCAAAGAAGCATGTTTTCCCTGCCACCAAGAAACAACTTCATAATAAGTAAACTAGTATGCATAAAATAAAATAAAATAAATATAAGCATTAATGCATAACAATATACCAGATTTACTTGAAAACTCATAGCCACCTACAGATGGCATTGCGGTAGAGCAGTCAGGATAAGCCATGGACATATGTTGTAGAAAAGAAGAGATCATGTTTCCACCACCATCTGTGTTCATCGAAAACTCACCATCCTTATTTTTCCACTTAACTTCAATTGGTCCATTTTGATGGGTTCTTGAAACCGTTAGGTTTGGAAGATGTTCCTCAAAAAATTGAAGCAATGGAGACTGTAGATGTTCTTTACTTATATTGGATTTTAGCAAGCGCAGAGCAGTAAGTAATCTGTCAATTTCTACATCACGAATCGTTTTGATTGCAGCACTTTGGCGCTCAACTACAAATGTAAAAGAACATATGTAGCATGTTTATTTTTCTTCTTAAGAAGAATGATATGAGAAATACATGCTAGTGATAGCAGTTAATACAAGTATAGTTATAAAACAAAAGTACAAATATATATAACAAAATTACAAAAGTAGACGACTTACCTTCCTGGTCAACAGATGCCTTTTCTTCCGGAAGCACATTGTTTACATGAGACGAAGCAGCCTGTTTAGTATCCTTCTTCGTCTTCCGTTTAGGCATCAGAAACGCATAAAAGGGGCTCACAACACAACTTAGCTGAACTCCAATACAGCAATTTTAACTCGATGCAAATCTATGCTGAAAATCAAACTGCAATAACATAAATCTGCAACGAAAAAGAAGACATAGAAATAACTTATGGTCAGTTCAATAAACCTGAATGATTTGATGCTGTATCATTCAAAAGCTCCGTAACTTGGTTCTGAATGAAAAATGACTATTTGATAACAAATAATTTTGTATGATTTAGCACCGAATGAAAAATGATTGTTTGATAAATGTTCTTGATTTGTAGTATGCTGTATGCATATTATAAACAAAAATATTATTGAAAATAATATTGATTGAAAAATCTTTTCACGATATCATTCATAATCAAATATACTTCAAAACCTCAATTTCTTTTTAACTCTATCTTATCTAAAACCATGATTTTATAATCAAATAAGTCCTAGAGAGCTTGCGCAGCCATTAACGCCTTGCATTTGTAATCAGCACAACAAATAGGTGGGTAAGATATATTGAGACAATAACACAAAAAAATAAAAAGAATTAAAAATACATATTATTTATAAATATCGATAGGAGATAATACTCTATTCCTTGTTCTTCTCAATTTAGAATATGGGCTTGAACAAAGGAATCATGTTTTGAAATACAGGTTTGTTTTTCAGTTCAGGAAGTTTCATATGACTCGTATTTGGAATATATTTGTGAATTTGTAAGCCTACAAGTACTCTAATATATATTTGGAATAGATACAATACATATATTTTTCAACTTCTAGGGCTATTTACGATCCTATACTCCTATGAACTATAAACATTGGTACATTTGTGCTTCTTTCTCAAGCCTATACAATCTAAGCATATCATAGTTTAAGATACAGCATTTAAACTTAAAAGGATTTTCTATTCTATCATGTGACTTTTTGATATTCAATTTCTTTTTTATACTTCAAAAGCAAGTTTTTTTGGTACAGTTTTGTGAATAAATTACTAGGGTGGCAATTCTCAAGTCTCAAGTTCTCAACACAATACGAACCTGACACAAAGATAAACACGTTCGGGATGACATGTATAATAAACAGTTGTGTTCGGGTTAATCCGTATAACCCGCATAACAAATGGGCCGTGTTTGACATCCCCATCTCTAAACCCGAAATTGAAAACCATGCCAGACCCTTTTTCGGGGCACTCCATCGGGTCTCATGCTCAAACCAACCCGATGGCAGACCCGAATTCATCAAGGCTTCAATTCAGACTACATGAACCCTAATTCTAAAATTTAGCTTCTAAATCAAAAAACTTTAACAAATGGGTTGAGCAGAGCTTGGTCGCATGAAAAAACCCTCATTCTTAGTTTAGCTACAGTTAGAACAGCTTAATTGCAAAACCAACGCAATAGGAACTAGGAAGCAAGTGCAGAACAGATCAAACCCTAAAAAGAGGTTAAAACAATATACAGGGGTGATTAACATACAGATTATAACCCCAAAAAAATCAAAAAGAGAGAATAGAACCTCAAATCCTCGATTGAAGCAGATAAACAGTGATAACCTGATAACCCTCAATTAAAGAAAATTACAGAACCTCAAACCCTTGATCGAACAAATGCGTCACCGCGTCAACAGTGGGAGGTGCCTGTTTGAGTTGAAGACCCGTGCGATTCATCAAAGTTGGTGGTAACAGAGGTGGTCCGTCGAAAAGAAGGGAGAAAGGGGTGATGGTGTGTGACCGCCGGGCTGTTGTGAGGGACTGCAGAAGGTACAATCGCACTAACGTTCAAGAAGGGTTCAAACTTTTTATATTCATTTATATATTATACATAGATTATTTTATTATTTTTCAATTATTATGAATCTCATATTTGAAATAGTTATTTTTTATTTATCGTTTGGGAATTGAGAAGAAAACATGAGGAGTCGAAGTCAAGAAAATTAAAGATAAATTGAAATATTTAACATTCGATCTACATCACAAGTCAGGTTTATTTAGATATAAAATAGTTGTTTAATGTTTTAACTTTCAATTGTTTATGTTTATGTATATGTAATTATTGTATATAGAGTCTTGTTGACTATTTCGGTAACAATGACATCTAAATAAATAAGTTTCTCGAAATTTAAGTCGTTGAAGTCTAATTTATGGTCCAATTTGAGGTCTAGAATCTCACAAGAAATACTTAATAGGTTGATAATGATAGCTATTGAAATCGATATCTTATAGAGTATTGATAAAGAGTTGATTCATACTTTGCTTTCAATAGTATTAGAAGATTTCACGATTCAAGTGACTATGTAAGATAAATTTATTTTATTTACCATTCTATTATTTTAGTTAGTGAAATATCGTTGTATCAGTGGATTTTTGCTTATACGTGTGTGTGTGTGTGTTTTTAAGAGTCTCATTTTTCTTCTTCGCACATGGCCTCAAAAATCCACGGGACACCCTTGGTGATTATTGTCACTGTTAAAAAAGAAGGGTAAATTGACTACTGTGGTTATGTCATTGGCATAAGATTACTCCAGCGCCAGCGGCTCCCGAAGGAGGCGAGTGAGTCGAGAGAGGTTGCTCGGGTGAATTTGGAACACCACTACCCTCCACCCTCCCCCCACCCATAGTCATTCTCTCTATCTCTCTTCTCTTTATCTCCCTTTTAATATATGTAATATAAAAATAAAATAAAAGATAAAGTAAGATTGAGTTAGACTATACTAATTTTTAAGTTGAGAAGAATACTAACTTTTATAGTTTCTTTTTAGGGAATACACGTAAGAAATAGCGATTTCAAGAATTTCTAATCATGATTATGTTCACCGATCTCAAACTTCTCAACATGTAGTAACTTGACATTGGTGTTGTTATGGATCATTATTGGTGTCTTTGTGTAATATATAAAGCATATAAATCATGAAGTCAGTCATTAAGTTGTGTATTGTGGTAGCAATTTTATACTACATGTATCTTCTTGTTTCAAGTTATGTAATTGGGTGTTTCTAGTGATGGAATCAGATTCAAGTGTTTGAACCATGTGTATGTATTATATCCAAATCATCAAAATATATTAGAAATAATGTTATGCATCAAACACTATCCACCTATGATTACTTCATGAAACCCTTTAGCCCATGGTATATGTATTATATCGCTTTTACTCTTGGTATATTATAGGGTTTACTTCTCTGAAATGTATTATACTATACTCTAAATATTAATGTGTGTATCCATCTTCTAAAAATGTTATTGTGTGTATTGAACTTTTAATTTATTGTTATTGTATGTATTTTGATTACATAAAAAAACAAAAAGAGTATAAGTTTAGTACATACAATAGAAAGTTTAATATATACAATAACACACTTTTTGAAAGTTTGATACACACAATAACATTTTTGGAAGGTGGATACACACATTAACATTTAGGATATAGTTTAATACATTTTGAAAAAGTAAACCCTGTATTATATTGTTGATGTGTAATTTGCATTGGCAGATATATTTGTGTTTTGACTATATAGTAAAGTTATGGATTAGTCCTGTCAATGGATCAGATCTTGCCCCAGATCCGATCCAATCTGCTCCATTTATTAGATCCAATGGGTCTAAATATTGGATCCATCGCCCCAATAAGAGATCCAATAGGTCGACCCATTTAATTGGATCATTACGTGGGTCGATCCAAAATCTGTCTGAGTCGATCCATTTAATATTAAACTACAATTCAATTTTAACCATCAACTATCATCAATTTATCAGTCACCACCCACCACCGCCATGGCTACCGCCGTCGCCTATTACCACCCCCGCCACCCGTCCTCGCCATCACCACCACCACCACCACCGACCACCGGCCGCCGCCGCCGACACCCCGTCACCACCACCACCATCCGCCACCATCGTCACCGCCGGCCACCACCCGCCAGCGCCGACATTGTGACCACCACCGCCGACCACCAACCGCCGCCACCATCACCGTCGGCCACCACCCGCCACCGCCGACACCGTCACCGCCACCACCACCCGCCACCGTCACCGCCGGCCACCACCCGCCGCCGCTGTCGTCACCGCCGGCCACCACCGTCACCATCACCACCGTCACCACCACCACCACCGGCGCCGACCACCAGTCGCCGCCACTTTCACCGACAGCCACCTGCCGCCGACACCGTCACCGCCGGTCACCACCCGCCGCCACCACCGACCACCACGATGGCGGCGGCTGGTGGTTGGCGGTGGTGGTGGTGACGGTGTCGGCGATGGTGGTGGTGGTGACGGTGTCGGCGATGGTGGCGGGTGGTGGCCAGCGGTGACGGTGGCAGTGGCGGCGGGTGGTGACCGGCGGTGAAGGTGGCTGGGGTGACGGTGTCCGTAACACCCGCAATCCTGGGCTAGTAGATTAGCGGGTTTACGGTATGTGTTTGTTTGTGTTTTAAATTCTTTAATTTAATTATGTGATTAAGTAAGTGGTATTAGTTTATTAATTAACTTATTATAAGTATGTGTATATGTATGTACGACCGTAGGTGTGTGCATGTTTGCATGTGTGTGAGTGTATTACACGTGGGAGTGTATGTGGGATTTGGTGGACACCTAACTTGCATGTACACTAGTGGGTGTATGTGTATTGTTTCATTATCTTAAAATTTAGAAAGTGTGTGTGCGCTTTGTTCTCTGTCAAGAAAACCGAAGAAGAAGGAAAGGAATCGGAATTCCATTTGTGTGTGATTAATCGAAGGTTTAAAGGTTGGTGTTCATAAATTGACATGTTATAATCTTTCTTAATGTGTTATATGATTTTAAAAACATGATTTATGTTTAGATTGAGGATTGCATGTTAGAACACCATAATCGGTTTTTGATAGAATATGATTTTGATGATTCATGTGTTTATATGATATATGTTCATTTGATTAATTGCATGAGAATGTATTTAGAAATGCTAAATGTATGTTTCTGGAATGATGGTATAAAACTGGGTTTGTATGATGATATTTTGAAGTTGTCGGATTTGATATATTATGAAGCTCTCGGATTGTTGAGAAGAAGAAATCCGAGTCTTGCAAAAATCCGGATCTTATGAAATCCGAAAGTATAAATCCGATTACCTTAGAATCCGAAACTTGGTTTATGACAACCCCAAATCCGAATACTATAATTGGATATGAAATCCTAAACTTGGAAAATGACTAAGTCAGAATCCGAATGATGAAATCCGATACCCAAATCCGGAATTGGAAATCCGGGACTTAGTGAAATCCGATACTTATGAATTTGGAAACTTGAAATCCGATTAAGACAAAACAGAGATTGGAACCCATCGGATTCCTAAATCCGACAGTTATGAAATCCTAATAGTTAGTTAGTTGCGGATTTTGGGAAATCCGATACCTTGGTTGCGGATTTTCAAGAATCCGAAAGAGAGAATCCGATAGTTTTGAAATCCGATACTTTTGAGTTTCAATTGTATTTGTTTATTGATTTTTAAAAGTTATGAATGAATTATAAATATATGATAAGATATATTTATGAGATTTGAACTGATTGGTTGTTATTATGTTTTCAGGAAATCAAAAGGCTCAGTAATATAAGAATTCTGAGTGCTTCATCTAAGATTGAAAGGTGAGTGGATGTTGGATGCGAATGGTAAAGATTGTGTTTAATATTATTGATGTGAGGCATGATTGTATGTGATGGTTTGTTATTAGAACTGCTGATTGTGAATATTATTGATGTCTGTTGCATGACTATTTGTTCGATACGCACTCTTAGTATGATTTTGAGTTGCGTTTGAGAAGTCAGCTATACGTGGAATTGGGCTGGGCTCGTTTACTGGTTGGTTGAACAGTGGTAGCCTTACTGTTGCATATGTTGCTTCAGAGTGGGATTTCACTGTGCCAATTCAGTAGAGGGCTATCGGTAAACCTTTGCTTAGGCCGGCATTGGTTATAGGTTCTACGCCGAACCGCCGGTCTTCTTAGTGATTGTGATTACATGATTAGTATTGGCTTGATGTTTGCTTTTGGGTTTAGCCTCTACTCACTTAGTTTTGTGCTAATTCCCCACAGTTGTTGCTTTTTGCAGGTTTGTGTTTGTGTGTGCTCGGGGAAGGAAAAGTTGACTTGACTCTGATGTCTAAGATTTAAAATGAAACAAACCAGTTTATTTTGTAACACAGACTTATGCTTGATGGATTTTAAGAACAGATATTTGTTTGTAATTATTTTAAATGGAATGTATGTTTAAAGTTAATCAAAGCTTCCGCAGCGCAATTAATAAAAATGGCTTAGATTTTACGGTGTTACAGTGTCGTCGTCGACGGCGACGAGTGGTGGCCGGCGGTGAAGGTGACGGCGGCTGTTAGGCGGTGGTGGTGACAATGGTGGCCGGCGGTGGTGATGGTGACGGCGGCTGTTGGCCGGCAGTGGTGGTGGTCGTCGGCGGTGGTGGTGGTGACGGCAGCGGCGGGTGGTGGCCGGCGGTGACGGTGGCAGCGACGAGTAGTCGGCGGTGGTAGTGGTGACGGTGACGGCGGCGGCGGGTGGTGGCCGCGGTTGTGGTGGTGACGGTGTCGGCGATAGTGGATGGTGGTCGGCGGTAACGGTGGCGGTGGCGGCGGCGGGTAGTCGACGGTGGTGGTGGTGGTGACGGTGGTGGCCGGCGTGACGGGTGGTGGTGGTGACAGTGTCGGCGGCGGCGGCGGCGGGTGGTGGGAGGCGGTGGTGGTGGTGGTCTGTGGGGGTGGGGGTAGGGGTAGGGGTGGGGTGGGTAGGGTAGGGATGGGTGGGGGTAGGGGTAAGGGTGGCGGTGTGGTGTGGTGTGGTGCGGTGGGGTAGGGACATTGGGTGGGGTAGTGGTTGAAAAAATATTTGTTAAATGGGTCGCTATGGGTCAAGATCTATTAGTAATGGATCCGATCCAAATCCAAGTAATTGGATCTTAATGCTAATGGGTCAGATCCAAATCTAATTAAATGGGTTTACGGGTCAGGTCAGATCTTTAAAAGATCCGATCCGATATGCCTTATTGACAGCCCTATTATGGATGATCTCATTAAAGCTGTTGAAGTCATGGAGATAAGGAGATTCAAATCTGTAGGCATGATGGAGAACCCCTTCAGAAACTATTTATGTTAATTAGAAGCAAGTTTAATTTAGATCTCAAGAATATTAAACAATAGCAGGCAAAGTTTGGAAGCAACAACCAGCATTAGTAAAGGTAATTTTTTTATGGAAATTTATAAATACCTTTGTGGTGGCATTGGTTTCTTAAACTTCACCTATTGAGCTGAATTATTTTTTTAATTTTTTGGTTTGTTTGTAGACAGAGTTGTTGATTCAAGCTCATTTGACTCGTGACTCGTCAAACAACCTCACTAACCCCAGAATTACAACATGACTTCAAATGTGGGGTGGAGCTTGCTTCTCGCCTTCTTGATGAGTTGATGAAGATACTTATTGATCTTTTTTATAAAAATCAGAGTGGTAGTTATACCGCGCACGGTTCAAGGGCATGGATGGCTAAGGCCTGCAATTGGTGGTGTTGAACTTTCTCAGTGTATCATCCAGGTAAATAAGTTAGGTCATTGTTTGAATATTTATAATTATTGCTCAAATTTGTGAATTATGTTATAATAGTAAAATCGCATCATTGTATTGTATAATACTAATTTGAGCATAAATGTACGTTAAGGCTTATGACTTCTTTATTTAACTCTAGTTTCCCATGCCAGATTATAACTGATGTTTGTTATTTTTGCTCTTAATGCCAGCTATTCCTCTTAGTTCAAGGGAAGCTACTCGAGCATCTGTAGAAGGAAATACACCTTTTCTGCAAAAATCTTACCAACAAGTGGATCATGTTAGCTAAATGAAAGCGTGAATTCTTAAGATCAAGATCGGGATCTTAACAACCATGCTCTACAGTCTACCAAGGCTCAAGATCAAGATCGGAATCCATCTTTTCTTCTTTGGAGAGGAGACCTAAACTAATTTGTTTGTCTTTATTGCAAGACCTTTGACAATTGTATCTTTAACTAACATTTCTTCTTCCCCGAAACCAAACATGTCAATGGATTATTGTTGATGCTTCATAAGTCCCTCACTAATATCCATTAAGCCCTTATAATCATATTCTGGATCCTCTTGACAGGCCATCAAAACCTGGAGGGAACTCAGGTGGCGAGTCATACTCATCCGGATTGATAAAAGTAGTGATAGCCGGGATGGAACCTCCGGTTTTTCAACCATCATAGGTTTGGATATAGGTGTAGTAGCTTTTAGGGAAGGTATGTTAGGTAAAGAAGTTTTATGAATGTTGGAAGGTACCGAAGTCTACTCATGCTATTTTAGAGTTTCAGCATCAGAATGATGTGAGATGGTTTAGTTATGCCTCTTTTAAGGGTTGAAGATCTAGTGGATCTTTGATTGGTTTAGATTGGGACGACTAAGTAAGCTCAGAAAGTTGGATAGCAGTGGTGGATGGTGTACTCTGTTGGCCTTTCTCTTCCTCATAATTATCATGTCTTGGCTTGATGATGAAATCAGATTTATCCGAATGGTGCTTCTTGAATTGATATTTGACTTTCTTATCCATCCCAATCATAGGAGTAGAAACATTTTTCAACGCTTGCTATACTCAATCTTCCAAATGTTTAATAGTATTTTGCAATTAAGTTTATATCGTAGAGATCTGTTTTTGGATGTTTGAACCCATGTTAGTTAGTTGTTGCTGTAAAGCAGTAATAACATTTTCTCGTTGAATTGGCTGCTCACGCTGTCTTAGAGCTCTGACAAGATCAAGATTTACTAACTTTGTTTCAGGGCGTTCTTGCAGGAGGCAGGCTAATAGAATATTCTAAACTTCGTCAAGTGGCATAGTGTATATGTTTGTATATTGACGAGTTCGGGGGCTTGGTTATTTAGGTTTTGGTGGTGGTGCAAGGTTTATGATTCTTTCATGGGTAGGTGATTTTGGTGGTCGAGGTACCTTAGTTATAAGTGATTTGTCCTTATCCACAGGAGCACTAGTGCTCGTACTCCTTGTCCCTTGAGTGTAGGCTGTCTTGAGGTTTGCTACGGAGTAAAATAAGAAATAATTATTAGAGCTCAAGTTTTCGTATAGGCCTGAGATTGATATATTCTCTTGCGGTGAAAGTAAATATATTATATCTTGTTTGGCAATATGAGAAAATATTTGATTTGTGTCTAGTAAATATTATTAGAGCTCAGTTGATTATGAGATACCTAAAAGGTATAAACTAGTTGAATCATGTCTTGTTATTTAAAATGTTTGAAACATATAAGAAATGTTCTTCGGACTACGATTGATTCGAATTAAAATTATTATATGGGTTAAAACAAATTAGTCGTATATGATATAACCGCCTTTGGTGAATATTAGTGAGTATTTACTTAAACGATGTTGTAAAATTGATTCTATATGCTCGTGTAACTTTTCAAAGAAATCTAGAGCCGAATATGTTATTTGTCGTTTACATTGGTGATTGAAATATAATTGGAATCTATAACGAGGTTCCAAAAACAATTGATACTTGATAAACTATTTAAAATGAAGGATCTTGAAAAGATAGTTTTGTTTTTGTTTACAAGTTGAACACCTTAAGTCTTTAAAGATGAAATCCTTATACACCAAGAAGAATATACTAAAAAGGTGTTTAAAAGATTCTATATGGATAAATCACATCATTTAGTACTCAAATGGTTATAAGGTCCTTGGTATTGAAAAAGATTACTAATCCAAAAGTACCATAATTTAAACGTCACTTAGGTTATTAATACTTATCGCTAGTCATACATGACATTATATGTTACTTTAGTTGAATTTATTTGCGAGATATAGTTTGCGTCCTATACTCCTATGAAGAGGCATTATAGCAAGTAGCATTGTACCCGCGCAATGCGGTGACGATGATAATAGTTTGTGCTCGACAGTATGTTCGATTCAATGAATGTATATGCGTGAAATGTTGTGTCGGATAATAGAATTTGCTGGACAACATATCCAATTTCTTTCTCCTTTTTCTATTTACTTTATCTTTTCCCAAACAACCGCTTTATTAGTTATTCGAATAGCTTTTAAAAAACAATAAAATAAAAAAATATATTATTATTAAATAATTATAGAAAAAGATAATCCAGCCTTAATAATTGTATTGATGTAAGTGATATATCAAAACTAGATTAATTATATAATTATTATCATGTTTAATAATTTATTAAAACAAAAGTTGTCATAAATTAGTTTAGATAATTAAGGGAATGATTAATTAGGTTATTGCTTTAAGTGTTTGTATCTTATGCATTAACACATGTAGTCATGTACTACTTAAAATTAAGTAGTCTTAAAAACTTTAATAGAGAGAAAGTTAAATGCTTTATAATATAGTATAGATGGCAAAAGTTCAAACGAGAACCGTGAGAACCAATATTAGCCGTCCAATTTCCCCTCCTTCAATTGGATTGCCCACCCATGAATTTCTTACATGCACCCTGCCACACTAAATCCCCCCACGCTCTTCATCTATGAATTCCATTATAAAAAATGAACGGCCAAGATTGGTTCTCGCAGTTCTCGTTTGAACCCTCCTCTAGTATAGATATAGATAGTATAGATATAGATGTTTTGATACCTTCTAGATACCAAGAACACGAGTATATATTATGTACTCTTTTTCCTTTAATAAGCTTTTTTCAAATTGAATTTAACCTAGTAAAGTTTAACGAGACACAATAATCATAATTGACATCTAAGAAGAAGTGTTATTGATAATTATAAATAAGTGTCCTTATTACCTAATATTAAATAGATGGTTATCACTAGAAATGTGTTAATACACATTCTAGTGTGTGTGCGAGCGCGTTTGTTTGTTTTCTAAGTGTATCGATGTGTATTTTTGTGTGGTTAAGTTAACGTCTTAATGGTGGGTATCAACGGTTGCCACGTGTGATTTATGTGTGTTTAAGAAATGATTTTGGGTGTTTAATTAATGATTTATGGTTTTTAATGAAAGGCATGCATTTGTCTTTGCTCTTCATTCCACTTGTCACAAGCCATAATTCAAAATATTGTCTCATACTTTGTCATTTTTGGCACTCAAGTATCTTCATTTTCTCCATTTCTGTTTAGGGATTGCAAAAAAAACTTAAATCGATGGGGAAAACTGAAAACCAACGTAAACGGGGCACGAACAGGGAAGATGAACGGGGACGGGATGGGGAAAACCCGATTATTTAAACGGGGATGGGGACGGGTTTGATGATCCCCGCCCCGATTACCCGATACACGGCCCCGATTATGATACCTGATATCCGATTTTAATTTAATATTAATTATACACACACACACACATATATATACATACATAAAATTAATTTTAAATAGAAAATATACATCTTTATACATTTTCACACAACCTAATTTCAATAGTTGTCTTTATTTGAATTGTTTGGTTTCGATATTTTGGATGCACTTAGATTCTTTAAATTTTTAATTTCGGTTCAAATATGTTTGTATTCGATAATGTTGTATAATTTAGTATAATCGTTTTCTAAAACTTGTAGTAAAATCTTAACGGTGACAATACTCGTGGTGAGATTCACAATTATATTTTGATGGGTATCTCCGGGGTGAAAATTACCCATTTAGTCACATGTTTATATTAAACGGGGATACCCGTTTCCCCGGTTACCCAATGGTAATCCCCGTTTAAATCCTCACAGTTTTTTAAGTGGGCACAACTGCACAAGGATGGTTATCTTAAACGGGGACAGGAGGGACTAATCCCCCGAACCCGCCCCGTTGTCATTCCGGCCTATTTCTTTTTAACTTTTTCCATACCCATTTTAGTTTATAGTTTGCCAATGTATATACATTTTTCATTATCAAGAAGGTGCACCTTTATTAGGTATATACCTAATGTTTCAAATTCTATTATAATAATATTTTGAAGAAGTGTGGACAATTGCTTCCCAATTATATATACCTTTTCAAATGTTTCTTCTACATGATCAGTGGTCCCCCTGAATATGTGTTGTCACTTAGTCATGGCTAATCCTCAAGCTTGGACCTTGGTTGTGTAAGAGACTTACACTACATAGAAAAAAAAAGTAAAAACAAATATGGAACAACACAAAGTGGCATGTATGGGAGAAAAGAGAGGCTTGTGTGGGGCATCAAGATATTCAAGCAAAAATGGAACCATTATTAACATAGTCTAAGCACAAAGATGTTTCATATAGGAATTTTGATCATTATATCATATACATTTCCTAATTTAGTACAAATGACCAAATTCGATTTTTCTCTAGCGAAAATTGTCATCGTCAACCTCCATCTATCTTTGATTGTTCTACGGAGTCTGCTTCGTTAGTTCTTGTTCGTTCATTGCAACAACGACGTTCATCTCTGTTTGTTTATCTGCTTCAATGGCAACATTGACCTCCTTGTTGTCCATTTACATTGCCATCACCGACCTCGTCATTTAGGTTCATTTGTCTTCGTCGATCTCGACCAACACCTGCATTTCATCTGTTTTTTATTGTTGTTTGATTAAGATTCGGTTATGGTTAGATTGTTCATTTGGTTCAATTTGGTATATGTGTTTTGTACATCGATCGATGGTAGGTCTTGGTTCTACACATCGATGATTTCATTTGGTTCTAAAGATCGACGACGATGGGTTTTCGATTTTTGATTAGGTTGTTCATTTTAATTGTTATCGATAGATGATTTCATTTGGTTTTGTAGATCGACATGGGTTTTGGTTGATTTCAATTCATGTTATATGTTTATCAAACAAGAATAAGTTTTTCCTAACTCCCAATTTCTTTACATTCTAATTCTTTTTACATTCAAATTCGTTGATCAAATTTCAGTTACTTCAAACACGTTTCATAAACCAAACGAAACCTTGTAGATAACATTGACTTTTCAACCTCATTATGTTAGGCTAAACACAATTATACTATAACATGACAGAACACTGTACTAACCTAGCTTAGGTGGTGTTTGGTTTTACTTAATTAATTTAATAAATAAAAGACTTAAACTGGTAAGTTATAACCATATTTTTTATTTTTTACTTAATTCAGAACTGATAACTTAATAGAATAAGTTAAGAGGGTGATACTTTCCACATTAAGTTAATGATTTTATTCTTTTTTTATTCAACACATAAAACAAACAACAATATTACTTATTCCACTTAGACGTCATTTGTCAAATAGACATTTTATCCGAATAACACTTAATAAAAAACAAACGCTTAGTTTATCAATGATATAAATAAATCACATGAATTATTTGTTAGATTTTGTTTTAAGTGTTTTATTTATTTTTTATAAAAAAGGTATTTATCCACTTGTGAAATTTTTATGAATCCACATCAAGAGTAAGGTTAGAGAGAGATCACCTTTCTTGTGAGGTATATGAAATATGGTTGTGGAAATAAAAAAAACTAATAAAATTACCTTTATTTTTAATTCAAAATAACATAAAAACAATAAATTTTAAATTATATTAACAAACGGATGCAAAAAGTAATAAATATAATAGATACATCTAATTTTTAAAACCTTTAGATAAAGATTTCAAAGAACAAAATCTATTTTCAGTAGTTCTTCTTGAAAAAATGTTCTCCGTTAATCTTACTCTTCTTCTTGATACATGATTACTTACAAAAATATATGCTACAACAACTATAATATCCAGCTTACATATACGAAAACGGTAAAATGTAGGCATTCATATTTCTTCTTATATATAAATACACTAGATTCGATACTCGTGTGATATATGGGTAGAGTTTTAACAAATAATAAATATTAAATATTGATAAAAAAATATCAAATAATTATAAAACACGAAATAAATTAGAGTTTAAAAAAATGATGATAAATGGCGTCAACTCCAAACCAGCGGGTGGAAGCATCAACGCGAAGTTGAGAACAGACGTGACAGTTGAAACATGATATCTTGATACAAAGAGACATTATTGTATTTCATGTACAAGTCATAGATAATTGTTGTTACAGTTAGCACAATAAAGTTAGATATTTATTGGTTATAACTAAAAAGGAATTTTAAAATATTTTAACTTAATAAAATTAAGAATTTGATTAAATATAATATTTTTAAATATTATAAAGGATAAATATGATATTTGTGAATTATAGTGAACAAATATGATATTTTAATATTTATGAAGGACATATATGCAATTCCTCTAATAACTTTAATTCAATCTTGACCAAGAAAAATCAAAACTATAATTCTAATTTTGATTAAATAAATGGTTAAGATTGAGTAATTAAATTTATTTATTAAATTAAGGGTCAATATCGTTTAATAATTTTGATGTAGGTTAGTCTTTTATTTTATTAGATTAAAAGATGCTTCTACAAAACTAGAAAAGAACTCCAACTTAAAAACGATACATAGAGAGCTTGTTTTTCTATGAAAAGTTATATTTATTCCTACTAAATGTTCATATTTTATCTTTTTATTCATTAAACAATTATACGTAGAATTTCTACTTCTCTTTCATCCTCTAATCATTTGTTTTTGACACGTATCTTAATGATAAAGTAGAAAAATAAGTATGAATACAAAGTATGAGAATATATATATATATATTAATATTACATAAAAATTGTAATCTTTAATTTTTGATATATATTAAAAGAATATACTCATAACATCATCAAATTATTTTTGGAATATCTTTTATCGATTAGAATCTTCTTTTCAAAAAAGGCTTCATAATATTCTTAGAATTTTTTCCAGCTAATCATCACTATTTATTTCGTAATATGGTTAACAATTATCAGTGCAAATCTGTGAGTACATCAACTTTCTTCTTCATCTTCCAATTTTTATGATGTTTTTTATTTGTTATCGATATATAGATTTATTATATATTAAGATTTTACACCATAAATGTTTAAAATTTACATCAACACCTCATATAACCGTATTTATACACGAGATGTTAAACTATTAACGCCATTTATACGCATATATTTAATGAACTAAAATATTTCGGTCTACCTCTCGTACACGTGTTAACTTTAGTGTTCCCTTTTTCTTTATGTTTATCTTTTACGTCATCCATTATCTCATTCCTTTCATTCTCCTCATTGTATTCGCATATCCCTTTTGGTAACCCATGTTTGAAGTCTCCTATCAACTCTCAACATAAAGGCACTAACTCACTTTTGGGGTATTTGGGTTAGCTTACCATGGCTTACAAGTTTATTAGTTTAGCATTACCATTTAGATCAGCAGTAGAAACGTCGACGTAAGAGAGAAGTGCATATGCAACCGCTAAAATGTGATATCATGATACGAAGAGACGTGGTTGTATTTTTTCTACAGGTTATCGATCATTATCGTTATAATCATGGGCAATAAGGTTTAAAACGTTAAAGTATTATACATAGGAAGTATGTGTTTTTGAATACTAGCATGGTACCCGCGCGATGCAGTGTCCGTGAATAATTCTTAGTCGATAACATGTCTGGCTTCGATAATGTAGAGTAAAATATCTACACACTATGTTAACATTGAATAATTTTCAATTTATATGTTAATTTATAATTCATGGTATTTTCAATTTTCTGATTTGAAAGTCAAACCATATATAAGATATTGATTACATTATAGTTTTCAAGTTAATTTCTACTCTAATTGTGGTATTACTATCAAATATATTTTGTGAGGTTGGGTAATAAAGTAATTTCAATTTACTTAAAATGTGTAAATGCTTTATAGATAATATATATGTGATGATTTAATGGTGTGGTCATGCCTTCAAGGATTGCACATAGGAAGTATGTGTGAGTGGTTAGATATATGTATTGTATGTGAGATATTGAGGTCATAATAAATGTTATTTTTGTTGTGAAAAAAATAAATTTTAGCGTTTATTAGTTATAATTAAAAATATTTAAATGATTATATAAGATTTGATAGAACTAATATTTGTTTAAATATGATATTTCGAAATATTATAAAGGTAAATATGATATTTGTAAAGTAAGATGGTCAAATACGATATTTAGGACTTAAGAATAACGTATATGAAATTATATCTAATAATTTCTATTTAAATTCTAGTCAAAATTTAATCCAATTTTGACTAAAAAAGTCAAAATTAGATTTTAATTTTTATCAAAATGAATTTTTAAGACTTGATAATTAAATCTTTTATCTAAATCTAATAAATTTTATTAAAGTCGACGTTTTATTATATTAAAAGATAAAATATTTAGTATTTACAGAGCTTATTAGAAAATAAATATCTGTCCTAGCTTATAAACTTAAACTTATTAGCTTATTAAGGCCTTAATAAAACCTATGAACTTATTAATAAACCTATTTCATGTATCTAAATTCACAACAAAATAATTTTTTTAAAAATTTTGTCTCTTTATCTTATCTTTTGTAAAGATCTCCTTTTTAACTTCAAAAAAATATTACAAACAATATTAGTGTAATATATTAATAAGATCGCCCTTGGTTAAAGTGTTCGATCTTTTGTCAACCATTTGAGTTACTTAATTGACTAATCAATATGTATAAACAACTATTTGGTTTTCTTTTGTTATGATCTTTTGTCGGCATTATTTGCATAAAAACAAGTACTACTTAAAAATAAATAATCTTTTTTTAAGAAGTAGCTTAATATTTTATATATTAGTATAGAAAAGCTATAGCCCGTTTCTCATTAGTTATAGTATTTTTTTTGTTGTTATAGCTTTAGAATCAATAGTTGCCACAAATTACAATAAATAGTTAAGGTAATTAAATAAATTGAGTTATTTTTTTAGTGTTTGTATTATTTGTATAAAAACAACTTTACTTAAAATTAAGCCGTCTTAAAAAATTTAAGATGGAGAGTTTAATGTTTTATATATTACTATATTAGTATAGATTTCGAGTCTAAAGTCTCAATTTTAGTTAGTATGAGAGGAAAAGAAGGTGAAATGTCAATGAGAAATAAAACGATCTGCAATAACACATTGAAATAAGAAAATAGGTATAATGACATGTTTTTATAGAGTTTAATAAATACATGTGTAAACTTTAATGTGTGTGTGTATATATATATATATGTATGTATGTATGTATGTATGTAGGGGAATGTTTATTTGAGAACCATTTTTATTGCAAGAACCGCGAGAACTATTCTTAGTCGTTCATTATGGATAATGAAATTCATGAATGAAGAGCGTGGGAGATTGAGTGTGACAGGGTGCATGTAAGGAATTTATGGGTAGGCAAACCAATTGAAGGAGGAGGAATTAGACGGCTAAGATTGGTTCTCGCAATAAAAATGGTTATCAAATGAACTTTTCAATATATATGTATGTATGTATGTATGTATGTATGTATATTAAAACATTAGTGAAAATTTATATTCAATATGGGTGCTTAAACATGCACCCTAGTCTATGAATTTAAATATTTATTTTTATAATTTAATAATATCAAAATCTCTTTGGTAACATAAAGAGTATACTCCATAACCAATCAAGAATGATAAAAATATAGATTAAGGTGTGTAAATTCTATAGACTATGATGCATGACTCATCACTCATTTAATTTAATATATATTAAAAAGAAAAGAGACAGTGATGTCATCATTCAACTTTTAGAATTATTTCCACTAATATCCCCTTCATTTTCTAAAATGACTAATAAATGAAGCGTTTGTTATACTAAAAGTCATAAGCTGTGAATTTTGAGTTGAAAACGGATCTTAAATAGGAACGTGTTATCAGTTTTTTTAATCAGATCACATATCAACTCCTAATTTCACTAACAACTATCGGCACAAATCAATATATATATATATATATATATATATATCAATGTTCTTTCTTCATCTTTCAATTTTCATAAATATTTTTTGATTTGTTATTGATATATGAATTTATTATATGTTTAAGGTTTACACCATAAATGTTTAAAAATTACATTAACAATCTCCTGCGTTTATACAAGAGGTATTAATCTAGTTAGTCTAATATATTAATAAGATCATCCTTAGTTAAAGTGTTCAAACTTGACCTTATGGAAGGCATGAGCAATCACACGTCGTCATAAGACGTTGCGAGTGTGACACCATAGAAAGAGTTACACGTTACAGTATAGTTCTTCAAATTCTTTTTTATTTCATATACTAATCGAGATTTCAGACTGTATAATGATATGATAAAGTACGAATTCTATACAATATCTATAATGTGATAGTGAAAAAGGTACAATGTGTTCCTCCAATAATTGGTTGTAAAAAGTAAATATTTTATGGTTTTTAAACATAACACATTAACACCAATAATTTAGAGTTAAGATTTAAATAAAACATAAATAATTTACAACAAGAATTTCGGGTCGGGTAAACCCTTGTCAACTCCATGTTCATTGCCACTTTCAATGCCCCATTTTCTTAGGGTAAAATACATCGCCTCAACGCCATGATTTCGTCAAATTACTCTTGAAAACGCCATGGCTGCCTTCAAATTGAATTAACCTAACCCTAATCTTTAAATTCATCAACAATAAATAATATTATCTTTTGCCCTTCCCCATCGCATCTGCTTCATCTGCCTTTACTTTAGCGATCGCCGACACTCTTGTTTAGTTGTTTCACCTCCCTATTTTTGCATCCCCAATTTAATTTTATTAATTAATGCTTGCACACATCTCTACGAACCGCGGAAACCCTCTTTTTATTTCTCCGTCTTCTCTATAAACCTTTGAATTTGGAGTTTCCCGGAGAAAAAAGAAGCAGACCCGTCTTTCAGGTTAGACTTTTGATCGAGTTTTTTGTATGGGTTTTTGATGAATTTGAAGTTTGATCGATGGTTTTGTTTATTTCTTCGTTTGGGTTGACTTTAGTTTCTCCGATTATGAATTTGGTTGAAGTTAATCGCTTTATTCGATTTCTATTGAAATGAATCTGTTTGGCTGATTTTGATCATGTTTTTTTTCCTGTTTGTATTGATCTGATTGAGATCCGATTGGTATGATAATTGATCTTAAAGACCATCTGATGAAATTTATCTGTTTTCTTGATTATATAAATATAGTTGCTGACTGTTTGTCTGATCAAATTTTGGTCAAAATTTATGATTTCAGGGTGATTTGAGAAGCTGGGATTGTAATTTGAGGTTGAATTTTGATTCTTGAGATGCTTATGTTTGATGAGATGGGATTTTGTGAGCAACTTAATGTTTTTTGTGCTCAAAATGCACAAGGAGAGATGAATTCTGTTCCAACAGATGCCCCAACAGTTGTAGATGATGATTTCACAGATGATGAAATCGATATCGATGAACTCGAAAGAAGAATGTGGAGGGATAAAATGAAACTCAAAAAGCTGAAAGAATCCTCATCTCAGATGAAACAGAATTCAAATTCATCCAAACAACATCAGTCTCAAGAGCAAGCAAGAAGGAAGAAAATGTCAAGAGCACAAGATGGGATCTTGAAGTATATGTTAAAGATGATGGAAGTTTGTAAAGCACAAGGTTTTGTTTACGGGATTATACCCGAAAAAGGGAAACCCGTTAGCGGTGCTTCTGATAATCTCCGGGAATGGTGGAAAGATAAAGTTCGGTTTGATCGAAACGGGCCAGCAGCTGTAGCCAAGTTTCAAGCGGCGAACCTGGTCCCAGGAGAAAACGAGTCGACCCCTTCAATTGGGCCAACGCCACAGACGTTACTAGAGCTTCAAGACACGACTCTAGGCTCGTTACTATCGGCACTTATGCAACATTGTGAACCGCCACAGCGTCGTTTTCCATTAGAAAAGGGGATTCCACCGCCATGGTGGCCGACCGGGAATGAAGAGTGGTGGCCTCAGTTGGGGTTGCAGAAGGATCAAGCGGGTCCTCCGCCTTATAAGAAGCCACATGATTTAAAGAAGGCTTGGAAAGTAGGCGTTTTGACCGCGGTTATCAAGCATATGTTTCCAGACGTGGCTAAGATTCGAAAACTCGTGAGGCAATCAAAATGTTTACAAGATAAAATGACTGCTAAAGAGAGTGCAACATGGCTAGCTGTGGTGAACCAGGAGGAATCTTTGGCTCGGGAACTTTACCCCGACCTTTGCCCGCCAGTTATGTCATCAGGCTGGAGTAGTTCGCTTGCTGTTAATAATGATGCTGGTGAGTATGATGTTGAAATGGGTCCACACGAAACTCAACCTGAACCCAACTTTGATCTCCAAGATATCAAACCAAACAATCTCGGGTTATTAACAGACAGAAAGAGGAAATCCCCTCCAACGAACGAAGTCGTTGACCACAAGATTTACACTTGTGACCACTCGAAGTGCCCTTATAATCAACCCCTTCACGGGTTTCTTGATCGATCCGCAAGAGATAATCATCAAACAAACTGCCCTTATCGAAACCACAGTCCCTCGGGTCAATTTCCTAACTTCAATTTTGTTCAGCAAAAGCCCATGAATGGCTCACTAGTGGCTGAACCTGCCACTTCTCCTTTTGATCTAACGGTTCTCGGGGTTCCTGAAGATGGGCAAAAGATGATTAATGATCTTATGTCATTTTATGACAATAATATTCAAGAAAACCCCCCGAAACCCAACCCGAGAAACTTATCAGGTTCAAATGATCTGTTTCTTGGCCCATCAAGCATCCAGTTTCAAGAAAACAACTTTCTCCACCATGGGTTTGAAACTAACATACCACTGTCACAACAACCTCACCATTTCAACCAGTGCAAGGCCTCGACTTCACCTTTCGACAACAATATTCATCAAGACGGTTTCAAGATGATGTTTGGAGCTTCATTTAACACGGATTACACGCTGGCAAAGCAGGATGGGTCTATCTGGTTCTAGTCTGTTATAGGTAAATTATGTTAGATATGCATAATATATGTAAAAAGCTCTAGATTTTGAAGAAGTAAGACATGGTGTAATAAGCAAATGGGGATCTTGATTGATTCCCATTTGGGATATTAGATGGTGCCTGCTAGAAAGATGGCTAAAATGCCATGATCTTCAGATTGAAATCAAAAGAACTAGGGGGTCTTCTCATGTTATAAATATATAAATCAACTGTAGTTGCTACTTTCCCATCTGTTTACAGTTCTACATGAGTTGCTGTTTTATATTTTAGGTTCAGAGTGGCATTACTTAGATTAGTCATTACTGTTCAATCTTTAGTGAATGTAGAAACTTTTTTGTACCTGGTTAGCCTAGTTATATATTCTGAAAATGGGTCTGGCTTATAATCGCCTAACTGGTTTGGGTCTACACCGCTACTATCATCATCACTACGAACCCTTACCGCTGTCTGGCCACCACTACAACTGGCAACACTTGGTCTAGGTGGTGGTGATGGTGGTCGTTGGTGGTAGCTATGGATAGTGTGGTGTCGTCTGGGGTAGTTGATGGTGCTAGTGGTTGCGGGGGATGATGTGATGGAGGGGGTGGTGATAGTTGATGGCAGCGGCAGTAGAAACGAGTGATGTGGTGGTGGCGAAGATGATAGAGGTGGAGGTAACGGCAAAGGTGGGTGGTGGTGACAACGGTGGGTGGTACAAGTAGTCTGATGACTTGGCCTTGAAATTGTATCAAGTTCAATCCAATCGACCATGTGTATGAAGTACAAAAGAAGCTTATAAGAATATTAAGGAAGTCTTAAATTAGATTCAAAATTACCACCCCTGATATTTCAGCATCATGTGATGTTTAAAGCAACTATGTTAAAAGGAATAAAGGATCATGAGGGAGTAATACGCGCCATTTAACAAATTGAATCATACTATAGTCGGACATCCCATATTATAGTGAAAAGTTCATTTGAGAATCGTTTTTATTGCGAGAATCACGAGAACCAATCTTAGCCGTCCAATGCCCCTCCTTCAATTAGATTGTCCACCCATGAATTTCTTACATGTATCCTGTCACACTCAATCCACACACGCTCTTTATCCATGAATTCCATTATTCAAAATGAAAGGCTAAGATTAGTTTCCACGGTTCTCGTAATAAAAACGGTTCTCAAATGAACCCTCCACATACCTTGTATATCAAAAAATGAGATGTGTCATTTACAATTGTAGCAACAATCATATTTGCATGTGGTACAACCCGACTAGCATTGATTCTTATATAATATTAATTTAAAAATAAATTCTATTTATATTTATGAAATAAGGAGGAACAAGTTAATAAGATTTTGAAAATTATGTTGATGTGGATGAATAATTGTGTATTTGTGTGAGTGAGTGTTTTAGTGTTAGAGAGATATTTTAAATAGATAAAAAGTTAAAGTAATTAAGAGAGAGAATGAAATGGTTAAAAAGGGGTATTTTAAAAGTTAAAGTAAATTAGGAGAGATAATGAAATGGTTTAGAAGGGGTATTTTAGTACATTCAAGTTACTTAAAATTAAGAGTTTTTAAGGTTGTAAATCTATACTACTATATAAAGCATTTAACATTCTCTCTTCTATTAAATTTTAAGACTTCTTAAAATTCAATCAATATATAATCTTGACCCTCATTTAATCTAAATTAATCTCATTCACTCAATCTTTAACTATTTTATTCTCTCCTAATTTACTTTAACTTTTTATTCAAAATATATTCTCTCATACTAACACAATTATCTACCCACATTAACATAATTTTTAAAATCTTATTAACTCTTTTATTTATTTGATCAATATAAATCTTTTTTCTTATTTTATTGTCTTTTAGAATTTATTTCTAAAATTAATAACATAGTTAAATGTAAATAAAAGAAAATTTGAAAAAAACCGGATATGTTGTTGTAGAAAACTTTTCCGTGACATTGAATCGCGCGAATAACATATCATTACATTTTTGAAAGCGACATATTGTAAACCAAAATCTATTTACCGCCGCAGCATTGTGCAGGTATGATGCTAGTGTATTATAAAGGAGTAAGATATGTTCACGAAAGACTTGATGTAGCAACATAAACCTTTCCTAACAATGCTTTTTTCAAACATGAACCACAAAACAAACAGGCTAATACGCTATTAGTTAGTTGTTTTGTGGCAAATAAAAAAACATGTATCTGATAGGAAAATTAAATGCTCTATATGTATCTTTTATTCAAAAATTCAAAAAATTTCAAGAGCAACCCAAAAGTCAAAACATGAAAAGAAATTGAAAATCACAATGCAATGTATGTTTACAGAAAATTGAAGTAAGAAAGGATCCCTAGAGCAAAGAGTTATGGCTGAATTTGAGGTAATAGCAAAACATATTTTAGAAAGCAAGCAGTTGGAGGATCCACAGAACAAAGAGTTATGGCTGAATCTGAGATTCTGAGGTCTAAGCAAGACGATTGTGGTGTTTGAGGCAGAAATCCTTTGATCCGGACATACAAAAATCAAGGCTATGTTGGCTTAGGAAAGGCGACTACAATTCCAAATTATGCCACGTAGCTATGGCATCTAGGAATAGATCGAATAGAATCTCGGAACTACTTTTTGAAGGTGTTTCTACTCCGTCCCCCATTTTCTTAAAAGATAAAGTGGCTGATTTCTTTGATTCACACTTCAAGAAGAAAGGTTGCTGAATTAGTCCTTGTAACGGGGGGTATTGAAAAAACTATCTGAAGCTAGTAAGATCGATAGCTCTTGAATCTCCGTTCTCTGAAGCGGAAATTAAAAGGGCGGTCTGGAGCTGGCGAGCGATAAAGCGCCAGGGCCAGATGGTTTCAATATTGGGTTTTTCAAAAGTAATTGGGACTTGTTGGTAGATTAGTCCTTTTTAGCTTTAATACCAAAGAAATCATGTCCAAAATCATTAAAAGATTTTAGGCCAATATCTTTGGTTGGCAGCTTGTACAAAATTATGGCAAAGCTGCTTGCTGAGAGGCTGAGCAACATGATTTATGAGGTGATCGAAGAGGCTTAATTTGATTTTATCAAGGGTTAGAAAATTCTTGATTGTGCTCTGATTGCCAATGAAGTCGTGCACTTTCTAAAGTCCAAAAAGAAGGAAGGCCTAATTTTCAAAATCGATTTTGAAAAAGCCTATGACACGGTTGCATGGAACTACTAAAGGGTTTTTTAACCATTAATACAACCTCCTCGTATTATCTTGATTCAAACTCGACTGTTTTGAACCAACACGAAGAGCAAATTGGTTAATCCTCACAAAGGCGGAACTGGAGGACCAACACACCCTCTAAACCCGAGAGGGTTAGGATCTTTTAATCTTAATAATATACAATATATAGATATATAATCGACAAGTATGTAGTTAACAAGAATCAAGAACTAACTCTCGTATATTCATAAAAAGAATAAAGTTTGGAACTTTTACCTACGTATACCTTGGGTTGCTCAAGATATAGTTCACCTGTGATGAGACCAAACGAGACATGCTAGGAATGATTGCAAACCACACCACGAATTGTATACGTGTACTTGCTCGAGATCGGCAAAACCGAGCCTTCGGTTTTGCTCTTTTGCTCTCGGCCGAATATAAGAAGGAGATGGGAGGAGAAGTTTTTCTAAGGTTTTAGAATGGTGTAACTTTTTTTATCAAGTTTAATCCTAAACCTTAATCTCCTATTTATACTAATAGGAATTAGGTTAATCTTAGGAAACTAATAAATATTTCTTAATATGGATTAAACAATAATTTAATCACCAAGTTATTAATATTAATAATAATAGAAAACAGAAAATTAATATATATATATATATATATATATCTCTCGCCGGTAATGTATATTATATTATATTTTATTTTTCAATTTTGTTTATTATAATTAATAAACATGATCCAAAATAAATAATTTAAACTTAAATTATTAATCTTGAATATAATTAATTAATAATATATATTTATTAACTAATAAATATTTTTTTTTGTCAATTAATTAACTTGTTAATGATCAAAGACTTTTAAGGTTCAAGGATGATTCACTTGTATGGTCTTTAGATGGGTATGAGGTGTTCTCTACCAAAAGTTTCACCGACTCTCTCTAGGGTAGAGCGCACCCATTGGTAGCTACACTGGTGTTGAAATTTTAGGCCCAGCCTAAAGTTCTACTCCTTCGCTGGCAAATTGTAATAAACAAGTTGCCTTATAAGGAAACTTTTGCTCGTATAGGGGTGCTCAAGGAGCAAGATCTAAATTGATCCTTTTGCTCAAATGAAGCTGAATCTTTGGAACATGCGCTATTCTTCTGTAACAGAGCATGAAGAATATGGTCCTCCGTTATGGCACCCTTTGAGATCTCATGGTGCATGCCTAAACATCCCGACGCTTTTATTCAATCATGGAATGGAAGCATGGTTAGTGGATTGGATTCAAATCTATGGATGTTAATTTGTTTTGGGGTCTTATGGTCCCTATGAACAAATAGGAATAATAAAATTTTATCTAACAAAGGAGTAATTGAAGGTACGGTTGTAGACCTTATTTGGGTCCGCCTTAGCAGGTGGGCTAATGCCAAGCGGCCTGGAAAGTTCAAATTGGCTTTGGATTTTTCGATCAACCCTCACAGATTGATAAGAAAGGATTCGCTGAGATATCTTGAAGGAGAAATTAATCTCGTGAAAGATGAATACCTGTACGTGTGCAAAGTTGATGGTATCGTATGTAGATCTAATAGGAAGGCGGACATTGGTGGGGTATGGAAAGACCATAAAGGAAATACTACTAGGGCCTTCTCTAAATAAGTGTTGGTGTCTAGGGCTATTAATCGTGAGCTAAAAGCCATATAACTTGCTCTTCTAACTATAACAGGTTGGCGCAAAAAGTATGTGAAGACGGTTATTTTGAAAACTGGTTCAATTCAAGCTGTTAGGATGTTGCAAAATGAGTGTGATACTCCTGCGGAATGCAGTGAGATGGTTGAAAAGAATTTCTACTCTGAAAGGAATTTTGACAGAGCAGATGTGCGATACTTGGAGCGATGCGATAACAATGAAGCAGATTTCCTTGCCAAATCAGGAATCTCAAGATCTTTCCTATGGATTGCATGGATATAGTGTTGTAAGTCCTTCACATTACTACTGTGTTACTTTTTTCTTTATGCATTTTTTTGTTTTCAAGTAACATGGTTTATATGGTAGGGATGCTGAGTGGTTGGTCTTGCTGTGGCAGTGTCATATTGCAAACTTGCAGCTAGTTTCTTTGTACCCATGTACCTGGTGTGGTGAGGGTTACTCTTTGTTGGATGTGTTAACTATGGTCTTGTCTATACTTGGGAGTAATGTAGGAGTCTCCTATAGAGTAGGTAGTAATAAATGAGTCTTCTATGGAGTAGGTAGTCTTATGGTATTGACTGTAATGTATGAGTCCTCTATGGAGTGGGTAGTCTTATGGTCTTGACTGAATTACCTTGTTGGGTCCGTTGTTTACAGCAAGGTGTGTTCATAAAAAAAAGGGATGACATGGGTGCGATGTAGTAGTTCATGGGCTGATAGATAATGCAATTGTTCCAGGAATGGAATAGTACAATGCATGGTTTATTGATATGGGTCTTGCAATGATGGTACATGCGTATATTCAATACCTAAATGGCGGCGTTAATTACGGGGCAATTGCTACAGGTGGTTAGGGTGGAGTATGTTACCTCATAATGTGAGATATGTCAAATACTGCTAATATAGTTGTCATGCAAGTAAGGGCTCTTATAATGCAAGGATAGATGTGTTGTTTTCTATGTACTTAGTCAGCATGTAAACAATGAGTTTTGTGGTGGTATAATAAAAGTTCATTGTTAAAAAAACAGGAGTAAGAAACACACATATTATAGATAATAAACATCACTTAAGCATTTCATCAAACACTTTGTGAGCAATCTCATAAACAATATGCTTATAGCTTAACAAACATGATTTGAAAACTAAAATTAGCAAGAAATCAAACCGTTGATGGTAATGAACAATGGCATTGACATCGTCATTTTGTTGAGGATTTCCAATTTTGAGTCTTTTAAAATCAAATAAATCAAAGTAGACGAATTGAGAATTTGTGCAAGAAAGGTTTACTTGCAATATGCTTACACGAAACATAGAGTCATGGAAGATTTTATGGTGGCGCAAGATCTAAATCTCTTGAATCTTCTGAAAAATCTAACATAGGTAATTTAGGGGTTCGTATAACAATTGGTAGTGTCGAATGAAAGATTGAACATAGGTAATTTAGGGCTTTGTATAACAACCGGGACTATCGAAAATCGCAAATCATAGGGAGAAGATTGAGCGGTTATCGACATTCATAGAGGAGAATGAGATGTTAAGTCGTTTTTGTAGAGAATCGGAGATTAAGGTAAAGTCATAAAGTTGTGAAGACAAGTGGGTCATACACGTGAAGGCATTAAACGAGGGTGTAAATGAGCGGGAAAACATAAAAATAAGGTATCGAAACGGGACATGTAGCAACTTAGTTAGTTGTTTTTTAATATTTAAAGATTAGGGCTAAAGTTGTTGAATATAAAGAATGTTTTCTTAATGTTTATTATGGCATGTGAAGTTTTTTTGCGTGTTCACATATACCAATTAATGTTTACAAAAAGGTTTTGTATGTGCAAAAATTTGGAATAAAAAAGTAGCATAATGAAACGTTTTTGTAAACATTAATGAGCAATGCCATATTTTATGAACAATAATGAGCATAATAAAACTTTTGTAAACTTGATGTGTATATTTGATCAAAAAAACTTCACGTGCCATAATAGAATATTAAGGGAACATTTTTTGTGTTCATCAACTTTTATTTATTATAATTTTAAATCATTTATTTTGTATCTTATAATTATTTAATATCTTTTTATTAACGTTTAATATTTTTATTTATAAATTAACATGTGTGTCACACCAACTAGTCTAGTTTTTAATTATTATTCAACTATAATAATTTGGTAAATTTTTTATTCCCCTTAATATTACTGAGTTAGAATTATATACAATCCAATCGTGTATAAGAGAGATAATTTTTGTATTAGATATTTTAATAGATTGCAAGGTGCTCTTAAATTTAGTTCTACATCTTTTAATATAAATAAAAGACTAACATATATCAAATTTATTGAATCATATTAACTCTTTATTTAATAAAATAAACTTAGTTGTTTAATCTTACCATCCATTTAATCAAAATTGAAATTTCAGTTTTGATTTTTTAGTCAAAATTGAATAATCAAAACTATTAAAAAAAATTCATTCATGTCTTTCTTAAACATTAAAAATATCACAGTTCTTCATCATAATTTACAAATATCATATTCATCCTTTATAACATTTTAAAACATCATATTTAACTAAATTCTTGATCTTATCAATTTAAAATATGTTATAATAATTTTATATTCTTTTAATTATAACTAGTAAATACTTGACTTTATAGCTTTAATTGTATCTTTAATGATCGATGTCTTTTATAAGAAATATAATCATGATATTGTGTGTCGTCATTTTTAAAAATTATCATTTTTTCTTGTTTTATAGTTATTTAATATATGTTTATTAATATTTAATATTTATCATTTTTTAAACAATCGTATATCACACGATCATCTAATTTAGTACAACATGAATATAGTAACAAAACAAAGATATGAAAAGTACAAATAAAATAAAAGAATTTATCTAAAACCATTCCTAGTGAAGGTTAATTTAAATAACACACGAGTAAATAATCCCAAAACAATTTTTTATTGATGAGGAAGTTAAAGACTTGTTTCATTTAAATCGAAAACTGTTTTGCATGCAAGAACTGCGAGAATAGTTTGTAACATCATTAATAATGTATTAATAAATGTATTTTGGTCATTCACATATTTACCCAACCGTGAATTACGTCGAGTACCGTCATAATCTCGCATAAAATTTTAGAAACGATGTGTAACTTGAAAGAAGAATTGTTTTATAGCAATTAGTTTAATCTCACGGTTATCATTTAAACCCTTCACCTTACTCACCTTACACCTTACTTACCATACCTACCCCACCCCATCCCCACCATACCCTACCTTACTCCACCTTACCCTAACACACACCAACTCTACCAACTCTTACCTTTATTCCTATTCTACCACCCTATCCCACCCCGCCCAACTTACCTAATATCTTGTAACACCACTTTTCAGTTTTTAACTTAAAAATATTATCTTATGTTTTAGTACTTTAAAAGATATCAGAGTATCCCAAAATACAATTTCTAAGTTCACATGTGCTAATATTACTAAAAGTAGTTTTAAAAGTTTGCTTCTTGAGAACCAGGAGCTATCCAGCTGATCACCACACTGGGGCCTTATCCTTGCTGGAACCTGAGCCACCTGCAACATAAAACATTGAAACATAAGCTAACGCTTAGTGAGCATACTAGCTGAACATAAATAAACCCAAAATAGAAGTAAAGTCTCCCCAGGATGTCTCGCATCCAAGCTGTAGCACCTGAAAACCTGCACAAACTGTTACTGTTTTGGTATACAACGTAGTTGTACACACTGTCACTGATATGGTACATAACTATGTACCATGCTACTGATCTTGTTCATAGCTATACCACCTGCATAGCTATACACCAATGTTGTATAATATATACATATCAAAACTATCTTCGTAACAAGGATATCACATAACACATACATCATACTGATCACTCGTACATACACAAATGTTAATCATACTAAAGGAACAGTATACTCACCTAATAACCGAGTACTATTCTAAACAAGTACAATTATCTAGGCACCTTCCTGTACCAGAGAATAAGCTAAACATTATAAACTGATCAAACTGTGCTGAAAATGGGCCTACACGAGCCGTGTACCCTGTACACTACACGACCTCTCTTGGCCACATGGCTTGTGCTGACACATCACCCTACACGGGTCGTGTACCCTATACACGGGTCGTGTACCCTTTATGCTACACGACCATGTAACCCTACATGGCCTGTCACCGCCTTTAACCTCTACACGGGCCGTGTACCTTATACTTTACACGACCATGTTTACCTACATGGCCTGTCACCGTCTTTAAAACATGTATATGGGCTGTGTACACGAACGACCTGCAACTTATGTGAAGAACACAACTACTGTTCTTGCTTTCAAACTCACATTCAGCTGATTCAATTACTGTAAGGGTGTTTTCCTATACCCTAAATGACCACTAACATCATTAAAACATAACTAACATGCTTTAATCCTTGATTCAATCATTAGACCCATTTGTAACTTGAAAACAATAACTCAAATCTTACCTTGATGCTATAGCTACTGCTAAACTTATTAAATGGTGCTAGTACTGTTGTTTCTTGATCACAGATGGAAAGGAACACAACTTGTAGCTTGTACATATGTGTATGTTGTGCAAATAGAAAGGTTTGACTTTCTTTAGTCAAACTGCAAACTCACGTATATAGATATATTAACACTTTCCGAGAATGACCAAACAACCCTTGAACTTATCCTCTTTCAAACTGACAACTTTAGCTTTCTAGTTTTATAAACACCTCTAATCTTTAATAACACTTAGCCATAAAAACTTTTGAACTTTGGGACGTTACATATACACCCTACCATACGTACCCCACCCCACCCACTACTCTAGCTTACCCACAATTTACCCCTACCCTACCCACTCCACCTTACCCACAATCTACCCCTACCTACAGCATGTACAACAAGTGGAACAACTTCACAAAAGAGGATCAATGCCCAATGTTCCTTTTGAAAAGATAGAATAACAAGCTACATCATCACATCTCACTGTCTTTGACAACTTGGATACTAGCATACTAGTAAACTTGACTCCTGTTGAAGGAATCTATTTTCTTGACAGAGTTGATGCTGAAGATTCCTTAGACAAATTGAGATTAAGCAAAACTTGTGTTCGTCTTCCCACTAAAATGGCTAATAGAAGGGAGGACTGGAAATCCAAACTTTGAGCAATTGGTGATTGCTCAATCTTTGAGAGCGTTGAATGAGTCCACAGAGCCTCCTCCAAAGGTGAAAGAAGAAAAATGGTGGGAATATTGACAAGTAAATTGTTCTTTAGATAGAAATATGTTTAATATGTATATACATTTAGTTTTGGTTTTAGTTCTGATAGATTTTAGTTTCCTCTTTTGCCTTGATGTAACTACTCTTTGTACATTCTCGGTTTCTTGTTTGTAATATAGCTTGATGTTTTGATCATGGACTGCTTGACAATTGCAAGTATAAGTGATTCTTAGTAATAACTAACTTAGTATAAAAACAGAAGATAAAAAAAAATCCTAAAAACAGAAAAAAGATACCACAAAAACAGAACAAAATGGTACAACAAAAAAAGATTCTCAAAAATAGAACAAAAGGGAACATCAGAAAAGAAACAAAAAATGGAACAAGGTTCAAAAGAAAAGAGCAACAAAAAACAGAGAGATAGGTGCCAAAAAGAACTTACGAGTTTTATCTCTTTTGTAATATTTGAAGTCAAACTGATTCTTGAATATAAACGGTTTTGTCATATCATCAAACATGGGGAGATTATTTGGGAGATAATCATTTCAACCTAATAATCAAATCTGTCTATTGAAATACATAGGATTTGATGATAACAAAATCAAACATTTAGTAAGACTTAGAATGAATTTGAACATGTGTTGTTTAGATTCTGACTAGAAGTTACTAAGTATAGAATATCAGTTGAAGACCTACTAAGTACTGAGCATAAACCAAAGACATCATCTAAGATTAGGTGAAGAAAAGACAAGTGTAGAAGACCATAAGCTGCAACTAACTCAACCAGCAAGTTCAAGCATCAGCTGAGCAATTTTTTTGATCAACCGAGGATTCATTTTGATAAGCTAAACATCTGAAAGTCATCAACTAAGTCATTTCTTTCAAACAGTTAGTCTAATTTTGATAAACTCATCACTCTGAATGATCAGTTGAACTACTTTGATATACTGATCATCTAGGTTGGTCAACTTATGCATTGTTTAGCTCTAACACTTTGATCAGCTGAGCATTATATGATCAGCTAAGCACTCTGCTATCAGTTGAGCACCCTCTTATCAACTGAGCAATCAACACTTAGGCTTAGAAGTTCATTCTTATCAGCTTAGTATATTTTGATTAGCTGAGTTGTGGAGTTGGTCTTTGTAACACCGGAAAACTAAAGCCATTTTTTTAAAACGCGTTGCGGAAGCTTAATTTAACAAACTGATTTACATACAAAACGAATAATTACAAACTAAAACATCTGTTCACAAACAACAACATCAACTGTCTAGGTGTTACAAAAACAACTGGCTCGTTTTCATTTAAATCAAAATCTATCAGAGCGGGGTCAAGCTTTCCTTCTACACCAACACTCACAAACCTGCAAAAGCAACAACCAAGGGGAAGTAGCACAAAGCTAAGTGAGAAGAAGTTAAACACAAACGCGAACATCAACAGTCAATATCAAAGCATGTAATCACACAACCAAGAAGACTGGCGGTTCGGCGAAGAACCTACAACCAATGCCGGCCAAAGCAAAGGTTTACCAATAGCCCTCTACTAAATTGGCACAGTGAAATTCCTCTCCGACACAACGTATGCATTAGAAGGACTACAACTGTTCAACCAACCAACAGACCAGACCAGCCTAATTCTACGTGTGGCTGACTTCTCAAATGCAATTCAATATCATCTAAAGAGCGCGTATCGGTGAAATAGTCATGCAACAGATATAATCATTCAACAATCATAATCAATAACTAACAATCAGACTCAACGGTCTATCAATCACATACGCATGCACACATCAATAGCATTAACCATAATCTTTACCATCCGCGATTAACGTCCACTTACCTCGTATTTAACGCGAACTCAGATATCTAATATCACCGAGTCTTTGGATTGCCTGAAAAACACAGCAACAACGAAATCAGTCTCGAACATAAAATATATTTACCCAGATATATTTATGTCTCTCTATATATAATAATTCCACATATCACAAACACAAGAAATACAAATCAAAAGATCAATCAAACAAAGTTCACTTTTCTGAAAATCATCGGACGCGTCGCGTCAGCCCAAAATGTCGGATTTCTCTATCGGATTTTAAGAATCCGCCGGATTTCAAATCCCGGATTCTAAGTGTCGGATTTCAACTCTCAGATTTCACTTGTCAGATTCAAATAATCAGATTTTGGGTCTCGGAATTCAAACCATCGGATTTGAGCTTCGGATTACAAAGAATCCGCCAAAAAGCAGGGACGCGTCGCGTTATACCCTGCTTCATCTTCTCCAAATTTCCAACCGACTCAAACTTTCAAACTTCCATTTCAAGCTATGTTTTCAACCCAAAATACTTTTAAACGTGTATAAACATTATATAACATGTATACAACTATCATGAACATCTTAGAACTCATCAAAACACCAAATCATGCAAAACCCACTTATCAAGTTTCAGCTTCAAGCTCCATTAATGGTGAAACCTCATGTAGTCATGTCTTTCAACAGATAAACACATTAAAACTAATCTGTAGCATGATATAAACACTTACTTACCTTCACTTTGAATTATCAACTACAAATCCTTCACTTTGAATTCCAAAGTTTGCAACTTTTGAGAGGTTTCTTCAACAAGAGTTTTACTAACACACACAAACACCTTAACACTTTTAATAGAAATGAGCAGATGATTTCATGTGTATACACGTACATATAATTTTACACAAAACAAAGCAGGAGGTGGATTGTCAAGCCTTAACCAACATTTACATACATACATACATACGCATGCTAACATACATGCATACATAATATCTTTTAACTATTTCCATTAAACATATATATTTACACTTATATATATATATTTTAATCAAATTATTAATTTAATTAACCAATTAACTTAAAATAACACATAAACAATTAAAACGCAATTAAACACATACCATTAACCCGCTAATCGACTAGCCCGGGTTTACGGATGTTATAAATCTCTCATCCTTAAAAGGATTCCGTCCTCGGAATCCCTTCTCTTTCAAACAAATGAGGGTATCTGTCCGTCATGTCAGCTTCAGTCTCCCAAGTCAAATCAGAACCTAAACTGTGCTTCCACTTGACCAACACCATCGGAATCTGCTTCTTGCGGAGTTTGGTCACTTTACGATCCAACAGTTCAACACGTTTCTCTATCAATCTCTTCTTCGAATCCACTTTCAACTCATGTACTGGGAGAATCTGACTTTCATCTTCAATTTTACATTTTCTCAGATAACAGACATTGAATGTATCATGAATACCTGCAAGCTCTGCTGGAAGATCCAATGTAACTGTCTGGTCATTCACTATCTGACGAATGCGGAAATGACTGATATAACGGGGAGCTAACTTCCCGCGTTTGCCAAAACGAATCACGCCTTTCCACGGAGAGACTTTCAAGTAAACAAGCTCACCCACTCCAAACGATACCGGACGACATCGTGGATCAGTATACATCTTCTGCCTATCCCTGGCAGCTTTCAACTTCTCTCGGGCAATAGCAACCTTGTGTGCAATCAATTGAACAATCTCAGGCCCTGCAAACTGTTTCTCACCAGCCTCTAACCAACATGTTGGAGTACGGCAGCGACGACCGTACAACATTTCATACAGAGGCATCCCAATACTAGAATGGTAAGAATTGTTATACGCAAACTCTATCAATGGCAGGTGCGAATCCCAAGATCCACCATATTCAATCACACAGGCACGTAACATATCCTCAGGTGTCTGTATGGTTCGTTCAGTCTGGGAATGATAAGCAGTACTTAAGTTAATCCTCGTTCCCAACTCTCTCTATAAACTCCTCCAAAAGTTAGAAACAAACCCGGAGTCTGTGTTAGATACTATTGACAACGGTATACCATGCCTCACAACAATCTCGTCAATGTATAGTTGAGCCAACTTACTCAAAGAAGCCGTCTCACAAGTAGCCAGAAAGTGAGCACTCTTCGTTAATCGATCCACGATCACCCATATCATATCATGATTCTTTTGAATACGCGGAAGTTTTGTTACAAAATCCATCGTTATGTGTTCCCACTTCCATTCAGGATTCTCCAATTGTTTCAAAGACCCGTAAGGTTTCTGATGTTCTACCTTTACTTGTGCACATATATGACACGATTCCACAAAATGTGCTACATCTGATTTCATCGTTGGCCACCAGTAAAACACTTTCAAATCTTTGTACATTTTGGTGCTTTGTGGGTGTACAGACTATCTCAATTTATGTGCTTGAGTTAGAATCAACTTCCTTAACTCTCCAAACTTTCATCGTTGGCTACCTCTTGAAACATTAGTTGTTTTTAGAGAAGCTTGTCTATGTGTTAGACATTTAGTTGCCACCTTTTATTATATTTGGAATTTTTACTTGTACATGTAATTCTTGATTAACATCAATAAGAATTATATTAAATATGGGCATTTAAATTTAAAAATCTTAAGTTTGTATTCAATTCCCCTCTTACAAATATTTGTTGTTGAGTACTTAATCTGGGACTAACATGTCAATAAAGGGTTCTGTAGGGTGGGGATGAGTAAGGCGGAGTAGAGTGAGGTAGGATATAAAGTGAGGTTGAGGTGGGTAGAGTGGGGTGGGGGTGGGGTTGGAGCGGGTAGGGGTAGGGGTGGATAAAGCTGATGGGGATGGGGTAGGAGACAACAATTATATTTTGAAATTTCTTATTAATTTGAAGAATTTCATCCATTTGGGAAGGAATTCCTAATCCTTTAATTTAAGGAATTTATTGGAATGGTGAAATTTCATTCCATCAATTCCGTGAAGCAAACACTTCTTATGATTTAGGAATTTTCAATCCCAATTCCACTCAATTCTTGTGAACCAAACCGCCTTCTTATTCTTTGAATCAAAGGTTTTGATTTATGCTCTTAAATTTTTGTTGCAAATTGGATTTCTACTCATCAAATATAAGGTTCCTTGAAGGTTCGATAGCATAGTTATTTTATTCATCTTTGTCTATGCTCTTTAGAGTCATATTAATGTTATAGAGTTTGATTGTTTCATTATTTGTTTGAAGCAAGTTTCATTATTTATTAATCTCTCGACTCTTATGTACAATTGATTGAATTTCTTTTTGAGAATACGTTTTGTTGTTTGTTTGAAGTAAGTTCCATTATTTTTTTCAAAATTCTAGTTCAGGTCTAGATTGGGTGTAAATGTGGCCTCAATAGGATGACTTAAAAATCCCTAACACAGGTTGGGAGTGTGAGCGGTATGGAGACTGATTTTCAATTGAAGGATAGGAACAAGGATGCCAAATCAGCCCTCTTTACTATTTCTTAATCCCAATTTTCAATTAGTGAATTAAGATGTTCGATAGATGTTCTCCATAATCACAAGTTCTAGTCCTATTGTAAATAAAAAAATATAACTAAAAAAATAGATTTAGTACGTATGTTTGTTCTGCGTTCATAAATCAATTACTTCCGTAAAAGAATCCGGTTAATTTATAAATGTTAAAGTTAACGGGTAGACAGAATATTATGGCACCGTCAGCGTTGTCCATCTAATTTCCCTCACCATAAATCCACTTGTCCAACAACAAAAACTCCATCACTCTCACTCTCCTTTCTCTCTCCCCTAGAAAAGGTCCTCCAACAGAGGACAGGTTTTAGGGTTTTTGCTCTTCTTGCTGTTCTTCGTCGTTCTTCGCATCATTTTAGGTAAAATCTTCTTGTTTCTTAACTAATCTTTCTCTTTTTAACTATTTCTGACCACTCATTTCTTATCGGGCTTTTTTTCCTTGTTGAAAACCCTAAAATCAAACCAATGTTGGTAGGTTTTTGGGTAAATCAAGCCAAGTATCGATTTTTTTTCGTTTTTTCGTACAATTTCTTGAGGGTCACTGCTAATGATGATGCGTACGTAGTGAAGAAAAATCAAACCTTGTTCTTTCTCTCTTTTTACGATCCAGTTTTTTTTCTTTTCCTTTAATTTTTTTTAGGGAAAATTGGTTTTATTTCCTGTAATTAAATTTACATTAATGTGTGTATGGGCTCGTTTGACTTAAATATAGAACTGTTGTTCTAGGTTGCTTTTGACTGTACTGTTTTACAGTAAGAAGAGACTTACTACCAGATTCTCGATCTATAGAAGTACAGCAAAATTTGTTATTTTTTTCATTTTATTATGCTATTAATAAATAATAATAATAATTATTCTGCATTTTTGCGGTTTTTATGGTGAAAAAGTAGACTTCTTTTTTTAGTTTCTGAAGATACTAAATTTTTTTGGTGGATTCTGAAGAAGGTGATCAGATTTCTCTGCTGCATGATCTAGAAGTTTGGCGGATTAGGATCGTAGAGGCATAGACTTCTTTTTGTTTTTTACTTTTAATTTTCTTTTGCGGCTTTAATTATTATTATATTATTTTTATTTATTTATTTTTATTTGTTGATCAAGAACTATTTTCAGACTCACACTATGCATATGTCATTTCTTTCCTTTCTTTTTACCTTCTTTTTGCCGCAACCCGGCAACAATGGTATAAACACGTTCTATTTCTTGATATATTAACCATTCTTTTCCCGACATAGTTACTTCTTGTACTATAGTTAATTGGGAAAATCATTTATTTGTTCCTGGTTGCTTACTTAGATGCTGTTGCATTAACATGTAATGTAAAGTTAAAAAATTTAATACTGAAATTAGTGTTCACAGATGATTTCCCCTAAATTTATTTATGGGTGTTTCCTTTTCTTTTTGATTTCATACATATGACCTATCGTTTTATTAGTTGAACTGCAACAACATAAAACTACACTCCCAACTCATGCGGATGTGTACATCTTACGGGGGTTGTGTGGTTGAGCTGATTGGATGCTCATGTCTTTTGAGATAACTTTTTAAAAAAGATTTCACCAAAAAAAGAAGTTTGGATTAGCAATTTCCAAATACACTTGATATATTAAAACTTAGTTATATAATAAGCAATCCAAACACCCCCTGAGCTTGTTCTGGTTCTTGAAATTGTTATTTTCCTTGTTTGAGGTATTTTGATTTTGATTTTTTTTATTTGCCTGCTTTATTTCATATTTTAGTATGGTGTACTTTTCTTTTGAGCAACCAAATTATTTGAAATTTTTTTGACTAGATTTACTTTGTAGTTTCAAAAAGTTTGCATCTGTGTTAAACTTTTTGAACTTCATGAATTGAAATTCCTTTTGGTTTCTCATATTATATGTTCAAAAATTGATTAATCTTCTTTGATGTTGAATTGTTGTCTACTCATAGGACTTAGAGATGGATTCACATGATAACGATGGAAATGGAGTAACCGAGGCTCTGCCACCTCCACCACCTGTTCCCGAAGATGTGGTCCCTGAACAAGCCCTTGAACCTGTCAAGAAAAAGGTCATGCGTGTGCCAATGGCTCGTCGTGGGTTAGCCAGCAAGGGTCAGAAAGTTCAACTGTTGACCAATCACTTCAAAGTCAATGTGTCTAATGTTGACGGTCATTTCTTTCACTACAGTGTATGTTCTTCACTCTTTTACCCCTTTTTTATTATTCCAAGTGTTACAAACTTACAATTTGATTAATTTCATTGCATTTGATCAAATAGGTTGCCCTTTTCTATGAAGATGGCCGTCCCGTGGATGGAAAAGGTGTAGGAAGGAAAGTGTTGGATCGAGTGCATGAAACTTATGATAGTGAGTTAGCTGGAAAAGAATTCGCTTATGATGGTGAGAAAAGCTTGTTCACCATTGGTGCACTACCAAGAAACAAGCTCGAGTTCACTGTCGTGTTGGAGGATGTTGTTTCAAACAGGTATATTGAATAATAACAGGTCAGCTGGGTTTAATATAAAACATTATCTAAAAGTGAAACGGGTCAGATAGGTCTGAACAGTTAAAGAGGACATTTAGCTACCTTGTATGCAGTTGTTGCAAGTCAGGAATCTTTTTTATTTGAGCCCTTTTGTTGTTTTAATAATATAGTTTTGTAATCATATTCAGAAATAACGGAAACGCTAGCCCTGATGACAAAGATAGAAAGAGGATGCGACGCCCATATCAATCAAAAACATTCAAAGTGGAGTTAAGTTTTGCAGCCAAGATTCCAATGCAGGCAATTGCACAAGCTTTACGTGGTCAGGAATCAGAGAACTCTCAAGAAGCATTAAGGGTTCTTGATATTATTCTCAGGCAACATGCAGCAAAGCAGTAAGTTACTATATAGTTATCTGAAATAAAGAAACATATTTGTCAATCCTTTTGGCTAACTTTCATTTGATTTATATGGCAGAGGTTGTCTGCTGGTTCGCCAATCGTTCTTTCACAATGATGTGAAGAACTTTGCTGATGTAGGTGGTGGTGTTCTTGGTTGTAGAGGATTTCATTCAAGTTTTCGTACATCTCAGGGCGGTCTTTCCCTAAATATTGGTATATTCTGATTTCACTGCATATTTAGTCAGTGGTTGGTCGAAAGAGGTAATTTTTGGTAGGGGTTGGGTTACCTGGATCACCTTTTGTCTATAATTTATACATAGTTTCCAATAAAAAGTTGGTGTATCAACTACCACTAATGATTTAAAAATATTATATCACTATTAATCTAATTTTTGAACAAGATGATTTGGGGGTTCTATGCATTACACTTAAGGTTACTTTCGACCCATTTGACCTTTTTCCTTGAAGGATATATATATATATATTTTTAAAGTTTTACCCTGTTCGACTCTTTTCTTGTTATAACTACTCTTGGGATTTTCTTGTTAACTCTTTGCTGCAATTAACAGATGTATCTACCACAATGATTATCCAGCCTGGGCCAGTGGTTGATTTTCTTATTAACAACCAAAATGTGAAAGATCCTTTCTCAATTGACTGGACAAAGGTAAAATTTTGACCATTTGTCTCATTTTGAAGTGCTATGGTTGGAATGACATTGTAATCTATAATTTTTAAGGCAAAGCGCACCCTGAAAAACCTCAGGGTGAAGACCAGCCCAACTAATGCCGAGTACAAGATTACTGGTCTGAGTGAGAAGCCCTGCAATGAACAACTGTATGCTTTTTTCTATATCTTTCACTTCCATTGTATGTGAGCTTTTTTTATGCAATTATTTAGTATTGTTGGTGGGAGCTTTTTGTAGGTTTTCAATGAAACAAAGGAACAAAGATGAGAATGGGGAAGCTGAACTATTGGAAGTCACTGTTTATGATTATTTCGTGAACTATCGTAAGATTGATTTGCGATATTCTGGTGATCTGCCCTGCATCAATGTTGGGAGGCCCAAACGCCCAACATACATTCCCCTTGAGGTAGATTGATTATAATTCAGAATACCTAAAGAATAAATTAGCTTATTATTTAATTTCTTATAAAATAACAAAATTTGTTTATCTTTTGTTTGGATCACTTGTAGCTTTGTTCATTGGTCTCATTACAACGCTATACAAAGTCCCTCACTACACTGCAACGATCCTCTCTGGTTGAGAAATCAAGGCAGAAACCTCAAGAACGAATGCGGGTTTTGACTGATGTAGGTTTCCTTGAAATTCATAGTTACAGTATTATATTTCAAAATAAGATACTAATACTTTTTTGTGCATATTTAGGCATTGAAGCTCAATAACTATGATGCGGAGCCTTTGCTTCGGTCATGTGGCATTTCAATAAGTAGCAACTTTACACAAGTGGAAGGCCGTGTTCTGCAAGCCCCAAAGGTATTCTATTATCTGATTTTGGGCATGTTTATGTTCGCCTTTATTTTAGTTAATATTTATGTTTCGTTTATGCTTACTTTTAGTTTTGAATGTTTCACAGTTGAAAGCGGGCAATGGAGAAGACTTCTTTCCACGAAACGGACGGTGGAATTTTAATAATAAGGTGCTTATGTTCTACATTTGTTTTTCTCTACATCAAGGGTTACAAGATATATTTTTTTTCTTTCAATGGCTAATAAAATGATTTTCATATGATAATGTAGAAACTTGTGGAACCTACAAAGATCGAGAAGTGGGCTGTTGTCAACTTTTCTGCTCGATGTGACATACGCAACCTTGTTAAGGATTTGATCAAATGTGGAGGGATGAAAGGAATTGTATGTTTTTATTTCATCATCTTTTTGGGGTCTTTTTATGTGATAAATACTATGATGATTGGCTGACGTGCTTTATTTAAAAAAATTTGTAGCGAATTGATGAGCCTTTTGATGTATTTGAAGAAAGTCCTCAGAACAGGCGTGCTCCACCTGTTGTTAGGGTGGAAAAGATGTTTGACTTTATACAGTCAAAACTTCCTGGTGCTCCTCAGTTCCTTCTTTGCTTGCTTCCCGAGAGAAAAAATTCTGATCTTTATGGTTCGTAGTACTTCATCTATGTTTTGTTTATTGCTATCATTTAAGTTTTAATAATAATCAATCTATGTAAAATTTTTAGGTCCATGGAAGAAGAAGTGTCTTGCTGAATTCGGAATTGTGACACAGTGTATTGCTCCTACTCGAGTCAATGATCAGTACTTGACCAACGTTCTCCTTAAAATCAATGCCAAGGTAAGTTAGCTATAGAATTACTATAATATAAATGTAAGCAGCGGGAAAATATGAGCTATAATTGATGATTGGTTCTTTTGCAGCTTGGTGGTTTAAATTCGCTCTTGGCAATTGAGAAAACATCTTCAATTCCAATGGTATCTGGAACACCAACAATCATTCTGGGTATGGATGTCTCACATGGTTCTCCAGGCCAATCTGATATCCCATCTATCGCTGCGGTAATTTACCTGCTTTCTAGTTACTTACCAAATGATAATAACAATGATGATATCAAGAGCAAATGCTGAAAAAAGCCTTCAAAACTTTGCCTCAATTGTTGATGTAACAATTCAAGAATTTTTCTTGTTGATTAAACAGTTAAAGAATTTCTTTACATGCTGAAAACCACTGAACTTTTTTTACATGTTAAAAAGCCATAAACCCGTTGTTTAATGTAATTATACTTGAGCAACTTAATCATCTAACTAAAACAAATTTACAGTTTTATTAATATAGAAAAACCTCCATATCCCCTTCCCTTTCTTCAGTGGGGTACCTCTCCGCTGTGTTTCTCCTCCCCTTCAATTTCAGTGTGCGTCTCAGTTCTCTGTGTGTGTGTGTTTCCCTTGGGTTCCAGGGGTGTTTTGATGTGGTGGTGGGCTGATGGCAGATCGCAGTTTGTGTGTTGTTTCAAGTGCATTGTGTGTTTTGATTGGGTTGCCGGGATTTTCCAGTTTGTGGTGTGGCAGTGGTGGATTGCAGTGTGATGGTGGTGGCGGTTTGGTGTGGCGGCAGCAGTGTGTATTATGTGTGGTTGCGGCTGTTGGGATGATGTCACAATTAGGGGGAGAAAAATTGATTTTGTTATTTTTTATATAATAATAACAGTAACAATAAATAATGATGATGATTATAATATTGTTTATAATTTTCAGGTGGTTAGTTCAAGACAATGGCCACTCATCTCTCGCTACAGAGCCTCAGTAAGAACTCAGTCTCCCAAAGTAGAGATGATTGATTCTCTGTTCAAGAAGGTTTCAGACACCACTGATGATGGAATAATGAGGTTGGTTGCAAATAAAACCATTTTCTGGATTTGTTATGCTTTTATTGGGGTATAAAAAAACAATTGAATTGTTCTCATTTATATTTCCTTTTCTGGCAGAGAATTACTCCTCGATTACTATGTGAGCTCAGGTAAACGAAAGCCCGATCAAATCATCATTTTCAGGTAACTTCTTTGATATTGTTATTTAGTTATTTGTCCATATTTATGATGGTGAATATTGAGGTTTCAATATTTCTATTCACTTAATTTTTTAGGGATGGTGTGAGCGAGTCGCAGTTTAATCAAGTTCTGAACATTGAGCTGGACCAGATCATCGAGGTTTGGTTAATTTTATTCCTCCTTAACTTATTTTTGTGTTAATTTCTCTTTTGGCATGGAATATTCTCATCGTAAATGTGTACAGGCCTGCAAGTTTCTGGATGACAAATGGTGCCCCAAGTTCCTTGTGATTATTGCTCAGAAAAACCACCATACCAAGTTCTTCCAGCCAGGGTCTCCTGATAATGTTCAACCTGGTAACTCTTCTTAAATATATATTGTTTCTAATAAAAATTTAAAAAATAATCGATTTTGGAAGGTAACCAATGTATTTGCATCGCCCTACCATGTAACAGGAACTGTGATCGACAACAAAGTTTGTCATCCTAGGAACAATGATTTCTACATGTGCGCACATGCTGGAATGATAGTGAGTATTTTGATTCTGAACCTCCTATGCATTTGAATGTTCTTTTAGTAATTTGGGAAATCAAGGTCTTGAATTTTAACCCCTTTTTGTTATGCGTATGAACGTTTTTTGTAATTATTCTGGAAATCAAGAAAGTGTTGGCTGATTGTGCACGAATGCTTGAAACAGGGGACGACGAGACCTACACATTACCATGTTTTGTACGATGAAATTGGATTCTCGGCAGATGATCTCCAGGAACTTGTGCATTCCCTGTCTTATGTGTAAGATTTCTTTTTTTTTCCTTGTCTTTTTTATTATCGTGAAACCGGATTTCTGTAAATAGCTGTTTTTTTGTTGCAGTTACCAGCGCAGTACGACTGCAATTTCTGTCGGTAAGTGGTTGACTTGGTACTTAGAAATTCACTTTCTAAAATTTTTTAATTAGATTTTGCCTGAATATTGATTTGTGTGTGTTGATGTAGTTGCACCTATATGCTATGCCCACCTTGCTGCGACTCAGGTGGGGCAGTTTATAAAATTTGAGGAGCATTCTGAAACGAGCTCGAGTCATGGTGGCACAGGAGTGACATCAGCTGGTGCGGTGCCTGTACCTCAGCTTCCAAAGCTGCAGGAAAATGTGTGCAACTCTATGTTCTTTTGTTAAATTCCAGTCATATGTTGACTCGACTGTTCTATGGGATGACAGACGACTTATCCTAATCTACTACTAGCGTGCGTGTATGGCTGTGCTGTTATGGCCAAAATATGTAAGGGGCGCGTTTTTGGTACTTGTTTTGTGGTAGGTAAGTGGTATGTTTATGTTTAGGATTTCTGGTAGAAACTTATAGTATGTGAATGTGAATGTCTAGGATGGTTATAATGCTTGCCTTTTGTCTTGTGCTCCTGCTTACTTGTTTGCTGCTAGTTGGGTGGCCATCCGCTTTCGATGATCATCTCCGACATGTTAATCTATGTGTTCTTTGTTTATACCAGTTTCAATCAAAACACTTGAAACGCCAGCAAATTTTGGTTTGACAAGAAACCTAACCCGAAAAATGACAAATTCGGCATGAACCCAAAATGGGTCAATATGAAAAAGTTGGTCGGGTTGGAGTCAACCCGACAACCTTAAAGCGACCTGGTTGATACTTCAAATTTAAATTTTGAAAAGAGATTGTTAAATAATAAAAGATTTAAGTATAAACAGTATTATACCACTTTGATATTTGTTATTTAGGGATGTAAGTAAGTTGAGTCTTGTTTTATATTAATTAAGCCAGGCTTTTAAAAATGTAGAAGTTTGAGTTTGAGCTTGTAAATTGAGGCTTGAGCTTGGCTTGTGAAGTGTTTTACAAAGCGTTAAAGCTTTTTTATTCTTTTATTTTCTAAAAATAGTTTAATTTATATAAATAATAAATAAAAAATATTTTGAATTTTAAAGTTTTATTTTATTTATGTTTTTCATATTTAACATTATAAAAACAATTTAAAATTTGAAATTTGAAATTTTTTATATTTAATGATATAAAAATATATAATACAATTTATATGAGTAATAAATAAAAAGTAAAAAATAAGTATTATATCAAAGCTCGCGAGCTTAAACGAGCTCAAAATACAAGGTTCGGGGTTGAGTTCGTTTAATAAATAAGCCTTAGTCTTGGTTCGAGCTACTTTAGGGTCAGCTCGTTTCGAGTTTTTAACGATCCGAGCTATAGTGGTATTTTGTAAGATAATAATTTTAAAAAAATCATACATAAACCTTAATAGATAAATCTGAAGATGCGACCGAGGTAAAATGATAAATGATAGTTTGAAATACTAATTGGATTAGTTTTATTAATTACAACATATGGTATGGGAGATGATATATACACAAGTTTTTGTCGCATACAATAAAGTGGTTGTTTTGATCGTCATATTCATATGGGAGCAGGGGTGTCTCCTGACTTTTGAGACCTTGTGCGAAGAGGAAAAATGAGTTATTTCGGTAACTACAATGATATTACGTAGTTATTTGAATCGTGAAGTTTTTCTAATATTATTGGAACCAAGTATGTATCAACTCTTAATTATCAATACTCGATAAGATTTTGATCTCAATAGCTATTATTATCAATGTAGTAAGTTGGATCGAATGTTAAATACTTCGGTTTCTCCTTTATTGTCTCGAGCCCGGCACCTCATATTTTCTTTTTGATTCGTTAATGATGAATGAGTTTTTCTAACATGTATTTTTTTATAGAATGACCATTTTAAATATGGCTTCCTAGTATTCTATTTTATGAAGTAGTTTTGAAAAATTATAACATTATATCTATATGTAATATATGTATATAAAAAGTTGGGCCTACTCTATAACGTGAGCCTGTGTGGTCGCATTTCCTGCACTCTCTCAAAGATACTCTTGTATAGGAGGTGATACTCAAAGATACTCATGTATGAACTATAATGTCCTTGAATATCTTATTGAGAAAAAAAGTTAGTGACTTTGTAGGGACATAAAAGTAGATTGTTAGCATTGCAAAAATGTGATGTGTATCACTTCCCTATTTATATACTTGAAAATGTGAATGATGATAAAAAATAGTAAGATTATAGAAATATAAAAATAATTATTATTGTGTATAAATTATCTTTTGTAAGGTATGTTCAAGTGTTGGTGGTGTAACACCGCTTCGTAATACAACGAATTTAGTAAAAATTAGTGTCTTTAATACGCGTGGGTTCTTTTGAAATCAATTGCTATTAAGTTATGCAGCGGAAATTCAGCTTAAAGTTTAGACATCGGATGTTTACATTCAAAATCCTGAAACAACATGTTTGTGTTACTCTAACCCACAACCGACCATAATATTACAACATAAAATACACAAAGTGTTCTACCCAAAAATATGTACAATCATCAGCAGACAACCCATCTCACCAGACCATCTAATCTTTACCCGTAAAAATGGTCAACGAAACAACATTAGCTATATAAAATAGCTAGTGAGTACTAATTTATCACAAGCATCAATAAAGCAAGTCACATAACACAGGAATAAGCAATCAATGCTATCCTATCACATTGCGGTGTGCTGACAAGATCGGTAAGAGTCATATCTTGGAGGATAGCCAGTCCCGCTCAACAACATAAACCGGGGGATCAGACACAACCATTCGTGCTGGTGGGGGAGCATACAGTAGTCCACCGAGCATCGTTCACGGAGCCATAGGCTCCTTTGGTAATCCAGCTACATCCGGCTGATTACCACTCACGTTAAGGAACGACGGTCCTGCAGAACCTACGACTCGGAATGGTATCTCGAATCACCGTTAATCCCGAATTATGACCGAAGTCTCCTGGGATCCAACCACTTCGGACCTTAACCATGCTTCATGTAGTTCGCGAACAATTCACATACACATAGCTGATCCAATCAGGATCAATCAATAAGCATGCATATTCATAATTTCAACAAGGTGGATCCAATATGGATCCTATAGCATGCATATCATCAAATTCAACATAGTTGATCTAATCAGGATCCATAGCATGCATAGTAACCATTTCGACAAAGCGGATCCAATTTGGATCCGATAACATACATATTATTAAGTTTAACTAGGCGGCTCCAATTTGAATTCCGCTGGCATGCATATTATGATCAACAGTTATTAAGCATGGCATATTGCATGAAAACAACATATCACATACTACATTGTGTTAACTGATCATGCTAGGCAACTAGCAAACAAGTCTCCCTCTATTAAGACTTATGAAATCCGGTACTCACCTGAGAAGCTTATAATAAACAGATACTCTGCTCCGGCTCTGCTAACGTAATAGGTTCACCTAAAACACGTTGTTACTTGTGTTAACATTTACACACACGTAGTTCTATTATCAAATGATGAATAGGAACCTTCTAATGTTCATAAACAACATACTACGCTCGTGCCTTTAAAATGATATAACAATCAAAATGGCCTTTTCTGATTTTCACCGGATGCGTTGCGTCCAAGCAGTAGACGCGTCGCGTCGCGTCCCAAAGGTCGGATGGCGAAAGTCGGACCATCAAAAGTCGGACCAAAATGTCAGATCAATGAAAGTTAGATGCGCATTTAAGTCGGATGAACATGAAGGTCGCACGACTCATTAGGAACGCGTCGCGTTCCCTAGTGTGATGCGTCGCGTCATGGGCCGACTTGCACATCATCTTTTTCTTGTTCATCTTTCAGCCGACTCTTTCTTTAAAACTTCTTATTTCCAGATTCTAAAACTTGTTAGAATCACTTCTAAATCACTTTAAAACTTCATATATCACTCATACAAACATCATGAACTCATTATCTCCAATTAAAACCATCAAACATACAAAACCCACTTATCAAGTAAGCTTTATATGTTCAACTATGGAGTTCTTCATATCAACATGAATTTCCAGCAGCAACTTAACACACAACTAACATCAATCATACTTAAACTTCAAAAGAAACACACACTAACCTTTCTTTTGATTCAACAACACCAAGATCTTCAAAGCTTCTCTTCAAGAACTTGAGAGAGTGTGTGTTTGTGTGTGTTTTTAGTTTGACTTTCTTTTTCCAACTTATGAGCATGTACATGTATATGTATATACTCAAACAGTAGAAGCGCCTTTGGATTTGTTCTTTTCAAAATATCCACACACACCTCACAATTAATTCTAACTCTTTTCATGTTAATCAACAACTAGCAAGTACATATATTAATTCAACTAAATGTAGATATTTATATACATTTCATTAACTCACTCAATTAACTAAAAAAATATATATTTCATCGATTTACTTAAATTACATACTCGTATCTATCAATTACAACTAGGCCCAATTAAGGATGTTACAGGTGGGATGTTAAGCGGGGCTTCCTTGCTTCCCTCTCGCAACATATGCATTTGCTCTTAGATTAATTTACTCAATTAAATGCTCGTGTGATACACGAGTTGGTTTAAAAAATAATAAATATTAAACATTAATAAAAAGATATTAAATAATTATAAAATGTTAACGAGAATTAAAAAAATAATGACAGATAGTGTCAATACTCAGACCAGTGTGGAAACGTCGACGCAAAGGGAAGTGTAGACGTGATGGCAGAAAGCCAGATATGTAGATTGATGATACGAAGAGATATGATTGTATTTCTTGTATAAGTCATCGATCATTATTGTTACTATTAGGGGCAATAAGGTTATTGGTTATAATTAAATAAGAATTTAAAATGATTATATAATATTTTTGAATGATAAACTAAGAATATGGTTAAATATAATATTTAAAATATTATAAGGAGTAAATATGATAGTTGTAAATTAAAATGATCAAATACGATATTTTAGGGTTTAAGAAAGAGATATATGAAACTATCTTTAATAATTTTGGTTTAAATTAAAGTTAAAATTGAATTCAATTTTAACTTTGAATCCAATTTTGACCAAGAAAAGTTAAAATTGGATTTTAATTTTGATATTTTATCAAAATTAATTATTATGATTTTATAATTAAAATTTTAATCAAAATCTAATGGCTAAGACTATCTAATAAATTTTATTAAAATTATTCTTTTATCCTTTACTAGACTAAATAAGTGTCCTGTGTATTATATGGACAAGAAGAAATAACTGATATTAAATAATAATTAACGTAGTACTTAGGAATTAAGACAATAAATTTCAATTTATTAAAATCAATAATATCTGTATTGGTGTAAAAGATTTGTTACAACAATTAATCAAGAAAGTAAATTTCTTTAATAAATATAACTATTGGTTATCTTGTAAAATGTGTAAAAGATATAGATTTATATTACGATAGGGATAAAATTAGTAGAATAAGATTTAAAAAATATATAGTAAATAAATAAGTTGGATATATAAATACTTTAAATGTGTTGTAAGTTGATTTTTTTTGATAAATATAACTATCCCTTATCTTTTTGTAATTTAATTTAAATACATATAATGCCCATAATTCATATTATCCACGTATATGAATTTAAATTAAATTTGTGAATAGGCATTAATATGATATTTATTTTATAAATTTAATATGTTAAGATAATTTAAATTAGTTTAAATTTGTATCCATGTGTATAAATGACAAATCATTTTTATTATTTATTTTTAGTTAAGATTAATTAAAGTCATAGGTTTATATGAGTTATTCAAAAGTTTACATGTGATAGTTTGACTCTAAAAAGTCAAAATTAATTTTTTAATTTTAATTGAAAGAATGTTCAGAATTAAATATTTATTAAATGAAATATTTAGATCTTTTAATAAATTTTATCTAATTTATATATATTAGAAGATTTATATTAAAAGATTAAAATTTTCTTCAATTTAGTTGTGTACAGATATTAGAAGTTGAATCGAAACATATTTATTAATAATTCTCTGGTCGTAAAAGACGGTATTATTAAAAAGGGTTTAGTATCTAAAAATGTATCAAACTTGTCACTTTTTGCTATTGTGTATATACATCTTTTAAAACTACCGTTTAATGTACTCAACTTTCCTAAAACTACCATTTTGTGTATTGGGTTACCTCTTATTCAGGTAACCAGTCATTTTTATTTATTTTAAAATTTTTTTCATGCCACATCACATTTAAGTTGCCACGTCAGTAATATTTAAAAAAATAAAAGATGAAACATCAGATAGATAAACATATGAAGATCTTCAAGTTTCAGGAAGAACATCTTCATCATACCCAATCAACCCCAAAAGAATATCTTCATTCTTTTAAACATTTAAAATCAAACATTATGAACTTAAAATCGAGCATTAACAGATTTGGAATTCAAAATCGAACCCATAACTCATGAAGAACACCAAATATGTGAACCCATCTGTGAACTCAAAATGAAACAAAACAATCTATGAGTTTCCTTTCGTAGATGAACAATCGAAACACATATTCACACAACAGATCTGGGTAACTTACTTTGCTATCGTAGATGAAGAACAGAATCAGAAAATCGAAGAACCTGTTGAAGATGAAACAAATCATACCTTATGAACCCTTTTGAAGCTGAAATCACAGATCTGGAATCGTGAACAAAATAACAGATTTGTCAAACCAAACATAGATCTGGAATCATAAGAACAAAGCTTGAAATTAAGAACATACCTTAGTAGATCGAAATCACAAGAACAAATCGATGGAAACCTCAAGCTGTGAATATGAACCAAAAGAAAACCCTAAACGCAAACCCTCAAGCAGATCGATGGAAACTTCAAACAGGTCTTCAGTTTGTTGACCGTCAAAACGCAAAACCCTAAAATAAAATCCTAAACGCTGGTGGTGGTGGTGGTGCTGTCAGACGTCGATGGTGCAGTGGTGGTGCTGCGAGACGTTGATGGTGAAGTGGTGGTGGTGGTGCTGCCGGAGATCGATGGTGGTGGTTGTTACGATGAAGATAAAGACACGATAGGAGATTTTAATTGTTGAAGATGAAATAAAAAAAAATTTTCTTTTTTTTGAACCCAATTGCCCCAAATCAGTTACCTCCTAACTATGAAGATAAAGAATCACCGATTACTTGCTTGAGATTTTATTTGTTGAAGATGATAATGATAATAATATTAAAATAGCATTTCTTTATTTTGTATTATCTTGATAAAAGAAAAAATGCCATATCATTGACACATAAGCATTAAATTGTGCCACATAAGCTTTAACCTATGCATATAAGCATTCACCTGCTATCACAAGTTACCATATACTAAACGTTAGTTTTTGAGACTTCGATACACTGAATGATAGTTTTGAAAGTTGGGTATATACAATAACAAAAAGTGACAAGTTCAATACACTTTTAGATACTAAACCCTATTAAAAATAACAAATCAAAAAAAAAAAATCTGGTTGTTAAAATAAGTACTCAAGTATATTAAAATAACTCCTTTTATTTCCTTCTGATTTTATTATTCAGATCCATGGATATTAATACATTATTATAAAAATAACAAATCAGAAAAAAATCTGGTTGTTAAAATAAGTACTCAATTAATAAGTTGTGTGTGGTCACTAATAACCACGTTAGCAGCCTACGATAATAATTGTAATCACTGGACTTACACAACTATTTATTTCGTATATATATAATTGGTTGAAAAAAAAAGTTTTCACATTACGCTACTTGTTACCCTTGTAACGAGACTCACCAAGTCGAGACAACAACGGACCCACCCGAGTAGGATTAGGAGCTTCACTTGCTCGTTGTGGCTCTTTTACGAGCTAATTAAGAAACGAGCCGTTACCGACGCTAACTCTTATAACTAATTTTATAATTGATAAAGATTCACATGCCATTAAAATAAGCGATTAAGCATAAACATAAAAAGTTGACTAAAATAGTTGTTATTTAAATGATTTATAAGTTATAATGGGTGAAACATCACATTTCCATGTTGATAAAACCGTTAGAACAGGATATCTGGATTGTCTTTACAATTGTGTATGATCACTTTTCAAATTCGATATTTTGACCATAACGTGTCTGGATTACACAAAATTCAAACCGGGATAATTATAGAAGAACACGATCAATTTCTTAGCATAGAAAATGATCAAACCAGAGAGAATTTTAGTGTGATTTGAATACTATATCTATCTAATCCGAATCCGTTTTTCATTTGAATCTGAAAAAACGAGAGTTACAAAATTTTAATAGTTATAAGGAAAACTCCCTAAAAATCAAGAATTTCCATGACGGTCCCTCGACTAAAATAAATTTCGGGCTTGGGCTCTGCTCCACACCCTCCAGGGGCAGCGGGACCCCCATTTTTCATTCAGGGTGGGTTGCCCCCTTTATCTTACGAGAACCACCGTTTATTACACTAAATGAACCTGTGACATTAAAATCACCAACAAAAATTAGTGAATTCTATAACAATGCATGCCTTAGCGAATAATTCTTCCACACTCACCTTTTTCAATTTAATCATTTTAAATTGATTATTATCCTCATAATTTATGGAAAAATGATACGTGCAACTAGAAACACTTATAATAGGTGTTTTCACACTCACCGATATGACTAATATACCCCTTACTTAAAGTGTATGTAAGTATGAAATCATTTAAGATATGTATTGCTAGAAGCGTATTATATCATATCCAGTAATTTATTATCTATACATAATCAAATCATTATAGAAATAGCATTAATTGGTTGCTTAGATTGTGTGATCTTTACTTCTTTGTGGTGCAATGTTTCATGCTACATTCCGGCTCTTTAGCTTAGCTCGTTATGCTGATCTTTGACTTTTCTTTCTTGCTTTTAAAAAAGTCAACGGTTAAACTTCAAGTAGCTGGTGCTTCATATATACATGGTCCTGGTGGATCACAACACACATTTATTGCACACTTTATCGATCGCACAATCAGTACACGATTGGATATCAATCATGAACGGATTATGTCTTATTTTGTGGGCAGCAGCTAGTTAGTTGTCAATTAATCACCAAGTATGACTTGAAAGATGGTCAAACTAGCAAGTGGGAGAGGCCATTTTCCACATTAAATGTCATATATCCAACATCTTCTAATTATTTAAAAAAAACAGTTACAGTTAAAGTGCAATTAACGATCAAGTTTTAGGAGCTCTGACGTTAAGACGTGACTTAAGATAACAAATTTTATATATTTTATAATTATATATATAAATATATATATAAATTATAAATAGATGCATAAATTAATTAGGGAAACATATATAATAGTATATTTAATTAGTCATTTAGAATCCTTGCTTTCATTGGGTGCTATAAGTAAACATAAGGTAATCCAACTTTTATTAACTCAGTAGAGAAGAGATTATGGGAATACCAACCTGCAGTGTCTTTAAAGTTTACTTGATTCATGAATTTTTATTTAATTAGTGACATGCAATAGACTCCTTTTAGTATATTTATATTTGTCTAGTCCCATTGAATGTTAATGATCTACATGTGTTTAATATATATCTAGTTTCCTCTTATTCTGTTTCTTTTTCGCAAAACGAGTTTTGATTTCCCGGTCAGGGGTTCTTCCGGGAACTTCGAATCTTTGGCTCAGGTGTACGTTATCTAACCGGTTTTATTGTGATAATTTCCTAAGTAATCCCTGGCCGGCCATCTATAATTGAAACATAGTGGGACTCAGAACCTAGCTTTAACCTCCTCTATAATTGGTTTTTCCTCTTAATTATCCTGTCATCAAGATAATAAAGTGTTACCAGATTTAAGTTAAGATTAACAAGTTCCATCTTCTTAGTAGCTAATTTTTCTGTTGCTATATATGATCATTTGTCTCTCTCTCTCTCTCTCTATATATATATATATATATATATTGGTTCCTAATATATAGTTAATTTAATCACTTTATTTAATTTGCGATCATGTTACCGGCCACTTTTTACATATATATGTGGTTATATATTGTGAAAATTAATTAGAAATTAATTAATCAATGTTTTATTATTAATTTGCATCTTGAATTAATTATGTCATCATTAATTATCTACATATATAAAAAATCATTAACTAATTTTTTAACACGTAATTACTAGTATGGTTTAAGAAAGAGTTGTCATGAAGATCATCTAGCTCGCAGGATAATATATATGGGGAATGAGATTATTGAGTTTTTATTCGTATAAACTTTTGTTAGTTTGTGTTTTTTTTCAATATTTAGACTTATATATATAACAATTTTTAGAAATTTCTTTCAAAGTGTTTGAAAATATCTTCGAAATTCGACTATTTAATGTTTAATTCATTAATTGTTGTGATAATATTATGTTTTTTATATTTTAAGTTTTTTGTTTTTGTAGTTTTATTTTGTAAATAAATAAGGAAATCGATAAAAATCTCTCTCTCTCTCTCTATATATATATGATAAACAACATCATCTATATAACTTCATAATCATACTTTACATATTACTATTAATACTATATATACTAAATACTATACCCATTACACAATCCTTAATTAATCTATCTCCAAATTAAACCATGCAACTTCATGATTAATTTCTCTTGAATTGCTTTAATTTCTTCAATTCTTTAAGTAAAGTGCATAATCAACTTCAAGCACCATGCATGCAGAGTTTTAAAACCGCCATCATCTCCGCCACCACTTCCTCCGTGGCCGAAAACCTTCCGATCAAAGTAAGTATATATATGAACTGCTCGATCATCGGTCGCAGGCACCTGAGCGCAAACATGCATCCTCTTAGCCACCTTTGCAATATATACCACCTTCATGGTTTATCAACTGTGCTCTACCATATATATCCGCACGCACATGAAAGACCGAAAACAGACTCGATCTGAGATTCTTTTCGAACCCGTTGTTCATGCATGTCGAGCTCAACAAGCTTGAAAACGCACCCGATTCAACGGTTTTCGATTGGTTTCTTTCCATGGACACACGTCGATTAGTGTCCGAATTGCGGATATATTTTTAGTTACTGCTTGATACCAAATAATGAAAAATAAACATGTTTATTGTTTTTTAAAAATCTTCCAACTATTTTGTTGGAGATAATTAAAAAGCTGAGAGATTTTTAAAGATTTATATATCTTTTGATGTTTTAAATAAAAATAATTACAAATTAACTTAAAAGACCATCATCTTTGTTAATACCAGAAACCAACGTTGTGTTAATATTCAACTATTTATATATAATTCCATTTTTGGAGTTGAGACTTAATTAATCATGATTAATTAATTGTATCAAAAAAGATTTTAGCTTTAAGTTATACTTGAAGGTGTACGTAGTTGTATAGCGGTTAATTAAGAAATCGACATTGACAATTGAAGTTGGTGATTGGTATGGTTTGGATAGTCAACTGTGATCAAAATGTGAAATCGTCGTCAGTGTACTGCGTCGGTATTATATGAATGGTAATGTGATCATGGATTGTTATGTGATATGTACATGCCTAGTGTATAGTGTGTAAGTTGTACGCTCGCTAAGCTTTATGCTTACTGTTGTTGTTTAATTCCTTTCAGGATCTGACTGCGAGGAAGCTCTAGCAGTGTGAAGACGGCTCATTTATTTTCAAACATTTTCGTTGTTTAGTTAATCAAACATTTTATTAAATTTTATATTTGTATTTAACTCTTAAAGATTAATCACTTGTACGACGTGTAGTTCCAGATAAAGAACCTCGTCAGGAATTTATGATGGAATTGTTACAGTTATTTACTCTAATATATATATATATATATATATATATATATATAGATGCATAAAAAAGTTTGGGGCTTTACAAATATGTATTAGGATTAAATTTATATTGCAAAGGTTTTAACATATATACTTTGTATAAATAGCATGTCATGTGCTATATAAGGTCCAATTGTATATATTCTAAGTTGGTTTCCTTGTAGGGTCAAAAAGATTGTGCATGGGTGGTCAATCCTATATATATATATATATATATATATATATATATATATATATATATAGCTTTTTTGTTTTCTTCTAATTCTCCTTAATTAATCATTTTGAGAATAATCAACTTACATGGATACATTCCAATATAAGAATAAGGTTCATGTGTACATTGATAACCCTAATTCTTGATTTTTATTCTGTTAATGTGACCCGGGGTTAGGGTGTCTCTGCCGCTCAACATCTTTTGGAGATTCCCAGCTTTCATTGGCTGCTGGAAGTAAACATAAGCAACTTTTAATTATAGTGATGATATTCTGATTTTTAAATGGGTTAAAGTTATTGAACATAAAAAATGTTTCTTTAATATTTTATTATGGCACATGAATTTTTTTGATTAAATATACACATTGATCAAGTTTGTAAAAATTTCATTATTCCCATTAATGTCACAAAATGTGTTATTATATATAGTCATTAATTAATGTTTACATAAACGTTTCGTTATGCTCATTTTTTGTTCCAGATTTTTACACAGACAAAACCCTTTTAATAGGTGCACACAAAAAACTTTATGTGCCATAATAGAGTATTGAGGAAACGTTCATTGTATTCAACAACTAGCTTTATCCCTTTTCACTACAACACAACACCCTTTTTTGTGTCGGAAAAATCCATGAAAAATTTGTAGGAAAAGGATTTTTCTCTCGGATTTCCTACCGAATCGATCGTGGCTAAAAGCTTTGTGGGAAAACCATTTCCCTCGGATTTTCCGGGATTTTTCCACTGAATCCATAGAAAATCCGTTGAAAATCGACTTTCTGACTCAAATCCGTGAGAAATCCGTTAAAAATCCCACGGAATTTGATCCGTCAGAAATTCGTTTCTGATGTCTGATATTCTTTTAGTGTTTTAAATCTTAAAGTTTTGGTTTCTAGTTTTATTTTGCGAATAAATAATGAAATTAATAAATCAAAATATATATGATAAACAACTTCACCTATATTGGCATTTAACATGATAATGAATTTATGTGACAAAAATTATGTGTCACTAAAATTAACACGTATATATCCTTAAATACCAATAGTATTTATGGACACAAAAATATGTGGCATGAAAACTCTTTGTAAACATTTGTAGTGACAAACCAAAAAAATACCTTAAACTAGTTTAGTGGTAGCGCTTATAGCGACACTTTTTTATATGCCGTTAAATCTTGGTTGAGAAATCTTTAATTAGTCGCATTTTTTTTGGTTTCTCGTAACTTTTTTATGCCATTAAACAACATTTTTTTCGGTAATAAAATAGTTATTCCAATAATAATATATGTATATATATATATAATCTTTCTAACCAATTTAATAAAAAAATTAACTTTTTTTTGGTAATAATATAACTTCATATATAATATAATCATACTTGACATATTTCTATACTAATTGAACACTCAAACAAAATTTTATCACCTTGTTAGGAGATTAAGAGGCATACAAGGAGAATTATTCCATACATGAGAATGCAACTTCAAGATTTCTCTTGCTTTCTTCTTTAAGTAAGGTGCATAATCAACTTGAAGCACCATACACAGTTTTAAAACCGCCCCAACCCTCATCATCTCCGCCACCACTTCCTCCGTCGCCGAAAACCTTCCGATCAAAGTAAGTATATGAACCGCCCGATCATCGGTAGCCGGAGAAACCTTAAACATCCTCTTAGCCACCATTGCAATACCGCCTGCATGCTTTATCAACTGTGCTCTACCATCTGCACAAGAGCATAACTGACCCAAAAGACCGAAAACCAACTCGGACAGATTCTTTTCGACCCCGTTGTTCATCTCGAGCTCAATGAGATCAAAAACTGCACCCGATTCAACAATTTTCGATCGGTTTCTTCCCCATGGACACACGTCGATTAGCGTCCGAATTGCGGATTTTACTGCTTGTGGTGATGATCGTCTTCTTATCACGTTAAGTGTCTGTTTAAAAAACTCGGATTTGAGTCTTTCTAAAACGCTTTTACTCGAAACTTCAACCACGAGTTCGAGCACTAACATGGCTCGGGTTTCGACCTCGATAGTAAATTCGTCTTCGATCATGGCGTGATCAAACCCTAAAACCCGTAATAAAGAATCAATAACCTCATGGTTTTCTTTGAATATAGTATTTTTCTTCTGAGGAACAGTTTGCCATGTGAGATGGAGAATTTTAATTACTTGATTGAGTTCAGAGCTTCTGGTACGGTTTTCTTTCGATAATTTCGTTATCAAAGAAATCATCGTGCCGATTGTTCCCGCTTCTGCTAAACACCGTCGGTTTTTCTCATTTTCGATTGCGATCGAATGCAACGAGTTTAACGAGATTGGAAAAAGCTCCGGAGACTTTAGGTTGCGAAGAAGCTTTGTGACGTGGGATTTGGTTAGTTGTGGTTTTGGGGTCGGAATCCGGTCGACGCCATGGCTGACATTGGTGACACACCATGCTTGGATTAGACGGCGGAGGGTGTGGTTTGGAGTTAAGTCGGAATCTTTTGTCAACGGTTGTTTGGTAACCGGACACCGCACCTCCTCCGCCGTGGATAGCCAGTATTCTATACTGTCACGGTCGTATGTTATTCCGGTGACGGCTGTAACCGGGTCTTTCATGATTTGAAGGGAAATGGGACAGATGAAGTAATGGGGTACTTCCACCATATCATCTTCCATGGATATTGTGTGTGTGAGAGAGAGAGAGAGAGATGTTTGTGTATATTTTGAGGTGTAGTTAGTGGTGAGAAAAATAATTTTATAAAGATGCAGAGCAGATCAGGGTTTGAGTTGAATGAAGAAATTAAAATGGAGAATATATGGTGGCTGCAAAGTTTGACAATTTCTAGAATATCATGTATTGAAATTTAGAAAAATAATAATAACAATAATAATAATAATAATAATAATACAGTATTTAACACTCTCTCTCCTAAAAAATCTATTATATTTTAAGTAAATTGAAATTACTAACTTACCACTCATTTAAACTTAAAAGAAACTATTGAATGATTTTAATTAGATTTTTAAAATCCATTTTAATAACTAAATCTTTCATAAGAAACAATGTTTAAAAATATCAAGTCCATGCAAATTAAATGTCAACCTATAAGATATTAAACAAATTATAAATTAAATAAAAATCTTCATAGAAATATTATTTTAAATATTCTATCATATAACAAATATTTTTTAAGTATTAGAAAGTTCATAAATTAAAACTCATAAACCTGATAACATGTAACCCGGATTTATAAACACTTATATAAATATATTTAAAAGTTTCATTTATCATATATTTAACATTAATTTACTTGAACTCTTAAAATTTAAGTAATAGAAAATTATTAATATAATCTTGAATACCCTTACATTTTTTAAAACATGTCTCATTCAAATCAACATCATTTATAAAGTCATTAATATGTTTTCATCATCTTTTTATAAGTATAGATTTTTTTCTTGTTCTTTTATTTTTTTCAAAAGTTATTTTAGAAATTAACGAAAGAATTGATTGATAATAAAAAAATAATAAAATGAAAGGGGGGGGGGGAAGAAAATGAATATGCTGCGAATGAAAATTATTCGATGTCATCATAGTGCGTGAATTTTATATCGTACTTTATCTAAAACGGATGTTGTCATAGTGGTGAGAAAAATAATTTTATCATTTTATCATTTTATCATTTCATGGATGAAGAGTGTGGGGGGATTGAGTATGGCAGGGTGCGGCTAAGACTGAAGGAGGGGGAATTAGACGGCTAAGATTGGTTCTTGCGGTTCTCGTACGAAAAACAGTTTTCGTTTGAACTTTTGTCTATATATATATATATATATATATATATATATATATATATATATATATAAAGATTACAAATGCCAAATCTGGATCATTAGATTTTTTAAATCAATAGTCAAGATCTAATAATGACATTATTGTAATTAATTAAACAATTATAAGATTTAATAATAGAATGAAGGATATTATAGGAACCCCCCATCCCATAAATCACGGTTTTCCATTGTTTTCCCTCTTAATCTTGTCCGACCCCTTTTTTCCCCTCTAAATCTCTGGCCACCGAAAATGATAACATTATAGCCGAAAATGATAATATTTTCCATATGAAAATGATAATAATATATAACAATCAAAATGATAACATTATCCACATAAAAAAATAAAAATAGACTCCTTACAACCGAAAATGATAGCGCGCAATTTTCAGTTGAAAATGATAAAAATTTTAGATGAAAGTGATAACCATATATAACATTCAAAATAATAACATTATCCAGATGAAAATAATAAAATAGACTCATGTCTAGCCGAAAATGATATAAATACACTCCTTCCAGCCGAAAATGATATAAATACACATGGTTACAGCCGAAAATGATAAATAGTCACATGATTCAAAATGATAACATTATGGTATCATTTTCATATGGATTGCATTTTCAAAATAAAATTTTTAGAAATATGGGAAGGGTGGTTGCAATTTTGTAATTAATCGGAACAATCATATACAGTTCTTTGATATTCTATATATGAATTATTGATACATATTTTTATTTTGATATATTATATATGAATCAAGTATATGTTTTGCGTATACTCTGCTGCTTCACTTTTTTTCTTTGATATTTAAGTCATGAAACAGTAGTATTTCAGTTCTGAAATATCAAAGAAAAAAGTGAAGCGGTGACTTTTTTCCTTTGATATTTCAGTCATAAAACAGTAGTATTTCAGTTTTGAAGTATAAAAAAAAAAGTGAAACGGTGATTTTTTTTTATATTTCAGTCATGAAGTAGTAGTATTTTAATTCTGAAATATCAAAGAAAAAAGTAAAGCAGTGACTCTTTTTTTCTTTGATATTTCAGTCATGAAACATTAGTATTTTAGTTCTGAAATATCAAAGAAAAAAGTTAAACAGTGACTTTTTATATTTCAGTCATGAAGCAATAATATTTCAGTTATGAAATATCAAAGAAAAAGGTAAAATGGTGGAGCACAAGCATACATACAGTGATATTTCATATATGATATATGACAAGGGGAATAAAAATCAAACAAATGTCATTTCAAATATAAAATATGTCAAACATTATAAAGTTGCGATTAATAAATTGCCACCGCGTGATTATTTTAGATCTACGTCCAGATTGGATGGCTGAGATTGAATCTCACATTCTCTTTTAATTTCTCATTCTCATTTGAACATTTCTATATATGTATGTATGTATGTATGTATGTATGTACATGAGAGGGTTAAAATGAGAATTGTTTTTTGTAGGAAAACCGTGGGAACCAATATTGGCCCTTGATTAAAGTAAATCAATGACTATTAATTTTGACGGCTAATGACTGACTCATTAATGACTAATAAATGGTTATTAATGATGCATTAATGATATTATTTTGGGCAAATCAAGTCTCGCACATCATGATGGTCTACCTGGACGCAATTCATGGTTGAGAAAAATATATAAATGATCAATTCTTATATGAGAGTGCATTTGAAAATCATTCTTATTAAGAATACCTAGAGAACCAATCTTGACACTTCATTAAAAATAAATTAATGGCCAATGATTGTGGCGGCTTATTAATGATTAAAGATTGTCTGATTAATGATTTATTAATAGCTAATTAATGAGGGATTTTTGGGAAAAGTAATTCAATCTAATAACAAATCATCAAGCGGATGAAATTCACGGTTGAGTTAATATATAAATCACTGTTATTGCGAGTACCACTAGTACAATTTTTAATCATCATTAATGTTTATTAATAGGGGTATTTTGGTCATTTATATATTACTCAATCATGAATTGCGTCCGGGTAAGACATCATTAATGAACCCTCCCCTATATATACAAGGAGAAGTTCATTTGAGTACTGTTCTTATTACGAGTATCGCGAGTATCATTTGTAAGCACTGTTAATGCTCATTGATAGGGTATTTTGGCCTTTTATATATTTTTCCAACCGTCAATTGCATCTGAATGAGCCGTTATTAAAGAGCGAATCTTGATTTTCCCAAAATACCCCTCATTAATGCTTAATGAACCATCATTTTTATTGGATATTGATTTATTTTAATCAAAAGTCAAGATTGATTCTCGCGATACTCGCAATAAGAATGATTCTCAAATAATGAGCAACAATATTTGACTTAAAATTACTACGTATAAAACCTATCACATTTTACTACAATTTCAAAAAATAAATCCATTGTAAATTCAGAAAATAATTCATGTTTGCTGGAAATTAAATATAATAAACAGCAATGTTGGACTTTTATTCGCTTAACATAAGTAATTTAATTCTCCATTGTGAAATTGAAACCCTTCGCACGTTCGCAATTTACTTTGCCTTCGCATTCTCTCTCTCTCTCTCTCTCTCTATATATATATATATATATATATATATAAATAAAATAGTCAAAGCATGATATGATACACTTTCTAAAGCGGTGGTCAAACACACACAAATTAAAACATAACCTGATCCATTATTTAATATGAAAAAGTCTTGTGGTGACATTTCAACTCCAGCATTCCACTTAGGTGGAAGTTCAAGGTGGCTGGTTGCCTGGTTGTCATTTTTTGGTTGTATTTTTTACAATTTTTTAATTATTTGTTATTAAAAAATAAAAACATTGTTGAAATAAAAAGATAGAAGAGTAAAGCAAATTAGTGAAATGTGCAACTCATATATTATATTTTAGTGAGAAGGATCAATTGATTATTGACCATTCAGACTTAATTATAATATTAGTTTGAGGTTGTATATAATTTTTATTATGTATAATAGAATTAAGAACTAACTTAAAAAAATACAAATTTATTCAACATCATTTAAATAATTGTAAAACTTACCTTTGAAAATTGATCTTTTCAATTCATTATTTTTTAATTTTTTCTGAAAGCAATCGATTACAGTTTTAATCTTAGCATTTCCACTTTTTCGTGTTCTATTACAAAAATTAGAGCGATATATATATATATATAGAGAGAGAGAGAGAGAGAGGGGAAGGATCCGGTAAGAACACATGTTAAATGAAAAACGGTGAAAACATTTGTAGGCCAAACATTTAACTAAATAAATAAGAGATCTAAAATCAACATACCTTAATTAAATCAAATCATTAAAATTCAACATACCTTAATTAACCAAGATTAATCTCAGCCATTAAATAAAGATCATCCAAGGACTATAAACTGTTCTTCATATTCTCACATTAAAAGGTGTTCTCATTTGATACTACCTCTATATATATATGTTTGTATATATATATATATCCCATTTTATTAATTGTGGAAAAAACATGCATATTTGTTGTTTTTGTAGCTAAACTAACCAAAGTTAGCTATATGATTGAGAAAAGGAAATAAAAAATCTTTGCTAATTACAATCAAGTGAGGTAAGTTCGGTAATTCCATTCAAGTTAGACAAATTTATTGTCTTGTCATAAACGTGATTATTATAAGGATTTTAAATTCATTAGACTATCGATCAACATCTGTTTTCTCGTCTTCCAATTATATTAGCATCACATTACTTTTCTCTTATATTTTTTATTTAAAAATAAATAAATAAATAGAGGAGAGAGAGATAGAGAGAAAGAATAAAGGTGGAAAGATGAGAGAGGAAAGAGGAGAGACATAGAGAGAACGAGGGGGAGAGGGAGGTGGACTCAAGAACAGCAAATGCATCCGGTGGGACTCCAAAAAGGGTGGGTGGTATGGTGTGGGAGGCTATGCCTGTGCTCTCTCACTCTGACTAGCTGATAGAATGTAGTCGGTCTTAGTAATTTAGTTTCATCCCGTCTATCAATTAGGGTATGAAGTTTTTTATATTATTGCACTATCTTTGATTATTCTAGTAGCTAAGTTATTGATTTGTTGTTATTCACTATTCTAGGAAATGTTGCTAACTTTATTGGCCAAACTAGGTGTTGAGGAACCAATTTGAGAGGAACTAGTTTCATGTTATGCGTAAGCGGAAAAAAGAAAGCAATAAAGAACACAGAGATTTTACGTGGTTCGGTTAACGGTGTGTCAACCTACGTCCACGGGCAGGAACCGGAGAGACTATTATTACTGATATCAGAGAGAGTTACAATTTTAGGATACAATGACTGGAGCCTAAGCCTACAATTTATAATCACAATCAAACCATCAAATGCTACCCTAATATCAATTAAGGAAAACATTTGTTTCCTAATTATGAAATCTGGCGCCGCACATCAAGCAAGAAATGCACAAGGATGGAGGGGTGATGTCCCACGCCGTGGGCCTAGACCTCACGTCGAGCCCCGGCGAAGACCCCACGATGTGGGGCTTAGGTGCACGCCGAGCCCACTTCGATCCCACACACCATGCTCCTTTCTTCCACGCCATGCACTATTAGACTTTGGTTTCATATATAAATGGGCCATTTCAAGTCATTAAATAACATTTCATGTTATTACAATTTGTTTGATAGGCAGGGGCGGACCTAGGTAGTGGGGTGTGGGGGCACGGGACACCACTCAATTTTACGTGCGTAGTGTAAATTTTGATTTTTCGTAGTGTAAATTCTGATTTTTTAGAGGCGATGCTACCACTCATTTCAAATCTTAGGTCCGGTACTACCACTCATCTGAAATCCTGGGTCCGCCCATGTTGATAGGACTATGCACTTGGATTGAATTATGGTTATCTATGTTGTAATTAAGAATAATAACATCTAATTAAAAAACTACTTCACACTTTTTATCCAGTGAGGTCTAAATGTTACCATTTCGTTCTTACAGTTACTTAAAGAAATATTTTTTTTCAATACCAAGACACTATACAATAAAAACTAAAGTGAATTACCGAAATGATCTATGTAGTTAGATAAAATTGTTGTTTTAGTTCTTTAATATAAAAAAATTACTGAAATGGTCTCTAACCATACGTTTAAAAACTTATATTTCCCTGTGTGAAGATTGAAGACCACGATCACCGTCACCTATCCACACCGGAATGATTGAGCCCTTCCTCCGATCAACCGGGTCAAGTTATTGGATATCTTTTCAAAGATTCTTCAAATATTATATCTACAATATTCGTTTTGATTTCTCGAAACTAATTCCTTGTATATTTATGTAAATAATTTTTTACATAGATTTGTTCTCTTGTAGTAGAATTGGGCTATGTATACAACAACAAACTTGTCGAGGGATGTAATCCTCTTAAGAATTAAGGTGGGACGTAAGAAATGGATTCCGACCAACTAATGTCATCGCTGCTACATGGCGATTGCTCAAATCATCAAACGACGGTGGGTAGGGGGAAAAATGGGATGGCGATGGTGATGACGTGGGAATAGAGATCATTGAACTAATTTTTCATATTAAAAGACTAAACCAGTTACATTGACTAAATCACATGGATCATTTAAATAATACTCTAAAAAATATTTGAGTGCGTGTTGTTCTATATGTAATGAGGAAGTTTATAAGGATATAAACAAAATTCTCCCTCTTAATAGTAAATTACATTTTTGGTCTTGTAATTTGGTCAAAATTACAGGTTTAATCACCGGGTCTAAAAATTTACGGGTCCAGTCCCCATTAACCGATTTCATTGCAATTTTGGTCCCTCCAAAACTTGAAAGGACCAAAAAACTCTTTCTCCTTATATTATTTAATTTTTTAATCTTTTAATTGGTTTCTTAATATTAAAATTATTTTTGAAAATTAAAAAGAAAAACAAAAACTTAACTCTATCTCTCAATATTTACTTTTTATCTCTCTCCTCCCCCACGAGTCACACCCTCTCTCTCTCTACAATTACCAAAAATACAATTAACTCTATATTCAATGATATAACAGTGATTATAGTTTTCATTTGCTGATTATTCTTTATTTATTTGTCTAAATTCGTCTAATTATTTATTTATTTTGCTAATTAATATGAGTTTGCGCAATACAATTTTAGTGAGTTTGATGGTAATTCTCTAAATTCATCGTGTCCATGTTTAGATGTTTGCATTTGAATCGGAATTTAGTATTGGTGGTAGAACTTTATATTAGTATCAGAGTTTAATGTCATCTATTGCTAAAATGGTAAATGCCATTAAATAACAAACTACTTTTTTTAAAGTATCAATGCAAGTAATTGATCGTGCATAGGATTAGTAGGCATGAGTGCGGGGAAGGGATCGGAGTTGAGTCATGTCGTCCATCTTCCATTATTTGGTGGATAACCCCTAGCCCGGATCAAGAGTCCACGGCAGGGGTGACAAGTTTGACGGGGTCTTTCTTGGCGAGGTAGGGCAGACTCGAAGTAAGAGAGTAGAGAGATTGTCCAGGACATGGAGAGAGGAGAGGTCTTTTAAATGAGGTGGGGGCTCCCCTATTTATAAGGGAGAGTCTAAGGGAAGGCCTAAACCATCACGCCAGGCCACATGAATCGAACCAATCCAAAGTCTTGAAGGGATGGTACATCATCAGTAATTTACATTTTTGTTGACAAAATAGGTAACAAATTTTGTGATATTATTTTGGAATACAAATATTATGACTTGTTACCTGCTATACAAGTTAAAACCTAATAAATCCCTAATTAATTAATTAAACTCTTAATAATCCATCAATTTCACAAAAATATATCAAACAACCTACCGCCTCTCTGTAACGCCCCAAATTCTTAAATAAAGTAAAGCTCTAAAATAGAAGTAATTTAGAATAAAAGAGTTTACATAAAAGCGGAAGCTACTAGTAACACTTAACCCTCTGGTTCTTATAAAAGAGTAGTATTCAATATTTACAACAAAAGATTTGTTTTTCAAAGTACAACCAGGCGTTAGGTTTCAAAACACAGATTTACTTTCATACAACAAGCTCTGTCAAAGTGGGGCCTTGCCCTTGGAGGAATCACGCCCTGCAAAACAACAGTAAGCAATATCTGATAAGCCACAAGACTTAGTGAGAAAACTAAACAGTAAATCATATAAGCATGCGCATACACATATACGAATGCTGTAACAGTTCTTATGGACACAATACTGCACCATCTTAGCATCCGCCCAGAAGGCTAAAACGCTGTCCATAGCACTACTGCACAAAGCAGCATGCTACAGCTCTATCTCTCTGTGATCCTCTTATCAATAATATATCACATTGCAATGTATTACACAAATATCACAGATATGAATCAGAGTTTAGGAAACTCACCTCAGCAATAAATATCACACAGAGATATGTCAGGTAAACTCAGAATACGTCAAATAGTAATCCCTACAATCATATACAGTTATAGTATCAAAATACGCTCAACTCAGCACTTAAATAAACTGACCATGGGCAGGACACGCCCGTGCCCCCAGGCCCAAGGCCCAAAAGCAGGCCCTAACAAGCATGGGCGTACCGGGTCAGGCACATCCTGAACCGGACCCAGGCACGCCCGTACCCTACCCAGGTACGCCCGTGCTTAGGTATGCCCGGACCTCAAGAACAGAGGCGGTCATGGCCACGAGACACGGCCGTACCCCTCAAAGGCACGCCCGTGCCTTTCTACTTACAGCTCCAGTTCGCCGACTGTCTGCTGTAAATCTGATTGAAACCTCAAAAATACTTACTAACAATTCATAAAAACACTACTGGGGTGTTTTCCTACACTCCAAACAACTTATAAACCAAAAAGAACAACCAAAACATGCTTTAATCTTGATTCACCATGAATCAATCTTAAAACCCAATTTAAACTTCAAGAACAACCAACAAGAACCTTACCTCAGCTTGTGCCTAACTAGAATCAGATGGAAATCACTTGTTTTTGCTGTTCTTGCTCAAAAACTCAAGGAAAAACTCTGTTCTTATTTCTCTCGTTGGAAGCAGAAGTACAAAATGAAGAGTTTGACTCTAACAAAGTCAAATCTACATATTTATATATAATACTTTGAAAGTTGGCACAATTAGTCCTTGCACTTTTCTAGTTTCAAAATAACAACATAAGTCCCTCAAGTTTCTAAACACCTCCTAATCTCAATTAGGCAATACCAAAACACATCATATCGAAAAGTTACTAATTATAAGAATTTCCGAACCTTGGTTGTTACACTCTCCCCATATCACTCCTCTCTCTTAGTTTCCTTGACCTCTCTCTCTCATCATCATCAAACTCTAAAAAAGGCATAGCAAAGCTACAACAAAGCACACAAATATATATATTTTTAATTACAATTTTGTCCTTTTGATATAAATAAGTTATTAAAACATTATCTAAATTGATTGGTCCACAATGGTTCTCGCATTAAAAACGGTTCTTAAATGAACCCTCCCCTATATATATATATAATCATTTGATTACTCTTAATTTAGAACCCAACATGAATTTGTCTGAGTGAAACGACCAAGATGCAGTAAACACCCTTGCATCTCTTTCACTGTATCCATTGCATTGTCTCTTTGTCCTTTTCGACCATGACCATCACTGCATCCGGTACATCTCCTTAATTCGTTGCATGGGTTGTTTCTTAATCGTCGCCATATGCTTCTCGCCCGTGTAAGAATGGAATGGTCGATTTTAGCAACCTCTAATATCGGATCAATTGATTTCTTGAGTCAAGTCGCCGGAGAAGGGGAACGGAGTGGCATGGTATTTATTTTTTATTTTATAAAAAGGGACATTTAGGATATTTTAATTATAAATTAAATTAGAATATATATTTTTTAATTTTTAAATGATTTAATTACTATTAAATTAGGGAAAAGGATATATTTGAGAGTTTTGAGATTTTAGAAGGATATAAGCGTAATATTAATTTTTAGAAGGATATATACATAATTAAGAAAGTTTCTAAGGAAGTATATGAAATTCTCCTTTTTTTAAATTATCAATGCACGTAATTGATCGTGCATAGGATTAGTAGGCATAAGTGCGGGGAAGGGACCGGAGTTGAGTCATGTCGTTCATCTCCTATTATTTGGTGGATAACCCCTAGCCCGGATCAAGAGTCCACGGCGGGGGTGATGAGTTTGATGGGGTCTTTGTTGGTGAGATAGGGCAGACTCCAAGTTAGAGAGTAGAGAGAGTGTCAAGGACATGGAGAGAGGAGAGGTCTTTTAAATAAGGTGGGGGCTCCCTTATTTATAGGGGAGAGTCTAAGGGAAGGCCCAAACCATCAGGTCAGCCCACATGAATTGAACCAGCTCAAAGTCTTGAAGGGATGGTACATCATCGGTAATTTACCTTTTTATTGAAAAACTTATAGTAAATCATGCAAAAAATGTTGTATGTTTCGACTTTTTATTAATAGTAATAATAATGATTAATTAAAACTACTAATAATAACAAAATTTGCGTGTGTGCTCTTCAAATGAACAGGGAAGATGTTGAGTCAATGGGGATGGGTGATTAATAATTGCGGTGTAAATTTACATAAATGGAGAAGATGTTGATGTGTGTGGGATTATTTGTTAATTTTGACTTTGTATATAATTTAAATAGTCTAGTTTTGACTTTACTCAGTCAAATATATGGGCGATTGATAAAATAAAGTCCTATTACTTAATTCAACAAGTCATCGTAAGTTTATTATCTATTTGCACAATAAAAATCGTAAATGATCTAAACTGACAACTCAGAAAAGTATGATGCTATTTAATGGTTTTTACCCTTGTTAAAACCTTGATATGCACTAATTGGTTGTTTAAAGTAACATGTAAAGTGAAAATATATTTGTTGACATGTTTCAAGTTATTCTACCCTAGAAATTATATATCTTTCATTTTTTTTTGCTATTTGTTTTATCTTTTCTTGATGAGGCTATATGAGAAGTGAAATAATTTAAAATGTAATAACCTTATATTTTAAAAGTGAAAAAAATAATTTGTTGGCCATTGAGACTACAAAATCAAATGCCATAAGATAATTTATTTAAGAAATGCTTTACAATTAATGTTTTGGTTTGAAAGTTTCATTGTTACATTTCCCATTTTCTTATTATTCAGGATCATGGACCAAAGAATGATTTTAGAGTTATGTTTTTTAAATTTCATCAACCAGAAACTTTTATTGTATATGTGTTTTTTTTATCCAGGAAATGGGACGACGTTAAACTCGACCTTAAAATTCGAACTTTTTTATTTTTTTAAAAAAACCACACATTTTCTAGAAAAATGCTTCAACCTGAAATATGACTGAACTGAATATGAATTAAGTCGCATGAACTAAATCTTACACAAAATTAGTTTAAGTCGTAAATAAGTCGACATAACACATTAAATGCGAACCTGACATGTATTGACATGTGTAATTTTAAAATATAAGGTTATTACATAATGTTAGTCTAATTTTAATATAATAACATCAAATTTTGTCAAATTTTAAGTGTATAACATATGTTTTGAGAAAAATAATATTAGCTGACAATGATTTGACTGGTACAAACAAAAATACTAATGAGTGTCCAAGAGAGCTTTCTTGTTAATTTTTTAAGATGGAAATTAGCGACGGTTTCTTTGTAATTAATTGTGTTTTATTTTACTCTATTAAAATATTGTTATGCATTACTATGCCATATAATGAAAACTTACCTACTAAATATAAATAAATAAATAAATATATAATCATTTGATCACTCTTAATTTACTCTTAATATAGAACCCAACAATCATCGTTGCCATATTGACTTTATCAACCATGAATTTGTCTGAGTAAAATGACCAAGATGCAATAAACACCCTTGCATCTCTTTCACTATATCCATTGCATTGTCTCTCTATCCTTTTCGACCATGACCATCACTGCATCCGGTACATCTCCTTAATTCGTTGCATGGATTGTTTCCTAATCGCCGCCATATGCTTCTCGCCTATGTAAGAATGGAATGGTCGATTTTAGCAACCCCTAATATCGGATCAATTGATTTCTTGAGTCAAGTCGCCGGAGAAGGGGGAGGGGTGAACGGAGTGGCACGGTATTTATTTTTATTTTATAAAAGAAGGACATTTAGGGTATTTTAATTATAAATTGTAACATCCTCAAATCCGGCCTATTCGTGCGCTTCATTTGGTATGTCAATTTGTTTAAATGAATTAAATATAAATATAATTGTAAGAATTAATAGAAATTAGCTATTGGTCAGATAAATGTGAAATTAAAAATAGAAATGAAATTAGAAAAGAATGATAAAATAATAACTGGTTTCAAACGAGGTTTCTAAAAATATCCTCGTTAGTTGAAACGGTTATTCGGGTGTCGTGTTGTATGTTGAAAAGGGGAACAAAATACCCCTTGTGGATAACTTAAAAACCAAAGTTGGTTTTAAGTCATCTCCACATCAGATTACACACACACACACATATGAGAAAACACACACACACACACTCACCTATTGTTTGTTCTTGAAGATCGAAGAGGAGAAATCAACCAAATCAAGATCAAGGGGGCTGGAATTAATCACTTCTCAAGTCTAAATCTGTTCTTATCAAGCATCTTCATCTTCCTCCTCATCACTAGTAAGCTTTCTTCACTTGTTCTTCATTTTGAAGGTTTAGGTCAAAAACGGGTCAACTAGAAATTGACCACCAAGCTTGAATCTTTTGATGATAATCTATTCTAAAGTCATTTATAGGAAGTTTAGAACTCATGTTATGAATTATAGAAGCTAATTAGATTGAATTTCAAGAATTTGACCAAATGGGTCTTTAATGGTGAATTGGTGATTCAAACATGAATCTTATGTTAAAACAAGTTAGGTTAATGTTTATAGACTCCAAATGATGTCCCAAACTTAGTGTATAACCTGGAAATAATTAAGAAAGGCTTGGAATTGAGCTTGGATGGAAAAACAGCAAAACAGACCTGTAGTTCGGGATGCTGGTTGCAGTTCACGGCGTGAACACCCTTGTGTTCACGGCGTGAAGTGCTGGGCAGCCCCCTGTTTTGTTGTCGTTCGATGTTTCGGGTACATGGGTTATGGTTTGATTGATTTTGGCACTTTAATGTGTATTTGGGGGTCAAAACTAGGATAATAGAACATGTATATGATGTGTGGTAATCTAAATGAACTTCTATATGTATGCAATAGGTAATTAAGCCATCAAGGAGAGCCGAGTCCATAATTGTGTTGTTTATAAACACCAAGGTGAGTACCGGCTTTTATGAATGCTATAAAGTAAGGATTGAATGCTAAATGAGTTACATGAACCTTGTATTCTATTTATTGCACCTAGACTTGTATGTTTATGCATATAAGATTAGAAAACAAGTCTTAACATGATAAATGATATGGTAGACATGTATTTAAGTACATGTAGATATATTGTGATAATTTGATGAATATGAATTCATATGTGAATGCATGCATGCTATGATCCCTGCAAAGCGTTAATGATGAGCTATATGTGTGTCCGGACAATTTGTTATTGAAGGTCAGCTTCGGCTGGGTCCTATGAGGCCTTCGGGCGACAGTTCGGGATCAATGGTACTCGAGCGCCATTCCTTTCAGCATATGAAGTGATCGCCTTAATTGGCTAAGCCTAATGAGCCTTTGGCTCCGTAACGAGCAGGTGGAGTCACTTAGGTGATGAAACCAGCACGGTTGGCAGTGTTTGATTCCCCCGGTGGTTGTTATTGAGCTGGACTAGCTATCTGGAAAGATATAGCACTACTGGACATGTCAGCATTACCGCTATATGTTAGGATAGCACTGAATGCTTATTCTTGAATCATGACTTGCTATTATTGTACTCATATCTGTCAGTATTCACTAGCTATTCTAAATAGCTAATCGGGTTGTTGTTTTCCTTTTTCAGATAAAGTATAGGCGGGCCTGGTGAGACGGGAACCCTTATGCTTTTTGTACAGGCTTTTGTTGGAACACTGCACTTGGGTATATAATATGCAATGGTCGGTTTAGTTTAAAAGTAACACCGGTTGACATGTTTGGCTATTTTGTATTGTATATTTGTATATACGCCAAACATGTGTTTTTAAACTGTAATAGTTAATAGGCGTGGGTTTGTTTATTGATTTTAAATTCCGCTACATAGTTTTGAAATTCGGTTAAGTTAACAAACAGGTAAACACTCAATTTACAAACGGACCCATGCAGTTTGAAAACTCAAATTTTAACTGATTTTAAGGTTTCAAAGGCGGTGTTACATAAATTAAATTAGAATATAGGATTTAATTACTATTAAATTAGGGAACATGACATATTTGAGAGATTTAAGGTTTTAGAATGATATAATCGTAATATTGATTTTTAGAAGGATATCTACGTAATTAAGAAAGTTTCTAAGGAACTATATGAAATTCTCCTTTTTTTAAAGTATCAACGCACGTAATTGATCGTGCATATGATTAGTAGGCATGAGTGCGGGGAAAGGACTGGAGTTGAGTCATGTTGTTCGTCTCCCATTATTTGGTGGATAACCCCTAGCCCGGATCAAAAGTCCACGACGGGGGTGACGAGTTTGACGGGGTCTTTGTTGGTGAGGTAGGGTAGACTCCAAGTTAAAGAGTAGTGAGAGTGTCAAGGACATGGAGAGAGGAGAGGTCTTTTAAATGAGATGGAGGATCCCCTATTTATAGGGGAGAGTCTAAGGGAAGGCCCAAACCATCAGGCCAGCCCACATGAATTGAACCAGCCCAAAGTCTTGAAGGGATGGTACATCATCGGTAATTTACTTTTTTGTTGACAAACTTACAGTAAATCATGCAAAAAATGTTGTATGTTTCGACTTTTTATTAATAGTAATAATAATGATTAATTAAAACTACTAATAATAACAAAATTTGCGTGTGTGCTCTTCAAATGAACAGGGAAGATGTTGAGTCAATGGGGATGGGTGATTAATAATTGCGGTGTAAATTTACATAAATGGAGAAGATGTTGATGTGTGTGGGATTATTTGTTAATTTTGACTTTGTATATAATTTAAATAGTCTAGTTTTGACTTTACTCAGTCAAATATATGGGCGATTGATAAAATAAAGTCCTATTACTTAATTCAACAAGTCATCGTAAGTTTATTATCTATTTGCACAATAAAAATCGTAAATGATCTAAACTGACAACTCAGAAAAGTATGATGCTATTTAATGGTTTTTACCCTTGTTAAAACCTTGATATGCACTAATTGGTTGTTTAAAGTAACATGTAAAGTGAAAATATATTTGTTGACATGTTTCAAGTTATTCTACCCTAGAAATTATATATCTTTCATTTTTTTTTGCTATTTGTTTTATCTTTTCTTGATGAGGCTATATGAGAAGTGAAATAATTTAAAATGTAATAACCTTATATTTTAAAAGTGAAAAAAATAATTTGTTGGCCATTGAGACTACAAAATCAAATGCCATAAGATAATTTATTTAAGAAATGCTTTACAATTAATGTTTTGGTTTGAAAGTTTCATTGTTACATTTCCCATTTTCTTATTATTCAGGATCATGGACCAAAGAATGATTTTAGAGTTATGTTTTTTAAATTTCATCAACCAGAAACTTTTATTGTATATGTGTTTTTTTTATCCAGGAAATGGGACGACGTTAAACTCGACCTTAAAATTCGAACTTTTTTATTTTTTTAAAAAAACCACACATTTTCTAGAAAAATGCTTCAACCTGAAATATGACTGAACTGAATATGAATTAAGTCGCATGAACTAAATCTTACACAAAATTAGTTTAAGTCGTAAATAAGTCGACATAACACATTAAATGCGAACCTGACATGTATTGACATGTGTAATTTTAAAATATAAGGTTATTACATAATGTTAGTCTAATTTTAATATAATAACATCAAATTTTGTCAAATTTTAAGTGTATAACATATGTTTTGAGAAAAATAATATTAGCTGACAATGATTTGACTGGTACAAACAAAAATACTAATGAGTGTCCAAGAGAGCTTTCTTGTTAATTTTTTAAGATGGAAATTAGCGACGGTTTCTTTGTAATTAATTGTGTTTTATTTTACTCTATTAAAATATTGTTATGCATTACTATGCCATATAATGAAAACTTACCTACTAAATATAAATAAATAAATAAATATATAATCATTTGATCACTCTTAATTTACTCTTAATATAGAACCCAACAATCATCGTTGCCATATTGACTTTATCAACCATGAATTTGTCTGAGTAAAATGACCAAGATGCAATAAACACCCTTGCATCTCTTTCACTATATCCATTGCATTGTCTCTCTATCCTTTTCGACCATGACCATCACTGCATCCGGTACATCTCCTTAATTCGTTGCATGGATTGTTTCCTAATCGCCGCCATATGCTTCTCGCCTATGTAAGAATGGAATGGTCGATTTTAGCAACCCCTAATATCGGATCAATTGATTTCTTGAGTCAAGTCGCCGGAGAAGGGGGAGGGGTGAACGGAGTGGCACGGTATTTATTTTTATTTTATAAAAGAAGGACATTTAGGGTATTTTAATTATAAATTGTAACATCCTCAAATCCGGCCTATTCGTGCGCTTCATTTGGTATGTCAATTTGTTTAAATGAATTAAATATAAATATAATTGTAAGAATTAATAGAAATTAGCTATTGGTCAGATAAATGTGAAATTAAAAATAGAAATGAAATTAGAAAAGAATGATAAAATAATAACTGGTTTCAAACGAGGTTTCTAAAAATATCCTCGTTAGTTGAAACGGTTATTCGGGTGTCGTGTTGTATGTTGAAAAGGGGAACAAAATACCCCTTGTGGATAACTTAAAAACCAAAGTTGGTTTTAAGTCATCTCCACATCAGATTACACACACACACACATATGAGAAAACACACACACACACACTCACCTATTGTTTGTTCTTGAAGATCGAAGAGGAGAAATCAACCAAATCAAGATCAAGGGGGCTGGAATTAATCACTTCTCAAGTCTAAATCTGTTCTTATCAAGCATCTTCATCTTCCTCCTCATCACTAGTAAGCTTTCTTCACTTGTTCTTCATTTTGAAGGTTTAGGTCAAAAACGGGTCAACTAGAAATTGACCACCAAGCTTGAATCTTTTGATGATAATCTATTCTAAAGTCATTTATAGGAAGTTTAGAACTCATGTTATGAATTATAGAAGCTAATTAGATTGAATTTCAAGAATTTGACCAAATGGGTCTTTAATGGTGAATTGGTGATTCAAACATGAATCTTATGTTAAAACAAGTTAGGTTAATGTTTATAGACTCCAAATGATGTCCCAAACTTAGTGTATAACCTGGAAATAATTAAGAAAGGCTTGGAATTGAGCTTGGATGGAAAAACAGCAAAACAGACCTGTAGTTCGGGATGCTGGTTGCAGTTCACGGCGTGAACACCCTTGTGTTCACGGCGTGAAGTGCTGGGCAGCCCCCTGTTTTGTTGTCGTTCGATGTTTCGGGTACATGGGTTATGGTTTGATCGATTTTGGCACTTTAATGTGTATTTGGGGGTCAAAACTAGGATAATAGAACATGTATATGATGTGTGGTAATCTAAATGAACTTCTATATGTATGCAATAGGTAATTAAGCCATCAAGGAGAGCCGAGTCCATAATTGTGTTGTTTATAAACACCAAGGTGAGTACCGGCTTTTATGAATGCTATAAAGTAAGGATTGAATGCTAAATGAGTTACATGAACCTTGTATTCTATTTATTGCACCTAGACTTGTATGTTTATGCATATAAGATTAGAAAACAAGTCTTAACATGATAAATGATATGGTAGACATGTATTTAAGTACATGTAGATATATTGTGATAATTTGATGAATATGAATTCATATGTGAATGCATGCATGCTATGATCCCTGCAAAGCGTTAATGATGAGCTATATGTGTGTCCGGACAATTTGTTATTGAAGGTCAGCTTCGGCTGGGTCCTATGAGGCCTTCGGGCGACAGTTCGGGATCAATGGTACTCGAGCGCCATTCCTTTCAGCATATGAAGTGATCGCCTTAATTGGCTAAGCCTAATGAGCCTTTGGCTCCGTAACGAGCAGGTGGAGTCACTTAGGTGATGAAACCAGCACGGTTGGCAGTGTTTGATTCCCCCGGTGGTTGTTATTGAGCTGGACTAGCTATCTGGAAAGATATAGCACTACTGGACATGTCAGCATTACCGCTATATGTTAGGATAGCACTGAATGCTTATTCTTGAATCATGACTTGCTATTATTGTACTCATATCTGTCAGTATTCACTAGCTATTCTAAATAGCTAATCGGGTTGTTGTTTTCCTTTTTCAGATAAAGTATAGGCGGGCCTGGTGAGACGGGAACCCTTATGCTTTTTGTACAGGCTTTTGTTGGAACACTGCACTTGGGTATATAATATGCAATGGTCGGTTTAGTTTAAAAGTAACACCGGTTGACATGTTTGGCTATTTTGTATTGTATATTTGTATATACGCCAAACATGTGTTTTTAAACTGTAATAGTTAATAGGCGTGGGTTTGTTTATTGATTTTAAATTCCGCTACATAGTTTTGAAATTCGGTTAAGTTAACAAACAGGTAAACACTCAATTTACAAACGGACCCATGCAGTTTGAAAACTCAAATTTTAACTGATTTTAAGGTTTCAAAGGCGGTGTTACATAAATTAAATTAGAATATAGGATTTAATTACTATTAAATTAGGGAACATGACATATTTGAGAGATTTAAGGTTTTAGAATGATATAATCGTAATATTGATTTTTAGAAGGATATCTACGTAATTAAGAAAGTTTCTAAGGAACTATATGAAATTCTCCTTTTTTTAAAGTATCAACGCACGTAATTGATCGTGCATATGATTAGTAGGCATGAGTGCGGGGAAAGGACTGGAGTTGAGTCATGTTGTTCGTCTCCCATTATTTGGTGGATAACCCCTAGCCCGGATCAAAAGTCCACGACGGGGGTGACGAGTTTGACGGGGTCTTTGTTGGTGAGGTAGGGTAGACTCCAAGTTAAAGAGTAGTGAGAGTGTCAAGGACATGGAGAGAGGAGAGGTCTTTTAAATGAGATGGAGGATCCCCTATTTATAGGGGAGAGGTCTTTTAAATGAGATGGAGGATCCCCTATTTTAAATGAGATGGAGGATCCCCTATTAAGAACTAACTTAAAAAAATACAAATTTATTCAACATCATTTAAATAATTGTAAAACTTACCTTTGAAAATTGATCTTTTCAATTCATTATTTTTTAATTTTTTCTGAAAGCAATCGATTACAGTTTTAATCTTAGCATTTCCACTTTTTCGTGTTCTATTACAAAAATTAGAGCGATATATATATATATATATAGAGAGAGAGAGAGGGGAAGGATCCGGTAAGAACACATGTTAAATGAAAAACGGTGAAAACATTTGTAGGCCAAACATTTAACTAAATAAATAAGAGATCTAAAATCAACATACCTTAATTAAATCAAATCATTAAAATTCAACATACCTTAATTAACCAAGATTAATCTCAGCCATTAAATAAAGATCAATCAAGGACTATAAACTGTTCTTCATATTCTCACATTAAAAGGTGTTCTCATTTGATACTACCTCTATATATATATGTTTGTATATATATATATCCCATTTTATTAATTGTGGAAAAAACATGCATATTTGTTGTTTTTGTAGCTAAACTAACCAAAGTTAGCTATATGATTGAGAAAAGGAAATAAAAAATCTTTGCTAATTACAATCAAGTGAGGTAAGTTCGGTAATTCCATTCAAGTTAGACAAATTTATTGTCTTGTCATAAACGTGATTATTATAAGGATTTTAAATTCATTAGACTATCGATCAACATCTGTTTTCTCGTCTTCCAATTATATTAGCATCACATTACTTTTCTCTTATATTTTTTATTTAAAAATAAATAAATAAATAGAGGAGAGAGAGATAGAGAGAAAGAATAAAGGTGGAAAGATGAGAGAGGAAAGAGGAGAGACATAGAGAGAACGAGGGGGAGAGGGAGGTGGACTCAAGAACAGCAAATGCATCCGGTGGGACTCCAAAAAGGGTGGGTGGTATGGTGTGGGAGGCTATGCCTGTGCTCTCTCACTCTGACTAGCTGATAGAATGTAGTCGGTCTTAGTAATTTAGTTTCATCCCGTCTATCAATTAGGGTATGAAGTTTTTTATATTATTGCACTATCTTTGATTATTCTAGTAGCTAAGTTATTGATTTGTTGTTATTCACTATTCTAGGAAATGTTGCTAACTTTATTGGCCAAACTAGGTGTTGAGGAACCAATTTGAGAGGAACTAGTTTCATGTTATGCGTAAGCGGAAAAAAGAAAGCAATAAAGAACACAGAGATTTTACGTGGTTCGGTTAACGGTGTGTCAACCTACGTCCACGGGCAGGAACCGGAGAGACTATTATTACTGATATCAGAGAGAGTTACAATTTTAGGATACAATGACTGGAGCCTAGGCCTACAATTTATAATCACAATCAAACCATCAAATGCTACCCTAATATCAATTAAGGAAAACATTTGTTTCCTAATTATGAAATCTGGCGCCGCACATCAAGCAAGAAATGCACAAGGATGGAGGGGTGATGTCCCACGCCGTGGGCCTAGACCTCACGTCGAGCCCCGGCGAAGACCCCACGATGTGGGGCTTAGGTGCACGCCGAGCCCACTTCGATCCCACACACCATGCTCCTTTCTTCCACGCCATGCACTATTAGACTTTGGTTTCATATATAAATGGGCCATTTCAAGTCATTAAATAACATTTCATGTTATTACAATTTGTTTGATAGGCAGGGGCGGACCTAGGTAGTGGGGTGTGGGGGCACGGGACACCACTCAATTTTACGTGCGTAGTGTAAATTTTGATTTTTCGTAGTGTAAATTCTGATTTTTTAGAGGCGATGCTACCACTCATTTCAAATCTTAGGTCCGGTACTACCACTCATCTGAAATCCTGGGTCCGCCCATGTTGATAGGACTATGCACTTGGATTGAATTATGGTTATCTATGTTGTAATTAAGAATAATAACATCTAATTAAAAAACTACTTCACACTTTTTATCCAGTGAGGTCTAAATGTTACCATTTCGTTCTTACAGTTACTTAAAGAAATATTTTTTTTCAATACCAAGACACTATACAATAAAAACTAAAGTGAATTACCGAAATGATCTATGTAGTTAGATAAAATTGTTGTTTTAGTTCTTTAATATAAAAAAATTACTGAAATGGTCTCTAACCATACGTTTAAAAACTTATATTTCCCTGTGTGAAGATTGAAGACCACGATCACCGTCACCTATCCACACCGGAATGATTGAGCCCTTCCTCCGATCAACCGGGTCAAGTTATTGGATATCTTTTCAAAGATTCTTCAAATATTATATCTACAATATTCGTTTTGATTTCTCGAAACTAATTCCTTGTATATTTATGTAAATAATTTTTTACATAGATTTGTTCTCTTGTAGTAGAATTGGGCTATGTATACAACAACAAACTTGTCGAGGGATGTAATCCTCTTAAGAATTAAGGTGGGACGTAAGAAATGGATTCCGACCAACTAATGTCATCGCTGCTACATGGCGATTGCTCAAATCATCAAACGACGGTGGGTAGGGGGAAAAATGGGATGGCGATGGTGATGACGTGGGAATAGAGATCATTGAACTAATTTTTCATATTAAAAGACTAAACCAGTTACATTGACTAAATCACATGGATCATTTAAATAATACTCTAAAAAATATTTGAGTGCGTGTTGTTCTATATGTAATGAGGAAGTTTATAAGGATATAAACAAAATTCTCCCTCTTAATAGTAAATTACATTTTTGGTCTTGTAATTTGGTCAAAATTACAGGTTTAATCACCGGGTCTAAAAATTTACGGGTCCAGTCCCCATTAACCGATTTCATTGCAATTTTGGTCCCTCCAAAACTTGAAAGGACCAAAAAACTCTTTCTCCTTATATTATTTAATTTTTTAATCTTTTAATTGGTTTCTTAATATTAAAATTATTTTTGAAAATTAAAAAGAAAAACAAAAACTTAACTCTATCTCTCAATATTTACTTTTTATCTCTCTCCTCCCCCACGAGTCACACCCTCTCTCTCTCTACAATTACCAAAAATACAATTAACTCTATATTCAATGATATAACAGTGATTATAGTTTTCATTTGCTGATTATTCTTTATTTATTTGTCTAAATTCGTCTAATTATTTATTTATTTTGCTAATTAATATGAGTTTGCGCAATACAATTTTAGTGAGTTTGATGGTAATTCTCTAAATTCATCGTGTCCATGTTTAGATGTTTGCATTTGAATCGGAATTTAGTATTGGTGGTAGAACTTTATATTAGTATCAGAGTTTAATGTCATCTATTGCTAAAATGGTAAATGCCATTAAATAACAAACTACTTTTTTTAAAGTATCAATGCAAGTAATTGATCGTGCATAGGATTAGTAGGCATGAGTGCGGGGAAGGGATCGGAGTTGAGTCATGTCGTCCATCTTCCATTATTTGGTGGATAACCCCTAGCCCGGATCAAGAGTCCACGGCAGGGGTGACAAGTTTGACGGGGTCTTTCTTGGCGAGGTAGGGCAGACTCGAAGTAAGAGAGTAGAGAGATTGTCCAGGACATGGAGAGAGGAGAGGTCTTTTAAATGAGGTGGGGGCTCCCCTATTTATAAGGGAGAGTCTAAGGGAAGGCCTAAACCATCACGCCAGGCCACATGAATCGAACCAATCCAAAGTCTTGAAGGGATGGTACATCATCAGTAATTTACATTTTTGTTGACAAAATAGGTAACAAATTTTGTGATATTATTTTGGAATACAAATATTATGACTTGTTACCTGCTATACAAGTTAAAACCTAATAAATCCCTAATTAATTAATTAAACTCTTAATAATCCATCAATTTCACAAAAATATATCAAACAACCTACCGCCTCTCTGTAACGCCCCAAATTCTTAAATAAAGTAAAGCTCTAAAATAGAAGTAATTTAGAATAAAAGAGTTTACATAAAAGCGGAAGCTACTAGTAACACTTAACCCTCTGGTTCTTATAAAAGAGTAGTATTCAATATTTACAACAAAAGATTTGTTTTTCAAAGTACAACCAGGCGTTAGGTTTCAAAACACAGATTTACTTTCATACAACAAGCTCTGTCAAAGTGGGGCCTTGCCCTTGGAGGAATCACGCCCTGCAAAACAACAGTAAGCAATATCTGATAAGCCACAAGACTTAGTGAGAAAACTAAACAGTAAATCATATAAGCATGCGCATACACATATACGAATGCTGTAACAGTTCTTATGGACACAATACTGCACCATCTTAGCATCCGCCCAGAAGGCTAAAACGCTGTCCATAGCACTACTGCACAAAGCAGCATGCTACAGCTCTATCTCTCTGTGATCCTCTTATCAATAATATATCACATTGCAATGTATTACACAAATATCACAGATATGAATCAGAGTTTAGGAAACTCACCTCAGCAATAAATATCACACAGAGATATGTCAGGTAAACTCAGAATACGTCAAATAGTAATCCCTACAATCATATACAGTTATAGTATCAAAATACGCTCAACTCAGCACTTAAATAAACTGACCATGGGCAGGACACGCCCGTGCCCCCAGGCCCAAGGCCCAAAAGCAGGCCCTAACAAGCATGGGCGTACCGGGTCAGGCACATCCTGAACCGGACCCAGGCACGCCCGTACCCTACCCAGGTACGCCCGTGCTTAGGTATGCCCGGACCTCAAGAACAGAGGCGGTCATGGCCACGAGACACGGCCGTACCCCTCAAAGGCACGCCCGTGCCTTTCTACTTACAGCTCCAGTTCGCCGACTGTCTGCTGTAAATCTGATTGAAACCTCAAAAATACTTACTAACAATTCATAAAAACACTACTGGGGTGTTTTCCTACACTCCAAACAACTTATAAACCAAAAAGAACAACCAAAACATGCTTTAATCTTGATTCACCATGAATCAATCTTAAAACCCAATTTAAACTTCAAGAACAACCAACAAGAACCTTACCTCAGCTTGTGCCTAACTAGAATCAGATGGAAATCACTTGTTTTTGCTGTTCTTGCTCAAAAACTCAAGGAAAAACTCTGTTCTTATTTCTCTCGTTGGAAGCAGAAGTACAAAATGAAGAGTTTGACTCTAACAAAGTCAAATCTACATATTTATATATAATACTTTGAAAGTTGGCACAATTAGTCCTTGCACTTTTCTAGTTTCAAAATAACAACATAAGTCCCTCAAGTTTCTAAACACCTCCTAATCTCAATTAGGCAATACCAAAACACATCATATCGAAAAGTTACTAATTATAAGAATTTCCGAACCTTGGTTGTTACACTCTCCCCATATCACTCCTCTCTCTTAGTTTCCTTGACCTCTCTCTCTCATCATCATCAAACTCTAAAAAAGGCATAGCAAAGCTACAACAAAGCACACAAATATATATATTTTTAATTACAATTTTGTCCTTTTGATATAAATAAGTTATTAAAACATTATCTAAATTGATTGGTCCACAATGGTTCTCGCATTAAAAACGGTTCTTAAATGAACCCTCCCCTATATATATATATAATCATTTGATTACTCTTAATTTAGAACCCAACATGAATTTGTCTGAGTGAAACGACCAAGATGCAGTAAACACCCTTGCATCTCTTTCACTGTATCCATTGCATTGTCTCTTTGTCCTTTTCGACCATGACCATCACTGCATCCGGTACATCTCCTTAATTCGTTGCATGGGTTGTTTCTTAATCGTCGCCATATGCTTCTCGCCCGTGTAAGAATGGAATGGTCGATTTTAGCAACCTCTAATATCGGATCAATTGATTTCTTGAGTCAAGTCGCCGGAGAAGGGGAACGGAGTGGCATGGTATTTATTTTTTATTTTATAAAAAGGGACATTTAGGATATTTTAATTATAAATTAAATTAGAATATATATTTTTTAATTTTTAAATGATTTAATTACTATTAAATTAGGGAAAAGGATATATTTGAGAGTTTTGAGATTTTAGAAGGATATAAGCGTAATATTAATTTTTAGAAGGATATATACATAATTAAGAAAGTTTCTAAGGAAGTATATGAAATTCTCCTTTTTTTAAATTATCAATGCACGTAATTGATCGTGCATAGGATTAGTAGGCATAAGTGCGGGGAAGGGACCGGAGTTGAGTCATGTCGTTCATCTCCTATTATTTGGTGGATAACCCCTAGCCCGGATCAAGAGTCCACGGCGGGGGTGATGAGTTTGATGGGGTCTTTGTTGGTGAGATAGGGCAGACTCCAAGTTAGAGAGTAGAGAGAGTGTCAAGGACATGGAGAGAGGAGAGGTCTTTTAAATAAGGTGGGGGCTCCCTTATTTATAGGGGAGAGTCTAAGGGAAGGCCCAAACCATCAGGTCAGCCCACATGAATTGAACCAGCTCAAAGTCTTGAAGGGATGGTACATCATCGGTAATTTACCTTTTTATTGAAAAACTTATAGTAAATCATGCAAAAAATGTTGTATGTTTCGACTTTTTATTAATAGTAATAATAATGATTAATTAAAACTACTAATAATAACAAAATTTGCGTGTGTGCTCTTCAAATGAACTGAGAAGATGTTGAGTCGATGGCGATGGGTGATTAATAATTGTGATGTAAGTTTACATAAATGAAGAAGATTAATAATATGTAATTTAAAATTCTAATTTTGACTTTACTCAATCAAATATATGTAATTTATTACCTATTTTCACAATAAAAAACGTAAATTATCTAAACTGACAATCTCAGAAAAGTATGATGCTATTTAATGCTTTTTACCCTTGTTAAAACCTTGATATGCACTAATTGGTTGTTTAAGTTATTCTACCCTAGAAATTATATATCTTTCATATTTTTTTGCTATTTGATTTATCTTTTCTTGATGAGGCTATATGAGAAGTGAAATCAGATGAAATCATTTAAAATGTAATAACATTATATTTTAAAAGTGGAAAAATAATTTTGACCAATTTGTTGGCTATTAAGACTACAAAAGCAAATGACATAAGATAAATTATTTACAATTAATGTTTTGTTTTGAAAGTTTAATTGTTACTTTTCCCATTTTCTTAACCAAAGAGTGATTTTAGAGTTATGGTGTTTAAATTTCATCAACTTGATACATTTCAAACTTATATGTATTTGGGAGTTGGGATATTTGATGTATATGAAGTTTCATCAACTAGAAACTTTTATTTTAAACTCAATTGTATTTGTATTTTTTTCTATCCAGAAAATGGGACGGCGTTAAACTCGACCCTAAAATCCTTTAAAAAGCGTTCTGAGTGAGTTATTTCAACTCCACACTTTCTTTCCTTAGTCCAGGTTCTATCCCTTTCTATGACTATCGTAAGCTATCCCTTTCAGGTGTCATGCCAATCCGAACTTTTTTATTTTTTGAACAAACCAAACATTTTCTAGAAATATGCTTCGACCTAGAATATGACCTGAACTGAATATGAATTAAGTCGCACGAACTGAATCTTACACAAAATTAGTTTAAGTCGTAAATAGGTCGACATAACACATTAAATGCGAACATGACATGTATTACCATGTGTAATTTTAAAATATAAAGTTATTACATATTGTTAGTCTAGTAACATCAAAGTTTGTCAAATTTTAAATGTATAACATAAGTTTTTGAAAAAAATAATATTAGCTGACAATGATTTCAGTGGTACAAACAAAAATACTAATGAGTGTCAAAATAAGAGACCTTTCTTGTTAATTTTTTTAAGATGGAAATTAGCGACGGTTTCTTTGTAATTAATTGTGTTTTATTTTGCTCTATTAAAATATTGTTATGCATTACTATTCCATATAATGAAAACTTACCTACTATATATATATATATAAAATCGTTTTATTACTCTTAATTTAGAACCCAACAATCATCTTTGCCATATTTACTTTATCAACCATGAATTTGTCTGAGTGAAACGATCAAGATGCAGTAAACACCCTTGCATCTCTTTCACTGTATTTATTGCATCGCCTCTGTGTCCTTTTTGACCATGACCATCACTGCACCCAGTACATCTCCTTAATTCATTGCATGGATTGTTTCCTAATCGCCGCCATATGCTTCTCGCATGTGTAAGAATGGAATGGTCGATTTTAGCAACCCCTAATATCGGATCAATTGATTTCTTGATTTGTTGACTAAGTGTGAACCTTCAATCACATAATTGCTTGTTTTCGTCACTGTTGTCTCCCTTATAAGCAATGACCTAAATCGCATAAAGGTATGTTATCCAAGACGCTGTTTGATTTTGTGAGACGTAACAAATTAACTTGTAACACCCAAAATTTATAAAAGGTATTTAAAATAAGTTGTTGAATAAAAGTTAAGGATTCCAAATATATCCTCGTTAGGATTTACGGATATCGTATAGATGAGTTGTAAGTTAGAAAGGGGAGCGGGATACACACTGTAATACCGGAAAATCACAAGCCATTTTTTTAATACGCTGCGGAAGCTAATTCAACACAACTTAATAACTTTAAACCAATATTTACAAATATAAAATCTTTGTTCAAAAGTTAATACAATAATCACTGTTTGGTGTTACAAAATATCTGGCTCGTCTCTTTTAAAACTAGTATCAGAGTGTGATCAACTCTTCCTTCTTTAACTTAAACACAAACCTGCAAAACATCAACTGAGGAGAATTAGCACAAAGCTAAGTGAGTAGAGGCTAAAACATCAAATGCAAACATTTACAATCAAGATCATAACATGTAATCACATATCCTGAGAAGACCGGTGGTTCGGCGCATAACCTACAACCAATGCCGGCCAAAGCAAAGGTTTACCGATAGCTTTCCACTGAATTGGCACAGTAAACTCCACCTCTGAGCAACAAATGCAATAGGAGGGCTACTAGTGTTCAACCAACCAGTTAGACAAGCCTAGCCTAGCCCAAGTCCACGTATAGCTGACTTCTCAACGCAACTCAAAATCATCCTAAGAGCGCGTATCGACCAAATAGTCATGCAGCAGTTATCAGTAACCAATATCACAATCAGCAGTTCAATCAATCCAATCTCAATCCACAATCATGCATCACATCAATAATATTAACTGCAATCTTTACCATCCGCGAATAACATCCACTCACCTCTATTTCAGCTTGAACTCAGATATCTAATTTTACTGAGCTTTTGGATTGCCTGAAAACACAGCAATAACCAAATCAGTCTCAATCTCATATATATATATATATATATATATTCATCCATATTTTTATAAATCATTCATCAAACAATAACAAACAATAAACAAATACAAATTCCAAACACAATGTATCGGATTCCTAGAAATCCGCTACCCAGTGTCGGATTTCCTCAGTCTCGGATTTTACTTCACTCGGATTTGGAGTTGTCGGATTCTAAAGTGTCGGATTCTATTAATCCAGATTTCAAGTCTATCGGATTTGGGTCTCAGTTTACAAGTATCGGTTTCTCAAGTGTAGGATTTCACACACATATCCGATTTGGGTTCTTTGTATCGGATTCTAGTATAGGATTAGAGTATCGGTTTTATGAGTGTCGGATTTAGGATTGAATCGGATTCTAAGTTATTTCCCCAAGTTATCGGATTTTAGGTATAGGATTTGAAACATTCGGATTTCATGGTTTCCGGTTTTAAAATCTCGGATTCAAAGTTTCGGATTTCAATCACTAGGATTCTAAACTTCCGGTTTCCAAACTATCGGTTTTCCTATATTCGGAATTCACCTTTTTCCCCAACAAAATCCGATAAGTTCAAATCACCATCAAAACTCAAGAACCCAGAAATCATAGATTCATTCAAATCATTCTAGAAACATATTATATCATCTCTAAACACTTATTCATTCATTAAAACATCATTTAAACATACAAATCATATAAACACACAAAACCCAACAAAAACTCATATTTCATCAAAACCGATTCTTATGTTCTTCTTATATTCATGTTAGTTCTTTCAGAATTTAATCTAGTAAACATATAATCATGATGTATATAACTCTAACCTTGACTTGGATTAAATCTCTCAAAAACCTGCAAATCCGATTCTTCCTAATTCTTCTTGTTCTTCTTCGGCCGAGAGAATTTTACATAAACACACACACACACACCTTTCTAAATTTGAGATAATGACTAATTAGCTAAACCCCTAACACATATACCACCTAAAAAAGGAGGTGGCAATCCCACCTCTTCACTCATACACGTGCACAACAAAATACATACATACATGCATACGGTTACATACATACATACACTAAATTCATGCAATAAAAACATAAACATATAAATTAACTTAATTAATTAAAATGATTAACCACTTAATCATGATAAAACAATTAAACATATACCTCAAACCTACTAATCTCCTAGCCCAGGTTTGCGGATGTTACACACACTAAATAGGGGACCACCACCATAGAGGCGGCAGCCCCCTTCACTTCTTATCTTCTTCTTCCTTCCATCCTTATTCTTCTTCTTGCTTTTCTCAAGAATCACAAACACGCATCCAAACTTAAACCCAAACTTGAATTCAAAAGGAGAAGTGTCAAGAATTGTTGGTAAGCTAGGATCAAGCCCATTCCACCATCTCCTTCATTAATTGGTAAGTATTATTTTGATGTTAATTGGAGTTACAGATGTTATGGAATGATTATAAACTACTAGAAATGTCATGGAAGTGGACTAAATGTGTTTTAGCCAGAAAACAGCGAGTTTCCGGTGATCTAATGCTAAAAATTAAAGAACACGGGCCATGTAGAGGAGGGTAGGCCATGTAGGCTAAACACAGGCCATGTAGGGTAACACAGGCTATGTAGGTCTGAACACGGGCCGTGTAGGTTGAGGGAGCCCGGGCAGGAGGCCATGTGGGTTGAACATGGGTCGTGTAGGTTGACACATGCCGTGTAGGTGTAACACAACCCATCCAGGTTGATACAAGCCGTGTAGGTCAACACTGCCCATGTCAGAGGCCATGTAGGCCTCTATCAGAGTATAAGTTTAGTTTTATGTTTTATATAAGATGTATGATTGTTATGTGTTTAATATCTTAATGGTATATTACTTGTAGGATTTTATCGTTGTTGAATACTCTGAGTTATATCTGGCATAGCACTGTGTTATTAACTTAATACTGAGGTGAGTTTCCTAAATTCTGATTCATATCTGTGATATGTGTGATGCATTGCAATGTGTATTATCGATCTGCGGACCATTACGAGGGTAGCATGCTGCTAAATGCAGTAGGGGCTACAAGCAGCATTTTAGTCTTCTTGGCGGATACTAAGATGGTGCAGTACTATATCCATAAGAACTGTTGTGGCATTTGTATATGTGTATGCGTATGCTTATATGATTTACAGTTTAGTTTTCTCACTAAACTCTCGTAGCTTATCAGATACTGCTTGTTGTTTATGCAGGTTGTGTTAGCACCAAGGCAAGGCCCCGGCTTGACAGTTGCTATTGGTTGTTTAAAAAGTAATTTGTAGCAATAACGCTCCTATTTATGCAACCGAATTACTTTGACTATCAATGCGTGCATACCTCTTTTTATTCAAACCCGAGGGTTTAAATGATTTACTACTTCTGCTGATAGCAAGCTTGCTAGAAACTGTTTTTGTTGTAAATACGTCAGTATCACTTTTTACGCGAACCTGAGGGTTCAAATATGTTTTATTTGCTTCCGCTAGCTTGTTAATTCCTATTTTGGGTCAAATGACTTCTGTTTAAAGTTTTCACTCAAATTTTGAAAATTAGGACGTTACAAAACGTTTTGGTGCATATAGTATATATTCATTGCTCTCATTTTTCTCATAATCTATGCCCTAAACAATGCAGATTTTTGCATCAAGTAACAAAGTAAGGTGTAGTGGAATTCTCTCAAGATGCGGTTGAATTCAATGAATGTAGTATATTATTTTGGTTTGTATTGGATGTCCGCGCATTAATATTTGAAAACTTGTTCACAGCGGAGTCTTATAAAAATAAAATATAATTTATTTTCAATATTTTAATTTAAATATCACCTTAGATGTTTACATCATATATCATTTCTTTGTCTATATGTGAGTAAATTTAGGCTATAAACTTTGGGTTGGTCAAACTACAAATTGGGTTGCAAACTTTCTGTTTAGTCAAATGCTTATAAATCTCACAAGAAATTAAGTTAAAGTTGAAAATAGAAAAAAATAGAGTTTACTCCTCCAAAATATATTAAAATATATTTTAAATGTTAATATATGTATCCATCTTTCAAAAATGTTATTCTGTGTATTAAACTTTTAATTGTTGTTGCTGTATGTATTTTGATTACATAGAAAATAAAAGAAAATGTTATTCTGTGTATTAAACTTTTAATTTGTTGTTACTATATGTATTTTGATTACATAGAAAATAAAAAAAGTATAAGTTTAGTACATACAATATGAAGTTTAACACATACAATAACACACTTTTTAAAAATTTGATACACACAATAATAGTTTTAAAAGGTACATGTATAAATTAAAATTTGAGGTATAGTTTAATAGATTTCAGAGTAGTAAAACCAAGAAAATACTTGAGAAAGTTATCTAAGGTTGACCACGTACACGTGATTAACACATGCGTTCAATAAGGGCAAAGTAGAAATTTCATTAAACAATGCTTTTAGGAACAACAAGATACAAGTGGTAAGAGGAAAGAATCACCATACAAATATGTAACGCCGTTGACTTTTAGAGTCAAAATGTGAGCAATTCAAAATTAAAAATACAACCAAACAAGTGGGCGATGATCATTTCAACCAATGACCATAAATTAAGTAAAATCAAAATATAAAAACGGTTCGTTGGTCATGTTCAAATCGCTGCCAATCACCACCGACTATCATCACCGTCCGTCTTCATCGGTACGACGTACGATACGAACAGAATACGAAATGGGTTAATGTGAAACTCGCATAAAACAAAGTTGGACGCTTGGGTTAAAAATAGATCGACAAGAACGTGATACAAATGGGTCTAATATCAGAGTCGTCTCAAATATTTTCGGGGTCCGGGACAAAACTAAAAAACGGGCCCCTAAAAATACTAAAATATACAAAAAGCTAAAATGTATAAAACATTGAATAAGAAACTTACAATTATTTAGGTTTTTAAATTTTTTATAAATCTATTCATTCACTCCGTTTAGATTTTCAAATTCTTCTCTTTTATTTCTTTTTTAACTATAGGATAAATGCATTTTGAAAAACTTAATTTATTAATTAATAAAAATATTTAAATATTTAAGTAAACAAACAAATTAACTTGATATCAAGTTATTCAACTATGTAAGAAATTACACTAATTAACTTGATGTCAAGTGATTTAAGTAGTCAGTTTATCAAATAAAGTAAATAACTACTAAACTAATTAACCGATTATCAATAATATTCAACTAATGTTCAAGTGTTTCAAGATTTCAAATAAGTAACACCAACAAAGTCGATAGTTGATATTAAGTGATTAAAGCTCTTATCAAGTGATTAAATTTCAAGTAAATAATTTAAAGTAACCAATTAATATGTTATTGAAGTAAGTAAGTGATTTTAAGTAATTAAAATAAACAAATTAATTAATAATCAATGATAAATAATCCAAATAAGAAGTCTTGATTATGGAAAGAATGAAGAATTCTCATTATGTGTTTCATATTCTGCAACTCTGCAAGAAATCAATGATTTAAATACAAATTGATTATGAAAACAAGCAACAATAAATTGAAATTAAGAAATAAAGATCAAATACAAATTAATAAACTTTTGAGTCTCACTCAAATGATAAAATTTGATCTCATATGTGGTATATTGATTTCTAGTAACTTATTATCATCTATCAAAACTCTGTTTTTTTACTCTATTCAAAGGGTTAAAGAAATCTTCTTACTAAAAAAATAAAAACAATATGCAATTGCAAATCGCGAACTAAAACGCAAATCTGAAAATGCTTACAATCTACTAAAATCACAAACTTTGAAATTATAGGATGCGAATTGCTAACGATCGGAACATTTCGTAAGAAATCGCTTACCATGTTTAGGAAATACCAAAGAATTCTGGATTAGATGACTTACAATTGTGGTTTGTTTTTGCGTTTCCTCGTTTGCAAAGAACGAAAGGGTGGACGGAGAACCCAATCACCAACGACGAGACCAGTAATCTTTGTTCTCTCCCCGACGCCTTGATTCAAATAGTTTGCCGCGACATGATTTCGCTTTCCCCTACAAGGTTGCTATGCGTCTGCGATTTCCAAGCCGATTGCTATTTAATTTCTAAGTCTGCACTTTAGATGTTGAGCCTAAGAAAATGGCCTTTTTTTACATCTTTTTGTGAATTTGAGCTCAATAAACTTGCATATATATATATATATATATATATATATATATATATATATATATATATATATATATAGCTAGACTATACTAACTGTGGGCCTCATTTAGCCATGGGACGGTTATTCGGGTAGCTCATCTCTTAAAACGGCCATGTCTAATACATACGTGATTACTCAAAATTGACATGTATAACTTGATTTTTCTGACAATAATTAGTTAATTACAAATAAAAAATGACATTTAAATTAAAATATATAAGGGTTGGATTTTTAAAACCAATTTAGGAATTTAGATTATATGTAAGTTATATTTAGATTCTGAAGATTTGACGTCAATTAGAGGCGATAAACCGTAAAGGGTAAATTGCCAAGAAAGATAATATAAATATCAAAATTTGTCAATAAAGGTAACGTCAATTTTTTTAGGCCAAGAAAGGATTCTAAATTTGCCAATAAAGGTAAATATAAAAAAAATTGACATTATCTTTATTGGCAAATTTCAATATTTATAAAGAAACTAAATATTTATAATTAAAATTAATCACATATATACGTTGACACTTTAAGAGTTTTGCTAACAAGAGGTTGTATATCATCCTATAAAATCTTACTACTTATCCTCGTATTAATAAGATCAACACAAGTGTTAAAATCAACGAAGCAGATGAGAAAAGAGAATTAGTGAATTATACATGTGATCTTGTGATCAGTAAAAAAATAAAGTAAAAGTAAACGGTAAAAAGAAACAAAATTTTCCTTTACCGATAAAGAAACAGACTCATTGTTTCATTTTTCTGGTCAAATTACAAGTTTTGGCATGTATAGGTATTAGATTTTAATGGATGAACCAAGTTTTCTCACTAGTTGATTTGTTTAATGGAATTAAATGATTTATGATCAGATTTTGGGTAAAATGACATGGTTTCTAACATGCACATACATCCACGAATGTGTATTAAGAAGAATTTATGTAACTCGCCTCAGTATCAAGTTATACAATCAAAATACAAAGCTAGTGGAATAGAGGAAGATCGCGCAGCAATGAGAAACATTAACGGTTTGGGGAAATTTGGTACCTAAGCATCGGCGCAAATTCAAGGGCTCGCATCTTGATTAAAACTTGGCCAAAGCCTCCATATCTAACCCTAACGCAATCACGCCACGATTGTAGGACCTCAAATCACGACATTCATTCATCAAGAACTCGCGTCACAAGATTCATCATGTCGCATCATGACATTCATTTGCCCATAGCAGCTTTTGCCATTTAACAAGATTTTGTACCCAAAATGTCCTAAATGCGAAAAACAACTTTCAAGAACTTGAATAAACCACAAAACAGCCCCCAAAGTGGTCACAATCAAGTTGATACAAACCCTAACATTTAGGTTTTAAATTCAACCACCTAATACAACCTTATTTGATACAAACCCTAACATTTAGGTTTTAAATTCAAAAGGACCCATTAAGCATAGCCCAAGCCAAATTAACATCATGCATGTACCAAATCAATTCCATTTCTCAATAATTTATCCCAAAATAGCAAGTTCAACTCTAATTCAAGTAGGCTAGAAACCTCCTAAATTGAACCAAAAACCCAAAACTTACATGAAATAGAGTTTATAAACATATTTTGGAGTTAGATTTATCAAATAACACTTCAACCAAGTTCAATCGCTTAGACCCTCCGCATTGGAGAGCCAACCCGATGTGGGGTTGTATCGGGTAAGCCGGGAACACCATCGCCCTTAGTGGGGTTCGGATGGGTCCGTCACCCATCTAGTCGTGAAACCCGTTGCGGGTTTTTTTTTTCTCTTTTTCTCTCTTTCTCTCTCATTTAATATATATATATATATATTATTAATATTTGATGTGGGGTTGAATAGGGTTGGATGTAGGGTTTGTGGGGTAAGTTAGGTTGAAGGTGAAAGATGATGTGGATGTTGATGTGGCAGTGGGTAAGTTGAGTAACATGGGTTGGAAGCGAATGGTCTTAAAATTTTGGATTCTTCTAGTTCTCATCTCTTTTTCTCATTTCACTAGCCCCCCCCCCCCCCCCCCCACCACCACCACCACCACCACCACCACCACCACCACCACCCCCCCCCCCCCCACACACACACAAGTCTTTCCCAATTTTGACTTAATAAGTTCAAACACCCTTATATGTGCTTAGTAGTATTGAGCACATCTAGTCCTTCTAATTCTATTCTTCCTAATTTAACCAAAATTATTTGTCCAACACAAAAATAGCACTTATAAATTGGGTAACTTTAACCCTTACACTGATTATTAATAATAAGCAATAACCAACTTTGTCAATAAAAATAATTTAAATATAATACCAAATAGAAATAAAATGAAACTTACTTTGGGGTGTTACATGTGTTTGTATTTATAAGTGTATACATTTTAAGTTGAATATACATATATACATGTGGATATCTGTGTTAGCATGTGAGAAATACATCGAAATCTCCTAAAAAAATTATTTAACAGAGTCCCTAGAAAATCCGTCAGGAAATTTCCGACAGAGTTTACTAATTCTTCTGTATTGTTATAATCATTATTTTGTATATATTTGTACAAAAACTCAAAAGACAAGTGTTTTTCAATATAAATGTGACTCAATATATGTGTAAGTATATAGAGAGATACGTGTATTCCTATTTTGAGTTGTTCAGCCGAATCTTCTATGGGGTCTATAGATCGAAATCATTCATGAATGGGGATAACATATGCACTTACATCGATCAATCATTTGCTCAAGGCAAACTCAAAAGATGTATATTATTTATAATTTTCATGTCTTAGTAATCTAGCCTTGTACGTTGCTCTTCTCCAGAAAGCAACTATTTTTTTAGATTGGTACTGCTAGGCTTGTAGTTAGTGGTATCTGGTGTTGTGAAGTGATGTCCCTTTTTAAAAAGTTGTGAGTTCAAGTCCTGTTGTGAACAATTGAGTAAGTTGTTTGCCGTTGAAAAAAATCAGATTGGTAGCTAATTTTGTACGTTTTAAAGAGACATTTATACCATAGTCTTAAATACATAAATTTAGATTTATCTTTGTTGTTTCAAGTCAAGCATAAATCTTGTGAATGGATGTGTAGTTTGTGTAATAAAAGTACTTTCATACGTATTCGAGTACATAAAAAGGTGCAGAATCTTTTTTTAAAAGTTGCACATTGAAAATCTGTTAGAAAGTTGCCCACCTTCAAAAGTACGACGCCCATTGAAAACCGTTTTCTGAGGCCCCATTTTTTGCCGTCAGAAATTGTCTGGTTTGTTGTAGTGACAGTACGTCCGAACCTAACAAGAATCGTTCAACACATACCTAATCCCACATGAATATCCGTTGGGAAAAAAGTATATCAAAATGAAAATAACACGAAAATACGTGTTAACACGAAAATAAGAAAAGTTATGATCCAAAACACGACCCAAATTATCAGATTAAGTTAAAATGTGCGGACAACAAACAAATTAAAGCAAGATATATAACTCGTGGATTGGTATAGTAACAAAAAAGGAAACACCCAATGGCGTGGGTTCGACCCTTCCATCAGACTTTTTTTCCATACTTTTTTTTTGTTTACGGCGGGCATCCGCTTTCTTTTTTCTTGCTAAGGAAGATGTCATGTCAATTTATTAAATTTTATTTTATTTTTATTATTATATTAAAAAATTAATTATATATCTTATTTGTTTTTCTCTTAAAACGTTTGCTATATAATGTTTGGTATAAATAAGAATATACTTTTATGACTAGCTTATTTTTATCTACATTTTGATATAAATTTCACCGTCATACAATATTTATTTAAAAACTATAAAAATTTATTGAAAATATAATACTAAAAAAAACATTTCATTAGATAATTATAATCTTTATCTTTAATCTTTAATATATATTAAAGGAGAATGTGTTATGATATCATTCTAATCTAAAAAAATTATCAATTATTCCTCTTTATTTCTATAAATGACTTACGAATGCGTTATTTTCTCAATTGTTGGTTTTTAGGTGATTTAGTATGCTAATACTTAAATATCTTTATAAAGATAATTATTTAAATCACTTAGTAGATACAGCTACATATTTTCGTGATTATTTACATAAAAACGTATACTCTTTAACTTAGTTATGAGCAGATAAGTTAGTAGAATACAAATGCTATAAACATATTAACCCAGGTTAGTATCTCTTTCCAACCTTCTTTTTTATAACTAAAAGAGACGATTTTATATGTATTTTCCCCTCTTTTCCTACTCCAATAGCAGCATAAAAAGTTGTTCACAAAATTAAATGTTTGTATTACTTATTGCACAATTACATAATATGAATAATATTTTAATATTTCTATTTTTTTAACTTTTACGATTCTTATTAATTATTATGTTTTAGTTTACTTATCTTATTATTTTTACCTTATTTTTTATATTATTACTTATCTTATTAACTAGCTTAACATTCTATGTATAAACAAGAGGATGATTAAGGTAAATTATAAATATTTATAGTGTTAAATAGTACTATCACATATAATAAAACAATTGTAAAACATATATAGGGATAAAACTTTATACAATGGGTAAATCTATTAGAAATTATAAATTCATCCATAACAATCATCAATTTTTTTTGTAGAACCACTTTATAGCAAATTTGATTTTTTAATATAATCCAATTGGTATAAGTGTTTACATAAAAAAACCATGAAATAGGTATATGCACATACTAACTGATTTGGATAAATGTTTTTATTAAGATATTTAGGTGTTAACAAACTAAATCACCAAAAAATGTCATTTGAGAAAATAACTCATTCGTAAATCATTTGAAGAAATAAAATTGGATGATCGGTGAAAAAAATTCAAAAAATAGAATGATGAGATTATAATCTTTTCTTTATATATTTTGTGGAGTTTAGACTAATTTAATTAAAAAAATTAATATAGCAACCTAAATAATATTTTTACCCGCTGCGAAGCGTGGGTAAAGAAAATCTTGTTAATGACTAAAAGTTGTGCAGGTGATTAAATTTGTTGCTTTTAGATATGTTAGGGATCGAGACACCCTTCAAAGAATAATAGAATGCGGATAACAAACAAGATAAAAACGAAACCAAGATATAATGTGGTTTGATCGTCAGGGTCACGACCTACATCCGCATGCAGGAACCAAAGACTTCTTTATTAAGACTAAAGTGTTTACAAGATGTCACCCTAAGCGTATTCATATGACTGAACCCTGGGCTTAATATTTATAACTAAACAAGAAACCCTAAATTTAATTAGGAAAACCTAATTATCTAAAATTAGAACCGCCGCCGCCGCATAACATCAAAAAAAAACTTCGGTCTGAAGTTGCCGTAAAGCAAGGTCTCACGCCGTGGAGCATCGAAGGTTTCACGCCGAGCACCTTGTTTTTCAGTTTTAAATATCTTACAAGCCATTTCAAGTCATTATCTCAACAAGATACTCGAGAAACTATATATTAACACTAAACAAGTAGATTATTATAAGCACATATTTTTTTAATTGGAATATTATATTTCCTTCTATTAAGTCTTCCTACGTATTAGTTAATTATATGTAAAATCAACTAATTTTCTTTCTTCATCTCCTCCCTTGATTGTTACACTTATCTCGATCTTATTAGCAGGAGAATGAGTAGAGATGCAAAGCAGGAGTTGCACTTTTCCGTAAAGCAACCGAAGAAAGAACTGGGTAGAAACATAGTAATTTAGTAACACAAACACTTTGAGATGATCAACAAAACAACTACACAACAACAATAAACATACTCAATTCCATAAAACTGGGGTATATAAGAGGTAAGACCGATTTACAGGAAATAGTGACTTGGTTTCTTAAAACGTACTAAAAAAACAAACGATATTTTCTTCGCAGATTTAAAACCTTTTTAAACCACATCTTTGTCTGTAAATACGACATAAGACATCTTATGTCTTAAAAACAAACGAACATCTTCGTTTCTACAAACAACCGACGACGATTTACAGGTGTTTCGACCCGGAAACAACCCTGAAAATGAGCTGTAAGCTGTAACGAAACCATGAGAAAGACAGTTAATGCCACGTAGATTTCATTTTTCTCTTCAACAATGCCACGTCTCTGTAATGGATACTCTTGGTGTGATGAGAAAACAGTGAGGTGGCAAGCTAAATTCTTATGAAAGTTCTAGAAGGCTGTCTACGTGGTAGATTTATCACATATATCCTATCTATCACATTAGTTACATTTGTCACAATGTTAAAGCACACTCAACTCTTATGGTTACACACTCACACACTATTTGGCTTATAAAGGATTTATAAGTACGGATTATTTTTAACTAGCATCGTACCCGTGCAATGCTGCGGAGTTAAATAGTTTTTGTTTTATAATATGTCACTTTCAAAAATGTAATGATATGTTATTCGCAAAATGCAATGTCACAAAAAAATTTATTTAGCAACATGTCCCTTTTTTTCAAATTTTCTTTTATTTGCATAAACTATTTTATTAATTTTAAAAATAAAATCTAAAAGACATTAAAATAAGGAAAAAAAATCATATTTGTGAAATAATAATAGAGAAGCTAATAAGATATTAGAAATTATGTTGTTATGGGTGTATAATTATGTTTGTGTGAGAGTATATTTTAATTGAATAAAAAGTTAAAGTAAATTAGGAGAGAGATTGGAATAGTTAAAGATTGAGTGGATGAGATTAAGTTAAATAGAATGAAAGGCCAAGATGTTGTTTTGATTGAATTTTAAGAGTGTTAAATGTTTTATATAGTAGTATAGATAAGCTTATTTTTTCGGTTTATTTTCTGAGTACGAGCTTATTCGTTGAGTATGGAGGCTGGTTGTGCCTCACGACATGAAGAAGGAGGTCTTACGGTGGAGACATCGATCAAGTGAATCATGCAAAATATTGTGTTCTTGTTTCTTGTTTTGTTATTTGCTTGTGCTTTGGTGTTATTCTTTGGGTCAATTCTGTGTTTTTCTTACATTATTATTACATAAAATTGTAAAATAAGCTAGACTTATGAAAATTATCCAAAAAACAAGCTTGTGAAAAAAAACCAGGCTTCTAAGCCCCTAATGGAAGTTACTAACCATTCAGTATGTACGTTACGTAACTTTTTAAAACATTTAAGAGTCGCAAAAGTTTTGTTTTAATAGTGTAGAGCTAAAAGCTTTTATTTTGAAATAAAATGCTTCAAAACAAAACGTTACTTCAAGTAGCTTTTATATGCATTAAATATGTAAATTCCCGCAAATAACCCTATGAATAGTTTTTATCATTTAACATTTTATTTATTTATTTCATTTTACATTTTTAAACTCTAACTATCAGTCACTCTATCAAACACATTTTCCACCAAACACTCCTTTAGTTTTATTATTTTAATTTTACTCTAAACCTATTTTCTTCTTAAGTTTAAACAGGTGTATCAAAATGGTGATTATACTGTTTATAGAAAGAAAATTAATGTATGTTTGGCAAAACTAACATAGTTAAAAGTTAAAACTTTTATATGTGCAGAGGTATTTGATAATATTATTGTAGCTATAATAAAATATGTTATGTATATCAATATATAGTAAGGATCCAATAAAAATAGTTTTAAACTGCATCTAGTTAATTTACTGCAAAGAACTTGAAGGACCGTTATTTGATAATAGTAAAATATGATTTGTCTTTCAATATACTATTTTTATTTAAATCAATATCTATAGAAGAAAAAAATTAGATGTAACAAAAAATAGTGTATTCAGAAAATGTTGCATCTGATGTACCATTTTTGTAAAATAACTAAATAAATATGGTTGACAAGGGAGATAGGAGATGGTAGAGATAGAAAGATACAGGGTCTTGGTAGAGATAGAAAGATACAGGGTCTTGTGGGTAAAGAAGAGGAAAGAGTCCGACGATAACGAGACAAAAATTAGGATAAATACAGTGTTTTCACCATCACACATTTTAAGACTAATTTTGTTTGATCCTTATTATATCAATATATACTTACCAATCTCTCATTCTTCCATGCATGTTTTTCAAATAATGAATCATGAATTTGACCAACACCATTTGATCTTTACTTAAAAGCATGACAATTAGAGCAACTATAGTCATTTCCAATAGTAGAAACCAAGGTGCTTACAATTTCAAGAACAAAAGTCTATTCAAAGCTAGAAAATGGATATGCAAGATAGCATTTAATACTTCCATCCATATACTATGAAGTAAGAACATTTTCTTTAACTTAGGGGCTATTTGTTTGCTGCTTAATGAAATCATTCAGCGCCGAATGCTGAATGATTCAACATTCAGCGTGTTTGATTGCTGCCTTTGAATGAAAATTGTGCTGAATGATTCAACATAATGCTGCTAAATCATTCTACCTTAAAGTGCATTCTGAATCATTAAGCACCAAGTATTTTACTCAAATACTCTTTCTTTTACACGTTGTCTTTTTAAACAATAATATCTTGTAATATAATATATATTAAGGTTAAAATGATAATTTTCATCATTCAGATTGTTTATTAGAACCTTTATCAAACATCATGTCACATTCAGAGGCAGATTCATTCAAAGCCTTTGAATTATTCAGACCACCTAATCATTCAGTGCTTAATCATTATGTTTTTATCAAACACCTCCTTAGAATATGTGTTGTTCTTCAACCTTAACAATCCTAGATTATGTCCATTGAATGTTGACACATCACATGATCAACCCTATGAACCTGCAGTCTAATACTAATTTAAAAAAAAAAGAAAAGTAAGATAGAATTTAACTAAGAGCATTTCCCTGTTCTTCAACCTCAACAACCTCATTTTTCTTTCCATTTGATATCTTCAATTTGCAGTTACTCAGTATTTATATTGAGATCACATTCCCTTAAAATATCGAACAATTTATCAAACAAACCGGTAAAAAAACCTACCAACTGATTGTACAGGAACATCAATTCATCAGTATTTTCTTAAAAACTGAGAGAGATCTTTCAGTCTCCCCATGCATCATCTTTCAAACTCTGTCTAGAAATTATTCGTTGCCTTCGGGCTTCTTCTTGTTCTTTGAGTTCTTTCCTACCGAAACTTGTTGAAGGCAACTTCATTCCCATTCCATGAGCAATCAACCTTTGGGCAGTTCTTGCTGATGTTTTTGGCCTTTGTCTAGGTGGTTCCAAATCTGCCCAACAAAAAAAAGGAAAAAAAATCGATACTTTTGAGTTTCTTAGGTAATTTATAACTGTTTGACTATAATCAACTTCCTAAAACAGCCCTTAATAAAACGAAAATGGATTAACAATGTTATGAATAAAGATGAAGGCGTATTACCTCTTTCGGGAATGGAGCTTAGGAGTACATCATTCTCGCCAAGTACACGAACCTTAAAAGGACACTTAATCGAGTTACATGCCTCAAGAGCTGCAGGACAGAGAAATCAGATATGCCCAGTAACTTTTGGAGTTAAAACTTAAACCCGACAAAAAAAAGATGGTGTTTGGGATATGAAAGTTACCAATTGCTGGTGTCCTAAACACGGCAAGTGCAGTAGTATCATTGACCCAACGTATCACAACATCGTGATAATTAAACTTCTCTAACATACTCTCTAGCCCGCTTGTGGTCATACTTGGTTGGAAGTCTTCGAGAACAAGAGCATGGCATGTGCCATATTTTACTGAATCACACATACACATAGAATCAGTGTTTTCAATTTTTCACTGAATACGTGTTTTTCTTTCCATCTATGGTAAAAGTTATAAACAACCTACAATCTCTTATCTGTTCATGTCCTTCAGAAGCAGGAGATACATCTTGATTTGCAGATTTATCCTTGAGAAGCCCACCAGAGTTTTGATCACTATACAAGCCATCTTTTTGGTATGAAAACGTGCCCCTTCCACGCCTTACAGGAGGTTGAATTTTTTTATCTTCAAGTGTGAGTGCAGATACATCTGGTAAGGATTGTGAAGACAACAACTCATCTGGAGCACGATCTGCAACAGCTTCCCAATCTGCTGATACCCGCATCAGTCAAATTATGAAAAATATGGTATTGTTTTGCTAAATTTTAAAATACCATGTTCATATATACCATCTTCTGAATGGTCATTATTTGACTGTGAGTCTTCCTTTGCCTCAATATTCATTGATTTGCTGAAAAAGAGCCAAGATCAGTAATCAAGAAATCAACAAAGGATATAAAGCCGAAAAGAATCGCAGAAAGAAAATACTTAAATAGAAGATATGTGATGCACATGTGCATGTGTGCCCCTATGTGGATGCAATCATGCAAATGCCACTAATACTTCATTCTTTTAACCTGGATTTTGAGGATCGCGTACATCAACTATATTAGTTTGCTTGCAAGGTTTCACTTTCTTAGTCTGGAAATAAAAAGGCAAATTTCCTTTTCAGCTCCCACAGAGAATGTCCTAATCATCTTCTAGTATGTCAACTAATCCTCCAATATCAGAATGTACTCACGTGTGAAAGTTAAGAAATATGCACATTTTTCGAAGAGAAAACAAGATCGAACTCATGGAGTTACTTTACTCACGTGTGAGGGTGAAGAAATTTATCATAATCACATATCTCGATGAGTTAAATATCAAACACAACAAATTCAAAGACACTGAATCCAACATGTTAACAACATATCAAAGTAGGTATGAAATATTGAAATATAAAGATTTTAGATATATGTAACGAATTTATCCTTTAGCGTTCGGTTCATATGATATACATCATAATTCATACATACAAAAATAGATTACAAGTCAATTTCAAATTGATATGTAGAAGTCCTAAAATGAGATTCATATCAAAAACCTCAAAATACTAATGAACCCAGGGGTTTCCCCACTTTGTGTTTTAAATCACATTTCGCTAATTCGCTCTATAGCCAACTTGATCCTTGATCCGTCAACGAGGCTATCTTTTCGCTGTTCAACATCTCGAAATTCACCTTTTTTTCTTTATAATTTCCTTGGTCTTTTTTCTTTCATTTTCCTTGTGTTACTTTAGTCCCGAAGCAGACTCTCAACCCTGCTGTTACTGTGTCTAGGTTACTTCATCTTTTTTTTTCTTCAGTTTAACTTTTCCTTTTGAACCAACTCAAGAACGTTTCAACAATTCAATTAATTCACCCAATTCAACGATAATTCCCTAATCCAATAAACCCTATCTTGCTAACGTAACATAATCAACATTCTAAAATTTAAAATTTCTACCAAAACTTTCAATTTTTAAGAACCCTAACTTGAAATAACAATATCTCAGTATCCAAATCAATTTCACACAGTCGTGATCCACAGTTAAGTTTAACGAATTAGAAACAACAAATTAGATCAAATTCACAAGTAACGAAGCATCAGAAACTACAAAATATTAATCAAATTACCTCAAATGGAGTCTGGAGATGGAGCGAGGGGTATAGAGTGGAGACCAGACCAGAGAGCCTAAACCGAAGTGAGAGTTCAGAGTTATTTTCTTCGGCCTTTTTTTCCGCCTGAAAAGTAAAAATAAGACAATTATGTGGCTTTTGGGCTGGACTGCAAAACTGGGCTCACTACCTTTTAATAATAATAAAAATAATAATAATCATCATCATCGTCATCATCATTATCATCTGGTGTTTCACGAGCTACAGAGCTCGTTTTCATTTTCATTTTTAAAAAAAATCAAGTCATGTTAATCTAAATTAATATTATGTGGGTCCAATAATAATAGTGATAGTAATGTGAGGTTAGTCATACATATCATGACTAAGGCTGTTTAGTCATGACTATGTCTTAGGCTGAAAAACTGATATGCATTCAGTCATGGATGTCATCATTGGGTGGTCTTAGAGCACCCGTTGGTGCATGTTAACATGTATAACGAACAAAAACAAGAAGGCTAGCTAGTGATATCCATCGCAATTTCCTCGTTAAGTGTTCGTGGTTCTCTTCGGGGGTCACAAGCCTCACCGCTCGTTCTCTATTTCCTTTTCTTTTTTCAATCAATAGATATTGAGATAAATAGTTGTGTGTGGGTCAAATGATAGGTGTTAACACAGCGACTGGTTAGTGATAAGTTATTGATACTGATATGATGGTTATTGGTGGCTACAATAATGTTAGTTAATACTGCGGGTGCTCTTTAATTTAGAAAAGATCTTAAACAAACTTTACATTTACAAACAGTTAGCTTCATTTAATTTTATATTTGTACAAATGTCATTCTTTCAACATGGACAATCAAGATCATTTAACTATGAAAAGATTGTATGGTTGAGGTTCCTTTAATAGTACTTGTTAATGTAAAACACCCTTTTTAAAGAATTAATTTCATATGATCTAGATTTCATCTAGTAAAGCCAAAGCTAATGATAGGCTTCTTAGCTTGAAGCTTAGTCAATCAACATTGAAGCATGTTGGTCATAAGCTTAGATTTGCATCATTGAATACTTGGCAAGACCTAAGCTAACCTTCCACACCCTAGTGAAGAACTTATGTGTTTCATCAGCTTTCTATTCCATTCTTTTTCAATCCAGGAATCCTCACATTCATCCTACACAAATGTTCTTTACCTTTTAAAAAATAAAGTAAAATAAAATGGTAGAGAGAAAGAAGAGAGAAAAAGGAGAGAGTTTACGGGTTGAGTAACCTGGAAAAACCCTTCGCTCGTTGGTCAAGGGGAGGCAACGATTGTGTTTTGCCTTATCCTACCTATACTCTCAAACCGTGAATCCAATTGGCTTTAAGTCAGAAATTGAAAGCTAAATGTAAATACTAAAACAATATCACGTATTGATCGATCACAAGTTCGCTCAGTGATAATCCCTGATGCAATAAATTAGCCAAACAAATGTTATACTTGTGTATTTTTGAACAAGATTGAAGCTTTAGGAAAAAGAAAGAAAGTACAAGCCTTCCACCTTCTATTGTACTTGGTTTGCTTTTGAATCATACATGTGGCATCTTGATCATCAACAATCAAGATCAAATGAATATCATTTTAAATATCATATTCCCTCCAAGATTTGAGTGTGGAGAAAAGGTGAAATTAGGACCATTTAGAATTTTGAGTTTGTTATCTTTACATGTTCTTATATTGTGTGTTTAAGGATTTGTCTTTTAAGGTTAGGATAGTTCCTAGTATATATGTACGAACATGTTATATATTCGCTTGTTTGCAACTGTTGTTTAATCTCAATTTAGAAAATTAAGTTTAAACATTGAAAAATAAGTTTTGTGGACGGGTCGCAATTCTCGACACGACACGAAATCGGCATAAAAAACGAGTTTGAGTTGACACGTATAATAAAAATGTTGGCTTAGGGTTAACTTGTGTAACACATATAATAATTGAGTCAGGCTGGTGTTATACATAAATTTCACGAATTGACGCGCGACCTGTTTAATATTTATATAGATTCAATCTTTTTTATATATAACATGCAGATTCCCATGATCACACAATTTTGATAGTTTTTGTTTGTGAAAAATTAAACAAGAAGGTCCCGATGTTAAAAATCATGATTTTTTGGAAGCTTATTTAATTTTTAACTTACTGACCTTCCAACTCTTATTTGTTTACAACCCGTCAACCTTCTAATAACCTACCAACTTGCAAATGATCCATCAACACGTTAACCCGTATAATTAAGCTGGTTATCTGGATCTCATATATATGAGTTAGTGTTTTAAACCGGCCTGGTTCAGATCATGTGTTCCTGACATGCCAACCCGAACACGACATGAATATCACCCCTAATTTTTTGTGTCCAAGTTTTACTTGTTAATAATGGCATCTATATTACTAGATCACTCATTCTTCTTCGTTACTCCATCCACAAATTGATCAGCTACCGATTGAACTTTCTTTTAATCGATCTATACTAGACGTTTAAACTTATCTTTAAATTTATTGAACTTTCAAAACTTACTATTTGATGCATTAGGAAACCTATTGTTACATGAATTAATATCACATGAATTTGAAAACCCTTGAGTGAATGTGTTACATAAATCGCATGGAAATAGATAATACATGAATCTGGAAACCTTTGATGATGAATCTCACACAAATCAAGAGGCGATTGAATTGTTTTGATGAAGAGGGATTAATAGAGAATTAGAGATGCTTATTATTCTTCTTCTCATCATCATCACCATCGTCATCATCATCGAAATAATAATGTTTTGATAAGATGGCCTATTGGCTACCTACTATCACAAGTCATGATACATTAAAGAGTGAATTACTAATTTGGTCTCTGTGGTTTATTGGAAATCACTTATTTGGTCCTTTATTTTAAAAAATTATTGAAATGACCCTTTAATTTGACAATTTGTCACAATCTGTAACGTCTCAATTTTTTATTTTTTTACAGAAGAACACTTTACAAATATATAATATCATTTAGTATCAAAGTAAATTGCGGAAGTATCATAAGTATATAAAAGTCGAATACAATATCCCAAAATTACAATTCATCATTTCGTGTTTGACACAAGGTCTCGTTGTAAAAATAAAAATCATTCATAGAAGTGAGCTGCCGTCACTGTCCTGGAGCTCTCTGATGGTCTTTGTCCTCAAAGATGGAAAATTAAACAACATCAAGCGCAAAGCTTAACGAGCGTACTACTTACATAGCAAAACAGTTTAACCTCGTCATAATCACATATCATACTTTCCATACCCGCTACCGTAGTAGTCGGTCTAATCATACCCGTTGTCAAAGCATACGGTTGCACATACCTGATTACAAAATCAGTCGTCATACGGGCACCTAAGTGTCGGTTGAAACATACCCGTTGTCGAAGTAAACGGTCGCACATACCTGACTCACAAGATCCAGTCGTCATACCCGACACACAAGTGTCGTCGAACATACAACACATACCCGACACACAAGTGTCGGTCGAATATACACATGTTCACAGTTAAAGCAGGCTTGATATATAAGTGAAGATACTCACCTGGCAGTAGTCTCAGTCACAAATAGCAGTGAGTCACAGAATTGTATCATTGCGGGTTCGATCATTAGATCCTACAATCATAACTTATTGAATTAATACCGCACTCAAGTCCTTCACTTCAAGTCACCCAACTCATAAGTCCACTAAGTCGGACCCCACTCATAAGTCGGATCAACTACGAGTTGGACCAACAACTAAGTCGAACCAATCACTAAGTCGGACCAACTACAAAAACATATAAGTCGTACCAGGGTGAAAGTCAGACCAACACTAAAGTACCTCTTCTTGGTCGGATGAGTTACAGGTCACCTAAAACACCATTTTTGAAAATCCAAGCTTCACCAAACTTAGTCAAAACAATTTATTTAAGTTCCCCAACATATCTCCCTCATATAAAACATTTTTCTTATCACTATTGTGTGATTTAATCAAGTTTTGATCCTCAATAAGTCACATCTCTCTCTCTCAACATGAATACCCACAGGAACACATCCACAGAGCACTTAAAAACCTAAAAATCATACTAAAACTCAAAGTAATATACCTCTATATGATCACAATGAAGTAAGGATGATTACCTGATGCTTTTCTTTAAAATTCCTTAGAATTTGGATGCAAAGATGAAGGTCATCTAGCTCTCCTGTTCTTGTTCTTCTTGACTCCAACGTCACCCACATAGCACACAAGTTTGAAGAATGAACAGTGTAGAAATCCTTGGGGGCTGCGCCCTAATTTCCTGTATATACCCATGTATCTCATAAGGCCTAAGCCCACCCATCTCCTCAAGCCCAAGTCCACAAAGTCATTAAACCCATTATTCACATAATCAATTATCTATACCAATTTTCTCAAGGTTGGGTAAGCCCAAATTAACCACAACTTTATTTCATAAATCCCAATGAAATCCTTTAATACTTCAAATAATAATACTAATACTAATAATCTTTCATATATTTCAAATTCGGGTATTACACAATCTCAGTCCTTTAGCCATTAAAAGTAACGACATTAGTGATAATTTTTTTTCAAAATGACCATTTTACCCTTTTATAACATTACAAACTCAGTCCCTATAGTTTTCAAATAGTTTCAAAGTTAGTCCTTTAATCTTTTTTTAATAATTTACTATATATGTAATATTTATTATTATATTTTTTAACCTTTTTTCAATAATATTTATTATTATATTTTAATCTTTTTTCAATAATTTACTATACATATATATATACAAGCAAGGTACTCGCGCAATGCTGCGACAGCAAATAATTTATATTTTACATCATGTTACTTTTAAAAATGTAATAATATGTTATTCGTGCAATTCAATGTCACGAAAAAGTATCGTACAATGTCAGCTTTTTATTTTTTTTATTTGTATCAACTATTTTATTAATTTTAAAAATAAATTTAAAAGACATTAGAATAAGAAAAAGATTTATATTTATGAAATAAGGAGTGAGAAGTTAATAAGATTTTGAAAATTATGTTGATGTGGGTGGATAATTGTGTTTGTGTGAGAGGGTGTTTTAGTGTTAGAGAGATATTTTAAATAGATAAAAAGATAAAGTAAATTATGAGAGAGAAGAAACGGTTAAAAGGAGTATTTTAAAAGTTAAAGTAAATTAGGAGAGAAAATAAAATGGTCAAGAAGGGGTATTTTAGTACATTCACCTTCATTGTTAAAGTAAATTAGGAGAGAGAATAAAATGGTCAGGTTAAGAGGGTAAATGGACATCGAAAGAATTTTTTTCCTAAACAAAATACCTTAGTTTTATATATAATTTACAAAACATAGTTTGTAATGAATAATGGTCATCACCTTCATTGTTTTACATTAATTTATACAAGAAAGTATGAATTTAACCTATATTTTTGTATTATAGAAGAAATTTTGAATTTAGTTTACATAGTTATATATCTTTAATTTAATATTTATATAGTATAAAAATTCAATAAATGTATAGATTTATATACTTAAATATATAAAATTATAATTTAAAACAATTCTAATTAACCTGTATTCATCTATTGATGAAAAATCGCCATCCATATCCATAATCTCATCATTTGCTATATGTACCATGAAGGTGTTTGGATTACTATCATCTCATAAACTCATATGCTTATCACACTAGTAAGCCAACTTCTAGTCAAGTTGGTTATTTTGTAGCTTTTCTTTTCTTTCTTTCTATTAGAATTATACATTAATTACATTTTGAGTAGTGTCATGTTAGTGTTCATACTAGTCATTTCAATCCAATCTCAGCCATACACACTCTAATATAAGTCTAAGTTCTAATATGGCAGTGTGGGTATAGCGAGTCAAAATGACAATTAATATGTTATAATGAGTATTAGTGGGATAAGTGGATCTTATTAGGTTGTAATAGATCATGTGGGTCATAGTTTGCATTGGAATGAAAGGCTTTATATTAATTATATATGGCAATGAGGGCATAATGTTGTTGCTATATTAGGATCTTAATGTGGGATAGTATGTTATAATGAGTCTTTTAGTCTATATTATTTATTTATTCACATATAGTGTGATTTAAGCCGGAATAGGGAGCACAACCCGAATATGATGTATGTAATTTATAAAGATCTAATATGACCAATAGGAGTCATAATAATAGGAATAATATTAGGTTGAGAGTCATGATTAATGTTTATTATAATTATCCATGGTTGTTATTGATTGGTATGTGTTTCGATGTAGATAAAAATGGGGTTGAAGAGCGAGTGACTCAATTAGAAGTAGAAGGCCACTTGGGTTGTAGCTTAGCGGTAAAGCACTTAGGTGTTTTAGTGTGGTGATTGCTCATAGACCAAAAGTCATGAGTTCGAGTTCCATCATAAACAAATTAAAGTAAATTCAGGAGCCGTTCAAAAAATAGAAGTAGAAGTTAAACAAGCCAATACAAAAAATAGCGGATATTTTAAATGAGACGTTCTCCCCACCTTCCAACTAACTTTTAATAATCAACGTTATTATTTGAAAAAAAACATATTATGATTTTTGCTATTATCTTAAAACTGTTAATGATAAATGCTTATTGGAGGATTTCATATTTGTTTAGGGTTAATAATGGTTTAAACCTCAAAGTTTACATATTATTTTGGTTTGCATCTCAAAAGGATTTTTTTTTCGAGTGATTTAAACCTTAAAGTTATACGTTATTTTGGTTTAAATCTTTATTTTTTTCAAATGGTGTAATCCTTAAGGTTTCGGTTAAAGATAGTTCAACCCCTTAAATTTTGTTTATTTTTTATTTTACGCTTTTAACTTGACAATACATGTAAATTTACCAAATGAGATTAAATTGATTTTTTAACAAAACTTTGAAAGTTAAAATATCTTTAAAAAAATTTAAAGATTAAATCACAATAAAGCGTAAACTTTAAGGTTTTAGTTAATTTTATACAAAACTTTAAGCTTTAAATCTTTTTCTAAAATAAACTTTAAGGATTCCATTATAACTTTATTTGTTTAATATATGAAGTTTGTTATTCATTTTCTATTTTGGTATTTCTTTATATTTCTCTGTCTCTCTCTATATACCATTATTAACTTTTTTTTCTAATTTTAAAATGTCATAATAGTAATTTGATAATTCATTTAATGCACGTACAAAAATACGATACGCTCAAATACCTTCCAAAAGAGAAATTATCTTATAACAAAATTTGATGAATTCTTTATGCGTAATGCATTATAGACATATCAAATAAGAACATCTTTTAAAGTGAAAACTTGGAGAATAATTTATAGTCATTCGATAATATTTATTTAATGATTGGTATTAAACTTGGTTTAATTAAGGTGTCTTAAATTTTTAATTATTTGGTTTAATTAAGGTATGTTAAGTTTATAGTCTTATTTATGTAAATAAATGATTGGCCTACAAGTGTTCTCACCATTCTCTATTTAAAATGTGTTCTCACCGGATCCCTCCTCGTTATGTGTGTGTATTGTTTAAAATGCACCATGCTTCTTTATACAAATAAATGCAAAAAATGAGAAACGATGATAGATCGAATTGAATCATATTGATTTTGTAATAGATTTCTTCGGAAATTGAATGAAAAATCGTCAAAAAATCTATCGGAAACTGAACTAAATCGCCCAAAAAGTTGTCAGAAATCCGATAGAAATCCGTCAATCATAGACGATCTCACTAGTTCTTTTGTCAAAAAATACCGGAGCTCCTTTGGTTTGTAAATCTCCGACCTATTTGTAAATTTTGAGAAACATAACTCTCAATAGATAATGGTTTGAGAATGTTTTTCAAACGAGTAAAATCCTTTACAGCAATTTCCGACTGATTTGACGCCAAAAGAAAAACTATTTTTCTAGTAGTCATATACTCATAAATAAAAGCTATAGCTCATAGTTGTAACTAAAAGCTTTATATCTCATACCTTTTAGCTCCACTTATTAAAGCTTCAACTATATTTAATTTATACTAAAGACACTTATAATACATAATAAATCATTAACAGAAACCAATTTCGTTTATATGAAAACTGTTCTTATTACAAGTATTACGTATACTATTATAACCACCATTAATGTTCATTCATGACTCATTAAAGAACAAGACTCGATATTCCCAAAATACTCCTCGTTAACGAGCTGTCATTTAATCAAAGATCAAGATTGGTTCTTACGGTACTCGTAATAAGGATTGTTATCAAATGAACCTTAGATTCGTATATATAAAAACTTGGTTATGGATGAAGTTGGGCCGGTAGATACAAGGCCACGACAAGCATAAACAAGTTGCACCAAATTCCATAAATACGATATGGATGAATCAAGTCCAAGTTGTGTTGGTTTATCCCCTTTTTATGTCACTTCAATGATGGTGCTCCTTTTTCCTTTATGCCAATGCCTTTTAACCTTGGTACACACATATCTTATTCCCCAATTTGGCATCCATTCCCTAGCTTCTTTTCATTCCCATTTTAACACACTTGATTTAGAAACAATTTATTCATCTTTGATTCTGTACTCTTTAGTGGAAGCAATAGTGATGAGTTCTTGTTCTTCTTATGTTTATACCCAACCGCGTTTTTAACTTATTCCTTTCGTACGGCACGCTTAATCCCTTATACTGACTTATGCCATGTTAGGGTTAGTGACTTGATGTGATTTCATGTTCACGTTCTTTGTTCTTTATGTTGAATTCGATTCAGGAGATGATAAGATAGGGGTCTATAACTCTAGATACGCCTAATAGAAACTCGATTGCTTGACATAACATGCCTAAAACATACTAGCAACTAAAGGTCAACGAATTCATATAGGATATTACCATCTTTCGGTTTGATAAAACGACAAAAGAATCGTTAGGTATATATACAAGTGATATACAACCAATAAGATACACGATAACCATAAGAACACAAAGATTTACATAGTTCACATAATCTAAGTAATATATATGTCATAGAATACACCGGTTTTTTGCTTAAAGTTATAATGGTTAAAAAAAGATCCATTTAAGAGAAATAAAAGGTAACTTAATATTTTATTAGTGTATTATTATTATTATTATTATTATTATTATTATTATTATTATTATTATTATTTTAAAAGCAAAAAGTAACTTAATATTGCTTGTGGGCCACAACCCACAATAGGCCAAAACATCACCATCATGTCGGTTTCGAAAAAAGAATCTGACTACGTCCCAATTGTAAAGTCTCTGGTAGCAACAATAAGATCAAAAGAACATATTAGACTCTACAGCTCAACAATCCGTTTATTAAAAAATACGTAAAATGGGGTTGATTAATCGATAAAAATCCTTTTTTATTATATTTTTTTGAGAAATAAGTAAGAAAGGATAATATTAAAATAAAAAATTCCCGACAAAGGTATGCAAGTGAAATCAAGAAAAAGTAGGAATAAATATAAGAAATTGAACAAATAGAAGAAGGACACGTAATATATGAATGAATGGAATGGGGAGTGGAGTGGGATTCTTGCAAGGCTGGCTGCCAATATGCATGGGTTCAATTAGTCGTATGAGAACCACCCGATGGTCGTCGATCGATCGAGCCAACCAGCCATCGTTGTCATTTGTGGGGTTTAAAGCTTGGTTTGGATCCTCATCAGATAACTAATACTTTTCCCTATCCATCTTTGTATATTCCCAAACACATACATATTCCATCTCTCTCTCTCTACATACATACATACATACATATATATACACACTAAATACGTTGCTCAATTTAGATGTAAGAATATTATTATTATTATTATTATTATTATTACTATTATTATTATTATTATACCATATAATGAAAATCGACTGTAAGAATATTTTGGATGGAGAGATATGCTATGACACCCTAAATCTGAAAAACTATTTGATGTGATTATGGAGAAACATTAGGATGTGATTTTTGGAAACAATAATCGAACAAGATGCGATTTCTAGTAAGATGTAAGAACCCTAAATCTGAAAACATAAATTGAATTGAATAATTCATCTGTGTATTTTGAAAAACTAATTGCACAAGATGTGATTTCACGAACGCTAATCATAGCATATGTATATTGGAAACAAAAACCTAATAGAATACAAGACCCTAAATCGAAGTGATTGCTAGTACGATGAGGATCTACAAAAAGTGAAGATAGTGCAATGAACAGTATCTGTGTTTTCCTTAATCGCGTGGATCTTATATTGATTCAGTGTTTTAGTTTTGAATATCGATGAACATGTAACACCTCTTTTCCAGTTTAAACAAATTACATATTTCATTTGTTTAGCACCAAAAGTCTATCAGAGTTTACAAAAAGGCTGGTTTATAATTACATATGTGCTAACAAATACAAAAGTTGTATTAATAGTTTTCTTATCAACACCCAGATGGAGCTATCCAATTAGTCATAGAGCAAGGGCCTTACCTTTGCTGGAACCAGAGTCACTTGCAACATGCAACACCGAAACACAAGCTAACGCTTAGTGAACATACTAACTGAACATAAATAATAAACAACAGGAAAAACATTTTCCCCAAGATATCTTGCCTCCGAGCTGCAACACCTGTAAACCTGCACATATTGTTACTATTGTGTGGTATAACTACACCACCTGCGTAGTCATATCCCTTAACACCATTCTTGTATATAACTACACCACCTGCATAGTTGTACACCGTATCAATGTTCTGGTATATAACTACGCTGTGTTGTTGTACATCATATCACCATTCTGGTGTATAGTCATACCACCTGCATAGCTATGCACCTCTGTTGTACCATGAATATATATATATATATATATATATAGTTATCTCACCTATGACCTAACTGTAATATCATACAACACGTATATAACACAGATACATGCATATTGTTTTGAATATATATATAATTCACATACGTACTAATCATACAAAGAAGTAGTACATTCACCTTAGTATTCAAATATAAGTCAACAGTGTTAACTCACGAGTATTATAGTGTATACGCCAACACTTACTGCCATTAACTGAAATAGGCATTGGCACACTTGTGTCTTTTTCCGGGTACGCCTGTGCCCTTCAACATGGGCCTAGATCTGGCCTACTCCAACATGGGCTTACTGGGCCAGACACGGCTGTACCTTACATAGGCACGCCCGGACCTGAAGAACAATGGTGGTCACGCCCACCCGGCACGGCCATACCCCCCAAAGGCAAATCCGTGCCTATGTCCAACCTGCACCAGTACGTCGTCCGACTTATATGAAACTCGCCATTTTTGAATCCAAACTCAAACCAAACGTTTTCCAGCACTTGCAAACCATACTAAGACTACTATAACTACTAAATAACAACAATTAACACCACAAACATACTAAGATCAATTATTCCACCTTTGAATCACTTTCTTAGCCCCAAAACATCAAAAACTCACACAAGAATCGTACCTTGCTACTAGGAATCACTTGGATGTTAGTATATCAATTTAATCTTGCTGGTTTAGATCCAAAAATATAAGAAAGTGGGTTGCTTGAATGAGTTGCTGTGCTAAAATGAGTGCTTGACTTTCTTAAGTTAAACCACCTTACACATATATATAATTAATCTTTTCAAGAATGATAAAACAGCCCCCTGAACTTAGTATCTATCAAAATGATAGTTTTAGCCCCTCTAGTTTTATAAATATCCCCAATCTTAATTAGGAAATCCCTAATTAACACAATCTTCAATAATTAAATAATTTATGTATTTACGAACCTTGGGGGCATTACAGAACAGTATGCAATCAACGCGTTCTTTGTTTTTAAAAATGCAATCAATGTAATTCATGAATTTTACCCAGATGTGGAAAAACTGAAAAAAATAAAAAACACATAAAACCGGTTGATAACCGGTAAGGGTAAACTGCGTGAAAATAGAAATTGAACAAATAGAATGAGGAATGGTAATATATGAATAAATGGAATGGGGAGTGAAGTGGGATTCTTGCAAGGCTGGCTGCCAATATGCATGGGTTCAATCAGTTGTATGAGAATCACCCGATGGTCGTCGATCGATCGAGCCAGCCAGCCAACCAGCCATCGTTGCCATTTGTGGGGTTTAAAGCTTGGTTTGGATCCTCATTAGATCACTAATACTTTTCCCTATCCATCTTTGTATATTCCCAAACACATACATATTCCATCTCTCTCTTTATATATACCTATATATATATATATGTATGTATGTATGTATGTATGTATATATAGAGGTCAATTTAGATATTTTTCTATTTACGTTTTATATGGAATATTTATTCATTTTACTAGTTGTTATTATTATTATTATTATTATACCCATATAATGAAAATCGACTGTTAGAATATTTTGGATGAACACATATGCTATGACACCCTAAACCCAAAAACCTATTTGATGCGAGTATGGAGAAACATTCGGATGTGATTTTTGGAAGCAATAATCGAACAAGATGCGATTTCTAGTAAGATGTAAGAACACTAAATCTAAAAACATTAATTGAGTTGAATAAATCATGTGTGTATTTTGGAGAACTAATTGCGCAAGATGTGATTTCACAAAGGGTAATCACACATACATGTCTATTGGAAATAAAAACCAAATTGAATACAAGACCCTAAATCAATGTGATTACTAGTATGATGAGGATCTACAAAAAGTGAAGATGGTGCGATGAACAGTATCTGTGTTTTCCTTAATCTCGTGGATCTTATATTGATTCAATTTTTTAGTTTTGAATATCGATGAATAGTATGCAATCAATGCGTTTTTTGTTTTTACATATGCAATCAATGTAATTCGTGAACTTTACCCAATTGTGGAAAAACTAAAAAAGAATAAAAAAGCAAAAAAAACCCCATAAAACTGGTTGATAACCGGTAAGGGTAAACTGCATACAATAACCCAAATTTAAATATTGCTTGTATTTTTAGTTAAAAAGTTGGTTGTATGCAATGATAGTTTTGACAAATGCTTTGTATTTTCAAGCATATTGCCCAAAAAAATAAGTAGAGATGTTTATAACCAAACAAATAATATCTTTTGTCATTTTATCCACTCTTTAGTTTTTGTATCAGGGTGATGGAGTCATCACTCCCACCAATCTTTATAACGTCATTATGTCAGCATCATACTTTCACCACTTAACTTATGATATCATCAATCCTAAGGATGGCAGTTTTTGTGTCCAACACGAAACCTAACCCGAACTTGTCATGAAAAAAGTGACACGAACTCAAAACGAGTCAAAAGTGAGTTGATACTTGTAACACTACCTTTTCCTATTGAACTTATAAAATACTTTAACTTTCGTTAACACCAAAACTGCTATCAGGGTTACAAAACACTAGTTTATATTTACACATGTTAACGAGTATTTCAAAGACGTGTCAAAATTCATCTTTCCAACTATCCGGTACTATCCGAACCATCAAGGAGCTGGGACCTTACCCTTGTTGAAACTTGTGCCACCTACAACATACAACATTAAAACATAAGCTAACGCTTAGTGAGCTTACTCTTTGAAAAACAATAAAATAACATGAGTAATGTCTCCCTAGGATGTCTCACATCTAAGCTATACCACCTTCAAAGCAAATCAAATTCTTACTACTTTGGAGTATAGCTACCCCACTTACGTAGCTATGCACCCTGTCACTGCTTTGGTATACAGCTACACCACCTGCGTAGCTATATACACTGATACTGCTCTTGTGCATAGTTATACCACCTGCATATCTATACACCACTACTATACATTATATGTACATCACAGTTATATCACATAACATATATAACATACAATTTGGGTATTATGTATACTATACACTAATCATACAAAAGGAATAGTAAACTCACCTTATATCTGATTACTGTGTTAAACAAATAAAGCGTTCTGTCGAGTATCCAGGCACCTCCCTGTAAGAATAGGCTAAACACCACAAACTGAACTGAAAATGGACCTACACGGGCCCGTGTAAGGCTACGCAGTCCGTGTACCCTTCTCGACCGAATTCGGTCAACACGACTAAATTCTGGTCACTGAACCACCAAGTTACTCAACCGAATTCGGTTGGTAAAAGCTGATGTTAGAACCTAGAGGGGGGTGAATAGGTTATATGCCCACTTTTTGAATTTTTTAACAATATTTGCAAGTAATTAAAAAGTTTAAGGAAGAAAGATATCACCAATGAAGTAGTTTGGACACAATGATTAATAGTGGTTCAAGCAAGGGTTAACAACCTTGCTCTACATCCACTCCTTGGCCTCACCCACCAAGAGTTGCTCCACTAACTTCTCTCTTTGAAGGTAGAGATAAACCTTTTACAACTTCTCTCTTTAGCTTACAAGAATTACACTTCACTCTTACAAACAAGGCTAAGATAAACCACACTTCACTCTAATTTGAAAGGCTAGAGTTGATCCTCACTTCTCTCTAATTCTAAGGCTAGAGATGATCCTCACTTCTCTCTAATTCTAAGGCTAGAGACGATCCTCACACTATTACAAATATATAAGAAGGTAATGTAGTGTTTGAACTTTGAATGCTTTCACTCTTGCTTCATTCTTGATCTTGAAAGATTGAATATTTATCGAAGAATATGAGCTCACAAGATTTAGTATGTGTTCTGTGTTTTTCAGATTGCAAGAGTTTGGTAAAAAACAAAACTTGAGTTGCCTTAAATAAGGAAACAAGGTGCAAGCTCAAAAAGTGTCCAGACTGTCCATGGTCGATCCACGGTCGACCGTGGCATCGACCGTCAACCTGCTGGAACTTTTTGAGCCTTGTGAATATAGACATTGGCCTTTTACCAAAACCACACACAACCCATTTTTACCATAAAAATGCACTGAAAAGAAGCTTTAGAAAAGTTGGGTAAGTGTCATACTTCTTAAGTTTGAATTTAATCATGAAAATGATAGTTTGGAAACCAAATGCACAAAGCATGTTGGAAGTTTACCTCTTTGGGAGATTCCTTTTGCTAAATATGGTTTTGGCTTATTTCAATAGAAGATTGTGTTTAGTATTTGCCAAAATAGGAATTTCATTTGCTTTGACTACCAAGCTTGTGATTTTATAAAAAATTGTCTCAATTTTTATAAAAGTTTTTATAAAAATTATTTTATAAAAACTTAAACTCATTTGATTATTTATTTTGTAAGCTCATAAACTTCAAACATTTGTTTGTAAGAATCTTCAACATCAGCTTCTACTTGAACTCGGATCTTGACGATTGGAGCTTGGACATTTGATAAAGCTTGTTTTGTAGATTATAGATAAGAATATATTTGATTGAATATATATATATATATATATATATATATATATGTATATGTGCACATATGTTAATGTTAATACATACAATTATATAAACAAGTTGTATATTTTTTGTGTCAACAAAAGAGGATATATTTATAAGCCTATTTTTCCCAACAGCTGATATACTGTAACACCGGAAAATCCTTAGCCATTTTTTTAAAATACGATGCGAAAGCATTAACAAACAATTTACATAAAGTGTGATATTTACAACTATCAAAACATCTGTTTATAAATACATCATAGCATCCGTCGTGGTGTTACTAAATAAAACATGGCTTGTTTCAAACTAAAATCAATATCAGAGCAAGGTCAACTTTTCCTTTCACAAACTCCACAGACTCACAAACCTGCAAAAACAATCAACAGTGGGGAATTAGCACAAAGCTAAGTGAAAGGAAGCTAAACACGAAAGCAAACATCATCAATCGATACAAAAGCATGTAACCACACAATCAAGAATCCGGCGGTTCGGCGCAGAACCTACAACTAATGCCTGCCAAAGCAAAGGTTTATCGATAGCCCTTCGCTGAATTGGCAAAGTCAAATTCTCCTCTGACACCGCGCATCCATCAATAGGACTACAACTATTCAACCAATCAGCAGACTAGCCTAGCCCAATTTCACGCATAGCTGACTTCTCAAACGCAACTCAATATCATCCAAAGAGTGCGTATCGGTCAAAATAATCATACAATTAGATAATCAATCAACAATAATCAGACTCAACAATCTATCAATCACAAACGCATGCATCACATCAATCATATCAACCATAATCTTTACCATCCGTGAGTTTAACATCCATTCACTTCTTGTTCTCAATCGCAGCACTCAGATATCTAATGTTACTGAGTCTTTGTGTTTCCTGAAAACACAACAACACCGAAATCAGTCTCTGATTCATAAATATATATACATCCACATATATTTATATCATAATACTCATTATAAACCCACATAACATAAACACACAAATTACAATTCAAAAGATCAATCAAACAAAGCTTCAAATTCCTGAAAATCGTTGGACGCATCACGTCCAACAACATGACGCGTCGCGTCGCGTCCACAACATGACGCGTCGCGTCGGTCTTCGAGAAGCCCTCCTTTGAACGGAGGCTTCAGGCGCCCATTCACTTCGAACCACCGACCACTTCGAGCGGACCCTTCGAATGGAGGCTTCAAGCGGCCCCTTCACAAAGAGGCTTCGAGCGCCTCTTACAACCGACTAAGACTTCGAATTCGAAGGGCAACGCGGTGCGTTCCCTCCTTGGACGCGTCGCGACTTTTCTAGTTTTCAAACCTGCAACTTTCTTCATCTTCTAGCTCCAACCAAAATCGAACCAACATAATTTTGAAGTTGGAAACTTATTTCTAACATATCTAAACCCATAAAACATCAAATAACATGTATAAATGCATCAATAACATATCAAATTCATGTTTTAACGTCAAATAAACAAAACCCACTTGATGAGTTTGAGCTTCAAGCTCCTTCAATGGTTATAAACATATTCTAACCTTTATCTTGAATTAACAATCCACAAATCTTCAAGTCTAGATTTCAAGTATTCAACTTTTGAGGTTTCTTCAACAAGAAGCTTAGTTTACACACACACACACAACACCTTCAACTTCTGATTCAAATGAGCGATGACTTTCTAACATATCACACATATACACACACATACACCATATTCTAAGCATGAGGTGTCATCTAAGACCTATCCAAATACATATATATACATACTAACATACTTCCATGAATACATACTTACTTACATACATACAAATAACTTCCAGCATGTATTCACATATACATATTAATTTCAATTTAGTTAATTAATTAACTAAGCATGATATATTAACATCCAATTCAAAACATATAAATAAATTTAAACACACATAAACACGTACCGCTAACCCGCTAATGACTAGCCCGGGTTTGCAGGTGTTACAAATCTCCCCTCTTTAAAAGGATTCTATCCTTGGAATCCCATCGTGATCATATAACTGAGGGTATCGATCTCTCATATCAGCTTCAGTCTCCTAAGTTTAATCAGAACCTAAATTATGCTTCCACTTGACTAACACTATAGGGATCTGCTTCTTACGGAGCTTATTCACTTTACGATCTAACAGTTCAACAGGTTCTTTTACAAGTCTCTTTTTTGAATCCACTTTCAAATCATGCACTGGGAGAATCTGACTCTCATCCTCGACTTTACATTTTCGTAGATAACACATATTGAACGTGTCATGAATACCTACCAACTCTGCTGGAAGGTCCAACGTGACTGTTTGGTCATTTACTACTTGCCGAATACAAAAAGGGCCAATAAAACGAGGAGCTAGCTTCCCACGCTTGCCAAAACGGATAACACTTTTTCACGATGAGACTTTTAAGTACACAAACTCACCCACAATAAACGATACAGGACGATGACGCGGATTTGCATACATTTTCTGCCTATCTCTAACAGATTTCAACTTTTCTCTTGCAATAGTAACCTTATCTGCAGTTAACTGAACAATCTCTGGACTTGCAAACTGCTTCTCACTAGCCTCTAACCAACAAGTCGGTGTACGGTAATAGCAACCTTATATGAGTGTTTCTCAACACCCCCAAACACTTTATAACATACAGATATCAACAACAAACACTCTTGATCTATGATTCACACTTGAATCTTTTTTGACCAACTTGAAACTCAAAACCAAATAAACAAAGCATATCTTGATGCTTATAGGCTCAGAATTGTTGCTGTAGTAAGCATATCTTGCTGTTTTTCTTGCTCAAGATTCAACAGAGAATCAAGTTTTGCATCAAGCATGTAAGTTTGTGTATTTTTGAGTTGTTTGTGAACAAAATCAAGTTCTTTGCTTATATACTCATATCTTTGATCAAATGGCTAAACAACCTCTAAACTTGTCAACTTTTAATTTGGTGATTTTAACCCTCTATTTCATAAACACCTCTTATCAATTATAATACTTAGTCATAAAGACTTTTGAACTTTGAGGTGTTACAACACAAAAATAAATAGGTCGGGTTAGGGTCAATCTGACAACCCGAAAGTGACCCGTATGACCTGTTTAAGGGTAAAATTATAACATTTCTTTAATACTTAAATTTTAACTGAAATAAGGGAGTGACATCTTAATGCAATAAAACTCGTCAAACAAAAGTGCAAAAGTCTTAAACGTTAAAAACTTAAAATAAACAATAAAAAATTTACGGTTAAAACAATTGTACGTTATTTTGGTATTTGATATTTTGACTATATGATTTTGGTACTTTTACATTTGATTACTTGATAGGTGGTACTTTAATATTTTGAATCGATTTATAAATCTATTTAATGATGAATAATTTTAAATTATTTGATTGTTTAATGACATTATTTATCAGTACTTGATAGAATAGTAGTATATCACAGTTTTTATTATATTCATTTATATAAGTTGAATAAAAAAGTAAAATCAAAATTTGAATCAAATCGAAACGAATACTGAATTTAAAGTTCGAATATAATTGAAAAGAACATTGAATATTGAAGTTAGAATATAAACGAAGATCATTTTCGAAATTCTTACCAAAAGTTGGGAAAAAACATTGATTTGAAAGATTGATAAAGAAAATCGTGGTTGAAACAAAAAACCAAATTCCAAAATTGTACTCGAAAATCGCAAAAATTCCCGTCTGTCACATTTGACCTTAATGGGTCAATACAAAGTTCGACACGAAAAACTGACACTGCCCAAACCTAACATGAAAAAAAATTGGTCGAAGTCGAGTCGATACAAAACTGACTCGAACCGAGCCTAATTGACAGCCTTAAACATATTTGTTTTGTCAAGTTTACTACTAAAATATTAAAAAAATATCATGCGATACACTTGGTCATGCTCATCACTACTCTAACCATCCAACACAGAGTGACAGTATGACAACGCCGTTGTAATTATCCATGGTGAGACTACAACAGAAAAATCACCCTCCGGTCCGTACCCTAATACCCTTAGAGTATTAATAACCCTCACACAGTCACACCCCACTGCATCTATCATACCATCAAGTCAGTTTTTCACTTCCACCACTTAAATATGTAATCATTACTTACCACACACTAAATTCGAAGAGTCACGTAATACTCACAACCAATCAAAAATTAAACAACAAAAAACAAAAAATAGCAAAGAAAAAATAAATAGAGACAAGAAATGTTGATGGTTCATAGAGTTTACACCACACCATCTTCACGTGTGTAGAAGTTATCATACCCCTCCTTCTACCATACGATTAGAGTATAAGGAGTGGAAGGTGATAAGACGGTGTGATGGGGTGATCACTAAGGGATTGGTGTGGTACCACTCCATTAAGGTTTGGTGGAAGTGGAGGTGTGATGTTCGTCACATATGGATGGTGATGTGGTGAAGATAAGTGGGTCATTTAGCTTTTTAACTTTTTTTATTAAATTTTAATTGATTAGTTGGGTAATATGTAGGTCCCACAATTTGATATGGTGAGAAGTGATTGATCATTACGAGGCTAAGTGGTTGATTAAATGGTAAAAGAAAAAATCACACCTCTCCACACCATGGTTACCTTCACCATACCTCACCACTTACACTCTTAACACAAAAGAAAAAAGAAACGTGCTATTATTTAGACCTCTTTCCCTCAATATCAAACATGTCATATCAATTGATTATAGTTTTCAATACAAGTCATACACACATATACATTATATCACAATCGATCAATTTAGATTTATAAATAATCTAAATAAAATCACCCAAAAAAGAAATAGCAAAATACAAAAAGAAATTTACAAAATAGTTACCATGTTTAAAAATTATTCTATCAAAATCACTCACTACTTTATTTAATATTATAAACTTTTTAATAAATAAACTTGAAAAAACAATTTTCGAACTAATGTTATAAGAAATAAACCCTAAAATATATGCGATCAAAACTACATGCTACATCAGTACGTTACATCCCTAATAGTCAAGCTGGTCAAAATCTTGAAAGAGTGACACGTGTCAGGTGAAGAAAGCAACACGTGGTGAAGTCGAATAAGATGAAATAAGGGAATTTTTCATTTTTATTTAATTAATTTTAATTTTTCGTTAGTTTGAGGGCCATCATATCATCATATGGAAAGGTAAGATCTTGGTAATGTGACTACTCCTCCTGCTAAGCGAATACGAACACTCAAATGCGATATGCGCTTTAAAAGTTTTCAGGATCATTTTGCATCAACGGACAGATTAATTTTTGTAGTTTAATATTCTTGGTTTATACAGCTTTTTTAATATTCAATGTTCGTTTCTATCGAAGACGTTAGAACTTAAAGTTCGAATATATGTCGAGTTTGTATTATATATTATATGTGTGTGTTTGAGTGTTCTTTCGTTTATTTATTCGTTCGACTAACGTTAGGTGAACGAACATGAACATGTTTTTTTCGTCTTAGTTCGATTCGTTTACAGCCCTGTTAATATTTTACCGAATGATAATTTTAGGTGTCAAGATTTATACACAAACCAAAAATCGTTTCATGTTATTCTAGTTAAGCTTCCACAAAGTTAAAAAGTGTGTTTTTTTTCTTTTTGACAAAGTTAAAATTGTTTATCAAGTTAAGTTTTAGGTTATTCTAGGTGTTGAATTGTTGATAAATATTTAACAGCCATCAAAAGTTAAGAATTTTAACTTAGAAATTATAATTTCATAATGAGTTTAATATGATTTTATATAATCACTATAAGAAAATAGGATAATAGAAGCGACAGGCGTTACTGTTAAAGCCCTCATATATTGCCACTAAAGACAATTAAGACCTATATATCTTTTTTATACAGTAAAAGAACCAAGTAACCATGAATGATGGTGGTTACTTTGATACTCACACCCGTTTATCACTTGCCTTCTTAATGGCATCACGATGAAATCACCCTTCACTTGGTGTCTTGGCACCATTGAGCACTCACCCCACTATGCTCCTAATAAATTTGTTACAAATAATTAGTGACCAGAATAGTACCCGTGGATCACTTGCCATCTTTATAGCAGTATGATATTCTGCGAATTATTTCTACCTGGTTAACATGTCGTTTCATTTCTTTCTTTTTTTCCATCAACTCTTTTTTTTCATTTTCAAAACAAATTTTAAAAATCAAGAAAACAACTATTTTTCTTATTTTATGTGAGAGGGGAAATGTATAGCTATGAAACAATGTGTTTATTGGTGAGTATGTAAAATAGTAGAGAGACTGTATGGTTGGAAAATGGAGAATGAACATTTATGTGAGAATGAAAGAACAAATGCTAGCCATCAATTAGATGTTAATCTATATCTAATGGTTACAATTAATCTGTCGTACTTCATAGTTGTCGAAATTTATGGTTGGATAATGATAAAATGAAATACCAAAGGCGGTGTTTGTCAGCATTCGGGACATAATGAGTGGGATTTTGCTGTAGTAAGCTTATCTTGCTGTTTTTCTTGCTCAAGATTCAACAGAGAATCAAGTTTTCCATCAAGCATGTAAGTATGTGTATTTTTGAGTTGTTTGTGAACAAAATCAAGTTCTTTGCTTATATACTCATATCTTTGATCAAATGGCTAAACAACCTCTCAATTTGTCAACTTTTAATTTGATAATTTTAACCCTCTATTTCATAAACACCTCTTATCAATTATAATACTTAGTCATAAAGGCTTTTGAACTTTGAGGTGTTACAACACAAAAATAAATAGGTCGGGTTAGGGTCAACCTGACAACCCGAAAGTGACCCGTATGACCTGTTTAAGGGTAAAATTATAACATTTCTTTAATACTTAAATTTTAACTGAAATAAGAGAGTGACATCTTAATGCAATAAAACTCGTCAAACAAAAGTGCAAAAGTCTTAAACGTTAAAAACTTAAAATAAACAATAAAAAATTTACGGTTAAAACAATTGTACGTTATTTTGGTATTTGATATTTTGACTATATGATTTTGGTACTTTTACATTTGATTACTTGATAGGTGGTACTTTAATATTTTGAATCGATTTATAAATCTATTTAATGATGAATAATTTTAAATTATTTGGTTGTTTAATGACATTATTTATCGGTACTTGATAGAATAATAGTACATCATAGTTTTTATTATATTCATTTATATAAGTCGAATAAAAAAATAAAATCAAAATTTGAATCAAATCGAAACGAATACCGAATTTAAAGTTCGAATACAATTGAAAAGAACATTGAATATTGAAGTATTAATAGTACCTGTGTAATGCTGCGACGGTGAATAGTTTCTACCCGATAACATGTTGTTTTATAAAATATAGGAGTATGATATTCGACGAATTATTTCTACCCGGTTAACATGTCGTTTCATTTCTTTCTTTTTTTCCATCTAACTCTTTTTTTTCATTTTCAAAACAAATTTTAAAAATCAATAAAACAACTATTTTTCTTATTTTATGTGAGAGGGGAAATGTATAGCTATGAAACAATGTGTTTATTGGTGAGTATGTAAAATAGTAAAGAGAGTGTATGGTTGGAAATGGAGAATGAACATTTATGTGAGACTGAAAGAACAAATGCTAGTCATTAATTAGATGTTAATCTATATCTAATGGTTACAATTCATCTGTCGCACTTCATAGTCATCGAAATTCATGGTTAGGTAATGATAAAATGAAAGACTAAAGACGGTGTTTGTCAGCATTCGGGACATAATGAGTGGGAAGTTGGTGTTTGGAAGTGTTGATCGTCACATATGATGTCGCTTTGTTGTGAAAAAGATTTATATACTAAAAGAATTTTATAAAAATAAAAGATGAGAAAAAAATGAGAATATAAGAAGAAAATTGATTATGTATTTGGTGTGTGTTAGAAACAATTGACAAGAATGGAAGACCCCTATGGGTGCCTTTTGGTTGTTATTTATATATTATAGCATGTTACCCGCGCAATACTGTAATGGTAACTAATTTATACTTGATAACATATCTGTTTTCGATAATGTAGGGTATGATATTCAAGCACTATGATGACGTCAAATAATTTTCATTCGCAACATGTCCATTTTCTTTTGTTCGGTTTTTTATATCTTTATTATCTATCAACTCTTTCGTTAATTTCTAAAATAACTTTTGAAAAACAATACAATAAAAAATATCTCTAATTATAAAATAAGCTGATAAAAATGTATCAATAACTTTGAAAATTGTGTTGATTTGAATGAAAAATTGTTTAGGTATGAGATAATGTATTGGTGGCCGAGTTTATGTGTTTTAAAAAATGTAAGTATATTTAAGACTATATTGATAATTTTCTGTTACTTATATTTTAAGAGTTCAAGTAAAGTAATGTTAAATATATGATAAATTAAACTTTTTATTTTACTTACATGGGTGTTTATAAATTCGGGTTACATGTTATCAAGTTTATGAGTTTTAGTTATACGAAGTTTCTAAAACTTAAATTAAAATATTTGTTATATGATAGAATATTTAAAATAATACTTTATGGAGGTTTTATATTTAATTTTTAATTAGTTTAATATCTTATAGGTTGAAATTTAATTTGCATTGACTTGACAGTTTTAAATATTATTTCTTATGGAAGGTTTAGTTATTAAAATTGTATTCAATGGTTTCTTTTTAGGTTTAAATGAGGGTAAGTTGGTAATTTCAAATTACTTAAATTTTAAGGATTAAGAAATTTATGAGAGAGTGTGTTAAATGCTTTATATATTAGTATAAATATAAATGTAGATAATTAGTTTAATATCTTATAGGTTGAAATTTAATTTGTATTGAATTGACAATTTTAAATATTATTTTTTATGAAAGGTTTAGTTATTAAAATTGTATTCAATAGTTTCCTTTTAGGTTTAAATGCTTTATGTAGATTTAAGAAAGTGTTCTTAAGTTGCTACAAGGTTAGCTATTCTTGGTGTTTGAAACTTTTGTTCGCGTGTGGATACGATAAAGGGAAGCTACCCTTCGTTCCTTACGACTTACGTGTCATGCATTGATCCCGATCTTACGCTACAAAGATTGTAGTACTTAAAACCTCTTATGGTTGTTTTAGTTTTCTTAACACATGCATTTCAGCATATGAATCTTGGTAGAGAGTTTTAAAAGGTTTAAAGTTGTTGTACATATTTCCATGACTAAATATATTTTTTTATAACTAGCATGGTACCCGCGCAATGCGGCGGTATTAAAATAATTTCTACTCGATAATTTGTCCGTTTTCGGTATTTACGTAATACAATCACAACGAATAGTTTTCCTTTGGTAACATGTCTACTTTCTTTACTTTTTTAATTTTCTTTATTTTTCTGTTCTCAAGCAAATCTTTTATTATTTTTAAAATAAAATTTGAGAACGATAAAATAAGTGTAACATCCTCATAAATGGCCTAGACGTATGCTGACGTGGTACGTATATTTAATTAATAAATTGAATAAAATATATATATATATATATATATATATATATTTGTAGATATCAAAGAAAATAACTAAATTAGTTATTTAATGAGTAAACATAAAATATTAGTAAAAATATAAAAGAATATTAAATGGTTTAGAACAAGGTTTCCAAAAATATCCCCGTTAGTTAAAACGGGTACTCGTGCGTTAAGTTGTAAGTTGAAAAGGGGAACAAAATACCCACTTGTGGATAAATATTACCCACAAGTCAGTCTCTTTCTCTTAACCCACGTTTCAAACACAGGGAACTCATTTCCCATTTGTGTTCTTGTGTTCTAAGCCATTTCAAGAGGAGTTCAAGAGGAGAAACCAAAAGAAATCAAAGGAGCTTCTGATTCCAACAACAAATTCGTGGCCTACAATCTGTTTTTGATCCATCTTTATCATCCATTTCATCCTTGTAAGTGTTCTTTCCCATGGTCTTCAAGTTTCTAGGTTTTAGTGGGTTTTTAAGGTCAAACCCGAATTTGACCATTGTGGTCTGATTTTGAAGCTTCTAATGCTTCCTACAACTCATATAGATGCTAAAGAACACATAATATAGATTAGAATTGGTTGAATTGATTAAAACCAAGATTTGACCAAAATGGTCAAAATAGCCAAAAACGGGTCAAACTAAAATTGACCCTCAAGAACTGAAATTTAGTGTTCTAATTGTTCTTATGAAGTGTTAGGATTGATTAGAGCTCATATGTTTGATTAGAGGTAGTGTTTATGCATATGTTCAAAATTGGCCTAAATGGGTCAAAATGGCCAAAATGAGTTGAATCTGCTTTTACACATCAAGAACTGATTTTTAAGGTTCTAATAAGTTCATATGACTTGTATGAATTGATTAGAACAATGGTTTTGAATTAATTTGGTAGTTTTGCTTGAATTGGTAAAAATAGTGCTAAAATAGACTTTAAATAGCCAAAAATTGGAAAATGATACCAAACAGAGGTTTTAAAGGAAATGGTCAGTTCCAATAGCTTCAATAAGTCATTTGGAGTGTGAATGATGCATTGGAAGTGTTGGAATTGATGTATTGCAAGTTTTGGCCATATTGAACACATTCTTGCTATTTAAGGCTTGAATTTTGTATGGATTGATTGGATAAGTGTTAGGGATGTTAGAAAGCACCTACAAGTGCCAAATGATGTTATAGAACACTGAAAATTGATTAGAGTTGAATTGGTATTTAATTGGACAAAAATGGTACTGCTGTGCAGAAACTGCAAATAGGGCCCTGCTGCACGCGACGTGACGCGTCCAAGCAGTTTCTGCACATGTTGATGTTTTGTGTTGTTCTTTCGCGTAGAAGTGTCTTGGTCATGGTTATAAGTTAGTAAACAAGTTAGGAACATTGTTAGGACATTATTCTAGATGTCTTGATGATTTTCTTGCATGTTTAAGTGTCTAAACGTGAATGATTTGATATAGGTGCTAAAGACAACTAAAGCAAGCCGGAGTTGTGTAGTTACCTGTTAAGCTCAACAGGTGAGTAATAGTTAACTCGAGTATGATATTAATAGTATTACAAAGATGTTTTTGTGTGATAAACCATGAAATGGTAGTTATGCATGTTTAGAGGTTTAAATGAACCAATTGTGATAACCAAATGATATGTATACATGTTTAAAAACCAGAGTAGGTCATTATTGATATGTTGAAGACCTGTGTAGGTCAGCCTTGATATGTATGCATGTGAAAGACCTTGTAGGTCATTATTGAAATGTGAAAAGGCCCGTTTAGGTCACTCTTGATATGTGAAAGACCTTGTAGGTCATTGTTGATATGTGAAAAGACCTGTTTAGGTCACTTTTGATATGTAAAAGGGCCGGAGTAGGCCAATGTGTTTGTGAAGAGGCTGAGTGGCCATTATTTGAGTGCCGGTACTACATTGTAGAGGTTGTGGTGCGGAATTCGATGATCACGAATTATGGTTCTTGCAAAACCACCGCCCACAATACTAACTCGGGGCTCTCAGTTCCCACTGATCCCAAATGGGATATGTTCCCGAAGAACGCAATGGTGGACCGCTACCCGCTTCTCCACCGGCGCGGAGGAAGTAACGGTTTCCCCAGTGAGGATCATTGAGCCGGGCTTATAACCCTGCAAGACGTGATGCCTGCTGACAACCGGTACTTCAACGTGTGTTAGGATAGACTTGAATGAAGTTATGTGATGCATGCAATATGTTATGATACTGTTAATATACTGCTTCTGTTTAATTGTTATTCACTAGCTATTTATAGCTAACCCTCTCATGAACTCTCCATATGCAAATAAATAGACTGAAGGTGAGGACGGGTACCTGCTGGTAGTTCATGTTAGGTTCTGGGGAACACTATGTAAAGTCTGTATTGTATATTGATTAGTGTAATGGTCGAACGAGTTGGTAACGCTTTGTGTTTTTATTAACAATACTTTTGTATTACAACTTATATTTATATAAGTTGTAAAATGTGAAATAAATAATTCGCTTCCACATGCGTTTTGATAAAAAAAATAATACTCTGAAATTTAAGGATCGGCGTTACAATAAGAAACTTATACAATAAGGTAAATTAAATGAAAACATAGAGCGTAAATTATGTTAGAATTTTAGAATAATACAAATTTACTCTAATTATATTTTTCTGATTATAGGTTATTCAGGTTTATGAGTTCTATTTATACACATTTTCTAATAATTACGTTAGAATATTTATTACATGATAAAATATTTAAAATGAAAGGTTTGGTTATGAAAATATTTTTAAATAATTAAGTTAATTTGTTTTGACTTGAATTTTTTTTAAAATATGGAAGATTTAGTTATTAAAATGGAATATAAAAATCTTATTAACTCTATTTAGTAGTTACTTTATTTAATATTTTCCATTTAGTATATATGAGGGGTAATTTAGTGATTTTAAAACACTTAAAATTTAAGAGTTTAAGCAAAGGCCTAAATGCTTTATAATATAGTATAAATATATATAGTGGGAGGTTCAAGTGAAAATTGATTTTTATGTGCGATGAGAGACTTAATCTTCACCCTTCATTTGAACCTCCCACTATATATATAGCGGGACGGTCTACATTTCGCCTTCATTTTATTCATTCCCCTACCATGAACTATGACGGCCGTGAATTGTAACGGGTGAATTGTGATCGTTAGATGTAATAGATCAATATCTAATTGATAGTTAGGATTTGTTCTCCCATTCTCACCTAAATATATATTCTTACAATAACCTTCCCATATATATATATATATTAGCATAATACCCGCGCAATGTGGTGGCTACAATTATTCCTACTCGATAACATATCCGTTTTTAATAACGTAAGACTATTATATCACGCATTATAATGATATCGAACAATTTTCGTTCGTACTGTGTCTATTTTCTTTCTCATGTTTCCATTTCTTTTATTTCTCTTTTCTTTATAACTCTTTTATTAATTTTTAAAAACAATAAAATGAGAAACAAAAAGAAAATTAAATATACTATAAATAAAACCTTTTGTTTAATTACACGAGTCATTTAAAAAATCTGGAAATGTTTATAAATTTAGGTTACATGTTATTAAGTTTATAAGTTCTAGTTATACGTATTTTCTAATACTTAAATTAAAATATGTGTTATATGATAAAATATTTAAACTATTATTTTTATGAAGATCTTTTTTATTTAATTTTTAATTTTATTTAATATCATATAGGTTGAAAATTAACTTGCATTGACTTGACTTTTTTAAACATTATTTATTATGGAAGGTTTAGTTATAAAAATGGTATTTAAGAATCTAATTAACTCGATATAATAGTTTCCTTACAGGGTTAAATAAGGGTAAATTAGTAATTTCAAATTACTTAAAATTAAGAGATTTCAATGGCTTAAATGCTTTATAATATAATATAGATATTATACAAATCTCAATACTTGGCTTCCGTTTCTCCTTTGTGACTTACGGGTTCCTAAGTCAAAAGCTCCATATCTATGGTGCAATAACCTTGGACCAACCTATCTTCCGGTTAATCGAGTCTTTCATCTACATGTTAAACATGTTGAGACTGATTTTCACTTTGTTAGCAGAAAAATAGTAAGTAAAGAACTTCAAGTACATTAATTCATCTCTACCCATGATCAACTTGTTGATGTTTTCACCGGATCACATCCTGCACCTAGATATGTACGTGTCCTTACGAAAAATGAATAAGAAATTTAATTATTTTTTGAATTTTTTTTTTGGCCAAAAGAGAAACCAAAGATATGCCCAATAGGAAATATTAATACAACTTGACCAAATTCATTTAATCAAATGGTATTTTACCATCTTTGATTTAAAAGTTGAGTAACATAATGTAAAAATTTATGAAAAAGCAAACATTGTATATGATCGAGTTGAGTTCCAAACCAACTAAAACAGTTAAGCATTGACACCAACAAAAAAAAGAAAGAAAAGTCATTCCATAACCATAGCGCTACGAAGAGAGATTATATATTCTTCTACTTTTTCCTCCTACTTATTCTCCTACTCACAAGATCAACACAAGTGTCGAAATCAATGAAGAATGTGAGAAAAGAGAATTAGTGGACTCCACATGTCATCTTGTGGTGAGTATGAGAAAAAAGTAAGAGGATATATCATTTTTCTGTTATGAATAACTTTTAATGTCTAAACATGGGGTCACTATCTTTAAATGTAACCTAATATGTTTCTTTCTGTTTCAGGTTATTCACTATTAGCCAAGCCATTTTGGATGGCTACCATATCTCCAAAATTCATAATAATTTCAAATATAATTAATGTAGTTATATGATATATATAATTTATGAAGAATATACAAGTGTCATGATTTGTTTGTTGCACTTCTAATATGATAACCTACAACTTTATAACAAAGTATCTAGGTCATAAATTAAGGGAAAAAAAGTCTAACTCTCACTTTGGATTGCTTAATAGTTGACCATAGTGAAAGAGGGCAAATTACAATCTAGTTTACAAGTTTCTACTTTTTATTAGGTTTGTATTACTAATGATTTCTATTTTAGTGTCTTTTTATATTTTTTGACGACCTGACACGAAGGTCTCCTAATGGGTTTTTTTATATCAAATGGAAGCGAGGTAAATCATGTATATCATTATTGATCCATAAACTGTTGGTTTAAGTTACATATTACAGACTTTTAAACCATCATCATAAGAGGGGGAAATCAGTATGTCTGATACGCGTGTTGTTTGAAATTGTTAAAAATTAGAATTTTTGTTGTTTTAAAATTATTCATGTTAGCTAGGATTTATGTTATTAATTAGGGTTAGTGTCATTAACAATTCATCTAATCTTATTCTCCTTTGGCATACTTTGGTTAGGATTTTATATATTATTAAAAGTTAAATCACATGTAGGGTCTTAGTTGACAAGTGTTGAAAGCTTAGGAATCTCTTGATTGTTAATTAGCACTCATTATCATTCTTAATGTTGTTGGTTAATGGTGTATCATACACCACAATCTTGGTTGACTTCCTTTATAATACACAAAATTAGAGAAAATTTTTTGACTTTATCAATTTAATTTTGACTAGTTGATGTACAATCATGCTTGTTAGAATACTTTGGGTCTAAAATTATCTCAAACCTCTCATAAGCCATGAAATTTAAAATTATGCATGATAAAAAGTTTGATATAGTACCATTTTTTTTAAAAAAGTCAACAATTTGATATCCTTGTCTTGTTTCTATAAATAAGACTTTCCTTTTCCCTCTTTTCTCAAGGTTTTCTTAGGCATCAAATTTGGATAGGTGTTGAGCTTTGGACCGTCTGAAAATATTAACTAGTGTAATATCCATATCATGAGAAAAAATATAAATAATACTTTATTTTTTTGTACAAAATCAATACTATAATAAAAATTTGACAGCTTATGATAATGATATACAGGGGAGGGTTCAAACGAGAACTGTTTTTCGTACGATAACTGTGAGAACCAATCTTGGCCGTTCATTTTGGATAATGGAATGCATGGATGAAGAGCGTGAGAGGATTGGGTGTGGCAGGGTGCATGTAAGGAATTCATGGGTGGGCAATCCAATTGAAGGAGGGGGAATTGGATGGCTAAGATTGGTTTTCGCGGTTCTTGTATGAAAAACAGTTCTCGTTTGAACTTTTGCCTATATATATATGTGTGTGTGTGTGTGTGTTTTCTCTTCTCTCCTTATCGGTTATCCTATTTCAAGTATGATTTTTTTGTGTAATAAAGTACAACATACTTGATCAATACTCGTACTCTTGTGTTTGCCTTTTCAGATTATCTTAATAACTATACACTACTAATGATACTTTCTTTCTCGGGCAAAACTCTACTTTAATTCATCACTTAGCATGTGTATTTTCTTCCTCCTAAAATTGATTACTCTCTATTCGACACCATAACACTACTTGATTACATACATACATACATACATGCATACATTTGTTTCAGTTTTTCAGTATATTTTTATTACATTAACCGTTTCAACCCGTTGTAAAATCAAGAATATTTAAAATTTCAATCTACTTAAAACTATGATCACAAAGAATTGGGCACTACACTCGTCGTGTATAACATAGTTTCACTAAAACAAGGTCGATCCACAAGGATATGATATAATTACTGATGTAATACACGGGTCATTGGAAATAAATCGTGGTTGTAGTAAAAATTAACTAACTATAATAGTGTGTGTGTATACAATTTCACTACCTCATCAAGCTCAGCATCTCTTTACGTCTTTATTTAACATAAACTTAGCTTAAGAAGTCAACTGCGTTCACCAAGAAATACAAATGAAGCCCTACTCAGTATTAGCCGACTGACTATTCAACAAAGCTGAGAACTATACCAGAAACAAATAGACCGGTTACATAATCAAAGACCAAGTATTCTAAATTATTACACAGTGAATTACTTTTGTCTCATCAAATATAAACATACGATGAACTAGACCAACAATCAATCCTAGATTTAAAGCTAAAAAATAAATAAAAAATGCATAATTAATACATTAATCATGCAAATGTATAATATAAGAAAAGTATGTATTTGAGTTGGGATTACGTGTGCAAATATTTGTATCTTATAAATAATTGTGGTTTGATGCTATCAACGTTAGCGACTTTTTGAGATAAAACGACGTAGTTGTCGTTTCTTCACATACATTTACACCACCAAGCTTTGTGGGACTTCGCTTTGAATGTCTCAACAGTGTGTGAAAGGACCCACCCTTTAATTAATCAAGACTTTTCACCCTTTATTATCATTTATGCATACACATTGGAATGCTTAAAAGGTTTAAAGTTTGGAATATGATACATGCATAACGCTTATCTGTCGTGCATAGCAAAAAGTATATGTTTGGACTATGATACTACTGAATATATCGTTGAGAAACATAGTTAGTGAGTTTGTATGAGTATAAATGTTATGATTGTTGTGTATGACAAAATAATGTTGTGTACAAGTCACCTCCGTTCAAGTGGTGTATTATGTTCCATTTCCTCCGACTTTATCTTCCTACTTCATCCTCCTACCTATTTTAACTAAGCTTAGTTACCCCAATAGTAAAACTTCCATTTCAACTGAGCTTGTGTTACTTTTTTATCTTTCGCGTGTGTTACACACATCCCTTACACACTTAATTCATCGATTAGAGCCGACCAAGCCAAACATGAACTTGTCAAGCATTGACAATCAAACTTACAGGTACTTTAAACTAATAACCGATTTAAGCTAAGCAAGGTTGATAGTATTGATTGGTTCATCGACCTCGAGGTCAGAAATGGAGACTCGGTGAAGCTAGAGCCAAATTTCAAGCCTATTATTTTAAAGTTCAGACGAGCCAAACTCAAACTTAGTCAATTACACCACTTCTGACAATTATCTTATTCTAATTACTAAAAAAATACCCAAATAACAGTCTAGACTCTAGACCCTATATGGTATTCAAATTTGAAGAAATTTTATTAAATTAACATTTATTTTAATTTAATTATTAAAAACATTATTTTATTTTTTTAACAAAGAAAGGGAAAAAAAGATCTACAAAAGGAGTGGAATAGAAAGGTGTTAAATTATTAGCAATCATGGACTCCAGTCCAGAGTGTGAGGATGCCGTTTGTGTACCATATAAAATATTTTTATTATCCAACAAATTTAATTTTAATTTTAATTCATTAATTAATTAATTAATAAATAAAAATCGAACAAAATTAATGGGCCCCAATGAACTCGGTTCCATTTCTCTCTCCCTACAAATACCACCATTTCCCCTGCCCTTCATCGGCATGTACTTGTGATCGATCATCCGCCATTGCTAATTAACCTGCAAACTTTTTACTTTCTTCAATCAATCAATTATCAATTCAATCACATGACCCAGATGCAAGGTATTGTCTCGATCCTCCGATCCGACAACCCGGAAAAAACCAACAAGGCAGCGTCGCTCAGGCGTACTCTTTCCGCCGATATGTCATCCAAACGGTGGTTGACGGATAACGTGTCTCCAACGATGAAAAAGATCGCGTCTTTTGAACAGATTGCGGTTAATTGTTTGAATTCTTCTAATTCTGATTCAGATGAAGAAGAATGTGGGGTGATCGGAAAGTGTGATGAGACTCCGACTAGGATGGATATCTGGACGGCGATTATGTCGCAGAAGAAGGATCAAGATTCCGGTCAGCTTCCGCCGCCGTATGTTCATCCGCTTGTTAAGAAATCTGCTAGCTCATTAAGCGAAAAGAGTCTTAACGTTTGCACAGAGAGTCTCGGGTCGGAAACCGGGTCGGATGTTTTCTCGTCGGATTCATCTTCCGATGGCGAAGAGGAACGGCAAGAACAAAATTCCGATGAACAAAAAACCGTCAAGATTGCAACTTTCCCGGCTAAGAAACCACAACCACAACCACCCGCCCCCGGTCGTTCCTTCCCTCCACCACTTCCGTCTCTCGCTGCCGCACGTACCGATGGACCATCGCTTCACATGCATTCCCGCCGCGTCGACGGCCGGTTGGTTCTCGAAGCCGTTTCCGTCCCGCAGCAAAAATACTTCGAAGCTCAACGCCAAGATGGCCGGTTTCTTCTCACTCTTATAAATAAAGAAAAACCGTCGGAAAAGCAATTCTCCGACAAAGAAAAAACAGAGCAAGATGAAATTATAAAGGGTGCTGGAATCTTGAAAAACCGACGACTGAATTCCACCGGCGTTTTAATCAATGTACACAAATCAACAGTAACAATAAAGAAAATGACCAAAAGGGTCGACAAAAACACGAAATTTTCGAATAATTTATCAAAGTTAGAAGCTGTAGAGGAGGAAGAATCGGTAACACCGATCACAGAATCTTTTACTCTGCCACCACCGGCGCCAAGAAATACAGGGCTTCCGCCGCTTCCACCGTCACCAACGACCACCGTGAACTCATACCAGTATTTCTGGAGGGCGAAACCGACGGTGGCGAGTGTAATTGATCCGATGATCACCCAACACCGACCACCCACAAAAACTAAAGATTTGGTTTTGCTCAGAGGTAGTAAAGCAGACTGCTTTTTACCTTCATTAAAGGGTTGCAAAGAGCCAAGAAGGTCAAGTCTGATGTGGGATTCACTCTGCATAGCCACCTCCTAATTCAAGCAATGCAATTCTCTCTCTCTACTCTCTCTCTCTCTCTCTCTCTCTCTGATCCTGTTTTTTTATATAAAATCTATATACATGTGTATGCATCTCTCTGAATAAGCATATGAAAGAGTGAAAGATGCCATAAATTTTATAAGAAAAAATGTAACATAGATTTGCTCAATAACACTAGTTCAAACAAAAGTACCACAGATCGATGCGATGTCGTTTATGGTTTAAAATAATAAGGTAGTCCAAACATGTAGCACTGTGTTGTTGGACATGGTGACAAGATATGGCTCTTTGTATCATAATTGAGTTGGCCTTTGAGTAGCCAATCAAGTTCAAATTTAGGCTGCTTGCTTAATTTGAGAATGATTTTTGGGTTGATTAATTTGAGATGATTCTATTTTATCTTTGCAACTTGTAAGTTGAACACCAAACTAAACACATGTTCATGCCTCATGAACAACTTTAAATCATAAAATGTCATGTTTATAGTTCAAATGAAAACAAATGCAATGGAATACTTATGCATCTTACTTTTGAGATCTTTTATATTCATTGACTATTAGGATAAACATGTAGAAATGCATAAAAGTTCATCTTAGAGGATCACGTTTAAAGAATCGGAATCCGGCCATTCTCTTTAACAATACCTAAAAACGTATTGACTGTAGATTTCAGATTTCTCTACAATCATGTACGTATCAATAGACATAAACAAGCATCACGATTATAGTCTTGATATCAGACACGCCCATTTACCACATCTAGTAACTTGCATGGCTTTTTATACATGTTCAATAGGAAGTGTGAATGTAAGAAGTTCAAGAGGCACATCAAAAGATGACTAGATTAATATAAACCGCTAATAGCCTTGGAATGGAAAAAAAACTTATTGAAACACCAAATCAGTATCTTATAACGTCAAATAATATTGATGAATTATAAAAAGTGAGAGAGTTAACTTGAGTAGCATTGAAATTTCAAATGGTTGACGTTTGAGTAAATGAGCAACCATTATGAACCCTAAAATGCATTCAATAATATGGCAAAATTTATAGAAAATCCGCAGGTACTAAAACGTTGGTTATTTTAAAGTAGATACCAAGAAAAGAATGAATACGTCAAACTCTACCATCTTCATATGATGCTTACACTAAAATGTGCATTAAAGGTACAAAATGACCCTCCGTATGTTAGGTTGCCGGTACTTCTTTTTTGGTAAAGGGATAATACTTTAAAAAAGGTTATTAAAAAAAGTTATCTACATTCTACAATGAAGAGGTGCGCTTTGAAGCAAAACCAACATCAAGCTAGACTACCTAAAGGCTAAAATAGTATACAACCAACACTTACTCATAAGACAAGATCAAAACATCTAGCTAAAGGCTACATAAAAGTCACTTAAAATGGATGCAAAGCAATAATATTGCAAGTAATTGAGTTTGTCATCATTCACTTTAGGATAATCAAACATTTTTAAGTCAACTTGTTCAATAACAAAGAGTTAAAGGAAAATGTAACTAACTTCATGAAACTCCACTAAGACGAGCACAATCCAATGACCCACACATGTAACAGTCACTTTTACTTGCTAATATCTTTATATCATATAAAACAAGATTTATTTTAATAATTGGTCATTAAATAAGTCATGTAGTGTTAATACACAAACTTTCCTTCTTCAGTTGCTTGCTTACAGATAACTATTTAGATAAGTTCTCCATGAATTAATAAAATTTTTCTACTGTCCTAACTATTTCTAAGAGGAAAACAAACAAATTTTTGGTTGTCCTTCTGGTTTCTCCTAAGTGGAAAACGAGCGGTTTTCCCTGGCCAAATGATCACGACTGCAATTTGATTCATATATGGATATTTTACTTAAATTTGGAATGAGGAAGCCTAATAAATCGGCCTAATCAATTCATTGATTGGTACATGGCTTGTTTATTTTTCTCTCTAAATCTTTACTTTTAATTATGTTATATGTCATTATCTCCTTTCTAGACATACATTTAAACACATGTTTTAGACATACAAATCATTTATCATTTAGAATATGCACTTTCAAAATCAAAAGAATAATCATGTGTTTTGAACCTTTCTCTATATATGGATGTGTACCCACATTAGAAGTGGGCTCAACAATAATTATAGATCATCATTAGATAAGTAGTTAGCAAATAAGATTATATACATCATTCTAAAGTTGGTATATGTAAGAATCAAATCATCACTTATTAGGATCGAACTTGAAATCTTAAAAAGAACATGTTAGAAGATACGGATAACAATAACAAGATAAACACACACCAAGATATAAAGTGATTAGGTCGTCAGGTTCACGACCTATGTTCAATGGTAAGAACCGGAGTCTTCTTTATTATGACCGAAAGTATTTACAAAATGTCATTCTAAGGTGCATCGGTTGAATGAAACATATCTATGATACTTATAACAAAACTACAAACCCTAATTATAATAAATGGGCCGCCGTACAAGATCTAATACAAAAACAACTTTTTAGATGGCTCCCCGACGTGGAGCCCTGTTCCACGCCGATCACCCCTTGAAAAAAACCAAATCCAAAACCCTATTCTCGATCTACTCCTCGTCGTGCACCCATGCTCCATGTCGTGAACCATATTGATCAAACCAAGATCCCACATCATAGACTTCATGTCAAGCTCCACCTTAATTAGATTCTAGTTTCAATATCATACCACTAATTTCAAGTCACACATAACAACATCAAGTCAAGATATTTAAAAATTCCATTAATTCCTTGATGTGTTTTCAATGTCATTAATACTTTACATCCATTTTCTTAGACTTGATATGAACATGTTTGTATTTTTATATATAATGTATGTAAGGTACTTGATCCAATGCTTATATACCTTGGATGAACGTATACCTCATTCCTCTACCAATAATAATTATGTGTTTTGAATATTACGTGTAGTTAGTAACTAAATTTTGAACCAACGCTCTTATTCTATTATGTTACAAAAGAATACCTGTTTTGTTATTCACTAATGACACCGAGTCTTTGTAATGTCTTGCTTTCTATAAAATCATGCTCAAAATAATATCTAACAAAATATGAAAAAAAGAGACAAATAACATACAATGATGATATTTAGTCTTTATAGTTGATACTTGATATTAAACAAAGATTTAATTTTTTTTTAAAATATCCTATCAAAGTACCATTGAAGATTATATTACATCTCTAGATGGTTAGTTTATTATTCTAATGTGTTTCTTGGGGAAATTTAGGTTTATAGCATCTCAAATGTCAAGTGATTGTAGTGATCGGCCATTAGTTAACGGGAAAGAATTTGTGTACAGTGCTTTTTGTCATACACAACTAAAAGTGTACGTTTAGATCGTAATATCATTAAATACGTGGTTGAGAAAAATAGTTTGTAAGTTTGCAAGAGTACACAATTCAGGATTGTTATACCCAGAAACCAAAACGTGTGGTTCTCCCCAACTGATCATGACTACAATTTAGTCCCATAATCGGCTACTATTGGTTTTTGGTAGTTTTCTTTATCAATTCTTCTAAGCCAAGGTATACGTTTTGTAAACTAGGATGAGTTCATGAAATCTAGAGTTAAAACATCTCATTTCCTAAGCATATGGAAGTATAGGTGGCATAATATGTATGTTGATTGATTAAAAAGTCAAATAGGTTTAGGCAAACCTTGTAGTTTTAGTGTTAGTTACACCAAGTGGCAGGAGCCAATTGATGTGATCTATCATTGTTTGAAAGACCTATAAATACATTTGGATTAAAATCATCTTATGTTGTAGTTAAATATTTCACATTATGTTTTCTAACAAACATAAAAGTGAATCATTTATTTTAAGTCAATAATGGGTCTCTTTGTAGGTCTCATTCTTATGTTTGTAATAGAATATGATAACTCATGTTTGACTATAACATGAAATGATCTTAACCGAATACATTTATAAAAACATTAACTTAAAACAACATATTAGTTTGTTAAAAAAAATCAATTTAGAAGCATTAAAACCCATTGACCCACTTTCATTTAAAGTAGAGTTTTTTAAAATTTGACATATGTAATACGTTTATTAATACCCCATAAAACAAAATGATTTTTGCTTACGTGTCTTAAAATTCTTATTCAGGTTTTAAATTGATGAAAAATGATATATTCTTCTATCCATCAGGGCACTATGGAATGATATATGAAATCCCCTAATTTTCTTTCCTTACCTTCTCCAATAATTTTAACACTTGTGTTGATCTTGTAAGTATGAGGATAAATCGGAGTAAATAGTAGGAGGATATATCATCTCTCTAAATTGATTTTTTCTAATTGTGGTTTTCCAATTTTCCGCTTAAATGCTTCTATAATTGTGAAAAAAATAAATGGACCCGCTCTTTACTTAAAATAAGGGATCCACTTTTATATTTACGAGAAAACGTAATCATTTATATTTGATTATAACATGAAAATATCTTAACTCCTGAATCTTTAATATAAATAAAATTACAAAATTTGACCGTTGGACAATAAATAAAAAAAATAATATTTCAAGGTTTAGGGCAACTTTTGACCATTGATTGTACTTGCGTGTAATATGTAGAAAAACATCACTAATACTTGGAATTTTCATAGGATGTTTATAATATAAACTAGGGATCTATGATTTACTATGTGGGATTAATGTGTAGAACCCAAGCTTTAAAATAAAACATATTTTACCAAAGGTTTTCTACACATTACACATAAGTATGACCAGATTGTGTATTGGTATTATCTAAGTAAGTCTAGATATTTTCTTTATAAGAAATGATATATGCTAGTTTAAATAACTAAATCACTATCTATTAACACATCAAAAAGTTGAATACAAATATGATTGTGATAATTTAATGATAAAAAATGGTTAAGTACACATACACAACGGAAAGTTGATTTAGAATAGTAATAAGATGCAGTTCACTTGTATTCAGATCCATCTAAACATAGATTTGATTGTAAAACCAGATTATGCTGATTTACCCTATAAATTGTCCAACCAACTTTCATTAATAATCCTATGACCTCACATCCGTCTTTTAATTAATTGTTAGGATCGACTTTTGTGCCATCTTTAACTCTAAAACTTTCGTAAAAAGAAGTTATCTTAAAGAAATTAACTAGGTTATTAGTACTTGACTTTCATTATTACTTATAATAACAGCTTCCTATGTTACCTAAGTAAAAAATAGAAGAGATTACACAACCGATACATTCCGTGGCAATATATATATATATATGCAATCAAAAATGCAAAAGTTAAAGCTAAAAGCTTTAAGGTTCTTTTAATAGAAAACTAATAAATAGTTAAAGAAAATCATCAATAATCCAAATATAGTCTAGGGTTTAAATCATCTAATTAAACACAAGAGATCTAACTCAAAGACAAGTTAGAATATATCTAAACTAATTAATATATAATTCATACACCATGATACACCGATGAAAGTGAACCAAATCAATCGTGTAGAAAATGTTGCCTTCGATCTTCAATCATCGGGCAAATTTGGTGAAGAATCTAACCTCTCTACTTGATGACACCTAGATATCCAAAATCACCCCAAGTTGTCTCTCTTCGTAACCCTACGTCATATGATGGATAATTTCAAATTTTAGGTTGAAAACGAAGTTATAGGTGTGTTTTCGACTTGACCTCGCGTCATAAAGAAGACAGGCTCGCAAAGGGAGGAATTCTCTAAAGTATCCACTTGTTTGGATGATGTTGTGGCTCAGAGTCTAGTTTTCATTGTCGCTTGAATCACCTCAATATAAATTCGTATGTGCAAGACATGACAAACTTCTTCACCATGCTTTCAACTAGGATCTCAAATTCCTTTTTCTAATAGCCATAAAAGACATAACAAATTAATACATAATTAACTAAATTACTACAAAAATATATTTAAAGAATGAAATATCATATACAAAATATATGTATATTTTAAACGATATCAAGTACCCTACATTTAATCTTTGCTTGTATTCAAGCAAGCCATCGTGTAGAAATCACGTCAATAGACCAGCCAAAACCGTTATTCTCATCTAGACACATTCAAACAATTTTACCATTGAGTTATAGTGGTCTACACTTATAAACTGTTGTTGACATTAGTATGGATGACGGTTTCTTGTAATGTAACATGATCACTAGGTTTAATAGTTTAATCTATTTAGTGTAGTACTTTCAATTAATAACCAAAGTATGAATGGAGAAATATACGAACTTGAAGCTCCTATTTGATGAACTAACAATGTTTATAATCAACCAAAACATCAAGGGTACAAAAACTGATTAACTAAAGTATAACCGATTAAAGATAAAACTGACCAAAAGAGCTGAATCTTTTATAATACTAATGGTTCGGTTTCTAAATTTAAATTAACCGATAAGGATGGTTCCGTTACGATTAACCATAAAAGCACACGAGCTAAATAAACACCACTTAACGGTGTTTTCGGTATGCAGCCTTTTGGATCTGGTAGCCTTTTCTTTTGAAACAAAAAACTATAATTTTCAAATGAAAAAGCTAAAAGTTTTTTTTAACAAAAAAATTTTTAAACAAGTTTCTTAAAGTAGCTTTTAAAACTAGCTGAAAACTTTTTATATATAAAATTACTCAAAATTTCTCTTTAAACTCCTACTTTTTATATATTTTTTTATCATTTTACACTATTCAGCTTCAGTTACTCACTATCTTATCAAATCGTGACATAAAAACAAAAGATACAACCTCTAGCTACTAGTTACTTACGTCAACCGGACCTTAAATGGTTTAAAAAATACTAGCATGTTACCCGTGCAATGCGGCGACGATGAATTATTCATACTCGATAATATGTTCATTTTCGATAACATAAGGTATAAAATTCACGCACTATAATGACATCAAATAATTTTCATTCACAGCATGTTTATTTTCTTTCCCCCTTTTTTCATTTTATTTATTTCTTTATTGTCTAATTCTTACGTTAATTTTTAAACTAACTTTTGAAAAAACAATAGAAGACGAAAAAAAACTAGACTTATAAAAAAATGATAAAAACGTATCAATAACTTAGTGAATTGTTTTGATTTAAATGAGATGTGTTTTAAAAAATATAAAAATATTCAAGATTATATTAATAATTTTCTATTACTTAAATTTTAAGAGTTCAATTAAAGTAATGTTAAATATAGAACATATGAAACCTTTTAATTTACTTATATAAGTGCTTATAAATTCGGGTTACATGTTATCAGATCTATGAATTTTAATTTTACGAACTTTATAATACTTAAATTAAAATATTTGTTATATGATAGAATATTTAAAATTATATTTCTATGGAGGTTTTTTATTTAATTTATAATTTGTTTAATATCTTATAGGTTGAAATTTAATTTGCATAGATTTGACATTTTTAAAATGATTTTTAAGAATCTAATTGAATTCTATCAATAGTTTTCTTTTAGGTTTAAATAAGGGGTAAGTTAATAATTTTAATTTACTTAAAATTTAAGAGATTTTTTTTGAAAAGATGGTGTTAAATATTTTATATAATACTATAGATATAGAGATGAAATTAAAAAATCATTTTTGTTACGAGAAATTCGGTGTCGAAAACGTTGACGCTACGCGCACTGGCAGCGCGTCCACGAAACTAAACACTTTTTACTTTTAACAATTTGATTTAGGGAAAATGGTGTCTACTTTCTCCATTTCCTTCGCCCCCGTCAGTAAGCCGGCCATCAGCCGTCAATCATTGACCTCTGTCGCTGATTCATCCGCAAACCGCCATCCTCCGCCGTCTCTCCAAATCACCACTTACTTCTGATTCCAATAAAACCTCTACAGACACAGCCGGAGCTAGATACTGGGCCCCCAGAATAGAAAGAGAAAGATTTTGTATTTGTCTGACCGGTTCATACCTATCGCTGCTTCCCGCCGGCGGAGAGAGAGAGTGAGAGGTAGAGAGTGACTGACAGCAATAACCTACTGGAATTTGATTTTCCTTTTCCTTTTTCCTTTTCCTTTACCTTCTATGATTCTGTTGTTGGTTTAGTGATATTGAATCTACGAGGATCGAATCTAGGGTTTACATATGCGAAGTGAATTAATAAGGATTTAGGTTGGAATTGAAGTTCTGCGGTTGATCAGTTATGCGAATCGGTGAAATTCGATTTGCAATCTAGAAAATAACGCTTTTTTTTAAGTTCGTGAGAGATGGATGTGGATTCAATGGTGTCGTCGTCGGAGACAGATAATATTAACGGTAACGATGTTGACACTAATGGCACTGCGCCGGAGGAGCAGCTGGAGTCTCGGGCTGCGGTTGGGGAGGATCCTAGTGAGGCATCTTCGGCTCAGCCTCTGCATCAGCAGACGAGTAGTAGTCCGGTGGGTGGGCCAAGGCTTGCGCCTACTTACTCCGTGGTGAATGCTATACTAGAGAAGAAGGAAGACGGCCCTGGTCCCAGATGTGGGCATACTTTGACCGCAGTGGCAGCGGTTGGGGAGGAAGGAACTCCGAATTATATTGGGCCGAGGCTTATACTGTTTGGTGGTGCAACAGCTCTTGAGGGCAACTCTGCTAATGCCGGGACTCCCAGCTCTGCAGGAGGTGCCGGAATTCGTATGTATCTGGTTCCATTTCATTGATTTGAACTTTTCTTGTGTATTTGTTATAGTTAGTTACCTCTTTGTTAAAACCATAGATACTTGAACACGGTAAATGTCGTTACTTTAAAAGTCAGAAGGCTGAAACTAGAACACAAATTGAAGTTCATTTATTGGATTTTGTTTTAGTTCTCAGATTCAAGTAATATTAGATTAATGAAAACTGATTGAAGTGCCTCAGGGACTGTTTTTGGAGGAGCCGAGGAGATATAGCTATCATTGATTACATTTGGCTGCTACTATCTATATTGAGAAATCTAGTGCCAATTTGAATTTTGATGTGCTCAATTTTAACCTTGTTGTGGTTAACTTCTAGAGCCAAATATTATCACCCTAACAGTTTTTTCCCGCATCCTCTCTGTATGTAGAGACTGCAATCAATGTTTTGTTATGAGTACATTTACATTTTGCTACATTGCTAGTGCTTACCTTTAAGAAAACAAGGACCTTTTACATGATTTCTACATTTAGGCAGTGTTCTCTTTTTGGTAGCAAATACTGATTCAAGTGAAAGAAACATCAAACATTGCAGAATAAGATTAGATTTTTCTTCATTAATGTGACTTTCCTTGTGTGCATCCGGATACCTTGTTCTTTATAAACCCATTTTAAGTTGCTTTTTATATCACAGGTTTATCAGGTGCTACTGCTGATGTGCACTGTTATGATGTATTGACAAACAAATGGTCTAGGTAAGATGGTGTTTAATACTAATTCCAAATCCTTTCCCTTGTTGATGTAATTATCGTTTCTTAGTGGAATGCATATATTTTAATATCAAAATGATCTTTTTAATTTCTTTCTTGCAGAATAACTCCGTTTGGAGAACCACCTACACCAAGAGCAGCTCATGTGGCGACTGCTGTGGGTACAATGGTGGTTATTCAGGTTCGATTATTCAATGTTCCAAAATTTGAAAGCTTATCTGTTTGTTTTTGCTCCCTTTAGCTTCTCATTTAAATTTATTTAATTGAATTGAATGGCCTTGTTCAATCTATTGCAGGGTGGCATTGGTCCAGCTGGTTTGTCTGCTGAGGATCTTCATGTTCTTGACCTTACACAACCGCGACCTCGATGGCATAGGTTTGATTTTTGAAGAATGTGATTATTGACTTGTACGTATCTGCTATGCTGGAAATTGTAGTTGTGCAAACTCGGTGAAATAAATGCTTGTTTCTTGTAGAGTGGTGGTACAAGGCCCGGGCCCGGGCCCAAGATATGGGCATGTAATGGCTTTGGTGGGACAACGATATCTCATGGCAATTGGTGGAAATGATGGTCAGTTGCTTCCAGCTTTTGTTGCAATTCGTGTTTCTGTTGACTTTTGTTTTCTTACAGATTAATAGAACTATCTTTTACTACCAGGAAAGCGGCCTCTTGCTGATGTATGGGCGTTGGATACTGCTGCTAAGCCATATGAATGGCGCAAATTGGAACCAGAGGGAGAAGGTCCACCACCATGCATGTATGGCTGGCTACTCGATTTCCCTTTGGCATTTTTTCTTTTCTTTATTTTTTCAACTTTTTTTGGAAATAATTAAACTTTTATTTGGAAATAATTAAACTTTTAGCTTGTGTACTTGTACTGCTTTTTTAGTTCAGACTGCACATGTTATTTTGTCAGCATTTATGTGAAATAATCATGTTTACGGATGCGGGACAGATTCTTTTCTGCTAGCTTTGTTGGAATTTCGTTTTTATAGTTGTCAATATATCATTACCTTCCAAAAGTGGCTTTGTCATTATTTTATGTTATGCAAAATTGTTGTTATACTAGCAGTTTTGGTTTCTTATATGTGAAAATTTTCTTGCGGATCCCCTCATTTGATTCTTTTACTTTCATAAAGGTATGCCACTGCAAGTGCACGCTCTGATGGCCTTCTTTTGCTTTGTGGAGGAAGAGATGCAAACAGTGTGGTGAGTGATTTGATTTCTGAAAATTTTGTGGAAATAGTGAGAGTCACTCGGTCACCTACCCATATTTGATTCTTTAGACATGTATAATGCTCTTGAAGATACTTTCTCAATATATATCTGATATTGTATGTCTAACTAACTTGCTTTCATACTTGTAGCCACTAGCAAGTGCCTATGGACTTGCAAAACATAGAGACGGTCGATGGGAATGGGCAATTGCTCCTGGGGTCTCACCGTCTCCTCGCTATCAACACGCAGCGGTTGATTCTTATTAAAATACGATTTATTAAAACACTGGTAACTGCACAAAGTTCTTAAAAAGTTAACATTTTGTTACATGGTTTTAGGTTTTTGTCAATGCTCGGCTCCATGTATCTGGCGGGGCACTTGGTGGTGGACGCATGGTGGAGGACTCATCAAGTGTAGCAGGTAGGGTTTTGATCATACTTGCAAACTCAAAATTGCTGAAGTAACTGATGCTGATGTTTTTCACATATTTCTCACTATTTATTTTGCATCACCTTTTTCTATTTAGTTCTGGATACTGCAGCAGGAGTGTGGTGTGATACCAAATCAGTTGTCACTACTCCACGAACAGGTAGATATAGTGCTGATGCTGCTGGTGGAGATGCTGCGGTTGAATTAACGAGACGTTGTAGGCATGCTGCTGCTGCTTTTGGTGATTTGATATTTATTTATGGTGGTTTACGTGGAGGTAAGACTCAAACCTACATTTTATAATTTCTCTCTGCATTCTTTGATGTGATTGCTAATTATAGCCTCAATGATGTTATGGGTTCTTTTGTTGTCGGGTCATATTTGCAAAATTAATAACTTAAGCAGGTGATGGCTGCATATGAGTTCTCAGTCTGGAATATGAGCCTGGGATGGTGTGTGAAAGAGTGTAGTATTTAGCCAATGCATTTTGTTGCTTGTAGCATCTGACAGCTTTTCCTCATGTGCTTGTGTACATGTGTGTGTATACTTATGTGAATAGGTGGGAGTGTGTGTGTATATAGCCATAACATGCTTCTAGTAGGCCACCACTCTAGTAGGTCATGCTTATTTAGATACACTTTTAAGTGATAGTAGTCCGCGCTTTAATAAAACAATGTAAAAAGGAAAAGGAACCAACATACTTGTCATAATGATATATATATATATATATATATATATATATTAGCATGGTACCCCTGCAATGTGGCGGCGGCTAGTTTCTACTCTATAACATGTCGGTTTATAAAATATAGTGGTATGGTATTCGGCGAATAGTTTCTACTTGGTAACATCGTTTTATTTCTTTCTCTTTTCTCTCCGTCAACTATTTTCTTCATTTTTTAAACAGATTTTAAAAAACAACAATACGGCTTTTTTCTTAATATCTTAGGTGGGGATGTTTGCAGTTATGAAATAGTGTTTGTGGGTGTGTGTGTAAAGTTTGATAGAGAAATGGACATTAGTTGAGGGGTATATTAGTAATTTCCGATTGCTGAAATTTTAAGGGATTAAGTAAAGTAGGAGAGAGAGTGTTAAATGTATTATAAGTTAGTATAGATAACTAATTAAAATAAAATAAAGACATAAACAAACAAATGATTAATATGAAAAAAAGAAGAAAAGAACCAAAACATTTATATAATATTATTACAATAATACATCTCATATAAGCATGTTATGGAAGTATCTTTCCATCTTCTATGGTAGTAAAACTCAAAACTCCATTATGTTAATTACTAAACGATACCTGATCATTTAGGAACACAATCTCTATACTCTTGGGTAGAGTTGTAGATGTACGACTGTCTACATCTTACCTCCCCCATACTCGGCTTATGCTGGATTAAGTATGGTGGTGGTTGTTGTTGTAGTTGCGTTTTGTTTCTTGCTGTTTCCTTTGTCTTCTAGGATAACGACTAATAGTGAAAAACAAGAAGTATGTAATGAATTGGCTTCTTGTTGTGTACTGTGCATTCTTTGATTCTTTGCCATTGTCAATGTACATTGACATTTTTACCCTCCATGTTTTGTATTTATCAATTAGACTGGGTACAATACTACAATTAACAAGTAATAGAGCATGGTCCTTTTTAAATGACATGGCCAAGGTAGAAAAAGGGTCCTCAAAGTCTGTAAGTTATGGGGTGGAACATTTTTGCGTGAGATGGTTGTTGTACCAAATAGTTGTATGTTGGCCTCTATAATTAATTTTACTTCATAGTTCATATGACTTGAAAGAATTATTCCATCTCTATTATGGCCTTCCAAGTGGTTACCCAAATTTTTACTTATAATGTAGGTGGTTTAAGGTCTTCAAAATAGAACATTGTATCCTTCAATCCTTCATATAAACTTACAAACAAAATTGGCATTTTCTCATGAGAATTTTAGATTTTGCTAAATGTTTTATGTGGTAAAAGTGGTCATATGAATCTCATCCCAGTGCAATGCTTAGACAATCTAAACTTTTTTAGGTGTCAAACTTAAGATAATCTTGACTAATATGGTATCTATGTCTCGAATGTTTGGCAGATGAAGTTTAGGCTATTTAATTTCTTGGAGTTCATGACATCTGGCAATTGTAGCTTGGAAGTATGTAATGAATTGGCTCATTTCCCAAGCTTTTACATGATTATAAAGAAAGAAGTTTTCTGTTTTTAACACATGCATGACAAAAAGGAAAGTCTTTTAATAGCAAATTAGCAATAAGAGTGAAAAAGCGGAAGGCTGAATAGTGTTTCGTTAGACTTATGAAGGGTTGATTCATGGTTGTACAACTCACTAGGTGTTAGTCGAGTGGTCAACTAGGGTGTAGTGAGTAATCGGAGAGTACTCGATTGGAATTTTTATACTGATATATATATATATATATATATATATATATATATATATAGAGAGAGAGAGAGAGAGTTCAAACGAGAACTGTTTTTCGTGCGAGAACGATTTGTAACACCATTAGTGACTCATTAGTAGAGGTATTTTGGTCATTTCTATATTTACCCAACAGTAAATTGTGTCTGGGTGGACAGTCGTTTTTGAGCCAACTGACTTAGGAAAATCAAGCCTCGCTCATTAACGTCGGTACACTTGGACGCAATTTACGGTTGGGTAAATATATAAATGACGGAAAACCCTCTATTAATGAGTCATTGATGATGTTACAAACAGTTTCGCACGAAAAACAGTTCTTGTTTGAACTTTTAATATAACCTTAAAAAACATACCCTATTTTAGTTTTTTTATTCTCTACATAGAGTGTACAATACATTAAAACATGTGTGCAACTAGACAGAGCATTTGTTTTATTTCTAACAAGTAAAAAAAACCCTTGCACATTTATGTTGCCATCACTTTCATCTCTTCCCCACACATTAGAATACCGTAATCTCTCTCTGCCGTCCTCCTCATCTCCACGACGTCACTGGAACACCACCACCATCACCCTCTCTCACCGGCATCCCCTCTTCTGCTTGATGAAGGTCAGATTTTCACCGATTTTGACATTGACTGAATTTTTGGTCCTATTTCACTTTACTCGCCTTGGTCTCTCTCTCATTCCCGACTAACCGGTGATTACTCAGCTGAGTAGGCTGAGTTTTACAACACTGAATTAAAATAAAAATCTTACCAGAAGGCATAGAAATATAATAAAGAAATGCTAATGGGAAAGTAAGAAGTCTCCATGCTGAGATATAGCAGCTCTAATAGAGAAAGCTAGCAATGTCACATAAGACAACGATTTATAATACATAAAATCCGAAGGTTAAACTCTGCTCACGAAGTCCACCTAACATAGCTAAATAATAGTTTAATGCATGCACTGTAAACAGGGGAAAAACCGAAAAAAGGGAGTGCACACATTGCCTACTCGTCAAGTAATCGCCGTTTAGTCGAGAATCGGAGAGACCGAGGTGAGTAGTGTGAAATCGTACCAAAAACTCGGTCAATGCCTAAATCGGTTAAATCAGTGAAAAACTGGTCAAAATGGGTAAAAAATCGGACCTTCATCAAGCAAAAGAGATGACGGTGAGGGAGGATGATTTGCTCTTATAAGATGAGAACTTGACTAACCTTTGGAAGTAGAAGAGGCTCTATCTAGTTGTACATATGCTTTAATGTATTGTACTCTATGTAGAGAATAAAAAAACAAATATAGTGTGTATTTTTAAGGTTATAATATATATATATATATATATATATATATATATATAGGGGAGGGTTCATTTGAGAACCATCCTTACTGTGAGTACCACAAGAACCAATCTTGGCCCTTAATTAAAATAAATCAATGGCTAATAAATTTGAGGGCTCATTAATGACTAATGATTGACTCATTAACGAGGGATATTTTAGGAAAATTAAGCCAATCTAATAATGAATCACCCACCCAGACGCAATTCACGGTTGGGTAAATATATAAATGACCAAAATATCTCTATTTATGAGTCATTAATGGTGGTTACAAATGGTACTCGCGATATTCACAATAAGAACGGTTCTCAAATGAACCCCCTATATATATTTCAAAATTTGCTAGAAGTTCCAATCTGATTACTCGCCACACCCTAGTTGACCGCTCGAGTACTGCCTAGTGAGTTTTACAACCATGAGATTACTAAAATATATATCAAGCATGTAGATGTGTGAAACTGTGGTGAGTAAGCTTCCTTGGACACTGAGAGCAGATTAAGCAGTTGTGGTCATTAATACAAGGTCAATAATTGAATTTCAAGAATGCTAAATATATTTGATTGTTTGGAGATTGGTGAATCTGATATTGGGTTCGGCCCATGTGGCAGTTAGTAAACCTATAGTTACTGAGAAGGTGACATGTGCCATTTTATTGGTGCAGGGGTGTTGCTAGATGATCTTTTAGTTGCTGAAGATCTTGCTGCTGCTGAAATGACTTCAGCAGCATCACATGCAGCTGCTGCTGCTGCGTCAAATGCACAAACAGGAAGATTACCCGGAAGATATGACTTTGTTGATGACAGAACACGGCAGACCACTCTTGTAGCAGCTCCCGATGGTGCCGTTGTACTTGGGACTCCCGTTGCTCCACCCGTAAACGGTGACATGTATACCGACATTAGCACTGAAAATGCTATGCTTCAAGGCTCACGGTAGATTAAAAATAAGAAAGTAAATTTTTTGATTAATTTGTGTTAAAATATGCATCTGATGTGGAATGTTATTTAGGAGATTGACGAAAGGAGTTGAATATTTGGTTGAGGCATCAGCAGCAGAAGCTGAGGCAATTACCGCAACACTTGCTGCTGCGAAAGCACGTCAGTCTAATGGTGAAGTTGAATTACCAGATAGGGATCGTGGAGCAGAGGCTACTCCTAGTGGGAAACAAAAACCAGATGCTGACCTGGCAAACAACTCTGCTCCAACTGGAGTGCGATTGCATCACCGAGCTGTTAGTATTAGAAATGTTTCTACTTTCTGGTTTTATGTGTTTTTTCTTTTGTGTTATTCTTTCTTTCACCGAACATTTTGTGCATGTATGAAAGTGAAATTTCCATGGGGTTTGCAGGTGGTAATAGCTGCAGAGACTGGTGGAGCCTTAGGTGGAATGGTCAGACAGCTTTCGATAGATCAGTTTGAAAATGAGGGAAGGAGGGTCAGTTATGGAACTCCTGAAAATGCAACTGCTGCAAGGAAACTTTTAGATCGACAAATGTCTATTAACAGTGTGCCTAAAAAGGTATATATGACTCTGACATGTTATTTCTTGGGCAGTTTTGTCAGTTTTCTTATTTTTACTAGTGTTCTCATTATTCTCCCCCAGAGAGGTGTTCACTCTGGAACCTTACCCTATATATATAAATATAAATTCAAGGCTTGTTGTCCATTTATGTAATAATTATATTGTTTTGGAAGCATACATTGTAAATTTGCAGAAAACAACTTCTGCAAACATATGATGCTAGTTTACTCAATTTGATGCGAATTGGTTTTATGCACTTTATCTGACAACTTTTGGTATGAACAAACGTGTTTGTTTAAGAAAAGGATACATTGCGGTATACTACATGTTCATTCTTTGTGTTGTTTCCTTTTATTATTAAAGGTAATAGCTCACCTATTGAAGCCTCGTGGGTGGAAGCCACCTGTACGTCGACAATTTTTTCTGGATTGTAATGAGATAGCCGATCTTTGTGACTGTTCTGAAAGAATATTTTCAAGTGAACCCAGTGTCCTACAATTACGGGCTCCTATAAAGATATTTGGTGATTTGCATGGGCAATTTGGAGACCTCATGCGACTTTTTGACGAGTATGGATCCCCGTCAACTGCTGGAGACATCGCGTAAGTATTCCTGTTACCTTCTTGTTATTTTTCTTATATTTTGTAATTTAATGGTTTCCACTTTCCTATCCTTTTTATAACCTACAATCTCATGCTAGTTTAATATAACATTTACCAGATATATCGATTATCTCTTCCTAGGAGATTATGTTGATCGAGGTCAACACAGTTTGGAAACTATATGTCTTCTCTTAGCTTTGAAGGTACTTCTCTATCTTTTTATCATTATTAAGATTTCCTTAAAATCATTATTCACCATAATATTGCAATTTATTAATTATTTTGTAGGTTGAGTACCCACAAAATGTACATTTAATTCGAGGGAATCATGAAGCTGCTGATATTAATGCACTTTTTGGCTTCCGAATTGAGTGTATTGAGCGCATGGTACTCTCATCACTGTTTTTTCATCGTTCCATGTTATTCTGATATTATTCAACTTCTGTAATGGTCATTGATTTCTTGATATTATTGTGAATAGGGTGAGAGAGATGGAATTTGGGTATGGCATCGGATAAACAGATTATTTAATTGGTTGCCACTAGCTGCACTAGTTGAAAAAAAGATTATCTGTATGCATGGTGGTATTGGAAGGTCGATTAACCATGTTGAGCAGATTGAAAATCTTCAACGGCCGATTACAATGGAAGCTGGTTCAATTGTTCTCATGGATTTGCTGTGGTTAGTCTTTTGTTATTATTGCCATGGTTATTGTTATTCTGATTCTGATTATTATATTTATTTTTATTATTACTATTATTATATTTATTTTGTTTCTTACAAATTTTAATTGTTATCTGTCAAAATAGGTCTGACCCAACAGAGAATGATAGCGTGGAAGGACTAAGACCAAATGCCAGAGGTCCTGGGCTGGTTACTTTCGGGGTAAGTTCCTTTTATAACATTTCAGATATCTTTGGAACTTCAACCCAATTTTCTGTTTCCCTCTGTGTAATCACCTGGAGGTGGCAAGATGTTTGGGGTAGGTGGGTTGGGTAATGGGTCAAAATTTATACCATTTCAAATTTACAATAGATAGTTTAATTTTATGAATAAAGCAATTGAGAAAGTTGTATGGTTATAAGAACTATAGTATGACGATAATAATCTAAATTAAAAGGTTGTGTGAATTGAAACTACAGTTTGGGTGACTGCCAACCTGTTTGACCTATTTTACTTGTTCTCTTCTTTAGTTAAATATTTTGTTGTGACCCAGTTGAGAGAAAAACCAACCCAAATTGGCAATTCATAAACAAATGGGTTGAAATAGCCACATTGGTGAAGCTTGTTTTTTCATATCATGAGCGCATGATACATTTGTAGTTATTGATGATTTCATATGCTTAAATTATCTGCAAAACGTACACTTGTTGCAGCCTGACCGTGTGATGGAGTTCTGCAACAACAACGATCTCCAATTGATTGTACGCGCACATGAATGTGTAATGGATGGCTTTGAGCGTTTTGCTCAGGGACATTTAATCACGCTTTTCTCCGCCACCAATTATTGTGGTAAATCTTTGGTTCTTGATTCTTTTTGGAACCGAATATATGATTCTGTATGTGTTAGGAACAATGTGATATTGACATCGAGTTTCTCTTGTAGGGACTGCAAATAATGCGGGTGCAATATTAGTATTGGGCAGAGATCTCGTCGTGGTTCCAAAACTCATTCATCCACTGCCACCTGCAATTTCATCACCTGAAACTTCCCCCGAGCGACATATAGAAGATACATGGATGCAGGTAATATTATATGATGGTTTACAGACTGGGAGATGATTTGTACAGCACAAAATTACTCCACACACACTCCACGCTGTACGGACACATTAAAGGAGTGGTTCTGGTGTGTGAAGTACTTTTTGTGATGTAGGAATCACTTCTCTCTTATAGCTTGGCCTGGTTCGGTAATGGGTTAAAATAAGTTCGTATCAAGACTGGTAATTTTTGGTATGGTTCAAAACAGGACATGTTGGATTGAACTAAAACATCCTTTCCTAACATTCTTTTTAATAAGTAATTTTTGTGCCAAATTTGATTACTGAAAATCACATTACTTAAATAATAATCTTTTTTCATGTTTAAATTGGTTTACGACGTATTATGTGTTATTAATAGACTCCAGGCGACTCTCCACGCGTTTGACCCAATTTCTTTTCAAAATTTTTTTTTTTTTCCTATTTCACTTGTTTAACATCTTTTTGACATGCAAAATTGTTCTTGTTGGTGAGTAGGAGCTTAATGCAAACAGACCACCTACGCCGACTAGGGGTCGTCCACAGGTTACAAATGAACGAGGCTCTCTTGCATGGATGTAAAGTCTCTTCAAGATTATACACACCGCCCCTCTTGCATACACAATGCACATCCTTCCCCCGCAAAATTAGTGAAATGTTCTAACACCACACCGAAGGCGGCTCTTGGTGTAGCCAACCCAACGCGACCCTTGTACATTGTGATTGACAGAGGAGATTTAAGCTAATTGTTATCAATTGGCAGCGTGGGTAGTGCTGGTGACTTGGTGGTGGTTAGTTTTGCATGATTATTTTATTATAATTTTTTATGATGGGATAGGTGTCATGTAATATTGGTTTTGTTATTCATATTTTTCTGAAAATTAGAATCTGAGTCATATACTGAAAGGAAGTGAAGTGATGTTTGTATCATATTAGAGGACATGAAGTGATGGGTTTGTGTAATTTGGTGTTTTTGTGACAGTGTAACATTTGCTTCAAGATAAAAAAAATGCCTTCTTTGATGACAAACTATTTGATGCATGTCTTTCTTACATTCAATTGACACCAACACACACAGTCATTGTCAACATCTCCATAACCCACCATCCATTGCCACCATCAACACCTGATATGATGTCATTTCCAATTACTAAAATAATCCTTTTTCTTTATTCTTGCAATTAATAGTTAGGACCAGGTGATCACATGATCTTTTTTGCAGTGAGTCTTTAATATATTAGAATATTGATGTAAAGGGGGGACTCACTTTTTTATGAATGAAATAGAAAACACTCTGTGTGAAGGAACTTGACCTCCATTGATAGTTCTGCTACCATCACTTCCATCCACCGCCACCACCAAAGAAAATTTCACGTTCGCCGGTTTATTGGAGTCATCCATCATATCTATACAATAGCATGTAGGTCCCCGTCGAAAAATGGAACTCAACGCCACTATCTACTTCCAAACATCAGATCTATACAAATATAAACCCCATCACCAACTTGGATGAACATGGAGACTCTAAAAACGAAAACCCCAAGTCATCAAGAATCTTGGTGAAACCCTAAGTCCCTAAATACGAAAATCCCAAAATCAAAGCCGTAATGGTGTTCGTCTTCATCTCATCATTCGTCTTTGTGATTGAAGCCCTAAATGGTGTTTGATGCTGGGCACCCGTGATGAAGATAATGGTGTTGATTTTGGGTGGATTTGAAGACTATGGACATTAGCGATGCGTCTCAATTTTTGATTTGTGGGTGTTTTAGTTTGAATCGATTTTTTAGGTTCTTCCAATTCTGGGTTTGCCTTTTTGTTCCAATTCTAGGTTTAGGATTGCATGCTAGTTCAGTATAGCAGAATCAATGATGCTGCTAGAGTTTGAATTTTGGGTTTTGTTTGAATTTTTTGGTATCTTTGTAATTTTGGCTTTAAGCATTCAAAGTTCATGTTCTAAATCGAGTATCATGGTGGGTAACGATGGTGGCGGTGGTGAGGTGGTGGTGGCGGTGGTCTAGCAGAGAAGGTTGGGTAAAAGAATGATATATATATATATATATATATATATATATATATAAGTTTTTGTTTTTATAAAAAGATTTAATATTTAAAAATGAATTAAAAATCAAGAAAATAATAAAAAGGGTGGGCAGGGCAATTTGGTCTTTAACAGGTTTGATTATTTAGGGATCAAATCCGTAAAATTTTAAAAAAATAATTAAAATCTTAAAAATCACTAAACCACATGAACACAAATGTAATTAACTCTTCAATTAAACATTCCATTTTTTCTTTCTTTAATCATAAATTCACTTTTCAGCTACTTTGAGCCTCTAGTTTAACATATCATTCTGGATTGGTCCTAGCATTTGTTTTTCTCTCTATAGTGAACTTTTTAAACCATCTTTAGAGTGTTTGGTGAGGAAAGTGGTGTTTTTGAAGAAGGTGTGCATACCATATTGTGTGATGAAGGTTAAATAAGCCTTACACATATTTTTTGTGTCTCCCTTTTTTCTTTTTTTTTTTTCTGTTTTTATATATTTGATTTTTGATTAGTTAATAGGTATTATTGATGAGTCACATAGTTTGATGTGATAAACAGTGATCACTACAAGACTGAATGGTGGGGAAAAATAGTTGACATGACGGTGTGTTGGTGTGAGAGTTACTTACACTCTCTAGATGATCTATTGGTAAGTGACTTGGAAAATTTGGAAAAACACATGTTGGTTAAACATTGGATAGTTAGGAAAGTCATGGAAGTGTCATACCGCATATATTAGAGTATAACTCAACTTCTACAGAAAACCTATTAAAATAGAAAATCTTGTTAAAGAACTTTTGAGTTGGTCGTTATGCATTATTCTATTCATCGTTGAGTTAATCAATTATTTTAAAAGCTAAATTACTTGAATCCAAACTTAGATTAAATACGATTGCTCATGATTCCCGCGATTTGCGATTTGTTCATACTAGAGCTTTATAAACAAGTGACATACTCGTACTAGAGGAGCGATTTGTGATCGCTCATACCATAGGTTTATTAGATCATTTACGATTGTTGTTATGATTTTCTTAACCGATTTCTTGTTAGGATTTTTATGTACTATATAGATTCGGGTTTTGTTGTTGGGGTTTTCTTATTCGCTTTCTTATTAGGGTTTTTTCATACCAAATAAATTTGGATTTTGTTGTGATTGTTTGGATTTCATTGATTCACTCCATGCAATTCTGGTAAACAATTACATCTTTGTAGATATGTAGATTTTTTGTTTCTTATGCAAATCAAGTTAGAATTTGTGTTTTGTTTGGGATTCCTTTTTCAATTTTTGAGTTTGTTTGTCTATCTTGTATCGTAATCCGAACAACACATAAATGTGTGACTCGTTACTTGGAATGTTAAGTTAGCAGTTGTATTCAATGACACATTTAATAAAAGTAGATTTCATAAAGTATTTGAGTTTATCATTCTAAAATCTAAATTTATAACATGGCAAGTTGAAAATATATAATAAACTTTGTCTTAGTTACCATTATATACAATCAACTTTTTTTTCTTAAAAACAAAACAATCAACTTACAAAATCCTTCTATTGTATGTAAAAAAAATTTTTTGTCTGATTTTTAGTTACCATTTTATATATGAACTATGTCACAATTCTCATTGTATACAACTTGCTTATAATAGGTGGATTATGAATGTTAATTATATTATTTTTAAAATAAAAAGTTTATTGTATATAATAATAATTAAGACAAAGTTTATTGTATTTTTATGCAATTTACTCTTTATAATATCATAATCATAATTGATATAAAATATATTAAACAATCTTTTAATATAAATAAAAGACTAATTTATTAAAATTTATTAGATGATCTGGACCATTCATTTTAAAAAATATTTAATCTTGACCATTCATTCACTTAAAATCAAAAAATCAATTTTGAATTTTTAAAGTCAAAATTATTAGAGATAATTTCATATATGCTCTTATTAAATCATAAAAAATCGTATTTGTCCACCGTAATTTACAAATATCATATTTACCCTTTATAATACTTCAAAATATCATAATTAACCAAATTCTTAGTTTTATCATTCTAAAATATTTTATAATCATTTTAAATTTCTTTTTAATTATAATCAATAACGTTTGACTTTATTACCCTTAATTGTAATAATAATAACTAATGACTTATATAAGAAATACAATCACATCTCTTCATATCATGATACCATGTTTCCGTCAGGGGCGGACCTATGTGTTCCCCTGTGGTGGCACGGGATACCAGTCAATTTTATCCGCGTAGTGTAAATTTTGATTTTTTGTAGTGTAAATTCCGATTTTTTCAAGGCAGTGCTACCAGCCATTTGAAATCCTGGGTCCGCCACTGGTTTCAGTCGTCAAGTCTGCCCTCCCACTCGCGTCGATGTTTCCATAGCTGGTTAGAGTGTTAATATCGTACGTCGTCATTTTTTAAATTCTCATTTAATTCGCGTTTTATTATTATTTAATACGTTTTTATTAATGTTTAATATTTATTATCGTTTAAACCAACCCGTATATCACACGGACATTTATTCTAGTATTAAATAAAATACTATCATTAATAAAATTATTAAACAATATTAACAATTGATTTACATAAAAAAAATTAATTAACAACCATCCATCTTCCAAAAGATTAAAATTCAAGACTTTTGTCAGTCAACAAAATGAAGTTGAGATAAACATGATACTATATGAAAAAGGTGTTTTTTTTATAAAATTACGTTGCTATTAATATAATTATAGCAATACCCGCGCAGCCTTTATCCTTCGAGATAAATTTGATGTCTAGATTTGTTTAAAAAATAATAAATAATAGTTCATAGTTATAAGAGACTAATTTTAGTCTTTAGATTAATGACATTAATGATTCAGATTAAATTTTAAAATTTGGGTGAAGTTTATAAATCACATGTGATTGTATAATGACATCAATGGTCCAGATTAAATAATAAATCACATGTAATTGTATACTGAATCAACTGTGATTGAATATTAAAATTTTAAAACTCTGTTTTTTAAATGAACTTTATTGAACACAACTCATTAAACATTAGATATTAGTAATAAAAAGTTTATCATATACTCCAAATGTACTTCAATCGTAAATTAGATAAGAAAAAAACTATATTTAAAATAACATTTGGTACCTTGATCATATACTCCAAATGTACTTCAATCGTAAATTAGATAAGAAAGAAACTATATTTAAAATAACATTTGGTACCTCATATTTTATCCTAGGGTAAATTGCATGAAAATACAATGAACTTTGTCTTAATTATCATTGTATACAACCAACTTTATTTTTTAAAAAATAATACAATCAACTTTTATAATCCTCCCATTGTATGGAAGTTGTTGTATACAATGAAAATTATGAAAAAGTTTATTGTATACAATGGTAGTTAAAGACTAGACACACAAAACAGTTGTTTGTATACAATGAAATTTTTTTGAAAGTTAGTTGTATTATTTTTAAGAATTTAAAGTTAGTTGTATACAATGACAATTAAGACAAAGTTAATTGTATTTTCATGCATTTTGCCCTTTATCTTATATTAAAAGGGTAAATTCATGAAAATACAATTAACTCTGTCTTAATTATCATTGTATATAACTAACTTTAAATTGTTAAAAATAATACAGTCAACTTTCAAAAATCTTTCATTGTATGCAAACAACTTTTTTCTGTGTTTAGTATTTAGCTATCATTGTATACAATAAACTTTTCCATAATTTTCATAGTATACAACAACTTGCATACAATGAGAGGATTATACAAGTTGATTGTATTGTTTTTAAAAAAATAAAGTTTGTTATGTACAATGATAATTAAGATAAAGTTTATTGTATTTTCATGTAATTTACCCTATATTAAAATTGAATTAAATAATATCATGATTTAGAGTCTAAATTGAGTTTATCTTGCAATTCAAGTTTCACCAGAATGGATGATTGATATTTGATAGTTCATTTTGGGTTTAGTACATCAAAATGTATTTAACTTGTCACAGTTATTGTGTATATCAAAATTTTAATTTATTTCTATTGTGTATATTTTGTATACATAAAAAAGAAAAAAATACATAAGTTTAGTATATAAAATAGAAAGTTTAATACACTCAATAGCGACAAATTAAATATTTAATACATGGAATAGAAAATTTTAAAGTCCGATACATACAATAATAAAACGTAACAGGTTTGATACATTTTAGTAAACTAAACCCTTAAAAAAATTTTTTATCTAAATCAATTGTTAAGATTATCTAGTAGATTTTATTCATATTAATATTTTTTTTATTTGAGAGAATATTGCATATGTTAGCGATGGCTTAAGTTCTTATTTTTTTTAAAATCAACAAAATGATGTTTGATATGCGTTATTTATTTGAAAAAAAAGTTCAAGTTGGATTTTAATTTTTACAAAATAGATGGCTGATGTTTAATTTTTCTACAACAATGGTTAGAATTATCGTATAGGTTTTATTAATGATAGTCTTTTATTTATATTAGAAGATATATATATATATATATATATATATATATAATATTAATAAAGACTAGATGGATAGCTTTTTTTAAATTTAAAGCCTTCATTAATTGTGCGATATCAACCCATCATTTGATCAAAATTAGAAACTAATACTGTCAATCAATTATAAAAAAAATCAATTTATTTAAAAATATAAAATAAGATGTTTAGTTAGTCAAAATTAGAAGAATTTATTAATTGTTCAAGCCGAATCCTCAATTTGGTCAAAAATAGAAATCTATTTGGACTATCAATTCTAAAATAAACTACTTTCTCTAAAAATATAAAGTAAGATAGAACTAGAAAAACTATGACGCGTCCCATGGTGATCAAAAGCATAGTTATCAAAATCGTGATTGTGATCGTAGGATCATATCGATCCCACCAACTAAAAATAAGTTGGATCGTAAATAGGTAGGATCGTACTCAGGATGCGACCCTACGATCTTATGATCTCACTTTTTTTTGTTTTTTATATTTTTTAACTATTATTATTATTTAAAAATTTTGTTTTTTACATTTTTTATTATTACTATTATTTTATTTTATTATTTTAAAAATTTTTAAGTGGTCAACCTTGTGTTAAAAACAATTGTTCGCAGTTTTCTACTTTATACACATGTCACATTTTCATTTTTCTTTTGTTATAAGAGATAGATATTTACGAGAATAAGATTTTTTTATGAAATAAAGAATTAATATTTTGCACAATATGCTCTAGATTTCTTGATTGTGTTTAAGAGTCACATATTAAATTTTAATATGCTATGTAAACCAATGAATTGTGGTGAGTTGTTATCTATGCTCTTAATATTTAAAAATTTGACGATTTGATGTATCTTATTTTATAATTTAATGTTTCATTCTCTCGTAAAAATATTATATAATTGGTTTTTGATATTATAGCATATAAAAAACTAAAAAAAATTACTGACTTATGGTAGGATCTTAAGATCCCGATCTCGATCTTACGATCCAATCTTGCAAAGACGAAAACGATCATAGATAAGATCCCGATCTTATAACCTTGATTAAAAGCATACCTTTTTATCGATGAATCTATAGATAAACCTTATATTCATCCCCAAATGATTAACAATGATTCGAAAAAAAATGGTGAATAAAATTTCGATATATTATAAAAAAATTATATTGAAAATATAAAGGCAAAATAACATCGCATAAAATATAAAATACAAGAATTTTAGGGTAAATAAAATTAGATCCTATGAAAAGTAGTTGATGAGACATTTGTTGACCTCAACGATTAATATGTTCATTAGTTAAGTAAGTTTTATTATCTCTCCTTTTAATCTTAATAATAATAAAAGACGAACATTAATAAATTTAATTAGACAATTCTAGTTCTTCGTTTAGTCGAAATTAACAATATTTTTAATTGAGCAATTATAGTAATTCATTTGGTCAAAATTAAAAATAATTTAGACTTAAAAGCTTGGTAGAATTAAAAATAACTTTGACTTGAAAGCTTGGTAGATTCGACCACCTTATTTTTGAAATTTTAAAATATCAAAGCTTGAACTGTTTATTTAATATATTGATCCAATTAAACAACGATAGTCAATTGATTCAAATATTATCACAGTTTATTTAACTTTTTTTTTAATATGGAGATATGCTCGTATAGATTACTTCACTAATGAAAAATTGACAATAAGTTTGACAAACATATAGGCTTTGAAAGTATTATAATCATGGTTCTAAAAAGCTCGTCTTGGATTCACCAAGGCTTATGGCTTAACCATGCCGCCATAACATGGTCCAAGGCTTGGCGTATGCTAAAGTCCTGCTTGACATGTCTTTACTTGTTGTAAGCTGTGTTCTTTTAGGCGTGTTAATGTGTATTGAGACATATGAATCGAATATATATAGTTATTCAGTTGTAAGGATGATTGGTATACCAAAAAAATGGATGAACTAGGTTATAAACCTATAATTATGTGTTTTTAATATTTGTTTGTATAAATTTATATACATAATTAGAATTTATATACAAAATTGTTGACTTATGTCGCGCCTTGTGAAACGTTATGACCTCACCATGGCTTCCAAGGCTTGAGGCTTGACCTTTCCGTCACGTCACGCCTCAAGTTATTTAGAACATTGATTATAACCATTTAATTTGTTAGTTACTTTTTAATTGGGAGTTCTCTTGATTGATTTCTAAACCGTGTAGTATATAAAACATTTATTTAGTGTTTGAACATACTATTTTTTAAATTCATATCATTTATCATTTTTATATTCTCATTGTTAGAGTTACGTGCACAGTCAGCAAACTCGTAATGTCACATTCAACGTCATAGGACACTCAAAGGTCACAACTTGAGTGCTTGTAAATCGAGTAGTAAATGCAACCATACTCGGAGGGAAGATTTAATAGTTAATTATAAATCAGTATTCATTTGAGAGTGTTTTCACAAAGTACTAATTAACTAATGGTTATATATTTATTAGTCAATAAATATATACTTATATAGGGGATGGTTTATTTGAGAACCATCTTTATTGCGAGTATCGCGAGAACCAATCTTGACCTTTGATTATAATAAATCAAAGACCAACAAAAATGATGGCTCATTAACGAGTCATTAATGACTCAATAATGATGGATTAACAAAGGATATTTTAGAAAAATCAATTCTCGCTATTTAATAACGCCTCATTCAAACACAATTCACGGTTAAAAAAATATATAAAAGACCAAAATACTCCTATTAGTGAGCACTCACGGTACTCACAATAAGAACGTAATTCATTCTTTAACTAGAGGAAGTGCCTAAAAGGCTCTATAATGAATTCCTCCATATATATATATATATATATATAGGGGAAGGTTCATTTGAGAACCGTTTTTATTGCGAGAACCAATCTTTGACGTTGATTTTGGATAATGGAATTCATGGATGAAGAGCGTGGAGGGATTGAGTGTGGCAGGGTGCATGTAAAGAATTCATGGGTGGGCAATCCAATTGAAGGAGGGAGAATTGGACGGCTAGGATTGGTTCTCGCGGTTCTCGCAATAAGAACGGTTCTCAAATGAACTTTTTACTATATATATATATATATATATATATATATAGAGAGAGAGAGAGAGAGAGAGGATCAATATATAGAACCATTCCTTAACTGTAGAACTTAAAGAACAATTTTGGGTCTGTAGATTTAAAGATTGGGAGATGATCTGTACACAACATATTTTTACCATACACAACAATTAGTTGTTGTTTAGACCATTATACCCTTAAATATGTGGATGAAAATAAAGCATAGTGGGATATTAGGGGTATAAAAGTCACAATTGTTGTGTATGGTAAAATCTTGTTGTGTACAAATCAATTCCCTTAAAGATTAAGAGCTGAGATTTAATGTTAATAAATTTTTTAAAAAAATCAATTATGAAATATATATCGGTGTGCAAGGGGTAAAATTGGAACATAACTTCACTTAGTCTCTCTTTAAACAACCATCCCCCCACCCAAATTGTGCGCCCAAATCTGAATTTTCATTCTCTCCACACCTATGTCGGCCCTCTAAATCGCCGGCCTTGCAAATCCCGGTGAACGATTCTCTAGGTTTTAAGGCGTGGAACCAACGGTCATGGTTGTGCAAGAGGTAAAGCGACGCAACCAGCCATCTCTCTCCATGGTTTTGAAGTCGTTGGGTTTTTGACGTCAAGATTTAACTCGTCGTAACCTACGACCACGCACCGCCGACTCCGATGACACTTTTATGGACGAAATCGCAGGGTTAACAAGGAGGTGCAATTAGATCAAGGAAAAAAGTGAGATATGTGAAAATGTAACTTTAAAATCACGAGGTGCATTTTTATCTGGGTTGCATTTCCAATTAGAACTTGTTTGCATTTTTGTTTTTTACTCAGTTGTATATTCATTTAATAAGAATAATAATTATGTATCATCTTTGGTTTTTGCATTTTCAGTGATGGATATTTGGTTTTTGCATTTTGATTATGTATCATATTGGTTTAGCATATGAATGTTTGATTTTTATTTTAATTTATTTTGATTTAGTTGTATATTTCTGTTGCATTTTCGATGATGATCTATGTTTCTTTTCTTTTATTTTTTTCTATTTAGATACACTTGCATTCCCAAATTTGCATTTTGCATTTTCGGACATGTATTTTCAAAATAAAAAGTTTCAGAATTATGTTGAGATTGATCTTGAATTAAAGAGGATAAAACGTTGAATCTAATATATCATTTTTTTGTTTTAATTCTTAGAATGGAATTAGTTATGTCAATTGAAAATTTAAGGGGGTTAATGGTTCTTTTAATTTTGGAATAGCTGTTAAGGCGCGTGAGAATTTGTATTTAAATTTCAGTTTCATTTTTATCCTTTTAAATGAGTGCTGAGATTTGTTTTTCAGGTTTTATGGATAAGGATGGTTCTATATATAACCTCACTCTCTATATATATTATATGTTAACCGATTATGTTATATATATATACGGTCAAGAATTATATAATAATAATAATATAATTTAAACTTTAAACTTGGTGATAAAGTTTTGTTAATATGGTTAATATATATCCTAAATTAGATAATTATATATATATATATATATATATATGAGATATGCCATTTGATAAAACTAGAAGAAAATAATACAAGAAAACTCCCTCTCCCTACATTCGGCCGATCACCAAGGTTGGTGATTCGGGTTTCGTTTGAACCGAGCATTATACACAGACAAGTCCGAGTTCGTGATCTCGATCATGTTGGTTTTTTCCGGATAGAAGGATTTCGTTGGTAATATAACGAGGGGACTATATCATGAGCAACCTAGGTAACATGTTATTGTTCTTGTTTATTATTAATTATGTATATTAAATTCATAAGATTAATAAAGATCATTCCTTTTTCAGGTTTTTAAGGAGTTAATCTTTGTTTATATTTAAAACCGTTTCCGTTTTGTATTGTGATTAAAGTTTCGATTTTTACATACTTATCCATATAAAGATTGTATTTTTTTGTTAAAACTTGCGTGACTCAGTTTGAGATTCACGTAGTTGTTTTGACAATTAGAAACCCAACACTCATTTCTTCGCGTCTGGTAATTAATTAATATCTTTTTATTAATGTTTAATATTTATTATTTTTCAAACAAACATGTGTATCACATGAGCATATAATCTAGTTCTATTATTACAATGTTTAAACTTCAATTCTCGTATTTATTTATCATAAGATTGCCATTTGATATAAATTACTATAATTTATGGGTATAGGATCTTACGATATCAATTCGATTTTATGATTTTGGTCTTGTAAAGACTAAAACGATCTATGATAAGATCTTGATCTTGTCAACCTTAGTTTTACTAGTAAATCACTTGGTCAAAATACTTTTATAGTCCATAGGAATGCAGTATAGTAGGTTATGTGTCCTCTAGGAAGGGGTGGACCCGAGTTTGATCTCCATGGGCGTTATGCCATTTGGAGTGATCTTCGGCGGTATGCATATATGGCTTCCTGTACCGCAGGCCAACATCATTTCCATCGCTGCGGTATCGAGAATTTTGAACATGTATCGTTATTTCATTATCGAAGGTGAGAGAGAGAGGAGCGAGAGAGGAGAGAAATTATTTTTTATTTATAAAACTTTCGAAATATGTGTAGTATGTGAAATATGAGTATTTCCTGAATTGAAGCATGTATGAAGTATAAGTGATACGACGCTAATATGGTATTAAACATGAGAACCATGGGAGTGGGTCTCCTATGTTCTTCTTTGTGAACCTTACTCATTGCCTACCACATCTTGTCTTATGGGGAGCATTGGTAATGTTTTTAAGAGATGATTCTTTTACGGAAGAAATTGATTCATTCATGAAAAATAATACTTCATTGACTTGTATATTAGCTTATAGGATGTATCTTATATGGATAGTTTGATTTTTTTCGTGCAAGAAGCATTTCCTAATTTTTATAATATTTTTATGTAAATCCTTTTTTTTCATTGCAAGTATTTAACAACGAAATAGGAGTTTTGATAACAACTTCTTTGAGATTTATTGTTAAGACTTAAGAGATTATTACACACTTAAATGATGATACATTAATAATTTTTAAACCAACTACCATTTAAGATTGTAATATTTCATTTGGTATAGATTCAAATTGATCCATGTTTATTTTTCGTATTATATAGAGTTGTGTTGAATAAAGTCCATGTAAAAAACATAGTCCCAAAGTTTTAATATTCAATCACATGTGATTTAGTATACAATCACACGTGATTTGTAAAAACATCATATGCGAATACAAAAATACCACTCCCGCTAAAATTTTAAAATGCACTCTGGACCATTGATACAATTAACCTAAAAACTAAAATTAGTCTGTTAGGATTATGAATTAAATATAAACTATATTGAACATTCTTCTAAAAACAAAACCATTTATCAATCTTTGTTACTAACGAAAGGTTTTAGATAAAAAAAAGAGAAATCTTATAGAATTATTATAACTTTTTATTTAAAATATAAAAGTTAAACTTTAAGATTATAATATTCAAAGAAGTATTTATAAAAATAAAAAATAATTTCTCATATAAAACATATAAATTAAACTTTCAAATATAAATATTTGTAAATTTTCTTATTAAAATAGAAAAGAAGAAAAAATTGAGTAAATTACTTTTTTGGTCCGTGAGGGTTTAATCGAAATTAGGGATTTGGTCCATGTGGCTTCATCGTTCCTGAACACCCATAAGCTCGTCCATATTACAGATCTGTGAGGAAATCGACTAGTTCTTCAATTTCTTGTATGTCAGTTTGTAAAAAAAGAGGGAAAAGGAGAATGTGACTGGTGCGTCGAGAGGAGAAGGTGGAGTAGCCGGATCAAGGCTTAGTGGTTACCGGAAAACTTTCAAAGAGAGAAGTGAGGGAGACAATGGTGAAAGATAAGTAAGAGACAAGAAGAGATAAAGAGACAGATGTGAGGGAGTGAGATTTTCTATTAATATAAAAAATAAAAATCTAAGGAAATATATTAAAATTTAAAAAATGAATTAAAATTTTAAAAAGTCAATAAAATGGATGAGGGCATTTTCGTCATTTCAATTTGACCAGGACCAAAAGCGCAATGGATCCGGATCAGAATAAACCAAACCCGTAAAATTTGAACCACAAAGATCAAATCCGTAATTTTGACCAAACCTTATGAACCAAAAATGTAATTTACTGAAAACAATTAAAAAAAAAGAATAATAATTACAATTTTGGAAAAAAATCAAATAGAAAAAGAGACAAACATGTGTGTGTGTGAAGGTGGGGGTTGAGATCCAAATACTAGACACAAAAAGTAGGGTGAAAACGAGTCGAGTTTTTATCAAGTAACTCGAGCTCGGTTCGTTTGAGTCGAACTATATCAAGCTCGAGTTCGAGCCCAAAAACCGAGCTCGAATTATTTAACGAGTTGAGCTTGAGCTTCAAAGAGCTCGGCTAGAGTCCTTATCGAGTTTTTCGAGCCTTGTATAGTATATGTATATTTATATATGTAATATGTATATATGATAAACTAATATTAAAACATAGGGCAAAATGCATGAAAATACAATTAACTTTGTCTTAATTGTCATTGTATACAACTAACTTTAAATAGGTAGTTACAAAAAAATCATTAATTTCAAATTTTATCTATATTTTGAATAATTTGGTTTTTGAATTTGATTTTTTATATTATTTCGAACTTTTCGAGCCGAGCTCGAGTTAAATGTACCATGTCGAGCCGAGCTCGAGCTTCAAGTATGAAAGCTCGCCGAGCTATCGAGCCGATCTCAATTTTAACATAAAATTTCAAGCAGAGCTCGAACCCTGTCAAGCTTGAGAATGATTCAACTTCTTTACACCCTTAACAAAAAGCATTTACAAGGGTTAAACTATGACCTCTAAGTCTCCTACAACCAGACTATTCCCTTGATACCCTGCTCCAGCTCCCTTTATTTAACATTTTAGAATCAAAATATAATTATTTCTTGATATTTGTTAGCATTACTAATTTCACAACTAAGTTTGAAACGAGTCGAGTCAAGCTCGAGATTGACCAGATTATACAGGCTAAGCTTTATTTCTCTTCTATAGCTTGACGAACGTTTATGATATAAACTTAGCCTTAATTGAAGGAGTATTCAATATAGGCTCGAATTCGACTTGAAATGCCCGAGTATTTATTTAAATACTTATTTTTAAAATAACCAAACTTATTTCAAATATACAAAATAAAAACTATATTAAGCAATAAAAATAATTTTAACCGTGTATAAAAATTATAATAAAACCGGACCATAATTCAAAAATGATATCAAGCAAACCGCATGTTACATCGAACTCGAAAAGTTCGATATGAGTTCGAGACTTTGAATCAAATCTTACAATCTTAAACTAGACTCGTTAATCATTAATTCGTTATATATTTCAAGCTTGTTTCTAACCTTGACTCAAATATAATAAAGCTCGACTAACTCGATAAAAACTCGTATTTGTAAAAGTTAAAAACATTTAAAATTCTTCCGAACTTTGAAAGCAAAAGGGCTACATACATTTTTAGGTCGGGAGGTTGCCAATTACACCTTTTCCATCTCTCTGTTTCACACTTCCTTTCAGGACGCCGGAAATCGGTCACCGAAGCATACAAATACAAGAACTTATTCAGGGTATTTGAGAATCGTCCATCATCAGCCCTACAATGGGGAAAAACGATAAATCTGCATTAGGAAGAGCCCTAGTGAAGCATCACAACCTTAAAATCCAAGAATCTAAAGAAAAGGGTCAGCTTTACTATAAACAACACAAGAAAGTTCTTGAATCAATCACCGACGTCGCCGATATCGACGCCGTCATCCAGCAAGCCGATGAGGATGTGCGTCTCTTCTCCGCCGATAACCCCGCCGCCGCCAACACCCTTATTGATTTGTATGTTGTTTGCTTGTTAAACCATCTTATTTAGGGTTCTTGTTATCTAGTTTTGCTTATTCAATGGTGCAGGGGCTGTTTGGATTTGCTGGTAACCTCGAAATTGCCTTTTGAGATATATAAATTTGATATAACCAGTTTTTAGTGTTTGGAAAAAATTGATTGGGATTATTATTATTATTTTGGCTAGTTATATAATTATGTTCTTGTTCCTCTGAAATTAGGTAAGAAAGAGCACTGGGAAGACTGATTATTGAGATAACTGTTATATTATATAGCTATATGACATGATTCTTTGAGCTAGGAAGGACATATACGCAATTGGGAATTTCGTAAATTCGTAAACCTCGATAAATTTCTTATGATTGTTTTATGTAAACAGGGGTTTTGTATTGTATATGAACACCTTCTTTGAGTCACTCTTATGAAGATATATTATAGTCGACAGAATGTCGTTGAAATTCATGAACTTGTCTTTGTCATAGAATATTAGGTTTTGTTAATCATGTAGCCCTTCTGTTCTCTCTTCAAGAGGTGACATTGCTAGATAAAAGAAGTCGATAAGGAGCGAAAGTGAAATTTGACTCTTTGTTTAGGCTTACTTACGTATCGTGGAGCTTATATGATTGATATATGGTTCTAGTTTCTAAATATCAGAGTTACTTTTGTGAAATTTTGAGCTAGAAAGCCACATTAATCTTAAATTAATAGTCTGATCTAAGCCACATTTTTACTACTTATACGTCCATTAAGATATTCAAACCTCAATATTAATCGAAAAAAATATTAATTTTGATATGCTTTATCTACTGTTTTCTTAGAGAGTCAAGTTCTAGCACCAGTGAGATGACTCCTGAAGAAAGGAGAGAGCTTCAAAAGAAAGAGGAGGCCTTGTATGCTAGCAGTCTTAGTGTTCCACGGAGGTATGTATCTTTTATTACTTTTTATTTTTATCATTTTATCCTGTCGTGTATCTTTTTATATTGAATTTTCATTGGCTCTGAATTTATTCAAAATTCTTTATCTTTTTGTTTTTTCCAGACCACCATGGAACGCCAAAATGTCTGTTGAAGAGCTTGATGCTAATGAAAGGCGTGCGTTTTTAATTTGGCGCCGTAGCCTTGCAAGGTTGTATCTTTTTCCAAAAGAATCAAGTTTATACTCTTGTGAAATTGTCAAACTGGTTTGGGTCAGGATTGGTAATTTTTCATACGTGTTGGTTAGGTTGACCAAAAAATTGTAATCCTAGTCTTCTTCATTTGTCATAGTGTCTCAAATGATATTAAATTTTTAAAATTGTTTCTTTAACTTAATCTGATATGAATAAAATTTTTAGGATGTTTTACACCTTAAAGATTCACATGGGCGAGTTTCAATCCCTTTAACCCCATTTGACCCTTCCTTTCTCAGCCTTATTTTATTATTGTTTTTTTATTTTTTCCGGCTTGACCCGTTAGATATAAAGACATAACCCACATAGAGCTATTAATATGTAAATGGTTCTAAACTGTCACCACTACTCTTTAAGCATAATCTGCTTTGTCAGCAGACGACCCGAACTAATATGCATGTAAATAAACTTGCATCTTGTAATCATGAGTATCGGTGTTGCTTACCAACATAGAATATACTAAACATTTTCACTCTAGTTTGTGCATAAACTCTTTGTTGTTGTGTCTTACATAATTTTTTTATATCATGGTTATCGAGTTCTCATTCCAAAACTCTTGTTTTGCAGGCTTGAGGAGAATGATAGTCTTGTTCTTACACCATTCGAGAAGAATCTTGATATATGGAGACAACTTTGGAGGGTTCTTGAACGTAGTGATCTGGTGAGTATGTTTATTCATAATAATATTAGGACAAAATTCTCAATATTTTCTGCGTCTTTACTACCATTTTCGTATTTGTAAGAATGTAAAACCATTTTGGATCCTTTTTTCTGATTTACTTCATATATTTTTGCTATGAATTTTGTTTCACACGACTAACTTGTCATCTCTCTCCAGCTTGTCATGGTTGTTGATGCACGAGATCCACTGTTCTATCGGTGTCCTGACCTTGAGGTAATCTTGTACTATAAAATCTTATGGCTTTTAGCATTTATACATATATGTTTGTGGATTTCTGTCAAGAACTGTGTGATTACACATCTGTAGTTTGTTAAGTTATGACGAGAATTTAAGTGAAGAAAGTAAAACAATTTGGTTGTGAAAGAATATTTTAATTCCAATTGAAACTATGTTTTTAGTACATATTCATGTGTTTTCTTCACTCAAATTATAACTTGAGGGCTCTACATTATTGAAATAATATAGTTTTATTCAAGCGAATTTTTAATTGAATTACTAGAATTGTGTACTTCTTTATGTAAAGTCAAATTAAAGTCAAACTTTTGTATTATCAGCTAGTTAATAATGGGATTTCTGAGATTGATGCTTAACTTTACCATTTAAGTCGAATATCAAGACGATTTTTTATTTTTTATTTTTTCACTTTTAATACTGAATTATGCAACGACTGTCTGAAATTACAGGCATATGCAAGAGAGATAGATGAGCATAAAAGGACATTGCTTCTGATTAACAAGGCAGATCTTTTACCGTATTCCGTAAGGTTAGTGTGTTACATGCTACATTTACTCTTAGTAACATAACTTTTCTCGTTTCTTCACATTAATATTCTTTTAAGTCGTTTTTATTTATTAAATTCTTAACTAATCAAATTTGCCAAACATTCAAACATATGACTACTTATTACAACTTCAAACAACGTAAGCACGTCAAGAAACCATCTTCAACAACTTGTTATATTACAACTGATTATCTGATTCTTGTTATTGAATATTTTATAATCGCTTCCAAAACGCACGTCAAGACACTTGTTAACTAATATAATTTGTTCATTTGCAGACTGAAATGGGCAGAGTACTTCCAACTTCATGGTATTCTTTACGTCTTTTGGTCCGCCAAGGCTGCAACAGCTGAATTAGAAGGAAAACAACAAGTTGTTTCTATAAAAGAAACCGTTGATGATGATACAAAAATATACACGAGGGAAGAATTGTTATCTCGTGTACAATCAGAAGCAGAGGAAATAGTCAACTCGCAAGAAAAGTCAATCGATGCAAAAACCGAACATGTAACCGTGGGATTTGTGGGGTATCCTAATGTCGGAAAGAGCTCAACAATTAATGCGTTGGTTGGTGCAAAACGGACGGGTGTAACTTCTACTCCCGGGAAAACCAAGCATTTCCAAACACTAATAATCACTGAAAAGCTTACATTATGTGATTGTCCCGGATTAGTGTTTCCTTCTTTCACAAGCTCGAGATATGAAATGATTGCATCTGGGGTTTTACCAATTCACAGAATGACCGAGCATCGGGAAGCAGTACAAGTGGTTGCAGATCGGGTTCCTAGACACGTTATTGAGGGTGTTTACAATATCAAACTACCAAAACCAAAGCCTTACGAGCCTGAAAACCGACCCCCTTTTGCATCAGAACTTTTGAGGTCGTATTGTGCATCTCGTGGGTATGTTGCTTCTAGCGGATTACCAGATGAAACAAAAGCCGCCCGTCAAATCCTCAAGGATTATATAGACGGAAAATTACCACATTTTGAAATGCCACCTGGGATGTCAGACGAAGAACCTAATTTCAGAGATGCCGAAAGTGAAAGTGAAAGCGATGAATCAGATTCTGGAGTTGAAGAGCAAGCGGTGGCGAGGCTTGATGATGTCATGGACGACCTCAAATCTTTTGATATGGCTAATGGGTTGGGTTCAACTAAAATGGTTCCGGGAGCTAGAAAAAAGGAGAGTTCGGTTGCATCTTATAAACATCATAAAAAGCCTCAAAGGAAGAAGGATCGAGCATGGCGGGTCAAAGATGATGGAAGTGACGGGATGTCAGTGGTGAGGGTGTATCAGAAATCAGTCAACACAGGACCCGTAAAGGCGACATGAAACACACAGATGATGGCTGCAGGCAGTTTGTGGATATTGAATGATGCAAGGTTGCTTGTGATTGTTATTCTTTGGTAAGTTTGACTTTTTTTGACTATGTTTTGTAGTTTGTATGATTTTAAAGTGTCTATGGATGAAATGAAAGAGTATAAGAATATGGGTTCTTGTTTAAGACTGTGGAGTACCATTTTTGGTTTCATACCTTCGGTTAAACCTTTGAATTGGGTTAACATCATTGTTATTATTAGTGGCTGGTACCTTAATGTTATCAGTAACTTCGACATCAGACAATGATCGAGTTACTAACGATAACGCATGAACGGATGAACCTATCGGCTGTAAACAGATTAGATCCGGCAGACTGCCAATCTTGAGTTTCTCCATCATGCATTGAATCATAAGCTAGTTATGATTGCATGTACACTTAAACGGGGTGTCCGACAAAGGTGTGGCCTTGACCACGCATGGTAGTGCTTGCCATGGAAAAAGAAGCTCCAACAGCAACAACAAAGAAAGTAGCAGAAGAAGAGGAGGCGTCGGCGGCGATTGACTCGGTTGGGAGGCCGTGGGCAGATGGAGAGGCGCCAGGGAACGTGTTTAGGGTTTGTATGTTGAAAAACGGGAACAGAGAGAATGGGGGTTTTAAAAGAGAGAGAACTTTATTTATCTAAGTTCCTTATTTACCTTTTGTTGGTTATGCCACATGTCATAACCATAATTTTCCTTACTTTTTTTTATATTAACATTTTTTTTATTTGAATTCAAGAGAATTATTTTTCGTATGAGAACTAAGAGAACAAATCTTAGTCCTTGATTGAACTTAATCAATGACTAAGATTTTTTGACGGCTCATTAATGTTTTATTAATAACTTATTAATGGATCATTAATGACGCATTAATAAGGGTTATTTTGAGAAAATCAAGTCTTACAAATTAATGACGGCTCATCCGGACGCAATTCAAGGTTGTGTAACTATATAAATTACCAAAATACCCCTATTAATGAGTTATTAATGACGTTAAAAACAGTTTTCGTAGTTCTCGTACTCAAAACAGTTCTCGTTTGAACTTTTGCCTATATATATATAGTGAAAAGTTCATTTGAGAACGGTTTTTATTGCGAGAGCCGCAAGAATCAATCTTAGCCGTCAAATTCTCACTCCATCAATTGGATTGCCCACCCGTGAATTCCTTACATGCACCTTGCCACACGCAATCCTCCCACGCTCTTCATCCACGAATTCAATTACCAATTGAACGACTAAGATTGGTTTTCACAATTCTCACAATAAAAACGATTTTTAAATGAACCTTTCCCTACGTATATACACACATACTCTCTTTCAAAATGTGGTGACAAATCAATAGTCATCTGATAAGAGAACCTACTTCAAAAGCCCATTATGATTTTTGTGAAATTTGTGGCCCAATGAGCTCATGAAACTCAAGCCCAAAACACAATTCAGCAAGTCAAATCCTCATTACAATTTATAAAAGGAATTTACCATGCAACAAAATGCTGGATATTTACTAAAATTATTAACAACTTAAAATTTTAAAACCGGGTATTACAACTTAACTTTGAGACTCGATATGTCATTCATTTTAGCTTTGTTTTAAACACTCTTTAGTCGTTGCATAGGTCTCTTTAAAAAGTAAATAAACCAATCAAACACTAATAAAATATATAATACCTATATATATATATATATTTAATTGTATCCATAAACAATGAAAATATCAAAAATATATAATATCTATATATTTATTTAATTATACAATTTTTTTGTTATAAATTGAAATTTATAATAATTTTTTGGTAAAAAAAATTTGACGTTATCTTTATTAACAAATTTTGATATTTAAGTTATTTTTTTTACAATTTACCCTAATTTTTATTATTTATGACAAATAAATGTCACATATAAATTATTTTTCATATTTTTAAAAATATAATAAAAAAAAGAAATTCGAAAAAATATGTGAAGGAATAAACGTGCAATTGTGCAAATATACCAAAACCAATCAAGCGAGGAAGAGATAACTTGCTTCGTTCACGGCTCTCTCGTAGCCCCCCACCCCCATATCTTGTGCGGTATCAAGCTTCTCTACCCAAGTCGGTTAATCATTGTTCAGTTTTGCCTCTGAAAGCTTTTGGGATTTTGGGTTTTTGAATGGTGCAAAAAGTAATCCGATGGGAGCTCAGAAGAGCGTCCATGCTGGCAGAGGTTTGTGTTTCTTCTTCTCTTTCTCAATTGAGAATGCATTTTTCCCTTTTGAATTTGAAGAAACTAGCTGTTCAATCTTTGGTTTTATCACTCGTCTTATGTGATTAAACCCTAGAAATTCATTCTTAAATGTGCGTATTCTATGTATATATGTATATCAAAGTTTGCATTCTGAATCGCCTTTGAGTATTTGTTAACTGTTATGTCGCTATTTCATACAGCCAAGATTGACTTCAATGTTGATTTCACGCACAGGCTATGTGCTGCTATGATGGTTCATTCTTTCAGGTCTTTCTTGTTCTACTTTCCCCTATTTATCAGTATTTTGTTAAGTGTGTCTGATTTAAAGCCATTTGGCAGTCAATGGTATTACTCAAGGTGATAAATTCAGGTTCTATTGCTAATATTTGAATGATAACTCACCCCCATTTTTTATGGTTTGTTTTCCTTTGTATGGAGCAGAAATTCAGGCACAGGCAGTCCACTTTCGCTTATTGTTGGGAGGTATGATTATCATTTCATTCTAGTTGAACTTACAACATCATACCTCACTTGACATTCACTAGAAAAACTGAAAAAAAAACAGGATTTTTCCAGTCTTTGGACTAAAATGTTGCATACCTTTATGATGCTTTAGAAATTGCATTGAATCCACATTTGGAGCCTCCTTTCTGTATTTCTTCCAATTAGCACAACTTTTACTTTCCTTTTATGCTTCTATTTTCTTTACACAATTATCTTATGTTTGAGCATTGTGATTCGTTTCATCTGCAATTTATGTATGTATATCTTCTACAGTCTTTGCATAAAACACCCAAATTTATTTGGAAAGAGTGAGAAGCTTGATGTATTGTGGGATAAAGGACTTTCAGATTCCAATATATTGATTGCATATAGGAAACCTAGGCCAGAATGGCTTGCACAACATTCTTTTGTCATCCAGGTTTGTTGTTACCTAAAGTTTTTTTTCTCTTTATTATTTTTATTTTGTTCTACCAAATAAGTGTTATGTTCTGAATCTTAATTTGTGTTTTTTTTCACATTTACTAAAATGTTCAATTGCGTAAATAGTTGTGTATTGCAACGATTTTTAGTATTCCTTAAGTAGCTCCTCTTGATTCTCATTCTTAATCCTACAACGAATAATGATAACAAGCTTAGACTTGACACTTTTATTGCTTTGTGGGTAACTTATTAGTTCAAAAGCTTTGATAATTGCTTTTAGACATTTTTTTTCCTTATAATGATATGAATTTGTTTTGTTGACTAGCACTCGGTTTCGCCTGAGATTGGCATACATGGTGTGCCTGTTGACAACTTCTCCAAAACAGGGAGTGGAGGTGTGAATTTATGTCGATTCTCTGCAGGCCTAGACCTTGATGAGCCTGGAAGCTCCAACTGGAGCACCAAAACTAGTTTAAAGTTTGAGGTAACATTACATATTATGTGAGTTTACTAAAGTTTATAGGTCAAACCGATTAACAATCTGTAACTTTGAATTGATAGCGAATATTACAATCATATTACTGTTACAGTTCTTACAAATAAATATTAATTTTTGTAATTGTAGCATGTCCGTCCAGTCAATGACGATGGCCACCCAATAAGTAGAGATCTTCATGGATTTCCAGTAACTTCCAGGTGAATATTAGGCCTTTCTTTTATTAATATTAAAGAGGTGGTAATATCGACCCATTCACTAGGAACGGGTACATTTGGGCAGTGCTTATTCAAACAGGTCAAACGGGTTGAAACTTGCTCAAAGTATAATTTTGTTTTGTTCAGATATTATAATTTTTATAGTTTTTTGATATCTCATAATATTTTTTATGCAGTGGTAACTGTCATGATAGTATGGTAGTATTGAAGCAGGAGTCCAGATTTGCCAAGGCAAATGATCATAGTTTCACTCGGGTTATTGCTCTGTCCTTGTTAAATTGATCTTAATTTTCGTTTTACAATTTCATTAGTAAATGGTTTAATGTGTTTTATATCCAGTTTAGTTTACAAATAGAACAAGGGATTCCCCTTATATCAAGATGGTTAATTTTTAACCGAGTCAAGTTTGCTGCCTCGAAGGGTGTTAAAGTTGGCCCTGGATTTCTTTTGGCAAGGTGAGGATATGTCATTTGAGTGTACAGCAAAACACAATTTAGAACGTGATAGAAGAATTAAAGATGATTTGTTTAACATATATACGGGGTGTTTGGACTCGTGTTATGAAAATGATTGATATTAAATAATGATAATTAGATCATTAGCAGTAAGCAAAACGAGCTGCAGATAATTAGTTTTTGGATACGTTTCTATGCTTGAAGTTTGATTATTCAAGTAAATAATAGATAAAATGACTAAAATGGACATTCTTATGTATGTTGAGTACTTAATTTGAAATGAAAAATTATTCTATATCAACTAATATAATATTTAAGTTATTTATTAAAATGTATTAAAAACATTTAGCAATGTTCGATTTTTCTCGAGTCCTCGACTCAAAGTCACAACATTCAGATAATCAGTTTCATGATGCACATCCAACAATAATTTGCAAGACTTCTTCGTTCTCAATGGTTTCTTATCTATAATTTTAGAATTTAGATTTTGATAACTTCGTTTCTTCTCTCTCTTTTTTATTAACTTTTAGATATTATTATTTTTTGCCCCTCACACACTTTCTATGTGACAGCCTTACAGGTGGTTCTGTTGTAGGTGATATTGCTCCTTACCAAGCATTTGCAATTGGTGGACTTGGTAGTGTACGGGGATATGGTGAGGGTGCAGTTGGATCAGGGAGATCTTGCCTGGTTGCCAACACAGAGCTCACAATCCCATTGGTATCTGCTAATTCTCATTCTCATATGATTTGATATAACTTATCATATATTCTTCTTCTTCTCATATGATATGTTTTCTGGTTTTGTCTTTCTGTAATCACTATCTGAGGTTATCTTGAATGGTAAGTTTTCTAACATTTTGGAATGGGTCATAATGGGTTATTTTTCTTGGTATTGGTCAAAGCGGGCCGGGCCAGACTGGGTCACACGCCTACAATTGCTTTTTCTGTTTTCTTATATCTAGCATTGGTCAACCGGGCCAGGCAAGATGTTCCCGCAAATTCTTTTTCTCTTTACTTGAATTATGTAACCAATTACTGCCTTAACTCCTAGATGTAATTTAAACCGTATATGTTACAAATTTAGGATGATAATCTAATTCTTAAAATAAATTGTTCTTGGAGGTTTTTCATATTGTGAATATGTTTTCGGTGACTTTCAACCCGTTTTCCATCTTAGCCAATCCTTAAAAGTTTACTCATTTGACGTATTAACTTTAACGGGTCTATATTTCCACCTAAATTGAATTCCCCACGTGTATCGTTAACAATAACTCCATACGTCCCAATAAATCCAACACTTTTAATTTTGGTTGTTTCAAAAAGATGCATGATTTACTTTTTGGTAAGTTTTTGACTTAATTTACTTTTTTGCCCATTACTAATCATCTTTTTGAAATTAGTGTTTTGATTATAGTCCAAAATTTCTCTTTATTTTGTCCTTGTGAAGGAGGATTTTGGACATCTTATTAATAGTCCAAGAGGGGAGTATTTATCATTGCTTTGTGTTAACAGAATGAGATGATTGATGGTGCTCTCTTCTGCGATTGTGGAACTGATTTGGGTTCTGGTCGCTACGTTCCTGGTTAGTATCCAATTTCCTTTATGCGTGCATCCTTGTGCTAAATTTTCAAACTTGATTTACGTTTTTACTTGTTAGAAATCGTAACTCGAGATCAGTGTCTAAATTTGAACAATTCCCCGTCATTTTGCACTTGTTAAATGTGTATTTTACTTCGTCAGAAGTCGAATGTTACTTTCTTTTGGTATAGAGGAACTAGTCATTTTAATGGATTACCCTGGCTATACTCGAAATGCAAATGCTTGGTTAACATGCTCTATATTGAAAATTTCAACAATTGTTTCACATATTGACTTATAGTCAAATGTCAAACATATGATTCATTCAATTCTTTGTTTGTTTACTTTTAGTTGGCTTTTTTTTAGGTTTAAGTTTATTGTAGGTCTTTTGAACCAAAATCAATATTGCAAAAACTCATGTGATAGCAACTTAAATTGTTATATGTAGGAAATCCGGGCCTAAGACATGGTAAACCAGGAGCGGGGTTGGGTGTTGGATATGGACTCCGGTTCAAGTTCCCAATGGGTCACTTTCAGGTTGACTACGCTCTCAATGCCTATCAACAGAAGACCATATATTTTGGCTTGAGCAACGTTGCTTCTTGATTCATCGACTCTCTTGAACCATTGACTTTGAGGATCATTATGGTCAATTATTTCCGGTTCTTGGCAAATAGGTCAAAGTCAACAAATTTTTGTTTGGTATCAAGGGGGTGTTTATAACTTATTCTCCGGCTTACATGCTTATTAGAATTTTGAATAAGTTAATTAGCCAGCTTTTTCGGCTTATAAGCTTATCAACTTGAGTTTTTGAACATAAACATGTCATTAGCTAAAATTGATATGCCCGTGCCTTGTATGACCGGAAAAAATTGGCTTATGAGTTTATAAATTTTTTTAATAAACTTATAAGCCGGCAAATAAGTTAATCGAGACAACCCCAAGCACGAATTTGAGTCGAATCTTATTATTAATTCATTGTAAATACAACATTTATTTGTTGACTCATGATAAAGATATATCAAATTAATCTTCTTGATCTATGCTCTCCCTCATTTATAATTACCAATTGTATGTAATCCTATATGCAAATATTCCTTAATCATCTCTTTGATTTATTCTCTTTCATTATGATTGTATTCATACCAAAATTGGAGCCTTTTTATTCTTGTATACATAGCTATCAAGTGTTAATAAGCTTTTGTTAACTATTTCTATCTTCCCTCTCCTACATTGTTATTATAGTATACATAGCTATCAAGTGTTAATCATTAAGCTTTTTGTTAACAATTTCTATCAGGGTGGTGTTGTGTGTACCTATATGTCTCACACATACACATGTCATATCAATAGGTCAGTCCTCTAATATATATCATAGGGTGATAGTGACATGATCCATACATACCCTTTCTATCTTCCCTCTTCTACATTGGTATTAGTGTAAAGCTCCAAACCTCTTCTGCCCCTCTTCATCCTTCTTATTGGGCAATGCTTTATCTCTAATTATATTGAACCTACCAAGTCTTTTATCAAATCATTAAGCTCACTCCCACAAAAATTGTCTTTTTATTAAACCCATATAAGCTACCTTTCTTGTATGGTCTTTATTAACTTATAGATGGTTCTCATCTTACCACTCCTAAAACCATTACCGACAACGGTATCATAACACTTGAACCTTCGTATGCCACATGGTTTTGACAAGACACTAGTTTTTGGAGCTTGTGTCGGTATGCTCACCAATCCGCTCTTTGATCTCATTCCATAGTTATCCGCAACGCTTGGCATGCTCTTGCCAATACCTATGTCAGTCCCTCCAAATGTTAGCATTTAGCAATAAGTCAGTGCCCTCATATGCGCATGAAGCCATCAGAGACGTCTGTTGTTCACCATACCAGCAAAGCTTTACTAAAGAGTTGTTTTAACTATCTTTGCCTCTTTATATAGGTCGAGATCGCAGTCATAGTGTTTCGTTAATAGTGATAGACTCTTCTTGTCTTACTAATAAGATAGGATCAACTCTTTCTCCTCTCACTAATAATGGTGGTGATGACTAACTCTTCGCGTTATTAATGATAGAGATCACTACAAGATGTTTGAATTCAAAGATTTACATCGAATGACAAATAATCTCTCTTCATCTTGCCTTCATAATTGGATATTTGGAAAATGAAAGAATAAAAAGGTTATGCACATTCTCTACTTTTCTATTTTAGTTATTAATTTTTACTTTTTTTTAACCTTGCAATATGATAATGTTTAACAAGGAGTTTGTTATTTATACTAGAGGCAAGAAAGCCCACATATAATCCACTCTCACAATTTACTGTTGGAGTGTTACGTAGGGGTGTTCACGGGGTGAGGCGGGATGAGTAGTGCGAAATTTGAAAACTGTATGTATGGGGTTGGTACCTAGTTTTACTACTCAAAACCGAACCTTGCGGGGCGGGTACCTCTACCAAACTAAACCGAAAAGGAGCGGATACCCGCGGTTTGATTCACAATTACCCGTATTTTGTCATGTGTTTTGATTTACACAAACACAAAATAAAAATTAAGTTTTTTTTTGTGATAAACTAAAACAATTAACACTAAAGAAATACTAGAAAATGAAGTTAAGAGTATGGAGATAGAAGTCGCCACTCGTCGATAAGTTATGAGTAAATTGGAATAGCAGATCTCCGATCTGATAACGTAATGACTCGATGAAGGTTTTCAAAGAAAGCGATAACAATATAAATGATTGTAACACCTAAATTTTCTCTAAAAATTAAACTTTTCAAACAACCATTTATATTACATAACCTGTATATGTGTGTATATATATATATATTGCACACAAAATCACACAAAAGCTTTATCTTGATTTACAAAAGATTGGTGTTACGTGATATCTTAAACCCATGACCATTAACCTACATATCAACAAGAGAGTGTAGCAAATCACATATCCAAACACGTCTTCAAAAGATCAAAACGTAAGCTTCATAAGTTTCTACCTGTCTCATTGGCACTAGCTACTAACTACTTGCGGATACAAAACATTTAAAAGTAAAACATTAGCATAAAGCTAGTGAGTGTACTAAAAAACATTTCTTTAATACCAAAATCAAGTCATCATCACGGTTTAATTAACTTGTCATCAATTAATCTTTAGTACATAAGATGTGGGAGATAAGTCCACTAGACTTTGTATATTTCATAATGGCCACCCCATGGTCAAAAAGTTCATGCGGGATATGTCCACATCTCCCGTCAAGGTGGGGGAGCACAAAGCATCCATCATACAATGGTTTTCAGGAGTAAATGACCTTTTTCCCAACTTCACTCGTGTATACTTTGGTTCAGTGGCTTGTCAGCTCATTAAAACACAATCATAATTGCTACTTATCATTCCACTCCACTCTTTGCACTAATTCCATAACCACCCGTGTGTCTAAGTTCCCAATTGCCAAAGCCACATGAACCATACACGTCACCCAATGGTAAGGAATAACTATGGTGCAAAGCACTTAGTCTCAATCACGGATCGTGACCATAAAGTCATATTCACAAACGCAAGCAAGTTAAACACATATAATTTTTAACTTGCAAGAAACATCACATAGCATATCATATACTCAAGGCTTACAAAGTATGTGCATAAACATATCACATTATTTTTAACACGATAATTAATTATAGCAATAAACATATTGATGCCATAAGTTTGTACATTACATAAAAATAGAACAAACATGATAACTTAGTAGCTTATAAAACTAAAAAGTATCTGTATGGTACAACTCACTTGTTGAAGTGATGAGGATCACTTCCTAGCAAAGCAAATGCTTAATTACTTGATCAATAGTTTTGTGATCACCAATATTCTTGGTAGCACTATTTCTTCCAAATCAAATCTCTAAGGGTAAAAAAAATGAATTCTAAACACCAAAAGCTTTACTAAAAAACACATGCACTAACAATTTTCCTTGATTTCTCCTATTCTTCTTGCAAGAACTTTTCTTTCTGCTCCCTCTCTCTCTCCCTTTTGGATTTTATAGCAGAAAAAAATGGGGTCTTTTGACCCCCAAATTTAGTCAAATAAGATCATTAATCAATTTGTCACTTTAAGTCCCTCTAAATTTCAATTGTTTGCACTTTTATCTTCAAGATGTTATTTGTAATGTACACACATTCACACACACATATATATATAGATGTATTATTATTATTATTATTATTATTATTATTATTATTATTATTAATAATAATAATCACTTAATACCCATATAAACTTATATATTTATATCTTTTAAAATTTCGGATATTAGAATGATTGTGAGGATGAAAGAAGAAAATACGGTATGAGATTGGGATTTTCTTAACATTAGTATTTTTTATTATAAAATATTAATTCACATATATTTTTCTTAATAAACTAAATATATATGGGGCGGGGCGGGTATACTCGGGTAGTAAATGTAGAGAACCGAACCCGACCCGTTACTCAGCGAGTAATCTTCATTTCTTCGGTTATACGGTTTTTCGATTTTTTAAACACCCCTGGTGTTAGTGTAAATATGCAATTCTGCATGATTGTCTTGCCTGTGATTTAACTAACTCTTTGAGGTTGACATATATCATAGTTCAATAGTTTTCTTTATAATTATAAAAAATGGCATCTTTGAAAATACTTTAACGACCTTTTCTTTTTAGGGTGATCAACGATAATTTTTGCATAATAATTTTTACCATACGTAATAATTATGAGTTTTTTTATCCTTACCAACCCACTAACTATTAATCTTATCTATAAATTTATGGGTATAATAGTTCAATTTTTTTTTATTGTATTACAAAAAATGTGTACAAATCTATCACTTTTTTTAGAATGAATTTTAAACAAATCGAGTTATTATTATTATTATTATTGTTATTGTTATTATAATTGGGAATAAGTCCGTTTCCAACTTCTTTGATTTTTTAATGAAAATGTTGACGTATGTGCTTTTTTTATACAAAAGTTTATTAAAGTTCCTTTCATGAAATATTCTTCCATTCAAATACACTTTACTTTTATAGAGAGTTGACCCATTTACAAAAGCATCTATAAACTTTAATTTTTTTATAATCTCAAGTAAGTAAGTTTGTTTTTTTAATTATTTTTAAACTTATATTTAATACATCTTGTAAAAAGTGTAATTAGTAACTAATTAAGTAATAAAATAGAAAAATCACGATTAATGACAAATATTTTTTTAAAAGTGGATAATTGTTTTGAAATAGACTAAAATAGTATAATAAATAATGAAGAATGTTTAATATAGTTCATAACTAATTCATAGTTTTAAGAGACTAATTTTAGCTTTTGAATCAATGTTATCAATGGTCCAGATTAAATTTTTAAATTTTGGACGGAGTGACATTTTCGTAATTCACATGTGATGTTTTTACAAATTACATATGATTGTATACTGAATTACCTGTGATTGAATATTAAAATTTCAGAAGTATGTTTTTTAAATAGACTTTATTGAACACAACTCAATAAATAATAATATTAGTTATTAAGAGGAATGAAGTAAAACACTTAATTAAATTTCATTTCATTGATTAAAATTTTCAAAACAATTATCAAAATAAGCAACAATCTTAAATCTTCGTCTAGACTTGAAATCTAAAGGGTGACTAAAACTTGTTATAGTAATCATTTTTAATTAATTATCATTATTAAAAAAATATTTTATAAAATTTATATTGTTTATTAATACTTTTAAGTAAGATGCAATATAAAGTAACTCGATCAATCCGAATACTTTAATAATAAACATATGTTTTATTAAAGTATGCAAGCTCTTATACGAGACAAATTGCATGAAAATATATTTAACTTTAGCTAAACTATTATCGTATACAACGAATTTTATTTTTTTTAAAAATTAATACAATGAACTTGTATAACCTTTACATTGTATACAAGATAGATTGCATAAAAATACATTCAACGTTATTTTTTTAAAATTAATACAAAGACGTGTTAAAATTAAGAAAAGAGATAATAAGAAAAAAGAGATGATATATTCTCCTACTTATAAGATTAACACGAATGTCAAAATTAATGAAGAAGATAACTTTACATGTTATCTTATAATAAGTAGGAAAATAATGTAGAAAGAAAAGGTATCAGAATATATAATTTTTTATAAAAAAATATTTTTCTGATTTTTTTCAATAGAATATGTGTAAGGTTCACATCAAATTACATTTTGATGGCTGTTTCACAACCAATCTGATCTCATCATCTCATCCCTCAACTCTTCACCATCTGTTCATCATTATGCACAACTTCACACTCAATCCATAACCTTTCAATTGAAAACCAAATCAACATAACTTCAACTTTAAACCCACAAATTTCGATCCAGGAATGATAATATTCTCATCATCTTCATCTTCATCTTCAGTAGCAGCACCGTCGCCATTAATTCCGGCAATAATTCTTCTCTTACTATGTCTTCCAGGTCTCTTCTACTTAGCCCCACACATCCTCCCTCCACCACCACCACAACCCATCTCTTTTCCCGACGAACTCGAAGATCTCTCACTTTTCCGGCGAGCCACCGCCTTTGAATCACACGCAAACAAACCTAAATCCCGCCTTGGAGCAACAAATTCTAAACCCAAAATCGCATTCCTGTTTCTCACAAACTCAGACCTTCACTTTTCCCCTTTATGGGAACGCTATTTTACTCGCAATAAATCGAATCGAGATCTGTACACTTTGTATGTTCATGCTGACCCAACTGTGAAGACTAAAATTAAAATCCCTGGTGGGGTTTTTTCTGAAGATCGATTCATTTCTGCTAAGGAAACTCATCGTGGCACTGCGACTCTTATCTCCGCCGCACGCCGCCTTCTTGCCACCGCAATTCTCGACGACCCTAATAACGCGTTCTTCACGCTTATCTCCCAACATTGTATTCCTCTTCATTCTTTCAACTTCTTTTATGATACCCTTTTTGAAACTAAATCGCATCAGGTAGCCGAATTAAGACAATTGAAGTACAAAAGTTTTATTGAAATAGTTTCCCACGATCAGTATATTTGGGACAGGTATAATGCGAGAGGGAAAAACGTGATGATTCCTGAAATCCCATTTGATAAATTTCGAATGGGTTCACAGTTTTTTACATTAACACGGCGGCACGCCGTTGTGGTGGTGAGTGATCGGCGGTTATGGAAGAAATTCCGGCTGGATTGTTTGAGGCCTCAGTCTTGTTACCCTGAAGAACATTATTTTCCGACATTATTGTCAATGGAGGATCCAAAAGGGTGTACTAAGTACACATTGACCCGTGTGAATTGGACTGATAGTGTTAATGGTCACCCACATACATATTATCCACCGGAGGTGTCACCGGAGCTTATTTACAAGCTCCGGCAGTCTAATTTTACAAATTCTTATATGTTTGCCAGAAAGTTCTCACCGGATTGCTTAGAGCCATTGATGAATATGGCCAATGATGTCATTTTCAGGGACTGAATTCTCCTGAGTTTTCTGGTAATCCCTCTCAGATTCGATTGTAAAGTTGTTATGTTTGCTAAGTTAATTAGTTATATGTTGTTGTGGACTTGTGGGTTGGTTTATCTGATAAAGTAGAAGTGATCAAAAAGTTGAAACTAGACCTCTTGGTAATTCCATGGGAGGTTGGTAATCAAACATGTTGGATTTGTTATGTGTTGTTTAGCTTGGTATCTTTGATTATAGAAAGTGACATTATAGGTGTGCTAGTTGTAATGTGTCTGTTGTTTAGTGTGACTTATTTGTCTTCTAGTTCTTGTTTAGTATCACTTTCTAGTGTTGGGCCTTGACTTAAATACTTTAATATCGGGTAATAGTCTTAACGAAAGTTATACGTGTTGGCTAAAAAGGAAAGATTTTGGTCCCTAATAATTAATAAAAGTGTCCATGTGCTAGTCTCTGCTTGCTTATGTTGTTGGAATTTGTTGAGGATAAACTAAAGATCTTGAAGTTGAATCCGATGCTTAATGATTGCGACGAATCACAACACATGAATTGATAGGTGGACCGTAGTAGATTTCACCCTTTGGCATTAAATCATACATAGGGTTAAAAATGATAACTATTTGACATTGAGTGTCCATTTAGAACACTTCATCAAGTGATCCTATTTTCTTTCATTCGAAACCAAGTCCTGACAATATCTTTAAATCATTGAAGCCTTTATTTCTTTCAACACTTGTTTATACTATTTTATCGAACAGGCTTGAGTGTACTCTTGTATTCTGTTCGTTAGAACAAAGATGTTTTTCCATGTAGTAGATTAGTAGTAGTTCAAGGTATACCATTTACACCATTTTTGATATAGTAAGAATTTGTTTTATTCATTTAGATTGATAATGGATATAAATTCGACGTTTACTCACTCTGGTTTTTTGAATTCACTATCTTGTGGAGGTATTTACAAAGAAGAGAATTATAGTAAACTTAGAAACTAGAATTAAGAAAAGTTGAAGTCTTCTACTACAATAGATAAAGGATGAAGCATGACTGTAGATAATCTTTTAGACTTCAATTTTACTTGATTCTTGCACCAACTAAGAATAGAAGCATGACAAAGCTATAATTATGTGTTTAGTTTAAATATCTTTTATAGGGTTAATTGCATAAATAGTATAGTAGTTACAACTTTGTGTTATTTTTGTCATTTTACTTGCTTTGTTTAACCTGATCATTAAAAGTAGGTTTGTGCTCCATTTTGGTCATCTAGTTTAATTTGATGACGGGTGGCCTGGTAAAGTTGCAAACTTGACCGCCATGAGTTCAGATTAGGACCTCCTTTGGAGAATCTCAAGCTTTCGCCACCCTGTATGATTGGTTTCTTTTTTGTTTATGTAATTACTATGTTTTTATTTTTTTTGTTTGTTTTTTATTAGTTTTTGTTTAGGGTTCTATGCTGTTTGTAGAACCCTGAATTGATTTAAAACTGAAAAGAAACCAATGAATGGGGACCACATGCATTTGTGATGTGTATGCAATTCGAGTTTTGTTTCCTTTTGGGCTTTTGGCTTAGGGTTAATGTTTGTGATTTTAGGGGATTTCGTCAGAGGTTTAGGGGGTTTAGGCTTTAAGAGGATGATATATGGTGTTGACAATGGCTGATGAGGGGGTTCTCTGACGAAGATGGTGGAGGGGGGACGTTGATATGATCTGGTTCAAGAACATGTATCAGAGGTGGCCTAGAAACAAGTGCAAAAGGGGAGGGATTGTGAATTAAAATAAGTTAGAGGAGTCAAATAGTAATTAGTTTTATAATTTCCTAATTTTAGAAACAAGTGGAAAAGGTTGGTAGTCTCTACTATAAATAGGGTATTACTGTTATCAGTTTTGGATCGTGAGAGTTTATTGGCCTTTAGACTTCGTGCAATTACCTACTCCTCCGGATGTAGGCACATCGGTTCTGTTCATTATCGGAATTCACTGTTTACAACGAACACTGTTACATCGGTATAAAAATTTCTGATTTTTTGTTTGAAAGTTACATTTCTGATCTTGCGATTACCAAAAGCCTTGACCAAACTCACTGATTTAGAAGCTGAACTTGGACAGTGCCGTATGTAGGTTACCAAATGATTTTTTGCCTTGGAGAACAAACATGTTTCAGAACTAGGTGTGTTTAGGTCCGAGGCAACTCAACGACAAGAAGTAACAGGCCTGTATCACCAACCAAACCACTGCCTCCTAATCCATCAAAGGAACTGTGTTCTGGTCATCAGTTTGACGACTTGGGTTTTCAGTACCGCACTAAAGGCTGGAATCAAGTGCCACAGGGGAAAAAACGAAAAAACGTTTAAGAATTTGAGTTTCAAGGTGCTGATAAAATTGAGACTGGAGGAAAGATATTGGGTAAACAGGTAGAAGTTTGTGGTTGCATCAGGCCAAACCAAAAAACTCATGTGATAGGGGAGGACATTTCATAAACAAGGAGAGATATATGTGAATTGTGACATAGAAATGTAAGATTATTAAACTAGGCAAACTTAAAGTAGTTTTAGTTTATCCTTGCATGATTTGTTTTTTGCATTTTGTGTCGAATATGTTTATCCAAACATTCGAAGCAGAGTATTCCAACTTTCCAAAACGTAAATCCAAATACAATACTTCGCTTTGTTTTGTTAGCAATCTTGATGATTGATACTGCCTGTTTTGCATTTAGATGCATGTTAATTTCCATGCTATATGTAACCATACGCACACATTCTTCACCATCGCAACAATCTTTCACTTAAAAGTAGTTTTAGTTATTTCCCACATATTTATGTTACAATCTAGATGTTTACTATATCCTCTTGTATTGACAGCCACACGTGTGTCGAGCCCAAGTGCTGCTGGAGACCTTTTTAAAGTTGGCGTGTCGAAGGGATTCATGCCAAAAGCTCAGAAGTCAGAAACCAGTACAAATGTTGATGCAAAAAATGGAAAGAACAATAGTAAAAAAGAGGTGGTGACAGAACACAATGAGCAGCCCCAACTTTGAATTTTGGAGGGTGTAAGATTACCAATCACTTGAGAATTGGTCTAAGCTATGAAATGGGAAACTGCTGACCACTGTAATATACTTTTTACTAGTTTGTATTCCAATTTTCTCAAGTTTATTTTTCCTTTTTCCTTTTTTTATTTAACCTCTTTTATGGTTCATATGTGAATTTCTACTATATCTCATTGCTTTGACCAAATTTTGAAGTGAAGTTACCTATTTGTTCATCTTGTATACTATAAATGGTTAATGTGCTTAGTTGTGTCATTATTTATTATGATTGAAGGGGTATATATGACAATATGGACTCAATTTAATTAACTATTAATAATATTTTGCACATATATGTAATATCTAATATTTGTAAGAACATGTATAAATTTCCATATAGTTTTGTAATCATATTAGTTAATTATTTAAAAATTTACAAAATAAGTGAACGAGTGTTCACGTATCAACTAAGGGGTGTGTTTGGGATTACGTTTTAATATGATTTTATATCACTGTGATTTGAAATCACAAATAATTAGTTAATGATGTCTAGTAAAAAAATAATTAAGAATCGATTAACAGTGTTTAGATGGGAAAGAAAAAAAATTAGGTGTGGTTCGCCGTAAAGAAAAAATTGTTTTTTAATTTTAGGAAATGTCTTATTATAATTTTACAATTTTAAACTAAATTCAATTATTTGAGTGAAATTATCAAATATTCATGTTCAAAACATCAATATCCAAAAATAGCATAGTTTCTGAAACACAATATTAAAAAGAACATTAATTAACATAACAAATTTACTAAAGATCCTTACATTTGCATTAATTGTTACGTAATTTGATCTCGCAAATGAATCATATATTTACGAGGCGTTGCACTTTCATGTGGTTGTGTCTTATTATCAACATCATTATCATTTTGATCTTTTACATTGTTGTTTTGAACACGCACATTATCTTGATCGTATTGAAAGAAAAATTCATTACTTAAGTCTTCTTTTCTTATACAATTATGAAGCTTGAAACATGCTATGGTAATTTTTCTTTGGGTAACTAAAGAAACTCGGTCAGTCTCATCAAAATAATGCTTTCAATACACTAAAACCACGTTCTATAACATTTCTAAGTTTTGTATGTAAGTCGTTAAATTTCTCTTTGCTGTTAAATGCACGTGTATGCATAAACAACATCACAAAGATAGTATTTTCTATCAATATAATAAAATGATTAATGCTTAAAACATAATATAAATATCAATATGTAATCATAAATATACGTGAAGGAGGAAGTGGGAATGGTTCATTTGGATTTGTTAAAGCTTCCGACTATTCTAGCATAATGTTTTTCCTATCCGACCACAATAAAACCAAATATCGTAAAGTTGCATATGACCAGTACATTTTGATAACAGTCTCCTTCCTCTTTATCTATATAAATGTTGTTGGTTGACTGGTATTAAAACATGCACCAACATTCCATCAAGTGCACCAAGTGCTCCATACGTAACAATTAATTGTTATTAAAAATATAAAAACAAAGATCCCATATAAGTAATTTTATTATTATATATCTTAAACATTTGTTGTAATATCTTATTATGTCCTGAAATGTTCATATTAGGGTTAAAAGATGTCAATACTATATTCTCTTTCGCAAACTCCATTCTATTCAATATTTCATGAAAACAATAATGAATTGTTTGCTGTTAGTGTTAAAATATACGCTTCACGATAACTAACCGTTGATTATGACCGATCATCATAAAAAACATAACCATCTTTTCCTCAACCGACACATGATTGTTATATCTTAACCAACCTTTTACTCAAGCATGCAAAATGACGGGCGAAAGAATCTTGTAACATATGTAGAAGCTTGATACATTGTAGAACATGAACTAATATCTGGACATTACCAATATATTGTTTTGTTTTTTTTCAAAGTTCACTTCCAAAAATAACGAAGTTACAAGTATAGAATAATTATAAGTAAAAAAATTTATCCTTATCAATAGGGATGTAAACAAGCCGGGCTGAGTCAAGCCAGACGGCCCAGACACTTATCGAGCCGGGCTTGTTTAGGACTTTTTAAGCTCGAGCTCGGCTCGTTTAGAGCTTATAATGTTGAGCTCAAGCTCGGCTCGTTTAATATTTATGAAGCTCGGGCTCGGCTCGTTTAAGCTCGTTTAAGCTAGGCTTGTTTAAGCTCGTTTAAGCTAGGCTCGTTTAAGCTCGTTTAAGCTAGGCTCGTTTAGGCTCGGGTATTATTTTGATTTTTTTATTAAAATGATATATATAATTATTAAAATTAAAAAATATAAAATATAAATTATATTATATATGGAGCTCGTTTAGGCTCGTTTAAGCTCGCGAGCCCACTCTTTGAAGCTCGAGCTCGGCTCGTTTATTAAATGAGCTTTAACCTAGGCTCGAGCTCAAGCTCGTTAAGGCTCGGCTCGTTTCGAGCTTTTAGCGATCCGAGCTCGAATAGCTCGCGAGTAGCTCGGCTCATTTACATCCCTACTTATCATGATGTACATGTTAAAATATCCATAATTTACCATCCAATATTAAAAAATATATATAACCTACGTAGTAGCAATATTCAATTTTAAATATAGAGACATAATATACCATTCAAATTCATTTATGTAACATTTTTCTTCCAACAAATAGTCGGTGTAAAATATTAAATATAAGGAGAATGATAACCGGGTTGTGGATAAGAATAAAAAAAAATCTAATTTAGTTTTAAAAATGGCAATCACAACTCATTTTTTAATCAACTTTTCATAAATTTCATATCTTTTAAGTGTGTATTTGCAAAATAGCTGTAGCTGAGGCTAGGGCTGATTAATTGATAATCATAAGTCAAATCCATAAGGTACCTGGAAAAACTTTTATTTTGGGGGATTATATTTGTAATAATTCCCTCAAAATTATGAAAACTAGAATCACAAGTCCCTATAATCCTCTTAAGTCTGTTGCTGAACACAGGCTAATTTTGTTTTAATTTTCTATATATAAACAATGTTATCATTTTAAAAAGTAAAATCAAACTTTCTTTTTAAGGTTGTGGTTATATTTTTTTAATCCTCTTAATGCAGAGCAAAAGATTTCATTAGAAAAATCTTCTTCATTCGAATAAATTAAGAGAGCAGTTTGGGCTTGTGATGGTGACAAAGCCCAAGACCTAGATGGGTTGACATTTACGTTCACAAAAAAATATTGGGATGTTGTTAGTCCCGATATTATTAATGCAATCTCATTTCAGCTTTACTTACTTGTATTTATATTCTTGTAATTAATTATTATTGCTTTATTGTGCTAAAGAATATATATATATATATATTATTTAAAGAATTTAATATAAAGGTTTTTAAGTAAAAAGATTTTTTTAAGAAATTAAAATTTTTAAAAAGAGGATATAGAAACTATTCAACCCCCACTCCTAGTTTCTACACAAAGGATGAGCTTATTGTTTCTCATTTATTTTTCATATTATATATTAATAACTTGAATATATATATATATATATATATTTATTTATTTATTTATTTATTTTCCATGAAAATAGCAGGAGCATTGGTTAAGCCGAATGACATAATCAAGATTTCATAGTGCCTATATCGAGTTCTAAATGCCGTTTTAGAAATATCTTCTTCTCAAACACGAACCTGATGATAACCAGAACAAAGATCAATCTTTGAGAAACACGTGGCACCCTGCAATTGATCGAACAGAACATCTATGTGTGGAAGTGGATATTTGTTCTTTACAGTTCGCTTATTAAGCTCCCTATAATCAATGTACATACGAAGAGTACCCTCTTTCTGTTTAACAAACAAAATAGGAGCTCCCCATGGTGAAGAACCTGGACGTATAAAGCCTTTATCAAGCAACTCCCGGATTTGTGTCATCATCTCCCGAATTTCAGATGGAGCTAGACGATAGGGAGATTTTGCTACAGCCGTAGCACCAGGAATAAGATCAATCCGGTATTCGACATCCCTAACAGGGGGTAAACCCGGTAAGTCTTCAAGAAAGACATTAGGATATTAAGAAACTACCCTGATATCATTAACACTCTTTTCTCCCATCTCAGCATTAATCACATATGCTAAGTAGGAATCACAACCCTTGGCAACGGATTTCTGGGCTTTAATGGCTGTTATCAACGGAACATCAGATTTACGTCTTTCTACTCGCGCCATAGCATATAAACGGCCCGATAAAGGAATTTTAATCAACTTCTAGGAACAAAGGATTTTGGCATTTTGACTCATTAGCCAATCCATGCCAATAACAATATCAAAGCCAACAATAGGCATGAGAAGTAAAGAAATTGTAAAACAATGCCCATCAATGGCAATTGAAATTTGAGGCACGTGTAAGGTAACAAAGACTTTATTACCATTAGCAACTTCCACTTTAATAGAATTTTAACCGAAATAATTGGTATTTGCCATTTATTATAGAAAGTAGAAGGCACAAAGGAGTAGGTAGCACCAAAATCAAATAAAATGCATGCTGGTATAGAATTAACTAAGAAAGTACCAGCAATCACATCACCTGTATCCTTCGCCTCCTCAGCTATCATCTGGAAGGCCCTTCCGTGATCACACGGAGTGCCTCCCTCTTTCTGACCCGTTGCGGCTGACGAGCCTCCGGCGCCTGAGCTTTTCCTTAAAGAGCATCCTAATATGTGGTGCCCAGGTTTATGCCACTTATAACAAACGTTTTCCTTATACATGCAATCATGTGATTGATGCCCCTTATTCCCACACCTACCACATTTAAGCAAATCCCAGCTTCCCAATTTCTGGGATGTATCAACTCGTGGATTACTCCCTGATCCACCATCACCCCTTTTGTAACTAGTCAGTTGATCAAACTTCCTCTTTCCTCCTCCCCAGTATGGCTGTGACTAAGATTTCGGTTTCTACCTATAATCATCCTCAATCTGTCGAGCAATATTAGAGGCCGCATCTAGTGTTATTGCAGACCTCATAGCAGCTCGGTACTCAACAAGTAAAACATTGGCAAATTTAGTGATCTTTGCCCTTTCATTGGATAGGAGGTGAGAAACAAACCTCATTTTATCAGAAAAATTTGGTGATAAGATCCTCCAAAGGTTTATCACCCTTTTGTAAAAGCTTTAAACTCATCCTCCATCCGCTAAATATCCTAATCAGAGTAGTACTTCCCCCTGATTTTCTCTTTGAAGCCATTCCAGCTTAAGGCTTCCAAAGTCACTGGTGGTGTAATAGCAATAACAGTATCTCACCAGGCTAATGCGCACCCTCGAAACATTTGTTTAGCATATCCTTGCTCCCCTCACATACACTAGAGTCAAAGGCATTCTGCATCTCCCGGATCTAGGTTTCCACAGCAGTAGGATCGTTTGTGCCAGGAAACGTAGGAGGCTGGCAACTTAGGAAGGTTTTTAAGCTAGTAGGCTTTTGAGTCTCCTTAGTAACACGTAACGACTTCCACTCATTTGCTTGCTGCAACTGAGCCTCTAGTCGTAGGATGTAAGCATCCTTATCCTTATTTCCCGAAGAACCAACCATCTAAGTTAGCTTTCTCTCTCTCTCTCTCTCTATATATATATATACACTAGTGGGGTACCCGCACAATGCGACGGCGGCGAATAAAGAGGAGGTTGTGATGAGTTTTGTGCAGAATAATCACAAAGAGCTAATATGAGTTTGTGAAGATTCTTTGCGAGAACCACTTTGAAATTAAGAATTAAATTGCTAACTCTGAGTTATTTGTCTTTCAGTTTGTTGGAAGAGTTTTGTCGCATGGCTGAATCATGAAGTTGCTAATTATATATATGTATGTATATGTGTGTGTAATGTTTAATAGTTCCAATTATTATGTAATTGAGTTAGAATGCAATGTTTATAAATTTCAACTCTTTGACTCTTTGACTTTTTTGATGTTTGTGAAATCTCTTGAACTTGATTTATTGAAAACAGGAATTTAGGTGATCTCATGAATCAAAAGTTCATATTAAAAATATATGGTTAGAAATAATTCAGTTATAAGTATTGGTTTAAATTCATTAATTGTCGGTTATGTTTTCAATATTTATTTGTTTAAATTCATTAAGTGTGGACTTAAAGGAGGGGTATTTTAGTAAATTTACTCTTCTTAAAATTAAGAGTTGTTTAGGTGGTAAATGCATTATATAGGAGTAAGATATCAAAAGTAGGGTATTTAGTATATATCATAGAACTTGCTAACTAATCGACACTTGTACTTCTCTAATACATAACAAATCATGTATATCACTCATCACATCCCAATACCACCCGGGGAACATATAACAATGGTCGAGCCTGGGTTTGAGATTGAATACTATTTAAAGTACCCAATTCTCTTACACCAAGACTTTGATACCAACTTGTAACATCGTCAAAATTGAGGAGATTATTTTTTTTAATCTAAAATCCATTTTGAGTTTTGAAACTGCGTTGATACAGCTGTAAATATAATATTTTCAAAACCTATTTTTATCAAAATATCTACAGCTGACACAGCGGAAACATTTAATATCTAATTTAATATTTACAACCTATAAATATGTTGCAACCAAAAGAAACCACTGGTGTTTCCAAATAGCGGCCAACCATTACAAAATATTAACAAAGTATAATCAAAAGCATAAAAAATGTGATCCCCCATAAACCGATAGCATAACCAAAGCAGTCAACCATCATCACCAGCACAAACTAGTTACCTAATTATACCAACAATGATCATTGATGTGTATAAGAAATACAATCATGTCTCTTCGTATCATATTATCACGTTTCAACCGTCACGTCTACCCTCAACTTAACCTTGTGTCGACGCTTCCACTGCTAATATAGTGTTGATGACGTTTGTTGTTAATTTTTTTAATTCACATTTCTTTCGTGTTTTATAATTATTTAATAATTTTTGTTAATGTTTAATCTTAATTTATATTTTAAACCCAACTCGTATATCACACGGGTATCTAATCTAGTTATTTAATATTTATTTAATGGTTAGAAGGAGTTCTTTTTCCTTTATTATTTAAGATTTATTTAGTGATCTTTTCTTGACTTTTTTTTGCTATTATTTCCAAAATACGGATACGATCCAATGAACTAATGAAATATGAAAGTGCCTCGAGGTATATTGGTCCATGGCCTATGGCTAAAATATATAGGCTACTCTATGGATTATGACTTCACATTAATTATCGCATACATAACATTAAAAGAAATATAAAACGTATAAATATATAATAATGAACTTTTTCTTAGTTATTATAGTATATAACTAATTTTTTTTAAATAATATAATCAACTTTCATAATTCTTGAATTGCATTTATACAATTTTTTTCTATGTGATTCTTAGTTACATGTTGTTGCAATGGATCTCGAGCAACGGTTGAAAGATTTGTGGTTCTAACGACCCGAATTTATGGATAATATTTTAAATTATTTGGAAGAGTAATGAATATTATTTACGAAATTTATTTGTTGTAAATCAACGTTATAAACAACAAGATAAACAACTAAAAGATCATTTGTTTTTATAAATTTTCACACTTTTGGGTACAATCAATATATATATATATATATATATATATATATATATATATATATATATATATATATACTAGCATCATATCCGCGCAATGCTGCGGAGTCGAATAGTTTTTGTTTTATAATATGTCGCTTTAAAAAATGTAATGCTATGTTATTCGCAAATTTCAATGTCATAAAAAAATTTCTTTAGCAACATGTCCCATTTTTTTTCAAATTTTCTTTTATTTGCATAAACTATTTTATTAATTTTAAAAATAAAATATAAAAGACATTAAAATAAGAGAAAAAATCATATTTGTGAAATAAGGATAGAGAAGTTAATAAGATATTAGAAATTATGTTGTTATGGGTGTATAATTATGTTTGTGTGAGAGTATATTTTAATTGAATAAAAAGTTAAAGTAAATTATGAGAGAGATTGGAATGGTTAAAGATTGAGTGGATGAGATTAAGCTAAATAGAATGAAAGGCCAAGATGTTGTTTTGATTGAATTTTAAGAAGTCTTAAAATTAAGGAGGAGAGAGAGTGTTAAATGCTTTATATAGTAGTATAGATATATAGGGGTGGTGGCCGGTGGTTACATCGGTGGTTGACGGTGGCGGTTCGCCGTTTGGCTGACGGCGGTGGTGGTGGTAACATCATCTTACTTTACATAATTTCTACTAAATATAAATAATACTTATGTTTAGTTTAACATCTAATATTCTCCCTTAAACTAAACATAGTTTAAGTGAGGTCTTTTATTCTTCAAGACTTGTTCATAGTAGAGTTGGTTCATGGACTTCATTTTGAGTTCAGTTAACCTACTCATTCTTCTTCGTGCATTCATATTTGAAATGTCCAAACTTATTGCACTTGAAGCATTATTGTGTCTATTGTCTTGTTGGTGTTGGTTACCATTTTTATCCCTCCAAGGTTTCCAATTTTTACTTCTTCCTCTTCCTTTGATATCTTGAAGTGACTTCTTATAACCGCAACATTCACAACGATCTTCCTTGTCTTCATTTTTCGTTCTGCTTTAGCGTACAGAAGTCCATTATGCGTATCTTCCTCTTTGCTTGGCTTTTTATTGTGTTCTTCATAGGCTTTCAATCTTCCAAAAACTTCTTGAAATGACATGGTGTTAAGATCCGCAAATTGTTCAATTACAGCAACAATTTGATTGAATTTTGCTGGTACAGACCCTAGAAGTTTTTGAACCAACCTTTTGTTCTCTATTGTAAAACCAAGATTGTTTGCTTGTGACACAAGTTGACTATCCTGTAAATTCATCGAGTGAATATGAGTCTTTCATCTTCGGATATACAAATTCTGATTCTAATGTTTCTGTCTACACCAATGAATAGAATTTCAAGTCTTCCCATATATATGTGGCTTTCGTATGATGAGAAGTTGTAGTACAAGTTGTTTTGGCAAGACTTGGAAGAGATAAGAAATAACCATTGTGCTTTTCTATATATCCACGTCTCCTTTTGTTTAGAGCGCTTCCCATAATCCATATACATTAAAAAAATGCTTTAATCTTCATGGCCCAAATAGTATAACTCGTAGAATTCAGAATTGGGCATCGGAACGTCATCGACATTAAAAAATGCTTTAATTTTTCCGGGGTGTTTCAGGATTCTTTAATTTCCTCTTCCTTCCAATTTTCAGCTTCTTTTCTTGAGCGAAAAACTATTTTTGTTTACGGGACGAATCAAACCAACTGTCTCTGACAGTCCCCTGGTTCTTTTTTAGCGGATAAACTTCTGACTTATCATATTTTGCCGAGCTAATCAAACCATTTGTCTCGGATAGTCCCCGGTTCTTTTTTCACCGAACAAAACCACAGTAAAAACTAATTTTTGTTGTTTGCGAGATTAATCAAACCAATTGTTTAGAACAGTCTACGAGAGTGGTTCTTTTTTCACCGGATAAACTACTGACTTCTCCTTCTGTTTTGCGGGGCAAATCAAACCAACTATCTCAGACAGTCCCCTGGTTCTTTTTCCCCAGACACACTATTGTCTTCTTCTGGGTGAATCAAACCAACTATTTTTAACAGTCTATTGGTTCTATTTTCAACCGGGCAAAACAACTTTCTAATTTTTCTTTTCTTTTCAAAAACTTATAATTTTATCAATTTCATAAAAAACTTACTAAAAAGGTACAAACTTTAATACTTTATTTAATTTATAAAACTAAATTAAGTATTTTTATTTTTAATTAAAACAAGTATTTTGTTTTTTTTTAAAAACTTTAATTTAAATTCAAAACATTAAAAGTCAAAAACTTTAGTTAAAATCAAAACAAAAACTTAAGTTAAAGTTCCTTTTTTTAGAAAAAATTAGGGCTTCTTTTTATATAAAAAATATGCTTCCTTTTTTTTGAGAGCCGTCTCCTTCCTTTTTCACCAACAAAAACCCTCGATGGTTTTCTTATTCTTCGACGATTCTCTTGATCGTGAAACTCCTTTGGTCGGCAATTTGTACTCCGGTGGTGGTAAGCCTCTGCTGGATTTGCGACTGATATTATGCTTCAGAATGGTATGTTCCTTTTCCGATGGGTGTCGCGATGGTAGTTCCTAGTTGAACGGTAGCCGTAGGTATCCTGTTGTGATGATACAAACGAACCCAAAAATCGATTCTAATTGTTGTTCTTTCTCCGCCTTTGATTCGAAAAACTGGGTTTCAATTTGTGTGGGTTTTTTTGGTAGATGATGAGAGTCTTGGCTGTGATATCAAATGTTGAAAATTAAAGTAATAAACAACATGATAAACAACTAAAAAATCCTTTATTTTTGTAAATTTTCACACTTTTGTGTACAATCAATACATATACATACATATATATACGGGTGGTTGCCGGCGGTTACAACGGTGGTGGATGGCCGCAGTTGGCCGTTTGACGGTTACCGGCGGCGTTGGTGGTGGTAACATTATCCTACTTTACATAATTTCTACTAAAAACAAATAATAATACTTATGTTTAGTTTAACATTTAATATTATTTATTGAGAAATATATTTAAGAAGTACAATTATTATTTAGAAAAGAATTAAAAGTTGAAAAACAAAAGATTATGGCAGACCAAAGATCACGACATGACGCGTTCAGGCGGCGGAGCGCGCACGTGAAGGTTGCGTGTATGAGGAGATGGCATGTAGCAGAGATCGCGACGCGACGCGTCCATTACAACCTATATATATGTTTTGCATTTCATCCATTACTCTCGAGTTGCGCACATTTAACCCTTACTCTGCCCATTTTAAGAGCGATTTTAAGGGTGGAAATCGTGTGGTAGTGTCGGTTTCAATAGGTGTGCATTTTTAAGGCCCGGAGAGGTACGGTGGTAGGGCTGGCAAATCCTAACACGACCCGAAACCCAACCCGAACCGAACACGAACTAAGTCGACACGAACACGACTCGAAACTGAATTGGGTCAGAAATGGGTCGATCCGAAAATGACACGAAACTGGTCGACACGAACACGACACGAACACGATAACCCGAAGATAACCTGTTTAACACGATTTTTTATAATAATAATAAAAAAAACCAAAAAACATTTAACTTAAATATATTATCAATTTGAAATTATATATAAATTAATAACTAAATGGTGGCACTTTTAAGTTTTTCGTATTTTACAATTTTTAGTTTTTATCTGCAAAGACTTTCATTTTCATTTTGATAAATTAATATATAAACAAAATTACAAGAATAGAAATAAGAAAATTTTGGAGAAGAAAAGAGGAACTCGTGAGTCGTGAAATTGAAATGGAACCCTAGCCTCCCTTGTGACGCCGACAACCCACCTCCATCGTCGTCCTCCGCCGTCTAGTTGTCCCTCGTCCATCACTCCATGCCTCCATCGTCGCGCCTCTAGAGACTCGGTCGCCTCTCGGTTCAACATTTCTAAAAGGTAATTGCCTACAAGGCTGCAACTCCCTTTAACTTTCGTGTTTTTGAGGATTTTTAGTCGTATGTTTGAATTCCCAAACTTATGTTACGAATTTTATTTGTATTTTTGTTTTAGAACTATTATATTGGTTTTATAATTTTGATTTTCGATATGAAACTCGACATAAAAATCAAGTTATTTGACCGAAAACAGTATTTGTTTTTTTCTCCAAAAAATGGGTCGACACGAAAACACGACCCGAACCGAACACGAATTAAGTGACACGAACCGAACACGACACGAAACTAAACTGGGTCGAAAAAGGGTCGACACGAAAATGGTTGACCCGAACACGACACTAACTATTTAACACGAACACGACCCGAATTGCCAGGCCTAACGGTGGTGTCATTACGAGCTAAGATCCGACTTTGGTTTCGTTTAGGTGATCTTGAGAGGTACTATTACTATCCCTATGTTTAGATCTCGGTCGTATAGCATAAGTTTCGTGTTCTTGACGGTTTAGAATGTATATGGAGTATTGTGATGGTCACGAAGGGACAGCCGTCGGACAGAAACTTGCATGTTCATGTTGTTTGTAGATTAAAAATCTCTAGAAAGTCTAAGAAGGAAAGTTTTTAACGGATGAGGACTGGATTCAAAAAAATTGACATGGATTGCTTGGAATGATAACTTACCATCCAAAGAGCAAGGAGGATTCGGGGCGGGGACTCTCAAGGCTATGAATATAGCGTTAATATCAAAGTGGTGGTGGAGAATTAAACTTGAAAGCAAATCATTATGGGTGAAAGTGGTTAAGTCAATACATGGTTTTTATGGTTGCTTCGTTTAATTGTATATAATGGCATATTCATGGTTGGTAACAATTGGTACCGGTAATCAAGTTACTAATTGTATACAATGAATCAAATTTGTAAGTTACGTGTATTCACTATAAAAAATATGTCATTTATCCACGTTTTATAAAAAGTGTAAAAAATTTAAGTGTTGTCACGCTTATAATTGTGAAAATAGTTTAAAAAGTAAAGATTGTTAGAAAAAGCAAAAACTCAACATTTATAGACGTGTACATTTGATTTTAAAAGTCCACACTTTCATATGCTTGAATTTAGTAATAAATAGATAATTATAGAAATTCACATTTAAAAGCGTGGACTTTTATAACTCTAGAATTATTTTCTAATTTCTCACTCTTAGAAGTGTTAAAATTTAGATAATTTGTTCACACTAATAAGTGTGATTTCTTACTTCAATTTTCACACTTTCAAATGTAAATATTTGGTAAAAATTAGTAACACCCAAAATTTTCACGATTGATCGTAATTTTTCACAGTTTTAAGTGTTAATATATAGGCGACGTGATTCTGCAACTTAGTGCTTAAATTCATATTTTCTTATTTTTATGCTTATTATAATACCATACATTTTGAAGGAAAAAAAATCCTTCTAGAATATATATTAGATATCAGCTATGTTAACAACATGTGGACTTGGCGGAGTGGTAAGTAATCTGTTTGTTTACACGGATGGCAGGGGTTCGTATCTTGGCACTATCAATTTTTGAAATTTCAGTTTCCCACTTCTTCTTTATTAAACCTTTGTATACTTGTCTTTTTTAACTTCTAATTTTTTAAGATATGGATTTCAAAATTCTAACCCTTTTTTAGCTTCTTTTAATCTTTGTATTCTTTTTAACTATTTTTTAACTTCTATATTTCTTAAATATCGTATCTATCTTTTTGTTTAATTTTCTTTTACTTAAAGTAAATTTCACATATACGTTTTTATAATTTTATGTAAACAATATTTAATATATTTATTTAATTTAGAGTTTTGATTAAGATTAAAAAATAATTTAAACTCTATTTTCATTAAACTCTTAAACTTTTTCTAATATTTGAAATTCAAAGCTTATGTACGTTTGTTTTGGTATAACTATTAACCTCATTCTTGAATTGTTTAAGTATTAAAGTAAAAGTTTTTTTTAATTTAACCATTAAACTTTATTTTTAGAATGGTTTTATGTAGGTATATATTATTTTATAGTTTGATCGTTTAGTCAAAATGTAAATATGTCGTTATAGAACAACCGGAATTTTTGACGTAACAACTTCTACCTTTTTGGGTAAAAAAATATTCTTAAAGATGTGTTATAATTTATAATTTACATACTAGCATATAAGTTTTTAAAAAGAAAACGTCACTTACAAATATATTTCAAAAAGAACTTTGCACTAACTTAGTAATAATATATTTTCTTAATCATCACATGAATTTTGTGCATTAGTAATATGTACATTTATTTAAGGTAAAACCATTTGAAAAAAATTGAAGGTTTAAATTAGTAAAGCTTAGTTATGTTTTACTCTTTCCACAAATTTTATATTAATTATTTACTATTATTATTAAGTTAATATGGTTTTAGTGTATTATAATACTTAAAGAGGTTTTTTTTTAAAACAAAATAAAACTTGACAGGTAAATATAAAAAAATTTTAAGTTGAAAAAGTCAATATTTTATTTATGAGATTTGAGATCTCTTTTGATTTTTTTTTGTTTTGTTATTCTTACACCATATTAGAGCCCTAATCATTTGATTATTTTTTATCAAGCGTTTTGTTATTTTTCGATAACGTTTTTATAAAATTATTAATATATTATCATGTAGATCACCTAATCCTATAATTTATTGAAATAATAGAATTTTAGATTTATAAAACTCGGCGCAACGCGCGGGCTATAAAATCCTAGTTTTGGTCTAAATGTTTGGTTATTGATTTTTTAAAGAATCATTAAAATAAAAAAAATATCGAAGGTTTTATTTCTAGTAAAGATCCAGAAAGTGACACATGATGCAAATTTACCAACCTCTTGCGGAGAAACGTGACTTCTTTTGGTGTTATCATCTAATTTAAATAAAAGACTAATCTACATTAAATTTATTAGATGATTTAAACCTTTAATTTAATAAAATCATTTAGTTTCAACCATTCATTTAATTAAAACTAGAATTCTAATTTTGACTTTTTTAAGTTAAAATTGAATTAAAATTATATTAAAATATTATATTTATCCATATTAATTAAAAAATATTATATTTACCTTTTATAACATTGAAAAATATCATATTAAACCAAATTCTCAATTTTATTAATTTAAAATATTTGGTAATCATTTAAAGTTATTTTTAGTAATAAAGACATGCCCTTATTACACTAATTGTAACAACAATGATTATAAGAAACTAGTAAGAAATAAAATCGCGTCTCTTTGTATCATGATACCAAGTTTCAACCGTCATGTCTACCCTCAACTTAACCTCGTGTCGACGCTTCTACTACTAATCTAGTGTTGACGACGTTTGTTGTAATTTTTTTAATTCACATTTATTTCGTGTTTTATAATTATTTGATCATTTTTGTTAATGTTTAATCTTTATTTTTTAAACTCAAATCGTGTACATCTAATCTAGTTATTTAGTATTTATTTATTGGTCGGAAGGAATTCTTTTTCCTTTATTATTTAAGATTTGTTTAGTGATATTTGATTGACTTTTTTTTTGCTATAATTTCCAAAATATGGATATGATCCAATGAAGTATGGAAGGGCGTATATTGGTCCATGGCGTATGGCTAGAATAGCATACTCTATGGATTATGAATTCATATTAAGGGTTAAGTGAACCGAAATCTAATGAACTATTCCTGTTTTAATATTGCGTGTAACAAACTAAACATTCTTCGTTAATGCATTAAACTACCCAAAAGTTACAATTTGTGTAATTTTGACCGGCTTTGTAGGTAACTGCTGATGTGTTCGGTTACCTTATCATACAATATTAAAACAGATATAATTCATTACATTTTGGTGCACTTAACCCTTATTATTACTATTACTATTATTATTATTATTATAATTATTATTATTATTTATCATTATTTATTATTATTATTATTATTATTATTATTATTATTATTATTATTATTAGGGTTATTATGATTTTTTATTCTTTTTAAGTTTATAAACGGGCTCTTTTTGAACATAACATGCGCCGACCGACCACCCATCATCACCACCACCCTCACCTGCCTCCTCAACCGTCGCCATCGCCGGAGAAGTGACCACTATGTGATGTCCTCTTCTCTCTCGGTCTCATGGAATCACCGCCGCCACTACCTTCGACTCAATCAGTTTCTAGGTTTCTTAAAAACTTCAACCGTCGCTTGTTGTGCGAGCACCGGCCACCATCCCATTCAATCCTCAGGCTACTCGTGAAGATGTAAGGAACAATATTCCTCATTCGATTGATGCTCCGGGTACCTCATATTTTCCGGACGTGGTAAAACAGAGGTAAGAAAACCCTAAAGTGAAGAACTCAAAAATCTCATATGTGGGTTTCGTTTCTTTTTAGTTCATTAGATATGTTTTGAACCGGACCTCAAATCTTTGAAAAAATTAGTCATCGATCGTTTGAAAAAATTAAAGTTCTTTTCAATCGTTTGAAAAAATTAGGGTTTTCATCGATTTGTTTTGTTGAAAAAATTAGGGTTTTCATCGATGTGAGAAAATTAGTTTTCGTTTCAGATATGTTGATGGTGATTGAATGTTTTTATGGTTTTCATCTCAGATCTGTTGTAAGTGGTGGTTGTGGTGTTGAAGATTGAATGGTTGTTGTAGATGCAAGTCACGGCGGCGGTGGTTAAAGAAGCACGTGGCGGCGGCGGTTGTGGTGGTTGAAAAAGAAGGCAGTGGTGGTGGTGGCAGTGGTTGAATGTTGTAGCAGTGGTAGTGGTGTTTGTCTAGATGTTCATCTCACTTATGTTTATGTTTATGTATAATAATAATAATAATAATAATAATAATAATAATAATAATAATAATAATAATAATAATAATAATAATAAAGTAATTAAAAGGGTTATGTGTACCAAAATGTAATGAACTATTTCCGTTTTAATATTGTATGTAACAAACTAAACTTTCTTCGCTAAAATGCATTAAACTATCCGAAAATTGTAATTAATGTAATTAAAAAAGAAAATAAAATATTAAAAAAAAGAAGATGACCGTTACGTTACATCAATTGCAAATTTCGGGTAGTTTAATGCATTTTAGCGAAGAAAGTTTAGTTTGTTACATATAATATTAAAACGAGGATAGTTCATTACATTTCGGTGCACTTAACCCTTCACATTAATTACCGCATACATAAAATTAAAAGAAATATAAACGGTATGGATATATAATGAATTTTGTCTTAGTTATTATTATATACAACCAATTTTTTTTAAATAATATAATCAACTTTCATAATTCTTGAACTATATTTAAACAATTTTTTTCTGTGTAATTCTTAGTTGCGTGTTGTTGCAAAGGATCTCAAGCAACAGTTGAACGATTTGTGGTTGTAATGACCCGAATTTGTGGATAATATGTTAAATTATTTAAACGAGTAATTAATGAATATTATTTACGGAATTTATTTATTAAGAAATATATTTAAGAAGTATAATTATTATTTAGAAAAGAATTAAAATTTGAAAAATGAAAATTTATGGCAGACCAAAGATCGTAACACGACGCATTCGGGTGGCAGAGCACGTGAAGGTTGCGTGTGGACGCGTCCATTACAACCTATATATATGTTTTGCGTTTCCTCCATTACTCACGAGTTGTCCACATTTGTACCATTATTCTACCCATTTTAAGAGCGATTTTAAGGCTAGAGATCGTGTGGTAGTGTCGGGTTTCAATAGGTGCATGTATTCAAGGCTCCGAGAGGTGCGGTGGTGTCGTTACGAGCTAAGATTCGACTTTGGTTTCATTTAGGTAATCTTGAGAGGTAACTATTACTATCCCTATGTTTATATCTCAGTTGTATAGCATAAATGTCATGTTCTTGATGGTTTAGAATGTATATGGAGTATTGTGACGGTCACGAAACGACAACCGTTGGATAGAAACTTGCATGTTGGTGTTGTTTGTAGATTAATCATGCTTATACTTGTTTTGGATCCCTAGATCATGTGTTTAATCTAGTGGCATTTATAGATTATTTAAGATGTTTGAGATCGGGATTTGACTATCTGAGAGTGAAGCTCATCAATTGATATCTGAGTGGATCGACTTATCTGAACCGAGGTGAGTTTAGTTACTTTCTAAAACTGAGCATAATGACAAAATTGGTTGTAACTTCCTAAATTTTTTTTGAATAAAGTCTGTACTATCTCTTTGTCACCCTCCTAAAGTAGTTCAATATTGGAAATCATATAAACTTGAACATCATTGAACACTTTATGTACCTTGTACCTCGCATGTGACCACCCGGACTAGTTCCAGCCGATAGCTCATCGCAATTTTTGACTCTTAAAAAGTTTATAAAACATCGTTTGAAAATTCTCTATGAATCATGGTTTAAGTCCAAACACGCAGAAACGCATTTGAATCCCTTAAGCCTATGCTTTGATACCAAGTTGTAACGTCCCAATTTTTTTAAATAACAACGCAACAAATTCAAAACGTAAATGGATGTTCATAGAAATAAGTATTTGACAAATGTTAATTACAACCCATATAAAATGTCTGAACTATTAATAATGATATCAACTACGTATTAGAGCACCGCCGTGGTCATTTCCTGCAAAACAGGTTAAACAACTGTAAACACAAAGCTTAGAGAGTACACTACTTATAAACCAATCAGTTCATCACTTAACACACAGCTCATACCCACTAACATAGTAAGTGGTCTCAACATACCCGCTTGCTTGGACGGTCTCATCGTACCCGTTGCCGTCGCAATGGTCTAACATACCCAACACCGAAGTGTTGGTCTCATACCCGACACCGAAGTGTTGGTCTCATTCCGCTACCGAAGTAGACGGTCTGACATATCTTTCACGTATCTCATAGCTTTATCACTTTTTTGCACGTGATTGATTGTATACGAAGTCTATTTAAAGTGTAAGTAAGAATACTCACCTGTCAGTAGTCTCAGTTTCTCTGCTAACCGCAATCACTGAATTACATAGTCACGAACCCGGAGCACGAACCTACAACGCATATAATGGCATTAATACTGGGTACTACTTCCCACTCTAAGTCAGACTTAAATTCCAAGGGAACAAAGTCGGACCTAGCTATGTCGGACCTTGCTATTGAAGGGACATAAGTCGGACCTCAACTAAGTCTCGTAATACACTTAAGTCGCATGAAGTATTTAAAGTACTAAGTCGGACACCTCCATAAGTCGGACCATAATAAGTCAGACCCTAAGGTCGATCCCAAGTCGGATCAACTTGCTCAAGTACGTAAGCATGCAAGTTGGACAAATAAAGTGTCCACTAAGTCGGACCAAACGACCTAACTCTAAGTCGGACCACTTAAGGCCGGACCAGCCACTATATTGTTTGAAGTGTGCAAGTCGGACCTGTTGGTCGGACCTCTAAGCACACAATGACAAGTCGCACGCTAATCATTTATACATGCATACGTCGTACCGGACAAGTCAGACCTCCCATTTCATGACCTCCAAGTCGGACCAAACCCTCTTGGTCGGACTACCATTCGTACACACACAGACACACACCGGGCGCCATTTTCAGAATAAAAAATCCACAAAACTTGATCAAAACAATTTGTATGATTTGCAAAACACCTCTCCACTCTTTTAAACCAATCCTTTTCAATTTATTTGTGTTTTAACAAGTTTTGATTCCTCAATGCGTTCTCTTTCTCTCGGTTCACACACACATGAAGAACACCTTGTACAGACTTAAACACTACTAAAAAAATCATGCTAAAATCCATACAAAAAGTATACAAAAGATCACCATGAGATAAGAAACATTACCTGATGTTTCTTTCTACAATTACTTAAAGTTTGAAGATGAAAATGAGGTTTCTCTTGTTTCTCTATTCTTCTTCTCCTTCTCGGCTCACACAAGGAACACACACATACACACTAGTAAATGGAACCGTGTAATTGTTCTAGGGGGCTGAGCCCTAATTTTCCATATATATCTTGTATCTCTTAAGGCTTTAATCCCACTTATAATAAACAACCTAAGCCTACCAAGGATTAGCTCATTAATATCTTTCTCTTATTAGTTAGCCAAGCCTAAGGCCCAAACTTAAGTCCATCCATTCACATACAACTCAAAATATACAATAATATTACTAATAATATGCTTTTATTTATTTTTGGGAATTGCGTATTACATCGTTTTAGAAAGACATAACGTTTTTAAAAATGGCTTTAATGATATATACAATCGACTTAATGACTGTTTGTGTTATGTGTGTTAAAAATTATACAAAAAAATATGATTGATTCGTATGATGGTTCGTGGGATAAATATATAATGGTGAATATATAATGGTTAAATATGACATATGAGATATATGTATGCATGATTTAAATGCATAGTTTAAGGATTATAATGAATTCAGTAATGATGATTATGGTAACATCCTCAAATTAGGCCCAGTCGTGAGCGAATTCGGTCTTTAACTATTTTAAATAAATTAATTAAAAATATTCTAGTTATTAATATATATTATGAAGTTTATTTGTGAATTGAATATATAATTAAAAATAATAATGCAAATAAATAAAATTAATTAAATATTAAACGGTTTTAGATAATGATTTTAAAAATATCCCCGTTAGTTGAAACGGGAATAATCAAGAATTGTAGCTATTAATCTTCAAATAATCATCCTTGTGCTAAAATCAGTTCCATCTTCATCTTGCTCCATCTTCCCACATAAGTGTTCTTCTTCCTTATTTTCTTGATTTTTGGGGTTTTAGGTCAAAATGGGTCAAATTTGATTTAGTAATAAAGAGTTGATTTTTAATGTTCCAGTTTGTTCCTACAACATATACAAGTGGTTATGAGTATGAATTATGTATTATAATTGTTAGTTTGGATGAGTTCATTGAGTTTGTTCAAATGGGTCATTAACGGTGAATTTGAGTTTGAATTATGTTTAGATTGTGTAAATGATGTATATGTGTGTTAGTAAGCTTAAGATACTCCCAAATGATGTTAGCAAACACGTGAAATTGGTTAAAAACGAATTAGGATTGATTTTGGGTCGATTTGTAGGTTTGCGAATAGACTGTGTATTGCCACTGCACGATGCGTCCGTCCAGTATAACCAAAATGCTTTTTTTGTTGGTCTTCCGTGTGTTGATGCTTGGACTGTTGTTATAAGTTAATAGTTGGAGTAGGGCACCATTAGGGGATTGTTTCAAGTAGCTTCGTTATTGTACTTTGTGTTTTGTTGTCTAAATGTAAGTAATGGTATCATAGGTGCACCTGAAGACCAAGAAGAACAACAACACTATATTTGCCTACTATAACTCTAGGGGTGAGTATTAGCATCATAATAAGAATGTAATATAACTATAATAAATATTAAAACTAAAGATCAAGCTATTGGTTATGCATTGTTGAATTGTGATGTGTTATGAATTGATATGCACCCATGTTAAAGGCTTAAGTTAGCCAATTGTGTTATATGCATGTTATGGGCTTAAGTAAGCCAACTTTGTTATGCTATGACTTAAGTAGGCCAACTTTGATATGTGATTTAATAATTAAACGAGTATCACAGTTTTGGTGATTTCCTAATTAAGATTAGGAGTTGTTTAGAAACTTGAGAGGTTAAAGTTGTCAGAATGAATCAAGAGAAGTTGAGGGACCATTTGTGTCAATTCTCAAAGATGTATTTATAAATAGCCAACTTTGACCTATGAAAGTCAAAGTCTTCATTTCTTACAAACCACTTCACATAGCTTCTTGTTCCAGCCCTTTTTCTCTCAACTTTTTGAATCAAGAACAGATAGAATCAAGTGGTAACTTCTGAGTTTAGCAATCACAAGTTTGAGGTAAGATTATTTAAGCTATGTTCTTGAAGTTCATATGGGTTTTTAGCTTGATTCATGGTGAATCATAGATTAGATCTTGTTTTTGTTGTTGTTTATTGCTTAGAAGTTGTTTGGGGTGTAGGAAAACACCCTAGTAGTGTTTTTATGAATTAAAAGTGAGTATTTTGGTGTTTTGGTCGGAAAAACAGTGTTCTGGCCGACTTACTGGTGCAGACCAGGGGAGGCACGGGCGTGCCTGTGAAGGGTACGGGCGTGCCTAATGCCCCGGTGGCAATACTTAGTCCATACGGTACTTCCAGTGCCTTTTGACTAAGGCATAGGCATGCCTGAGAGAGGCACGCCCGTACCTGAGAAGGCATGGGCGTGCCTGAGAAGGGCATGAGCGTGCGTGGGAGGGCACAACCATGCCTAAGACAGGCAAAACCATGCCTGGGGAAGGCACAACCATGCTTAGGGTGTGCTTAGGGGGTGCCCTGCCCTGTTGAGTTTGTTAAGAGCTGAGTTTGATTATGTGATTAATACCTTGATTATATATCTGTAGGAATTACTGTTTGACGTGTTCTGAGTATATCTGGCATAACTCTGTGTGGTATTAATTGCGGAGGTGAGTTTTCTAAACTCTGATTCATATCTGTGATATGTGTGTTACATTGCAATGTGGTATATTATTGATCAGAGGATCACAGAGAGAGAGAGAGTTGTAGCATGCTGCTTTGTGCAGTAGTGCTATGGACAGCGTTTTAGCCTTCTTGGCGGATGCTAAGATGGTGCAGTACTGTAACCATAAGACCTGTTGTGGCATTCGTATATGTGTATGCGCATGCTTATATGATTTACAGTTTAGCTTTCTCACTAAGCTCTTGTAGCTTAGCAGATACTGCTTGTTGTTGTTTTGCAGGTTGTGTTAGCACCAAGGCAAGGCCCCAGTTTGAGTGTTGATGGTTGGTTGCTTAAAACGTGATTTGAAACAATAACGCTCCCATTTGTGTAACGGAAAGTACTTTTGATTTAAATGCGCGCATATTTCTTTTTATTCAAACCCGAGGGTTTAAACGAAATGTTTTATTGGCTTCCGCTGAAGATAAGTTTATTGGAAACTGTTTTTGACATGAATTGTGGTTGTATTACCTTTTTGTACGAACTAGAGGGTTCAAGAATACTTGGTTGGTTTCCATCAACTTATCAAATTCTGTTTTAGACAAATATCTTTTGTTTCAAGCATTCTTTTAAATTTTGGAAATTGGGGCGTTACAACTTGGTATCAGAGCCAAAGCTTGAGGGATCTGGAGGTGTGTTATGCATCGTCTGGACTTAAATCATGGTTATGCGGATTTTGTCAAACTGGAGGCTTGCATCTTGGTGGGTATATTGTGTATTGCATTGAGAATATGCTAACTGTTTATGTTGTTATGATTGGTATTGAAATACCCGAGAGGTTAAATATATTGATGCCAAATACGTGATGCCTTATATGACATAGTATGCGAGTAAATGTTATGCATCGAGTTGATACATAAGATTTGATAGAGATACTATCTTATGATTTATGTGGCCAATGCTAATGCTTATAGGCAATGCGTGATACTAAACTGTTAAAGGAGGTGTTGGTTATATGTTAGATTGTAATTGACAATGTGATACATAGCCTAAGCATGTGAATCGGGACTTCTTATGGTAAAATTAAGATCGAATGTATATAGTGTGTTCGGAGTAATATAAGGGCCCATATTATTATTGACACACGATATATGTTGGAACTTGATGAAATCATGGGGAATCTTGTAAATCGGGTGAGGGGTACTTGTAGGAGATAGTACACCTGTAATACAGGAGTGCCTTAGTATGAACAGGGCTACTTCAGATCTAAGAATAGGTGTACGGATATGTTGATTGAGTATGAACTGTTTGTTATAAAGGATAGTATGGTAAAGCTACCTTATGTTTAAATGCTTTATTTATACTTCCAGGATAGTGAATACGAGGAGAAACCAAAATGAGTTAAAAGGAAACCTGAGTAGTTTTTTGTTATAAGAGTCATGTTTGATATGAATTATAGTATGATAAATATAAGAGATTTTTGAGTAAGTAATATTTTAAAGGATGGTCCTAGAGAAAATAGAAACTAGTAAGATTGGTGAGAGAACACCAATAAAAGTATAACTTATCAAAGCAAGGCAAGTATTGAATCCGATAATGAGTTGATGTCAGAAAGACATGCTAATAAAAGTTAATATTGACGTTATTTATAAATAAAACGATGAAGATGGTATGATATACCTTACTAAGAAGGAAGAGTGATACGGGGCTTGACTAACCTAAATCTGAGTGTAAATGAAATAGTACGAAAATACTCTAAACTATGTGGTGTGATAAAAATATATTACTGTGAGAAATTATTATATAAAGAGAACAAGAAATCATGGTTATGAGGAAAGTGTATAGATGAATGAACAAAATATGAATTGGTAATAAATATTATACTACTTAATTGTAGTAATTGATTGATCATAAGAAAAGGTAATGATGGAGAAGAACAGTTAAATATGTAGTGACTGCGATAGTCAAAACTAAATTAATACCAGCAAGAAGGTATTTAACGAAAAAACATAAAGTATGTTAATTGAGAAAGAGTCTAAAATGCAAATGCGAATAAAATAATTATGATTTAATAAACTCTTTAAGAAGAGTAAGTGGCATAATCTTATATGTATATATATATATATATATATATATATATATATAAACGAGATGAAGGATGGTTATGAAATAAAGACGAAATGAGTTATAATACGAGTAATATAATGTGGAGAATATTATGTATAATGAGGAAGGGGTATGAAATTCAAAAGAATATAAAGACGTGGGAATATTGGTATGTATAATATTATATACCAGTCTCAATGGATTAGCCAAATACGAGTAATGATAAGTGAGAGTGTAAATACGAAAATGAATAATAAAATTCATAAAGATATAATGATTTCTAAAACTCTATGTTTGAAAAGAGATGTAATATATAAATTGTTGGTAAGAGTGATGATAAAGCTAGATGTACAGATGACATGTACATGAAATTATTATGAGAAGCAAGTTAACAAAAAGTGGAATGAGATATACGTTGGTAGGAATTTTTAATAATATTCCAAGATAGTAAAAGAGTAGAGTATTTGTGAAACAAAGACATGAATTAATGATAAGAGGTGTAGTTGATATATTGGCCTATGATTGACCAAAAATTGTTTTGTTTAAGTGCAATGGATCATAATGTGAATTCTAGGACAGAGAATGAAGTAAGGAACAAATAAAACCCTCACATAATTACCATAGGAGAGGTTCAAGATTATATTTCCCTTTATGGGGAAAGGTGTGGAGCCATACCTACCAAACACCTTAGGGGTGTCATCGCCGATGAGTTTGGAAAATGTATTAAGATAGTTATGCCATCTATTATGACAGAAATGAAGAATGAGATAAGAAGTGTAGTTCGAGAAGAATTTCATTTACTGAAGAATGAAATGATTAACAAGGTGAAAGAGGATAAAATAGAGGTTAAAGCTGAGGGATCCCGTAAAAGATCAGGATGTGATATTTGTGGTAAGAACCATACTAGTGAGTGTAAACATAAGACTAAAGGTTGTTATACGTGTGGAGAAGTAGGACATTATTATAAGGATTGTTTATTCTTAGGAAAGTTTTGTTATGACTGTGCTCAGTACGGACATGAGTCCTCAGAATGTCCTAACTAGTTGAAATTTGTTAGTCGAGATATTAAATAAATAAGTTGATACAGTGTAAGGTTTCTTTTAAAATGTACGTAAATTATGTAGAACCGGTGTGTACTTTTCTTAGATAATAAAATGTCGAATGAGGCAAAATCAAGGAAAATTTTGTGTTATTGGTTGAAGTACGGGTGATGAGTATTTTGTATCTATAGTATGAGTTGACTCCAAGTGGGAGAGTAGTGTGAAAAGATTTGTAATGATTAAATATATTAAAAACAATTCATATTGAATACAGGATAGTGAATAGGTGTACGGATATGTTGATTGAGTATGAATTGTTTGGTATAGAGGATAGTATGGTAAAGCTACCTTATGTTTAAATGCTTTATTTATACTTCCAGGATAGTGAATACAGGATAGTGAATACGAGGATAGTGAATACGCTCCCATTTGTGTAACGGAAAGTACTTTTGATTTAAATGCGCGCATATTTCTTTTTATACAAACCCGAGGGTTTAAACGAAATGTTTTATTGGCTTCCGCTGACAATAAGTTTATTGGAAACTGTTTTTGACATGAATTGTGGTTGCCTTTTTGTACGAACCAGAGGGTTCAAGAATACTTGGTTGGTTTCCATCAGCTTACCAAATTATGTTTTTAGACAAATACCTTTTGTTTCAAGCATTCTTTTAAATTTTGGAAATTAGGGCGTTACATTGTGTAGAGATTATTTTTGCATCTCCACCATGCATGGGTATTTATAGAAGTCTTGGTGTGTCTAGTTGGTTGATGGAAGAAGACAAAAGAGCTAAAGAAATAATATAATATTTATAAATTTAGTGGTTGAAAAGTAGACTTACTTTAATCAAGGATTGCGTAAAGTAAGTTTGTTTTTCAGAAAGTAATGCCCACTACCATTGAAATAATATTATCCTTTGTGCTTTTTGCCTTGGAAGTGTAAGTTTCCTCTTTCATGATTAAACTTTTATCAACACCCATTCTTCTTTCAGGATTGGCCTTACCAAGTATAGAATTGCCGGCCATACTTGTTGAGGTTGCAGATCTTCAAAATCTTTGATTTCAAAGGTATCTTTTTCCTTTTATAGAGGATAAGATCTGTCCTTTTTGTCTCTTGTTTGATCCAAAAATTTCTTTGTACTTTTACATTTAAAGATCTAAAGGCATAAGAGAACAACACATGTTCTGCCTTTTACACATGAAACGTACAAACTGAAATACTGAACAAATATGATATCTTTGCTCAACTCAGTTGACAGAATGTACTAAGTTAATAATTATACTTACTCAGTTGAAGGAAATGATCATTTGATCATTCTTGCAAAGGCTCAGTTGATAACTATTGCTCAGCTGATCATATAGATGCTCAATTGATCAACAATTATACTAGGAAGATATAAGCTTATGTATTGATATGTTCAGTTGATCAAGTATGCTCAGCTAATCATTTAAATACATAGGTTTATGTAAGATGAAGGCTTGTGCTTTGAAAGACTTACTTAGCTGATGCAAGTGGCCTCAGCTTATCCATTTTTCACTCAGCTGATGGTTATGAATCACTCAACTGATCAAAGTGCTTTGCTCAGCTGATGGTGTAAACGCTCAGCTGACCAAATCTCTTCACTCAGCTCATGGGTGTTTTTCCTCAGCTATGGTCTTCTACACTTGTCTTTCCATCCTGAAGTTCCTCAGTTGATGTCCTTGATGCTTTGAGTAGGGGCTGCTTCTCAGCTGATGTTTTCATACTTAGCATAATTTTACAAATATGATTCAAACAACACATGTTTGAATACTTTCTAAGTCATACTGAATGTAAGGTTTGGTTATCATCAAATTCTATGTTTTAAAATAGGCAGAATTGATTATTAAGGTGAAGTGATTATCTCCCCAACAGAGGCGTTACAGGTTGTGCTAAGGAGTTGATTTTAAAACAAAGACATGATTTGACGTAATGGGTGGTTTTTATATTGGTGTAAGTTTAAAACGGTTTTAATAAATTTGTGTCAAAAGTCTTCCGTTGCGATTAATCTGATTTAGTAAGAAATATTATTGTAAATAAAGAATTTCGAATACCACAACCGTTATAGTGGTCTTCTCTTGAACATGGTGCATGTTGGTGCAATGGTCTCCGAGCAACATCTGATTGATCTGCAACATTAACTTAAAGGTCGAGAGAATTTGAAAGACAACAGAAAGTTTGCCTTGCCACGAGTTTCGGCTTGACCAAGCTAGGGTGCAAGAATGAGTATATATCTTAGTGAAGAGTAATATGTAGAGAGAATGGAGAGAAGAAATCATACCAGAATTAGTGGAAGGGGGTATATATAATTTTATAGGGGATGAAGAGAGTCTTTTTCCGACGGTTAATGACTAATCACAGTTGGTTAGTCTTTATCCGGTGGTTGATAGTTGAACTACATCCGACTATTCTGAGCAAAGGACCTTTTTATCCTTTGGTTAAGAGCTGAACTACAGCCGGCTGTTATAAGTAGAGTATGACATTCTAACATATTATGCAGTGGTAGGACTGCTAGATCTAGCTAGATGTTCTAACTAGATTTAGCTTGATGTTCTAACAAGCATTTGATGCTATTTTGCTAACTGGAGCTTGTTTTTGAGATCATCAGTACCCAACCTCCTGCTTTGATCCGGTACTCGTGCTTTGGCCTTAATCGTGCTGGTTCAGTACTCATGCTTCAGCCTTACTTGTGCTTCATACCCTGCGGTCTGGTTCGGTACTTGTGCTTCGGACCCGAAGTTTAGTTTGGCACTCCCGCTTCAGCCTTGTTCGTGCTTCAAACCTAAGGTCTGGTTTGGCACTCTTAATTCGGATTTAGGCTTAAGGTCTGGTTCAGTACCAACGTCATAATTACCATTCGGATTTAGGCTTAAGGTCTGCTTCAGCCTTGACAGGACATGTCGTCGCCGAAACATTCGTCGCCAAAAGTCATTTTAAAAAAATGCAAAATTAAATTATAAAACTTTTAGAGACAAAATCTTGTCCTCGCAGAAACTTTTAGCAATGACAATGTCGTCGGAAAAATCTTTTAAAAAAATATTTTGGATACTTTTTAGACACGACTTTTCGTTGCTAAAAGTGATAATTTTTATTTTTTTTAATTTTACAATATTTACCTGTTAAAACTAAAAACAAAACTATATTCGCCGCCAGTTTTTTACAAACGCACTTACACAAACATAATTTACAAAAAAAAAATAATATCATTTTTACAAACTAAGTTAATGTAAGATATATAACTAATACTCATCATTATTATTATCATTCAAGTCTTCCTCATCCACATCATTGTGTTCGGTTACATTCATTGGATAAGAAATTGGTTGAAAGTCCGGAATATCAAAATTTGCTCGTTTTAATGCATCAAATAATATTCCAAAATTTGCGTTGTTCGTAGCGTCACGTTTACGCATCATTTTGTCCACTTCTCTTTGTGTGTATACCCTTTCTTTTGGTGGCTGGTAGTTTGGAATAGATGCAACAAACGGTAACTTTCTTCCCCATCCACGATTATGCCCACGACGTTCACCTAACACTTGTGAAAATATTTGTGCGGATTTGAGCACCCGGCTTGACTTTGTCTGAGTTGCTCCATTTGTTACTGTGTAATTGTAAAAGTTGAAATTGTTATAATTAATAACGTGTTATATATAATATAAAACTTTGACAGCATAACGACTGTAAAATGGATAATCCATAATTTTACGTGTATTAAAATTCACATATGATATTTATTTAATTTCCAAACTAACATAACAATCAACAAGATCGATATACATATATATATATATAATCATTAATAACGCGCTATATATAACATAAAATTTCGACAGTATAACGACTGTAAAATAAATAATCCATAATTTTGGCCGTGTTTAAAATTCACATATGATATTTATTCAACTTCCCACCTAACATAACAATCAACAAGATCGATATACATATATATATATATGTTCATTTGAGCAATGGATATAACATAATCACCAAATATCACTAACCAAGATCGATATATATATATATATATATGTGTGTGTGTGTGTGTGTGTGTGTGTGAGTATGTTCAGTTTGAGTAATGGATATAAATAAAATAAAATTTTCCATATATGAACTTTAATATATATACACACAAAGTAAACTAAAGATATGTACTTACGTGTTGACTTGACGTATTCGTTGTTTTTACGGTAATTTACCGGTGACCGGGTCTTACTGTAAACATGTGAAAAGGATATATAAAACAAATTAAAAGAAATTTTAAAAAATATATATATCAAATAAATTGATCACAACACAACTAAAAAGTTATTTAAAATAACAGTAATTATAAAGCTAATTACCAACTCATGACGAAGAGTAGCATATGATCGGGACCTATGAAAACTTGGGTATTTTTGCTCCTGCCTATTTGTTTGGTTTACCGTTGATCGTCTTAAATTTGCATCATTTAAAATATAATCAACGTGTTTGTTCCATTCTGCGACACTCATGTTATCAGGAGGTAACTGACGCATTTCTTGAGGGTGGTGCTTGAACCCTCCTCTCTTTGTGAAAAACTCCTCCTTGAAATTTCTATTTTGGTCCGAATATCTTTCGTCGCATAGATGGAGCACCCCTTGTATAATCAAACTAGCATGTGGCCCTCTGAAGTGGGGTCGCATGTCAAAATACGTCCGCAGTTTTAAAGAAATAGTTAGTTACATACGTAGATATATATATATATATAATACAAATATTTGTGTGTAACCACTATTGTAGGCCAAATGGGGGGTTTAGCTTCTTCGGGTACATCTTTTCATGATTTATAATATTTAGGGATCTCATGTCCCACGGCCCTCCCATTAAAATTAGCAAATTTGCTTGCGTGCTTTCTAACAGGCCGAACTGTTTTCTAGTCAGATACGTCAAAATCAATGGATAATGGTTTTTCACCATTATTTTCCCACGCTTCCCTTAGATTTGCACCCATGCTCTTCTTGCGAACTTTAGAACGTACAAATTAAAATGAATAAATTAAATATTCAAGTAGTCAAAGTCAAGTAAATAAAATATTCTAAAATTTCTTACGTTGACAATTTGAAGATGACTTCCATGGATTATGAGGGGGATCACCACGTGCATCCCCATCATGACCTCTTGCAACCATAGAACATCTACTAAAAGACTTCATATTATAGCTAGTAACATGCATTGTATTATCAACATAGATAAAGATCATCAAGTAATTAGATACAACATATATAATCACATAGAATGTTCAATATTAATTCAAAATGAGTATTTAATTTTACAACATATATAATCACAATTTTGAATCAATCAAACTCATCAATAGAAAAATAATATGCGTCGTGTCATCGTCATCAGATTGCACATCATCACTATCGGAATCATTAATAAACTTAACGTCGTTGCGGACAGAGGTAGGAATGACATGAACTTCTGTTACTTAACCAACTCTATTCAAGCTTGTATAGGTCAATTTAGCCAAATTAGCGGACAATGCAAGACCAGATGAATTGCTATCATGTATGACATCTTCATTCTCTTCCACAATGACTTCCCGGTCCGAGATCTTTCAATGATTCACCTCTTGGACGACCCTCCAATGATGGAATATAAAATAAAATTAACATTTAATCTAATTAAAATTTTAAAGTAATAAATATAACTATAATCATCAGCTAAACATACTTAAGTATAAAATAATATAAACTACTAAGTAATTTTCTAAGTAACAAATTTCTATATTTGTTTGGTTTAAAAATTATAAGAAGAAAACCATACCTAGAAAATGTTGTTTTGAGCTCGCCGGAGTAGTTTGTCGCCGGAGGTAAAAAATGACAATGTTATCTATAAAACACTACTTTTATGTAAAACACCAACCTTATATCGCACCTTGTAAAATACTAACCCGCCGGAGTAACAAATTTCAAGAACCCACTAGAAATGATGAAACTTTCACCAGAATTGATGGAGTTCTTGCCGGAGAAGATGATCTTGTCGACAAACAAAAGGAAATAGTAACACACAAGCCCTTACTCGCACCTTGTATCTTAAAAATGTTGGTAAAAATCGAAGAACCGAGAGGAAAGAAGCTAGGATAGAGTCGGCGGTGTGAAAACATAAATTGGAAGAGTGAAAGAGATGAAAAGAAAAGGGGGCTATAGGGTTTTTTATTGTGCCGGGTTTCGACGTGTCGCTGCTGAAAAGTCACAAAACGACAAGATCAGTACAGAATTTCAGAGTAAGTTAAAAAAAATTAAAAAAAGGAGTTTTAGCAAGGACAAGTCGTCGCCGAAAAATATGGCGCCATTTCTACCGCGTAAAATCGTTTTTCACACGGGAGAAAAGTCAAATTTTAATATTAATTACTTTTAGCGAGGACTATGTCCTCGTCAAAAGTCTTTCATGTCAGTCTTGAGTTTCCAAGGTCAAAAAGGTACTCTTACTCTTTGTGTGACTTTTAGCGAGGACATGTTGTCGTCGCTGAAAGTAGAAATGTCCAAAAGTTGTTTTTCTTGTAGTAACACACACGAAACCCATATACACATACATACATATAAATGGTGATCCCCTAAAGGTCACCCTGTAATTCATCAAGTTACCATTGTTATGTATTGTCACGTTTTAACTTAGCTAAAAACCTTCATCAAGTAAAACAGTCCACCATACATTGTTATGTCTAGTCAAGTTTTAATAAAACGAGCTTGATCAGATAGTTGACCCTGTAAAGGTCACTACGTACTTCATTAACTTACCAACAGAAGTCCCTTCTAATTATATTCACACCCCTTGCACTAGTCGGTATTATTGTTTGTATAATCTTCTATATTCTAATATTAATTAAAGATTAACACGAATAAAATCTGTTAGAAAATCATAATAATTGATTTAGATAAATTAGAATTAAATTATTAACTATGAACCATTCATTTTGGTAAAAATGGATTCGATTTATAGAACAATTTGCATAAAGATACAATGAACTTTATCTTAGTTATGATTGTATTAAAACAACTTTATTTTTATAAAAACAATACACTCAACTTTTGTAATCTTTTCGTTATATGTAAGATGTTGTATACCATAAGAATTATGACAAAGTTCATTGTATACAATGACAACTAATAATTAGACACAAAAAAAATTATTTGAATGGAATGAAAGAATTATGAACGTTGACTTAGAAAAGACAAATTTTTTTCAATTTTGACTTCAATTTAAATCAAAATTATTAGAGATTATTTTATATATATATTTCTTAAAAACATCGAATTTTTCTGTCCTAATTTACAAATATCATATTTAACCCAATACTTAGTTTTATCATAAATATATTCAATAATTTGAAATATATATTTTCTGCCCTATATATATATATATATATATATATATATATATTTCTAATTGTTCATTTAAATTCAAGTAAATTTGTTAGCAATTTGAATACACGTATATATTGAATTTAAAATACATGGATATGCATTTTATATCATGTTACCAACTAAATATATTTTCTTATAAATATGATTTAAAGAAAATAGAAAGACAAATAAAATTTCATAAGGGGTCGATTTGGTGTGTGGTCTTGCACCAACACTTAACATGGACTAGGAGATGACTTGTAGCGTCAAGAGGGTGCCCTCCCATTGTTCCTTGCCTAAATTAAGGCCATGGAAACCTCCTCTTGTGTTGGTTACTTTTAGACCATGTTGCATTATGGTTTATGAGCTCATACAAGTGCTTACTACAGAACTCGACTGTCTCTCCTTTTCTTTGGTGATTATTCTAGTCATAAGGATGAACATAGGAACACAAGTTGTTCTTGATGTTCTACATGTTCTTTGGTAACCGACAACATATAGAAACTTATATTTGTAAGTCTAGAAAGAATTCTCAAGTTACTATTCAAGACTACAAGAGATTTGGAGGTGTTAACAATCCATTTTTGCTTGAGTCATTTGCTAGTGTGAATACCTTGACAAGAATCTAATTTTGGTTTCTTGTTGATCAACATCTTCATCAACAGTTGATCAACATATGCTATAAAGGTTGTAGTTTGTGTAAACTCTCTATTATTGTTTTCTTAATACATGCATATGGATCTTTGATAGAGAATTTCAAAAAAGATTAAAATTGTTGTACATAATTTCATCCTTCTATTGCTATTATAAATGTTTTATAAAACTGTACAACCCTAAGAGTTTGTCATCATTTTTAATTCTCATTTATTTCGTTTTTATAATTATTTATGATCTTTCATAATTCGTATGTACATCTAATCTAGTATAATTTGATACAACACAATTAAACATCTTTAACAACTTTGTCCCTCCTCATTGCTTTCATCTTAATTTCATTTGGGGTTAAACAGTGAATTACTAAAGCATAAACACAATCTTATATGTGTACAAATAAGGCCAACACACAACAACATTCCTAACACATAAACATAAGTCCATAAAATTCGAACATACCCAATTTGTTAAACGTGATCATATCTAGACTATTTACACAAGCAAGATCAACTCATAAAAGCATGTCAAACATATAATCGTAAGTCCACATTATTTAAACATATACAAACCATGGCCATAGTATGCAACTATGCATATCCATTCAATAAACATGACTATATGTCAGCTATGTGTAAGCAAGACTAATAAAATAATTACAGGTATCATAACTTTTGAAATATTCCAAAACATGAAAAGAAAATTGCACGTTATAAATGATAGTCCCTTACATGTTAAGTCATTTAGAAACACTAGTACGTGAGACATACTTCGAAACAGGGGCGGACCCAGGAATTTGAATGGATGGTGGCACTATTTTATAACGAAAACATAAATAACGACTAAAAAAATTAAAAATAATGATAATGATAATGATATTAGATAAAGTACTAAAGGTTACCTTTTACAGATATTCTTTTCGTTCTTTTTGTTGAAATCGTGCTATTACGGCTTCATTCGACACGTTGTTAAGAGCTTCTTTTTCTACCCCACAAATAAGACAATCACTCAAGAAACCATCACCAATCCGGCTACGCAAGTCCGACTTTATAATCTTCATTTTGGAGAAGCATCGTTCAACGGTTGAGGTTGCGACGGGCAAAACCAAAACTAGCTTTAATAACCGATAAACATAAGGAAAGTTATTATGTTTATCGGTTTCCACCATCAATCTTGCAAGCTCGGAAATGCTTTTCAAATTAGCAAAGAGTTCATCTTGAGTTATAACTTCATAATATATGTCTAGTTCTCGCTCAAGATGAATCCTTTCCACGCAATCAAAGTCGTATGGATACATTTCACTCAACTTCATTATCTTTGATGCATCAAAGAATCTAAAAGAAGCATACGGGCTCAAAGCGGACATGTTATCAAGTAATTCGGTTGATATCTCGTTAAAACGGTCGCCAAACTCTTGGATTTGCATATCCAAAACCGTGTTGAAAACATCAACCTCATAGTAATATCGGTTGGTGATGTTAGTCTTCCGGTTTCTTGAATTTACATAATGTTCTTCCATATTCAATATATCAAGATTATGTTTTTCACAGAATCTAGATATATCCTCCAAAAGTTGAACAAAACCATTTTCTCTAAATTTTTGCAACGATCTTTTGGTTGCTTTGATCAACTTTACTGCTTCTACTACATCTTGATATTTTTTTGAAGAGCTCTTGACAAAACATTCGTGAGTCCTAAGATATACAACATCAAATGCAAGTAGAAAACAAAGTCAAATGTATGAAAGTAGTTAAGAATACCGAATGCTTGTCGTCGGCTCAAAGTATTATCCGCTTCCTTTTGGACATATTCAAGAACCAAAATAACTTCCGGAAACAAAGAAACCAAACTCGTCATAGTCTTGTGATGAGAACCCCATCGCGTATCTCCTGCTCGTATCAAAGATTGCTCTTGGTTTAACCCTCGACCCGTTCCAGTTTCTCCCTTTTCAATTTCTTCCTCCAATCTTGCTTTATACGCTTCACGAATCATGTCTTTTCTTTTGCAAGAAGCACAAACCACATTCAACGTTGTCGATAGCATATCAAAGAAATTTCCAACACCAAAATGGTGTTTTGCAACCGCCACAACTACTAGTTGAAGTTGGTGAGCAAAACAATGTACATAATATGCCGAGCTATTTTCCTTCAAGATCATAGCTTTCAAGCCATTAAACTCAGCATATTACTTGCTCCATCATATCCTTGACCTCTAAGTTGTTTCAAGCTTAGTCGATGTTTAGCAAACAACTCATCAATGGAAGCTTTAAGAGTCAAGGAAGATGTATCTGTCACATGAACAAGACCAATTAATCTCTCCTTAACAAGGCCGCGTGCATGAACATATCTTACCACAACTGACATTTGTTCTTTTGTAGACACGTCACTAGACTCGTCAACCAATAAGGAAAACACATCATTACCCATTTCATCAAAAATTCCTTTGAGTATCTCTTCGGAAAAACATTGAACAATGTCTTTTTGAATCTTAGGAGAAATCATTTGATGGTTTTTAGGAGCCTTTTCTAATGTAACATCAGCAATACTCTCATTTTGTTTTCTAGCGAACTTTAATACTTCCAAAAAGTTTCCCCTATTCAAAGAGCTTTCGGACTCATCATGACCACGAAATGCTAATTCACAATTCAACAACAATCTACACACATCAATTGTAGAATTCAATCGAACACGATATTGTTCCTTTGAAGTTTCACTTTGCTTATAGAAGGCGCTAGAAATAGACCGACTTTATCTCTTTAGGTTTTCACATTTTTGATAGGATTTGTTGTGAAAACTATTAATTTCACCAATATGAACATCAAGTCTATCTTGTTTTACCCCAACTACTAAAACCATCCGTAACAAATGCATCATTCCCCTTTTGATTGCCCGTGTTATCTTTAAATAAATAACACCACAAACAATAAGCTTTATCCGCTTTTACACTATACTCTAACCATGGATAACCGTTAAACCAAGTAACAACAAAACGTCTAGCTTTACCCCCAATTAATTTTGATGGAAATACATGCCCACGTGGTTGACAAGGTCCTCTTTGCAAATATAGCCGTCTTATTTCATCTCGTTGGTTAGGGTGGTAATCGGTTATTCTTGGTCTATCCACGGGATCCCAAGGAAGATTGTTTATATCAATAATAACTAGATTAGAATAATTGGTTCGTGGAGATGAAGATCCTTCCCCACTACTAAGTGCCCTTTTCTTTAAATACCTTTCCATGGCGTCAAACAATACCTAACAATCTAACAAAAATAAATTAGTTCAAGATCAACTAATTAACTAAACAAGTAAAACAAGTCAAGATCAACTAATTAACTAACTCAAACTAAACAAGTCAACTAGTCAAGATCAACTAATTAACTAAACAAGTAATAAAAGTATAAAACTAAAAAAATTAGGGAAAAAAAACTCATAGCCTCAAAGGTCTACAATCTAAATTCTAACATAAATAAATTAATGATTAACAATCAATTAAATGACTAATTAACTATTAACTAAATAAGTAATAAAAGTATAAAACTAAAAAAAATTAGGGAAAAACTCACAAAGCGGCAGTCGACTGGGGCTGGGAAATGGAGGGACCGAGGGGCGGAGGGCAGGTCGGAACTCGGAAGGGAGGGGCGGCGCAGGTCGGCAGGCGTGTGGCGGCGATTGGCGGTCCGGCGTACGGTGTTTGGCGGAGGTCAAGCACTCAAGCAGGGGAGGCGATAGAAGAAGTAGGGCAGGGTGGTGTTCTCTCTGTTTTCTCTCCCGATTCCCGATTAGGCAATGAAGATGGCCTTGGGCCTTTGGCCAGGCCTAGCAGCCCAAAATCCCACTATCCCAGCAGCCCAAAATCCCAAATTTAATTGTAATTCTACTACAAACCCATTTCTACTAGTTAATTAATATTAACTATATAAATAAAAATATTAAGGTATTTTAAAGATATAAATTTAAATAATGACCAGAAGCACCCCGAAATTCTAGTGGTAGCACCGTCTCAAAAAATTCGAAATTAGCACTACGAAAAAAATATTGAATGGTGTCCCGTGAACCCACCACGCATAGGGGGGTCCGCCCCTGCTTCGAAAAGTAATTAAAATAACTTTAATGATGCTACTTTTTTCATGATAGACTCCATAAGACTTACACCTTGTGAATGAGTATGTGGAGGTTTGCGATATCTTTTATATTAATTGAGAATGGTTCTTAAAATAAGGTCTTATTTTAAATATGACTAGCCATATGTCAGCTATGTGTACAAGCAAGACTAAAGTTTTGTTTGTTTTTTAAAATAAGGTTTTATTTTAAAGAAACGTTTGGTTCAAAGACATTTTTAATAAGTTTATTTGTTTTTTCAAAGAAACGTCTGCGCAAATCTTTCTAATAAGTTTGTTTGTTATTTCACAGACATAAGACATTATTTTGTCTTAATTTTGCTTATTTTCAGAAACTAAAAGTTGCATCTTTTTTCTCGCAGACATTCTCAGACTTAAAACCTTCGATTCTGAACTATATATCTTCTTCTGAAGACATGAAATAAGACATAAGATATTAATATCTTTGAAAACAAGAACACCTAACTCATAACATAGTATCATAACTTGAGAAATATTCCCAAAACTTGAAAAGAAAATTGCGCATTATAAATGATAGTCCCTTGCATGTTAAGCCATTTAGAAACACTAGTATGTGAGACATATTTCGAAAAGTATTTAAAATAAATTTCACTACTAGAAAATAGCAGGAATTTCAAGATATTTCCAAGGGCGATAATTCGCTCGGAATAATTTTCGAGGGAATTCCTACAACGTTACGAGAAATCTGGGTTTATGAAAGCTATCTAGAGTTTTCCGAGAACATATCCGAGGCCGATAAATCCGTCGGAAATTGTTCGCAGATTTTCAATATAATAACCCTTGGGATAACATTGCGAGAGATTTTCAAGAAATAAAATGCCCTCAGAAATTTCTCGCAAAAGTTTCCGGGGCATTTCCGAGAAAGTAACTTTCATGACGAATTTGCGAGACATTTCCGAGAAATTTTCAAAACTATAAATCCCTCGTAAACTGATATATATAATATATTGGTATATTAATATGTTTCATTATGTTTATAATGATATATTTAAGTATTTATATGTGGTTTATATATTGAAAACTAGTCTAATATCTACAAAAAATAATGTTTGTCCTCGGAAAGACCTCGGAAATTTTTGAGAGATTTCTAAGGGAAAAATGTATATTTTATATATTTATCACTTTATAATGCAAATATCAAACCTATAGGCATACTTATACAAATACATGTATCTAAGGTTATCGTTATGCATATATTAGTAGAATATAGTAAGATAAGTATATATGTGTGTGTTTGTAAACAATTACGTATGTGTAAAGGTAATCATGATTGAAATGACATGTTTAAGTGTTTATACGTGGCTTGTATTGAAAAATAGTGTAATATCTACAAAAAAAGAATGTTTGTCCTCGGAAATTTCGGAGAAAGAGATTTTCGAGGGCTAAAATGTGTTCTTTTTATATTTATCACTTTACAATGTAAATTACATATAGGTATACTTATACAAATACATTTATCTAAGCTTATCGTTATGCATAGATTAGTAGGATATAGTAAGATATGTATATGTATGTGTCTTCATAAACAATTACGTATGTGTAAAGGTAATCTTGATTTCTATAAGTAATCATGATACATATAATATATTGGTATATTAATATGGTTGAAATGTTTTATTAAGTTTGTAATGACATGTTTAAGTGTTTATATGTGGTTTGTATTGAAAAATAGTGTAATATCTACAAAAAATGAATTTTTGTCCTCGTAAAGCCTCAGAAATTTCCGAGAGATTTCTGAGGGCAAAAATGAATTTTTTTATATGTTTATCACTTTACAATGTAAATTATCAAACCTATATGCATACTTATACAAATAGATGTATCTAAGGTTATCATTATTCATAGATTAGTTTAATATAGTAAGATACGTATATGTATATGTGTTCGTAAACAATTACGTACATGTAAAGATCATCGTGATTTCTATAAGAATATGGTTTAAATGTTTTATTATGTTTGTAATGACATGTTTAAGTGTTTATATGTATTTATTGGTATATTAATATGGTTTAAATGGTTTATTATGTTTGTAATGACTTGTTTAAGTATTTATATGTGGTTTGTATTAAAAAAATAGTCTAAGTCTACAAAAAAGAACGTTTGTCCTCGAAAAGCCCTCAGAAATTTTCGGTTTTCGAGGGCAAAAATGTATTTTTTTTATATATTTATCACTTTATAATGCAAATTATCATACCTATAGGCATACTTATACAAATAAATATATCTAAGGTTATCGTTATACATAGATTAGTATAATATAGTAAGATACGTATATGTATGTGTGTTCGTAAACAATTACGTATGTGTAAAGATCATCGTGATTTCTATAAATAATCATGATACGTATAATATGTTGGTATATTAATATGGTTTAAGTGTTTTATTATGTTTGTAATGACATGTTTAAGTGTTTGTATTGAAAAATAGTCTAATATCTACAAAAAAGAATGTTTGTCCTCGGAAAGCCCTTGAAAATTTCCGAGAGATTTCTGAGGGGTAACATGAGTTTTTTAATATTTATCACTTGAATGCAAATATGTGTTTAGGTTGTTACTTTTCACTTGAGAATATCACTCCATATGAAGCACTGAAAAGAAGAAAACCAAGTCTTCACCATCTCAGGATTTTCGGATGCATTGCATACTCAAAGGTACCATCTCAACACTTGACAAAGTTGGATGATAGAAGTATACACATGGTATATTTTGGTAGTGAACGAGGATCAAAAGCATATTAGTTATTTGATTGAACAAAGAAGAAGATTCACGTCAGTCGGGATGTAAGGTTCAAGGAGAATGAAACATGGAATTGGGAAGAAAACACCAAAGATTATGATTTAAACGAACTAGAATGGACTGAATTCACTAGAGAAAATAAAACTCAGCAGGATCAGTACATCTCTGATGATGATGTCATACTAGACATTAATAACATCAATGACGAAATTCTTGATACTCCAGATTCACCCGTTTATGCAGAACAAGAAAGAATTGATCATACACCTAAGAGGTTATAGACCTCTAAACGATGTCTACAACAGATCAGAAGAGATATTAGATGATATCTACAACAAAATAGAAGAATTGTTGGTCTTAGAAGATGAACCAAGAAATTTCAAAAAAGCAGCAATGGACGGAAAATGGATTCAAGCGATGGAAGCAGAAATAGACTCCAACAAAAACAATACCTGGAAACTCACTTATTCTACCAAAGGAGCACAAACCAATTAGCTTAAAGTGGGTATATAAGACAAAGATAAACGCTGATGGAAAGATATTGAAATACAAAGCACGCTAGTAGCCAAGATACATTCAAGAACATGGCATAGACTATGATGAAGTTTTGGCACCAATAGAAGAAAATGAAACAATTCGGTTATTATTGGCTTTAGCAGCATACAACAAATGGGAAGTACATCATCTTGATGTAAAATCAGCTTTCTTACACGGAGAATTATAGGAAGAGGTATATGTATCTTAGCCAGAAAGATTCATAAAAGAAGGAGACGAAAGAAAAGTGTACAGACTAATGAAAGCACTTTATGGCTTAAAGCAAGCTCCACGAGCATGGTAAACAAAGTTAGACAAGACACTCAAGACACTTGGTTTCAAAAAATGTGCATTGGAACAAGCAGTCTACACAAGAACTAACAAAGGTTCAACTCTGTTACTATGAGTATATGTTGATGATTTAATAATCACAGGTACATCAAAGAAAGAGATTGATACATTCAAGGATCAAATGAAGAACAAGTTTGAAATGAGGGACCTAGGTTTACTCGCTTATTATCTTGGCATTAAAGTTACACAACACGAAGGAGAAATCTCACTAAAGCAGACCGGCTATGCAAATAAAATACTCAGAGACGCAGGAATGCTCGATTGCAATGATGAAAAGGTTCCTATGGAGCCAGGACTAAAACTGACGAAACTAATAGAAGAAGAATATGTTTACGCCATAGAATATTGAAGCATAATAGGATGTCTACAATATTTACTACATACAAGACTAGATCTAAGTTATCGAGTGGGATTACTTAGCCGTTTCATGCGGAAACCTCAAGAATAACATATGAAAGAAATTAGACAGATACCGTGTTACATCAAAGGAACGAAGAACTATGGTATAACAGACAGACATGACAGAGGAAACAATATACAAGGTTACAGTGACAACAGTTATGGTGTCAATAGACAAGAAGGAAAAGACACAACAGGAATAATATTCTACTTCCGGAATTCACCTATCACTTGGAACACACAGAAACAAGGAACAGTAGCATTATCCTCGTGCGAATTAGAATTCATTGCAGCCACAGCAGCAGCAACACAGGCACTTTGGTTAAAAAGATTACTTAGCAAGATTACAGAAGACGAAGAACAAAAGATCACGATCTATGTGGATAACAAGTCATCAATCACACTCATAAAAAATCCAGTATTTCACGGACGAAGCAAGCACATTGATACTAAATATCATTTCATTCGAGACTGTGTGGAAAGAAATGACATCGCAGTTGAATACATCAGTGGAGATTTACAACGAGCTGACATACTGACAAAACCATTGGCAAGAACAAGATTTGTCATCATAAGGCAACTACTTGGAGTTAGAGATCTACTTGAGGATAATCAAGATTAAGGGGGAGAATGTTACTTTTAATCTTGATTTATAAACAGTAGTATAGGTTTTATTGTATTTTTTTAGTAGATAGAAAATGTAAATACTCAGCCCCACCACCAAAGACAGCCATCCGCCGCCGTCCACCGCCAACCGGTGCCGTCTGGTGACGGAGAACCGCCGGAAAAACTGTCATCCTCACCCCTATATATATGTAATAGCAGATAGGGATTTGTATACTGAAAATTACGAAATAAAGCAAGAAATCTTTGATTGTTTTGTTGTTATTTTCGTTTTAAAGCTAACACCTATAGATCTTTGGAGTCAGCCTGTTAATGGGGTGGGACCTTATGTGGTTTCCATTCATGAGCATGTTTATGTCTTGATGATTATGTGGTTTCAGAGTAACTAGCTTGAAGTCAGCCTGTTAATGGGGTGGGACCTTATGACTCGGTGATGTCTAACAGTTGTGACTTATGACTCGGTGATGTCTAACAGTTGTGACTTATGACTCTGTGATCCTCAAGTTCCAAGAGACATTGTGCTCCAATGATTTAATTAGATGATTCATATATGTCAACTAGACGACTCATTTTTTAAATAGATGATTTAAGTTTTAAACCATCTCATTAGCTAGTTGTAGATAATCTCCAATAAATTGTTTACCGGTGGACTTAGTGCGACGACGAGCCTCTTTTAAGGAGCCTTATGCGATTGAAACACGAACTTTTGTCACTTATGTAAATACTAGTGGCCGTTTATGATAAACGACAATAACACGTATGCATGTGGTAAAGTTGGATCGGTTTCGTTTGTAATGTTTGCACAACTAGATATATGTTTCAACATTAGATATGAAAACTTTGTTGTATATATAAAAGATAAAAAAAAATTATATAATAGTAACCGAGTTTTAAAATCTTACACTTCATATTATTCAACAATAATAATCAAGTTTTAAAACTATTTTAATGTTGTAATATTTACTTACCCGTTAACTTTATTTATTACAAATAATTGATTTAAAAATCCAAAATAATAAATTTATAATTTATTCACTAATATAAAATAGGTTTGGCCCTTTTAAAAGAGAAATCGTGTGTATCATAGTCCATAACAAATCCATGTCGCAATCTCAAAGTACTCATATAGCAACTCTATCGTCGTAAATTAACCGAATATTCGGTGAATCACTTGTGAACTTTTCAGTGAGAAGTACGTTTATTTAATAACTCGATGAATATGAACAAAGCTTCTTGCTCGTTTAATTAATTAAAGGAACAAACACAAACATTGGTCTTGTTCGTTCATTTATGTTCGTGAATTATCCCTTTATATATATATATTATATATATATATATATATTATATTTATATGTGTATATATACACTACAAGAAAACAGGCGATAGCGACGGCCAAATCCGTCTCTAATCCGTCGCTAATCCCTATATATGGAAGGGTTGAAATCAATTTTAGCCCCTTGATTAAAATAAATCAATGGCTATACATTATCATGACTTATTATTGAGCTAGTTAATTAATGACTCGTTAAGGATGTGTATTTTGGCAAAATTAAGTCAATTTAATAATGTTTTATCTATTCGGACGTGATTCATGGTTGAGTAAATATATATGACCAAAATACGTATATTAATTGGTGATTAATGGTGTTAGAAAAACAGTTTTTGCACGAAAAGCAGTTGTCGTTTAAAATTATGTATAAATCTATACTACTATATTAAGCATACAACACTCTGTCTCCTTAAATAATCAAGAGTTCTTAATTTTTTAATCAATACTAAATCTCCACCCTTAATTTTATTTACATTAATCTCATCCATCAATTTATTAAACATTTCACCTCTTTTTCTCCTTTAACAAATAAATATCTTGATTATCTATATCCATACTTCCATACTACTATATTAAGCATACATCACTCTCTATTCTTAAAAAATTAAGACTTCTTAATTTTTCAATCAATACTAAATCTTCACCCTTAACTTTATTTACATTAATCTTATCCATAAGTTCATTAAACATTTCACCTCATTTTCTCCTTTAACAGATAAATATATTGGTCGTACTAATTATAGTTTATTTCTCTAAAAACATGTATGTGTATATATATATATATATTCATTTTTTTTAAATATCACTTATAATCTTCAAGTTCAAAATATAATATTAGTATTATTTGTACCGTCTCATATTGCTTTTAAATAAAAGTATATAAACAATATTATCACACTATTAAATAAAAACTTTCATATAACATAAATCTAATGAATAATACTACTTAAATTTATTTCAATTTTATTGTAACATTCGGGCTTCATTCACAAGCATCACTGACTCCTCCGTCGTCGTCACCACAAATATTTACCATCATCGTTCCAAACGACCGAACACAAAATCTTGTTCGTGTTCGTTTATTTATCCGACTAAAATTAAACGAACAAATATGAACACAATAAATCTATTGATTTATCTGTTCATTTTAATTTATTTGTTTGATTAAAATTAAACAAACAAACATAACAAAGCCAATTTGTATTTGTTCGGTTGGTTTACAATTGTACCAATCCCAAAACTATTCATAGTTTACATATGATGTCATGTACTATCTTCATTGAATTGATATATTCATTTTCTTAATGATGTGCTATTTCTTCATGAGTGGAAGAAATTAATACATTCCCTTGCTAGATTATGAGAATCAAGATTATAGACTTGGATGTCTTTATGTGAATAAAAAAATTGGGATTTTAAGGTTTTGATTTTGTTTCAGTCGTTCAAAATTCAAATAACCCATCTTCATGACACTTCCATCTCCTGTATATCTTCATTATTGGGGAAGTGGGGATATATAGTCAAACTCATGTTCTAAACATGGGATAATAATATTTGATATTTCTGTGTGTGTATATTGTGTATATATATATATATATATATATATTGCAATCTATTTTTATTTAATTAATAGATTTTAAATTAATTTATTTAGGATTTTTTAAATCAATTTAAACTAGTAATAACTAAAGTTAACGTTGTAAAAAAATAGGTAAGTCTTACAACATTAAAATAGTTCTAAAACTTGGGTATTGGGTGAATATAAAGTATGAATGATTTTAGAAGATCAATTTTGAAAAAATAGTTACTATTTAACGAAATTTCCTAAAAAGATAACTATATTGGTTAATTATGCTTTATAACAATATTAGTTTTTTTGTTATACAAATACTCTTACTGAAATAATTATTTGTTGATATTTTTACTATATATCGAATTTTATTTTCATGTTATTTCATGTTACTATATCAGGAAAATTGCGAAGAAAAAGTTATATATATATAGAGAGAGAGGTAAGATCAAATGAGAACACCTTCTAATGTGAGAACGTGGGGAACACTTTATAGCCCTTGAATGATCTTTATTTAAAGGTTGAGATTGATCTTGGCTAATTAAGGTATGTTGAATTTTAATGATTTGATTTAATTAAGGTAGATTGATTTTAGATTTCCTATTTATTTAATTAAATGATTAGTGTATAAGTGTTCTCACCGTTCTCCATTTAACAACTCACCGGATCCTTCCTATATATATATATAAGAATTTGTTGATAAATATGACGAGTAATTTTATGTGTCGTGAAAATATTATAAGTTTTAGTTTGTTATAAAAAAGGATCATAGATTTCATTTTTGCATAAAAGAGTTTGTAAATTTTGAATTTTTATTAAAAAGAGTATCACGACATACACAAAAATCAAGGTTGATAATAGATTTCATTTTTGCATAAAAAGAGTTTGTAAATTTTGAATTGTTATTAAAAAGAGTATCACGACACGCACAAAAATCAAGGTTATCAGATCAAAATTCTTTTTTTTTATAACAAATTAAAATTTATAATACTTTGTTGGCTAACAAATATACACGTTATAAATGATTATAAAATAGATGTCATTATCCTTTAATACTAGATATGATTACTAGATATGTATATTACCATAGATAAGAGATTGGAATCTTAAATACATATGTATTATACACCTATATATATAGATGTTTACCTAATTCATTATATTACTTCTTTCTCTCAATTATCTCTTTTTCTTGTTCTTTTTATATTCACCACACTTTATCAACACGATGTTATTAACAAAGATATTGGAGAAGGAATTATATATATATATATAGAGAGAGAGAGAGAGAATAGGGTTTAAACGAGAATTTTTTTTCGTACGCGAACTATGGGAACCAATCATAGCTCTTGATTAAACTTAATCAATAGCTAAGATTCTTTTACGGCTCATTAATGACCTCTTAATGGATCACTAATGACACATTCATGAGGGCTATTTTGGGAAAATCAAGCCCCAGAAATTAATGACGGCTTATTCGAACGCAATTCATGGTTGGGTAAATATATAAATTACCAAATACCCCTATTAATGACGTTAAAAACAGTTTTTATACGAAAAACAGTTCTGATTTGAATTTTTGCCTATATATATAAGATGTACAACAAATCAATTGAAAAGGTCAGCAAAGGAGTAGCGGTAGAATTTTTATGTTTTATGATAAAATAATGTGCATCGTGGCTATTTTGGATATGATTTCAATATTGTATCATGTTAATTATATGCTTATGATTATTATCTGATTTCAATACTAATTTTCTTTTCTAGAAAACAAATACTCATAAATTGTAACACATGTTAACAAATATCAGAATAAAATCGCCTATTTGAATTATTATACCAAACACGAAATAAAATAAATGAAAAATAACTATACAAATTCATATATGTTTTTTTTCACATATTAATATAAATTTTAAATTTTGATGCTTGTAACTAAAAGTAAGTCAACCAATTAAAAAAGTTATCTTTTTAGATTCTTTAAATTATTCTATTTGCCAAAATAAAAGCAATTCTCCTTGTCAATCTCCAACAAAATTGTAAGTAATTATAATTAATAAATAGAGAATGAAATAAAGAAAAAGAAAAAATATAAAATTTTTTATCTTTCTGCTATCTATAAAAAAGAAAAAAGAAAATTCACATGAAAAAAATAAATTCATCATAAGTTTTAAGTAAAGCTGGCAATTTTTGGGGCGACACGAAACCCGACATGAAAAAAGTGACACGAACTCGAAACGGGTCAAAAGCGGGTTGACACGAAATTGACAAAAAATAAATGGGTCGGGTTAGAGTCAACCCGACAACCCGAAAAATGACCTGTATGACCGGTTTAAGGGTAAACTATAACATTTAAAATTTTCTTTACTACTTGAAATTTAAATTTTGAAAAGAAGATTGTGAATTCAAATAAGATAGTGACATTTTAAAACAATAAAACCTGCTAAACAAAAGTACAAAACCCTTAAACGTTAAAAACTCAAAATAAGCAATAACAGATTTACAGTTAAAACAATAGTATGTTATTTTGGATTTGTTTTTTTCACTATATGATTTTGCTACTTTTACATTTGATTATTTGATAGGTGATACTTTAGTATTTGAATCGATTCATAATTCCATTTAATAATGAATTTAATGACATTATTAATTAGTAATCATAGAATAGTAATACATCACAGTTTTTTTATATTCACTTATATAAGTGAGAAAAAAAAGTAAAATCAAAATTTAAATCAAATCAAAATAAGTACCGAATCTGAAGTTCAAATACAATTGAAACAAACATCGATTATTGAAGTTAGAATATAAACGAAAATCATTTTTAAAATTCTTACCGGAAGTTGAAAAACAAACATGAAATTTGAAAAATGGATAAAGAAAATCATAGTTGAAATGGAAAACTGTATTCGAATTGTACTCGAAATCCATATTCAAAAACCGAAAAAATTCTTCTCGATGACATTTGGCCTAAATGGGTCAACCTGAAGACCGACACGGGAAAAAATGATACGACCCGAACCTGACACAAAAATAAATGGGTTAAACTTAAGTCGACACGAAACTGACCCGAACTTGAACGATACGAACCCGACCCAAATTGACGGCCTTAGTTTTAAGAAATAGAAAATGAATTCAAGGGTAGGTACAACACACAATAAACATTGGCGCTTTACGCTTAACTAATTTCTATAACGATAATACGCACTTTTTATTTAATTTAATTGATTAAAACAATGTAATAATTGATTGGTCTATAATGGTTCTCACAATAAAAACTATTTCCAAATGTTTTTCTCTTTTTCTGTATGTATGTGTGTGTATATATATATATATATATTATATATTTATATATTCTTGCGGAGTCACGCTTCTCACAATAAAAACGGTTCTCAAATTAACTTTTATATATATATATATATATATATATTGTAACTTACATGTTAACAAATAACACAATAAAATCACCTACTTGAATTATTACATTAAACACGATACAAAATAAACCAAAAATAACTATATAAATTTATATTTGTTTGTTTCACTTATTATTATAAATTTTAAAACTTGGTGCTTGTAAATAAAAGTAAGTTAATCAATAAAAAAATGGCTTTCTTATTCTATTTGTTAAAATGAAAATAATTCTTCATGTGAATCTCCAATAAAAATGTACTTGATTTGATTAATAAATAAAGAAGAAAGTAAAGAAAAAAAAAGAAATACAAAAAAATTTATATCTCCGTATCTATAAAAAAAAGTAAAAGAAAATTCGCATGAAAAAGAAATTCATCGCAAGTTTTAAGAAATAGAAAATGAATTAAGGGTAGGTACATCACACAATAAAAATTGGCGCTTTCGCTTAACTAATTTCTATAATGATAATTATGTTTTTTTTATTTAATTTAATTGATTAAGACAAAGTAATAATTGATTAGTTCACAATTATTCTTAAGGTTTTTATAATATAATAGTTATTAAATAAACTTTTTTTCTCTTTCCATATATATACATATTTTTATGATTCTTACAATAAAAACAATTATTAAATTAACTTTATATATTCATGTATAATATACACGTATCTATTCTTTTCCTGTAAGATGTATGGCTGTATAAATGGCTATGACTATGATTTCAATACTAATTTTCTTTTCTAGAAAGCAAGTTTTAAAGTACCGATTTTGACTTCATAAATTCTTGTGGATGGAAACACTTTTATATTAAACCATGTTTATTGAATGGAAATTGTCGTTGCCTAGGATTTTATGGAGAATTAATGATATGATTTTTTGTGGTGATAAACCTTTTAGGAATGAAATATATTTTAATTGTTTGCAATATATACCATCAAGACACGTATTAAAATCAATTGTAGATATATGAAAAGAGAATTAGTGTAATACACATGTTACAACTTAGTAGCTAGATAGGAGGATATTGTAAATGAATATATAATTTTCCTTTTTTGGGTGATTATGGAGCAATTATTATTTATTTTTTTACTTTATAAAAAAACTATTGTACTGTGTATTTGGATGCCTGGATACATCTATTGCTAATTGTTTTATGATTCTATTTTCTTGCATTTTAAAAGATCATGAAATATATATTCGTTCAAGACTTTGATAAGAAAAATATTGTGATAAAAGTGCGAGAAAATTAAAAACTTTATAACATTATATTCATGTCATTATTCTATAACATGTTTTTGAACGTTGAAAGATATTTTAATTGGATATATGTCTTGTCTTTTTACATGCTAAATATAAAGTTATTTATTTCAAAAATCTCAAAAAAATATATGACACCCAAAGTTATGGCATTCTATATAGTTCATTGTAAATCAATCGGTCTAAGGTTGCAATATTTATTACATAAATGAGAATAACTAGATCATATATATAATTACATTTCAGTTGATATTATAGAGAGAAGACTCTATATGAGAAATACGTTAAGTAGAGATTGAATTAATGTCGGATTTTGGCCGAGTAAGCAATAAGCAAAATAACGAGATTTTAATGTAAAATCCTCCTTGTTGACTCTATTACGTTCCTAGAAGGGAATATGATAATATTATAGTTGATGTAAAGATCATGTTAATTGACCTAGTTGAGATAATTATCTTGGTGCATGTGTGAAGAATACGATTTTTCATAAGAAGTAGCAAGATAATCGACAGTATGTGTGTGTATATATATATATATATACACTACAAAAAGTAAAAAGAACATTGTTTACAATAACAAAAAAAAACGTAAACCTACAACATCATCAATCCAAGCACATTAAACAAGTTCAACATAACATATAATACCAGAAAAAGAAAATTTAAACATCAAACAACAATTCTCATAAGTTCATAATCAAACCAAATTAAAGATTTTGAGACATTGAAAAGTGAGTTAGGATTTAGGATTAAAAAAAACTTGTTTTAAAAAAAATATACTAAACCGGGTGAACATAGACCGGTTTGACCGGTTCAACCATTAACCCGGACATGTCCATTCGGGTCATAAATTACCAAAAACTCGCTCTACGTTGACCTGGTCTAATCACAAGGTCCCGGGTCAATCGGTTCGACCGGCCTAGTCGACCCAGGTCTTAAAACATTGATCATAACGTACAAACAATTAGTATTCACATAAGTGAAAAAAGTTCGTGTTCCAAGCATGAATCTCCCTAAAAGAGGCTCCTCGTCTCACTAAGTCCACCTACAAACAAGATATGGAAAGTTAGCTACAACTAGCTAGTGAGTAGAAAACATGGTTTGAAACTTAAATCATCCATTAAAAAAATAGTCATCTAATTTGACATATACAAATAATCTATTAAATCACTAATACACAGGCTCTCGTGATACTTGAGTCATAAGCAACAACGGTTAGACATTACTAATAATACCTACTAGACGCAAATCAAGTTGTTTTCATATTACCAGACAATAAGATATAAGATATAGTTATATCCACCACACGAGAATATATCAATCTCAGATCTTTACGAAACCTTGTGCTACCGATCATGCTTGTTATCTCATTATATTATTTCTTATTTTACTTTTGCACGAAGACTCATATGTTACACCTTAAGGTGTATAAATATCATGTCCTAGACATCTCACACCCACGAAGGACTTTGAGTTTTCATTATTTCCTTCGTCTATCTATTTTGCCAATAATTTCTATCTCGGTACTTCTTGACATCTATACTTCCAAGATCCTCATTATTAATAAAGAATTTATCACTATGTTATACACATACACATAATTATTATCAACGTCGATTTATTTCGATTCCATTATTTTATGGACATAATATAAAGTTTTGAGATCTCTTCATTTTATGTACATGAGGTTCATCTGGAACCGTCATGTCTAGTATCTCTTAAAGGACAATTGTGACCTTATTACCTCGATTGACCATCTTATTTCTTGCTCACCTTTTGTCAAGGATTATATATTTTTTAGAATCGAGTTGTCTACCACACTTCAGGCGTGCTACGTCATGTCTAGTATCTCTTCAAGAGACAATTGAGGCCTTATTACCTCGATTAACCATCTTATTTCTTGCTCACTTTTTGTCAAGGATTATATATCTTTTAGAATCGAGTTGTCTACCACACTTTAGGCATGCTATAAACTCTTATTAACAACAATCCTTCTGGGATACATATCTCATTTAGAGCATTTATAGCTGAATATATGATTTAATCACACTCTTTAGGTCAGTAAACATATTTGACTTTTACCAAATCTAGTAATTAAATGAATTAGTTTGAGAAAATTAGCTCATATGAGGAACAATAATTCATTTCAAATCAATTTTGGCTGCTTATACTCTCCTTAAATGTTAGGATGTTTGATTCAAAACAATTAAAATTAAGTCATTGACCAATATCCTATTAGTGGCTTTAAATATGTATATATAGACGAGGATTCATACTCAATGCATATTATTAACATTCTTTTGAAGTCTATCTTTGTATATTGTGGTGGAGAAATTAAAAAATATATAACAAAACTAACAATTCTAATATGAGATATATATGGTTTCTAACCAAAACCAATTTGGGAATGTGTTATCATAACTTATTAGTTTGATGTGATTTACTAAAATAATGTAACTCCAAATAGAGACTAAAAGGTTTGCTCATTTTGATTATTATTTTTTGCAATCAATTGAAGGCGTCTAGCAAATGTTTCAACAAAAGCAAAATTATGTATCAGCATAAAACATATAGAGTTCAACACATATGTCAATAATTAGTATTCTTGAAAAAATGGGTTCACGACCTTATTACTTAGTCACAAACTTCAGGTTACAACTTTGATAAATATTTGGATGATTAATCGATTTAAATTTGTAAATGGTCCATAAGGTGGGTATATAGGCCTTCATATATCCCATTGCATATTTTTTAGAAAATTAAGGTATTTAATCCCTATGGTAATAGATTATAAATTAACTTTCATGAGAACAAACAAAATCTACTGCTTTGAAAAAACTTTTGGTTATACTTTAACTTCACATCATTTGATACAAGATGGTCTATCGGTCATGATAATCAATCAAAATAGTCATGATCAATAAACTTTTTATTAAGAGCACATATGATTCAGTTTCACTAATCTTTATATAATATAAGAGGATACAAAAGAAAATAGTGTATCATGATTTTTAAAGTTTTTTCTCATAGTATTTGCTACTCTTCCAGAGAATTTGATTAAATTTACACTATTATATATAACATTTGCTTCATATACCAATAACATTACCAAAGTAGGAAAAATTAACTTCCAGTAATAACTTTTTACTATTTATAGACCAAGTATAATAACATCAATAGTTCATCAAAAAATATTATACGTGCTTAAATCATGTATCACCATAATGTATAAATAAATCATAAGTTAAATGTATAACAATTATTTTCCTTAATAAGATATTATAGATAAAAATTCTATATGTTGTTTAGCTTTACAATATGCATCTAACGATTTTCTCACTTCCATTACTAACATATATTTTCTGTGACGTACATCGATCTTTATTCTTTTTACCCCCTTTTTTGTGTATATATATATATGTGTGTGTGTGTGTGTATACACGCATACACACATATATATAAAAATTTGAAAAAATGAAAACCGGGTTGGCCCGTTGATGTGCGTGCAGCGTACCGGTTTTAAATTTATAAATCCGAATTATTTAGCACGACTAACAACACAAATAGGCAAGAGAACCTAATCGTATGGTAGTATAGTAAATAAGTACGAGTGTCGAACACAAAGGGAACGGGTATGATTTTGAATATAACTATACTAATTAAATATTAAACTAATAAGAATAACTAAAGAGGAATTTAGAATCTTATCAATAAAGATCCAAACTTTATTATTCAACTCACTAAATAATGATAACAAGAACCAAGAACAAATCAAAAGAAGTGGAAAGCAACAAACTTTATAGATTTAAACTTATCAATTCAAAGGTTTCCCTCCCTAGACTCGATTTCACCTCTTTTTAGCTAATTAATTCAATTAATGCGTGCAATGGACATATAATCACTATATACCGATTCCTATATTGGTTATAATCATGGTCAGATTATATACCTTTCTAATTATGGTTTTAACAAACCTTATGGTCATGAGATTGATCAAAACACATAATTAGCCGATTTTAAGTTCGTGTCAAGAAAGACTTAATCTTTATGTTTATTTAGGTTAACAAAACATGTATTAACATATAATTGGTCATTATATATCCATCACACACATTAAAGTTTCCTTTTATAGAAGTTTAACCTAGGATTGGTCTATCACTAGTCTAGATTTTCTATTGGTCCTAAACAATCAAGATTCAAGTTACACAAGTGGAATGGTCCTCCAACTTGTATAAGCTCAGTAAATAAACTTCAAAAACAGAAACAAGAACACATGTGGATCATCAATTAAGCAATACAAGACAATTTATATAGCAAACATGTCCAAATTAACATAAATTAATCAACTTTATTGAGGTTCATCTCCTCTAGGGAGGAAAACAAGAAAGAACTATCCTAGAAACATCCTAATAAACTTCTGGAAATTAATAAACATTAAAAACAGAAGATGGATAAGAAAGAATGATAAAACCAGGATGATCTAAAGCCGAAATCTTCAAAATCAAAGCTCCAATCCTCCAAATCTGAGCTCCACAGCCCCTAGAATGCTTTTGGACGTGTTTTGGCAGTATTTGGGTAGTATAAGTTGGTTTGTTCACCCCAAAATTGATATGGACGTTCGTTTATATAAAAAACTGAAAACAAGGGCGTCGCGCCGTGACGGGTAAGTGTCGCGTCGCGACGGGTGAGTTTGACGCTATCCAAAACTCTTTTAAAATTTGAAACTTTTCTTATCAGGTCGTGTCGCGCCGCGACATCACTTTTTTAGAGTTTGACCATAAAAGTGATTTTTTAGCCCTCTGAGTCTAGTTTCCGTGGCCTTTTGAATCACCTCAATCCGAGTTCGTATGAGTGAGATATGATCAAAACAGTGGAGGTGTGTCAGCGCGGACAACTTTTCATATTTTCTTCAGTTTTTCCGATTTTTGCTCAAAACTTTTCTTATTCCGTCTTTTTAACGTGTAATTCAATAAATGAAGATATTTAAGTGTCTTTTACTTATTTACGAACAATAACAGGCTAAAATAAAACAGATATCGCTTAAAATATATATCTAAATTTGGCGATATCACCCGCCGGTCGAACCGGTTGACCCATGACCCGGTGAGAGACCAGGTCAACTAAAAAACCGGTTTTTAAAACACTGGTTATGATAAACAACATTAACACGTGATTATGTGGCTAACTTGGATCGGTTTCGTTTGTAATGTTTGCTACAACCAAATATATATCAAGTTTAAAATTGTCCTACTAAAATCATTCATACTTTGAATTTATTCAACAATAATAACTAAGTTTTAAAATTGTTTTAATATTATAAAATTTACTTACCGGTTAACTTTATTTATTACTAATTTAAATCTGATTTAAAAAATCAAAATAATTAATATATAATCTATATTAACTAAAAATACGTTTGGCCCGGCCTTTTAAAAGAGAAATCAAAGAGAAATCATGTGTATCATGGTCCATAACAAATCTATGTATTAACCTCAAGCTACTCATATAAAAATCTTAGCAATCTCTACTCATTTGTAAAATAAAGATGGACAAAATTACTTTTTCGTTTAGTTAAACAAACGAACATAAATAATAGTTTCGTTTTGTTTATTTATGGTCATGAATGTTTCTTTACTATTAGTTTATAATATATATATATAGAGAGAGAGAGTGAATATTTGTGTTTAATAATGTTAAATATGCATTGTAGTATATGTATCATGTGTCTTCCTTCATTTACGGTTTATCATTTAAATGAACTAACATAAATGTGCATGAACTAACCAATCTTCCAAATGATTAAACACAAAATCTCGTTCGATAATCGTTCATGTTTGTTTATTTGTCCGGTTAAAGTTAAACGAACGAATATGAATATAATAACTCCATTGGTTTATTTATTCATTCATGTTATTTTATTTGTTCGGCTAAAGTTAAACTAACAAACACGATAAAACCAATTCATGTTTGTTCGGTTAGTTTATAGTCATACCAATCGCAAAACTATTCATAGTTTCCATATGTACTTAATGATGTGCTATTTCTTCATGAGTGGAAGAAATTAATACATTCTGTGGATTATGAAAAAAAATGGCGAACAAGAAAAAAGGATTTTGGGATTTATAACGTTTTGATTTTGTTTTAGCATTTTAAGGTTGGATGTCTTCATTATCTCATCTGTTTTAAACATGGAATAATATTTATATTTGATATTTCCGTGTATATATTGCAACCTATTTTTATTTAATAAATAGATTATAAATTAATTTATATAGTCCTTTTTAATTCAAATTTATACTAATAATAAAATAAAATTAATCCAGTAAGAAAATAGTAAATTTCACAACATTGAAACAGTTTTAAAATTTGGTTATCGAGTGAATTTAAGTATGAATGATTTTAAAACATTTTTGAAATTTGGTTACTGTTTTATGAAATTTGTAGAAAGATAACTACATTGGTTATGCTTTATAACAATACTAGATTTTTTATAATGTCTAAAATTACACAACATATTCCTAATGATATACTTTTTTAAAATTCTGTTTACTATATATGATGCTTATTTTTCATGTTATTTTATTGGGCAAATAGCCGTGAAAATATTATATATATATATATATATATATATATATATGCAAAAGTTTAAACTAGAACTATTTTTCGTATAAGAATCGCGAGAACCAATCTTAGCCGTCCAATTCTCCCTCCTTCAATTGGATTGCTCACCTACGAATTCCTTACATGCATCCTGTAACGCCGCCTAAATTAGAGAAGCTTATTTTTTTAATAATAAACTCTGTTTGAGTTTTGAAACTGCATGGATACAGCTGTAAATACAATATTTCAAAACCTACTTTTATAAAAGTATTTACAGCTGTCACAGAGAAAGCTTTATAAACTACTTTAATAATTTACAACCTAATAATAAGTTGCAACCAAAATATCCCAAGGCGTTACCAAATTTGTTCGACCATTACATAACAACAAACAAAGTACTTAAAAGTGTGTTCCCAAAACATAACATGACATTCCCAGCAGGTACCCGTCCTTACCAACAAACTATTTACCTGCACATGAAATGTACACAAGAGGGTTAGCTATAAATAGCTAGTAACAGCTAAGCGGAAGCATCATATCAAAAATATCATATACATAACACATACATAACATATCAATAATCAAGTCTACCCTAGCATATAGTGAAGCAATGGTTAGACAGCAGGAATCACGTATTACAGGGTAATGAGCCCGGCTCAGTGATCCTAACTGGGGAAACCGATACTTCCTCCGCGCCGGTGGAGAAGCGGGTAGCGGTCCACCATTGCGTTATCGGGGAACTCACCCCTCTCGGGATCAGTGGGAACTGAGAGCCCATAATAGTGTTGAGGGACGGAGGTTCTGCAGGAACCAAGATTCGTGATCCTCGAATCGCCGTACATCATAGCTGACAACACAAGGCCCCAACTAGATCCAGACAAGCTCGCCTCAAACATCCAACAAAGTACCGGCACTAAGACACATTGGCCTACATAAGCCACAACATAACACAGTTGGCCTACAAAAGCCATAACATAGCAAACTGGCCTACAAAAGCTATAACATATCAAGTTGGGCCTACAAAAGCCATAACATATCAAGTTGGGCCTACAAAAGCCTTTTAACATGCATATATATCAAATTACAACTTAATTGGCCTACAAAAGCCTTTAACCTGCATAAGTAACAAGTCTTTGGGTTCTAGCATGCAAACAACTATATAACATTCTGGATATCATACTTAAGTTAACTAATACTCACCTGACGAGCTATAAATATAAGAATTAAGGTACCGATGCTTCTGGGTCAACTGGTTCACCTAAATAGAGTTTCTAATCATCAGCACCAATTAAACAAGAACTGCCAAAAGACAGGGTACGGCCGTGCCTTCGCCAGCGTGCCTAGCCAAGGCACGCCCGTGCCTGGCTAAGGCATGGCCGGACCTGAGCAAAGCATGCCCGTAGCCGAACCTGAGCAAAGCATGCCCATACCCTACTCTCAGGTACCCTGTGACTGCAGGCACACCCCCCGGACTACCTAGGGTTAGGCATGCCCATAACTTTTGGAGGTACGACTGTGCCTCCCAGGGTACGCCCTGAGGTACGGCCTATTCTTGAGAGGCACGCCAGTGCCTTTCTATTTGCAGTAGCATGTTCGACGAGAACTTGCTGTTTTCTAAATCAAATTTTACCAAAACCATTTCCAGCTTAATTCTATCATTCACATATGAAACAACACTCTAAGCAAGAAACATAGTTTTTAAACACTTTAACAACCAATTCACATCTTGGGATCAAAATCACCATTTTGACCCATTTGCACTTTATTTCCAAAAATCAATCTAAATCATCATTTTAATTCATGAAACTGATTATTATACACTTAGAATCAATATAGAAACTAATTGGTAACACTAATTTCAATTATTGGTATCAATTTGCAATCTTGACCCACTATATCTAAACTTGAAAAACTTGAACAAAATGAAGAACAAGGGACTTACAAGAATAAGAAGGATGAAGAAGATAATTAGAGGCAGATTGTAGCTTAGATTCACACTTGGATTTGCAGCAACTTAGCTTGATAATCTCTTGATGATTTCTCCTTCAAAGTTTAAGAGGACAAGATGAGTTTGGGAAGTGTGTGTGTGTGTACACGTATATGTGTGTGTGTAATGTTAGAACCGATTTTGGTTCTAATATTATCCACAACACAGTGTTTTGTTTCCCTTTTCAACTTACAACTTAATGCACGGTTACCCGTTTTAACTAACGGAGATATTTTTGGAATCCTTATCTTAAACCATTTAATATTTTATTATTTTTATCTATTTTTGTTATTATTTTTATCAACTCATTTAATAACTATTTTAGTCATTTATACTAATAACTAACAAATATATATTTAATTTAATTTATTTAAATTATTTATCGTATCACGTTCGCGTGCGTCTATGCCCATTTTGAGGATGTTACACATCCTACCACACTCAATCCCCTCACACTTTTCATCCATGAATTCCATTATTCAAAATGAACGGCCAAAATTGATTTTCGCAGTTCTCGTTTAAAACATCCCCTATATATATATATCATAATTTGTCAATAAAAATAACGCAACAAACTTTTTATCATATATAACAATTACAACTTTTATATTCCAATATTTTTTTTATGTATCGTAAAAAGTTGTTATATTCAAATCACCATTCCTCTTAATCATTTGTTAGAGTGACGATCTAGCTGTATTGAGCATGACCCAACATATAGTAAAGTTGATGTCCTAGCAATGCTTGACTGACTATATATGTCAGTTATGTGCCCTCACTAGTGGACATTTGAATCCCTGCCCAAAGTTATTGATGCTTTTAAAAGAAATCATATTATGTTATATTATATGGTTTTTTAAACGGATGGTTATTTGTATACATTAATTTTTGTCGTATATAATAATTAGAATCTTTTTATCTATACTAACCTACTAACTATTAATTTTATACACAAATTTATAGGTATAATATTTCAAATAACAATATTTTTTTATACATCACAAATAAATGATATACACAAAATGAACCGTATGACAGTTAAGTGTCGAATATTATATAAATGTCATTTATGATGTAATAATTAGTATCAAATTTAACATGTTTTAAATGTACCACATACATGACATTTGACGTGACAGCTAGAAAGAATTAGAATTGAAGATATAAAAGTATAGGAAAAATAATATATTTTTATACTATTTATTTTGATTTTAACCTCTTGTTAAAATTTACTAATTATTTTTTCTTTATCTCTTTTTTTGATTTTAACACTTGTATTAATCTTATGAATAAAATGATTAGTAGGAAGATATGTAATCTCTTCAAAATATATTAACGTTTTTCATATGTAGCAATACGGCATATAAAGTTTTGGGTCATGACTCATACAGTCATACACACTAGTCTATATTGCAGTACTAATCTATGCATAAGTAAGTTATTATTGGTAAGTATTTTAACTTTTTCAAGTTTCAATATAGTTAACTTGAATTTAAATAATTAAGTTATAGTAGGGTATTAATAGATTAGAATGTCACCAAGTATCAATAGTCATACACGCATGGTTATTAATATTTTAGTTTGCTTCTTACTTGATGACATTCTTGTCGGTATTAACTCACTAGAACATGTGCTAGATTCTACAAACTATTGTTAAAAACTAGTCTTTAAGAGCAAGAGTTATACCTTTAATTTTTCTCAAAACTAAAACTTATCGGAGATAATGATAAGTCGCCGAAAATGGTGATTCACCAAAAATAAGTGTTTTTAACTTCATAGTCTAAAGATCACTTTCTCTCTATCAAAATAATTGAAAAACAAAAGTTGCATGAAAAAGTTAACCGAACCAGTTACCGTCTAAACTGGTTATCAAAAGTATCATATTGGTATATGAACCGAAACATTTATAAAATGTGTAAAAAAAATTTAAAATATCATATTAGTACACAAGGAAAATGCTATAAAACTTCTATAACCTTAAAATATTCGGGAAGTTTTCATTTTTCTTTTTCTATTTAGCAAAGTTTGGGTATTTGTCTGTGCCGATTCAAAACCCGTATATCTGTATTGAAAGTGTACAATAGTGATTTTCTCCAAATTTTGTCGTAAAGATTGATTTCTTTGCATCAACCCTATTCTACACTTTCTCCTATTGTTTATATATAATTCAAGCATAAATTTATGTATCACATACATGATATTTGAAGTATTTGAAGTCAGAGAACATGAATTTTCACTTCATTTGTACTAGTGCAGTTTTGAACTTTGTCGTTTATGTATTACATCTTTGTTTCTTTAAGGTATCGTATTGATTTAATATAGAAAGAATTTTTTATTACTTAAAGGAATGTAAACATTTAAACAAATAAGGTTTCATTCAAAAACAAGTTTATCAAACGCAATATAACACGAAATTTAATTTTAATTCAATTTCATTACTTCAAATTTCACGAAACAAACGAGACCTAAACATCTCCACCCTTACAAAAAAACACCACATTACCTATTCATTTATATATTAGATTTTTAATATATGTACACCTACAATAAAACTACATAAGATTACTCTTTATAAAAAATGAATTTAAACCAAGATATATAATATAATATGTTTTTTATTCTTTTTAGGTAATGTAATCCATCTAAAAAATCTCCCAAAATATATTTTTCATGCATATAATCACCTAAATCATATATGTTATGCATTATTCAGGTTTGCAAAATATTGCTTTAATTATAGAAAAAATTTTAAAAAAGGTTTTAGGTTTTCGGTTCGATCGGTTCCAATTCAAACCTAACCAAGTTTATTAACAATGATTTGGTTCTTGGCTCATGTTTTTTCAATTTTTTATGCTTCGGTTCATTTAGAGTTATGTCGTTTTTGTCTGGATTTTAACTCGACCTCATTTGGTTAGCCCTACTTGATACCAACTTAACAAGAAAAAGTTAAAAAAAAAATCATGTGAATTTATATGCACATTTGTTTCTATAAAAATAATAAAATATACGTACCTAACAAGAAAAAGTCAAAAAAAAAACATGTGAATTTATATACACATTTGTTTCCAAAAAAATAATAATAATTTACATCAGATGGGATAGAGGAGTTACTTTTGTCCTTACATACTATATGGAGCAAAATGCGTGAAAATACAATAAATCATGTTAGTATTGACATTGTATGCAGCTAACTTTATTTTGTACCTAAAAATACAAATAACTTACAATTTTGATTCATTGTATGCCATGGGTGACCTGATTACCAGGTTACTGGTTGCCGATTGTATACAATGAACAAAATTTGAAAGTTGTTTGTATTTTTAGGTACCAAAATTTTTTTATTTTTGGCTAGGTTACAGGTAAGTTACCTATTATCATAGGTATGTTGCATACAATTAACCAAATTTGTAAGTTGTATGTAAATTTTAGACACAAAATAAAGTTAACTGCATACAATGATAATATTAACATAATTTATTATATTTTCATACAATTTACCCTAGTATATGAGAGCATGACACTCTATTGGAAATGGGAATATAAATAATCTAGTTGGATAAAGCAATGGATGTGCCATTCATACCTAAGGGATACTTTTGGGAAATTATATTTTTTTTCTAAAATATATGAAATTTATTAATTTTTTAATTTTTTTTCATTAACTTAGCACTTATTTTAGTTTTATAAATAAAAATACGAATTAGAATAATATAAAACATTTTACATATTATATCATATAAAAACTTTATTCCTTCTTTTTCACCCATATCTAGTGAATTATATCCAAGTATTGAAAAATTTTTATTCTTTTTACTATAATAAGCATATATTAACCTAAAATAATATTTACTTAATTACAATTTAATTAACAAGCGGAATCTTTTAAATACCATATTAGCTGGTGTAACACCCTAAAATTTCACATGTGGGCTAAAGGAGTTACTTTCTTCTAAAAACTTTATTTAAAAATAAAAAACTCAACTCTTAATATCAAATGACATAGTCACATGTGATGTTGAAAGGACCCTAACCTATGTGCCATATTTTGCATCTTTCTATCCACATAGTTTATAAATAGATATGAGATGTTACTAGTTAGATATATACTACATACACCAAAATCTTCTTTTTGTTGGTTACAAACTAAGACTTACAAAATATGTGTTCACACTTTTACACAACTTCACTACTCAAGTGTAGTGATTTTTCCATAAGCGAAGGCTTGTGTCCATTGCGGTTGATGAATATTTCACCACTCAAAAGCTCTAAGACATGTATGCATGTCTCTTTTCCGGTTAGCCGTTGTGCAAACACCACCAGCATAGCCACCGATGAAATAAATGGTATGCTCATCTTTCTTAACTAGTGTACATGCATGGGTCACATTGATACTTGATACGTTCAAATGGGTTACCGGTCAATATACTGACTATGGAATGCACATCTTTTCCATCATTCAACCTATGGAATGCTCATCTTACATCTCTACGTTTCTTCCGCTTTTTTAAATTAAAAATGTGTAAAGGGAGAGATAGTTAGTGTGTGTGTGTGTGTGAGTGAGTGACAGAGAGAGAGAGAGAGAGAGAGAGAGAGAGAGAGAAAGGGAAGAAGCAAGGTAGAGGGAGATGGTGTAAGCTGTTTAATTACCTGCTAGGTGGGGAGCCCCATACGGCATGCTGGAAGCTATCTTGATCAATCGATCATCAAAAACTCGTTCAACTACATACCTGTTACGTTTGTTGAAATTTTGATTCAGATTCTTGCGTCAATTTTCCCACTTTCTAGGAAGTTTTCAATGTCTCTGTATGTGTCCTACTCCAAGCCAACAAGAACAGCAGCAACAATGTCCGTCACTTCTCTTTTTCATTTTCTATTAAAAAAGATTTCTTCATGTATTCTCTATAAAGAATCGAAAAATCCAAAGTAAAAATATATACAGATTTCTTCGCGTATTCTTTAAAAGAAATCGAAAAATCCGAAGTGTAAAGTAGAGACGTGTTTTTTAGTTTCTTGAGAAGGTCATATATTACATGCTATTCAATTGAGGTGATAGTGCATGGCTATAATGCTATTCAAGTAGGTAACATCAATACCAGGTTGATATATACATAATAAATTCATACTAATTTAATTTCTATAGAATTATAAATTGTTATTCGAATGTGGTATAACCAAGGTTCTAAATAACGCGAGACGTGATGTGGCGAAAAAGTTAAGCTTAAGCCTTGAAAGCTATGACGTGACTTAAGACGGAAATTTTGTATGTATATATTTATATATACAATTATACATAATAAATATATATTCTGATTATGTATATAAAATTATACATAATAAATATATATATTTGATCCATATGGCTCAATCTTTTTCTTTATTTTCAGTTTATTCAACCTATCTTATAACCAAATAACAATATATATTTGACTCATATGGCTCAATACCTGTAACACGCTTAAAAATCATGGCTTATAACAAGTAAAGACGTGTCAAACAGGACTTAGCGTACCCCAAGCTTTACGTCCAAGTCTTGGACCATGTCATGGCAGCAGAGTCAAGCCTTAAGCTATGACGAAGCCAATGCGGACTTTTTAGAAGTATGACTATAACTACATATTATTTAGTTTGATAAACCTCATCTAAGAAGATAAAAATAAAATTAATTTTAGCAAATTATAGTTTATCAAACAGTTAACTAAACTAAAATTAGTTGTTATAATTTGTTAGAGGTGCGGTTGTTTCTTATAAAGAGAACAGGGCTTGTAATATGTAATAAATTATACATAAGAAGTGTTTACTTTTGAGGCATATCTAATTTCATTTATTAATTTTTTAATATTGTGTTATTTCTTTCTTTAGTTTATTTCTAAAGTTAAAAATCACTTCTTTTAAAATACTATATCCACATATTTCGAAGATTTGCTTGTCTACCATGTTATCAATTGTTATAATATAAAGTTATTATTAATATTGTAAACAACTAATATTTAATTAATTTCAAAACTATGTAAGAGACATGTTAAAAATTATAAATTTGAAGTATAATTCATTTGATTATTTTATGTATAGTTTGATTATAAATGCTAAATTTGAGATATAAATAAGAATTTTTTAATTCAAATTAGATAATGTTTACCTTATTATTGAAAAAGAATTATTTTAAATGAGTTGGAAAACATTTGTCTCTCATATATATATAAAGAACCGGTTATAACACTTGATATTAAAATGATTCTCCATAATTCAAAAAATATGTAAATAAAATCAACAATTATCTTTAGTAGGTATATCGATATATTATGAATATATATGCCATAATTTAAGTAAATATGTTTACATATGGTTGTGTGTATCATACAAATTTTTTTATATTTTGTTGTACTAATCTTTTATAAGTTATATTAAGTTTGCTTAAACATAATAGTAAAGTAAGATAAATTTGTTACATAAATATTTTAATAAAAATGTGATATTTAAGAGTTTCTTACATAAAAAATATATCTTCAAGTAATATACATACAAAGTAAAACATGTATGAAAAAATATTAAGTGATGCGAGCACAATGTAATTTAAATATTTTATCCTCATATAGTATAGATCATAAAATATAGATTGATAAGTAAAATATAAAATTACATTACTAATTTACTCTTCAATTAAGTCAGATTTTACTAATATTACTTAACATTTCTCAAACATATGTAGTTGTATATTTTAAAACTTTATGGTGTCATTTGTAATATTGTTTTATTTATATCATATACTTATACTTTTAGTTTTAGAGTTCTATGTCATCTAGTTCGGCGTAAAAGCATATTTAATAGTTATAGTAATAACAAAAAAGATTAATAACCATAATTAAACTATAAATTATGTTATGAGATAAAATGTAATATTTTATAAATTGAAGCTGAAAAGTAAAAAAAAGGGGGATTCATAAACGGTTCATAGAAGGTAGTTCAAACTAGGTATATGAAATTGAATGGCTATAAGTTAACTCTTATCAAGGGTTAAACCCGAATATGTTATATCTGTACTTTTTTCTATACATAATCATGGCTTTCAAAAAGAAAACAACACTAACAAATTTCTATGGAATTACCAATAATTTGCATAATTTTTCCAACAGATTTGAAATGAGTATATTTTGTTTGAAGGTTGGTGGAAATATGTATAAATTTTCCAACCAATTTCCTACGGTTGAAACTCATTGAAAATCTATGGGAAATGATTTTTTCAGAGATTTTTCTAACACAAAAGGGTATTGTATTGTAGCAATTTACTATAGGAAAACCTTTATAAACTCTAGTCTATCTATAATATATCGGGCTATATATGTCATCCTATACTAAATGATAATTACATTTTATCTTTAATAAATTGAGTTGAACTATATCCTACAGTAAATTATCTCTAATACGAAATAGTTAAGGATAAATTATCAAAAAATATAACATACATTCAAATTTTGTCAACATAGTTAACTTATAGTTTTTTTTTGTCGAGAATATATTGATTGTAAGTTTTAGTTTGTTATAAAGAAAATTGTTACATGAAAAAGATTTAAAATTCATTTTATTATTATATAAGATATAATGACATGACAAAAATCAAGATTATGAGATTAACATTCTCTTTTTAATAACAAATTGAATTTATAATTTTTTTTAAAAAATTACATGTTATCTTTATTAATAACCTTAATATTTATATTAATTTTCTTCAAAATTTATCTAATGTTTAATTGTATCTCTTGCACAACGATAATCCTAAACCCTTTTTAAAAAAATGCACCATGTTTCCACCTAAAATTTAGAACCAATTATCTTAAGTTAAAGAAACAAATCATAAACTTAAGTTAAAAAACAATCTCTCATAACTTCACACTTCTATGTGATATATATATATACACTATATTATAAAGTATTTATATGTTCTTAATCTCTTAATTTTAAGTAATTTGAAATTACCAATTTACCCTTAATATTACAATTAATTGAAACTATTAAATAAAGCAACTATTTGATGGAGTTAATAACAATCTTATATACCATTTTAATAACTAAACCTTCCAAAATAAAGATTATTTAAAAAATTAAATCAATACCAATTAACTTAATAATTAAACTTTTCATATTAAATATTGGATTTAGTTCAAGAAAATATATCCAACTTGTCACTTTTTGCTATTATGTGTATCAGACTTTCAAAACTTGTGTGTATCAAATATTTAATTTGTCGTTATTGTGTCTATTAAATTTTCTATTGTATGTACCAAACTTATATATTTTTTCCTTTTTTATGTAATCAAAATATATACAATAGCAACAAATTAAAATTTTGATACACATAATAGCAAAATGTAACAAATCGGATATATTTGGGTGAACTAAACCCTTAAATATTCTATCATATAATAAATATTTAAACTTAACTATTAAAAATTACGTATAACTATAAATATTAAATCTAAATAACATATAACCTATATATATATATATATATGTATGTATATGGGGATCAAGTTTTTTGTTAGGTACAAGGTTTCTGTCATCTTTGTTCTTTAAGCGAGGACGGAGTAGCTCATCACTATTCACTAGCACTACTTTGTGATTCCGCATTACTCTCAAATTTTGTTAAAGTACATTGAGATTTTTTGTAGGATGCATTAATTAAGTTTTTATTATGAGAAAACATATCCACATGTTCTCAACTTGAAAGGATCCCTATCCCTATCAAACAGTGTGTTTTATCTTGCATTTTTAAAAAATTTTAGTATAGACTTTTTACATTTTCATATGTTCCTTGTTAAAATATCTCCCTTGTTCTTTTTAGATGTTATGTCTCCTTCATTGACCACCAACCTTGTGCCATCGGTCCAAGACAACAATTTTCTTTTCATGGATCAAAATGAACTCAAGGTATGTTCTTGGTTGCATAAAATGATTTGATGTTTGATTGCATTCGGAAACATTTGTATTTGTAGTGGTTGGGTTTTGAATGAGATATGAGATATTGTTTATTGATTCAAAGTTATTTTTTATATTTTAAAAGAACTAGCTGAATGACAACATATGTACAAAGAATGTTTAAAAAAACCTAAAACATGTAATAAAGTAGAACTTTTAAGTTATTTTTACTTGTAACACGAGAAACAACTATATACAACTATCTAGGTAAGTAACTGAACGTATAAAAAACATTTCAAACATTTGATAATGATTGACCTTGACTTTTATTTTCTGTCATTTCAAAACAAACCATCACAAGAAATTGTCTTGGTTGAAACTTGAATGAAATTCTTGCATAGGAAGGAATTAACCAGCTTCATGAGTGGTAAGTTATATCTCAAACACTTAATGTTTCTTAATTTCAAACTCTTAAGAATTATTTAAAAATATAATTTAACCATAATTTCTCATTGTTAGCTCATAATAATATTTAGGATGTTAGATTCAAAACATTGTTTTATGACATGCAAAGCTGTGTGCCGGCTAACCATCTGATTTATAATAGATTTCTCAAATTTAGGATGTTAGCTCATAATAACATTGTTTTATTACAAGTTTCTCATTTTAATGAATTTATTAAAACCATCACAGTTTAATTAATATTTTATTATAAAAATCCTTGATATCGAAAAACAAATCAAAAGTTTAACATTATATGATGTCAACGATAAAGATAACTGCTTTATGAATTCATAAACATAAACTACTTCATAAAAAGGAATTATACCGCACTAATCAGTTTTAAATAAATATTCTCATATACTCTATATCAAAAATGCCTTATAGAAAGGGATTCCTGATTTAGTGATTCATAAACATAAAAATTAACTATAGTATGCTCACTAGCTTAGAGTTTAATTTATAAAGTAAATGAGCAAAAAATAGCTATTTGAAAAAGAGTAAGTGTTATTATGTTTCGACTTACACAAAATCAAAGATAGTAATCCACTTTCTTCAGTAGTTATGAAATAAACTTTTTTTACTAATTAAAAATTCAAAAAAAATTATCTTTAAATTTTGTGTCGGTATACGATGTAACTTCTTTTAAAACGTAGATAAAAATAAGACAGTTATAAGTATATAATTATATTTATATTAATCATTAATTATACATTAGAAGTTATAAAAGAAAAACTATAACCATATACAATGAAACACATGCATTAAATATAAATATATAATTTATATAAATTGACGGAATTTAGTCAAAATTGAAGGCTATTCTTGCCTCAAAAGTCAAAATTGGGTTAACCGAAGGTTTTGATTTGTTGAATTTAAGATATTAAAGGATAGAGAAATTTGAAAATTTTGTGTTTTATTAAAGAGTAAGATAAGATTGAGACGTTACAGTAACAAGAAAGTAGCATTCGTAAGAAAAATATAATCGTTTTGATGTTCCGTAGGTAATTCCACTTCAAGTTGAACCCTGGATTGACATACTAAAAGAAAATACACGAAAAGCTTTAGGGACGACTTCAGATCCCACGATGGCAATGAAGTTAATTGACACAATTCAAAGATTGGGGATTGGTTACTATTTTGAAGAAGAAATTAACGAAATATTAGAAAAGATCACACAAGTTTTGCCTGATGACGACTTATACACTGTGGCTCTACATTTCCGCCTTCGGCGACACAATGGCCTTCATACACATCCTGGTACTATCTTTGCTCAACATATTGTTTTTAGTTTAGCACTTTTTTTTTTGGTCACTACATGAGCTTATCGATGCTAAAAGTAACTTTTTTTGGTCACTATAGCAAAGGTTTTCAAAAAATTTATGGATGCAAATGGTAAGTTAAAGATCTCATCATCAAGTGAAGACATAGAAGGGTTGTTAAGTTTGTATGAAGCTTCATACTTGGGTGCAAATGGGGAAGATTTATTATCAAATGCCAAGGAAATTACTACAGGACATCTCCACATATTAAGCAGCAAGCTAAATAAAAATGTTATTGAGGGTTTAAAGATTCCAAGGCATATGAGAATGGAAAGGTTAGAAACAAGAAGATATATTGAAGAATATCGTAATGAAGTTGATCACAACCCACTTATGCTAGAGTTTGCAAAATTGGATTACAATCGGGTCCAGTCACTCCTTCAAATGGAGCTACTTGAGGTGACTAGGTAAAATACTTCTCATTTTTTTTTATCTTTCTATTTGTTACATATATATATATATATATATATATATATATATATATATATATATATATATATATATATCTTTGTTATTCTTTAAATTGTTTTCATTTTAGGTGGTGGGAACATTTGGGTCTAGCTGGCGAGTTGCATTTTGTGCGAGATCGACATGTTGAGTGCTTTCTTTGGACTATCGGGGTTTTACCAGACCCGAATTTCTCAAGTAGCAGGATTGAATTGGCTAAAGTCATTGCCATTATGTTGGTTATTGATGATATATATGACACTTATGGCTCATATAATGATCTACTACTCTTTACTAAAGCAATTCAAAGGTTAGTTTATCATTTATGATTTTATCCCATCATTTATAAGTTGAAATGAATCATCAAAACTGACATTTTATTTTGACAGATGGGATTTGAATGAAATGGAACAACTTCCTGAGTACATGAAAATATGCTTCACGGCATTGTATAATTTGAACAATGACATTTGTGCCAAAATACTTAAAGAACGCGGGTTGAGTGTGCAACCATTCCTACACAAGACTGTAATTTTATATCTATCATTTTACTTATATATAGTTGATTGTTTCCATGTAGATATCAATAAAAAGGTTTTGATTTTTTGTTAATTTTATATATTCTAGTGGATTGACCTGGTGAAAGCTTACATGGTGGAAGCAGAATGGGTGAAAAGTGGGATAATACCATGCTTTAAAGACTACATAAGGAATGGGGTTACATCATCAGGGTCATACATGGCATTGGTGCATCTTTTCTTTTTCATATCAAAAGGGGTTACCAAAGAAAATATGAGAAATCTTCTTGATCCATACCCTAAATTCTTCACTTTGGCTGCAACTATTCTTCGACTTTGGGATGACCTCGGAACAACTAAGGTTTTATTGAGAACTAATGCTTTAAAAATCGTAGTTTTCTATTGATAGTGTATTCACTACAAGAAAATCAAGCATCCGAAACGGATTTCCCACGGACCAAATTCTGTGGGAAATCTTCAACGGATTTGAGTCAGAAAACCAATTTTCAACGGATTTCCCACGGATTCCGTGGGAAAATCCGAGGGAAATGGTTGTCTCACGAAGCTTTTAGCCACCGTCGATTCCTTGGGAAATCCGAGAGAAACGTTTTTTCCCACGGATTTTCAAAGGATTTGTCAGACTTAAAAAGAGGATGTTGTGTTGTAATGATTATATGATAGTGGCTAGTAGACTCTCTACCCGAAGGTAGAAGTATGGCTACCTTTTGAAACTAAGACATGTGTTAAACATTATTAATATTTTTATATATATGGCCATAAAATTGTATAGGAGGAACATGAAAGAGGGGATGTATTATCAAGCATACAATTACTCATGAAAGAAAAGAATATAACATGTGAGGAAGAGGGAAGGAAACAAGTATTGGAGCTCATCCATGAGTTATGGAAAGATCTGAATGCCGAGCTGGTTAAACCAGATGTCATGCACTTGCCGATGATTAGAGTTGCGTTAAACATGGCCAGAGCTTCTCAAGTTGTTTACCAGCACAATGAAGATAGCTATTTATCAGGTGTAAAAAATCAAGTAGAATCATTGTTTTTCAAACCTGTTGATATCTAATTCTAGAATATTAGATTGTTTAGTTTATTTAGCTTATCATTCTAAATATGTGTACTCTATTCATCTGTCATGTTGTTTAATGAGTGCAATATATGCTATTGTGCCTTCCTATAGACTTTAAAAAAAGTGAAACTTTGACTCAAATTAAATAGATTAAAGGAGTTCTTATATATAGGCATATAGTTTTGAATTAGTACTATGTAGCTCCACCCATCATGTATTAACAGAGATAGTATGCTCATGCAGAATGTGGAGAGTTTATAGCATGTGAAATTCACTCATCATGTATTAACAGAGATAAATTATATTTCTTTTTACTTTATTTTTTTGTTATCTTTCTACTCACTAGATTATAGCATGTGAAATTCACTTATTCTATTTTCTAATATCCTTTCTTGATTTTGACACGTCTTGATCTAGTGATTAGTAGGAGAATAAGTATGAATATTTTATAGGATGATATATAACCTCTCTAGAATTAAACAATGTTTATTTAGAACTCCCTCTTGAATAACTCTTTGTATGAGCCTAATAAATGAGAGTCGAAGTCATGACATATGTCGCCGCAAATAGTCTTCGTTGAAAGTCAAACTTTCTTGACTGGAATTTTGTCTTTTAGTGGACCTTTTGAGGCAACATATGTCATCGCAAAAAAGTGTCACCACAAAAAGTTGTTTTTCTTGTAGTGTCACTACCAAAATTATCCATTTGTAGTTCAACATAATATTATTTAATTAGCCCAACAGGCTTCATCCTTTTGTGTTAACTACAAATATTCGTCGATTGATTTTTTTAAATAAAACACAAAAAAAGAATATTAATTGGCCTATATATCACTATTACTCTATAAAGTATCTGAATATTTTCAAGACTAATTTTAGTAATTAATACAACATTCTAAACATATTTTATAATACCTTAAAATAATGAATATTAAAACTATATTAAGGTTAAATTTAATTTGTAATAAATCACACAAATGAGTTACAAATATTTGAATTAGAAGATAGCAATGTTCAATAGATCATTCAAATAGTAATAATAATGATTCATAAAATATTGATTAAAATGGTACATTCTAGTATCCTACTATGGTCATGTGATCTTTAGTAAGACCATGCGTAGCACCCAACCCCAACCTGAAAAGGTTGGGTTGACCATTGGGTCCTTTTGGGTTGAGGTGATCACCCCTACACCCCTCTTTGGTTCATGGTTAGGATGAAGATTTGGGTTGGCCAAATCGAAGGTTAACCTCTCCCTATATATACATACATACTAATGAGGGAAAGTATCACAATCATATTGTAATGTAAGTATTACCGGCCCTTCCATCGCTTCGTTCACCACTTAAGCATGGTGTCATTCTTAACAAGAGGTTGCATGTATCATCTTAAGTACATGTACATAGTTAGGTGTACTGTAACATCCAGATTTTCAGTACAAATTTAAACTTTTCAAAGGTTTAATACTGAAATATAATTTACATATATCATTTAGACAATGTGCGGAAGCTTTAACATAGTTCAATAAAATGTTTGACGTTACTTGTTATCTTAAACTTATGACCATTAATTAACGTAATCACAAAAATATATATCATCAACCAGCCCAACTATGTCTTCAAAAGATCTAATCAAGGCATCATATCATTTACCCGCCTCATCGGGTCTATCTACTAATTACCTCTGGGTACAAAACATTTAACTAGAAGAAAGATTAGCATATAGCTAGTGAGTGTATAAAAAGCAGTTTTAGTATTAAAAACAAGTCGTCGTCATCATCAGATATTAGTCAACATGGAATCACTTAAACTTAACACATAAGATGTTGGGACAAGTTCATTAGACCTTGTATCTTCCATAATGGCCAACCATGGTAAAAAAAGTCCACATGGGAGTACGTCCACATCTCCCATCAAGATGAGGGAGCATGAAGCATCAACCATACAACGGTTGTTAAGAGTAAATGACATTTTCCCCAAGTCCACTCGTGTATACTTTGGTTGGGTGGCTCGTCAGCTCACTGAACTACACGATCATAATGGCTACATATCATTTCCACTCTTTTCATCAATTCCATAACCACCCGTGTATCTAGGTTCCCAATTACCAAAGCCACATGAACTATACACGTTACTCAATGGTAAGGAATGTCAATGGTGCAAAACACTTAATCTCAAATATTGGTCCAGACTCCAGACCATAAAACACAAATATAAACACAAGCAAATTAAAACACATAACATTAAGGGTCAATCATGGTTTCACTGTCAAAGTTTTACTTCAGTTTCGGTTTAATCATCAAAGTTTTTTTTCAAACAGTTTTACCATAAAGTTTGAATTTATAACTATTTAATCCTCAAAGTTACACCTTCTTTTTGGTTTAAACCTTAAAGTTTTTCCCAAAAGATTTAACCCTTAAATTTTTATTAAAAAATGATGTAACCCTCTAAGTTTGTTAACTTTTTAATAAAAAGTAAAATGCATAATAAGTAGAGAGGGTAAAATCGAAAACCATACAAAACTTAAGTGATTAATCAGTTTTTTAACAAAACTTCAAGGTTTAAATCATTTGAAAAAAAGTTTGAGCTTTAAATCATAACAAGTTCAAACTTTATGGTAATTTCGTTTAGAAAAAAACTTTGATGGTTAAACCAAAATTGAACGAAAACTTTGATGGTTAAACCATTATTAACCCTAACATTAACTTGCAAGAAGCATCACAAAACTCATTATGAACTCAAAGATTTGCAATGTATATATCTACCATGCTATCTTTAGCATAATACTCATTTCTAGTACTAATCATTTGATGCCATAAACACATATATCACATAATACTTTACAAAAGTACATGTATACTGACCTATAACTTTAAAAACAAAAGGTATCCGTAGGATACAACTCATCTGGAAGAAGTGATAAGGATCACTTCCTAACAAACCAATGATTAATCACTTGATCGATAGTCCTATAATTAAAAAACATAAGGCCAACTTAAATAAGTTAACAATTCAAGGCTTCTTATGAGTACAAGATCAATTCTAAGTTAAAACACCTACTTGGGACTTAAAAGGCTCCATTTTATCCTTCTATTATCGGTAGAATCAAACCTCAATCAATTAAAGGGACAAAGGGGGTCAAAAAATGGTTTTGAGGGTGTTCAGGGTATCTCGTACCGCAAGACATGGTACCTCACGCCAGAAGAAAATGGCTAGAAAAATGCACCTTGCAGGAAGGGGTTCGACGCATCATGTCAGGACGCGTCGCGTCCAGCTGCAGACTGCTGCAACATGTTGTTTTCTTGTAGTTTTTTCAAACGATTTCCAACTCAACAAACACTTCTTTTGCGCCATTAAAAAGACTCAAATGCACCACAAAACCACTTCAAAACCATTATTTAACATCACTATGATGATTCAAACCCTAATCACACCATTCTTTTAAAATTGACCTATTAACTCAAGAATCCGAACATGCATCAACAATAGACTACCAAAAACATAAGTTAACACTAAGATCAAACAAGATTTAGAGTTAGAACGTACTTAGAAATCAAGTCCACTTCTACCTTGCACCAAACCAAGCTCAAATAAAAGCTTTAACTGTGATTTTATCACCAAAAACACCCAATTTTGACTTCAAGTCAACCAAATCTTGCAATTTCTTGTAGTAGCATAAAAATACTCAATCTATTTACTCTCCTCTCTCTTTCTCGACAGCCACAAGCCAAAGAGGATACTAAAAAATGAGTCAAACTTCTAGTCCCTTCCTTTTTATATCAAAATTTTCATATTCAGTCCCTCTAGTTTATATAATTGCAATTTGATCACAAGATTCTATCTACCATACACATATTAATAATATATACATAACTAAAGGCAATTGCTATAACAATAACAATAATAATTTAACACTTAATCACTTAATACACATAAAAATGTATGTATGTATATAAATATTTTAAAATTTCGGATATTACATGTACGTACTCACCTAAGCCATTTTGCATTCACTTCATGAACCATGAACCATAAAACATGGTTCATGAACCATATAACATCTATAATGTGCTTACTTAATCTATTATGTCTTTCGATTAGGGTACATTTAAGACACCTGTTTAATTTAATTGTGAAAATATGCAACTGTAATTTTTAAACTGCACGGCGATACTTCTTTAGCATGCATGACTGTGCTTCATAAATTCTGACAACAGCACAATTTGCCTTAAACCACCATAAGAAAAACGGCTTTTAAAGATCCTAAATGTCGTGTCAAAAAGTCTGAAAATTGTCTCAAAAGGATTTTAGAGACGACCGTCATTTTGAATATTTTGAAACCTGAAAGTATCGTTTGACACAACATGTTGTCGTCTCTAAAAGTAAATATTTTTTGCCATGATTACAAATATTTCAGTGTACTAAGATACGAGACATTGGTGACATTCTTGTCGGTATTAACTCACTAGAATCTGCGCTGGATTTTACAAACTATCATTGAAAACTAGTGCTTAGGCTAACGGGGTGTCGGGGATGTCCATTGGTTTGATGTAAGTTTAAAAATGACTAATTCTCAAAACTAAACCTTATCGGAGATAATGATAAGTCTCCAAAATCAATGGTGATGCACCAAAAATAATAGTGTTTCTAAGTTTAAAGTCTAAAGATCTTGATCTCGAACAAGTTAAATGAAAAAGTAGTAAAAATCTTTGTCAAGCACATTAATCAAAGGAAAAAGGTCGTAGAAATGTTGCTCATTGGAAAACTCGCTAGAGAAGATGACCAAAGATCAATAGTCGCTTAAAAAAAATCAACCAAAACCAGGCTAAGCTAGTTACCACAAGTACTATATTGGTATATGAACCGAAATACTAGCTAATAATATATGTTTAAGAAAAAAAATTAAAAGACCATATTAGTACATAGGAAAAACGTTGTAACAGTTCTATAATCTTAACATATTTTCCCCTAAAATTTTGTGTTGCAACCTATCCTATTTGTAATTGTTTTTACAAGTAATAGTATAATAATGATACTAGTTTAACACCGGCAGAATTTTGTATATACCCTTATAAAAGTTTATAATTACATAGATATCCTTACAAAACCTAATATTACTTTAATATCTTTCTAAAACCTTAAAATTCTCATATATACCCAAATTATTATTTAAAATCACTTAATTAATTTTTATATTAAAAACCAATTATCTAATAACTTAAAAAATATGGAATTCCTATAATAACCCTCTTACAAGAGTTCATCTCTATGATTGATACCAAGCAAAAACCCCAACCCTAAAAAGGCTGAAACCCCAAAATCTTTCATCAAGAATTTCTCATCTATCCAAAGTCCAAACCCAAATTCTAAATCATGATCGAATCCGAACATCAAGTAACGTAATCCACAATCCAATTTCTTCATCGTCTCAATCATCTTTATCGATTTCATCAATTTCTTCATCGTCTCAAACATATACCTACAACCAACATTATAAATAAGCAAAGTTAAGATCCCAAATCTGAAGTTTGGCAATTGAAGATGGACTTTGAAGATGCACGGCCAAAGATATCAAGGTAACATGAGGCATGGTTTAAGATCAATTTTGATGCTTACAATTGGTTGACGACCTGATGGTTTGTGATTGTTAAGGCGAAGCTTTACTTTGATGAATAACACACAGAAAAGCCGGTAATGATGAGTCAGCTCCACCATTTTCATTATTTCGGGTTTAGTCATGGTGTATCGTTACTAAAATAAGTTGTGTGTGAGAACAATATTTAACTAAATATTTAAAACTGTAGAGTTCGAAAGGTGCTTAATAGGCTATGTCATCTTGCTGGAGAACAATATTTTACTCAATGTGGTACAGACTGTGATTTGTTTTACCCACCGTGAATGTTATTTTGGGCATAAGCATGTTAATGGCTACCTGATTCTTATTTATTGAGCCACCATCTAAGAATGAAAAAACCGTATGAAGGGATTAACATATGAAGCTGAAACGTATGAGAAACCCTAATACGTATACGAGGAGATGAATTATTTTAGGATGGACATGATTTTCTAAGAGGGGTATTATAGGAATTCTATATTTTTCAAGTTATTAGATAATTAGTGTTTAATATAAAAAATTAATTAATTGATTTTAAATAATAATTTGGGTATATTTGAGAGTTTTATGGTTTTACAAGGATATTGAAGTAATACTATATTTTGTAAGGATATATACGTAATTACCAACTATTATAAGGGTAAACATGCAAAAAGTATAAACAGTTAATTAAAGAAATAATATCCCATGTATAAATACATATATCGATAACAAATATCATGTATATAAATAATAATACAAAATAAAATAACAAATCACGATAGAAAACAAAAATAACAAAGAAACAAGATACTTGACATGATATGTTGCAACGCCTTTTTCGGGATGATTTCCAAAATAAAATAGTATCCCAAATCAAATAATGAAAATTCAATATATTAATTTAATCAAATTAGTCAACGTGTTTACATATATAACTATGAAAAATATATCTATTAAATGACTTGAATATATTTTTTTGAAAATAAAACAACTAATTAGAATAGAATTTGAGAAAATAAATTGATACGATTGAAATAAAATATTCTAAAAATAGGATGATGACATCATAATCATATTCTTTTAATATATATATATATATACATATTAAAGAATTAAAGATTAAAGATTAAAAATTAAAGATTAAATATTAAAGATAATATGAGCAAGTGTATCCATTGAAAAAAAAAATAGTGCCCTAACTCACGTTTCACGTTGTGAAATTAATTTCTAGTAAATTATAGAAGGATGGCCATTTTTAAACAAGAAAGCATGGGTTATAATATTTATGGAGAGTGTTATAACCCTACAAGGCATTTCAAAGTTGCAACGAGTTGGACTACCTCAGAAAAATCACATGTGCACCAGTCATCATACCAAATATAGTTTGTTAGCAATTCTTGATTATTTATTGCATTACTCATCCTATGATATGTTTGAGCATAATAAATTTTTTATCTAACGTGTGTATGAAAAGAATGATGGAATACAATCAACAACGTCTATAAATGTTTGAAACAAGTCTAAATATGTAGTGTTTTTGAAAGTGGACTTTGATTGGTATTTTGATTGGGTGTCTATTTTGACCTCTTGTTTGTCTGAGTTAACCCTTATGATATGATGTATGCATGCGTGTGAAATGTATTGAAAATTTTAATTGATTATTATGATATGACTAGCAGGTGAGATAGGGGTCTCATTCATCTTTCTCCTTTCTATTTATTTATTAATTATTTAACAAAAGAAAAGAGGGAATAAATTTTCGGTATATGAAATTGCAAATAAATTTTAATCATACAATTAAACAACATATAAATATACTTACATTTATCAGCAGAGTTAGTGTTTAATTAATAATAACCTTCTCACTAGTAAGTTTAATATCTAAAAGTTGTTAAGGTTAAACAATATAAAATTAATGAATGGTAAGATTCTCAGTAAGAGCACCTACAATGGGTTTACGTTATCACCAATAACGAACCAAAACTACCAATAACGCGGTGTGGTGGTCGTTATTGTCACTGCGGCCGTTTGGTGATTGGCACGTTATATTGCTCCTTTTTATGGTGTTAACTAGGCGAGGTCCTTGTTATGAGTATTTTTTTTTAATAAAACAAGCAATGGCTACATAGAAATGGATACACAACGGCTACAATTTGATATATATAGGGGAGGATTAATTCAAAAAAGGTTTTATTTGTAAAAAGTATGAGAAACAATTCTAGCATCTTATTTGTATTTGATCTGATGACTTAGAAATAATTTAATAGTAAATTAACAATTTTATGGTGTTCAATGATGAGCACAACCAAATAGTTACAAGTTTTTAATCATTAAATGTTCTATTCATTGTACTTTGTTTACTAATAAACACTTGGTTTATATTATTTCATCATTAAATGATTTTTTCTTTCTCTTTTTAATGTTTATACTTATTTCTTTTTTTAAGTATCATTTTTTTCCCAAGCATCATTAGTGGCAACAACGTAGTAGATGCAAACAACCTACAAAAGCATATTAGACATATTCATTACTGAACAACCAATCATTCTTTATCTACATTATCCGTGTTCATTAGCTAACAACCCATAAACAATAAAAAACAACAAAAAAGACTTTATTTCTAATAATAATGAACAAACCATAAACAAACAAAAAACAGCCAATTGTTATTTATTATTGAATAATGCTAACAACCCATAATTCAATAAACATGGTGTGAACTCTACTTTTGTGGAAAAAAAAACCTGCTAGACTCTAAGGGGGTGTTTGGTAGAGAGAAAAGAGGGTAGAGAAAGGGAAAAAGAAACATTTCACTTGTTTGTTTCCTTGTGAGAAAAGAAGAGTTGAAAAAAAATCTTTTCCAAATCTCTGTATCTAAACACCATTTTACTCTCGTCTCTCAATGGTGACCATTGTAAACATCTGACCACTGTAAACCCACAAACCCTCCGATGCCTGTAAACCATTGGCGGCACGTTGTTCGCCTCCTCTTTCTTTGGCCGGCAGCCCACAAACCCCGGCGGCGTTGCTCGCCTTCTCCCTCTCCGACCAGCGGCGATGCTCGCCTTCTCCCTCTTCTACCGGAGGCTCTACTCGCCTTCTCCTTCTCCGACCAGCGTTCGCTACAGCCCTCTTTCTCTCTCTCTCTCTCTACGTGTCTCTTTCTTCTCCAGCAGCCCTCCATCTCCGGCGTCGTTGTTGCTATCGCCATCTTCATTTTATGCTTTCCTACTTGCAGATCTCCGTCTACCCTACTCTCTCTCTCTCTCTCTCTCTCTGCTAGCCATCGTCTTACAGATCTACATTACTTGTTAATTTTACAGATCTTATGTTAATTTTTTGGTGATTATGTGTTTCTTGGTGAAACTGATTATTGAAGCTAATGAAACCGATAATGTGTTAATTTAGGTGAAAGGGTCTGATTATGTGTTAATTTTATATGTGTTTGGTACAATTCTCTGTTAAAATCTTTGGGCTACCAAACAAGAGAAATGATTCTCTGTTACATTTCTCTGCTGAAATCTTTGTGCTACCAAACAGAACATTCAATTCTTATTATCCAGACTAATTCCTTTCTCTGCAATTCCTTTCTCTATACCAAACGCACCCTAAGTTTGACCAACAAGATGGGTAGCGGCAGCGGTGGTAATGAATATGTGGATGAACGGCGGTGGCGATGAAAGCTTCTAAGATCCGAAGGCGGTGGCAGCGTTTGTTGCATAGAAGTAGAAGGAGGTGGTGGCGTCAATAACCCCTAGAAAATAACAATCTCGAGTTTAGTTGCCGTTTCTTCTTCTCTTGCTTCAATCAGTTGGCGGTCAGCGGTCGCTGGTGTTTAATCGACAATTGCTGTCGTTGATGGTTAATTTGCACGAACGCTGAACGGATATCTGATTATGACCTTCTGAATGCGATGTGAGTGGTAGTAGTATGGTGGTTGGATGCTTTTGGCAGTGGGATAGTTTGGGCTGTCAAATTTGGGGAGAGATGAGGAATCACGGTAGAAATAAGGAGAGATTAGGATTGGGGTTTCATGGTTAAAAATAGAATGGGCAAGGGGTGGGGGTGCTCGTGTTGGGGTTTGTTCGGTTTTTCAAAATATATTTTAGCAACGGAAGCATGAACAACAATTTTAAACTTTTAAAACTCCCCACCAATGATCCATATGCAAGCCTTAAGAAACAAAACAACCATAGGGTGTTTAGAACTACAACCTTTGTAGCGTGAGTAAACCGTTGATGAAGTGGTTGATCTATGAGAAGACTTCCTCCAAGGTATCCACAAATCAATGAGTCCAACACCTCCAAGATGCTAGTCTCTCCAACCCTTGAAATTCAAGCAAGCAAGCAACAACCTCTTGTTCTTCTTCTTGAACTTACTATGTATGTATATGAGTATGTATTCTAGTACCACACTTTGCTCACTTGAAACACCAATACTATAAAGTAAGGATGTTTTAAATATCTAAGAACACTTAGATGTTTTCTTGAAGAATAGCAAAGGTGGTAGCATGTAGTATGTCACAATGACCATGCATGAGCTATAAAGAGCCAAGCATTGAAAAAACAAGAGGGAGGCCCCTCTTGGCCTTTGTTTTGGCCCCCTCTTGCTTGTCTTCCTTCTTGACTTATTGGCACCGTACTTGTTTAATTACTTCATACAAGAAGTCAACATGGCCCCCTCATAGTTCATTGTGGTGATTTCTAGATTCTTTTATAAATATTTATATAAAAGGTATACTAGACCATGCCATACAATATATAAAATACATCTACATGTATTTTATATACATACTTGATTGTTACTAGTAACTCTTTACTTGTAACAAGGATATACATACATTTATATAATTGTTACTAGTAACTCTTTACTTGTAACAAATATACATTTATACATAGATATATATATATACATATATAAAATCATATGTTTATATTTATGTATTTCATATGCATTATCCTATATTAATATATAAGAGTGATATTATTATTTCACATAAATAATAATATGCAACAATGCATATATATACTTATATATATAATGAGTTGGAAACATATTTAAATCATATTCAAATATGTAATTGGTGTCCATTGATTGTAAATGTGTGACCCTATGAGTTTATTTATTATTAGTAATATCGTATTAATTTGTGTCTTGTGCATATAGAACCAACAATCTCCCACTTGCACAAGTTACAATTTAAGCCGATATAGACAATGGTAAGAACGTCTAGCAACATCCCATTGCCCCTAATAATAAATAAAGTGTGTTGATCAACACTTTCACCAACGAAGTTAACTCACTAGCTACAAATCGTTGTTATAGGCAAGTCATCAATTATCCCTTTGTTTTAACATCTCGTTGAACATGAGACATGGATCGTCATCAATTCTCATATAATGTTCAACTTGTTTTAGGGCCCAGAGATATTATACTCCCAATTAAATGAGAGAAACAAATTCCATCTTGACCACATACGTCTCTTATAAGACTCATATCATACCTAATAATGGCCTTTATAACTACCCGGTTAAAGATAGCGTTTAACCACATTAAAGCATGATACTCCTCATACTCGAGTCCCAATATGTGTCTCAGGTCTAAGGATACAAAGATACCACCTTTTTCTCAAGATTTACTTATGACACTGATCCATGAAGCGATCTTAAGAGCGGGTCATGTCCAATGTTTGTTCCCTAACAAATATTAGTGAATTTGGCTGCAAACCCTTTTGCCTACTTTCATCACGAATGAAAGTCAACCAACTTATTCACATTAGTCTTAATTCATAACTATTCCCATAGTTATAACCGACTATGGACGTTTTAGAATAAAGAATTATTCATGGATTTAAACATGCTAATAAAGAACACAATATATATTAATGAAGTGATCATATCCCATACATCATTCAGATAAAATAGATATTGTCATACTGTTCCAAAATATCCAAATACTAAATTACAATTCAAATCCAATCCCTTGCAAAGCGAAGACCTATTGCCCTAGTATGAGACTCATGTTTAGTCGAGGCAAGAGGTTTCGTAAAAGGATCTGCAAGATTCTGATCTGTATGAACTTTGCGAATACACACATCTCCTCTATCCACTATATCCCGTATGTAGTGGAAACGCCTGAGGATGTGTTTGGTGTTGTGATGTGATCTAGGTTCTTTTGCTTGGGCAATAGCACCTTCATTATCACAAAATATTTCTATGGGGTCTTGAATGCTTGTTACTACCCCAAGGTCACCAATGAACTTCTTCATCCATGCTGCTTCTTGTCCAGCCTCAGAAGCAGCAATGTATTCAGATTCTGTAGTGGATTGTGCAACTACACTTTGCTTAGAACTTTTCCAAGCAACCGCGCCTCCATTCATAACGAAGACATAGCCCGATTGTGATCGAGAATCATCTCGATCCGTTTGGAAACTAGCATCTGTGTAACACTTTACACAAAGATCTTCTTCTAAACCCCCATAGATCAAGAACATGTCTTTGGTTCTTCTCAAGTATTTTAAAATGTTCTTGACTGCCATCCAATGGCTATCTCCTGGGTTTTGCTGGTATCTGCTCGTCATGCTCAAAGCATACGAGACATCTGGCCTAGTGCATAGCATGGCATACATGATGGATCCAATTGCAGAAGCATATGGGATCTCACTCATTCTATCTAGCTCTTCTCTTGTGCTAGGGCTTTGAGCTTTACTCAAAACCGTGCCTTGTGCCATTGGCAAGAATCCTCTCTTAGAATTCTCCATCTTGAATCGTTTCAAGATTTTGTCAATATATGCACTTTGACTTAGGCCAATAAGACGCCTAGATCTATCCCTATAGATCTTTATTCCAAGAATGTAGGCGGCTTCTCCCAAGTCTTTCATTGAGAAACACTTCCCAAGCCAAGACTTGATGTCTTGCAAGGTCGGGATGTCGTTTCCAATGAGTAGTATGTCATCAACATACAAGACAAGGAATGCTACTGCGCTCCCACTAGTTTTCTTGTAAACACACGGTTCATCTTCTGATTTGATAAAACCAAACTCTTTTATTTTCTCATCAAATCGAAGATTCCAACTTCGAGATGCTTGCTCTAGTCCATAGATGGATCTTTTAAGCTTGCACACCTTATTAGGATACTTAGGATCTACAAAACCTTCAGGATGAACCATATAGACATCTTCACTTAAGTGTCCATTTAGAAAAGCCGTTTTGACATCCATTTGCCATATCTCATAGTCATAATATGCAGCTATGGCAATAAGTATTCTAATAGATTTAATCATGGCTACCGGAGAGAAAGTTTCATCATAGTCAATACCATGAGTTTGAGTGAAACCTTTCGCCACTAGCCTTGCCTTAAATGTGTGTACATTTCCATCCATGTCTGTCTTCTTCTTGAAGACCCACTTGCTCCCTACAGTCTTACTATTGGGAGGAAGATCAACCAAGTCCCATACTTGATTTTCATACATGGATTGCATCTCAGTGTTCATGGCATCAAGCCATTTATCGGATTCCGGATCCGATATAGCATCTTGGTAGTTAGTAGGCTCAGAAGAGTCTACCAAGAAAATCTCATCATTGGACACGAGAAATCCGTATCTCTCGGGTTCTTGACGAGGTCTACCATATCTACGAACACTCTGTGTTTCAGTAGGTTCTTGAACAACCAATTGTTCAGGTTCAACAACCGTTTGTTGAGTGCTAGTGTCAATCTGACTTGTATTTTGTGGTTCTTGAATTTCTTCAAGGTCTACATTGCTCTCACTTGCCTCTTTCGAAAGAAACTCCTTTTCTTAGAAAGTGACATGCCTAGAAACAAACACTTTGTTCTCAGCTGGGTTGTAGAAATAATATCCTAATGAATCTTTAGGATATCCCACAAAATTACATTTGATAGATCTAGGATCGAGTTTGCTTAAAGCTTCTTGTCGTACATGAGCCTCACATCCCCAGACTTTCAAGTAAGATAAGTTTGGAACCTTTCCATACCACATCTCATATGGTGTCTTATCTACCTTCTTGGTTGGAACCATATTCAATATGCGCGCAGCAGTTAATAAAGCATAACTCCAAAAGGACGAGGGTAGAGTACTTCGGCTCATCATAGACCGAATCATATCTAGTAGAGTTCGGTTCCTCCTTTCAGATACACCATTATGTTGTGGTGTTCTAGGAGGAGTAAGTTGTGAGATAATCCCACAATTACTAAGATGATCCATAAACTCTTGGCTTAAGTACTCACCACCTCGATCGGAACGAAGGGCCTTGATTGTTTTGTTGAGTTGATTTTGTACTTCGTTTTGAAACAGCTTGAACATCTCAAATGTTTCATGTTTATGTTTCATCAAATAAACATAACCAAATCTACTATAATCATCGGTGAATGTAACGAAGTATCTATCACCATCCCTAGACATTGATCTAAAAGGACCGCATACATCCGTATGTATGATTCCTAATAGATCTTTGGCTCTTTCACTTGAACCGGAGAAAGGAGCCTTAGTCATCTTCCCATATAAACATGATTCGCAAACTTCAAATGAGCTAGAATCGTTTGATTTTAAAATTCCATCCTTTTGAAGTTTTGCAATGCGTTTCTTGTTTATATGACCAAGTCGACAATGCCATAGGTATGTTTGACTTAAGTCATGCTTAGGTCGTTTGGTGCTAGTGGTATATATAGAATTATCATCAAGAGATCTTTTAAGATTAACTTCATATATTCCATTAAGAGGCCGAGCCTCAAATTACAAAATATCGTTTTTGAAGGCACGAATGCCATCATCAACGAAACCAAAAGTGAATCCAGATTCTCTTAACCGAGCTACTGAAATAATATTCCTAGTTAAACTAGGTACATAACAACAATTGTTTAATATTAAGTACAGGCCATTTGGTAATAATAATTCAAAAGTTCCAAGGGCTTCAACAGCAACATTTGCTCCATTGCCCACGTGGAGATCCAAATCGCCTGGCTTCAGCAGCTTACTTTTTCTCAACCCCTGCACATTGTTACAAATGTGAGTTCCACAACCGGTATCAAATACCCAGGAATTAATGGAAAAAGTATACATTTCAATCATATATATACCTGAAGTGCTAGCCTCGCCAGCCTTCTTCTTTTTCAACTCTGCAAGGTAGGTTGGACAATTGCGCCTCCAATGTCCTACCACCCCGCATTCAAAGCACGGGTCATTCTTGGGAACCTTTCCCGCCGTCTTGGGTGTAGGAGCCTTGGCAACTTGCTTGCCTTTGTCCTTTCCCTTTGCCTTCGCTTTGCCTTTCCCTTTTGAGTTGGTTTTCTTTTTCTTCTTGATTTTCCCTTCTTGAATCATCAAGACTTGAGGTGTTTTGCTTGGAATCTTACTCTCAGCAGTTTTAAGCATTCCATGCAACTCTGAGACAGATTTCTCCCAATTGTTCATGTTATAATTCATGACAAATTGATCATAGGCTTTGGTCAACGAGTTAAGGATCATATCCTGTGCAAACTCGTTGGTTATGGGAGATCCAAGCCTAGCAAGCTGGTCAATGTATCCTTTCATCTTTAGCACATAGTCACTAACGGATTGACCTTCCTCCATCTTGCATGCATGGAAGGCTCGAGTGACCTCAAAGCGTTCTTGCTTCGCTTGCTTTTGGAACATTTCCTTAAGCTGGCTAAGCATCTCATATGCTCCATGCTCCTCAAGGTTCTTTTGAAGATCCGGAGACATGGTAGCAAGCATGAGGCATGAAATTTCGACCGAGTCGTCGGAATGCTTCACCCAAGCATCCCTAACGGCTTTGGCCGCAGTCAATGGAGGTTCCTCAGGGACGGGATCCTCAAGTACGTACAATTTCTTTTCGTGCTTAAGAACGATTCTCAAGTTACGATACCAGTCTAAGAAATTTGTACCATTGAGTTTTTCTTTCTCTAAGATTGAACGAAGAGATAAGTTGTTAACGGGCGTAGTTGAGTTAGGGGCCATCTACAAAATTAACAAAGTTCAATTTAGTATTTTTTGATATTTAATCCTTTAATAATTAATACCCTTTAGAATTATAAAATTCTTTAATTTTTAAAGGCTAGGATCCAAGTTGAACTTAACCTTGAATGTTTGGCTAATGCTCTCTCCATCAAGTTAAAACAACAAGGTAGGTAACATTTACCAATTACATCTCGTATGTAATTCCTAGATCTTTATGGGATCCTAGACAACGATTGTCAATTTTGACATGTTTGATCCCATCTATGCCTCGGGCTTCCTTACGTTTGGCTAATGCTCTCTCCGTAATAAGATTCCGATTAAGTCGTCCTATTTCAAGACGGTGAATTTCCGGCCCAAGACGTTCATGGAATTCGCGGAAAAACACCTCGGTTGTTACAAAAACAATCCACGCGTTTGGCTAATGCTCTCTCCACGTGAGTGTCGTTGCATCAAGCGAGTGTCTTAAAATGGGATGGCATAGACTTACGTTTTGAAAAAGGGCTTTTACCGTTTTGTATATTTATTAAATAAAACAAAATGAGTCGTGTGACTAGTATTGCATGCATACAATAATAAGTCCACGTTTTGAAAAAATCATATTTTATATATATATTGGTCTTGAGTATTCTTAAAATCCATATTTTACGAACTTTCAACGCGTTCAATTTTAAACTAGTATTAATATCCTATATTAACGTGTGTAGTTTCGAGCGCGCAAATACGACCAATTTTAGCTTGTAATAAAACCATTTTATTATTAAGCTTGAATGGAGTTTGGTTGAGTTTTAAAATCTCTATTTTATAAAACTCATATATATATATATATATAAAGATATATATTTTGACATAATGAATTTTAATCTTTACAAAACTCCTTTTATATAAAATTCATTTTACATCTTATGTTATGTCAACTTAAAATACCAAACTCCCATTGTGTGATTTATATTATGTAAAAATATTATCTAGCATGCAAAAAATCCTATTTTCAACCATGCATAATAATATAAACATAAACACACACAAATAACATGTATAAGTGCATAACCAAGCCATTTATCCTAAGTGGTATTTTTGTGAGCCATACAAAAATACCAAGTCATAACTAAGGACCAAATATTTCTCTTGTGATGAACTTGAAGCTCCCACTTGCCAAAACAACTCCTTGTAGTGCAAATGACTCCAAGCCTTCATGGTTGACTCCACCACACTTGAAAACTCCAACTTGGTCATTTCTTCATCTTGTTACATTTATATAAAAGTAAACTAGTCTAAACTATTCTACTACTTACAAAATACAACAAGATGAAACAAAACTAAAATTATTATTACATATCAAATGAAAGAATAATTTTACAACCAAATCGAATTTCCAACACATCATAAAAGGTCTATGGCTTGTTATGCACAACATACACTCAAACAAACATATATATCAACACTTGATATTTAGGCAACTTTTACAACCAAACATGCATGTGGTTTGGTTGTTTCCCAAAATAAATATATAAACATATATAAGTTGCCAACAAGAAAATCCATAACTTTTCTAACAAAAGAAAAGTTGTCCATTTTCTTAAACAATACATACTTAAAAGGTTTCTTAAAACTATACATAAGTGGCTCTGATACCACTGTTGGGGTTTGTTCGGTTTTTCAAAATATATTTTAGCAACGGAAGCATGAACAACAATTTTAAACTTTTAAAACTCCCCACCAATGATCCATATGCAAGCCTTAAGAAACAAAACAACCATAGGGTGTTTAGAACTACAACCTTTGTAGCGTGAGTAAACCGTTGATGAAGTGGTTGATCTATGAGAAGACTTCCTCCAAGGTATCCACAAATCAATGAGTCCAACACCTCCAAGATGCTAGTCTCTCCAACCCTTGAAATTCAAGCAAGCAAGCAACAACCTCTTGTTCTTCTTCTTGAACTTACTATGTATGTATATGAGTATGTATTCTAGTACCACACTTTGCTCACTTGAAACACCAATACTATAAAGTAAGGATGTTTTAAATATCTAAGAACACTTAGATGTTTTCTTGAAGAATAGCAAAGGTGGTAGCATGTAGTATGTCACAATGACCATGCATGAGCTATAAAGAGCCAAGCATTGAAAAAACAAGAGGGAGGCCCCTCTTGGCCTTTGTTTTGGCCCCCTCTTGCTTGTCTTCCTTCTTGACTTATTGGCACCGTACTTGTTTAATTACTTCATACAAGAAGTCAACATGGCCCCCTCATAGTTCATTGTGGTGATTTCTAGATTCTTTTATAAATATTTATATAAAAGGTATACTAGACCATGCCATACAATATATAAAATACATCTACATGTATTTTATATACATACTTGATTGTTACTAGTAACTCTTTACTTGTAACAAGGATATACATACATTTATATAATTGTTACTAGTAACTCTTTACTTGTAACAAATATACATTTATACATACATATATATATACATATATAAAATCATATGTTTATATTTATGTATTTCATATGCATTATCCTATATTAATATATAAGAGTGATATTATTATTTCACATAAATAATAAGATGCAACAATGCATATATATACTTATATATATAATGAGTTGGAAACATATTTAAATCATATTCAAATATGTAATTGGTGTCCATTGATTGTAAATGTGTGACCCTATGGGTTTATTTATTATTAGTAATATCGTATTAATTTGTGTCTTGTGCACATAGAACCAACAGCTCGGTGGTGGACACAAGAGCTGATGGCGGTAGCAAAGGTGTAGAGAGAGGCTGTTGTAAGAGATGTAAGAGTGAGTGTGGATTTGTTTAGTCTTTTTAGGGGTTGTGGTTTAAAATAGACGTGAGATGAGGGTGAGAAAGGAGAGAGGATTGATTTATTAAGTTTGCTTAAATTACAAAACTGCCATAAGTAATGATGACCATTGATTAAATCATATAGTGGCCCATAATGTTTCTCGCAGTTTTCATACGTCTCCCTATATATATATATATATGTGTGTGTGTGTGTGTATGTGTATGTAGGAGGGTTCAAATAAGTAGTGTTTTTCCTACGAGAATCAATGTTAGCCTTTCATTAAAATTAATCAATAGGTAAAAATTTTGGACGGCTCATTAATAATTCATTAATGGCTCAGCAATGACGTATTAAGGAGAGATATTTTGGAAAAATCAAGCTTCGTAAATTAATGACAGTTCATCCGGACGCAATTCACGGTTGGAACAATATACCCCACACGAGTTATTAATGGTGTTACAAACAGTTTTCGCAGTTCTCGTACGAAAAACAGTTTCCCCCCACACACATATATATATATTCTTCCATAAATCTAAATCTCTTTCAAACAAATGGGATTATTCAATTTGATTGATAATTCGTCCTACAATGAGACATATGAAGTCATGGGCTAGCCTACCAAATATTAGAAGACAAAGAAGAAAACCTAAGACAAACAGTAACACATCACTGACAATACATTTTTGTCGACAGTCTTACATACTCTCCTACTTATTTTAGATCATATCGGATGAGTGACGAATTGTTTCTTCGAATCGTCAAAGGTATCTCTACTTACTCTATTGTATATGTTTCTGATCACTTTAAACATTTCGACCAACAAATGGATTGTGCGGGTCAACTTGGTTTTACTATCATTAGAAAAATGCTCGACTTCAATATGCCAATTGGCATATGGCTCAGCCGCTGACATTTTCGATGAGTATGTACACATGGGTGGGTGGACTATTAGTGACTACTTAGAAATTATTGTAAATGTATATCCGTTCTATATATATACACTACTAGAAAACTTCTTATTTCCGACAGTTTTTTACTGACGATACTAAATCCGTCACAAATACTGACGAATTTGCAACACTTTTGTAGCGGAAATAACAAAAAAACCACAATACAGCTAACGATGAATTATCAACACTTTTGTAACCGTTTTGCAACACCCACAAAACTGTCGGAAAATAGTTGGTAATTAGCGACACTTTACCGACAAAATAACAACAAAACTTTAAAAAATGATAAAGATAATAATTAAAATAATAAATCATATTAATACCGGATACATTAAGTAATTTAAATATATTTCTGTCATAAAATCGTCGTATTTTACGACATCTTAGCCACGGTTATAAGAAAACAATATAATTAGCTTAATATTTAATATATTCTGGATTTTTTAACAAATTCGTCGGAAAACCGTTGGTATTTACCGACAAATTTACGACGACTTTTATAAAAAATAATTAAAAAATAAATATAATTAATTTAATGTTTGATATATTCTTTTTTAACAACTTTGTCTGAAAATCGTCAATAAATACTGACAAATTACCAACGGTTTATAGAACAAATTAAAAAGATAATCTAATCTATTGAACATGTAATATATTATATTATATTTATTAATTTCGTCTTAAAATCGTCGGAATTTACCAACAACTTAGCGACTGTTTTTGTAGAAAATATTTAAAAAATCTAATTAATTAAATACTTAGAATGTTATATTTTTTAACTATTTCATCACAAAATCGTCAATGTTACGGACGAATTAACGACGGTTTTGTAAATAACAACTAAAACAGAAAATTGTTAGTATATATATATATATATATATATATATATATATATAAGGTGAGGATCCTGTAAAAAAGAAAATTAAGATAGAAATGGTTGGAGAAATCTCAGAAATTAAATTTACCAGATCTATATATTTGATAACTAACTTTCTTTTTTAAATTAATTAATTGAAATTTGTTAGTTGAGAGTATATTAGTTTTTTGATTATTTAATCACATTCTAGAATCATGTAAACATATTTTACACTAAAAACACTTATTCAAAATTCAAAAAGTGATGGATCAATATATTTGATACACACCACGAACCATCAATTAAAAATTGATGCATATCAAGAAATCATTAATTATAAATTGATGCACATCCCTCTAAACTCAACCAGTTGCATTGATGCACACCACGAATCGTCAATTATAAAATTGATGCATATCAAGAAATCATTAATTATAAATTGATGCATATCCCTTTAAACTCAACTAGTTGCAAGTTTATGTAAACCCAAAAATTCGATGAATGATATTCATAAAGAAAAATGATACACAATACAAAATTCTCAACCAAACAAGATTAGAACACAAAATAAAAGCATATCTCCATCAAATCAATTCTCAATTATTAAACGAGTAGGGTTCACATGTTTTGACACGCTAATACGCAAACTTGTGACACGCCAACCCGAACACAACACAATTATCACCCCTAATCAAAGACATACTTGATTCAAAATAAGTCATAGTTTTGTTTACACGAGTCAATCATTATTAATATTATCAATGAAGGTCATACTTTTGTTAATATTATTCATATAGGTCAATCAAAGGCATACTTAATATAATAAAATTTTATTAATATTTTTAATAATTATTTTAAAAAATAGATATAACTATATATCAAATAGATTAATATAGTTTAATAACATGTTAATAAAAATTAAATTACAAGTAATTAATAAAATTTTTTAAATAAATAAATATCATAGATTTAGATATGAGTTAAAAATATAATAAGCTAAAGTAAAAAACTAAAACCGTTGGTATCGTCTTGGAAATTGCTAACGCGGCTTTCCTACCAAGCTACCACTAATCTCCACCCCCACCCCACCAAAACTTTTATATTTACCTCCTAAATTTTCCATTCCCTCCTATCAGAGTATCAGATATTCAGATCAGCATTTTTCATCGCCCCATTAAAATGTTTCTCTCTCTCACCCCTTCTCTCAAACCCTTGCTCTGCTGATCAACTTGACAAACAGCCTCTGACGCTACCGCTTCTTTGTCTTCACTCGATTATCTTTGTATCTCCATTTTCTTCCCTCAGTCGTTTTCGTGGTGCTTGTTCATATCTTTTTCTTCTTTTAGTCATTCCTAAAATCAAGGCTGTGTGGTTTTGTTCTTCAACACTTGATTGATTTTACAGGTGATGGTTTATTGTTTCTTCTTGTGTTTTTGGTAATTTGTTCTAATTCTTTTTTGAATAATTGGATTTTGATTTCCATTTCTCTTGCAGGTGCTTGAATCAAATGTTAAGGCACAAGTGCTTGGATCAACTTCATGTAATTGCGTTTTTGTCTGTATTTTCATCGACTTCGTGGTAGATTTTTAAAATAAAAGATAAACTTAATTAAAAACCTTTTGATATAAAAGTTTAATGATTGTTTTCTTTAAAATATAACAACTAAATAAAATATTTTAATTAATAATTTAAAAAAAAAACTTTTGTGATGAACTCCTTTTTTTTAAACGTAATTGATTATTTTCCTTTTTAATTTTTTTTTAAAAGTTAAGAAGGTGAAAGGGTTAAAAAAAAGAATTAGGGTTTTTTTTGGAGCGGCAGCCTTAAGGTGCCTCCTTTCTTGTCGATCTGAGAGGTGGTTGGTGCCCCCCTTTTCGTTTTCCGATCTCTAACACCGTGACTGGCGGTGGTCGATGATGGCTTCAGTTCCTTCAAAGTCAAGTCGATCTTTGGCTTTTTTTCTATCTGTGGCTTGCCCCAGCCGATTTGCTTTTTGTGATATTTCGGTTGTTCCTCCGATGAGGTAAGTTCCCTTCTCCGATTCAGGCCACCTGATGGCGGTGGTTCTTCTGTTTAACGGCCGCCTCTGTGTATCATCTTTAGATTCAACGAAAAACCCCAAATGATTCCTTGATGGTGGTTCCCCTGTTGAATCTTCGACTGTGTTTGTGGGTATCTTGATTTCTTGGTAAATTATGATAAACCTTGGTAATAACCTCGGCTCTGATACCAAATGAAGGATCAAAGTAACAACAATAACCAAATTTTCGATCTTTTATTACTTTTCTTGTACCACAGACAATTGTTTTTGGGTAGTGCTTTCTTATTCCTACATTGCAAAGAATTTAACTAAACCAACAGGCTAACAGTGCTTGCTAATGTTGGATTGAAAAGTTTTGCAAGAAGTTTAGTTTGTTGATTAATCTGCTTTTATTGTAGCAGGTTATTTTTCACCACCTATGATGTGATACACCTATCAATTATTGATGACAAGCTTAAATAAGCTACCAACTAGGACGTGAATAGCCGTAAGATTATCTTTCTAGTTCTATAATATTACCTCTCTTTCTCTTGTTTAAAATTAACTACAAATATGATATTGATTCATCGAGTGATTTTTTTGCCTTTTGTTTTAGTATCTATGCTTCTGTTTCTTATTATGTTAATCTCTTTTTTAGGATCCATGCGATTACTTTTGACAATTGGAGAAAATAAACTTAATTCATGCCGGTTAAATTTCCGTTGGAGAGGTTGAAATCGACTATGCCCCTGATGGTATGTGCTCTATTTTCATCATCAAACTGTTTTATATGTATAACATGGTCATTCTTGTTTACTTATTGTTTACAACAATTCAACAAAATTTAATTTGGTTCTTATCTTATGATCATCTTTGTATTTCTACTCTAAATATCAATCCGGCCTTTTAAGGCGAGTCTATACTCAATAACTTATGCGTGTATTTGTTGGTGCTTAATATATATCTAGGGAGAAACATATAATAGAAGAGCAAATGGTGTAGCCGGTAATGGTATTCTCTCTCAATTTTCTTGATCAATAGTTTTATTTAATTTTTGTTTCTTGTTTGCCTTCAATAGGATATCTACAAGTGAGTTCTATTCTGCCATTTGGTTCATTTCTGAAGCTGCAACTTGCAAGGGAGCTATATTTTGTATTTTTTTTACTCGCTACAAATATTCCTTACATCGTCAACAGCAGCCAATGCCCTCTGGGTAGGCAAAGTTTTGCTCTTAGTATTACTTGGGCCAAATCTAACACACTATGTAGCTAAGTTGAAGTTCAGCAAACAAGTACAGAGGATCGGATAAATTTGGGTTGAAACAACTTGGGTATTCTGAATTGAAGGAAACATGGATCTTATGGTTATTTAGTATATTTGTTAGATTATTTTGCTTGATTAAGTTATGTGATTGTAAGCATGATTTGTATTTGAATTATCGATGTCTCGATCTTTCTTTCAGACATTTATAATAAACTAGTTATTTGGAAAGAAAAAGAACAGATATTCCTTGCGTTATTGATAGCAAATATACAATGTTTTTATATCTAATCGCTAATGTGTAAGTTGAATGCAATTTTATGTATTTCTGGATAAAATAATTTATTAATATTTTTTTAATGAAAAGCAAAATAATCGTCGGTAATTCGTCAGTTAAATTTAATTTTTAAATTTACTTGTGAAAATAAAATCGTCAGTATTTCGTTTATAAATTTAATTCTAATTAAAAACATAAAAATCAAAACTGTCGGTAATTTGTCGGTATAATTAAATTTTAAATTAAAATATAAAAAAACAAATGGTCAGAATTTCGTTCTGAATTTGGCCACAAATTCGTTAGTAAGGTATTTTTAGAAATTTAAAATATTGTTAATAAATTTTTGAATATATTAAAAATTAATATTTAAAAATACAATTTCAGACAACTTAGCGACGATAATTTCGTCAGAATTAAATAAAACCGTCGGTAAAAATCGTCGGTAAATTTAGCGACGGTGGTATTTCCAACCATTTAGTTTCGTCAAAAAATCGTTAGAAACAGGCTTTACCGACGTTTTTCTGACTGTTTTTTCCGTTGGTAATTGCCAGTTTTTTAGTATATGCATTAATTAAGGAAACTGACGTACAATAACATACAACGGTTATATGTAAACACGAAGAGATTTACGGGTTTACCGGGATGCTTGAAAGTATTGATTGCATACATTAGGCGTGACGCAGGTGTACTAATACATGGAAAGATCAAAATTTACATTAGATGATCATGGTTATCCTAAGATTATGCTTGAAGAATTGATTGATGCATTAGGCGTGACATAGGTGGCCACATTATCAATAAATGAGCAGAATCATATACACTTGCATATTTTACATAACATGATTATCGAAGACGAAGGGTACACAATAAACCCACATGAAGATGGTGTGGAAATTCAAATCAACAACTCGAATATTTCTATTAACGAGAGATTTTGATTGCAAATATAGAACACTATGGAGCTACAATATAGGGGTACACACCATAATATTGGAAATAATCCCATCGAGCACATTTAGCAACTTTCGATTCACAACCAAGATTGATCAAGTTTAAAAAATTAATAATCTAGTTTTGTTGTATTTTAGTTATTTTAAATGAATTTTACGAAGTATTTTAGTATTTTATTTTAAAGGATTTTAGCTATTTAATTTTATTTTAGTTAATTTGAAAAAGTTAATCTAGTATTTATTTTATAAATATTATGTATTTTTATAGAAAAGTAAAAGATAAAAAAGAAATTGATGCTGACGTGATGATTAATAATAACAGTTATGGGTGTTATTAATACGACTTTTAATGATTAGATAGTTATGTTGAAATGACGGTTAGTATGACAATTTGGTGTGTTATCATAACGGAAACTCAAATAACTTATATATTTGAAAGGTGGTAAGATTAACAAACTTATGCTTGAAGTGGTGGTAAGGGCCATTGATCGAGTTCAATGCTAGGTCATTTTTCCATTCTAGGCACTAGCCAAATTTTTGCTATTTTCCCTTACAAGCTTCCTATTGTCGTCTAAGCTTACCCTTTATTTCTTTGATATTTAACTTTTTTTTTGTTTATTATTACAGCAAAACAATTAATTTTACCTTTTATTTGTTGTTCTTATATCACTTTTAACTAAAGGTGAGCATGAGTACCGAAAATACCGAACCGTACCGGCATCGTACCGAAACCGGTACCGAGTTAGAGCTTTCGGTCCGGTACTCGGTACTTGAAATAGTGCTAAATCGGTATTCGGGATTCGGTATTCGAGACTAATACCGAAAAAACTAGGTAAAATAGGTACCGGTACTAGTACCGGTACCGTAGTATGAATACTCGGTACGGTATTCAGTACCATCTTTAAACCAAATTCGGTATTCGGTAAAACTGGTTCCGGTACCATGCTCACCCCTACATTTAACAAATAATTGATTGTCTAGTTTGGTCATTATGCTTTCAGTCTACCAAAGTTTGAGTATTAGTGTGAGACGTTCCATTTTTCTTGTAGAGATTGATTTCTTTACATCAAACCTGTCCTATACTTTCTCCAACTTTTTATAATTCAAATACAAATTAATTTATGTATCGCATTCATGAAGTTTGACCCTTACAAAAAATCACCCTATAACCTTAGTCTAGAGGGAAAATTATTCATTTATATCTTCGATTTTAAATAAATGTACACCTACAATAAAACTACATAAGATTACTCTTTATACACTAACTATAATTTCAACCAAAATATAGTAAGTTAAAGAAAGTAACAAAAAATGAACAAAAACCAAGATATATAATAATTTTTTTATTCTTTATATGTAACGTAATCCATCTAAAAAATCTCTCAAAATGTATTTTTCATGCATATAAGCTCCTAAATCATGTATGTTAGGCATTATTCAGGATTATATAATACTGCTTTAACTAAAAAAAAATAAATTAAAAACAGGTTATATCATTTTCGGTTCGGTTCTGGATCAAACCTAATCCAGTTTGTTAACAATGGTTTAGTTTTCGGTTTATGTTTTTTCAATTTTAATTTATGCTTTGGTACGTCTAGAGTTAGGTTGTTTTGGTCCAGATTTAGACTCATGCTCGTCTGGTTAGCCCTACTTGATATCAACTTAACAAGAAAAAGTCAAAAAACCATGTGAATTTATGCATCACATTTGTTCCAAAAAAAAAATTATACATCACATGGGAGAGGGGAGTTACTTAAGTCCTTAGATACTAGGTATATGAGATTAATTATGACACTTCTTGGAAATGGAATATTACTATATCTATCAATTGATGAAGAGTTTTAATTCTTAGATCCTAGTTTATAGATTAAAACACTCTAACTTATATTAATTATGAATCAATTATAAAGTTAGACCACTTCTAATTGGACATTAAATTTTGTTTCTATATATATATATATATATATATATATCAGACTTTATAGACATCTCTTTAATTGTAGTCTTTTTATGTCTTTAACATCTAAGACTGTGAATGTTAGATAAGTTATCATGTGAGTCTAAGGTGTTGTTTGTTTTCGAAGACATAAATGTCTTATTTCTTATTTCATTTCTTCAGGAGAAGATGTGGTTTAGAAGGTCTTAAGATTGAGAAGGTCTATGAAAAAAAAACTATAGATTTTAGCTTCTGAAAATAAGCAAAAATAAGACAGAATAAGGTCTTATGTCTGCGAAAAAAACAAACAACCTTATTAGAAACGTCTGTGGGCGCGCAGACGTTTCTATGAAAAAACAAACAAGCTTATCAGAAACGTCTGCGCACCCGCAGACGTTTCTTTAAAATAAGACCTTATTTTAAAAAACAAATGAAGCCTAACACATAAAAATCTGATTGAAGCATACTAGCTAGAACTCAGAAAATAGGTATTTTAGTTTCCTGTGAGCTTCATCGCCGTCGACCTCCGGTTACTGTAAGCTACCTCTGTTACCATCGTCGTCCAGCCAACGTCCCATTGTCAAAACCTAAAAAACACGCACCATCTAGTCAAACACACACCAATACCCACCTTATAGCTAACCCACTGTCGCCCGTTGTCTACCCCCGTAAATCACACACCAAACTAAATTCACCGTCATCCACCTCTGGGGTTGTCACCGTCGTCGAGAACCAAAAAGACACCAAAACCCAGCTCATCGGCACCCACATTTTCTACCTCCATAAATCACACACCAAAGAGTATCTGGCGTGTGACAAAGAGTGTATGATGGACGGTGGGGTCTTCCTCTTCGATCTGGTGAGGGCAAGTAGGGCCGTAGGTCTGGAAATTTGGGTCGCGTTCATGTTAAATGGTTCTTGTCGACCATTTTCGTGTTAACCCATTTTTGACCTATAACGCCCCAACATTTTTTTGAATATAATAATAAACTCATCGATTCATTAAAATTTAATATGATAAAATATTCAATACAGTCACTCTAATAATTACCATCCCAACATACGAGACTTACGGTTTCGAATAAAATAAATTGTTTAAAATAATAATTGTAAATGTACATAAATTTTAGAGTTTGTAAAATAATAATGCGGAAGTGTAGTCATCATGTGTAACGACTAACGACACAAAGTTTTCATAATTTTATTCGGTTAATAATTTTAATGTAATTCTGTAACACTCCAAATTCAAAAGTGATTATTATTATTTTGTTCTAATTAATTATTATGAGAATAATTAAGCTTGAGGTTTATGGTGATTATGAATTTCAAGAGAGTTCAAGGGTTTAATGTTTATTTATAGAATCATGAAATTCCTAGTTTTAATGAATTTTAATCTAGATGGAAGTTAAGGTTCATTAAAAATATATAAGTCAAAGAACAAGGGTGATTTAAAAATAAAATAGAAGGCAAAAGGACCTATGTTTAACATCACCAAACTAGGAATTTGAGCAGAAGTCGAGAAAGGTGTGTGGTTTGGTTTCACTGCCGACAACAACAATAGAAGGAGGAGAGTGATCGATATCTTCATCAAATGCCATCATCACATCTCCTATAAGGTAAATATCTCTAACCCTAGTAGTGTTTTTGGTTTTGTTTGTGAGGGTTTTGGCCATAGCCTACTCATGGTTACTAGAAAGATTATAAGAACACAATTAATGAACATGCATGGTGGTGTTGGTAGGCTAGTAGGTAAAAGAAAAAGAGAGGATTTCATGGGCTGCAACATATATTACTTGCAAAGACAGAAAAAAAAACAAAGAAAGATATAGTAATATATTGATTTATAGTATGTTGCGATGGGGTATGCAGATTGATTTCATAATATTAAATGCTGAGGTGTGTGGATGTGTGCTTATAAGATCAAAAGTAGAATCATGGGTGTGAATGTTTGTTTATTAAGAACGAAGGGCAACAAATTAACTTTGTTTTTGGTTGGGATTGTTGGGCGCAGAAAAACACAGCAACTATAGTCTTCGACTTAGACAGCTTTTATGGACCAAGATTCAAGCTTTATGCCATTATTTCATTCTTATATGTTCCAGGTATGACTACATGTCCTGATCCATGTTAATTATGATGATTTAGTATGGTTTAGATGATGAATTAGAAGAGAGTGTAAAGCTGCTGTTTTTGGCAGCAGACATGGGTCAACGTAGGAATTTCGTATAAAATCACTCGGCTGTTGGATTAAGGTGTTTGATACGTGGTTTGAAAGCTTAAGATGTCTACTTTGAATCGTCTTCAGACACTAATGGCTATTTCATATGTTAAAGGGGGTCAAAACATGATATTGTTACAGCTGGTCAGATGTATTTAGTAGAGGCGCTACTCTTTTCATAAAATCATATTAAATCACTCGTAAGGAGTTAGAAGGTGAATCTTATGTTTTTAGAAATCTTAAAGGGTGTACTTTATGTAACTTCAAACTTCAGAGCCTAAATCAATTTTTAATTGGGTCAAGATATTGAGGAAAGTTGGCTGATCTATGGACTGGAATCAAAGATACTTGGTACCCAACTTTATTATAGAATTTGTGACCCAATATTGACATGTTTGAATAATGTAAGATGGTATATATTAATGGCGAGTAAATGATGAGAAGTAATAAAAATGAGAACGATTCTCATAGTTTAGAGAATGACTCTCGAAAGTATTATAATGACACTTTAAAGAATGAAAAATGAGAAAGTGTCTTTCAACTATGAAAACAAGGTGTAGTTATGTAATTTGATTTGGTTGGATGTGATAGATTGTATGTTGATCGTATGTTTAATAATATGTGAGGTTGTTTCATGATCTCGTTTCTACTCGGATTCAGTTGTTCGGCTTCTACTTTCGGGACTCTAGGTGAGTTTAGTAGAATTTAAAAAACCCGAGTACAAATACAAAACCTAATTTTCGAAATATAAACGGTTATATATATATTAATTTATGATATGTGTTATGTGTTTAAAGTTAAATACTTGTTATATGTATGTCTATAACATGTGATACGCACATGCTATCATTATTTGCGTTTTACTACGGTATACACACACACACACACACACATATATATATATATATATAATTAATCATGATTATATGTATGATTGAACTTAGCGGGCGGGGGTAATATACAATATTACTCAATTGCGGATACGGGCCTAGTAGGTATGATTTGACCTTCTAGGATTAAAGTGCTAATCAATGTGGGTCGCTTGGTCTTTCTAGATGGCTATATTGATACATGGTATGCAAACACCTCGGTGTTCAAGTACTGGAGTGATGTAGACCAGTGAGGCTAGATCATGCATCATGAGGGTGTGAGGAGAAGCTAAAATTGCGGTTGGATTTGTTCGTACTTACACATAAACGACAACGTGGTACTTGTACTCGCCATGTCGGAGTAGCGAAAGCGGCGATACTCTCGGGATCTATGTGCCGGGTGGGAGTCATCACCTTACTTGGTACATAGATTGGCCGGGCACGTGAGTAGTGAACCTTGGGTTATCTAGTGTGGTTTTAGACTCTACATTAGTAATACCTTATTAAAATGTGTGCGGATATGATGCAATATGATTCATAGTTACGTGTGGTTGATTATATGATTTGATTTTCGGATATTTGACCCATTCGGTGTTATATGATTTGCGTGTCTTCGGGAATGGGTCAAATACACGAGGGACGGGTATGGTATATACTTTAATGTCATATCTTTATTTATGATTATGATTTCATGGTTTTTGGTTATAACTTCTATTAACTCACGAGGCGAAAGCTGACACTTGTTCTTTTAAAATGCGTCTTGTATTAGTGCAGGTGGCTTAGAGGTTACGGTTTATGCGAGGAGGGTGGTCATAAACTATAGTTTGACTTAGTGATCGGTGCTAACAAATATTTTATTTATTTAATTAATTTAAAGTTTTAAACTCTGTAAAGGTTTTTGAATAACTGTTATAGTAGCACTGTGGTTTGATTATGAATGGTTTCTTTGCCTTTATGGCAATGACAGTTAATTCTTTTAATGTTTAAGACTTTCGTTACAAGTATTTGTTAATATTTAAAAAGTTTTTATAAGTGGTGAAATTTGAAAATCACGGTGTTACATCATGTTGGAGCCTTCCCTTTTGAGGTCGAGTTTCGTATCGACTTATTTTCCGTGAAAAAAATTACACGTGAAACTTTCTTGTATTAATATCAAAGACATGGTTAATGCAAACAAGGGAATCATGGTCGGTATTAGTTAATAAAAATAATTTTTGAATCAAATAGGTGAATATTGGTCATATTGGTTAAATGTAGTCATAATTGGTAAAAACATCTTAATCATGGTCAATATTAGTCCATCACAATCTTGCATGGCTCAAATAATTAAATCATGATCAACATTGATCAATCTAAGTAATGCAGAGCTCAAATAGTTGAAACACTGTCCATATCAATCAATATAGAATCATTATATCGTCATAATTGATATTGGTCAATCATGGACATAGTTAATTTAAATAAGTGAATTATGGTCAAGATTGATCGATCTAAGTTATAATTGGTTTAGATTGGTAAATAATTGGTTATTATTTGAGTCAAACTCTATTAATACAATTCAAACATGGTCCACAAAAATTGCAAAGCATCATTTAAAGTTAAACATATTCAACGCAGGTAAAAAATAGTAGCTAATCACATATCATAGTGTCATTAGACTTTAATATGATTAAGATGGTTAATCCATATTATATAATGTCAATGTGTCATTTATATTTAATAGAGGTCAATACAAATTATTGGTTAACACCGGTCAAACATGCTCATTTTTTTGTTCAAAAATGTTCATGTATGTGAATAAGTTCATGATTGGTTAAAAAAATGTCAGAGTTTGTTCACATATATCAATCATAATAAATAATAGTCAAATAAGTTAATAAGGATCGATATGGAGTCAATCATGATTAGATTTTATTCAAACAAGGCAATAAATTTCATCTCAAAAACATATATTTTGATTAATTATGTATTAAAATATTTAATAGTAATTAATATATAAAACTAATATATATGTACATTTTTTAATATAAATAGCTATATTATAACTAAACTATAGAAAATTAAAAAAAAAAATACTAATATCAAGTTTTTGTATTAGTACCTACGTAATAATAAAAAAAATAAAACAACTGATATAAAATTTCAATTTACTCCATCTAAATTCATATTCTCTTTTAAATTTTCACTTTCTCACATTTTATCTTATCACTCCCTCTCAAATTTTCACGTTCTCATCTTATTATTGTTATTTGACAAAATTAACCAATTATTATTGTTTTAAAAAAGAACAGGGAAATTTATTTAGGCAATAGATTTAAATGTTCAATATTAGAGAGAAAAGGGAGATTCAAAGAGGCATTGAAATAACATATATCGATAAGGTGTTCTTTGTAGCAAATACCATATCTAAAAACACGGGGTTCCATTAATGTCTCATTGGTTATTACTTATAATTTGTAAAGAGTTTTAAGTTTACTTTTATTATAAAAAAATCATGTTAAACAGGTCACCTACGGGTTTTCGTGTTCGTGTTATGTTCGTATCGACGAGTTTCGTGTCATTTTCGGGTCAACCCATTCTTGACCCAATTCAATTTTGTGATGTATTGGTGTTAACCTAGGTCATGTTCAGTTCGGATTAGGTTTCGTATCGTGTCAGGATTTGCCAGCTCTAGGTAGGGGCCGGAGGAGATGAAGGGGAGAGAAATTATATGAAAGGGTGTTGGAGAAAATAAAGTGTGAGAGAGAGGAGTTTGTAGAGTTTTATTGAAGAAGATGAAGAGAGGATTTATCAAGAATATGGACAAAGGGTTTATTTTAAGGAATAAAATATTGAATTTTACTCATTTATTGTGGTGGTAATGACAAGTAGGGATCGTTTTTGAAATTTATAATATATGAGGTGTAGTAGACAACGGTGTCTATAGTAACACATTAACACCCATTATAAAATCAAATGATAATTTATCATGAGATATTAAAGGTTAATTTGACATAAACTTACTTAAAAATCGTGAGAAATTAATATTTAATAAGACGTAGTTTTAATTAATTTTACCATCTATGACCACAAGGCTTAATCTATTATCTATGTTCTTTCTTTTTCTATTCCCATCTCTTTCGCTGTCTACCAAGAACATAACGTACAGATGCATATTTAGGGGTGTTTGTCTAACCTTATTATTTTGGGTTATTAGCTTATGAGCTTATCATGTTTTAGGTGTTTGGCTAAGCTTATTAGCTTAAACTTATTGGCTTATTTTTAACAAAATAAACCATTTTTCATAAGTCATCTTGAACTAGCTTATTTTCTTTCAAGTGAGCTTATTTTTATAATTTTACCTTTATACCATCTTTTTAGTCATTATACATTAATAAGCTAATATAAGGAAGCACTTTTTAGTCATTCTCTACATTTTTAAAAGAAGTTTATTAACTCATAAGTTATAAGCTAATCCAAATACTTTTTTTCTCATAAACTCAAAAACTTATAAACTCATAAGCTTAAGCCCTTAAAAAAAGCTTAAACAAACACCCCCTTAACTTTTGAGCTTTTTTATTTATTGGTTCCCAAAACTTAACAGTCGTCACCACTCACCACCATGAGAGCTAATAATTAAAAAGAGAGCAATCTTGCTATATAACTCATTTATGGGTTTTTAAAATTCTCACAGCACTTTAAAATATTTAAAAAAAAACTAATGCATGCATAAATTTGTTTTTACCCCGACGTAACACGCGGGGAATTAAGACCTCGTTAATATATGATCAAGTTGTATAAAGCAATGGATGTCCCATTCATAGCTAAATAGAAGAATAAATATGATAACACATGAAATTTATTAATTCTTCTAATCAAATTTTTTTTTAAATTTTTAATACTTATTTTAATTTAGTAGAAGAATAAATAGAAATATAAAATATAAAAATATAAAACCTTTCAAATAGTGATTATATTATAGAAAAACTGTATTCCATCTTTTTAACCCCTATCTAGTGATTATTTCCAAGTATTGAAACTTTATCTTTTTTACTATAATACGCATATATTAACCAAAATTAATTAATTAATTAACTACGATCTAATTAACAAGTGAAACCTTTTAACTATCATATTAACCGGTGTAACAAACTAACACCCCTAAATTTTACATGTGGGCTAGAGGAGTTACTTTCTTTTAAGAACTTTATTTGAAAGAGAGAAAGAACAAAAAAAATTTAACTCTTAGGATCTATTTCGTTTGTGGGATTTTGAGAGATTTCGTAGGATTTGTTTCAAATCTTTTGAAATCCTATGTTTGGTTGAAAATAAGATGGGATTTGGATTTCAAATCCTATAGGTATGGTATTTCAAAATCCTTGGGAAGGGGGGAGGTATTTCTAAATACCTCATATGTAAGATTTCAAAATCAGGACTTATGTAACCAACAATTCACACTTCGTCTTCAGTTCTTCACAATATCAACCGACACTTCACTCTCACCGTCACTACTGTAATCGGTCACCACCATAACCGTCATGGGCATCACCATTGTCGTCCACCACCACCGACGTAACCATTGCCCTTCACTGTCTCCGTATTCGTTATCATGTCCCTTTGTCCATCATCTCCGTCACTACCCTAACCGTCCATCGCCATAACATTCCCCAAAACCTCTGACGCCCTTTCCAGTCTCCGCTGTCACCCTTTCCCGTCTCTGCCGTCACCCTTCCCCGTCTCCGCCACCACCTCCGTTGCCATCACTTTTCACCGACTTCGCTTCCGCTGTCATCGTCCTTCACCACCGTCATCGTAGTCGCCCCGGGACACAGTTTGTTCTTGAGGGGTATGCCAGTACCTGACAACTTACAACAACAGTAACATCGAGAACTCATTGGTTTCCAACCGAAACCCACATAATTCATTACCAAAACATTTCCAGTTGTTACAAACATCCCCAAAACACTAATCGACTATATTAGGAAGTATAATAACATCCTTTGATCATTAAACACTATACAAACTCACTAAATCAATTAACACTTCAAAACACAATCATAAAGGATACTTACAATACTTTAAATTTGATTCCTTCAATCCATATATGTTAAGCTTTCTTGCAATTCACCAATTCCAGCTACAATTTAATAGATTAAAGGTATGTTTGTGTGTGTAGAAGAAACAAGAAGGAGAAGAAGATAGAAGGAAAAAGGAACCAAAACAAGAAGCCCAAGATAAGGGTGGCCGCCTCTTGGTGGTGACCCGACCTATAGTGGGTATTCCGCTCCTCTTTTCGACTTACAACTCATTCATACGATACCTAAAAATCTCAACGAGGATATATATGGAATCATTATTTTAAACTATTTACTAATTTATAACTTCTACTCATTTCCCTCAACTTTTATTCCCAACTCATATTAAATATCTTTTTTTTACAAAATTTAGGGTGTTACACTTCCACTAACACAGTCTCTCACACAAACACAATTATCCACTTACATTAACATAATTTTCAAATCTTATTAACTTCATTTATTTCATAAATATAAATCTTTTTTCTTATTTAAATATCTTTTAGAATTTATTTTTAAAATCAATAAAATAGTTGATGCAAATAAAAGAAAATTTGAAAAAAACGAACATGTTGATGTAGAAAACTTTTTCGTGACATTGAATCGTGCAAATAACATATCATTATATTATTAAAAGCGACATGTTGTAAACCGAAACTATTTGTCGTTGCAGTATCGCGCGGGTACGATGCTAGTGACTTTCAATATACAATGTCATGTGTAAATATTATTATATATGTATAACTGTCTCATTTTTATTTATATTTTGATGTTATGCGTAAAGTTTATTTATATTTTATTATATATGTATAACCGTCTCACATTAACATAATTTTCAAATTTTATTAACTTCAATTTGTTTATTTCATAAATATAATACTTTTTTCTTATTTTAATATCTTTTAGAATTTATTTTTAAAATTAATAAAATGGTTGATGCAAATAAAAGAAAATTTGAAAAAACAGACATGTTGATGTAGAAAACTTTTTCATGACATTGAATCGTGCAAATAATATATCATTACATTTCTTAAAAGCGACATGTTATAAACAGAAACTTTTTTCCGCTGCAGCAACGTGCGGATACGATACTAGTAACTTTTAATATATAATGTCATGTGTAAATATTATTATATATGTATAACTGTCTCACTTTTATTTATATTTTAATATAAATTTTATTAAAATACGCTGCTTATCTAAAAATATATTTTGTGATATCTAATACATACATACACATTTATAATAGAAAAATATGCTAGACGTAGTTAATTAGTCAAAATATTTTATCCTTAAAACTCTTTGAAATTTTTTCTGGCCTTTCATCATTCTTTTAATTTACTATAACAATCACTTTTAAAAATATTGCTTTTAAGATTATATAAAAGAAAAAATCAAAAAACATTGTGATTATTTAATAAATTTAAATAAATCGCGTCTTTATTTTATAAAACAATAGCTTTTAGCATGATGATATAATTTAAACGTAATCTAAATAGTAATCTTAATTAACCCATCACGAAGCACGGGTTAATAAAGTTACTCGTTATTATTATTACACATTTTGAAAGTTTAATTTGTTAATTTAAATTTATTGATTTAGATAAAATTCTACATAATATAACTTTTCACAATATCCACATTTTCAAGATTTGTTTAAATCTTAGAATCATGATAATTTTTAGTATTTTTTTTTAGTTTTCTCACAAAATATAATAAATTCTTATTATCAAGATTTTAAAAAGCTGATTATGACTCTGTTGAGGCTTGACTATATCATCACAAAATGATTTAAGGTTTAAGCGTAAGATTTGATGTACTCTAAGGCTAGGTACACTTTTACTTGTACTATAAGCCGTATTTTTTGAGACACCTTAAGGGTACTGGATTATACGGACCGAATATATAAATATTTAGTTATAACAAATAGGTTGATAAACGAGAAACAAAAAAGAATTAGGATGAATAATGATATAAGTCTAAATCATGTGTTTTTTTTATTTTTGTTTATATAATTGTTTACATTTATGTATAATTTATATACGAAATTCTTGACCTAAGTCATGTCTAAAAAATATCATGTCCTAGGCATGGTTTTTATGGCTTAAGCCTTGATCATTTGACGTCACATCATGCCTCACATAATTTCAAACCTTGGTTACTATATATGAATTAAAAATATTTTTGTTCTTTAAATTTTATACAAGTTAATTTAATTGGTTATTATATATCAATTAAATGATTGTATTTTACTCTTTAAAATTTATTTAAGTACAAACTTAAATATATGATATTTTTTTAAGAAATGGATATCACTCTACTATTTGAGACTAAGAGCCATTTGGTTCATAAGAATTAGGAGAAATTGTGTGAAATTGGAATTGATAATTATATCAAAGGTAAAAGTTTTACAAAATTGGTGGAATAAAATTTGATCAATCATATGAATTTCTTATATCAAGGAATTAGAAATTCATCATTAAATTGATGAAATTTTACAAATTCGAAAGGAATCTAAAAATGTATTTGCTTTCTCCTACCTAATCATTTACCCACCCTACCCTACCTTACCCCAATCTACCTCTACACATACCCCAACCCTACCATCTACCTACTCTTACCTCGCCAACCTTACCCCTACCCTACACTTACTCCTACCTCACCAACCGTACCCCTACCCTATCCACCACCTGCTGCCTTACCCTAACCTACCTCATGCACTCTACCACACCAGCGCCCCACCTTAAACATATCCCACCCGTACTCACCCTACGATACCCAACCCTACCCCACCCTAATCTACCTTACCTTACCCCTACCCTGCCCACCCCCATGTCACACAACATCATACCTACCACCACCATCGCATTCTAACCCTAAACAACCCTTGCCATATACTACATTACTCCTACCCTACCTTACCAACCCCTAACCTCCTACCCTCACTGTACGCACATCACACCTATCCCTCCCTTATACTACTCTATCACCACCCTACATCCACCATACCCACCCTTACAAATATTGTTTTATGAAATTCATATTGTATTGGACTTCTAAATTCATTGTTTTTTTGAAAAGCTAACAAAAACTCACTAAATTACTCTAAAATCCACTCTATTGTTCATCATACTAGACTTGAACTCTCAACCTTTTGCGAGGAGCACTCTTGCGAGAAACACCTTTTACCAACATATGATAACCTTGGGCTAAGAGCCCTTGATACTTGTGTATTCATTTGATTACAAGATTTTTAGCAAGAATTATTAGGTTTCTTCATATATTAAACTACCCCCTAAATTTCGTATCCAACTTATCATTTAGATCATAAACATGTATCCACTTATTTCTATTATCACATCAGCATTACATCATTTTTTCCTTCAATCTCAATCTATTTCACAACCCTCACATCCATCCCACACCACCATCCCATCTTTTATCTATTTTAATTTTTTTATTTTTTGTTACAACTATTATTAATTTAAAAAATTTACCGGAAATAATATAATATATTATGTTTTTTAAATTAAACTAATATTTTAACCTTGCATAATGAAAATATAGAATTTAAAAATACATAATGTTCGAATAAAAAAACGTAATTAGTTGTTGCGGTTGTTCCTTGAAAGCCATAAAATGTGTTAGATTAAATCCGCTCGAAGGTTAGATGTGTTTCTCGGTTTCGGACTTCTTGCACATTAGTGTTGAATTGTTGATCGATATCATCTTCCTCATCCACTTGATTAGCGTTTTCATCAAAATGACAAATCGTGTTACCATCCTTTTCCAATATCACATCGTGTAGTATGATAAAAACGTACATTACATTAAGTATTTTTTGAGGATGACACGATCTTGCCGTGTTTTAATTTATTTGCCAACGTTGTTTTAACACACCAAAACAACGTTATACATCCTTCGTTGCCGCTTCTTGCTTGACTTTAAACCTTAATCGTCTTTGATCAATATGGCATGTAAATGCAGTAATATCATGAAATTTAAAATAATATTAATTCAGAATAATGAGATATTTGACTACTCATTAGATTATAATTAATATGGAGACTTAATGTATATAAAAAAGATCTTAAATATTATGTGTTGCAAATAAGATTAGTGGTCAAACTATAAAGAAATATAAGTTTCGTGGTCAAAATATAAGAAAATAAACTTAATAGGCTTGATATGTAAAACTGGGATATATATATCCCCACACCCGATTTTTAGACTAATCGTGCAAAATAAAGACCAAAGATGGTAAATTTGATTAATAATGCTTACATTATTAATCACATGATACTTGTAAATTTGATTACATTCTTAAAGAGTAATCACATGATACTTGTAAATTTGATTTTATCATTAATGCTTTCTAAACACGGAAAACTATAAATATTTTTCATTTTAATAAATAATTCGAACTTATATCAAGAAAAAAAGGTAAATGGTTAGAAAATTGAATAAGTACTCGTCACAATGAAAGTATCTTATGATTGATTATGAGAATTACATTTGAGTTAGATAATTTAACGATGATATCGTCAATCCAAAACTATTAATTAAAATCTATAGGTTTCTTATTTAATTTAAATTATCTTTCTTTTTTATTTAATAAAGAAGTGATGACCTTTAATTAAAAACGTGATGTGATATATTATTCTATTCACAAGATCAACATAAGTGTCAAAATTAATGTATGATACAACACCCTGATTTTTGGTACAAATTTGAACTTTTTAAATGAATATTAAAAACCATCATTTGTCTATTTATTTACATACATGTGCGGAAGCTTTATTTTGATTTATAAAAGATTGGTGTTACATGTTGTCTTAATTAGCTTACCATTAACCAATAAATAAACAAAAGAAGAGCATAAGGCATGTATATCCAAACATGTAACTACAGGGTCGTATAAGAGGTTTCCCAAAAGCTTCTACCCGCCTCCCCAACAGTTACTACTATTTATCCGTGGATATAAAAATATTTAAAAGAATATAGACGTTAGCATAACGCTAGCGAGTGTTCCAAAAACAGTTTAACAATATAAACAAGTCATCATCACGTTTTAATTAACATGACATCACTTATCTTAACACATAAGATGTGGGGAACAAGTCCACTAGACCTTGTATATTCCATAGTGGCCAACCATGGTCAACAAGTCCACGTGGTGGTGTGTCCACATCTCACGTCAAGGTGGGGGAACACAAAGCATCTACCGTACAACGGTTGTTAGAAGTGAATGACCTCTTTCCCAAGTCTGCTTGTGTATACACCGGTTTAGTTTGCTCGCCAGCCTCTTGAACTACACGGTCATAATGGGTACTTCACCCCCCTCCTCTCTTTGCACAAATTCCAAAAGCGCCCACGCATATTTAAGTTTTACACTAGTTCGGTTGCGGACTTCTTGCACATTAGTGTTGAATTGTTGATCGATAATATCTTCCTCGTCTTCCTTATCAACTTGATTAGCGTTTTCATCAAAACGACAAATCGTGTTACCGTCCTTTTCCAATATCACATCGTTTAATATGATAAAAACGTACATTACATTAAGTATTTTTTGTGCATGACACAATCTTGCCATGTTTTTTTTATTATGTGCCAACGTTGTTTCAGCACACCAAAACAACGTTTGCTCGACTTTAAACCTTAATCGTCTTTGATCAATATGCCATATGAATGCTGTAATATCTTGAAATTTGAAATAATATTAATTCGGAATAATGAGATATTTGAATACTCATTAGATTATAATTAATATTGAGACTTAATATATATAAAAAAGATCTTGAATATTATGTCTTATAAATCAGATTAGTGGTCATAGTATAAAGAAATATAAGTTTAGTGGTCAAAATATAAGAAAATGAACTTAAGAGGCTTGATATGTAAAATTTGGGATATAAATATCCCCACACCAGATTTTTTATCTCATCATGCACATAAACACAAAAGATGGTAATTACATTTTTAAAGAGTAATCACACAATACTTGTAAATTTGATTTTATCATTAATGCTTTCTAAACTTGGAAAACAATAAATATTTTTCATTTTAAATAATTCGAACTTATATCGAGAAAAAAAGTTAAATGATTAGAAAATTGAATAAGTACTCGTCACAATGAGAGTATCTAATAATTGATTATGAGAATTACATTTGAGTTAGATAATTTAACGATGACATCGTCAATCCAAAACTATTAATTAAAATCTATAGGTTTCTTATTTAATTGAAATTATTTTCTTTCTTTTTTATTTAATTAAGAAGTGGCGACCTTGAAATAAAAAAAAAGATGTGATGTATATCCTTTTACTCACAAGATCAACACAAGTGTTAAAATCACTCGATGATATAACACCCTGATTTTCGGAACAAATTTGAACTTTTTAAACGACGATTAAAAACCATCATTTGTCTATTCATTTACATACATGTGCGGAAGCTTTATTTTGATTTACAAAAGATTGGTGTTACGTGTTGTCTTAATTAGCTGACCATTAACCAATGAATAAACAAAAGAAGAGCATAAGGCATGTATATCCAAACATGTAACTACAGGGTCGTATCACAGGCTCCCCAAAAGCTTCTACCCACCTCACCTAAGGATGGCAGAAAAACTGAACCTGACGGGGAAAACCGAAAACCGAGTTAAAGGGAGCGGTTTTGTAGATGCTAAACAGGGACGGGGATGGGGATGGTGAAAAACCGAATAGATTAAGCGGGGACGGGGACGGTGAAAAACCGAATAAATTAAGCGGGGACGGGGACGGTGATACCAATTACCCGATTAACCGGCCCGATTACCCGATTATATTTTATTTTTATATTTTATATATTTTTAATTCTATTTTTACATTTTTATTCTATTTTTTATATTTTATATTCTATTTTTAATTATATATTATATATTATATATTCATATGAAGTTAGAAGAGTGACGAGAATCCCCGCGGTGAAAAATCACCGTTTAACTTTATACGGGTATCCCCGAGGTGAAAATTACCCGTTTACATTAAACGGGGATACCCGTTTCCCCGCTATCTTCCCCGGTTATCCGACGGGGATCCTCGTTTAAATCCCCGCGATTTTTTAAGCAAGGACGGGGACGGGGGACCAATCCACGGCCCAAAACCGGCCCGTTGCCATCTCTAGCCTCACCGGCAATTGCTACTATTTATCTATGGATATAAAAACATTTAAAACAATAGAGACGTTAGCATAACGCTAGCGAGTGTACCAAAAAAGTTTATCTATATAAACAAGTCATCATCACGTTTTAATTAACATGACATCACTTATCTTAACACATAAGATGTGAGGGACAAGTCCACTAGACCTTGTATATTCCATAGTGGCTAACCATGGTCAACAAGTCCACGTGGGGTGTGTCCATATCTCCCGTCAATGGGTGGGGAGGGGGGGGGGGCACAAATCATCCACCATACAACGGTTGTTAGGAGTGAATGATCTCTTTCCCAAATCTACTTGTGTATACACTGGTTCAGTTTGCTCACTACCTTCTTGAACTACAAGGTCATAATGGATACTATCATCCTGCTCCACTCTTTGCACTAATTCCACAACCACCCGTGTATCTTTAAGTTTTACACTAGTTCGGTTGCGGACTTCTTGCACATTATTGTTGAATTGTTGATCGATAATCTCTTCCTCGTCTTCCTCATCAACTTGATTAGCGTTTTCATCAAAACGAAAAATCGTGTTATAGTCCTTTTCCAATACGACATCGTGTAATATGATAAATACGTACTTTACATTACGTATTTTTTGAGGATGACACGATCTTGTCGTATTTTTTTATTATGTGCAAACTTTGTTTTAGCACACCAAAACAATGTTATACATCCTCTGTTGCCACTTCTTGCTCGACTTTAAACCTTAATCGTCTTTGATCAATATGGCATGTGAATGCTGTAATATCTTTTAATTCAGAATAATGAGATATTTAAATACTCATAGATTATAATTAATATTGACACTTAATATATATAAAAAAGATCTCGAATATTATGTGTTATAAATAAGATTTGTGGTCAAAGTATAAAGAAATATAAGTTTAGTGGTCAAAATATAAGAAAATGAACTTAAGAAGCTTGATATGTAAAATTTGGGATATAAATATCCCCACACCGGATTGTTAGACTCATCGTGCAAATAAAGACAAAAGATGGTAATTACATTCTTAAAGAGTAATCACATAATACTTGTAAATTTGAATATATCTATAATGCTTTCTAAACTCGGAAAACAATACATAATTTTCATTTTAATAAATAATCGGAACTTATAGCGAGAAGAAAGCTTAAATGGTTAGAAAATCAAATAAGTACTCGTCACAATAAAAGTATTTAATCATTGACTATGAGAATTACATTTGAGTTAAATAATTTAACGATGATATCGTCAATGCAAAACTATTAATTAAAATCTATAAGTTTCTTATTTAATTGAAATTATTTTCTTTCGTTTTTATTTAATTAAGAAGTGGCGACCTTTAATTAAAAAAGATATGTGATATATCTTGCTACTTACAAGATTAACACAAGTGTCAAAAATTAATGTATGATGTAACACCTAAATTTTATATACAAATTTGAATTTTTTAAACGACTATTAAAAACCCACATTTTTATATTCATTTACATACATATGCGGAAGCTTTATTTTGATTTACAAAAGATTGGTATTACTTAAGCCATGTATATTTACACTAGTTCGGTTGCGGACTTCTTGCACATTAGTGTGTTGAATTGTCGATCGATAATATCTTCCTCGTCTTCCTTATGAACTTGATTAGCATTTTTATCAAAACGACAAATCGTGTTACCGTCCTTTTCCAATATCACATCGTGTAATATGATAAAAATGTACATTACATTATGTATTTTTTTGTGGATGACGCAATCTTGCCGTGTTTTTTTATTATGTGCCAACGTTGTTTTACCCCACCGGTAGTTGCTACTATTTATCTCTAGATATAAAACATTTAAAACAATAGAGGCGTTAGCATAATGCTTGTGAGTATACCAAAAATAGTTTAACTATATAAATAAGTCATCATCATGTTTTAATTAACATCACATCACTTATCTTAACACATAAGATGTGGGGGACAAGTCTACTCGATCTTGTATCTTCCATAGTGACCAACCATAGTCAACAAGTCCACGTAGGGGTGTGTTCACATCTTCCGACAAGCTGGTGGAGCACAAAGCATCCACCGTACAACGATTGTCAGGAGTAAATGACCTGTTCCCCAAGTCTACTCGTGTATACATCGGTTCAGTTTGCTCGCCAGCCTCTTGAACTACAAGGTCATAATGGGTAATATCATCCCTTCCACTCTTTGCATCAATTCCACAACCGTCCGTGTATCTAGGTTCCCAATTGCCGAGGCCACATGAGCCAATAGACGTAACTTAGGGGTGAGGAACTAACATGGTGCAAAGCATATAGTCTCAATCTCAGGTCCGGACCATACAGGCAAAATCACAATCGCATGCAAGTTAAACACATATAGTTATTAACTTCCAAGAAACATAAGATAGCATTACATGTACTCAAAACTGGAAAAACATAAGCTTAACATATCATATTATCATTAACATGATAATCAATGATAACAAATCACATTGATGCCATAAACATGTACAATACATAATAAAAGAGCAAACAAGATGACTTATTAGTTTATAAAAGTCAAAGAGGTATCCGCAGGGTATAACTCATCAGTTGAAGTGATGAGGAGCACTTCCTAACACAACCAAAGCTAACTCACTTGAACAGGAGTCCTATAATCACAAAGCATAAGGTTAACTTAAATAAGTTAACTAAAATCAAGACTTCTTAAGAGTATAGACTCAATACTATGTTTAAACACATTTTTCGGGCCTTAAATACTCTATTTTATCCTCCTATAATCATTAAAATCAATTCCAAATCAAATACAAGGTCAAAAGGGTCAAAACAATGTTTTTTGAGGTTTCATGGTGGCTCGCACCATATAAAAATCCCTGGGAAAATGCCCTACGCAGACTAGTGGCCTCGTGCCGCAAGCTAGCCTATACAGTAACTTTTTGCTTGATTTCTATGCATATTCGGCCAAACTCAATTCTTTTGAACCCAAAATTTATTTGTAGCATAAAACAAGTTCAAAACACTACCAAAAATCTCTAACATTACCATATAACATAACTTTGATATATCAAACCCTAACTTCACCATTTTACCCCACTTTTGACCCATTTGCTAGCATTAATGACCAATATCTACACAAACCAACAATATACATCATATGTGACTAATATCAAATACAATTATAAGTTAAAACTTACTTGATCAAAACCTAACTTGTGTAGCTTGCTTTCTTTGCTTAAACACCAAGCTTCAAAGTTAGGACAACTATGGAAATCACTCAAAGAGTAATCAAACACTACAATCAACAAGGTTTCCCTCTTGATTTCTTCTTTACCCTAGAAAAACCTTCTCTTGCTATCTCTTTCTCCCTTCTCGATTCTTCTCTTCAGCGGCAATGGATCTTTTGACCCCAATTTAAGTCAAATACACATGCACACACAATTTACACTATAAGTCCCTCTATTATCTAAACTAGACACTTTTATCTTCTATTTTCTATTGACACACACATATAAAAAGAGGAGAATAATAATAATAATAATAATAATAATAATAATAATAATAATAATAATAATAATAATAATCACTTAATAATCAAATACTTATATTTTTATAAATTTTATAATTTTACAAAATCTCGGATAGTACACATGAGGTGAAAAAAGAGAATTATGGGAGTCCACATGTTATATTGTGGTTGGTAGGATGATGAAGTAGAAGGATATATCATTTTGATTAAAAAAATATGAACTTGTTATAAGCCGCATTTTTTGAGGCAGCCGGATATATAATTATTTAGTTATAACGAATATGTTGATATACTAGAAACAAAGAAGAATAAGGATGAATAATGATATAAGTCTAAATCATGTGTTCTTTTATTTTTGCTTATATAATTGTTTACGTATATTTATAAGTCACACCTTAAAAATGTTATGTCTTAGACATGGTTTTCACTTTTCAAGGCTTAAGCCTTGATCATGATGTCACACCATGCCTCACGTAATCTGAAACCTTGGTTACTATATATGAATTAAAAGTATTTTGCTCTTTAAATTTTATACATAGTTAATTTAATTGGTTATTATATGTCAATTAATTGATTTGATTTATACTTTAAATCCTATACATTTTTTTTAATGTACAAACTTAAATATATGATTTTTTTAAAAGAAATTACTCTTTGAGATTAAGGGGGTGTTTGGTCATAAGAATTAGGAGAAATTATGTGGAATTGGAAATGATAATTAATATATCAAAGGTATTTGTTTCACAAAATTTATGAAATAGAATTTAACAATTCCATTAAATTTCTTATATCAAGAAATTAGAAATTCGTCCTTAAATAGATGGAATTTTACAAATTCAAAAGCAATATGAAAATGTTATTGTCTTCTCCTACCCAATCCCCCACCACACCTTAACCTACCCCAGCTAACCCTACCCTACCTCTACGCCTACCCATACCCTAACGCCAACCCTACCACCTACCTACTCCTACACTGCACTTACTCCTATCTCACCAACCGTACCCCTACCCAATCCACTACATGCTGCCTTACCTTACCCTACCCTAGCTCATGCACTCTACCACACACATGCCCTACCTTAATCACAACCTGCCCACACTCACCCTACCCTACCTTACCCCCACCCTACCTATCCCACTTCACACAACATCACACCTACCACCACCATTGCATTCTCACCCTACACAACCTCGTCATATACTACATTACTCCTACCTTACCACCCCTTAACCACCTAACCCCACCCTACGCACATCACACCTATCCCACCCTTATACTACCCTATCGGCATCCTACATCCACCATACCCACCCCTATAAATATTTTTTATGAAATTCATATTGTAATAGACTATATTCATTATTTTTTGAACGGCAAACAAATACTCACTAAATTACTTTAAAATCCACTTCATTGTTCACCACGATACTCGAACTCTCAATATCTCGCGAGGAGCACCTTTTACCAACACTAAATACCACTGGGCTACGAGCTTTTGGTACTTGTGTATTCATTGTGATTACATGAATTTTTTCAAGAATTATTAGGTATCTTCATATATTAAATTACTCCCTAAATTTCGTATCCAACTTATCCTATTTAGATCATCAACATCTATTCCACTTGTTTACATTATGACATCAACATCACATGACTTTTTTCTTCCATTTCATTCTATCCCACATCCATCCTACACCACCATCCCATCTTTTATCTATTTTTATTTTTATTTTTTGATACAACTATTATTAATTTAAATAATTTACTTTTTATAAATAATTTACAAGAAATAATATAAAAAGTTATATTTTATAAACTAAACAAATATTTTAACCTTACATAATGAAAATATAATAAATAAAAGAGTTAATTACAAAATTGGTCCGTGTGGTCGTCAATGATTTGCACTTTTAGTACTTTAACGTTAAAAATTACGAAATAGTCACAGTAGTTGTCATTTTGTTTCACTTTCGGTCTTTTAAGCTAACTGGTGTTAACTTTCACCGTTAGTCAAAGGCATTTTCGTTTTTCTTAGTTTATCCATGTTACCAAACATGATTTACCCTTTTCTTCTTAATTTATTCATTAATTATTAATTGAACATTATTAAAAAATTAAAACATTGATCAATTGATTTATCTGCCTTCCCTCCGTACCATTGACCTCATTGGCAACCAAATCTCCGGTGAAACCCCATACAATATCCGCAAACTTAGCCGCCATACGGTTCTCAACATCGGCGATAAGAAAATTACCAGCGGAATTTTTCGGGATCCCACAACGATCTGTCACCTTTAAAGCATTTGGATATGAGAAACATCATGATTTCGGGTACTATTCCACGAAACACCGGGAAGCTTCAGATGTTGAGCCATACGTTACTAAGCGGCGATAGAATCTATTGACTGATACCGGAAATGACTTCATACATTTACCGTCTCTCAAATCTGGATCTCTCTGTAAATCGTATCTCTAGACCGATTCCGGCCTCGATTGGGAAAATGGCGTTGTTAGGGACACTAAACCTTGATGGAAACATGATTTCCGGTGACATTACTGGCCTCGCGAGTTAGCATTTTGAATCCGAGTAGAAACGGGATTGAAGGCAACATACCGGAACTTGCAAGGAGCAGACCACATTGGTGGTTCATGCATTGGTTGTCGACGCTGGCAAGGTTTGTTCTTCAAATCTGGCAAAGAGCAGATGGCGTCGGTGGTTCGTGCGATGGTTGTCCACGCCGGAAAGGTTTATGCTTTAGATGGTTCATGCAATGTTCGTGCGTAGGAGGGTTTATGCTTCAAATCTGCTACGGTGATGGTGTCGTGCCTACCGTGTGGTTTATGCTTTGGATATGCTACGATGGTTCGTGCGAATGATTCATTGGTCGGGTATAGGCGAAGACGACTTGCGATGGTTCATCCGTAGGAGGATTTATGCTTCAATAGTGATGGTGGTTTTGTGCTTACTAGAGACCAGAGATGATGGTGGCATGCCTACCGGTAGTGGTGCTCTTAGTGGTTAGAGAGAGAGAGAGAGAGAGAGAATGAGAGAGGTAGACAAAGTGAAGTTATTGAGTGTAGGTGATAAAAAGTGTAATTTAAATTTGGAATATTGTGTTTGATAATAAGGTTATAAGAGAATATACAAGATTCATGTTTGGAAACAAATATAACATGTAAACTTTGTTTGGTGATAAGGATAAGATGAAAATGACTAAAATACCCCTCTTTCAACGGCAACTTTTAACGTCTGTTAGTGTAAAGGATCAAAAGTGAAACAAAATGATAACCACAGTGACTATTTTTTAATTTTTGAAGTTAAAGGACTAAAAGTGAAAATCAACGACAACCATAGGGACCAGTTTTGTAATTAACTCTAAATAAAAATACATAATGTTCAAATAAAAAAAGATAACTAGTCGTTGCCGTTGTTCCTTGAAATCTGTGAAATATGTTCGATTAAATCTGCTAGAAGGTTATGATGTGTTTCTCGGTTTTGACTTTTTGCACGTTAGCGTTGAATTGTTTCTGGATAATCTCTTCCTTGTTTTCCTCAATAACTTGATTAACGTTTTCATCGAAACAACAAATCGTGTTACCTTCTTTTTCCCATATCACATTGTGTAATATGAAAAAAAAACATACATTACTTTACGTATTTTTTTGGGATTACACGATTTTGCCGGGTTTTGGATTATGTTCCAACTATTAGGTCTGAATATTGTTGTGCCAAGTCAAATTAATACTACGTGAAGCTTTGAACTTAATACTTCTAGTACTTAAAGTTACTACTGACGACAGAAGTTAATACTGCTAGTGGAAATTACAACTATTGAAGATTAATATTGGTTGAATGAGTTAATACTATCCTATAAAGTTACTACTAGTTCAGTAATAATAGTGTGAGTTCAAAAGTTAATACAAATTGAGATTTTGAAGATTGATCTAGATAAGGAAAGATCCCTACAATCAAGGAAAGATTCATGAGATCAATGAAGATTTGAATTATGTGAAGATAAAGATACAACTGAAGATAAAGTTTGTTTTTGATGTTTATCTTGTAATTTTGAATATATATGAATGTCGAATTAGGTTAGAGAACCTACCTACACAGATAGAGAGAAAGTTTGTATTAAGTATTCATAGAGTTTTAGCCTCAAGGTCGTTTCTGATCCTTACATTAGAGAAGTTTTGTACGTTTGTTATAAAAGACAAATTGGGGTTTGTTTATAACCGTTTGATTTTAATCTTTTGATTGAAGTGATCAATACAAATTACGTTTGATATTCAAATTCTTATGTTCTTGTTTAAGTATTAAGTTGCAATTCCGTGGCTTCCTTAATATATCTTTGTTCAACTAGTTTTACAAAACCGATCCTGGCAAGTGGTATCAAAGGGTGTAACACCTCGATTTCTTCTAGGATTTCGATAATAGGCAACAGTAAAATTGAAGGAATTTCTCACCTAATGCTATGGAAATCGATTTCTCCAAGTCTTGGTGAAGATTGAGTTTGAATCTATAACACCCAAGTTTCGGAAATTTCTGTGATTAGTAACTTTTGACTTAACGAGTTTTGGTGTTGCCTAATTGAGATTAGGAGGTGTTTAGAAACTTGGGGGACTTGTGTTGTAAATTCTAGAACTAGGAAAGTTCAGGGGCCATTTGTGCCAATTTCCAAAGTTGTATATATATATATATATATATGTGTGTATTTGACTTTGATGAGTCAAAGAACTCAATTTCATCACCTGCATCCATCTAGAGAAAGAGAGAGAGCTGTGTTTCTTGAGTTTTTGAGCTAGAAAGGTAGAGGACAAGTGATCTTCATCTGATTCTAGTAGGCACAAGTTGAGGTAAGGCTTCTTATTGGTTGTTCTTGGTGTTCTAGTGGGTTTTAAGCTTTGATTCATGGTGAATCATGCTTCTAGTTTATATTTATTGTTTTAAGTAGTTTACATGATGTTTAGGGGTGTAGGAAGACATCCCAGTGGAGTTTTGTATGAGTTTAGTCGAGTTTTTGGTCAAGAACACCGACTGTTTTGAATAACAGTCGGCTGGTCTGTAGAGTACACGGCCCGTGTAGCGGTACACGGCCGTGTAGTGTAGAAGGCGGTCACAGGGCCATGTTGGTATACATGGTCGTGTAGAGAATGAGGTACACGGGCCGTGTAGGTGAGTTGTCAACACCGTCCATGTAGATGAGACATGGTCGTGTAGCATGTAGTGTACACGGCTCCGTGTAGGTGACGTGGACAACACTGGCCATGTGGCCAGGTGTGGTCGTGTAGATCCCCTGCCTTGTTTTATTTGTTAAGTGTTGATTAGTACATGTCTTAATTTTATGATTATATAATTGTAGGGGTTACTGTTTGACGTGTACTGAGTTATCTGGCTTATATCTGTGTGATACTAGTTGCTGAGGTGAGTTTTCTGAACTCTAATTCATATCTGTGATATGTGTGTGATACATTGCAATGTGATATATTATTGATCAGAGGATCACCAGAGGGAGAGCTGTAGCACGCTACTTTGTGCAGTAGTTGCTACGGGCAACATTTTAGCCTTCTTGGCGGATGCTAAGATGGTGCAGTACTGTGTCCATAAGAACTGTTACATCATTCGTATATGTGTATGCGCATGCTTATATGATTTACAGTTTAGTTTTCTCACTAAGCCTTGTGGCTTATCAGATACTGCTTACTGTTGTTTTGCAGGGCGTGATTCCTCCAAGGGCAAGGCCCCAGTTTGACAGAGGTTGTGATTTGGGAGTAAACCTGTGTTTTAAAACATAACGCCCGGTTGAATTTTGTTAAACAATATTTGTTGTAAATATTTAGTACTACTTTTGTCACTGAAGTAGAGGGTTCAGTGTTAACTTCAGCTTCCGCTTTGTGTAAACTCCTTTTATTTCTAAAATATTTCTATTATCAAAGTTTTACTTTACTTTAGAATTTTGGGCGTTACAACTTGGTATCAGAGCCAAGGTTTGAGAGATCTGGAGGTGTGTTATGCATCGTCTGGACTTAAACCATGGTTCTAAGGATTTTTAAGTCAAACTGGAGGCTTGCATCTTGGTAGAGTTACAGAGTGTTGCATTGAGAATATGCTAACTGTTTATGTTGCTATTTGTGGTATAGAGATACCTGAGATATTAATGATGCTAGTGTCAGATACGTGATGCCTTATGTGATATGATATGCTAGTGATACATGGCCTAAGCCTGTGAATCGGGACTTTTTGTGATAAAGTTAAGATCGAACGTGTGTAGTGTGTTATGAATAATATAAGTGCCCATATTATTACAGACACATGATACATGTTAGAACTTGATGGAATCATGAGGAATCTTGTGAATCGGGTGAGGGGTACTTGTAAGAGGTAGTGCACTTGAGATTATAGATGCCTTAGTATGTATAGAACTACTTTAGGTCTGAGGATAAGTGTACTGAGATATTGTTTGTACTTGAGATTGTTTGATATAGAGGATGGCGTGGTAAAGCTACCTTTTGTCTTAATGCTTTATCTATGCTATCAGGATGGTGAATACTAGAGGGTTACGAGCTACAGATCGTCTTGAGGGTGGTCCTAGTAATAGACGAGAGGGGGTAGATACCAGTGCTAGTGGTAGGAGGAGGCCACCTGTGGCCCATAATGCTCAAGCAGACGAGACACCAAAGTTAAATCAGGGGTTCGCTGAAACCCAACCTAGAGTGACTGTTGCTGAGGAAATCGGCAAAGCTTTAGAGAAAGCCATACCGTTTATTATTACCCAAGTGGTAGATCATCTGAAGGAAAGTATAGGGGAAGCTGTACAACAGGAAGTGGCAGTTGCGTTAGCTGGGAGGGAGGAAACGGTAAATCCTCAACCGCAAGTGATTATCATAGATGCACCGAAAGGGTGTACTTTCAGAGATTTTGCTGCGTGCCAGCCACCGTTGTTTAATGGATCTACTGATCCGATTGTGAGTCAGAGGTGGATATCAGAGTTAGAGGGAGCATTTCACACTTGTTCGTGCGCTCCGAAAAACAAAGTGAGGTTTGCTACAAACCAATTGAGGGGTGCCACCAAAGATTGGTGGGATTTAGAAAAGAAGATGAGGGGTGAGACTCAGATCGAGGCCATGACTTGGGCGGAGTTTAAGGAGGTTACTACGGAGCAGTTTGTTCCGCAGTCCGAGGTTGATCGTATAGTTGATGAGTTCCACAAACTGAAGCAGACTATAGAGACCGTACCAGAGATTAATGCCAAGTTTCACGAGAAGGCACGGTTCTGTCCTGATTATGTAGCCAATGAAAAGATGAAGATGTATCGTTATATGATGGTTTTGAAGTCGAGTATCAGGGAGTTTATTGATTCGAGCAAACATCAAACTTTGAAGTCTATGATGGATGTTGCGCGGGCTAGAGAGTTAGAGTTAGAGAGATAGGTAAAAGAGAAGAGGCCAGTGGAAGGATCGACACCACAGAATAAGAGGCCGAGGGTAGATTATGGTGAGAAAAAGGAAGCACCGAGGGTGTGTCAGAAGTGTAAGAAGAGTCATTATGGGAACTGTCAGACAAATGTTATTCACTGTTTCAAATGTGGCAAGCCGGGTCATATGGGTAAAGATTGTCGCAGTTCGTTGAGCGTGTGTTTTCACTGTTATCAGCCCGGCCACCAAAAAGCCAATTGTCCCCAACTCACTGCATCCAACCGTTCAACCGGATCGAGAAATACTCCATCTTTGCCACCACTGCGTATTACAGAGAATAAAGAGGTAAAGAAAGAGGATACTTCCAAGAGTAAGGGGAGGGCCTTTCAATTAACTGCTGAGGAAGCACAGAGGAAACCTGATGTGGTTGCAGGTACATATCTCGTAAATTATCTGCTTGCTTTAGTATTATTTGATTCGGGTGCTAGCAAGTCGTTTGTATCTGTTTCTTTCTGTAAAAGTTTCAAGCAAGTATGTAGTAAACTGAGTCCCCCTCTCGAGGTAGAAATAGCTGATGATATCGGCTGTCCTTTTTCTCGGATCGCAGAACCAACACAGAGGAGCAACAGACGGCTACAGTAACATAATCTTGGGCTTTTGTGCCCTAGATGAGTGTTTACACCTCCTTTAATAAGCCCTAAACATGTGTTTGTACATAGTGTAGACCTTGAAACTTTTGGAGTACATTGATTTGTTAAATTATCTTTGTAAATCTTGGATAGGGTTATTTACATCAGGCTTCATGCGTTAGTTGTGGTCTTATCCAATCCTCATCACACCCTCAGGCTAGTTGTATCTTGTGGTTACTCTGTGTTTTAAAAGTTGATAAGTCATCATACATATATTTTTGTAAAGTATTATGTGCTATTTGAATTTTATGGTATGAAATGATTATGTATAAAATGAGTATTATGCTAAAGACAGTGTGATGGTTAAACATATTGTACAACTTTAAGTTCATGATGTGGTATTTGAGTTTTATAGCATCAAATGTTTATTGTTTAAAATGAGTATTATGCTAAAGACAATGTGATGGGTATACACATTGTACATCTTTGAGTTCATGCTATGTTAAGTGATGCTTCATGCAAATCAATGGTTATATTTGTTTAACTTGCTTGTGCTTATGCTTTTATTTTATGGTCGGATCCGTATATGTGATTATGTGCTTTGCACTTTGGATTGTTCCTCACCACTAGGTGACGTGTAAGGTTCATGTGGCTTTGGCAATTGAGAATCATAGTTACACGGGTGAGTGGAGGAATTGGTACAATGATTAGAGTGGAATGATAAGTAGCCATTATTACCGTGTGGTTCAATGAGCTAATGAGCCACCGAACCAAAGCATACTCTAATGGACTTGGGAAAAGATAATTCACTTCGGACAACCGTTGTATGGTGGATTCTTCGTGCTCCCCTATCTTGACGGGAGATGTGGACGTACACCACGTAGACTTGTTGACCATAGTTAGCCACTATGAAAGATACAAGGTTTAGTGGACTTGTCCCCACATCTTATGTGCTAAAGTTGAAGTGATGTCATATTATGCTAAAGTGTTGATGACTATGAATCTATGATGACTTGTTCTAGATACCAAACTGTATTTGGCGCACTTACTAGCTTTATGCTAATGTATTATGTGTAAATGTTTTTGTATCTGTAGGTAGACTTGTAGCCTATATGAGGCCGGTTGAAGCTTTGAGCTTGATTTAGCTATATGGTAATCCTTGATTTCCTATTTGTTTTTTAATGGTCATGGGATTGAATAACACCAAAAGATTTTGAAAATCAGGGCTAAAGGGTTTTATATAAATCATGTTTAAAATGTATTTTGAAAAGTCTAAATTTGGACCGAAAATCAGTGCGTTACAAATGTTTTGACAAAAGTAGCCTATTCAGGTACACTTTGCAAATAAGATAACCTTTTTCTGCCTATAGCATCTCAGTCATGTTAAAAATGTATACTCTCGCTGCGGACCCTCGACTATTCGTAGGAGTAATTGTTTGCTCATACGGAACCGTCTCTTAAAGATTTCATAACTATAATTACAGTTATTCGCAAAATAGTCTTCAAAAAAATACAGTTGTGGTTCTTCACCATCATCGAGAAGCCTATGTACAATTGTGATTCGTATTCCACGAAAAAAAATACAGTTCTCATTTGCCGATATGCAGCAAGATTAAATCCCTCATCCAAGGTTTCCAATGATGAATATCATTGCTAGGATGAAGATGACACATCTTGTTTTCGGTAAAAGAGAGTTAAAGGAATATAAAAAGTCTGATAGAGAGAATAGGTGGTAGTGTGAAAAAGTAAAATAAAAAAGGCGGGTGTTTACAGGAGAGAAGAAAAATAAAAAAAAATAAAAAAGAACATAGAGGTTTAACAGTCAAAAATAAAAAAAAAAACCTCAAAAATCAGTGTGACCATGGACAAGTTGGCCTCAACCTATGTGATGGAAGGGAGGGGGGCACAATGGTGTGTGATTGTGACCCACTTGACTAACACCCGATCAACTAGTTAGATGTGAATGGTATTATAATAGTTTTTATAGATAATATTATAATGATACTAGTAAATTCTTTAAGCCGTGTTACGCACAGCCCACGACGTTTTATGATTATTTTTAAAGCATTAATACGTAGGGAAATTTTCATTTGAGAACTATTATTATTCTGAGTACCATGAGAATCAGTCTTGGCCCTTAATTAAACTAAACCTATGGCTATAATGTTAATGACTCATTAATTATAGCATTAATTGGGGCAATCAAGCCTCATTAAATAAGAACTCATCCAACCGGACACAATTCACAGATGGATAAATATATAAATGAACAAATTACTTCTATTAACTAGTCATTGATGAATGTTAAAGGTGGTTACAAATGTAAATTCAAGAATAAGAGTTCATACTAAAGTGACAATAGTTCATATATCGAATTTCCAAACAAACAAAGAGGATCGTTAAAAGAATAATAGAAATTCAAAACGGATGTTCATGATTTGAGAACAAGAAACAGTATACGAGAACAAGAATGCGTACAAAATAACATTTACTTAGATAGAAATAGCCTCACAAATACAATGTTAATATTATATCAATTATTGTATTTAAGAATTATATATTAGCATATGATATGAAGGGTAACCATAATAAAATTGAAAAGCTTCATATTAGTATCAACAATGTTAATCTTAATTTATAAATCAACATGAAAAATATTAAATGAGTATCGAATTGAACCCATTGTTGGTTTTTCGCTGTTTATTCCTTTTTTCGAAAATATATCAATTTTACATGGTTGTTTTGACATCATAGTTATATGATTGCCTTTTCCAAGCAATTGATTATTATAGATAAGAGTTTATTTATAGTATATTTGAATGATAAAACATGTCCGAAGCGTATTTCCCATTCTTCAAAACTTGTAGTAAAAAATGATGTATGTTTCTCATATTGAGATCCTATAATTTTTTGGTGAAACATAACCAATTATAATATTTAACAAAAATGAGAATCACATCTACAAAGTGGATCGAGTTTTGATTTAAAACAAGGAATCACTCTTATTTTTTTAAGAAAAAATGATTGGTCATGTTTAATAAAACTTAAGAGGATCTCAATTTATATTTCTCCGTCGTTTTCATCATTTTCTTTAATATGATATAATATCCATTGTACTATATCTTAAAATTTTAATAAAGATTATTAATATCACAAACTTTAAAAAAAGTAAATAAAATCTTAAAGACGTATGATATATACAACCCTCACACCTTGTCGTATGTTGTTAGATGCATATATGTTTAAGTAATTTACTGAAAAAGATATAAGATTGTTAGTTTTAATAATAATAATAATACATATATATATATATATATAAAAGAAAGTTTGCTTAGAAATAAAAAATTAATAGTATATATATAATAAATACAAATTAAAAAAGGATAATAGTATCTTACTATCTTATCACTAAAAGGGGAGTAAGTTATTTTTATATATAAGATAGATAAATGAGTTATGGTTTCCTTTGAGACTTTGAAAGACAAAATATCATGTTTCATGTTGCTAGTAATTCCATGAAGATGATGGAAGGTGATAGAAGGCCCTACAACGCTGACCACTTTGGGCATCTCCAAAGTGTACATGTCAAAGTTGGCCTACCGTACAAGAATCACATGGGTACGGGTCATCGTATACTAAAGTATACTAAATAGTGTTTATCAGTTTGTGATCTTTAAATTTTCGTTTGGCTCGTAGTATTTGAAAAAAAAAACAAAAATTAAAATTTTAATATATGAGATTTCTTATCATATTTGTTTTTCAAATATAAAATTAGGTTGTAATAGTCTAGATTTTGACTCATGCCAAACCAAAACCTACATGATATCAAACTTAACAAGAAATAACCATGTTCTCATTTGTGAAGCATCAATCATAAAAAATATCTTAAGAGGCTTGATAGTGCTTGACTATAAGTTCTTTTTTATGAATAAACACACACAAACACATACTTCCTAAACTTAATTTTATACAATTTTATTCACTACTTGAACTCACAACCTTATACGTCATAAAAAATACAAGATACCACAAGTTATAAACCATTTATTAACTCTATTAGTAGTTCCAATTTCTGAATATTATATATGACGTGGGAATGTAGGAAATAAAGAGTATCATAGATCAATTTTTTATTAAAAATTTCTAACTATTAATTTAGATATATTAAAATTGAACCATCCATTTGAATATAAACTTAAATTTGATTTTTACTTTTCATTAGCTAACAATCAGTAATATTACGTAGTTCCAATTTCTGAATATTATATATGACGTGAGAATGTAGGAAATAAAGAGTATCATAGATCAATTTTTATTAAAAATTTCTAACTATTAATTTAGATATATTAAAATTGAACCATCCATTTGAATATAAACTTAAATTTGATTTTTACTTTTCATTAGTTAACAATCAGTAATATTACGTTGTACTATATATTAAATTCAATTACTTAACGTATATTTATTACATTTTAAATTAAACAACTTAATTTCATTATGTACGCAATATCTATTAAATTCACTTATTTAATATCTATTATACATATCAACATTGATTTTATAAGATAAGAATCTCTATTAATTATTTTAATATTTATTTTATCACACACATAATATCTATTTAACAATTACTTAACAAAAGTTTGCGTTAACATGAAATCATATTATATTTCAAATCAATTAAACATCTTAATTTCACTACATGTTTTCTGTTAAACGGCAAAATACATACTTTCTAAACATATTTTTAAATCTATACTTTTTGTTCATCATGAGACTTGAATTCGTAACATTGTGAAACTCCTAGATTTCATTACATATTTAATCATAATAAAATTAATATATATATATATATATAGATAGATAGAAAAGTTCATTTGGGCATCATTTTTATTACGAGAACCGTAAAAACTATTGTGAAATAAGGAAAGAGATAAATAATTGAGGCAAATCTAGCTCTACGACGGGCTAGGTTCGAAGAGCTTAAAAAAAATAACAAAGAAAGAAGTAAAAACTATCGATTATTATGTTGTGTTAATTAATTAAATTAAAAAGGTTATAATTGTAATTTTAAAAACAATTACGACGAATGGCGTTGCCATATGTTAAGCGCTGTTGGTTTGAATGCATTTCACTAGTTCTTAAAATTGGTGACAATTGTATGGGTTCATTCACTTTTTTTTTCTAAAGATTGTAAAATTACTTTTTCTTTGTATTTCTTTTTTTTTCTTTTAGTTCCTTCTTTATTTCTTAATCGTAATTATTTATATTTTTGTAAAATTTTAAGTTATATATTAAGTACTTATACTCCACGTATCATTTTTGTTATAATTTTTTGAGTTGACAATGAGTTTGACTAAACTAACTTTGAGTTACACGTGCACTAGAGTTGTAAACGAACCGAACGAACACGAATGAGGACTTGTTCGTATTCGTTCATTTAACTTTAGCCGAACACAAACAAACAAACACATATACAAACATAACATTATTAAATATAAACACACTAACTACGTGCATGTATATATATATATATATGTGTGTGTGTGTGTGTGTGTGAAAGAAAGAGTGTGTATATACATACATATATATATATAGATATGTACACACACACAAATATATATATACATATAAACGAACATAAACAAACACATAAACGAATGTTCACGAACATAAACAAACACATAAACGAATGTTCACGAACATAAACAAACAAATGAGGGTCTTTATACATGTTTGTTCATTTAACTAAACCAACAAAAAAATTTGTTCGTGCTCATTTGTTTATTAAATAAACGAACTTCCCGCCAAACAGTTCACCAAACGTTTAGTTTGTTTACAACCCTAATGTGCATACTTACATCTAGGTGGACATGTGCATGTGAATATATGCACGAGATGCACACATGCATGGTGCATATATACACCCAGACGCATCTATGCTAAAACAAAACATAGTAGTATGAACATGTTATGCGCATATGCACCGTGCATATATGACTTACTTTATGTGCTGAAAAAGAATCTACTATAATATGCACATGTACACCTATCCGCATCTGCGCTGAAAAAAAAAACAAGTGATACATGCACATATCTGATGCAGTGTTGAAAAAAAAACCCAATAAAAATGACTTTTTTTGAAGAAAAAAAAGCGAGTGGTATGTCTACATGTGTATATGCATATCTGCACGAGATGCACACGTGCACGATGCATATATGTACTCAGACGCACCTATGCAGTATGAACAAGTGATGCACATATGCACCTGTGCTTGAAAATAATCAAGTGTTATATGCACATACGCATACATTTCATGTTGTGCTAGAAGAAAACCCGAACGTTTTTGTTTGAGAAAATATAGCAATAAGGATTTCATATTAAAGATCATATTTTTCTCGTTAATCTGGTATAATTTTCCTATTATAATACCTTTGCGTTTGGTAGATATTTTACCCCTCCAGCATTTTTGAAAATGACGGTTGTGTTTTTAATTAATTACATGTTTGCCACAACTAATATTAACCTTTAATTAAATATGATCAATGGCTATAAATAGTTCTCGCGGTACTCGAAATAAAACTGGTTCTCAAATGAACCCTCATATATATATATATATATATATATATATATATCAAAAATGTTCAATATGCCCACAAAAATGATAGGAGGAACATAAAAGAGGGCAAGTATTAACAAGTATAGAATTACTCATGAAAGAAAAGAACATAACATCTGAGAATGAGGGAAGGAAACAAATATTGGAGCTCATCCATGAGTTATGGAAAGATCTGAACGCCGAGCTAGTTAAACCAGATGTCATGCACTTGTCGATGACCAAAGCTGCTTTAAACATGTCAAGAGCTTCTCAAGTTGTTTATCAGCACAATGAAGATAGCTATTTATCAAGTGTACAAAATCAAGTAGAATCATTGTTCTACAAACCTATTGATATCTAATCCTTGAATACCTGCAATGTTCACTTTGTTTAGCTTATGGCATTCTAAAAAAATGTTTATACTATTCATATAATCATGTTGTTTAGTGTGCTCAATTAATATTAGGTGTGTAACACCCTAGACACCGGCCTAGTAGGAAGTGTTGTGGTATGTGTATTATTTGTTTATCATTATCTGCTATTTATTTAGAGAATTAATTAATTTAATTTAGAGCCACGAGGTTAAAAGGGAAAATATATTTTACATTATATGTGTTTTATTGATTATTTAGATTCGTTTTTAGATAAGATTCACGAATAATACCTCGTTGGTTGATAATTAATTAAGTAGGATCGCTTAATTAATTAACTGTCAGTTAGATCGAAGACAGATAAGTACACTGTGTTATAAACGTGAGTCATTAGCCAGCCTTCCACCTCTTGCCTCATTTGAACTTATCTTCTTGATTTTGTGTTCTTTGCTTTTTCTTTGAAGAATTCTCCAAGGTGGCGTTTGGTTCGCGGATTGTTTTTTGAAGGAATTGGAATGTAGGAAGGAATTGAAATTTGAAGGATTTGGATTTGGAATCTAAATATTGGCTCACTATGTTTGGTTGGCTATACTTAGGAATTGGAATTCATACAGTCGAAGCCCTAATCCCCACAGTCACCACGATCGAAGCCCTAATCGCACGACGTCGCCACGATCGAAGCTTCGATGGTCCTCACAGTCGAAGCCCTAAGCGAGGTCGTCACCACAGTCGCCGGTTGTCGGTCGAAGCTTCGATGGAGTTTGAGTCACACTACAAAATACTTGTGATAATAACCTAATCGTCGGCGACCGAAGGAGAGAGAATGGCCAGCGATTGAAGGTGAAGGAGAGAGAAAGGGAGAGAGAACTTACCGGCAGGTGACGGAAGACGGCGACTGAAGACGAGCGATGAAGATCGACTCGAGCCGGCGACCGAAGAAGGCACAAGCAACGACGAACGGAGAGAGAACGATCAAAGGAGAGAACGAGCTGGCGACCGAAGGAGCGACGACCAGAGAGAGAACGAACCGGCGAGGAACGACGATGAAGACACCGACTTCCAATGGCAGGCAAGCACATTCCTTTATCTACTGATTCTAAAATCCTTCCACTCCTTGATGGATTCTAAAATCCTTCCTCCAAGGGATTTTAATTCCCACAGATTCCATTTTAAGTGTGCACCAAACATAGGAATTCATGGGAATTGGATTCCAATTCCAAGAGAATCCTAAGGATTCCCTCAATCCAAACAGCACCCAAGAGGCAGCCCATTAATCTTGATTTCATGCAATATTTGTGTTGATTATCTTCTAATTTGAGGTAAGTAATAGCTTCTTGAATTGCTCTAGTTTCTATCATGCTTTTCTTGCTTCAATTTAGGGTTCTTGATAATTGGGTATTTGACTAATTGATGAAATTAATATTGGTTTTGAGTTTGGTAGTAAAGTTAGGATGTTATAGTACTGAAACCATGCTCAAATTATGTATTTTTGTTAATTGAAGCTTAGAACTCCATTGTTGGAGGTTGAGGTTGAAGAAGGAATTGGGTTTTGATGATTTGTTGATATAAATGTGTTTTTTGGTTATGGTTTACATGTTATGTATGTTTAAAAGTGTCATACAACTACTGCAAGTTAATTTCCAGGATTTGATATTGGTTTTGGTGTAGTTTGTACAAGGCCGGAACAGGCAGTAAGCAAACTGCAGTTTTGTTGTTCGTCTGCGGACGCGTCGCGTCCAAGAGAGGCAACGCGACGCGTCCCCTGCTGACAGAAACAATTTTGCTTTGTTTTCTGCCTAGTTTCAATTGTATTATGTTTTATTAGTTTATACTTAATTCTAAGCATGATTCAACTGTTATACTTAGGTTAGTTTATGTTGGATAGCATATATGGGTCATTAATTGGAACATATGCTTACTTGAAATCAGGAAATGATGTTTGGAAAGGTTTATGCAAGTTTCATTGATTCCTACATGTTTTCTATCATATATATAGCAATCTTAGACTGTTGGACATGTATTGCAAGTTGGTTTTACATGTTAGGCATAATGGGTTGGTTTTGACCCGTTTGCGAGTAAATTGTTATATATATGCACTTTGTACATGTTTTGATGCTTGTAACATGTTTAGTATCTTGAATATAGATTGTGTGCAATTTAGACATGTTCTACATGTTGGTTTTCACATGTGAAATGCAACGGGTTGGTTTTGACCCGTTTGGTGCTAAAATTGATATTTTGAGATAATTATGAATTGATTACTGATTCTGATTATCCTGTGTTCTCAAGAGGAGACAAGACTCAGTGAAATTAGATGACTGAATTGGTGATTCGGAGATCTAAGGTGAGTGGATATTTATCTCACTTATGGTTTAGTTGTAATGGTTTGGTTGCAACTGTTTTGATTGATGCTTGGATAGACTTATTGTCAGGAGATTGATTAACTGGTTATGTGTTAATTAATCGTTGCGTCATTGGTATGTGCACATGATTTGGATGAGAAGTCAGTTTCGGCTGGGCATATGGGTTGGGTTTGTTTGCTATTGGTAAATCAGTATTTGGATCTTTTGATGCATTCGTTGCAACTTAAGGGTAATATTGTGTGAGAATAGCAAATGAACTATCAGTAAACCTTTACTTTGGCCGGCATTGGTTGTAGATTCATGCAGAACCGCCGGTCTTCTCCATTGTTTGTTTATTGTTGTATCTTTCAATTGCATTGTTGCTATTTATTGGTTTAACTTTCATTTACTTAGTTTTGTGTTAATCCCCCACCTTCCACTCCATTTTAAAGGTTTCGGTAAGTCAGTGGTTCTGCTGAGCAGTTGGCGTGCATGGGGAATAATTGACCGGTACTCTGATTTTGTTTTGATGAGTCACTGGTTTATGTAACACTACACAGTTGATGTTGTTTTGAAAACAATTTTACCCTAGTTTACTATATTGGTTTTGTAAATATATATGTATATATATTTATCTATCGCTTTCGCAACATTTTAAAAAAAAATATGGGTTGAAATTGTGGTGTTACAAGGTGGATTGTTTTTTCTATGCCAAGGTGCTAGACCTCTTCTAGAACATTGGTTTAAAACAGTTCCATAATGGAAAATGATTAATTGTATGAGCCAATAAATGAGACTTAAAGTCGTTGCAAAAGATATCCATGGGGTAAACATAACACTTTTTTTATTGTCTCTATCAGATTTTAAAATATTTTATTTTGTGTCTCGGAATTTTAATTTATCATTATTGGGTATATTAAACTTTTTATTGTATATATTAAAATTATAGTTTCTTTTTGTTTTTTATGTAAATTACATACGATAGCAACAAATTCAGTTTGATATACATGTATAATAGAAACTTTTAAAATTTAATACATATAATAACAAAATGTGTGAAGATAAATATATTTCGAAGAAGATAACCCTTGTAGTTTATCATAATAGCCTAATAGGCATCATCCTAGCTTTTGTGTTAACTAAAAGTATTCATTGAAAGAGCACGAGACAAATTAATATCATGTTTCACGTTGCTAGTAATTCATGAAGATGATGGAAAGTGATATACGCCCTACAAGAGTGACCACTTCGGGCGTCTCCACTCTCCAATATGTACATGTAAAAGTTGGCCTACCGTACAAGAATCACATGGGCACCGGTTATTGTACTAAATAGTGTTTATCAATTATCAGTTTCTCTATCTCTAAGTTTTCGTTTGGTTCGCAGGATTAAAAAAAAAGTAAAACTTTAATAAATAAGATTTCGTATTATATTTGTTTGTAAAATATAAAATTAGGTTGTTTTGATCCGGATTTTGACTCATGTTGAACCGAAACCAACATGATATCGAACTTAACAAGAAATAACCGTGTTCTCATTTGTGAACCAACAATCATAACAAATATGTTAATGCATGATAGCGCTTGACTACAGGGGCGGACCCGGGATTTTATATGAGTGATAGCACCGGACATAGGATTTGAAATGAGTGGTAACACCACCTTGAAAAAATCAGAATTTACACTACGCGATATTGAAATTTACACTACGCGAATAAAATTTGTTGGTGTCCCGTGCCACCACCGGCACAAGCTTGGGTCCGCCCCTGCTTGACTATAAGTCGTTTTTTACGGCCAAACACACATTTTCTAAACCTAATTCTATAACATTTTATCCACTACTTAAATCCTCAACCTTATGCAACATAAAAAACACGAGCTAAGCTATAGACCCTTGTGTTAACTCTTTTACTAGTTCTGATTTATGAATATTATATATGACGTGGGAATGTAGGAAATAAAGAGTATCATAGATACTAAAAATCTTCAAACTATAATAGCTAAGAGAAATCTCCACCACCTGACGTATAATAATCTCCATCACCTAACGTAAAATACATCATTCTATTATTTCCTTATACTTATTTTTATATCTACAAGATCAACATAAATATCAAAACTAATGGAGGATGTAAGAAAAAAGAATTAATATATTTCACATATCATCTTATAATGAGTAAGATGATGAAGTAGTAAGAAATAATAGAAAGAGTATCATTTTTCATAAAAAAATTATTCCTTCTTTTTCATCCCTATCTAGTGATTATATCCTAGTATTGAAAGAATGTTATTTATTTTTCACTATAATCTTTTAACATAAAAGAGTATCATAGATCAATTTTATAAAAAAATTCTAAGACCACGCGTACCGGCTCACCTGAAGGGCTCAAGTAGCTTGGGTTCCTTCAGGAACACCACTACCCCCTTCGGGTTCCGGTTTCGGCTCCACTCATCCGAGAAATTTTTTTTCTTTTTCATGTGTAACGGGTATCTTAAAAAAAATTGTTCACCTCCAACGGTAATATATCCATTGTATATATTTACATATATATATTGTATTCTCCTATAAATACCTAACTATCTCTTAACACTTTCATTCAAAAAAATTTCAAACTTCCAACTTCTCCTTTATAAAAAATTATCATCCAAATCTCTTTCCATCTTTCAAACTACTCTTCAAAAAAAATTCAACATGGATTCTAGACGTAACCGCGGTCGAAACCCGGATTCAACCACACCAACATCTACCGGATTTCCGCTCGGGTTTCAACAATTTTCAGAATCTTCATCCGGCTTCCAACCAGGCTTTCAACCCGGTTTTCAAAATTTTACGTAACAACCTTACATCCCTCACCAATTCACATACCAAGCGAAGTTACAAGCGGGTTTTGTTCCGGCACCTTTCAATCTTCCAAACCCGGCATATCAACCTAGAAACCAGATTGAAGATGACACTGACGACATTGACCATGTCCCGAAAATTCAACATCCGGAGATACCTCAATCCATTCCAACCCAATAATCTAACTCAACCCAAGAAGAAATACCGACAACACGAACGGGGAAGAAAAACATTGACGACCGAGCAAAGGTGAATAAATGGACGGCCAAAGAAGAGGTGGCGTTGGTTTAAGCTTGGGTTGAAGTTTCCGAGGACCCCATTGTCGGAAACGCGCAAACGGGTGGTATAATTCTTATACATATTATTATTATTACTACATTATTATTATTATTATTATTATTATTATACATTATATTATTATTACTATATATTATTATTCTAACCATTTTTTTATATACGTATACATAGTTTCTGGAGGAGAGACGAGATTTTGTTCCACACTCACATGTAACGTGAAACATATAGAAATGCCCATCAAGTGACCTCCAAGTTCAAGAACCTAAATAAGAAAATAACGGCTTTTGCTGGCATCTACAACAACCTAATAAATACAAGACGTAGCGTTCAAAGCAAAGTCGATATTCTAAGTTTGGCCCACCACCGTTATCGGGATGATAACAACGGGACTGCTTTCACCCACAAAAATGCGTGGAGCGTCCTTAAAAGATGTCCAAAATGGTGCACGTTACCTCTCCTTCTTTCTGGCCCACCAAACGTAGTAAAACGTCTTCGAGCCAAAACCCACCGACGCCATCATCCAATGCAAACATTAACTTTAACGTTAATGATGATGACAAAGACGATGAGACCCAAATAGAGGAGCCTCAACCGCCCATCGAGAGGAACAAGGGAAAGAGGCCATCGACGAGTGCAAGAAATACCAGCGTACCGTCGACCGAAATATATGATTCGTTGGTGGACCAAATATCTACTTACAACCGGCTGGTAGATCAAAATATGATATATAGAATGAAAAAACTTGAAGTCGAGGAAATGGCGCCGTTGATTAAACAAAACGAGATCGAACTACAAAAACAACAACAATTCGATAAAGACTTCGAGTTTTATATTACCTCGTATGATCACCTTACGGGTCATATTTTAAAGGCAATGTTGGCGAAGAAAAAAACAGAATTAGAAAATTATACAGTTAGATGAAAATGTATTATTATTATTATTATTAATGAAATCTTTATTTATATTATTTGTTATATTTTATTTTTTATAGAACAGTTTAAATATTTTATTTTGTTTAATATATAAATTTGTAATTAAATAAATAAATAAAATGAGAAAAAGATTGGGTTGATTTGGGATGAGTGCTACTTTGGTTTTGAGTTAATATGGATTGGGAAGGAAAAAGAAAGAAAAGTTGATGTGGCAGCTAATATCGCATTTGGGTTAATTTGGGTTGATAAATGTCATACACATGACCTAACTATTAATTTAGACAAATTAAATTTGAACCATCCATTTATACATAAAATTAAATTTGGTTTTGACTTTTCACGAGTTAACGATCAACAATCTTCTAATATACATAAAAGACTAATTAGAAAAAAATTATTAGACGATATGAAACCTTTATTTAAAAAAATTATTCTTAATCATTTATTTGTTTTAAATCAAAAAACCAATTTTAACTTTTTAGAATCAAAGTATTAAAAACTCATGTTAAAATAATTATGACTATAACCTTATCCAAATTCAATTACACTTATTAATATCTTTATAATCATATGGGTTTAATCGATTTTAAATAAAAGTAAACAATCAATCTACAATTTAAACATTTATTTTGATCCATCATTATCATATATTCTTGAATTTATAAATTTAATTATTTGGATATCGTTTGCATAATATGTATTTAATTAAAATGACATAAAGATAAGGAATAACTATTTTATTAAATAAAATCAACCTTCTACATAATCAAAGTATTTATACTTATAACTATTTATTTATTACATAATTTTTAAATCTTATCTTACTAAATTAATCAATATGATAATTTAAACGTACACACATTCAAATTCTTTGTCATTATCTATGTTTATTATATATAATATAAATTTTATCGTAATTAAATTATACATAATTTTTAAAATTGTAATCGGATTGAAATCTTTTTTTACTTATACAATACAATTATATATTTTGCTAAACGAATATAAAATAATACTTTCACATATATAATTATGATTACATATGTGTTTACACGGGTATCTAAACTAGTATTAGCATATTACGTTATAATATCTATTAAATTTAATTACTTAACGTGTATGTATTACATTTTAAATTATACAACTTAATTTCATTATATATGTACGCAATATCTATTAGACTCGCTTATTAAATATCTATTATACATCTTAACATTGATTTCATCACATAAGAATCTCTATTAATTATTTTTATCAGATACGTAATATCTATTAAACAATTAGTTAACAAAAGTTTGCCTTAATATGAAATCGTATTATATTTAAAATTAATTAAACATCTTAATTTCATTACATGTTTTCTCTTAATCGGCAGAATACATACTTTCTAAACATATTCCTAAATCACATTTTTTGTCAATCATAAGACTTGAACCCTTTACATTGTGAGACTCCTAAATCTCATTACATATTTAATGATATCTATACTACTATATAAAGCATTTAACACTCTCTCTCCTCCTTAATTTTAAGACTTTTTAAAATTCAATCAAAACAACATCTTGGTCTTTCATTCTATTTAACTTAATCCCATCCACTCAATCTTTAACCATTCCAATCTCTCTCATAATTTACTTTAACTTTTTATTCAATTAAAATATACCCTCACACAAACATAATTATACACCCATAACAACATAATTTCTAATATCTTATTAACTTCTCTATCCTTATTTCACAAATATGATTGTTTTTTCTTATTTTAATGTCTTTTAGATTTTATTTTTAAAATTAATAAAATAATTTATGCAAATAAAAGAAAAATTGAAAAAAAATGGGACATGTTACTAAATAAATTTTTTTGTGAAATTGAATTTTGCGAATAACATATCATTACATTTTTTAAAACGGCATATTATAAAACAAAAACTATTCGACTCCGCAGCATTGGGCGGGTACGATGCTAGTATATATATATATATGTATGTATGGGAAGGTTATTGTAAAAATAGATATTTAGGTGAGAATGAGAGAACAAATCCTAACCATTAATTAGGTGTTGATCTATTAGATCTAACTGGTCACAATTCATCCGTTACAATTCATAGTCGTCGCAATTCTTGGATGAGTAATGAATAAAAAAAGTGACAAATGTAGACCATCCGATCAAATCAAATAAAGGGCTAGGATTAAGTCTCTCATTCTCACTTAAATATTCATTCTCAATTGAACCTCCATATATATATATATATATATATATATATATATATATATATATATATAGGGTAACGTTTAGTACACAACCAACCTTATATGCGGAACATATAGAACCAATCATAGCATTTAGATTTGTATGATCAATAGTTGAAATTACGACCGAATATGCACTTTACATAAATCGAATATGCAGTTTCTGACGGAATATACAGATTATCTAAATTGAATATGTAGTCATAATCTCAAGTACTGATAATTCAAATCTAAAGGATGAGAATGATTATGTAGATTTAGTATATAAGACTGATTATGTATTGATCCTTGTTTTATATATATATATGACTAGTCTATAAAATCACTGCATCCAACTTAAAATCATTACATCATATCTAAAAAGCATAGAGTTCTCTTAAAACCAGTCCCTCATGCGCGAATTAATCGGTATATTCTCATATAAGAACCAATACATCTTGTCTAAAAACCATTGCATCTTGTCTAAAAACACTGCATATCATATTTAGACAAATAATAACTAGCATGATACCCGCGCAATGTAACGACATCAAATAGTTCAACACGATAACTCTTTTATTTTTCTGTTCTCAATCAACTCTTAAATAAACTTTGAGAACAATTAAAAAGGTTTGGTTATAAAAATATTTTTTAATAATTAAGTTAATTTGTTTGAATTTTATAAATATGAAAGGTTTAGTTATTAAAATAAAATATAAGATTCTTATTAACTCTATTGAATAGCTACTTTATATCATAGTTTTCATTTAGTTTATATGAGTGATAATTTAGTAATTTTAAAAAACTTAAAATTTAAGAGAGTAAGCAAATAGATTAAATGCTTTATAATATAGTATAGATAATAATAATAATAATAATAATAATAATAATAATAATAATAATAATAATAATAATAATACATTCAAAATGGCCTACAAATTGACTAGCTTTTCACTTTGGTCCATTCGCAACCTACGAACGGTTTATGTATTCGTAGATGATCTCTTCTCTCTCTCTCGGTGTATATCTATATCTATACTACTATATAAATCATTTAACACTCTCTCTCCTCCTTAATTTTAAAACTTCTTAAAATTCAATCAAAACAACATCTTGGTCTTTCATTCTGTTTAAATTAATCTCATCCACTCAATCTTTAACCATTCCAATCTCTCTCCTAATTTACTTTAATTTTTTAATCAATTAAAATATACTCTCACACAAACATAAATATACACCCATAACAACACAATTTATAATATTTTATTAACTTCTCTATCCTTATTTCACAAATATGATTTTTCCTTATTTTAATGCCACGAACAGCAAGCCCTATTATGTTAATGCATCCAAACTTCGCAACCCTTTTCATTACGACTTTGCTTTTTTATTGAAAAAAAAGTAGTTACAGAGAATTCAGATACCCGATGTTGATGATGTTCGACACTGTCTGCAACGTCCCTACCTTACCCTCATCTCGCCTCTACCTTCCGTCCACCTTGTGTTGATTCATTGTCTTCATTGTAAGTTGTCACTTTCTTTAATTTTTAATTTTTATTCTTAACCATGATTCACAATAGGATCAGAATTCATGACCATAGAAAATTCAAAATATTGGTAACGCTTTTGGTAATTATAATCTTACTAGCATCATACCCGCTCAATGCTGCGAAGGCAAATAGTTTTTGGTTTACAATATGTCGTTTTCAATAATGTAATGATATGTTATTCGTGCAATTTAATGTCACGAAAAAGTTTACAACATGTCCGTTTTTTTCAAATTTTCTTTTATTTACATCTAACTATTTTATTAATTTTAAAAATAAATTCTAAAAGACAATAAAATAAGAAAACAGATTTATATTGATGAAATAAAGAGAAGAGTTAATAAGATTTTAAAAATTATGTTGATGTGGATGGAAAATTGTGTTAGTATGAGAAAATATATTTTGAATAAAAAGTTAAAGTAAATTAGGAGAGAATAAAATAGTTAAAAATTAAGTGGATGAAATTAATTTAGATTAAATGAAGGGTCAAGAATTTATATTGATTGAATTTTAAGAAGTCTTAAAATTTAAAAGGAGAGAAAATATTAAATAATTTATATAGTAGTATAGATATATTCATCAAATATTTTTACATGTATCGTTTAAGAATTTTTCAAACTCACATTTATCCTTTGTTAAAAGAAAACGTGTACACAGAGGATAGCCTTGATAAGAGCAACAAATATTAAAGGTTGTTATTATAGTTATAATTTTTTTTTTTACAAAGTGGTAGTGAAAATTTACATGTCTATATAACGATAATTTCAAATGGTTCTCACGATTCTTATATAAAAAGTAATTCTTAAATGAAATTCTTCATATATATATATATATATATATATATATATAATATATATATATACATACTAGCATAATACCCGCGCAATGCGACGACAACGAATAATTTCTACTCGTTAACATATCCGTTTTCAAGACGTAACAAGTATAGTATTCGTGTTTATATAATACGGTGATAACAAATAATTTTCGTTTGATGACATATCTATTTTCTTTATCTTTTTTTCATTTCATTTACTTTTTTGTTCTCTAAAATTTAAAAAATAAGTTATGAAAATATTTTTTAATAATTAAGTTAATTTGTACTTGCATTGACTTTTAAAAATAATGTATTGACTTTGATTTTCTTAAATATGTAAAGTTTAGTTATTAAAATGGAATATAAGAATCTTATTAATTATACCTAATAGTTACTTAATTTAGTTTATATAAAGGATAATTTAGTAATTTTAAAATACATAAAATTTAATAGTTTAAACAAAAGGCCTAAATGCTTTATAATATAGTATATATATATATACAGAAAGAGAAGGATTATTTGAGAATTGTTTTTATTATAAATACGGGTAGAACCCCTTGATAAAATTAGATCAATTGCTATTAAGTCAATCTAATATATATAACCAAAATACACCTATTAATGAGCATGCATTAATGGTGATTATAAATTGTACTCATGGTACTCGCAATAAGAATGGTTCTAAAATAAGCAAGTACCACGAGTATAATTTGTAATCACCATTAATAGAGGTATTTTGGTTATATATATAGGCAAGAGTTCAAACGAGAACTGTGAGAAATGTTTTTAACGCCATTAATGACTTATTAATAGGGATATTTTGGTAATTTATATATTTACACAACCGTGAATTGCGTCCGGGTGAGTCATCATTAATTTGTGAATAGCTACTTTATATCATAGTTTTCATTTAGTTTATATGAGTGATAATTTAGTAATTTTAAAAAACTTAAAATTTAAGAGAGTAAGCAAATAGATTAAATGCTTTATAATATAGTATATATAATAATAATAATAATAATAATAATAATAATAATAATAATAATACATTCAAAATGGCCTACAAATTGACTAGCTTTTCACTTTGGTCCATTCTCAACCTACGAACGGTTTATGTATTCTTAGGTGATCTCTTCTCTCTCTCCCTCTCGGTGTATATCTATATCTATACTACTATATAAATCATTTAACACTCTCTCTCCTCCTTAATTTTAAGACTTATTAAAATTTAATCAAAACAACATCTTAGCCTTTCATTCTGTTTAAATTAATCTCATCCACTCAATCTTTAACCATTCTAATCTCTCTCCTAATTTACTTTAATTTTTTAATCAATTAAAATATACTCTCACACAAACATAAATATACACCCATAACAACACAATTTCTAATATCTTATTAACTTCTCTATCCTTATTTCACAAATATGATTTTTCCTTATTTTAATGTCTTTTAGATTTTATTTTTAAAATTAATAAAATAGTTTATGCAAAAAATTTAAAAAAATGGGACATGTTGCTAAAGAAATTTTTTTGTGACATTGAATTTTGCGAATAACATATCATTACATTTTTTAAAGCAACGTATTACAAAACAAAAACTATTTGGCACCGCAGCATTGCGCGGGTACGATGCTAGAATATATATATATATGTATATATATATATATAAGGGATGGTTCATTTGAGAACCATCCTTATTATGAGTACCGTCAAAATCAATATTGGTACTTGATTAAAATAAATAAATGGCCAATACAAATGAGTACTCGTTAATGTCCCACTAATGGCTAATTAATTATGCATCAACAAGGGTATTTTGAAAAAATCAAGCATCGCTCTTTAATGACGGTACACTCAAATACAATTTACGATTAGAAGAATATACAAAGGACCAAAAATACACCTATTAATGAATTATTAACTGTGGTCATAAATGATATTTGCGGTATTCAAAATAAAAACGATTTTCAAATAAACTTCACCCTATATATTATATTCAAAATTCTTATGTCAACCTTTTAACTTCTATGGAATATATTAATATACATAATACTTAACAAATATTTGATATAATTTTTATTTAGCTAAACAGATATCAAATATTACTTTCACACAAACATTTCAACTAGTAAATATATATTAATCTAGAAAATTATTAACAACTTAATTAACACGCTAACCTTATAAATATCATATTAGCGTGATTGGCTCATAATTGAAACACACTCACACACTCTCTCTCTCTCACACACACTCATATATATATAGCCCGTATAACACTTTGGACATCTGAAACACGTGAAACTAATAATTTGAACCCCCTTAGATTTTCTAATTTGACTCCGTTGATGTAACATATATGACTTGCATTAAAAACTGTTTATTGATGTGACATATCTAGTATGTGAGATGAAGGGGGTCCAAATAGTAACACCCACATAAAACTTATTTTTTAAAAATTTTATTTGAAAGATAGAAAAGGAAAAAAACCCACACGTTCATCATAGTGATATCATCTTTATGACTAGTCATGCTATAAGAATCTTCGTGTTAGATTCTGAATCTTTGTATCCACATAGTCTATAAATACATTTGAGATGTACTACAAAAATCTAAATCTTCCTATTACTAGTTACAAAGATTTAAAAGAAATGTGTTCACAATTTCACATAACTTCACAAGTCAAGTGTAGTAATGATTTTTCCTTAAGCAAGGCCTTGTGTTCACTGCAGTTGGGGAATATCTCACCACTCAAAAGCTCTAAGACATGCATGCATATCTCTTTTCCGGTTAGCCGTTGTGCAAACACCCCCAACATAGCCACAGATGAAATAAAAGGTACGCTCATCTTTCTTAACCCATGTATATGGGTGTACCTAAGGTTGTTTTATAGGGCGTGTAACATAGGTAATCGTTCAGAACCTACAACCAAAGGGGACTCATCATTAATATTTTTTTAAACCGCTAAACACACACAAACTCCCTAATCTAATCCTAATTCTACATTATTTTAGTCCACAACAAGACTTGAACCCACAATCTTGTGAAAGACCTAAACACCAGATACCACCAGCTATAAGTCGTTTATTAGTCAATTACTATGGTGGTTTTTTTACTTTAATCACTCAATTGACAATTACTTGAATCAATTAATAATTAGTTATTAGTTAATCGTTTGTTGGTTATTTGCTTTGGTTTGTTTATTTGAATCACTTACTTGCATCCCTTGATAATTCGTTAAATCGATTGATTACTTGGATCACTTGATACTTAGAACATTATTACTTTGTTTATTAGTTTGCTAAACTTTAAATAATCTTGCCTTGAAAGTATATTTCTCCTACCTTTTCAATTAAAAAGAAGTGTGTAATTAGTTAAGAGAGAGAGTGAGTGAGAGAGAGAAAAGGTACGTAACAGTGACGGTTTTGGATCTATATTTTTGGGGTCTCTAAAAAAACTAATTCCATTGATAGTAAATTTGTAACTGTGTTTGAGCTCAAATAATAAACCAAAAAAGTCTTGTGTGTATTTAATGCCACGAACAGCAAGCCCTATTATGTTAATGCATCCAAACTTCGCAACCCTTTTCATTATGACTTTGCTTTTTTATTGAAAAAAAAGTAGTTACAGAGAATTCAGATACCCGATGTTGATGATGTTCGACACTGTCTGCAACGTCCCTACCT